>CAJZCY010000004.1:7730833-9181666 GCA_914969975.1 Anopheles atroparvus
ACCTTATCATCTAGAGGAAAACGAGTTAAGACGGCAGACAACTTTCGAAAAAAAAACCCCCCATTAAATAGGGATACAAACCGTTTCTAATGGAGAGGTGGCAAAGGTAAAAAAACAATTATAAACCATAAATAATCAAAGGCTAAGTATGAGAATAATCAGATCAATCTAAATTGACAACAGTTGTAATGAAGAACTGAAACATGTGACTAACGCCCAAGTGAATAGACAATGGACAGACGAAGTACGTGATCAATTTAGCGACAAATATTGAAACACATTTCCCAGAGAAGTTAGGGCTATTGCTTTCAGCGTTGCTGCATAATTTGTCAATTTTTACTCTGGCGGTCTTACGGGACCAGAACCGATTTGAGACAAAGGGAGCCCATACGTGCAGCAAACGTGTGAGGGTTGATGAGCTGCCTTAAGGGAATGGACTTGGAATGGAGACATCATTGAAAAGATTGAATACTGAGATCAGTTGGCCTAAGAAGGAAGCATTGAGCTGTGTCCACTTTGCAGAGTGTAAAGAAAATAATGAATGAATTGGTTCAATCGAAGCTTTCCTTATGCGAGTCAAGGTATATACAGCGTAATAAAAGAAGAAAAGATGTGAAAAATTTAGTAAATGCCCAAACATGTTGCGTAAAGTGATCTACTTTACCATTGAAAGACCGGATTGCGGAAGGAGCAGCTAGTTACAGTCTCAATGATCTTTACATATGAAAACAAAACAGCGTAATTTTGTAGAATAAATACTTTTTTTCGAAAGCAATAGAACACCATCACCGAGCCTTTTTGTGTGATTTTCATCATTTTCATCAACCAGAAATGTACAGTTTTGTGAGCCCCCTTCCAAACGCCCAGACACCTTGCTGTAAAATGTAAAACACGTATCCGCTTAAGTGTTGCTACGACATGTATAGTTGTGAGTTTTGTAGTTCGTATGTCCGTCGTGTGTGTATGTGTTTGTTATAACACACTAACTGTTGTATAAATCGAACCGACCATCCACCTACCCTCTAAGGGACCACCACGACACACTGTTGAATAAATAGATTTTTCTCGATTTAATTTTTGGGTTCGTGTGGCAGTGTGGTTTTACAGACAGGGACACATCAACAACTATCCTCCTGCTTAAGACCGTTTTGTTGCTCTTCTATGTTCTTATGTGTGTTTGTTTTTTTTTTGTACCTCACTTGGAACAGATGAGGGTTTTTTTTAAATAATTTTTTTCTGTTTTTGCTTGTTTTTTCTTTACTTTACTTTACTTCTTTAAACTGAGGAAGGTGGTATTCCCCTTCGTTTCGTTCCAATATCTGACCCCCTTTTGCACGATTAAAGAGACCGGCAAAATCAAAGTACTTACTGAGAGACCGGTGGCGCTGGACAGGCAGCTCTGTTAAGGCAAGACGACACACAGCAGGATGATAGCCGGGCGGGTCGCCCAGCAGCCTTTTATTTGCGCTGGGCCGGTGGCACGTACATGGGTCGCTGCTCGCGGAACTTCCCTCCGGACGCGCGCTGCTGTTGCTGCTGTGCGTGGTGCTGCGGCGGCTGCGGTTGCATCGGTTGGTGGTGATGGTGATGATGCTGCTGCATATGGCCCTGTGTCTGTTGCTGCTGCTGGTGGAGATGGTGTTGTTGCTGCTGCTGCTGCTGCTGATGGAGATGAAGTGGCGCTGGTTGATACTGGCCCGGGGCAGACATCGGCTGAGCCAACTGCGGAGTACCCGGCTTGAATGGCGCATAGTCGGGCAGCGATGCGGTCGGGTAAGCGCCAGGCGGTACAGCTGCCATCGGTGGCGGTGGATGATGCGGCGGCACGTGGCCGTGGTGGTGAACATGCGGATGAGGCGGATGATGCGGATGGGTCGGATGTGGTGCGTACTGCACTGGCGGACCGGCAACGGGCGCAGGCTGTGGCGGTGGTGGCTGCATGTGCGCGGTAGCGGGAGCAGGATGGAAGCCGAGGGCCATCGGCGCGGGTGGCGCACCGGGCGTGCTCGCTTGGCTGATGGGGATGCAGTCCGTTTTGAGCACCTCCTCGTAGTTACCGTACTCGAGGAAATGCACGACAAACGTGTTCTTCGACGTGTCGGTGATTTCAGCTGTATAGAACTGAAGAGGGATAGCAAAGAAAAAAAAAAACCATTAGTCAAGAAAAAATAGACTTCTTTTTCAACTTCTGCTAGTCATTCCGTCATGCACTTGTCCATTATGCCCGGGCTCCCTTACGCAAGAGTCGAGAAATAACTTGTGCTAAAGTAAGTTCATACATTTTGTTTCTAGCTATTATTTATCGATCGAATTCGATTTTTCGAATAAACCCTAACTTCGAAGCATTCATGTATTTTGCTGCTATGAGCCCTTCTTAGTCTATCTTTTTCATAAAAACATTATCGCACTTACCCCACCATCCTCCCAATATTTGGCCAGGCAGCGATCGCCTATTTTCCAGTTCGGATACGCGACAGCCATCGTCGAGGGTCCAACAGCAGGGGCCATCGCCAGCTGGGCGGTCATGGGTACCGGAGCGCTAGGTAGACCTCCGGCCATGACCGTGGGTGATGGAACGAGGACACCCGTCGGGGCACCAGTCGCGGCCATGGGAACGCCAACGCCGGGCGGCCCGACGGGAGACACGGTTGCGGAACCGGTAGGAGGTGCACCCAGGTGTGTCGGGGGTACCATCGGATCAAACTGCTGCTGGCTTTTGAGCACGTTCAGCGCGAACTCGTTCGTCTGCTTGTTCTGGAATCCCATTATCTGGTACGGGTTGTAGTTGTATCCGTTCGGCAACTGGATGAAGTTCTTCGGCACACCCGGCCCGGCAGCTACCGGAACACCGACACCGGCATTGGTGGGTGCCCCCGGAGAAGGACCACCGCGACCCGTCGCTGGCATAGCACCGGGGGGAGAGGCCACCGTTGGAGCATGCTGCAGATTTGGCTGCTGATTTGGCGGCTGATGATGCTGCTGGTGCTGTACAACCGTTGGTGGATGGTTCGGGGGAACCATCGACTGCTTCATCGGCCCGGACTTGCTGGGAGCGGCAAGGGTGCCACCTGCATTCGACGCAACGCTGCTACCAGTGTTATTCGCGTTGGTTCCGGAAGATCCTCCCGCAAATCCGGTCGATTTACTGCCCGAAATTTGCATACCGCCCAACTGATCGGCGAGTTGGTTCACCTTGCCACCCGCGTTTGCGTTCGACACCTGTTGCGGTGCGTGTTTCCCACCACTGCCGGCTGATGGTGGACCGTAGGATGATTGCTGCTGATGCTGATTGGACCGGTGCTCGGAGCCGGAACCCGATTGCGGCTGAGCTTGCGAACCGTGTCCTTTCGGGGGAAGCTTTTTATTCTGCGCGGTACCACTGGAAGTACCTCCATTCGGTGCCGTTGTGCCTTCGGAATATGTATGAGATTCATCCTTACCTCCGTATCGATTGTTTTTAGTCGCGTTCTGGAATGGAAAAGCAAATAGCATCACAACGCCGCCGGAGTATCCGGACGTGGGGAAGGTTTTGTTTTTTTACTAGCTTACCTTGGTAGAATTGTTGTTACCACCACCACCACCGTAACTGTTGCCGGTGCTGGTACCACCGGTGGTTCCCTGCTGGCCGTAGTGTCCTTGGGAGTTGGTGTTGGCCGACGAACCCTGTTGATTGTAGTTCGATTGTTTGCCCGGACCGTTTCCGTAGGATGATTGTTGATGCTGCGAAGTACCCTGCTGCTGATTGCCACCAGCGGTTACCCCTCCGCTGGTTTTTCCACTGCCACCACCACCCGACTGCCCTCGGCCATCGTTCCCGACCTGCTGCTGCTGCTGGTGGTTACGCCCTTCGGAACCGTAGCTGTTCCCGTAACCGGTGGCATTCCCAGACTGACCTTTACCACCTCCGCCATACTTTCCTCCACTGGTTGCGTTGTTACTGTTGCTGCTTGCTGTCGTGGTTGTCGTAGAAGCGTTGTTGTTTGGGTTGCTATGGTAACCATCAGAGCGCTCCGAGCGTTGCTGCGAATTACCATAGCCAGCGGAGGAAGAAGATTGATGCTGGTGCTGCTGGTTGTACTTGGCATCGTTCGCACGGGAGCTTCCGCCGCCAGACCGAGGACCGGAACCGCCCGAAGGACCGGTGGCATGATTCGTGGACGAGTGATTTTCATTCGAACCTCGGCTGTATCGACTGCTGGTGTTGCTGTTGCCAGCTGATCCGTAATAGTCTGACTGTTTGTAGCTTGACTGCTGCTCCCGTTGCGACTGGCCGGAGTAGTGCCCTTGCTCGCGACCACGATCCCGCCCGGATCCACCGCTCGGTGCCGTCGAGGACGTGTTGCGGTTAGCGAAGCTACTCGAAATATTGTTCTCAAAGCGCTGGTTGTAGCTTTTCGCCCCGGCTCCGTTCGTTACCCCACCCCCACCGCCGTAGTGGCTGTTGCCATCGGAGTGGTTTCGACTCGCGCCTCCCGTCGAGCTGTGGTGATTGGTGCCACTGTTGCCGGCCGTATGTTGATGCTGCGACGAATGATTGCGGCTGTTGGCGGTCGTCGCTCGGTTGCCGAGCTCGGAGCGACCCGCACTGTCACTACGGGCACGCTGGGAAGCATTTTTATCATTCGGTGTCGTCTCCTTGCTCGTCTTCTTCCCACCCGACGCGTTTCCTGTCGCCTGATCATTGTCCTGCAAAATATCCCCGAAGTAATCGAAAAGAGAAACCTTTCCCAGCGGCTTTGTTTGCAGTTCCGACTCGTCCGCCTCTCGCTTGCCGAACCCACGCTTGCCCCCAGGCCTTGCATTCTCCGGCCCGCCCGAGGCAGCATCTGCGTGGGCCTGCTTCCGGCCCTCTATCCGCTGCAGGTTGCTCAACGCACGGTCCACGTTGTTGCGGGTCAGCTTGAGGGCGTGGTTGGCCTGCTCCTCGGTGAAACCCCGGTCCATGATCTTCTGCACATTAGCATCCACCATCTGCTTCGCCCCACCACCGAACGTTTTCTTCGTGCCCAGCTTGGTCGCCTCGGCGATCGCGTCGTTGCGCAAGGCGTTGAATTCCGAGTTTTCCTTCGATTCTTCCTTGTCCTTCGTCTGCAGGCTCTTGAAGTCCTTGTCGCTGTTCACGGCGATTGGCTGCTGAATCTTCTGCCCGAACGGAATCCACGGCGGAGGACCCGACGCGCTGAACTGCAACCGGCCGCCCTTCGCGTACTTGGCCATCGTGCGACTGAGTTCCCATTTTTCCACCAGTGCCGTTACCTGTCCGCCGAGCACGCTAACGTTCTTGTCGCTCAGCATCATGACGCCCTGGGCGATTCGAATGGGGCCATTCTTGAGGAGGATTTTGGTGCCCGGCGGTGTGTTGAGGCTGAGCGCCGGAATCGGTTCGTGCTCCAGCGCTACGTACTGAGTTTGGCCGTCGGTTATGGTGAGCTTCAGCAAGCGCGGGGCCGTTTTTGACTCCTCGTTCACCTTCGGTGCGCCCAGGTTTCGTAGCTTGACGACCTGCACCACACCGGACCCCTCGAAGGACTCCACCTTTGTGCCGCGGTTGTTTAGGGAGCTCAGCGCTCCACCACCGTACTCCCGCAAGTCCGTCTGAAGTGGGTGGCATGAAAATAGACATATTTATGAAACGGCAAATCGAAACCCATTGCGCCCCACCAACAGGTATCAATTTACGATTGACACAATACGGAGAAAGCGAAATATCAGACAGAAGATGCTACGTACGTTCAAGGCCAATTTCACAACTTGCTTCACGTCCGGATTTGTAGCGGGTCCATTCTTGTCGCTTTCCAGCAATTTTTCCAACCCGGGCTGGGTGATGTACCTAAGAAACACGGGGTAGACGCACACGGAAAGGAGGGACACCAGCGAAAATCAATAAAACGGTCCATTTTGTGCAGAACCGAATGGCAGCGTTTTTACGGCGGCCTGTACCAGTACCATCCTTGCTCCTGCAGTTGTTCTAGCAGGCCCATTCTGCACGCCTGTAGACGCTACGATCGATTTCCACCAAGCGAATCGGAACACTATGCCAACGAATACCGCAACAAACGGGGGTTCCAAATCGGAAAGACGCAACCTAGAGGCTGTGGAAAGTTGCGTCGTCGCGGTGAAAAATGCCGATTGACTCCTATCACTAGCAAAAAGGATACTAGATGCACTTCCGCAAGTGTTGCGAACAGGAAAAATCGCTTCTTTTCGTTCCCTCAACACACTCGCTTTTGACAGCTTCGGTTCGGCTGCAGCGGAGCTGTCAAAGTACAGCGGGCTGCGCGGTTGATGCAGCCCAAGGTTATTACAATCCGATGTGCAAACGCAACAGCGATTGGCGGGTAAATGTTTTTGGAGATTTTCCATGATACACACTGTGATTTGTTCTAATGATTGTTCTGATTTATTCTTTAATGATCCGCGAGCACAACGAGGGACATTGTACATTTTTTATATTTATTTGGAATCGATTGAGTTTACCCGCGCCTGAACGTAAACATCCTAGCGAGACCGTAATTTACTTGTCTCTTGTTCAACAAACACAATACAACGCAGCGTTTGTTTGCAACAACACATCGACAGTTGTTTGCTTGTACTTGTTTGTGTTGACGGAAATTTGGGCCACCTTATCGGTTATCAAACTAGATGAGTTTCCTATTTTGCTACAGTTTCTGTAGAGGAAGGCAACAGCTGGCGGAGTGCGATATGCGGCCGTTAATTGGTAGATAGTAGCCGCGCTAACAGGAACGCGGAGGGGGAGTGACAGCATCGGCCGCATCGGGTTCCAGTTGTTACTATACTATCATGTGATACAGCGCAAAGTGTTTATTACGGCATTATGAAAGTCGAACGGAACGGATAGCTTCCCACAAATTTGGTTCGACACGAGCGGGTGTTTCAGTACCAGGTAGCCGTTGGCTCACTGCTGCGTTGAATGGCGAACTTCAACCATATGCCCAATGAGGTAATATATCTTTCTGGCTGCAGCGCCGAGCGTCGATATGCAACAATAAGCATAACTGATTGTGTTATCTAAGATTTTAGAGCTTATATTCGACAACTTGGACTTCCGCTCGCGTCGCAACCTAACGCTCGTTTGCCAGCGATGGGACGCGGTGTTACTTTCGGACCGTTTCATCAACCGGAACGTGCTCCTGGCCCTGGATGGGAATCGGATGCTCGACCCAAAGCACACCCTGTATCGATACTATCCCAATCTATCGCTTCGGCTGAATGGTCCCGCCAGCAGTGAGTCAGCTAAAAGTCTCCGCACGTTACCGTCGGTTGTTCCTTCGCCCACGTGCGTGCGATTGCACGTTGCTCAGCCGAACGACCCGAGATGGGTTGCCATATGCGAGGAGCAGTTCATCAACCTGCGCACGGTGGACACGTTGCATGTGGTGGGCAGCGTGCGATCGGACCAGCGCCGACCACTGTCACTGCGAATGGACCGGTTGCACACGCTCAAATTGGAAGTCGTTGGTATAGAGGATTTTCGGCTGCGGGCACCTAATCTCCGCCACTTGCACATGGTCGTGCACTCGGAGGAGCATCTGGACTTCCTGCTGCAGTTCATCAACCAGCTGCACTCGCTCAGCGTTGTGTTCGGGTCGAAGGAAAGCTACTACTTTTACAACCTAAAGCTGAGCAACCTGCGCCATCTGTCGATCGACCGGCGGCTGAAAGGGATGACGAAGAGTGAGCAAAACATTAGCATCGCATTTTTCAAACGCTCCGTGCACCTGGAGCGGCTCGAGCTGACCGTAAAGTTCATCGACAGCTACGTCCTGCACACCATCGCCGATAAGCTAACGCAGCTCGTCGAGCTGACGCTCCAGGTGGCGGAGGGTACGATCGAGCTGGGACACATTGCGATGCTGACGCGCCTGGAGCGGCTGCGAATTGTCGCCTCTCGCGTTAATCTGCAGAATGTGCATCTGCCAGTGCTCCGGTCGCTAGTGCTCGGTTCGACGGAACTAGGCACCGGCACGTACCTCGAAGGGATCGAGTGTTTGATGACGTTCACTCGGTTGAGCACGCTGACGCTGGTGAACGTAAAAATCTACCCGGAAGTACTGCAGCTCACTCCGACCTACAGCGTCGAACGGATGGTCCTTACCCACTACCGGAGGGTAAGACAAGTGGATCGAAAAGCACCGATGATCGTTCCGAAAAAGGCTAATTTATAATTTCCCTTCTCCACCCGACACCTTAGCTGGAGGAAAACCACCTACATATACTCGTCAAGCGGTTCCCCGCGATACGATGGCTTCGCATAAGCAACTGCCACGGGCTGTACCAGCGAGAGATAGACAAGCTGAAGCGAATGCTACCGAAGCTGGCCGTAGCCTTCGATGAAGCAAAAAGTGATCGTCTGTAGAGTAGCTGGAGCAGGATCAGGGGGATCCACCTTGTAAGATTTCAAGTAGCTTATTTAAAGAAAAAAAAGTTAATTTATTTATTAATGTCCGTTAATACACAATTGTTGTGAGGGAAAGCTTGCCCCCGTCTCAAGAAGAAAGAATGTACGAAAGACCGAGAGACCGGTCGAAAAAAGACCCCCTCAGCGCCATCTTTTCGCCGGGTCGGGCGACTCGTTGAGATTCAACTCCCTGCACACGACCTTCGTAACTGTCGTCACCAGACCGAACTCCTCCAGCTCCCGGATCTGCTCTATCAGGTTCGGCACGGCAATGTTGGCCATCAGCTGCGAGACAACAACAAAAAAAAGAAATGAAGAGCGAAATATTTGTGAAAAAATGTCGTAATCCTTTGGTTTGGTTTCCTACCTTTTTCAACGCTTCCCTTTGTTCGTCCGTGGCAAATCCGACCAGCACGGCGGCCATGTTCACTCGGTTCACGTTGACGCAAACGTCGGCCACCTCGAGCAGGTTTAGCCGGAACGAGATGGGACACTTTTGTATCATCACCAGCGAGCGGGCGAGCATGGCGTCCTCCGTGAGCGACTGCTCCCGGTTCGCGCTGCGGAACGGTTCCTTGATCAGTATCTCCCACGCCATGCGGTAGCCCTCGAGACCGAACAGCTGCCGCTGGGCCGAAACCACGTCGATCAGAGAGCGCAGATTCGCCACCAGGCCGAGCCGGGCCATCTGCTTCAGGATGCCGTTCCACACCTGCGGCGCGTAGATACCGTAACCGATGCAGATAAGCGACAGCACCTCCAACCCCTTCGGGTTGGTGGCGTGCGACTGCCAGAGCATCTTGAGCAGGGCCATCTTGTCCGCGGCCTCGAACTTCCCGATCGACAGGTGGTGCATGCCGAGCGACTTCATCAGGTGCACGCACTTGAGCGCGACGTAGCGGTTCTGGGTGAAGAACTCCTGGTACGAGGTGCAGTTGTCGTCCACCAGCTTGCTGAAGCACTGGTAGATCTGCAGCTGCTTGCCGATTTCTGACGAGCCGGTGGACGCGTCCACGCTGGAGTTGAGCTGCGCCACCAGAAACTCGACGCTCTTCGAACGCTCCCAGCTGCTGAGGATGTAGGATGCCCGCGCCATACACTCGTGCACGCTCGTTTCGTCCTCCTGGCTCGCGTCGGACACGTTGTGATCTTCGTACAGTGTCTCCTCCATCATGCCTTCGAACCCATCGCCCACCCCCGGTCCGCCGAACATCGTGAGCCACTTCTGCAGCAGCGCCAGCTGGATCGCCTCGACGTCCAGGTCGTGCAGTTGGCCGATGACGGCGGCGAGCTCGTTGACCTTCACCTTCTGGAAGCACGACTCGCTGTACAGCGCCCGTATGAGCTCCTGCGGGTTCTTCACCAGCTGGTACTGCTTCTCGTCCACCACGCCGTTCTGCTGCAGCAGCTGCTGCGTCCGCAGTACCGGGTACTTGCGGAAGATCTTCTCGATCTTGTCCTTCGCCTCGGCGATGCCGGCCAGCTCGTGCTCGTGCTTGCGCGCAAACATGTAGCACACGTGGGCCGCCTTCACCTGGTCGTCTCCGTCCAGCGCGTTGCACGCAATGTAGTAGAGGATGTGCAGCTTCGACGAGAGATCAATGACCGAGTCAACGATACGTAGGATCTAAAAACAGACAGCATAGATACAACATGGAATTAAAACGATACTGCCGTCATACCAACGTCTTATTCGTAGTCCCTGTTTCATAAGAAACAACTAGGTTTTTAAGGTTTGCGATCAAGTTGAACAATGTTCCACTTACCGACTGCAGAAACGCCTTATTCTTCGTTTGGCGGTGCCACTCGGACTGCTGGCACCGTTCCTTGTGCTGTATCTTATACTCGTTGATCGAGTTGACCACGGTCGAACGGCAGAAGTAGTCGTTCATCTCGTTCGAGTCCAACCCCTCGAGCTTCGCCTTCAAGTTGACCAGCACGAGCAGCTTGCGGTAGTTCTCGATCGTGATGTCGTCCTTCAGCAGACTCTTCAGCGGCTGCCGCACGATCAGCGTGAACGGGTAGCGAAACTTGGCGATCTCCGGCAGCATGTCACCGTCCGGGTGCACGCGCATCCACGCCTCCAGCTCGACCTGACCGGGGCGATGTCGGCGGCGCCCGGTGAGCTCCTGCTGCATGTACCCGAGGATGGTCCGCCACAGGCCGATCTCGTCGGTCACCTCGCTGAATTGCGTCAGGATGTCGAAGATGGCGAAGAGCTGCTCGTAGAAGTAGCTGTTCGCCTGCTCCATGTACTTGGTCAGCTTGGTGCACAGCAGCACCGTGTTCTCGATTTCGGCCAGGTACGGGTGCAGCTGCGCCAGCATCGCTTCGGCCGTGTCGTGCACCAGCACCTGCTCGTGCCCGAACTCGTCCGTGCGCACGGTGAACGAGAGCTCCTGCTGGCTGCAAAAGGTGACGATCTGCGACACCAGCATCTGCTGGTAGTCCCAGCTGAACGCGTCGCTCATCTTGCGCAGCAGCTCCACGCCGATCACCTTGTGCTTCAGTTCCTTCATCAGGTCCGCCTGGGAGTGGAAGACGAACGCCTTCTTCGTCTTGAGCGCTGGATCGAGCTTGCACAGCTCGTGGAAGAGCGTGTAGCGGAGCCGCTGGCTCCGCTCGTCAACCGCTTTCGCCTCCTGCCCGATGGTGAAGTAGTAAAACTCGAGCAGCGTGTGCAGGGAAATGCGCTGCGACTCATTGGTCAGACTGGAACGCAAGTACTCCAAGCATGCGCCACGGTTTTCGCAAGTAAACAGGGCCATTATTGCACCTAGAAGGAACATTAAACACACCGTTAAAAAAAAAAAAAAAACCTCAACAATTGCAGTAAACTCCCCTACGAGGAATACTCACTACTGTAGTTGGGTTCCTTCTGCGAGAGCATGTACTTGATGGACTTGCGGTACACATTCTCGGCGTAGCTGGCCGGTATGAGCAACCCGATCGACGACCGGTACGACATGAGCAGGTGCACGATGTTCACCACAGGCGGATACTGTTTCGTACGGGTCAGATGATCCAGGGTGGCTTGAAACTCGGTCGAAATGGCCACTTCGTCCAGTGGTCCTACCCGGTGCAGCAGGTGGGCAAACGTTGGCGATCGCTCGCCGCTCCTCACCTGGCAGAGCAGCATCTGAATCGCCAGCCCGACACACTTGACGATCGTTTCCTGCTCCTGCACGTGCCGGTTCCGCGGGACGATTACCTGGTCGAAGTCATCGTTCACCACGTCGAACGCGGACAGTGATTCCCGTTTCGCGGCTCCCTTTGTTGGAAGGGCACCGTTCGTACCGTTGGTTAGTTTCGAGCCTTTACCGTCACCCTCGTCCGACAGCAGCCGCTCGTACATGGCGTTGAAGACGGGCTCGGGAACGATCGTGCGCCGGTGGCTCTCGCACCCGATGCCGGACGGGTAGTAACGCACGCCGATCTGGATCCAGCGCAGCAGCTCGAGCCGGGTGGCCGTCTGCGCGGGCGATCCGCCAGCAGTGCGGTAGAGCAGCTCACGGCAGATGGGAAAGGTAAGCGGATCCTCCACCCACCCGGGGCATCCGTTCGCGTGCAACAGCTGCATCTGCTGGGCCAGCAGGAGCGACACGATGCGATGCACCGGATCGAAGGCTTCCGGGCGGCGCAGATCGGCCATCTCCGGCAGTTGGGCTGCCAGCAGGCAGCTCATGTGGACATTGTCCAGCAGGAGCATTACCTCGTGCAGACACTCCAGCAGGCTGTAGCGAAGGAGCGAGGCTAGGCGGCGTGCGGCCCCGAGCAGCAGATCGAGAAACTGTTCGCGGTTTTGCTTGATTTTGGCCAGCACAAAGCGAATGCCGGCCAGGAGCAGCTCGGAGCGTTCGGAGGGATCGTTGAAACTTTGGCAGGTTACCGCCAGCCCAAACTCGGTGCGTAGCTGAACGATGCTAACGATCTGCTGGATGCTCTTCTGCTGCAGCGGTTGGGCCCGATGTTTCAGCATCTGCAGCGCCTCAAGGTACGCCATTGCTTGTTCTTTTGCGATCTTTCCTCCGTCGAGCATGCGCTGCGTAAAGGTAAAAGAAATTGGTTCATGTATTAACCTGTGCGAATGGAGCGGTTTTCAAACCAGCATGGCCACTTACGATCATCATCGATATGGTTCCCCGACAACATTGCGCCTTACGATCCTTGTCCAAGCCATCTAGATACTCGGCGGCGGTCACGATCTCGCCGTACTCTGCCAACTTCGTCAGCACGCTAAGATCAGTTGTGAACGCGAGCACCGGTTCCGCCTTCACGATCGCACGGATGTCCCCGAGCATATCTGGTAGGTGCAGTTTGAGCACACGTTGCACTAGGAGGCGCGTATTGCACGACGCTTTGAGGCTCCATCCGTACTTGATCTTCAGGCACTTGAGGATCTGACAGTTTTGCTCGGAGAGGATGGTCTTCGCGGTCGGGTGCTCGCTGGCGGCGTACTTCAGCAGTGAGGCGACGGTCGGTGACCAGGGTACCGGGGCGGCCCGCAGGATCATCAGAACCATCTCAAGCTGCTGCTCTTCGTCGTACAGCAGCTCCACCAGTGTGATGCACCGCTGGTCCCAGAAGCTGTTGTACTGGTTGGCCACCAGGAACTGGATGTACAGTTCGATCTGGTGGAACAGCTTCGTCTCCTGGCCGACGAAGAACTTGTACAGGAACTCGGTTACGATGCGTGCGAGCAAAGCGAGGGGCGTGATTTGCAACAGCCGGAAGGCGGTGCTTTCCATATCCTCCTGCATGTAGCAGTCCAGGCTGGCCAGCAGGTTGAACTGCTGCTTGAGCGTGACGAGATCACGCAGCGCCCCCGCCAGCCGCTGCAGCTCGTCCATGTTGCTGTCGAACTGCAACCGAAGGTCGATCAGTGGGAACTCCACCTCCTGCAGGATCTTGATCGCATCCTCCATGAACGTTAGACCGATCATCGGCCAGCCGGGCAGCTTTTGGAAGGACTTTGCCCGTGCCACGATGAACTGCACCAGCTGGTGCATCAGCTGCGGTAGGTGGTGCAGGATCGGGCCGACAAAGTGCAGCAACCACTGGATCACGTGTAGCGGGGACGTTTCCTTCGGGATTGCACGCAGCAAGGCAGTCACCTTCGCTTCATCTAGCTGCGGTAGGATGCAGGCAAAGTGTCGCGACCAGATCAGACAGGCCGCGTCCATGTCCTTCGTGAACAGCTCGGTGCACAGCTGGGGTAGATTGTCGTGGTACACGAACTGCTGCCAGTCTTGGTCGATCTCGAACGGGTCAATCAGCTGGAGCGTTTCGATTCGCAGCAGCCGCTCGTTGATGTCGATCACCGAATCCATTTCGGCAGTCTGTGGAATGGAAAAAAAAGAATGTCGTATTTAATAATAATACACATTGCAAACACATTTTCTATGGATTCTATGTGTCGATAAAAAAAGAGTTTCCCTGCAATGAAACGTACCACGCCCGCGGGCACCTTCGAAAGCAGGAATTGCAGGAAGCGCTTCTTCATCGTTCTATCGCCGATGCTGGCATCGCGAATGCTGGTCAAATACTCCGTATCGTCAACCGCCGCCAGGACCTGCATAAGCTTGTCGAAGGCGAGCTCCTGGTTGCCGGCCGACGAGAGATCGTCGAGCAGCAGCTTCGCTCGTGCCTTGTACACCAGCTGCACGTCCAGATCGAACTGATTCGCAAACACTTCCGCTTCGTCGAGCCGGCCGATCGTAAGCAGCTTCTGCAGCCGCAACGATGGATCCGTCTCGGAGAGTATCTTTAGCTCGAACTCCTGCACGACCGGCTCCTTGTGCGTCTGGCCGGCGATGTAGTAGATGTTGGCGGAATTTTTCGGCTGCTGCAGCAGCCAGGTGTGCTCGGACATTTCCATTTCCTGCTTTACTTCCATTGCTGTTGAAGAAATGTTCTGGTAAGTGGAACGTTTTAGCAGCTTCATCACTGAGTGTGTTCCCTACTTGGGAAGTTGACGATTTTCATCAGCTTCTTTCCGTTCGCATCCGCTTTTGTAGTGATGAGCATCTCAATTACATCCGACGTGGCCTGCAGGGTGACAAGATCATCGATACGGAACGTGCACGGCAGCTCGGACAACAGCTTTGTCAACGGGCATATTTCAAACAACTGCCCACTGTTAGTGAGTGCGAAGCTGCGAGAAGATAGACGACATTTAAAACCATTCGAAAAAGGTAATCCTGCTGTGCCTTACATGCAGTTCATGAGGGCGAACATTTTCTTCACACCGTTGTACTCCGGCTTCAGCCGGACTGTTTCGACGTTCTGTTCGCGGTAGAAAAAGAGCGTATCACTGTTGGCCGCGGCGATCTGCGGAATACCGGATTGCTTGCCCAGCCAGTAGTGATGGAACGCAATGAAGCACACGATGCGATCCTCGAACTTTTTGCCAAGCAACCTCTCGTACCCCGTAGCACTGGAAAGCTGCTCGGTGCTTATCCCATCGATGTTGTTCACTATTTTCGGCTCATCCACCCTCACCCGGTACACAGCACCGCGGGCAGTTTGCACCAAAAACTGCCCATTCCCTGCATCGCAAATTCCGGCAAAAGACGTCCCGTCGGTTCCACGATCGGTCGGATCGATTGGGCTGCGTAGAAACGAGTAAGCGTCAGTGTGCATAATGTCCTTCCTGAAACCCCATATGTTACTCACACTTCGAACAACAGCACACCGCTTATATGCAACCCACAGATGGTTCCGTTCGACAGGCCACACACAATGATGTTGCCACTCGCCGAGACGGTGAAGGTTTCGACCGTTTGCTCAACGTCCAGAAAAGCCGCTTCATTGCAGCGCCTTTCGTCTTGGAACAGTATTATCACACTGTCTACGGCTATCACCAAACGATTGTTCTGCAAGATTCCACTGATGGTAGGGGCCCTTGTGATCTGCAATCAATAAACAACAGTGGGAATAAATTGTGGCGTCGAAAAGGTGAATCCTTGTCATCCACGTTTTACCGTTTGCTGGCTCGAGATGCGCAGTAACCCATTCGTACAGAACACTCCCACGATCGACTCGTCGACGGACGAAACGGGTTCTACGCAGGACCACATATTCCCTAACAAATTCAGTTGTTAAATGCACTTCAACAAGAACACGAACACACAGCTGCTTGTTTGTACCCGAACGCGTCCTGTAGGTCGTTGGTGAACCGCCTTTTTTGATTTGTATTTTGACAGCCAGTTCAGCCATATCAACAAGAACGACTCACAGCACACAATTTAAAACTGACAGCATGCATGTGAAAAGGTGGTACAGCCTATAGCCGCCTGGATGACAACGCAAGCCACAGAATGTAGTGTTTCCTTTTTTTAAAGTTAATGGAAAAGACTTAACTTCATTAACCTGCTGTCCCTAGAAAGAGGAGAAGTTTTCCCACAACATGATTTTAGACTTTGGGCTCATGAAGAAAATATCCAGAAATATGGGGTATTAAAATGAAACTGTCCGAATGTATGGAGACGCATCACGTGAGAAAAGCCAGCTTTGTTTTCAATTGTAAATTATGCAAATTATTTGGAAAAGCTATCGGAAAATTTCGCGCTATAGTGAAATGAACAAAAGGTGTAACTGAAAAAAACCAAACATTCTCCTCGCAGATCTAGAAAATGGTTCTTTGATTGACGACACCCGATTGAGATTGACCACGTGCGAGCGTTTCTTTTGCTTTTGCTGTCCCCTTCTCACGCGTAATAGAACCGAGTGAAACCCGATGGAGCACATGGCGCGTTCGGACACGACCCCACTACCGCAGTTTTCCTCCTCACGGAAGGAAAGCATTTTATCACGTCTGGTCCGTGGACCGGCAAACTAGAATACAAACAGAAGAAGCAGAAAACTGCCAGCTGGTGGAGCGGAAACCTGCACGACTCGCACCGGCGTTTCCGTAAGATAGCTCCAAAATCGACGGTGGAGCTGAGTAAATGGTGGGAGAAAACGCTCTTCTCTCATTTTCTCTCCGTCTCGCGGGAGCACCCTTTTGCGTGTACGTACACTTAAGGTCCGCGGTTCACAGAATGTACTACGATGGGGGGGTTTGCTGCGAGTGTTGGCTCGCTCGCCGCAGTCAGTTGATCGTGCGACGTCGACGGCATCGGATGTGCTTTCCATTCCGTGGCCCCATTCGTGCAGTGGTGAGCTTTGTGCAAAGTGCTTGATTATTTTTTTGTCTGCTCCCGTGCGTGGCACAAACTGTTGGCTGGCGTTGTTTATGGTCCGTTCGGTGTGGTACAAGTTTTTTTTTTTTCCTTTCCGCAACTCGATCAACTCGTGCAAGTGCAAGTAGTAGTGGAAGCGGCACACTAGCTGTCACATAGTGCAGTGCACAGTAGGTTCACATTGCTGACGGGGAGTGTATTTTCTTTAACCTTCGGGGCACTACACCCGACTTGCTAATTATGTTTAAATCGGCGTTACACTTGTTTTCTTCTTTTTCCTCCTCCTCGCCACCGTACCAAACCACTTCTGTCGATCGCCATCGACGTGACTTACTTATTGCCACGGTGCGTTTGATCACCACGCGAAGCCGTTTTAAAGCCTCCACGAGAAAGAGATTGTGCCGGTGTTCGGGGAGCCCGTGCGTGTATGCGTACATGTCGCGATTTTTTTAACCCTTTTTTCACCGGTGCAGGTGTGTGCCGATGGTTTTCTTCCTTGCCGTCTCGTGCGAGCTTCTTGGACGTTGCGTGCGTGCGAGATATTCGTTGCCGCCAACGATTGACAGTTTCCTATCGCTCAAGGAAAAATGGGGGCAATTTATGTTTTCACGACAAATCAAATTTCGTGTTTGCTACGTTCCTCCTTTATTTTGCAAAGTTTTTTTTTTTATTGATCAAGTTAACACGTAAAAACATGCACAATATTCAGTCACGCTACGGACGTCAAAACGATCATTTGCCTTAAGAAAATGCGTCTGCCTTCCCTTTCCGCCCGTTTCACCCGAAGGGATCAACTACTGTCGTAACAGTCACAAAAAAGAAATGCACGATTAAAAAAATAGTGAACCACGGACGAACCTCCGCCGGTAGCGTGTTTAGTGTGCGTTGTTCTGTAAATATATATTTATTTATAAATAACATTCGAATGCTGTGCAACAGCGGCTAGAAACACCGTCTGGTTTTTCGTGGTGCGTTTGTTGACGAGCCGTTTTTCCTTCTTTTTTTGTTTAGTTTCCTCACGTGTCTAGTTGATCCTTTGCACTGGTACAGTTTTCGTGCCCCTCGAAGCCAAAGTCACAGTTTCGTCAATCGTTGTGACAATATTTCAGAATTGTGTGTGTGTGTGTTTTTTTGTATTTCCTTTACCTTGCTCTCGTTCTCGATCGCGTTCACTTTCACTCTTTGTCCGGCCAACGGGTTTTTCGACCCCCCCTCCCTCCTACCCTTCACCACCGTCTAACCGGTCCTGTGCACGCGTCCTTCGTCGAGCGTGTTCTAGTTTACGTCAAGATTTTAGTCGACGCGTTTGCGTGTCTTATTTTTCCGCCTTCACCGTGGACGGAGGTCAACGATCTGACGCTCTAGGCCTGACGTGTTGGTATCGTCATTGGGGGGTTGCTTTTGTGTGCCTCGCGGGGCCACGAATTTTCCGCGTACTGTCCGGGTGCTTTAGAGTGCAACATTTAATTCACGAGTAAAACGAAAGAGAAGCCATTTTCAATAAACACCTTTCAATCCAATTCAAATAGTATTTGTCCGTTGATATTCGTCATTTTAACAATCAATGACGGAAAGCGGTATGTAGTGCAAGTTCGGCGTTCGTTAGTGTGTACGTGTGTGTTGTGTTCGAGTGTTGATTGACGGCCGGCTCGAAATTAATCAAGCATCAAGTCGGGAAGATTAAAATCGATAAGATAAGGTGTTTTCGTGGTGAGGTGGTTCAGCTACATTTTTGAAATGTTAATTTAACCGAAAAAAAAAATTGCGGCAAGGGAAGTGATCTGGTGACGTGAGAGAGCAGGAGCCGGAAGCCTTGCTGTATTGTACGACGGATTTCTTTATTAAATAAATCACAGGTTAGTATTGTTGCTCATGTACATATGATTATATTAGTTAACGGTGGGAATAGAATAGTAAACTGATTAAAAAAAAAATAATTAAAAATTCATTCACTATAGGAATTGATTGTCTCTGAAGCCCGCTACTCAAAACTGGCTCATAAACCTTTTTTCTAAAATGGGAACTTGAATTACAAAATTCATTACAATTTATGGTGAAGAATAATTGTTGATTTGGGAAAGATTCTAAAACACTTGTCTGATTAGATGCACGGTAAAAATTGTATTTCGAAGTAACAAATAAAATAGAAAATAAAGAAAGGTAAAAAAAGATCTTCTCATCATTCGAAAATTACGATCTTTCTACCAATGATGGAACGTTTTATGCGACAGAGTCGTTCAAAAAACTACAATCAACGTTTCTTTATTTTTCACATTTTTCTCTTTTATTACAAAACATATCAAACGCCAACGGGAACGATATAAGCCTTCCGTGAGCTAGCGTAGGAAAAAAGGCAATAGACTGTCGTTAAACCCCGACGGATTGCAAATCGTTAAACGCATCTGTTCGCGGGTTGTTTAGCGTCCGGTTTGCAAAACGACGGTTGAACGACGGCAGCAAAAAGTACGATAATTAGTGTTATGTTTAAAGGAAAACCCCCACCACCAAGCAACGGATAGAAAAGGCTCCACCAAACCTGCACGAAAGGTACAACTGAGAGCGATGCCGCGTGGTCAAGCCAAGAAATCATGAATTTTAAAATGATAAACCGAAACAGGCCACATTTCGCTGGTTCGAAGTTTTACGAGCCGCCTTTTTTGCTTTATGATGCTGATCGCGACCGTTTGAAGGTTGTTAAAAAAAATATGGCGAAAAGTTAGCTGTATCACCCCCTCCGTTTGATGGTGCGTGGTATAAAAGTTTCAGTGGTGTTGAATTAATGAATCGATGAGAAGGAACATTTTTTTCTATGCATCCTACGGGAAATGCTTCAAAATGATAATGATTAATAACGGGAAAATAGGTACATAATGTATACAATCTACTTTCAACTATATCTGATAGGAAAGTATGTTTTTAATAATTCAGTTGGTTTGGAGCTTTTTGGAAAACGATTTGTACATGAACAAAAATTAATTAAAAATGGGAACACGTGGAGAAAGTGTGAACATCAAACAACACCCTTCGTCTCTCGCGGGACGTGGTCGCGTGCGAAACTATCTGAATTTGCGCAATTTCGGTTGTCGAGAGCTTGGACAACGATGGAGTTTTTTGGAGGAGGTTCCTTCCCATTACTGGTTTGGGTTTACCGGTTTTGGAGCGCCCGTCTTTGTGTCTGTGGCTTTGGGCGTGTTTGAGATGATGCAATCCTTTGTTGCATTGGTAAGTTTGTAGAATAAATAAAATTATATGTTTCCATGGGATACTATAGTTGCGTTGAAGAATCCCCGTGGAAAATCCCAAAGCGAACGCCTGGATTGTGGCTTGACAAGAGATCAGACACTTGTGAACGTAGATCTCCAAACTTATCGTTCCATTGTCAACGTCACCTTGATCCCGCACTCACACCTGATATTTACGCCCGCAAACATGTTGCCGGCGGATGAACCTAGGAAGGGGGCACCCTCTTTAGTTTCGCGATCTTCGCAACACGGACCAAAAAAAAAACGATCATCTCCGGTGGTGCGGACGGCAGCTTCCTTTTGGCTTCAATGCTCGGCCCACGGTTGACCTACTGCCAAACTTGGACGCCCCGGTGGTGAAAGTGGTTGAACCGAGCAGTCCTCCAAAGCCAAGTGGCTGCCTCGCCCCGGGCGCTTCTCGATTCGCACGCGCCTCTGTTGACTCACGGGATATTGCAGAAAAGCTTCGGTGCGGTTCCCTGGGACAGGTGTGAGGGGGTCGAAAATCCCAACATAAAAAAAAAAAAAAAAATACAAAATCCGCCAATAAACGGTGTTTCGCTAGCGTTGCAGGCTGTCAGCTCAGGCGGTGGTTTTGGGTAGCACCGATCCGTAAATGGTTTAGCCTTGTGGAGTCAATCAAAAAGTGGTCATTCGTGCAGAAATAAATACAACTTATTCCGCCCGTTCGGCACCGATTGGCACGGATGTAGGGGATTTTGTTCATTTACTTTTTATGTTTTGTGTGTGGTTTTGTTCAACGGAAAAGGATAATAATTTTTCGCTTGAATTTCGTTGTCCTCGAAAAGACCCGACCGGGCGAATGGGATGGCCGCCCATTTAAGGCTAAGAAAGTGATCAACTGCCAAGACGAAGGGGGTGGATTTGTTGGCTAGAAAGAGTACGATGGAGTTAATCAGGCAAATATGCCATACACCCTTCCAGTTGATCCCACGGAAGGCGACATATCTGGCAGTGTTGAAATATTATATGAAATGAAATCTGTTTGAAAACCTCATGACAAAAAGGGGCAAATATAATCGACTAGGATTCATGCATGGTTCTGATTTTCTAGGTTATGAACTGTGCATAACCAAAAGTATTAAATTCAGTACCCCCACTGTCAAACCATTCGTGGGTTGGAATAATATCGACTCTCTGTTTAATTGTGCCACATTCCATCAGTAGTGGCTAGAAGCCCGCCGCATTTTACCGTCGACATCAATTACGAGATCGTCAACCAGTACATCAAGACTCAATCATGCCTCGGGTTTTCCTAGTTCCAACGGCACTACCGAAGCGGCCAGAGCCAGCCTGTTGGGGGCCACGCAAATGTAGGCAGGCTAATTAATAGCAAACCGCCGGCAAATCTGGTTCCAGTCGGCGGCCAGACTACTGGCAGTGCCAGAAGGGGCAAGCGTGCAACGTTCTTGCAGCAAAAATTGAATGCAATCCGGGGTGACTTATTTTTATGACTTGCGAAAGGGATAACTATTGTTCGTGTTCACCGTATTGCTTCATGTGCACTATAACACGGAACTCAAAATAAAATCATAATTTTGTTATTCATAATTTGTTTTTGACTGGAAAGTATTTAAGGGAGAGTCAAGGAGCGTACACAAATCAACAGTACAGTTAAAAGTACAAAAGGAACCGACGGGATTTGAATGCATGACGTACCGATCGGGAGTCAACGATGCTATCAGTGAGCTACGATGTACGCGTATCTGCCACAAGTTATAATTATCTTATGTGATACGTCACGTCATCTGCTAATGTAAATCTTTCGATTTAGACACCAATTTAAATTCAACCTTGTCCAAAAATTATTTTGAATTATATGGAGCAAGAAAAGTAAAACAATGATTTAGAAACAATCCGCTGAACAGGGTATAGTTTATGGTTGATTCGAATCGTTCGATAAGGCTTCCGACAAAAACCGCTGCCAAAGATTGATCACTGCCTACCGGTTACTTCTCTACGTGTTGCTACTGTTCGTAAAGGCAAAGAAGCTTTTGCGAAGGCAACACGATTTCATAATAAAGTCTTAGGCGCAGCAGCCGTTAACCGCAGGCACTTACCCACCAGAAGCTGAGCCAGATCATGGGCGAGGCGAGGAACAAAATCTCTCGTCTCCTCCCCAATGCCCGAGTATCGATCGGTAGTCAAATTAGTACGGCGTGTTTATCGTAATGGTTGTCACCGATGATTGCGGTGTATGTGCAGTTGTCGATTGCAGCGATGGCATTAAGATTGAGTTTGAAATAAAATTACCAGGCGGTGCAAGGAGGGGAAAGGCAAAGGAGTGCCCCAGCATCGATAGGGCAGGAAATACGTGTAAACCTGTAGAGTGGAAACAAACTGGCAAGCGTTGGAGAGGTTTCTCTCGTTTATTAGGGGGGGGGGGGGGGGGAAGGAATCACACGGAGGAAGGTGTTGACAAATTAGCCAACCCGTAACCGGATGAAGGCTGAGTCTGACTCTCGCCGATGTCACCGGCCTAAAGCAGCTGTCGGGAGGTGGGGCCGTGTAATTTTTTCTTTCTTAGTAATGCTGCCCAGGGTGGTACGGTATGCTTTTTCGCGTCTCGCGTCTCGCCCCCGGCCACTTCCCCGGCGCGTCCCCCGTGAAGACCGCTCTTAGGCGTGCGTGCAACATGTCCGTTGGCTGCAGAGCGTTCCGACTGGTTTCGGAACGGGTGTATTTATGGACATGTTTACCAGCAGCAGCATTACGATCTAACCTTGTCACTGGTTGGGTTGTACCGTCGCAGACCACGCCGGGATCGAGTAGGAAGGAAACATTTTGCTCCCGGTCGGTGAGGCAGAAGCCAAGGAGGCGGTTTGTTGGGTTGCGCAAAACCCGGAGACGGTGGGCGCGGGTCTGCAGGGCGCTGGTTCAACATTAACCTATTTTTGGCTGAATGAGTTTTCGCTGAATGAGCCACTCGGCGGGTTAGGAAAACGAAAAAAAAAAAGGCAACCCTCCGGTAAATGGGGGTGGAACGCTGGCGGTTCTTGAAGATGCTTTAAATGCGCGCGCGCCCCGCGAACTGGGTCTGCATTGATCCGGGTGATTTAAATATATGGAGATCGAGATCGTCGAAACAATGGGGGGAGGGGGGTGGCGTTTGTGGTTTCGGCAACCGTAACTTCTAGCACTCGCCCGTCAATTGGTGTGCAAGGCGAGGAAGCGAAGGTTTTCCGATTCGGTTCCGTCGGCGACGTCGCTTCCGAATTGCTCGCCACGAGCCACCGCGTGTCTCTGGGAAGGCCGAAACGCGATGGGAGTTGGAGGAATATTTTAAAAATCACATAAAACACAAGTGTACAGGGAGGTGATAAAACGGGTTCCAAAGGGCCATCCATAGGGGGATTGAAGAAAGTTTTGGTGAACACATTCTCCCCCTTTTTTCCTTCCTCTCAATTTTTGAATTCATTATGGTTCGAGTACGTTGTTTGCTATTCGACGATATCTTTCATATTGCCGAAAAGAATATGGCCCATCTAGGATTTAACGATTACTTCCAGGAAAAGAATACTCCTATTCCAAGTTTTCTCGAACGATGTTGTAGTATGTTTAATTATTTTTACAATCAGAAGAAATCACATCTTATTTCGAACAGGGTTGCGACCAACATAAATGAGGATTTTCCAAAAAGAGTGATCTTAAACCCGTTCTTGATTTTGTTATTAAATTATCTTTGATTTAAGTATTAAAAAACCGTTCAAATTTTCGTGTTGTGTTATGGAGATGAGGGCTTTAAATAATGATTATGCGTATAGCAGGTTATAATTTCCCCATTTCTGTTTCTTCTCAAATCGCCGTGAGAAAAAAAGAAACCTGTTGATGCAGCTCGTGCACATTTGTTTTCGACCGTAACATTTTTAAATATTCACGCCATAAAGAGACCGCTGCAGCTTCACGCTCCAGTTGCGCCAATATTTCTCGCGTTCGCGTCGGGCGAGAACGGTGAACGCGAATAATTGCCACAATCGGATTTGCGGGAATTAACTGGCGAATTGCGACACGCTGTGACAAGCACAACTTAATTATCCTCAAGCCTCAACGCATCCGATGGCCGCCGGAGTGTCCCGCTGGGTTTGGTGGAGCGGAGCGGCAAACGTAGGGTTCTGCTCTATTGGGCCTCCCGTGGTGAGTTATGTCTTTTTGCCTTGCACAATGTTTCAATCGTTTTACCTCGCGGCCCGCACCCCGGCACGGAGATCACGGCGAAGGAATTCGGTGCAAATTAAAATGATTCAAATTAACCATAAATTATTCCATAATTACGCGTGGCGACCGTTGCCCCTGCTCCGCCCGGCAAAAACACGCTCGTTTTCGACGTGCAAACAAACGGGGCCTTTTTCGAACGCGATTTTTTTTTCTTAGCGAACTCCACCCGTGTCTGTCGGTGTTGCAGTTTTGAGGAGTCTGCGCCGGAGTTGCAGTGACAGAGTGCGAGCGAGTGCTCTCCGTGGCTCTGTTGTTCGCGCGGCCCACGACGAAAGGGCCCCCCTTGGAGCCCCGTGGCTTGAGCCGTTAATTATCAAACGAAAGATTTATGGGCCATTGAGGTTATCTCCGTTCCTACGCCGCGCCATCGATGGAAACTGCAGACGGAACGCAGCAACCGGTGTTTGTGGTTGGAACCGAGAACCGATCGCCGAGTGGGTGGATTGTGTTGGCGACTCAACGCGGAAGGAACTGCCTGCCTGGTACACACCGAAACCTCGGCAACCCATCCTTCAACCCGGGTGGGGCGGATATGATGAGAAGTCGCGTTTGAAGGAATTTTCCTCGCTGTCGGTTATTTTTCTCTCCAGCACCGCAACGGCAGTTTCGGTGGGGTTTCCGAGTTTATGTTGAGCGTATTTATGTTGATGGTTATATGGCTCAGCAAAGTCTCTTATTCCGCCGCCGCGGGTAAGCCACTAAAAACAAGCACTTACTGCAGGAAGAACGATTCATCTGTATCGATTAGAATAAGTGGAACGTACGAGATGCGAAACAAATATTGCGCCTGACACTAGAGTTCCCGAAGCTGCTTGATTACCTTTAAGCCTAAGTGCACACAAACACATTTTGATTATTTTTGTTAAGAACGTATGTAAAGTATAGAATTGATTGCAAATGGAAATTGTTTAAAATATTTGTTTTTACATTTTTCCTGTCGAGAACGGTTATACGAGATTTTAATAAATTATCTAAAAACCCGATCCAGTCACTCGACCCCATGGACCTTCAAATTGACTCTCAAAATGACTCTGGATGAAAATGTCTAGCTTCAACAACCGAAGAAAAACATGTAATTCCATCTCGGGCAGCAACGCACCAGAAATCTGCCGGTAAGCTATATAATGCACCGTGGTAGTGTTAGTGTTAAGTGATAGTAATACGATCCTTCCGCTCTTACTTATTGCGAAAAGCAACAAACGGTTCGTTCGGTACATCGTTTACTCGGCACGGGACGGGAAGTAAAACAATATACCATGCATAAGCTTCTACGGATTACAATTGTGCCCGGTTTGAGACCCGATACCCCCGTCGCCCGTCCCTCCCGCCTTCCGGGTTCCGGTGGTGCAGATGGTGTACCGTGATGGCCATTAAGCATCGAGCCGAACCTAGCACCCGGAAGGACGGATCATTGGACCGACTCCATTGGAGCGCAACGATGGTACCGGGATCTCCGGAGTCAAGAGTCTATTCGAACTCGGCGAAAATCGGAGGGACAAAAAAGGCACCAGAACAAAAAGGAAAAAGGCAAGCGCCAGAATCCAAATATATGGCCCTTGCAACGCGTTCCGGAAATAGGTCAGCGAGACAGAGGTACCAGTGAAACGGCGGACCCTCGTGATGGTTTCACCACGGACGCGAGTGCGATCCGCCTGCCACTAATAACTTTTTCGTTTGTTTATCGCACAAAACGGACCAGTCGACACGAGTAGTGCGTCCGAAATCATAAAGTCGTCCCGGGCTACGATAAAGCAGCGTATGATTTATGTGCGCCGTATCTGGCTGGGCTTTAATTAATAGTGAGTCGGGTTTTGCAAATGGCGTCAAGGCACAACTGTGCCATTAACAGCTGTTTGGGGCCAAAACCGAACGGCTTGTTTTTACTATTGACCGGCACGAGGTCCAAGAATGTGATTTATGGCTCAAAAGGGTAATGGTGGAAGTTACATTGTTGAAGGGTCCCATGGTTGAGTATACTGCTTGGACATTTTTCAACTGCAAACAATTACATACATAATTACTTCTTTGTACCGGCATATTGCAAAATGTGTAAGGTAAGGGGTTACAAACATTTTCCTCCTTCGTGGCGTAACGTAACGACCCTTTGGTCAGGCCTTTTAATGTACGTGGATAATTCATCCTTCGTATCGAGTGAGGTCCGGTTTGGATTCGAACCCAGGACGCCGTGGGTCTTGCCAGAGTCGGCGTACTCCTTCGGCTTTACTGGCTATCCCCATCTTAAGCCAATCTGTGGTCCAAATTTCCATTTTGTTTCTGTGTCTGTGGGCGTTTCGAGCTGCAACTGCTGCGATCTCATAAATTAATCCACTTCAAAGTATTCCGTCGATCGTTGTGATCTCCTTTAAGCATGATGGGAACACACACAAAAATGCCATAAAGCTGTAATTATCGTAAAATGTTTACAAATATGCCAGTTTGCCAGATTGTCTAGGGGCACGAGCATTATAAATTCTCGTCCCAAATCACCCGAGTCGCCCACACTGGCGGGGCGAGCATTGTTGGCGAAAATCGACGAAATCAACGCCCCCCCCAACACACACACAAAGACAGACACGATTCAGTTTGGTGACGCAAACTGCGACCGCCAGAAACATTTCCTTTCAGCGACTTTGATCGCTCTGCACCGTAAATGCAACGGAACGGCTCGGAACGATTTTGGAGGTGATTGCAATCGCGAAGGAATAAATGGACCACCTGTGGTTGTCGCTCGGGAGAAAGGCAAGCACATTAGTGGCGGTTGGTTGGTTGAGAAAAGAATTGCCTGCAGCGAATGGTGCACTTGCAACCTGCACCGCCGGCTAATGTGGGTTTCGCCGGCCAAATCTCGTGCAGCCGTGGATTGACATTAGTGACATCTGATCGCATGCACCCCGAAATGGTTCGCAAATGGTTGAGGTCCATTTATTGCGCTGGCCTTCTGCGGGATTTATACGACAAGGAATTGATGCGGAGGGCCATTATTTGATTGTTGGTTGGCGCAACCGAAGTCAGAACGAAGGGGTCTCCAGCCAGTCCTGTTTCGGGAGTTGGCGATTTTAATGAATCACTCATTGTTTGCACGGGGATATCGCGCCGTTGCGCCTCGGTAGTGAGCAGCAGGCTCGCTTTCCCTGCCCCCTCCTCAAGTGCAAGTTCCTGTTCAACTGAAATGCCATCATGCACCACCGCACGACTACACAGAGGGAACTGGGAGGATTGGAAAGAAAAGTAAAGCACACCAAGCAAATTAAAAATGCACGCACACACCAAGACACTGTGCCGTGTCCGGGGTGATGCTTGATGCACTTTGCACGCGAGAGTCCGACAAACGAGCGTGGCGGACATGCGATGGATGCACATTGCGCTGTCAACACGTGCGGGTCCCGCCTTCCGTTAACCCTTGATTGGCGAATGATAATGTTCAACTTAATTTCATTAAAAGTATTGTATCGGGTTTCTAAGTATAAGGAGCAAATCTCCTGGAAAGGTATGCACGTGTAATAAACCGAAGAACTCATCAGCTCCATTTTTTCTGGCTGCTTTTCCGTCGTCGATTCAGATTACTTGCATTACTTACAAAAATGCTGATAACAAATAAATTGTGAAAATCTCCTATCATTTTTTCAAATAAATATTGTTCCAGCTTTAAATTGAATTTGAATTGAATATTTATTTGAATCCATTGGAATGACTTTTGAATTTTTGATAAACATTGGTTGTAATATAGGTAATTCGATAACAGGATTGAAGGTTGACGATATTGAATTCTTAGTTGAATATTTTCGACGGCACATGATGTAGTTTCTCTTCGCAATCTCTTCATTTTAATTGCAACTCACCACAGACATGATTTTGTCAAGCGTGGTGCAGGTGCATCCACAATCTCCGCTGCTCAGTCGAGGGTTAACACGCGCGTCCGACGCGTCGTCTCGCTGGGTCTGCTGGCTAATCGGTGTGCTTACTTTTGAATGCTGCATATAAAGTATGCATTTCATTGAAAATGAAAGTGCACGTAATAGCCGGAGCGTCGGCGAACCCAAACATAAGACGCATAGGCGTTTGGACACACAAGCGAAGTACATTGACGATGCATTTTTTCACGCTGGGGCTGCTCGTCTTCGGGCGTCTTTGCCGTGCGGAGGAATGCCTCGCACTGACACCAATTGTTATCGAGATAGCGAGTAATCATAAGATGAAGAAACTCTTGCTCGTTGATTTTTTTTTTGACGAGTTAATTAAATATTAAAGTTAAAGGGGATCGTTTTATGGTGTTTTGGTAATGTGGATCCAGCATGTTTTCAACATTGGAAATATTTGTACAGCATCTTTCAGCATCAGTAATGAAACAACAGAATCAGAATTGGAATTCTTTTGTTTATTTTCCTGCTTCTATAAGACAACAACTTCCAATGGAATTGCAAAGTGTACATTGTCATTAGAAACTTTTGGCGATGCAATCATCACCAAATGGTGCAGGTTTACAATGCATTAGTTCATTGTGTTTTAAAGCTAAGGTCGTGGAGGTATTCGGAATGGTAGGAATTTCTTTTTCATTTGCAATGTATTGAAGAATGTTTCTTTGTAAGAGCAACTTCCTGGGGTGTATTCTACTCTTCAGTATCGAAGTAGTTCCCCTCTCTCCTGCGTGTTTAGTATTCGTCTACAACATGATACAATTTTATGTTTGCTTGCGAATTTTGAACAACGGAGTAGAATGTATCATGAAACCAATGCCAGCTTGAAATTAACGGTAAGCTGCTCAGATCCTATAGAAATCACATTACGGAAGGTCATGCGAGCAGCAAGTTGTAAAGCCCATAAAGAAAGCAGTTACACATTGCAGACATTCGTTTCGCGAGCGTTAGGAGCAGCTCCCGTTCCGCAAACTTTGCTACGCAGCATCTGTGGAGCATAAAACTGTGGCAAGGCACTCACCGTTCAGCGGGAATCCGAAATCAAAACGCACGGACGAAGGGAGTAAATGCGCCAAGCAGCAGAGCGCACTCTGCGATGCTGTGTAATTGTAAGTGCAGCTCACAGCTGCTGGTAATTGATTTTCGCTGTACGGAGACCGGAGGAAACCGGAAAAGTGCGACAGTTTGCTTCGGCTGGATCACTTACCAGCACCTCGATGGGAAGCTGAGAGAAAAGGAACGTTTCCACCAACTTCCAGTCAGCCTGCCAGTTCGGGCGTTTTTTTTCCTGTGACGTCGTTGTGTGCTTTTCTTTCTCTGCCGGGATAATGGATGCTGGTCGAGTGGGGGGTCGTGTTCGGAAGCATTGTATTTTTCGATGGGGTGCTAAGCTGACCTAAAAAAATCAAAGCCCAGGATGGCCTTCGCAAAGAAATAACCCGGGGGGGATTCGATGGCGCATCAGCGTGGAAAGAGTCCTTCGTCCTTCGAAATGAGGTCGAACCCAAAATGAGCGACAATCTGCTTATGGTGAACAATGGTTAATGCTAATAGAGAAATAAATGTTCAGTGAAACATGCCTGACTTGATCACTGAATGGATGTTATTAATTTAAAACAATTTTCCAAATAAATTTCTTCTCTGTGCTTAAATTGTGTATGCTGAGCTAGAATACGGAGACATAAACCTCTAATTTATGATCCTGCTCATCCTGCACCCAACGGAACGCTAATTGACAACCGTCTAAACATTTATTTCGTTGCGAATCAAAAATAATCCCCCGAAGCTGAGCCATCAATTTCAAAACACCAAACCAGCCAGGGTGTTGGTGCAAATCGGAATCATATTCGAGCCGATCGGTGCTGTCTGTCAGCCGCTGGGAAAGATAATGCGTTTTTTTTGTTGGCTTTTTGCTCCGCACAAATCTCATCCCAGGGACAGGTTGGCATTAATCTGATACAGGAATTAGGTCAGGAACGACATGGTGCGCTACAACGTGAGAGGCAAAAAAAAAAAAACATCAACGGCTGCGCAAATAGTAAAACATTTTCAGTCGTCCCACACGAGCAATGCGAGCTCGTCTTTCATCGGCCACCAATATGGACGGGGCCGAATGCGAATCTCGATTTAGATTGATTTATGTTCGCGGAACGTGGCCGAAAAAGGCACATCAAGTTTGATTTTTTTTAAAGGGCACGCCGTCGGATCGTCAAAAAATTGAAGGCAAGTCGCGCGCAATGTGTTAGGTTTTGGCATTCATAATCAAGAAAAAGAATCACACACATACACACAAAATCATGTGTTGCCAATTTCGTGCGATTTTAATCGCAATCATGTCAGTGCGCCTTATCAATTAGCGGATCATGCTTGGGGTGGCGGGAAAAGAAAAGCACCATTCATTTTCACATTCACACATGCCACATTCAGCCGACGGGTGGGGAAAATGGATCCATAATCGCAAAAGGAATATGAGTGAGTGATGGGCTATATAGACGAGCGATCTAGCGAGAATGAGAATTGATGGACGGCCAGATGACAGATCGATTTAGTAACGCCTCGGGGTTTTTTTTTATTCTTTCGGGGAAGGTTACGTGGCAATTAAGATTAAAGACAGCGAATGAAACTACGTTTCTGTTTGGTGATATATTACTATCAAATGGAAGGATAAATACCGAATGTGACGATGATAAGGCTAATGAAGATTAAATGGGTTTTTTATTGTTATTTTCGTATCATTCTGATTCTCCAATACATGTTGGCTTTAGGTAACACGTGGAGCAGCTATGAATGATTCTTCATCTTCTTCGCCTTGGCGTAACGACTGCATGGACAAGCCTACCAATTTTTAGTCAGTACTTTGAAGCTTGAAAGGTTCCGGTCTGGAATCGAACTCACGCCTCCGTGGGTTGTGTTTGAGGCCGGCGAACGCGGTCGGCTATCCCGGATAGGAGTCTTTTGGATGTTTATGATTGGGATATATTCGTAAGCACTTTCATCTACAATATGCAAGCACTTTATATTTAAGATAATGAATCATTCACAAACCCTTGGATTTTGATAAATACGGATGTCATTCAAATTCTTCAACGTTTCTTTCGTACCTGAGAAACACCTATTTAAATGGAAGGGCTCATAAAAGTACTAAAAATGTTTCAAATTAAAATTCAATCAAAACTAATGTCCTATGAGCTATGAGTTTGCGACGAAGAATGCCAACTTCAGCAAATTTTTTTCAAGGTTTGGCTTCATCGATTATTGATTTAACAAAACACTGTTAGAAATCTCCGATTTGTGTCTTAAAAAGTAAAGATTTATTGTGCGGGTAATTTACGACCGCCTTGCTCCGGAACGCACAAATACGTTCATCTGTTGCCGGGGCTTAAATCTGATGCCCGAAAAAAAAAAAAAGCGGGAGCAAATGGTCCGCCACAAATTTACTGCCTGCTAATCGATTGGACTCCAGAACCGACCGAATTTTCGACACGATGATATTTTACGTTTGGGTTGTGCCTGGTCAGTGTGTTCCGGGGTCAGGTTTGGGCCTCCGTTCTCTTCCTCAGCCAGAGCACACTTACACCGGGCCCACATACAGCCAACGAAGAAACGTCGATGCAGACACGTTGTTCGTTGGTATCGACGGGCTCAGAATATTTGAGGCCGTTTAACCTAGATCGTTTCACGGCTCGGTTGGAAAAACAGTTCACTCGACCGAGGATGGAAAGAGCGCCGGTAACGAGGTTGGAAGTTTTGTTCTCGGAATTCGTCGTCACGCCCAACCCTAGGCCTAGGGTTAGAAAATGTACGAACCGGTACTCGAGTTCAACGAAATGCATCTTCGTCGGTATGCGGCCGTCGAACAGATGAAAATGCTCAGCTATGCACTTCCAGATGGTTGCCAAGGGTGGAAAATGGTCTTGTTTATTTATATACCGTCAACGGGAGGACGTCCAGCAGATCGTTGGAAATTGATCCCCAGTTAGGTGCAGCGTGCAGTGACCCCTTCCGTTTCCGAAGATAAAATTTTCCGCACCGCGTTTTGCGGAGAGTCCCGGAACGCATTCTGGCGTGTTTTATGAAGCAGCACGATTCCGCTCAGCAAACCGAGACCAAGTGTTTCCCTTTTTCTTTTTTCTTTGTACACTTTTCGGGCAAATTTGTTGGGACACTTTTCGGGTGGTATCGTTGGGACACCGTAAAGCAGGACTATTCACGCTAGCGGAGGGAAAACTTTGTCCTTATCCGTCCGGGGATCGGCTCGAGCAAATCCAAATATTGATTTTGGCCCCGATTTAATGTGGTATTATTTTCCGATGCTTACTCCAGCCGTCGGTGACCTTCAGCCAAAGCCGTGGCGTGTCATTTTGGGTCCATAGGGAAACCGGAATCGAAAATCATAAACTGCAAAATTGAAATCGAATACTTTGCGCTACAAATTGTGCGGAATGGCGCGGGAAATAAAACTTCGGACGGGTGTTGTATCCCTTTAAAATAAGCTGATAAATCCTGCTCGTAAAATAGGTTCCCCGTTATCTCCGGCTTAGCTCGGCGTACTCGGGGTTCAACGTTTCGTCGGTTTAATATTTCGCAGCGCTCTTCAATGGCTCCGGTCGGAGGAGGAAGGTTGGAACGGGCGGATTTAAGCGTCTATGATTTCACGATGAAATGGGGTAAAAAAACTATGTGAGTCCTTACAGCTGTTCGAGAATATGGTGGAAATTGGAATACGGAATTGTATTTCACTGTTGCTTTGCTGTGCTCTTTTACTGGAAATAATCCCTGATTTTTTTATGGCACCGTTTAAATATGTCATTTTGCAGTAATTTTGAGCATCCGTTTATATGATTGCGAGTTTCAAATTGAATTGATAAAAATAAACTTGATTGTATTTGCGTGAAGTATTTAAAGTATTTTTTCCTTCGTATGATTTTATCGACGCCAAACTAGATTTAAAATTTGTAGGAATTTTAAAGAAGGATATTCTGAGAAAAATTCAAATCAACTATTTCGGACGCAATTTTCACCTCTAAATTGAATGGAATTGGTGAAAAGATGTACATTCAATCAAACCCCTTTTAATACAAGCTTACCAATAGCATTCTGCAGATTTGAAAGGAAATTTCAATCAAAACGAATGTTTTTTATTTCAAATAATGGTGGCATTCATACCACTTCCTTGCATTTCTAATTCAAAGTTGACGAACAGAGCCCATTCGTGCGCTACGAAGCATAGCTACTCCACTCTGCACTTCGACTCAGACATCCGCCCGGTTGAACATGGATTGTAGGGCGATTATAAAAGCCTTATCATTTATAGGTCAGCTCAGTCAGTCAGCGCAAACACTGTCGTCATAGTTGACTGGCTAGAGTACTGAACCCACTTCGAACCGTTGCTGGTGTGTCCACATCGTAACATTTAAAAAAAACCAAACAACAAGTCCGGTTTCCCGTTTCTTCCGAAGTGCGCTTAGACGAAAGAAGGTCCACCACACAACTTCTTAACCCCGATAGTGCTCCACGATGGCGCTACCTTCGCCGACAATCAAGTAGCTTCAATCACGCACCGCAAATGGAGTGGCAAGACTAGAAGAAAAAAAAAAACAATAGAATGAGGAAAAACTTGATACGTTTGGTTTTTTTTTCACCCCCTTTCACGAGTCTTTCACTGAATTGCTCCACAGGGTGACCGGGTTTTGATAAAGGCTACACCCAGGTGGCGGTTTATGGAAAATTAATTCTAATGACAAGGAATGCATCCATGGTTCGTGGTCGTTCGACTGGCAGCAGGCGTCCGCCGCCTGTTTGTAGGTGAAGTTCACCATTTGGAGATAATTCATCGTTTCACTTCCATTCTCACAATTACCACGTACGGTCACGTGAAGAACGGTTTTAGGGCTTGATGGCGCCCGGCGGTGTTCTAGTGGATTACAGTGATTTCTTAAAGCTTTTGAACCAGCTCCTACTGAATATAAACATCAAGGAAAAACCGGCAACAGCGAACATAGTATAAAAGGAATGAGCCACACGGCGCACAAATCTAGGTTAATTAACTCGATGAATTTGGGACATCAATAAAGTGTCGTTATGATTGAATTTGCGGTTTGCGAGGACGGAAGAAGGGAGTGGGGCACAAAACAAAGTTACTTCAAAGAAAGCAGCTTGATAAAGTACCGCGGCAGGGCACTCAAAGTTCGACTTGGATGTTGCACTTCACAATGTTTCAAGAAATTTTATCGTAGGGTTTTTTTTTTATCACATTTGTCACATAAAAAGTTTACCGAACTAAATCGTTGATGGAGCATTTGACTTGATGGCGGCTCAACGTCGAGAATCTTCACGTTTCATGATGAACTTTGAATCATCAGTAGACATCGGTTTATTTATTCTTTCGAAATAAAATAAAATCCAAATATTCAGTTAACGAAATGCAAGAGTCCAAATCAGATGGAACAAATTAGATGGAATAATATTTATTTTCAACATCGTCTCACATATAAAGTGTTCGACAGCTCTGTCGTACTCGTTCTTTTTTTTTTTCTTGCCCAGAATAAACTTCCACACAAGGTGAGCTCCGGGAAGTTTGTCCGTACCACCCCGAAGGAATGTTTTTTTTTTCTCCCCAATACGCCTCGCGCATCATTGCGGAAGCATCGGGAACGAGACGCTTGATGAGGGTTTCTATTATTTCTACTTGGCAGATAAGTCGTCCTGCCTTACCAACACCCGCGTTATCGGTGTTATCGTATCGCACCCAAGAGAGTATATGGCTGAACAATCCACTGAAGTCGAGAACCTAGTATCCAGCTGTGTTTGCACCAAATCGAAGGCTGCACCCGGTGACGTGTCGTTCGCAAGTGATTGAAGTGGAGCAATAGTGATAGAGCGTGACATTTGTCGTGTGATTGCGAAGGGAGGAAGAGGGTGGGGGGGGGGAGTGTTTGGGCGGTTTCGAAGTGCGCAGTCTTAACTAGCTCGTAAACATTCCAGCGACACGCCAGAAGTGGCTGCCGCCTTGCTGTGAGCTACTTTTGGAGAGTTTGGAGGTTCATTCATTCCGTCGAGGAGTGACGCTCCAACAGACGAAATAAGCACAGCAATTCTTGGAATTTATAACTGAATCATTCTCATTTTGCTAAGCGAGGGGAACTCTATGATTCCATGAATAAAAAGTTGCATCGTCAATGGAAACGAGAGAAATGTTTTCATCACCGTTGCTTTCTGTGAATGGAAATAAACAAGGAGTGGAGCATTTTTGAGCAAGGCAAGTAGATTTGTTTGGCACGAAAGAAAACAACAGGTTTTCCCTAGCTTTTCTGCTGAGCAGTTGAATTTTGATTACTTGAATAAGCGTGAAATAATTTTGTTTTCTTGTGAACTTCCACGAATTGTTTTCGTTTTCGAAAGCAACCAATCCAAGGAAGAAAGACTTCTTATACAATTGTCTTCACATTTAAGGCCAAGGATTTTTTTAAAAAGCCATGTAAAAGCTCGTTGTATTTTAAAACTAAATCATACTCTCCATTAGTGCAACAAATATTTAATATTCAACTTTAATTGTAACCGTTTTTTATTGTAACAACAACTTAATGTGAATAACATAACAATGTTAAATTTGGATATCTCCTGGACTCACCCATGTAGTAAAGAGGTGGGGAGAAGGTCCCCTATGACAAGGGTCGCCTGGTTGTTTACCAACTAGAACCACACGTACCAACCGCCGTAGCTTTTCCCCTTTCCCTCGCCGACAGCAATGAGATGCAATTTTTCACGCATTCACCCGCGCGGTCCACAATCGTTGAGGTGTCACTAAGCGCTTCGGTCGGATTGGCGTAACGCAGGAGCCGCACTTGGCCACCTTTTTGAATAATAAACCAACCGCGACCGACCGGTGGCCTGTCATCGCGATTCGTACGTTCCCCTGTTTGCTCTCTTCAGCTACCTATTTAGTGGTGACGAACATAGTTGCATGGCGCGTCAGGGCGAAGAGCACACGTATTTCAACCCTTCGGTGTAATAAAAAATTTTAACGAGTGGCAATAAAACCCAGCACACGCTGGGTACATCAAACATGCCCGTGTCGATGGTCGCGTGTGGTCTTTGGACATTCAAAAACAACCGTTTTATTCACTCTCACGATATTATTGCTGGCTGCTGCTGCGGTAGAGACGGTTTACTTTATTTCCACGTAATTGCGAGGTCGTGTGTGGAAAATGCGAATTATCGACTGTGCTCGTCATGAGCCTCAAGTGTTTATAGCTGCATCCCCGGACAGCTGGCTCGATGGATGGAGTTGACGCCTCGAGATTGTCCCACCTTTTTTGTGCCAAACATTGAAAGCATCGTGGCACCTGTTGCACAACTCAGTCTCCATTTCACGGTGCTCGAGAGGGCAAAAAGCAACACCAGGACTAATTTTCCTCTATTCCGCGAACCAGTTTATGACCTGCTACCTGATCCTGCAGCTCAAGGGAAGACCTGAAGCATTGCCTGTCAGAAGTAGAGCAGTGAAAACGCAGTCACTCACATGTTGGAGTCAAGTTAACCCAACTACCCAAAGGACAACTTGTGTGAAAACTGTTTTGTGTCCTTCAGTAAGTCATTGGTACATAAAACATTACATTTGAAAGCCTTCATGACATGGTTGAGGATGGTAAAGCAAACAAATTTAGTTATCCAATTAGTGATGTCAAAAGTACAACGGCATTGTTTTCGTAAAGACATGACACCGCTTTTGTGAGTCACTGAGTAATGCGTTATTTGTTGATACCCACGATTAATGCTCTAGTCTGTTAACGAACGTTTAGTCAGTTGAACAAACTTGGCTTGGTTTTGATTCTTCAGCTGAAAAGTCGTCATTTCGGCTTTTGCCTCAAAACGTTCGTTTGAAAGCCTGCATGACATGTTTGAGGATGATAAAGCAAACAAATTTAGTTATCCAAAAATTGATATCCAAAGCATTGTTAACAAACGTTTAGTCAGTTGAACAAACCTGACTTGGGTTTGAATTACAGCTGAAAAAGCTTCATTTCGGCTTTTGACTCAAAACGCTCGCTCCTATTCTGGTTCGACTTGAACTTCTTCACTTGACTTCCTATTGGTTGTGGTGGACTTGTGCTGACCTGCTCCAAACTCCCTTGGTGCAACCTTTTCGCAAACTAATTACGGAAGGGAAAGCCGCCGCCAGCGGTTCTAAACCAAATAGATGGTAATGAGACTGAAAGGAAATGCTCGAATGTTTGCCTTTCGGTTCGGGAACATTGAGGGGTCCCGTCAAAGCAGGCTTACCCTAATTGCGGCACACTGTGACGAGGGTTGTTGACAGTATGCGTATGTGTGTGGTCGTAACGGAACTGTGCGGGAGCAGTTTTTTCTTGCTCCTGCCAAGACGTCCACTGTGGTCATGGACAAAGTACGTCATTGTTCATTGGCATGAGTTGTAAGTCATTAAACCGTCCTAAACCAAACAGTCCATCTCAATAGTCCTGGTTGAACTCATTTCATCCTTATTTCAACCAAACAAAACGAACTAAGTACATGCCAGTTTTCACTCACATTTTAACTATTATGACAGCAGTTGTTTAACTCATCACACAACTTCAAACGATTCAGATCGACGTAATTTCTCTGTCCTGTGTACTCTTTGTTGAAATATAGCGGGTTGATGCTATTGACAAAAAGTGAATGTAATGTTTTAAAAGACGTTCAGTGTTCCATCGCGATGAGTGAAAGGCACACCAAACAATGCTGACATATTGAACAAACTTTGATTCGGTTTTATGTATCATTTAACAATCTCATTTTCCTACCACTACATCTTGCCCCCGGGGCAGGGATACCGTTACCGAGCTAGACAAGTGTTCCCCTGCTGTCCCCCCTTTTCTTTAAAACCTGCGGAACTCCTGGGCATTCCTTCAGCGACAAGCGTCCAGACGTGATTGAATGTGAACCTCCTCCCGGTGGAAAAACAGGGAAAAGCCGCTGGCGTATGAAAATGCGGTTCCACTAGTTGAACTTTGTTCGTGTAATTGCGTGGAACAAAATTGCTAGGGTGAAGCCGGCCTCGCCGGCCTGAGGAGCCGATCGGAAAAAGGTTGCGTATATTCCCGGCAGTCGAAATTCGGTGGACGGGATGGAAAACATGTCCGGAGAATCGACCATCATGGAATGTTGTTCATATGTGTCGAAAGTTTTCTGCTCGATGGATATTGACGCTGGTTCGGGAAATGGTTACGATGGGTTTACGAAACTTTTCGGTACGTGCAAGCTTCAATTTGTTCCATTTTGCTCTTGCCGTCGCGTTGCAGCATGGCGTATGGGGAATGCCTCTAAATGCCAGTGGGGAAGGTAGGGAATGAATTGAAAACTGAATGAAATCCTTGGTGTACGTTCCGATATTGGATCGAACTCGGTGCACCGTAGATTTACAAAAAAAAAGGAGAGAATTCTGGATGTAAACCTTTTTTTTAGTCTTTATACATGGCATGCGACAGGATAGAGGTTGCACGTCGAGTGTTCTTGTCTGCAAGTTCACACGGGAGTAGATTTGACCTCCCCGACAGTGGACAAAGTTTTCACGGTTATGGTACATGCACATCAAAGAGCAAAAAAAAAAAACAAAATACATACAAAGTCCACTCTTGGGATAAGAACAAGATTGGGATTGTTTGCACCGCGTTTAGTGGCACCTAATGACGTATGGGAATTGATTACCTACTTTAAAAAGTTTTCCGCTTCGCAAACGAAGTGGAAAGATAATAGTGACATTGACAGTGCATGTGCAGCGTCGTTGCAGCAACATGCCAAAACACGAGGCGAGAAGTTTGAAGGAACAGCATTTGACAATCTTACTAAATGGTTTAGGTTACGCTTGACGCAAGGAAATGCTTTAAAAACTTTTCAGTAAATTAATAAATTAATAGAAATTTGAGGTATGAAATTGAAGTAGATTTCAGTAGATTTTCTACAAATCCTTATGTGGTTGCACCAAGCTCATAGGAGAGATTCCAGCAACATCTGTTGCTCTAACAATAGTCATCTGTTGCACTTCTTCTGTTTTATTCCCTCTGTTATAAACAGTGCTCTTAAATTATGCAAACGGCTAGTTTTTGTTATTTGTGCTCTAATCTAAATTCTCTAATCAAACATTTAACAAACGTTTTTTATCCCTGAATGTGGATCATTCAACTGACATTTTACGAGTTTTGCAAGAGGGTTGGATTTAATTAAGTTGGATTTAATTAAACTAAACAAAAAGCGAGTTCATTTGTGCCAGCTTCAAGAGTTCAAGCCTCTAAATGAAACCATATTTCACGTTGGGATTAACAATACCGTTTTCTCTCATCTCACAGAAAAAAAAACCGGACAACAGAACACTGAAGTTGCAAGCTGCAAGGATCCAAGTCCAATTCCCGTTGATCGCTGCTGTAACCAACGAGTTCAAAGCTAGAGGTGCTAAATCCGTGAGCCGAGCCCAGAGAAGCCCATGTCGTGGGCATCGGGAAACCGCCCAGGCCCATGCTCCGTCCCGGCGGTGGCGAGTGTAATGCCCCGGGAAAATGTCACCCACCGCCGGCAGTAAGATGCGTCGTGCCGCCGGTCGCTGCTGCAGTTGGTTCCTGTTCGGCAGAGCTGTTCCCGTGGGAAAGTCGTGGTGCGCGCCAGGGGAGGCCCGGTGGGCAGAAGGACGCGTGGGCGGACCGTGTGCGCCGGTTCTGAGGTTCGCCGTGCCGGGTTGCCATCAAAACGTTGCGTTATGAAGTCCTGCGAACGCGATCCTGCCGAGCGTACTAAAGTGTTCAAGTCAACGTGTTGGGTGCTCCGGGGGACGGTGTCAGTGTGTGGGAAGGGCGCGAGTGGTACGGAAACGTCTGGGCGGAAGTATCGGCAGCAGCAACGTGCGGTCGTCGCCCGCAGTCGGTCGGCCTTCGTGCTCGCCGTAAGCGCCATCGTGCTGGGCAGCCTCGTGGTGAGAAGCGTCGGGGATGTTTTTACCGTTGGCTATCTGACCGGATCTCAGCGCCGACCGGGCGATCGCGTCTACTCACGACCGGGTAAGTGAAAAAGGATTTACTGCTTGTCTTACCGAGCCGTTGAAGAAAAAAGGAAACAGTCCATTCTTGATGCTTCAGTTTAACTAAACCAGTCACAATCTCTAGAATTGTTCGTCTAACTATAAGTCGTTCATTTTGCAGTTGTTTATTATTCCTTCACTTGGGTTTTAATTATACCAGTTCTAGTCAAACTCATCCGGGGGTCTGGGACAGGCGAGCGCACATGCCGGCTCGACCATGACCCACGATGTCGTGAGTTCGAATCCTAACCAGAAAAAGGACCGTCTTGCCCACGATTATCAAAAGTTTTTCAAAGGTCTTTTCAAATGTTTATTTAATTTATTTGAAGTAATTTAGTGTAGTTTAAATACGTGTTTTCTATTTTCTTTAACGTAAGAGAATTCATATAACTCTACTGTTTCTTGCTTGGCATCCCTCCAATTTAATTTCGATTTTTGTTTTACTTGTAAAATTCCCACTATCCTTATCATATTAAATGTTTTTCTTCGTTATTGAAGCAAATTAAGTGTAGTTTCAATTATCACTTTTAAACGTGTCATCGTTAAAAATTGTTTACCAAGCGAGCGATGGAAACCTATTTCCACAAACTTCCTTAAAACCCTTTGCTCCTTGAAAGTCTGTCTGGCAGCTGCGCACAGAAAACCGTCTCTTAGTTACCGAATTAATAAGCGCCGTTCATCTCACTGTCACACCACGGAAGCTTATGGTAAACTGCACGTCCTGCGTGCGTCCCAGTTTTCCACTTCCCAACGGTGAAAATGGAGAGGGGGGAAATAATTAGGTAGCATTTTCCGCAAAGCTAACCAGAAAAGCGCTTTGCGAAACTGGCATGACAGGATGTCGCTGGCTAATCCGTCTTAAAGCACACTTGTGCCGGGTTTTGCAGCAAGTGGAGCTATTCCGCTTCGGGCCATCCGAGCTACGTTGCTGATGGTAATGTTTAATGCTCGTGCAAAACCGTTCGTCAGTTGCTTCTTCGTGGTAGGGAGGTGCTAGTTTTGTACATTTGTTTTTGGTTGGTTAAGGAGATCTATGCATAGATTATTCTTGAAAGACGTTGAATTGCGATGAGTGCGAACGAAGGATTCAAATAGGTTTCGTAAACAAGCATACAGAAGGCTTGAGTTCAAGTAGTATGAAAGATTAGTATATTGAACTAAACCTAAACGTTTTTTAAAGAATAATTTTATGAGAAAGATTTTAAAAATTATCTTAACTCTCTTTGTTCAGAAATAATCCTAGCAACAAGGTAAATACTCCTCTGAGCTTTCGACAGATGTGCCAGAAACGCTACTACAGATCATCACTTCCACTGATGTAACCGACTGCTAGTAATTGACATGCAGTCCATTAAAACTTGAGACCTCCTCCTTGTGACGTATACTTGAAAAAAAAAAAAAAAAAGCGTGCGCGACGAGAAACTGTTTTATCTTCGCAAAGAGCTGCCATTTATCTTTCTCGCGCGATGGAAAACCAGCGCCATCGTTCATGGAAGCTGCGCCGCATGGCACCGCGGTGGCACTCTATTACCTCGAAAAACAACGTTCTTGCACACGTTGTACATACTACCTGGTCCGCCTGGGACTGGCAAAGGAAAAGGGGGGTTTTGGCTCCCCCAAGGATGTTCTTTTCCGGGAACTAGAAACAAACAAACGAGGCGTCAAACGCAAGGAGATGGAAACGGAGTCGGGCTATTTGTCGTCCTTGAATTTCCCCTACACCCGGCGTCTCGGGGACATAGATATAAATGAGATCTGATGATACGCTCCGTTTCATTGACTGTATCAACCAGTCAGTGTCTTGCATACGTTAGTCTGCAGAAGATATGGAAAGCAAGGAATGAATTATGAAAACAAACAAACCACCGCATGAGGGTGCACGTGACTTGGAAGTGGCTTGGGGAAAAGCTGGGGTAAATTTAATGTGGTGGTAAATGGTGGTAATTTATTATTTATAGAAAAGGGTTGAGGATAAATAGTTTTAAATTAAAAAAGCTTCTGAAACGCCCTTAGGCAGAATATTCGATAAAGTTATTTTAATAAGTCGAAAAATTAAAGTGTGGCTGAACTCAAAAAAATATATATGTAATTAAATTGTCGTTATCAATTTTTGAAACACATTAATTAGCGTTGAAACCGGGTCATGCATTCATTTGCCTCACCCTCCACCAACTCCTGCAAGCCATTTGGTGCATTATATCGTTGTTGGAAAATTGCACAAGTGCACAGGCCTCTTTAATTAATTGCAATTTTATGCAAAATACATCACACCTGGCTGCTGAAAAATATGGTCCATTGTTAAGACCTCCGGTGCAAACAGGAAACAAAACTGAGGAGCCCTTACGCTCTGCCGTCCACGCGTAACTTGTTTGAAATGTTTTACTTTTGCCAAAAACACAAAATGGAAAAACCAACGCCGGACGTATATGATAACAAAGTAATTTGGCGTTAATGATGCAAAGGAGGAAGCAACACTTATCGCAAGCTGTGGATCTGGCAGAAAAGAAGCGGGGTAACAGTGACTTCCGGCCAGTACCCAGGCATCGAATTCCTCCTCAGGGAACAGAATGGAACGGCGCAAGATGGTCAGTGAGTATTATCTTTTACTTATGCTATTTTAGCAAAGACGCACCGTTTTTAAGTGCTAGCACAGTGCGGTGCCACAATATGATTTGGTTTGTGAAATTCAGTAGCAAAGGAGAGTATTGGCTCTGTGCGGGATAGCTCAGTAGTACATGACCCAACCCTAGACCCTAGGATGGCCGTAAGAAGGGGATAGGTGATATTGGTTACATTGGATTGGTTTCGGTTGGTGCAACAGCTTCCGCTTGTTTGCTCAATCTGGGATGCTGCTGCGTTGCTACGACCGTGTTTTTACGCCTCTTACCTTGCATCAGGTGGTTGTTCTTCTTTACAGAAGCTTTTGTCTGTATGAAGACGACTCTTGGCATAACGTTTACTGAAAGGTGTGTCGTTGGGAACGTGCCATGTGTTTTTAACTTTTACACAACATTTCTCGTATTTGTGAGATGTCTTTCTATACCGTTTGCGGTTGTATTGGCCATATCGAATCGTTATAAAAACAGACCGTTTTCGAAATACGGATACAGTGTTCTGAAATTTCTAGCAGGAGGAAGTAAACTCGTAAGGAAACCTCAAGATGTCTAGATTAGTGTTCGGTAAGTATGGACTGTTTTAAATTTACTGACTTAAGGCTCATGTAGGTGGCTATATGGTGGCAAAAATGGCTGTGTTTCGTGGCAAAAATAAGAAGCTCTTTGGTGTCTGTTTGGGCTTTTTGTGTGCTTGCTCTGAGACTTTAATGTCAGTATAAATCCTTTTCCTCCACAGCATGTTTCGCTCTTGGTGGACTAACGCCACCAACGGACTACTGTACCAATTCCTTTTGCGCTCCAGGGCTCGTGAATGTCGGTTGCAATCCTCCTCCACTTACTGGAGGCGCGGCATGCGCCGGAAAGAACCCGGAAGTTTTCGAAATCACCAGCGTCGAAATCGACTTTATTCTGAATAAGTTGAACACGCTGCGCCAGAGTTACGCATCTGGAACTTACGCCCCACCCTTTCCTGTTGCAAGCAGTATGCCAAGCCTCCAGTGGGACGCAGAGTTAGCCTCTCAAGCCGGAAACAATGTGCGCTCTTGCAACCTAGGGTTCGATGCGTGTCACAATACGGCCCAGTTTTCCAACTCTGGTCAGCTCGGGCTTTACGGTGTAGGCGTCTTTACGTTTACGAGTACAACTGATTTACTGAATTTTTTGCTTAATGTCATTGATAACGAGAGAGCTAGTTACCTAAACGGTGACAATTCTTATACCAGCTACGATTCGACGTGAGTATTCTGAACATCATGCAAACTGTCTGATATAACCTGATTTTCATCGTTCATTTTTCGTTCTAAAGGAAACGTGGTGTGAGCCTGGGTCAGACTCTCAACGATCGCTCATCGAAGGTGGGATGCGCTTTGCAGAAATGGGATGTCAATGCTGTGACTTTCACGTACTACATGATATGCAACTTTTCGGCTAACCTCATCGTTGGCCAACCAATTTATACACAAGGCTAAGTGAGATCAGGCAATGGGGTTTAATTTCATGTATGCAAGCCCATCAAACCAATAAATCTTTTCATGAGAACATTGAAAAGGCTTTTAAAAATTGTTCATTACGGAGTAAAATTTTGAGTCATAATAAAATAAAAGAATTCATTAAGGTAGGTAACAAATCAAACCACGCTCCGTCTCTAGTCGAAACCCAAATCTGGAATCTCCCTGTCTTTGTGGAGAATTGTGTGAGGAAGGAGGGGGGGTGGTGGAGTGGTATTCGTTGGTTTTTTTCATTTTATTTGGTTTTACTCCAATGTGGAACATTGACCGTTCACTCGATGAAGGGGACATTGCCATAACCCGTACATACTGACACACTTTTGTTTATTCACACGCAATTGTTTGTTCAGTCTGGGCTCAGTTGAATGTATTAGGACGATTGACGCCATCACTGAGACTGAATTTTATCCAGGGTCACGTGGAAATCTACCTGAAGCTTGAAAAGCATATGAACGAAAGTTGAATTAAGATGAAGACATCGTGAAGTATTTTGACCTATTTTGAACAGATGTGTATTGACATTTTTTATTTTAAGCAATGCTTTACATGGAGATTCCCTTCTCCAGATTGACGAGAGATCTTGCATCTTCTCCCACTTCTGCCATAGCATGCATGCGCGTGCGGGTTTTCGTTCTCCCTTTTCTGGGACTTTGGCCAGAACTCAACGATCCTTCCGAGAGCCGACACTATATGGTGAATGGTTTTATGGAAAACTGGTCGAGTGCACAGCCCGCTAAACATAATGTCCAATTTTATGTAAAAAACGTCACACCAGAGCGCTGAAAAATGTTGTTCATTGTTTGTGCAAAACGAAGGCCTCCGTTGCAAAAAAGAAAAAAAACTGGTGCTACGAATGGACAAAAACACCGTCAGGGGTTTGCCATCTTTCTTTTGTTTTTTGCGAAATGGTAAACGAAGTACAACTGTCTAAACAATTTGCGCACGCGCTGCAGCGGCGTGAGGTGTTTTCGTCTATTCGTGGCACATTTTTTTCTATATGCAACGGAGTCTGACGGAAAGACCACCGAGAAACAGGGGCACCCGGCCAGGAGTCGTGCTGTTGCAGACGGTCGATTCCTTCGAAAGGGGTTCATGGGTTGGATGTAGTTGTTAAGGAAAAATACCAAGAGTTTCTGGAGCGTCTTCATTGCGAACATCTGGTCCAGGGGAGCATATCCCGTTTGTACTCAGCTGGACGCGGTATCGAGTACCTTTCCTCGTTGGGGATTTTTATACGGCTCCACCGGTTGGGGGCTCCACCCACCCCGAGATTACATTACATCGATGCAACATTACTAAAATAACATAATTTTGAACTAGTTTGGATCTAAGGTACTACATGTGTATGCAAAGTATGGACGAAGTAGGCGTATGTTATCAAATATCCTCAGATTAATTATTTAATGTGGGAAACTATATCAACAGTTTGCACTTAGCCCTCCAGAGGGCAGAAAGTCCGGACGTTCGGCAAAGGCACAATCGGTTAACCAGCAGTTTCGCCTTTTCTCTCCCGGCAGGATTACAAATTTCCGGCGCCATAACGCTGGCGATGCACGAGGTTAACGAACGGTACCTGGCCAGGCACGGCCACGAGCTGCGCTTCGAGGTGGCGGAGACGTACGGCGAGGAGGTGACGAGCATCCGCAAGACGGCCGACCTGTGGACGCGGGAGGTGATCGGCTACCTCGGCCCGCAGGAGACGTGCGTCCACGAGGGTCGCATGGCGGCCGCCTTCAACCTGCCGATGATATCCTACGTGAGTGGAATGCCGGAGACGAAGTCCCGAGATGCAATCATCAATACGGATTGCCTCCTGATGCCCCAACGATGGGGCCTGATTGAACTATCCAACTATTTTAATAAACACTGTGTGGATTTTGCTCGTCCTTTTCTTGGTTTCACTCCCAGTTCTGCACACACAACGAAACGTCCAACAAGCGGCACTTTCCAACGTTCGCCCGGACGCGTCCGCCGGATCTGCAGATCTCCAAATCGGTCGTCTCGCTGCTGCTCGCCTACAACTGGACGCAGGTAGGTTCTGCACGGACCGTGCGTGTGTGTGTTTTTGTCCATTTTTAGTTTCTTAATTTCGCTTTCTTTTATGAGCAAATGTACACGCACACACAGACACACATTCACACATACACACACGCACACCAACGTAAACATCTGCTGCTCAATGTGTCCGCCCGACTATCCGATCGAAAAAATGGAAAAATAGTTTTCCTCGGCTTCTTTAAGGTTAGTTTTTTGTATCGTGCTTCAGACAACGGTGAGTTCGACGCGGTGGCGGAAACGCTGAAAACGACGCTCCGGTCGGCCGGCATCCGGATCCGGTCGGTCGCCACCTGGACCGACATCTATCACCACGGCTACTCGGGCAACCCGTTCGAGCGGCTGGTGGCGGAGACGCACGCCGACACGCGAAGTGAGTATCGATCTGGAACGCTGCTGCATACATTTTTCCCGCCGTCAAAAGATGATCACTCATTTTCTACCAGTTTGTTTTTAGTTTTTCCAAAAGCGTTTGATCGATTGTTGAAATTTTGTTTCCTCAACATTTGGACCAGATTTACCAAACTGTATGTTGTTGAGAATATTTGTTTTCTCATTTCCATTCACACATTTCTCAATTTGCTGCTTTATTTGTTCATTGTTTTGGCTTGATTTTGGCCCCTTTTACGTCTTGCTGGCATAGTTTACTGTCATAAACACAGAGTTATCAATAGGTAACCAACCAATCTAAACTTCAACGCAACAACAATAAGTAAAAACCCGATTATCAAAAAGGAAAAAATCGAATGAAAGCAAAGCGATTTGTTGCGCATGATATCACCTCCATATAATACACATCTTGCAAAATGGCTTCCTAATTTCTATTCTGCAAAACAACATTTTTCAAGTGACATCGTTTATACGTGCGAGTTGAACGTTCATCCTCATTGATATTAATGCTCATCTCCAAGGTAAACAATGTACAGAATATATGCATTTGCAAAATTGCAATTAAAAGAAACAGAGTGTTGGCTCAAGGAATGAAATATAGTTTAAAACCAATTCGCATACCTAACAAATAAGTCAGCAAAGTTTGAATGAAAATGGTCCTGCCGCTAAGGGGGAGTTGGACCTCAAACATCGTGACACAAGCTTTATACATCTATAGAAGACAATGGATCAATCCCTTAAGGAAAACCTCTGAAAACAATAACTCCATTTCGATGATCGGACTGAATCTGATAAGGAAAACCTTATTCTCCCCTGCTCGTTTTGTTGCAACAAATTCAGTTCCGGCCGTCATTTGTCACGGAAAACTACATTACATTTTCCCGGCAAAAGAAAAAAAGAAACGGCGAAACTCCGAAGTGTCGATAGCAGATCGCTTAAATTTCAATTAATAGCAACCGTTTGCCGAGCTGTCGCGGTTTTTTGATAAATTATTTTCAATTTGCCCCATTGACCTGGGACTCCCGCCTGTCCCTTCCTTTCACTCCCACTCGAGTCGTTTTCCGATCGCTTCCGCAATCGGTCAGCGGCAGGAAAACACTTTGGGGTGGTCTGTTTTTTTTTTGTCCGGCACGTGATCCTGGGGTATTTTATGATTTTTTTTACTTGCTATTTATTTATTCATCTTTCATCTTCCATCTTCCTCCTTGCCGGCGGACTCCCGCGCGGAGCAAAACACTTTAGTAGAACATTAATCAATTTATTGACGTGCCGATCGTTCGCTGGATGTTGCTCAACTTTTCCCCCCCGTGTGTTTCGCTTCCTTTTCCGACGGTCAACCTCGACAACCAACCACAGTTTATCTGGTGCTGGGCTACCACTACGAGCACATCGGGCTGCTGGTGAGCCTGCGGCGGCGCGGCCTGCTGGAGCGGGGCGACTACTTCGTCGTCGGCATCGACATCGAGCAGTACGATGCCGCCCTGCCGACCAAGTACATGCACGGGCTGCTGCAGACGACGCCGGACCCGGACGCGGTCGAAGCCTTCCGCCACTACCTGGCCGTCGTCCCGTCCGCGCCCGTCCGCTTCGACGAGTTTGCGGTCAAAGTGAGTATCCGGTCGGGCTTCGTCACGTCGTGTACGTTTCCTTTTCCGCCGCAAGCTTACCTCGGCGCGACTCGAGGAAGTGGGTGAGATTATCGGTAAATACGGTTAGCAAAGGGTCGATGGAAGATTCAATATCGGCGATTGTACAAGGAGGATCCATCCAACTTGGTGCTATTGAAACTTGTTGGAAGAACAGGATAATCTTTGAAGCGGTTTTTCCAGTTGTCCATGATAAATTTCGCAAACGATTTACCTATCAGAACAATTGCCTGTTGGAAATAAAACCAACCTAACAAGACATAGTTTCACTTATTCTTTGATGCTTGTCATCTTATTTTCAACATGATTTTTTTTAACGACTTTTGTTATTTAAAATTCATTTCAATTTGTGTAGCTTCGTCAAACGATAAAGTACCGTAGAAAAAGCTATATTTTCTCAAACACATTCAATTATCTATTGATCTTCAATTTAAACTGCAATTAAAAATTATTTATCAGCACCAGCATGTCTGCATTAAATATGGATTGCAGTAATATTATTCATCCAATCCACCGAAGCATAGCGAAACTATTTGCCATGAGATTTCAATATGGCTGATAAAATAAAACCCATCACCACACGCCGCCGAATGATGCTCACGTGTACTTTATTAAATTTATAATTAAAACCAGTCCGTTATTTTGTTTTAATCAACTGAGGCATTCACGGCGCGTGGAAAATAAAAACCGACTGGGCGAACCTGGTCGTTAAAACATTAAACGGACGCAATAAAATGTGGTGAAAAGCAAACCGCGTAAGCTGGACGGCAATAAAATTTGTTTTATCTGCCGCATTTAAATCGCTGCTGAATGGATAAAACGAAATAATAAAAAACACAACTCACCAGTCTCCGGTGGTGCATACATTATAGCTTCCTGTAGCCGACATCCGTAGAACTGGCGGGGCGGGAAAGCGTGTTGGGTGAACTTCTTCACGACCGGTTGCTAGGAATCCACCACGGGTTAATAGAATAACTCCTCCTATCCTTTTTCCCTCGCACGGCGTGAGGGGGGGAAATTGTTTACGGGTGCCAAAAATACCGCACGCCCGCTGAAAGAGTTGGGCCGGTATTAAAAATAATAAATCTTTCTCGCGCGCGTTCGCGAAAATAAACCGAAATGGCAAAGCGCAGCCCCGTGTCACTTCGCAGCTGCATTTGGCTTTTCTCTGGAAATGCAAGCGCGCCCTGCAAGACACAAGACCTGCACCGACCAACCTGCAGCCGACTGCGTTTTTTGAAGGGGGGAAAACGCGAACGATCCATTTATTATCACAACAAATCATGCATAAATCCATTGGAAAATGTGAAAACGCCCGGTGAAAATGCACACAAAGAAGCGTCGGATCCGCAATTTCGCGTCTGGCTTGCCTTACCGCACGCGGATTTCATCTTGTTTAACGCTTGTTTTGGCAGTTTACTTATGTTTCTTTCCTTGCCGCAACAGGTTAACAAATATTTGGAGCTCCCACCGTTCAACCACCGGAATGCGCTGATCTTCTTCGGAGGCGTTAAGCAGGTAAATATTTACGCCGATCGTTGCTGCTGCACGTTGCAACTGTGGATTATTAATTTGCGGGAGTTTACGTTCCTCCAACCAGAAGCATGTGACTATTTCTTTGTTTTTTTGCAATCAATTTAAAAGGTATCATTTTTGGTGGGTGGTAATATTTATTTTAAAAAGTCAACATTTTCCCACAATTCATCGTGACCGATCCAAACCAATGTTTGTCAAGCTCCTTCATCCATCATCGGACGTCACATCAGTTTTATTGCGATTTCGTTTCGATTTTAATAAGTGAGCTCACTCACAAACTAAAAACTCAAATAAAATATTACTTTATTCCTACTTCGTTAAACAATTTCAATCATTTTTCCTCCACTATACTCCCTCAAAGCATCCGGAGTGCCGTCTTTAGTACTCAGTTTTCTCTGACCTGCACTGTTGGGGTCCAATTATAGACATTTCTAGAAATTACATACTGTGCCCGGGATGTTCGCTTCCGGAAAATGCACATGCACTAAAGGCTCGCCATCCCGTTCGCCTTTCCCTGCCTGAAATTGAATTAACATCCCATCCGGACACTCCACCCGATCCGGGCTGTTACTCGAACGTCACTAAGTTGATTACCGGTTCGGGGCGTTGTGGTCGTTGCTATCACGATAAGGACATGGTAATCGGTTGGCACGACGATGAATGCTATCAGATTACCAGTCGAGTAATCTTCTCGGTCATTGCGAGGAAATCTGCCCCGCCTGTCGAAGGCTACAGCACAAAACGATAACGAAAAGAGCGGGAAAGGAAAAACCGACCGTTGCAACGTTGCGCCAGAGCGTTGCTGCAAACAAGCCAACCGTGGAGGTGGTCATCTGTTCAATGGCTGGGAAAAAGGGTGCCCGGTGCGGTGAAAGCTGATGCGGATATCCGGCCCGGAAGCGCCGCCGGAATCGGAAGAAATCTCGGGCGCGCGTCTTGCGGGAAAACTTTTAGCTGATTGAATGATAGTGGGAAATTGTTTTCAATGGTTTCCGTTTTAAGCTAACGCAAAGTTTTATCGGTTTAATTTGTCTTTAAGTTTTCCAATGAAAACTGTCCGCGAATGTTGGAAGAAAGTTTTTCAATTCGTTAGGAAACTTGAAAGAATTGTCAAATATAAATATCCAAACGTGCTGCTGCATTCTGTAGTCTGATTGGTAAAGGAAAACTATGTTCCTATTTTCAGTTAGTTTTATTGATGTATCATGTTATTGACTTTTATTAAAGTGGAAATGTAGCAAAAAAAAATGATTTCATTTATATTTTTCAGTTTTCCTCTTACAAAATGAGAACAGAAGAATTATCCTAATGCTTACGTAATTGTTCTATGCATTTAAAAAATAAACCAATCGCTGGGATGAGATAATTGCCTCACTTATCTCTTTGTGCTTTGCTACGATGCATTCCCTAGCTCTATATGCCTGGAAAAATATTTCTCCACTGCCGCATAACAATGGAAGCATTTCATGGAAATAGCTCCACAATAGAGTTATTTCAATGGAATGGAACTCTACTGGAGAATGGAATTCTGTTATCTCAAGCTCATTCGCGTCCAAGCGGTCAAAGCGTGTGGTGTTTTTTTTCTTGGTGCTTTATTTAAGTTTGACCACTGGAGCACATTTGTGTTGCACTCGATTGCAGTAGCTCTTTTTGGTGCACTTCGCAGCACAACGGCATTCCATTTGGGATGGATTAGATATCGAATGGCTTCGAGTTTAGCTCGCACCAGCTGCTGGCTGCAAATTGCGAATCGTTCAAATGAATTTAACCGTTGTATTGCGTCGATCAGTTTCGTTGGGTTTTCCGCGTCAATCGCTTGGTAACGAGAGCTTTAAACAAATCTGTGTCCACCACAACAATGGCGCTTAAATTGCAATCCACCGGCATTTGCGCCCAGAAACTGCACTGCTTGCAATTCGCAATCAATGACAATCAGAAACGGATCACTTTCCGCCGGTGCTGAAGCGACCATTTGCCGGTCGGTGGTCGGTTCGAGTTGCATCTTTTAGCGAAGCGTCACTTCGCGTGGGGCATTGGATTGTCAGAATAAATCACACTCGAGGCAGTCTAGACGCGCTTTCATTATTTTGTAATTATTCATCATAACCATGCTCCATTCGGCGCTGGGCAAAGAGCGAGTTCGTAAACGTTCATAACCGTAAGATTTGTGTGTGTTTTTTCAGAACGTTCCTATTCCTAAGAACATCAAATTTGTTGGAGTAAGCTTTAGAGAAACTCCAAACTTCTTCTGTTTGGAAAACTTTTCCGTTTGAGGTAAAAAAGAAAAAAAATATGTTAAGGTCAGCTAGAAGTTATCTCACCGAATATTATCTTCTACATTGTGAAAAGTCTAGGTCTTTGAATCCGAAGTTGTATTTGATATTAAAATTTGTGTTTTCATATCAAGAGCAAACAAACTAGAAATCTTCTCTCAAACACAAACATAAAGCCATCGTTGTACTCCTAAGGGTATTTCCGTATGCACTCCAGAGCTGAACTCCACTCGATAGAACCGTTGATTAATGATCACCGGAGCAAATCACGTCACAATTTGTTTGCATCGTTTGCACCTCCCCTTCCAAACCCGTTCAGTTATGCCCGTTCGGTCTAGCATCAATGAAGTACTTAATTTTTCTCTCCCCTCCCTCAACAATGCTCCTTCCCGTCGGCCAGATCCGGGCGGAGGCAGCTTATCTGTACGATGCGGTCCATTTGTATGCAAATGCGCTGCTGCAAGTGCTGCTGGCGGGCGGCAGCCCGAAGAATGGGACCGCCATAATCGACGCGATCAAGGGGCAGGCTTACACGAGCGCCATGGGGTAAGTGGGGGAAGGAGGGTGAGGCGGAGGTGAAAATCATTTTCCCCTCGTACCCGAAAGCCAGCGGTCCCGTGCAGGAGCGCCGGACGAGTAAATATGTTCGAGTAATATATGGTCGCTCCTTTCCGCTTTTCTATCTTCCTTTAACTCCCCCCCCCCCTTTCCCCCGTTGGGTCCACGGGACGCCACAGCTATTTGGTGCACATCGACGAGAACGGAGACGCGACCGGAAACTACACCATCCTGGCGCGGAAACCGGTTCCGAGCGCGAACGCGTCCAACCGGTACGGGCTGGTTCCGATCGGGCGCTTCAGCTCACCGACCGTGGACCGCATTCCGGTAAGTATTTCCTTTGAAAATGGGGCTTTGCGGCATTCCCGGTCTCCCGGATGCTTGAAACGGGAAGGGTTGCTGCAGGGTATTAAAAAAAAAAAGTAGGAGAGATTCACAAAAGCAAAAAAGTTTGCCGAGCTTTTAAACATCCTCAGGCGCGCGTGCATTTATTTAATAATCGGTAGAATATTTTTAATACTACGGAATAGCTTACGATGTTGGGCATTTGGAAAGGAAAAGGAGGGAAATTTATTGTTGTACTAAAACACGCGTGTGCATGATGAAGTAGTTCGTACAAAGCTGAACAAAATGGTTTAACTGAATGATAGTATTTGTTTTGTGAAAAATTATGTTTTTAAAGCGTTAGAGTCTATTTTCGATTATGTAATAGGCATTTTAGTACACATTTTTAGTACAACTATTTACTGTAGTTTTGTTAGACGCAAAATGCAATGTATCTTCCATTAGTTTTGGAAGAATTTTATTCTACATCTATCCATAAAACAGCGTCCTGTACATAAAAAAAAAAATGGTTTTTTCTTGCGGTATCTCTTTCCCTTCTTCTTTCCTTGTACAAAAACCGTGCGCTTTGCGTGTCTACCTTTTCGCATCTTCTAGTTTAAGATTCAGGTGAGTTTGATGGTGGTTTTGAAGTCGTTTTTCCGTGTCCTTTTTTTCGTGTATGTGTGAGTGTGTGTTGTAGCAGTGCGCAGTTTGAACCTGTTTACTATCTTTCCCGATGTTTATGTTAGTTTTTCGCACCTCTCTGTTGTATTTTTTCCTTCCAGTTTTGCCTTTCCGATGAACCGAACGTTCATCATCTCGCGGCAAAAGAGGTGTTTGAATGTACGAGAAATTTTCGAATGGCATTATTTTTCGCACCACCAACTCATTTGTGGTTTCGTGGAATGGAATGTGATCGCACGAATTGATCGATGTATGGTTATTCTCCCCCCCCCCCCCCCACCCCCTTTGTCCCCTCTCTCTACCTGTGTTCTCACCGTGTTTGTTCTGTCTATATGCTTGCTGTGCGTGCGTATTTCAACAGCCACACGGTTGTTTTGATCACTTAATCATACCTACTTCTGCCTCCAGTCGTCCGGAAATGCCTGCGAACCGGGGAAAATTTGATTAGGTGTTATAAGTATGTTATGGTGTGCCGGTGATGATGTTTGTCCCGAGCTAGATTCCTTTGGAAGCAACTTTTTTCAACTGCACATTCTCATTCACGATTATTCGTTTTTAACCCGCTTTCTTGCGAACGGAAAAAGTTGATCTAAATGCTTTAATAGTTCTTGAAAGAGGCTTACTGCCTTCTGTAATTGACGGATAATTTGCTCAGGAGATAAATATGTAAGCATGAATTTTTGCAACCAATGATTTATTTCACACAATGTCTTTCTAATTTAGAAAAAAAATTGCGATATTAAATATAGTGAAGACTGAACTTTTTTATATATTTACTGTACAATGTTGTGATTTGAATTTTGGGTATTTAAAAAAGAAAAAGAATAAGTGTTGTTTGTTATAGTTGCACCGTCTATCTTCTCGTTTGAGTTCAATTCCTGCAATAGATGCCCATTTCCAGTTGTGTTTACCTTAAAGCGATTTATCGTCCTTTTTTCTATAATACTATGAACAAAACTATTGTTTGAATCCCACCCAAGATTGTCAAGATTCCCACCCAACCCCTCCAAGAAACCATATTTGAAGGGGAAGTTTTCCAATCATCCTACCTTTTTCGTACGCTCGACCCTCACAGTGGAATAAGTTAATTTTCTTGCTCTACGCAAAATCGCCTCCCCTTCATTGTCAGCTTGATTTCGGTCAGCAAAAATTCCGGAGTCCCATCGTCCCCTTGCGATTGATTAATTGTCGATGCGTTTGTCCCAAATTTTTCCCCAGGCAAGGAAATTTCAGGGTGACCTTTTCCTCTTTTCACCTTTTCCAATTTGTGGCACGTAATGATTTTTGGAAATTTTTTTTATCTTTTTAGTTTAGAAAAAAAGGGTTTTTACCATATCCTTCATTGTTTGGGCTTAGAATTTTCCCACCCTTAAGCATGTATCAAACCCCGAAAAAACTAAAATTACAAAATGTGACCGAACCGATTTTTTTTTCTTCTAGAGCCTTGTGATTCATGTCTATATTTTCATTTTCCTTTTTTCATCCGGCAACCATCGGCTGGGTGCGTTTCATTTCCGTGCAGGAGATTCGCTTGTTTGATACGATCGATTGGGTCGGAGTGGGCCCTCCGGCGGCGGAACCTCGGTGTGGTTTTCGCGGAGAAAAATGCATTAGTAAGTTGAATTTAAAAAAAAAAAGCTTGTGAGAGAGAATGCGGAAAATCCCTGGTCCACAGGAAGCCCCGCGGGAAGTTTGAGGCTTCCTGGTAGAAGTTATGAAAGGTTTCACCATTCCAGTTTCACTCGTTAATTCTTTTTGCCATCTTTTTTCTTAGGCTACACCGGCGAGATAACGGGTGGCATTGCGGGCGGTGCCCTGTTGCTGCTGGGGGTGGTTTCGCTCGTCCTCTATCGGAACTGGCGCTACGAGCAGGAGCTCGACAGTCTGCTGTGGAAGGTGGATTTCCGGGAGATTCAGATGCACGAGAACGAGAAAGAAGCCGCTGGGCAAAAACTGACACGGGTAAGACTAGGCTTGGCCTTTGGCCGGTGGGGTAAACACTTTTTGCTTTTCTCCATCCGACGGCTGGGGAAAAAGGTAACTCGACCATTCGTTTTTACGGACGATTAGGCATTGATTTATGAACACTTTGGTTACAGCCAGGTGACAAAGGTTCGACGGGTGACAGCCTCGTGATGCCATATTGCCCTGTAATATGTGCCTAATCGACGGACGGCCGGTGATTTTCAGCAACTCCACAGTTGTGAAAAAAAAAAAAACTCCACAGTTGTGACCTAGTTTCAATGACTTTTTTTTCTCATGCGTGTATGTCGCTACCCTGTTAACCTCCTGTATGTGTGTTTGTGTCTGTCAAGAAAGGGAATGCCCACCGGTTGACACGCAGCAGGAGGTGAACCTAATTTTGGACCTAACCAAATGTACCCTTACCGATGGATGGCGCTTAACGAGGTCAACGAACCTTCCCTCCAACCAGTTTCCGACGTTCGGATTGCACTTGACAGCATGAGTGTGAGTTGGGACTGTATCCAACGCTGCAAGGGGAAGTAGAGAATAGGAGAAAAGAAAAAGAAACAACTTAACATACAATGACACCTTCCGGCGTTGTGCGTGTCAAGCTGCTTTCGACCGTTGAACAGCCATGAACAGTTTCCATGGAGTTTTAATTCGTTGTTGGGACTAAACGATACAGCGTAGATTGATGGTTAACAGAATCTTATCTTAAGCGTTATTCATTCAAATTCCAGCGTTGAATTCCAGCGATTCAACGATTAAAGTACGGACACGATAAGAGTAGAATTATTTAAAACATGTTTTAATCATACTGTACAGAAACTTTAGGAAGATGAAACAGTAAAGAGCTATACCAAAAATGGCTGAAATATTTTTGAATCATTAATCAGGCTAAATTTAGACAATTTCGTCGTTTTTGCCACGGACCACATGTTTGATGGAGGCGCATGGTGTTTTGTTCCTCGGTGCAATGGAGACGCATGGTGCTCGGTGAAGTAATGTGACCGGTTCAAAACAAGCCCATATTTGTGTTTTCCAGACCACACACCCACTGATACGCACCAGCCAAGTGAGCCTCAGCTCGAATCCGGACCTGGACTTCCGTTACTCCACCATCTTCACGCCGATCGGGCTGTACAAGGGTCAGCTGTACGCGATCAAGAAGGTGAAGAAGAAGAGCATCGACATCACGCGCGAGATGAAGAAGGAGCTGAAGCTGCTGCGCGACATGCGGCATGACAACCTGAACGCGTTCATCGGCGCCTGCACCGATCCGCCGAACATCTGCATCATCACGGACTACTGTAACCGCGGGAGCCTGAAGGTAAAGTGAGGATAGAAAAAGATTTTGTGCAGTAACTGTAATGGATTGTCTGTTCCAGGACGTGCTGGAGAACGAGGACGTGAAGCTCGACAACATGTTCACAGCGTCGATGGTGGCGGACATCCTGCGGGGCATGATTTATCTGCACGAGTCGCCGCTCCGGTTCCACGGTTCGCTGCGGACGTCGAACTGTTTGATCGATTCACGCTGGGTGGTGAAGTTGAGCGATTTCGGTCTGTTCGCGTTCAAGCAGGGCGCGGAGGATGTGCCGGACGAGAAGGAGAAGCTGGAGGAAAAGTGTCAAAGTAAGTGGATAAGGTTCGAAGCACTTTCGAAATATTGGTTGAGGTGATTCGTAGAAGCAGTACGTAGCGGTTTTATTAAGGAATTAAACTTCATGATTGTTTCCGACGGAATAACAACCAAGCTCTTAACTCGATAACTCTTTCTCTGCACTGGTTACTTCTTAAAACAATACATGAATTGCTTCCTGGTAAGCAGTTGTTTATTTACCAAAACAAAACCATAAATTGTTATAACTTTTGTTTACAATTTGGCTCAATTTAAATCGCTTTAAATTGCCTCTCACCTGTTTACAAGATTATCTTTCACTCCTCTATTGTTGTTTACGCTCAATATATCTTCTCGAGTGCTCCCACGAGTTTCAGTATGAATAAACTGGTTACAAATGAAGTGATGAAAGATGATGGATGGTAATTTGCCTTACTGTCCCTGTTTCGGTTAATTGGAAATACATTAAGACCACGCTCAAAGCGGTCAACATTATATTTGTAAATTTGATACAATCACGGGGAAGATTGACTTGCTAACAAAGGTGTTGTGCTTCTAAAGGGTTTAAAGTAAACAAAACTTCCGCACTAACTCTCTGGACTCAAACAGGGGCAACTCACTGTCACTAATATTTTGCAATCTTATGGACTTTTTTTAATTCATTTTTTTAATAAATTCGTGTAACGCAAAAGAAGAAACTAGTTCCTCTTGACCATATTTTGAGTTTGTGGTATAACAAATGAAGCATAATCATTTCTCTTTTTTCTTTTAGAGCTGCTCTACCGCGCCCCGGAGCTTCTGCGGGCGGGACCAACGGCCAGCGTGGCAGGAACACCGAAGGGTGACGTGTACTCGTTCGGGATCGTGCTGTACGAGATCTTCACGCGCCGCGGCCCGTTCGGCGAGATCGAGTGCACGCCGATGGAGTGCCTGAAGCGCGTGCTGGACCCGCTCGATCCGCACACGCCGTTCCGGCCCGCGATCCAGCCGCTCGAGACGTCGTTCGACTGCGTGCGCGAGTGCCTGCGCGAGTGCTGGGCGGAGCGGGCCGAGGACCGGCCGGACTTTAAGGCGATCCGCAACAAACTGCGCGTGCTGCGCAAGGGCATGCGTCCGAACATTTTCGACAACATGATGGCGATGATGGAGAAGTACGCCAACAACCTCGAGCAGCTGGTGGACGAGCGCACCGACCAGCTGCAGGAGGAAAAGAAGAAGACGGAGGCGCTGCTGCTGGAGATGCTACCGCGGCCGGTGGCGGAGCAGCTGAAGCGCGGCCACAAGGTGGAGGCGGAGAGCTACGATCTGGTGACGATCTACTTCAGCGACATCGTCGGCTTCACGTCGATGTCGGCCGAGAGCACGCCGCTGCAGGTGGTAGACTTCCTCAACGACCTGTACACCTGCTTCGACTCCATCATCGGCCACTACGACGTGTACAAGGTGGAGACGATCGGCGACGCGTACATGGTCGTGTCGGGGCTGCCGATCCGCAACGGGCTAATCCACGCGGCCGAGATCGCCTCGATGTCGCTGCAGCTGCTGGAGGCGGTGGCCGAATTCAAGATACGCCACCGGCCGAACGACCGGCTCTACCTGCGCATCGGCATCCACTCGGGACCGGTGTGCGCCGGCGTGGTCGGCCTCAAGATGCCCCGCTACTGCCTGTTCGGCGACACGGTCAACACGGCGTCCCGCATGGAGTCGACCGGGCTGCCGCTCAAGATCCACTGCAGCCTACAGACCAAAGAGATCCTAGACTCGCTCGGCGGCTACCAGTTCCACGAGCGTGGCCTGGTGCCGATGAAGGGCAAGGGTGACCAGCGCACATTCTGGCTGGTCGGCGAGGACCCGGAGGCGCGCGCCCGCCGCACCAAGGAGCGCACCGAGCGGCGCGGCTCCCGGGCGCTCAACAAGTACCTCGGCATGCTCAAGAGCGCCACGCTGCTGCCCGGCGTGCGCAGTTCGCTCAAGAGTCGCTCGCTGGCGATGCCCCGCGGCTCGCTGCCACGCTCGTCTAGTCTGGAGTCGCCGAAAAGACTGAGGTTCGCCAGTGGCGCCATGCTCGAGGAGCATCGTTACCATAGGTGAGACAAAGGAAAAGCAGAAGATTAAAAAATCGTGCCACCAATTCGGGCTAGAATGTAGAATGAGGTTACCATGTGGGCTAACGGCTGTGGTGGATAAGGATAAGGTGTATTCCAACCCAGTTAGACCACTTAGAGGGAAACAGAGTAGCTTATGAATGACTGCTATAAGTGAGGAATAACCTACTGATGAACGGAATGACAGCTATAAGTTAATAACCGATAAAGAATAACCGATTCACAGGCTATACTTACGAGGTGCCTTAATTCCTGTAGATAGTATTCGAAGAACATTTTAGTAGAGTTTCCTTGGAATGTCTAATAGTAGTTTGTTTGTAACTCGAAACCATATACACGAATGAGTCTAGAATAAATTTAACATGGGCATAACACATTTGCCTACGGGTTTGTATGGAGACCACTAGAAATGGTACAACCGCTCTAACGCCTCTAAAATATCTTTGCAAAATTTCCATCATAACAACATTTGTTTTGGCATTAATCTCTTCATTTGATCCAATAGCTTTCCGGCAAGCATTGCACCGTCTGTGAGCGGGAAAGACTGTGTCCGTTTTGCCTTCCTTTGCCAACACCGATCTCTTTGCTTTCTTTCACCCGTTTGTGCAGATACAGTGACGATGCGCTGATGGAAGTCATCTCGGACAGCAGCATCCGCCGGTCGGATTACAGCATCTCCGACGGTGCGGAAGATATCACTGCTTCCTGTCCGTGCATCGAGCACCTCGGAATAAGCTACCAACAGCAGCAGCAGCAGCAGCAGCAGCAGCAAGAGAAGCAGGAGACGCCGGCTGACCCGGCCTATTTATCGCTAACAAACTGCCCAACGGTAACAACACCGCTGCTCAACAACAGTATCGCCACCTAGAGAGAGAGCCAGTAAATTAAAACAACAACAAAAAAACACGAAAGCAACGAGGAATGAGGAACCTTTCTCCGTCCTGGAGTTGAGCCGGGACTACAAGACGGTCGTTTCTAGCTCTCAGCAAGGACAATGGACGGAGAAGAAGGACTGCCTGCTACCTTTCCTGAAGGTGGACGGTGACACCGGTGTCGTTATCTTTCGTTTATCAACATATTATAAATATATATCTAGTCATGTCCTCAATGTTCTGTCTGTGTGCTTTATGCAATACGCAAGGTGATAAAACGCATGACCAGAAAAGGAGAAGGAGCAGGAGAGCGAAACATGGATGGAGGAAAAGGAAGACGGTGGTAGAAATTGAAAAAAAAAACACAGGGAGGAAAAACGAAAGGAACCTATACAGTTAGATGAAGGCTCGTGTGAATCGGATGAAGTAAGCAAAATGTAAGAAAGGAGTTTCGTCCGGTATTCCCTCCCTCCCCTCCCCGGGCACAGTTTAAATTTACCGTTGAGTAATGAAAACGCAGTATTCGAGGCGAGTAGCAAGTGCGGAATGTATTCTATCATTCACTGTTGTTCGTTTGTAAGTGTCGTCGTGCGATCATTGTAGTGGAAAAATAAATTGATTCCAAACAAGCAGAAAACTCTTAGGGTTCTTTCCATGGTCCAAAACCACTGTTGATCAATCCTGTCCATGATTCTGAACATGATTTAAATTGTTCTGCGTTTCATGATTTCTTTTAGAATTAGAGACAATTTTCCTTTGCAAATGGAAGACATTACGGTGCTCGCCGAATCAGACAAATACGCCTTAAACGTAGTGTTAATGACGAAAAAAAAAAAACATTCGTAGGCATATAACCGCCTGTCCGGATAGGCCAAACGTTATGTGATGGAGTTTGCAGTTTTGTGCACTTTAATTCGGTTATTATCTTGTTCTGGACGTCGCATCGAGTTGAAATTTTCAATGAAGCTGCGTAACAATGTTAACCAACATATTGTGGAATCATTAAAATGTAAGAAAATCTATCAACTATTTTAATTTTTGCTTCAAATATTGTTTTTTTTCGTCATATTTTCCTGCACACACAGATCAACGGGCGTCGAAAAAGACCTTGCGTAAATGGCTCGTAAATCATTGCAGTTAAGGAACGGAGCAGAAATCAAACTCACAACTCTTTCGGCTACAACAGCTCTGGCACAGCTGCTCCACCAAACCGTAGGCAGTAGCTGCTGCAATGGGCCATCTAGAGCACCGAAAGTTGATGCTCAAGCAGTACACACTTTCGGAATACTCCGTGTACACGCCGGTAAATCCGTGACCTTTGAAAACCAGCGCATGGTGGAAGATAATCTCCCTGTGCATCCTGTTCATCCACCGGTTCTCACATACGTTACACGCGTCCCAATCCCACACGAAAAACGTAGGAATTTAAACGGTAAAATCGTTTTGATAATATCCCGCTAATCCACTTGATCCAACGCACGTTTTTTAAATGGAATCTCTGTCAATCCGTTTTCTACCAACCATCCAAACTGTGTAAGGTATTCTTATCTGCTACATCTCCTCCTTCGATTCAGAGGCCAACAGTTTCTATGCAAAGAAAATATTGGCAATTTTTGAACGATGCAATCTTTTAAACTTCTTTTGCTGTTACCAGTGGTGAGTAAATAAAAAAAAAACATCTATAAACGTTTATTTATTCAATGCATCCAGTTTTATACTAAACTAGCTGGCCCGACGAATTTCGGCCCGTCCAATATCTATGATTGTATGCAATATGGTTTTTCTTGAAGGTTCCTAATTTTAATAAAAATAAGTATGAATTTATTATACTGGGAATCATTGATGCTGATTATATAATGTTTTCAAATGTACAGAAAAGCCGGTTTACCAAAGCGTTAACACGCCACGCCATAGCATGGGCATGTGAAAAACATGGCATTTAAGATTTATGCTACACACTTCCATCGACTGTTGAAAATTGAATACGCTTTAATTGAAATGGCACAGCGTTGGAACTTAAAGGAATTCTCGGAGTTAAAAATGCTGCCTCCTTATAAGTTTCTATCACATTGTTCGAAAGCTGCGTGACAAACAGTCATGTTCCATACCATAATTTTAGGGCATGAAGGTTTCGGAGCATAATAATAACACTTCCATTTTTACGTCGCAAATGATGCGGTGCTCAAGAATCCAAGAATCCAAATCCAAGAAGTTTAGAATTTGCACATATAATTTGTTCGCTGAAAAGTTTTCAATGATTCCCCGGCTGCACACTTTACAGCAATTGCTCATAGTTGGCTGTGAAAGAAGAGCACGATTGCTCTCATAGCCTCCTACGTTTTGGAAAACTCGAAATTAAGAATTTTCTAATTTTCCAGCTTATCTTTCGGAATTTTCCAATTTTCTTTTTTCCTAAACCATCGTTGAGCAAAAACGAACAAATCATCCGAAGACATCATCAAGATTGGTCTAGCCGTTTTTGAGTTTTAGCGTTACAAACAAACATACATCCATTTTTATATATATAGAAGATTTATAGATTTATTATTTTATACTAAAAGTAGGCGGACCTGCGAACCTGCGTCGCGGACTTTACTTTGTTCAAGCGCGCTAGAGTCTAGCGTAGCGGAGCGAAAGAGTAGGAGCGAGAAACGAATAGAGATGGAAATGTTCTGCACGCGGCCGAGGGAGAATTGTTTAGCGAAACGCAAGAGACAATAACAACCAAGAAAAGGAGGTGAAAAACCCCACTCCGCTCGACTTTATATTTGCCGCCCGCGCTTCGCTGGTAAACATTTGATTCCGAGTGAGCGAAAGGTATAAAGGTGTTGCTCTTCTCTACAGACGTAAGGAAAAGCTTTTTTCTGCATTAAAAGGACTGTTGGCAAAAAAGTTTACTGAGAGCCGTGTTGTTGGGAAGACTGACGCGGCAAATGTGTTTGGCGTTTACACAACATCTCTCGCTTTTCTGGGAAGTCTTTTTAGGGCGTTTGCGGTTGTATTGGCCTTATCAAATCGATATAAAACGGGACCGTTTTCGAGAAACGGTTACAGTGATCTGAATTTTCTTGCAGGAGGAAGTGAACTTGAAGGGAAACCTCAAGATGTCTAGATTAGTGTTCGGTAAGTATGAACTGTTTTAGATATACTGATCTAAGGCTCGTGTAAGTGTCTAGATGGTGGCTAAAACGGCAGTGTTTCGTGGCAAAAATGAGAAGTGCTTTGGTGTCTGTTTGGGCTTTTTTGTGCCTGCTCTGAGACTTTAATGTCAGTGTAAATCCCTTTCCTCTACAGCATGTTTCGCTCTCGGGGGACTAACACCGCCAACGGACTACTGTACCAATTCCTATTGCGAGCCAGGGCTCGTGAATGTCGGTTGCAATCCTCCTCCACTTACAGGAGGTCCGGCATGCGCCGGAAAGAACCCGGTAATTATGGAAATCACCAGCGTCGAAATCGACTTTATGCTGAATAAGATGAACACGCTGCGCCAGAGTTACGCATCTGGAGCTCACACTCCAACCTTTCCTCTTGCAAGAAGTATGCCAAGCCTCCAGTGGGACGCAGAGTTAGCCTCTCAAGCCGGGAACAATGTGCGCTCTTGCACTGTAATGTACGATGAGTGTCATAATACGGCCCAGTTTTCCAACTCTGGTCAGCTCGGGTTTTCCGGCGCATTCACCAATGCTTCTACGTTAAGCTATGTCCTAAATTTCATGTTGAATATACTTGATTACCAGAAAGATCCTTTTGTAAAAGGTGTAAATTCTTATACCAACTTCGATTCCACGTGCGTATTCTGAACATCGTGTAAACTGTCCGATGTAACCTGATTTTCATCGTTTTATTTTCGTTCTACAGGAAACCTGGTACGAACCTGGCACAAGTGCTTAACGATCGCTCATCTAAGGTGGGATGCGCCTTCCAGAAATGGAATTACAATACTGCGTCTTCCACGTTCTACTTGATATGTAACTTTTCCGCCAACCTCATTGAGGGCCAACCAATTTATACACAAGACTAAGCAAGATCAGGCAATGGAGTTCAATTCCATGTATGCAAGCCTAGAAAAGCAATAAATCTTTTTATGAGAACATTGAAAAGGCTTTTAAAAATGTTCATTACAGAGTAAAATGTTGATTTATAATAGACTAAAATTATTCATTAAGGTATTAAGAAAGGTAACATATCAAAACCACGCTCCTTCTCTAGTCGAAAACCAAATCTTCAAACTCCCTGTATTTTCGGAGAATTGTGTGCGGTGGGGAGGTTGGAGAGGGGTGGGGGGACTGGTTGGTTGTTGCATTTTATTTGGTACATAACCCGTACATACCGACACACTTTTGTTTATTCACACGCAATTGTTTGATCAGTCTGGGCTGTTGACTGTATTATGACGGTTGTCGCCAAAACCGAGACTCAATTTTAGCTAGGGTTTCGTGGAAATCTGCCTGAAGCTTGACAAGCGCTAAAAATTGTGTTCATTGTTTCTGCAAAAAGAAGGCTTCCGTTGAAAATGGGGAAAAACTGGTGTTACACCTTACGCCGCTGCAACCTGAACGCAGCTTAAGCTGTTTGGTCCAACAATTGTCCAACGATTGTTTGGACAGTTGTACTTTGCTATTCGGTTGAAAAAAAAAAAATGGAAAACGTCCACAGTTGTCGTGGGTGTCGGATTAGATTTCGGATGTCGCTGAATAATACGTCTTACCACCTTGGAGTTTGGAATAGAAGACAGCGTTCATTCAAACTTGTCAAGCTGTTGTGTCCGACGCGGAACGCATCCGTCGAGTTATGTGAGTCGCGTTTCTTCTCGAGTGTCGAGTGTGGATGTGAGAAGTCCTGTGGCCGATATCGTAGCGAGTGGAGTAGCTGGTTTTCACTGTTTGATGATGTTTTTTCATCTGTTTACGGTAAGGCTATTGTTGCTTTTTGGTTGTTGTCGATACACTGTACTGGTATGTCCGTGGTAAGGTAGTCCGATATCTTCCCTTAGCTTCCAGTTTTCTTTTTTCTGATTAGTGAACATTAGTGCAGATTTCAATTGCCTGTAGACTCGTTCGATCTGCCCGTTAGATTGTGGGTGATAAGGTGAGGCGCGCAGGTGGGTTATTCCGAGTAGTGTTGAAAGTAGTTTAAAAAGGTCAGCCTCCAATTGCCTGCCTCCTCCAGGTTGCGATCAGTGCTTTCGTGTCGTTTTTGGCGGTGATATTGGCAAGTGGGGCTGCCTCTTGGCAACGGGTGCACCAGTCGATCATTGTCAGACAGTATGCAAAACCTTCCGAAGGAGGCAGTGGTCCAATCAGATCGATATATACGTGCCGAAATCTTTCCTATTAGGTTGTGACGCACATCGTCTGTGTTGTGTTGTGTTGTGTTGTGTCGTATGATTTTGTTCTTGAGTTTGTTTCAATAGTCTTGAAATCTTTTCGTATAACAGGCTTTGGAAATGTTTCCCCGCTCTGATCGATAGGTGAGAAAGCCGTCAGTAACGGTTAGCTCCAGACGGCTCCTCAAATACGACCCGATCGCGTAGCATCTCGGTCGGGTCATGCATAAAAAGGCGATGCGCGTCCAGGGATAGCCCTTTCTTTGTACACACGACACCATGAACAAGTCAGGATAAAATACTAAAGGGTCTCACAGCGACGGTTGAGGCATCGCAGTATTTCATCCTTGGTGTGTCGGGCAATGCGAGCATCTTTTTCTAGATTATTTTTATTTATTTATTTACATAAAATTTGCCACGTGGGCCTTACATTCATGACTAAAAATTAATATCAAATGAATTAAATTAAATTAACAAACAACGTGAGGAAGATTGCGAGGGATTACAAAGGTGAGTTGATAAGACGTAAACGAAAGGAAGGGATGGAGACGTGGTAATCCAACAGGTGGCTCAATCTGATGAAGGCAGACATGGCGTGGATCAGTGAGCCGTCTTGTGTGAAACGCGTGCGGCGTGTAGGAAGAAGGAGAGGAGGCCTTTCCCGAAGGCTATGGGAAGGGAAATAGAGAGTGATAAAGGAGAGGATATCTGGAGCGTCAGTGAAGTGCAGGAGAAGTTGGGCCATGAACATAGCCTGAGCGTTCCGATGACGAGACTGAAGTGTGGACAACCCTAACAACTGACACCGCGATTCGTAACGCGGACGGGGCGGCGTTGTAGCCTAGAAGACGTCTCACGGCCAGGCGCATGAAGCGTCTCTGCACCCCCTCCAGCCAACCCCAGACACTCGAGGATCGGTCTGACCCAACATCAGTACAGCGCGATTAGGCAGCGAGAGATAAGGCCCCGGCGTACAGTTGGTTTTGGCTACCACCTCATCAATCTACACACAGAAGGACAAGGAAGAGTCAAACCTCACCTCAAGGACCCTGACAGCCGACACCCGCGACAAGACCTCGCTACTTATGCTGTAGTCATGGTAGATAAGGAACAGAAGGATACAGATGACAGAAGGATATGACACAACACTTCGACGTGCATAGGGTCGGTCCATTCGAGAAGCACCAGTCAGAAAAGCCGTCGAGGGAGTTTTGAAGGAGTATGAAGTCTGAGGTTGCAGACATTGGAAGGAATAATTTGACATCATCAGCATACAGCAAGTGTCCGTTTGGAGGCAGTACACTGACACAGTCATTGAGGAAGAGAGAGAAAAGGAGAGGGCTGAGGATGCTACCCTGGGGAACTCACGACACTCCAAAGTACGACTCAGAGAAGGCACCCTCCACGCGAACCGTAGAAAACCGTCCGATAAGAAACGATCTGATGCAATAGTGGAGGGACTCCCCGACCCCAAGCCGCTCGAGTTTAGCCAGCAGCAAGTAATGAGGTCGGCTGTTAAATGCAACCTTCAGATCGGTGTAAATGACATCAACCTGACGCCCAGAGTCCAGATTGTGGTAAACCATGGACAGATAGGTCATCAAATTTCAAAGTCACAGTCGAGCGGCGTAATGTACTGACGAACGCAAGGAAGGATGGAAGAGTGGAGAATGGATTGGAGGACTTTGGAGGTAGCACAAAGGAGGGAAATGCTTCGATAGTTGACACAGTTGGGGATGAACGGCCGATTTCCACAGCCTTCACAGCCAAGACTTTGAAGACTTCGCGAAAAGAGACGCGCCAGAATTGGAGCGAGAGAAGCCACGCACCCACGAATAACAGAGGAAGGAATGCCGTCAGGACCGGGGAAGAATGAAGGATTCAACCCGGCTAGTGTCCCACAATACTTCCACCTCGCCGATATCCACCAAGTCGCACGTGAAGACGTCAAGGGGTATAAGACCCGCAGCGCCCGCGGCTGCTAACTGGGCCGGGTTCACGAAGACACTCGCGAAGTACTTCGCAAAAAGCGTGCAGACACCCTGAGGAGAGGAACCGCACCGCGCGTTCATTGACCTCCAAAACGCACGTGGATTAGTAGACAGACGAGACTGAAGACGTAGCACGTATGTCTGGTATCGGGCTCGGTTAAAACCTATGGAGGCAGAGGCTGCGAGTTTATATACACGCTTCCAGAAAGGAGAGCGTATCCGGGCGTACATATGAAGCGCACGTCTAAGATCCGTCTTCAGGGCCCTGAGGTGCGTGTCTGACCACACGGGTCTGGTGGATGCGATAAAATTTGCTGCAAATCTGCGTCCGTACTTTATGCTGAAGCCATCTTGTTGTGTGTCTACAAGAAGCATTTAAAGAAAAGACACTTTTTACTCGTTTTTGCATGATCGTTTTGACTGTAAGTACTAGATTGTTGCATGTGAGCGTTTGTTTGAGAGTTGAGAGTTCAAATGCTCCCGTGGTTTCGTCGCTTCAAGTGAGCGGTTTCCTATCGTGGCGAATGATTCCAGTGATCATCTTTGGCAGGATTTGTTGATGGGCCGCTGCAGGCAGGTTGTCCGATCTGACGCTTGGAAGAATTGATGACTAAACCGCTTTTTTTCCTCAAAGTTTGAAACTATTCGTAGATGGGTGTTGTGCTCGTTTATCCCTTCGGAAGCGATGCAGAAATCATCCACGGAAGGAAAAACACCTAGTATGGAGGGCAGATGGCACTGCAGACTGCAGTGTTTGTCCAGTGTTTCGCAAACCGAAGGTCATGCCATTGAGTTAAAAAAGCCAAAACGGTGTAGTGAAGGCTGTCTTTTGAACAAGCATCTGTAGTCGCGGCACTCTTTATTCTTTCCATGATCCCAAACCACTGTTGATCAGAACGAAAGCTTGTCCATGATGCAAATTCGCTAAGCTTAATAAAACAAATCCGCTAAGCTTCTCCACTCTGGTCACTGCTGGGGTCTTATCAGTTGAAACGACGCAGTAAAACATATTTTGAGTGAATTTGTATGTATTAGAGTGAGGGTTCATTATTTATCTTCTTCTGCTTCTATGTATATGAAACAAAGAAACGATTCTTGTCGTTTCGTTTCATTGTGTTCGTCTTGACTCAAGGCAGGTTTATGCGGTCAACCAAGTTAGAAAAATCTCATATTTTCCACAATTTTCGCAATTTTCACCAAAAACTCGCGCCTACCATGGTACCGGGATATTTTTGACTTGAGTTTTCCGCTTCACCTCGCCTACTATAGTTGAAGGGAATGAAGTTTTCAAATCTCTACAAACCAAAGCCAGGAAAGAAGAACACAAACCAAAGCGAAACTGCCAACGGTCTGCTATCAATTTTTAGTGGAAACCCAGAATATTTTAAAAAAAACACACACGCACACAAAACATGTTGCTTTTATGTTGCTAAGAAAATCCCTTCTTCGTTCTTGGAGTAACGACAAATTTTTGATCATGCCTACCCATTTTTCGGGCTTAAGGCCGGTGTCATTGCTCCGTCGGACACTTTTTAAATCGGACGATATGTCAAATTTATATGGGATTTGAATCAATTTTTTTTGATTAAATCGGCCGATTTTTATCGGCCGATTTTGCCATCTGTCAAATCCCATACAAAAATTTGACATATCGTCCGATTTAAAAAGTGTCCGACGGGGCAATGACACCGGCCTAAGAGACCTTTTCCCCTTTAACGTACGTGGTTAGCCAATCCTTTGTACCGGAAAGACCGGCCTGAATTCGAACCCACTGTGCTTATAAGGAGTCCCCGAGTTCACAGAACGTTCTTTATAGAGAAAAAAGGGTAACGCAAGGGCCTAGAGTAGCTCAAACTCCCAGAAAGTCCATGTTGAGAATGACAGACATGCAGAGCATGCGGCTGAAGGAGTTTACTAAGGGTTTGAAACAGCTACAAGAACTAAAGAATGCACGAAGAAAAGCACGCTTTAAAGGACGTACAGAGGTGAGGTGAATGGCAAAAATCGAACAGTCAGTAGCAAATGAGCCACGGGGATTCGCAGATCATTTTATTATAATAGCCAATTAGCAACGCGCTTCAAGCTAAGAACAAATAAAGCTGTATTCAAAGAAGCACGTGAATTAAGCAATTAACCAGGTTTTGCTACTCAACAGTCAACTTACGACGACAAATATAGGAAAGATGTGTAAAAAGTTGATTAGATTTTAATCGAAAAAATCCCTCAGTCAAAATTCGCTTTTATTTAAAAATCCCTCATTTCACGAGCAAAGTCGGGTAAAAAGCTAGCGATTGTTTAAAAATTTTCCTTAATTTGGCTTGGGTTTATAATGCTTTAGCAAAAATAACCAAACGACCAGCTCATCTAACGTATCTGCCTTGCACTGAACTGGCTGCCTTGCGATAACCTCATAACCCATCTTGTCCTCTGAAGAGCTGCCGTTGTGTGGCGTAAAATATCAAACAAACGGAAAGTATGAGAATTGATAACAGCATGCATCGGATGTATAATACTTCAGTTTCGTTCAAGACTGCGTTGAAAGTAGACGTGAAAGTGAATTGAAAGGAGTATTCAAGCAACATGTGGCCTATCGTAAGGTCACACATTTTACTGGTGGCAATTCTAACCAGTGCAACCCAAGGGTATGCATTGTTGAGGATGTTTCAATCCGGAGCTGTTAAAGTGAATCGCGAATTTCTTTCGAATTAAACGTGGATCCGTGTGTTTCAGGTTGCTTGTGGTTGGGCCGAAACGTATCCGATCGTATCAAAATTACACTTTGGCAATCACGAATTTCATGCCTGAATTGTCCAAAGTGGACCTGCTGGTGCGAATGGAAGGCTCTACGAGCCACGGTAGAACAGCTCTCAACATCACGAAATCGGTGGAAGTGCATCGAGATGCGAATACATTGATACACTTCGAAGTACGTTTCCCCCGGACTTTATAGGCCTGTGATAAGACTGAAATCAACGCATTGATTACTTGCAGATGCCCATGCTTATTCCAGCGGATTACAAAATAACGATCAAAGGCCTTAATGGCTTCGGCTTTCAAGAGGAAGCAGAGCTGATCTCCCTTCCATATCCGAAACAACACGTTTCTGGGCTGATACAAATGAACAAGCCAGTCTTTAAGCCTGGCGAACTCGTTCAGTTTCGTGCGCTAGTGTTGGATTACCAGTTAAAGCCACCACAAGATTTACCAATCGTTACTGTCGTCATACAAGATCCCCGAGGAAACATCATCCGCAAATGGCCCACGGCTCGCCTACACGTAGGAGTCTTTGAAAATAAACTTCTAATAGGCCCAGTTCCACTGCTGGGTGTATACAAAATCATCGTAACGTCGGGTGAAGAGGAGTTGGTGTCCAAAACATTCGAGGTGAAAGAATACGTGCTATCTGCGATCGATGTTCATGTTTCCCCGACCACAATTCCGCTAGAGGGAGATGGTGGACTCAATCTAAAGATTTCAGCTACGGATTACTCTGGTAAACCGGTCAAAGGGACGGCAATCTTGAACCTTTATTTAGATGATGACTTATTGCATCAAACGAAAACGTTGGAAGTGGTGGTGGATGGTATGGGCCAAGCGTGGCTTATCTTCACGGACACTCTCACAATGTACGAAAATCAGGCAGATGTGCAAGTTAATCTAACATTCATTGAGCAATTTACAAGTAATTATTTCGTTATCGTGAGGATGCGCATTGAGCTGTGCCGAAATAAAACGTTTTTCGTTTCAGATCGGACGGTAACGAAGCAAACGCCGATTACCGTCTACAAATTCATGTACCATGTGGAACTGATAAAGGAGAGTCCACAGTTTCGTCCAGGAGTGCCGTACAAGTGTCAGATTCTGTTGAAATATCATGATGGTACTCCCGCGAAAAACGTTGAAGCACAAGTAACGGTGGAAGGTCTTGATGAAGAGTTTGAAAAGACTTTGACAAGTGACCATAATGGCGTCATCAAGCAGACTTTCAATCCCAGCGAATCAACGAAAATGATGAACGTCATGGTGAGTGGATGCATCTATTGACACGATAACGTCGAAACGGAAATGGACGGTAATTCAAACCATTGATTTTCTTTTTTCAGGTGACCATCGGAGATAATGAATTGTTTAATGAGGACATCGATAAAGTTGAAACAGTGCCCGATGCTTACGTGAAAATTGAACGAAAATCAAAGTAAGTGTGTATGGAATAGACACGGATTATAAATAACGTATTTTAGCCTGCATAACGGCCCCCTTTTAGTTTAAAAATGACCAAAGTCAGATTCAAGGAGTCGTTGTACACGGGTAGTCACTTTTAGATTCTAGCTTAACGGATGAACGTCGATTGAAATTTGGACGTTGTGAGATTTTTTTACTGATTAATTTGCTGACAACTGACTTTTTAACTGATTTTTTAATTGGTTTAATTTATTAATTTTTTTAATTTTTTTAATTTAAACCAGTCGTTGTTGGTTTTTGGCATTCGTCTTGAAAATCATGCTGGAGAGAAGCATTTAAACCACCTCCAAACAGAACCACGATCATAAAATGAAGGAGACAATTAGAAAACCTTCGTGGAGTGCCTCGGGTGAAAATTAGAAAAAGAAACTTTTTTTTCTTAAACATTGAGGAATTCATCTGGGGGGTTGATATACACGCGAAAATACGGTACATGATACTGCATTGATCTATTTCCAGCATTACGTTGAACCAGTTCATGCAATTTTCGGTAACATGCACGGATAAAATGACCTTTGGCGTGTACTACGTTGTCTCACAAGGAAACATCGTTGATGCCGACATGTTGAGACCAAACAACCGGCACTCATTTCAGCTTCAAATCAATGCCACTAGCAACATGATTCCAAAGTCTAAAATCATAGTGGCAACCCTCGTTAAGCAAAGAATAGTGTACGATGTCATGGACATCGAGTTCGACGAGCTGTTAAACAACGTACGTAAACGAAATCACGTAATCTTTTCGAAACGATTAAATGGCCGTTTGATAAATTTTGAGTTTCATCACAGTTTGATATGGATATTGTAAACAAGGAAGTTACACCGGGTGGACGTATTCAATTGAGTATACGGGGACGTCCGGGATCTTATGTGGCACTCGCAGCTTACGATAAAACGTTACGACAATCCAGATCAGGATTCGATTTTTCGTGGCACGATGTGGAACAACTGTACGCAAAATTCCATGAGAATGACGATAACGTAAATGACGTCCTTCAGGTAATTCAGGCAAACTAGTGTAAATTTGCATGCTTCAATAAAATTTTGATACATGTTATTTATCATAATATGGTTCTAGAGTATCGGCATATTTGCTAGAGCATCGAGAGGTCTTACGTCGAGTAGAGGTATCTCTATAAATTGAAAATGTTTGAGTAAAAAATATCGTTCAACTAATTTTTTTTCTATTACCGCAGATATGGAAGGACGGTATGGAAGATTGAATGCATCAAAGAAGCGCATCGCGTATAGAACAAAGTTTGCGGAGACATTTCTGTGGAAACACGACATTTTGCAACGCTCTGGCCGGTTAAACCTGATAGAGAATGTACCACACACCATCACACAATGGTACCTGACGGGTTTTTCGATGCATCCAGAGTACGGCTTAGGAATCATCAAAAAGCCTATCGAGTTTACCACGACGAAGTCCTTTTACCTCACAGACCATCTGCCGTACTCTATTAAGCGAGGCGAACCGGTGCAAATGATATTCACCCTGTTCAACTATGGTAGTGAAGCTACTCTTGCTAATGCGACGATGTATAACGTGGAAAACCAAATCGAGTTTATTGGACATCCTTCAGGGGGTAATTTTAGACCTCGATTAAGCGCGAGTAGCAATGAATTTTCAACTAATTTCTGCGATGGGTTTTACTGAATCCATCCAACAATTCAGTGAATCCATTCAATTCATTAATGCAAACATCTACCCATTTAGTAATCGTTCGTTTTTTTTTTGTCTCTTATGTGTGTCTAGAACCGAATTGCACAAAGTCTGTCAGAATAAAATCCCACGAAAGTATCCCTGTATCGTTCCTGGTGAAAGCAAATAAGCTCGGCGAGATACTTGTTCGTGTGCAGGCGTCGAATGAGTATGATACGGATGCAATCGAAAAAATCATCAGAGTTATGCCGGAAAGCTTGTTGGTGCAGAAGAGGGAGCAGCGAATTTTCACTGAAAGTAGCTTCACCAACGTGTCTCATATTTTCCTCTTGGATATCCCTAGAAATGCAGATGTTGACTCGCCGCATATCGTTTTCTCTATTAATCGTAAGTATTTAAGGGAGCTGATTTAATAACTATTTCTACGCCAATAATTATTTTCCTCTTTACAGCAAACCTACTAGTCATAATTCATAACATAGACAATTTGCTTAGCGTTCCTACCGGGAATGGTGAATCAAACTTAGTGCATTTCGCTTGCAACGCAATTATGCTGGATTATCTCATTGCAATTGGATCAGACGACACGACATTGTTGGAAAGAGCTACTAGTCTCGTACGACAAAGCTATCAGAACCAGATGAGGTATCGTCAAACGGATGGTTCCTTTGGCGTTTGGCAGACCAGCGGAGGAAGCGTGTTTCTGACGGCTTTCGTCGCGAAGTCGATGCAAACTGCGGCAAAGCACATCAGCGAAGTGGATGTAACTATGGTGGCACAAGCTTTCCAATGGTTGGCATCCAAACAGCAGAGCTCTGGGCGATTCAACGAAGTTAGACAAGTTATACACTCCGATATGCAAGGAGGCCTACGAAACGGAGTTGCGTTAACATCCTATGTTTTGATCGCGTTTATGGAGAACGAACAAGCCAAAGTAACTCATGCAGGTGTTGTTGCAAAAGGAATGGAATATGTAGCAAGCATGCTCCCAAACGTATCGGATCTTTATGATTTGTCCATCGCCACGTACGCCTTGATGTTGAACAATCATTACAAGCGGGACCACTACTACGAGAGACTCGTTGAAAGATCCACAATTATAGACAATGGAAAGAAGAGATACTGGGCTAGACAGCCACATGGAATTGAAACGACAGCATACGCCTTGTTGGCAATGGTGCAGGCAAAAAAATATCCTGATGGAGTCCCTGTTATGCACTGGCTTGTGAACCAATGCTACGTGTCCGGGAGCTTTCCACGGACGCAAGACACATTCGTTGGACTGCAGGCACTCTCCAGGTTGGCTAAAATAGTATCGCCAGCGAGAAACTACTACATTATTCAATTGAAATACAAAAGGAATGTGAAAACATTCAAAATGACACCACATGTCACCGATCGGACCGAGTTCAAAGACATTACTAGCGATGTTACGAAAATGGAAATCAAAATTGTTGGCGTGGGCTTCGGATTGCTCGACGTGAAGTATGAGTACAGCGTGAATTTGAGAAACTATCCGAACCGCTTTCAATTGAAAGTGGACAAGCTCAACACTACGTCAAGCGACGAGCTGCAGCTAAAAGTTTGCACCAGCTTTATACCAAGGATGAAGGATGAACGTTCTAATATGGCGATGGTGGAAGTGACCTTTCCGAGTGGGTATATTGTAAATGATCATCCCATTGCAAAAACGACAATAAATCCAATACGAGTAAGTATGGTTATTTAATAATATTGCTTACCAATGAGTCAAACAGGCATCCAAGCTCGGTTTTTCACCCACGATACTGAATCTTTCGCAGAATGTTGAGATACTTTATGGTGCAACAACTGTAATGGTATACTACGACAGCATGGGATACGAAGATAACTGTTTCGTCATCACAGCACATAGACTTGGACAAATAACACTGAAAAGACCAGCCTATGTTATTGTACGTGATTACTACGATCCTAGTAAGTAAACAAATCGAGCGCGTTTAATATGAAATGTTTAAATCGTTATTATCCCTTTGATTTTATTGTAGGCTTGCTTGGTATTCAACAATATGAAGTGGAAGAAGGTACTTTATGTGAACTATGCGATGGTGACGATTGTCCCGATGAATGCATGATGTAAACGACGATGTCCTCAACGAGTTATGCAACACTGGCTTATAGTAAAGCGATCTATAGCGTAGTATGTCCGATTACAATATATTTGAAGAATGAGGTCTTGTTTCATAGTGCAGAAAGAATTCTCTCTGTTGTACTTTATTTTATTTATCTTTCATTCTAGACGTCGTGTCTAGTTGAAATTTTCAGTGAAGCTGAATCAACCAGGAAAAAGTAGTCGGCCATGTTTATCTGATATCTAGCGGTTATTTTTGTAAAAGTTTCTTAACAAAAATAAGACCAAATTAACAATCAACACGACTTTTTTTTATTTTTTTTATTTCCCACCTCTTACCCCTACACAGGTTTGAAAAGGACGAAGCTATCTTAAGATATTGAATGTATATCACCAAACGAGAGGGGGAGTTGGGGCATTACTCTCAAGAACGTTCGCATTAAACTCTGTTCGATTCGTGCAACGGTCGCCATCAATTGCACAAAGAGGTACATCTTAGATTTCCCATCTAGCAAAAGGGGACCACTTTCCGGAGTAAGGTAGGTATTTTCGTACTGTTTCCGTTTACACCGCCAGTTATCAATAAATGATAATGTGGTGAAACTAGGCCTCGGTGCCCTCCGGGCTAAACGATCGAAGCGAAGGGATGGTCTTCAACGGCACTCGCGTCTTTTAAAAAATTAACTTTTTAATTAATTAAATTTTTTTTTTTTAATTTAAACTTTCAGCAACGTGACAAAAAATAAAATGAAAACCGGTAAAAACTGGCTTCATTTATCGTTTTATCGTTCTGGCGCTGAACCGATATGAACCGATTCCGTTGTCAAACGATTTGTCCCTGATTTTGATTCCTTGATGTCCAACTCCCGAACCAAAAGGCAAATGAGGTGGCATTTTTTAGATCATTTTGGGGTGTCATGTGTAAACCGGTTTAGGTAGGATTTCAATTGGAAAAAACCGGTTTCAATTGGAACCAAAGCCGGACCAAATTGGGACATATTGTTAGCACCTGTTGTTACTGTTGCATACTTTTCGCCCGGCGTGGCATCGACGGTGAGCGACATCTCACGGCGAATTTTCAAAGACACTACGATTAAAAATTGTTGTAGAAAAGAAATCCTGAAAGTATGCAGTTCTGAATGCATTTTCCTGTCGCATGTACTTTGTGGGTGTGTACAAAACCAAATTGAGGTTTCCAACTCTGAGTGAAGCATCCGCATGGTTACGCTCGAGTGTTTGAAGTATTATTTTGCACGTTTTTTTTTTATATTGGTTGCTCGCTCTCTCTTCTCCGTCGCGCCCGTGCTCACGGCGAGCAATCGCCGAGAGTGAGCGAGCACACTATATCGTTTATGCAGCATCACTTTAGTGATGGGAATTGCCCGGCCGGCAGGAATCACGCGACGTGACATGAATTTCATATAAAAATGTATCTTGCAGGCGCTTAGAATTCGCTTAGAATTACCATGGTGTTTCTCTTGGGAATCATCACGAACTGGGTTCTTTTCAAAAGGAACGCACTCGCAGTTCACCACACGAGTGGCACCGCAACTGGGTTCTGCGACTCTAGCAGTGGAACTCCAGGCCAGGGCTATGTCAAAATGAAAATCGACTGATGAATGGCCGTGGTTACCCATGCATGCCGCTAGAGGACGCTACAGAATGGTTGTGCTTTGTAATACTGTCCTTTGTCCACCGGCGCAGTCTAGTCGAAGCAAGTGCTTTCTCTTTCTTTCTCACTACATAGGAGTGCGGGGAAAGTCGTCAAAACAAAACGCCGAAGTGACGAAGTGTATGTTTTGGTTCAGTATGGTAACAGATTTAAAACGGGTTAAAATGTTATTCCCATACAGATTCTAGATAATTATTCAGTCAAAACAACCGTTGTCACCCCGAAATTGCAAAAACCGATATTTGCAAGTCTGGAATTCTATACCGGCGAGCTGCGCGATTGATGGCGGTAGATGAACAGCTGTAGAGCGTAGTGGATGAGGTACCAGCATTTGAGCTGCAAAGTATGTATTCAATAATGATCATTATGTTTTCTGGCATGAATAATCCTGGTCTGGTATGAGTGTGAAGTAAATTAAGTATGAATTTCATTTCAGCTCCGTGTGCACAATACAATAGAGTAAAAAAAGTCAAGTGAGCATAATGCGCAGAAATGGCTACTGCAATTCTCTTGCCACGAAATCTCCTCCCGGATAGCGCAGCGTGTTCCTCTTCTCTTGCTTCTGGCAGCGACGGCGGTTGTTTATGGTGTGTGTTGTGAAATGCAGATTTTTCAATGGATGAAACGTGGCGGGAGCTACAATGAATTTGACTGCCTCGCCCGTGGGCTGAAGCACCTGCATGCAGAATAAAAACGAAACTCTTTTGCCGGTCGTTTGATGGAACTTTTCCCTGAAAAAATAAAACAAAGAAAAGCTGGTACAATAAAAAATAGCAAAAAGATAACTACCGCAATTGACACCGTCACCCTACAAAATTAAAAGCAAAGGAAGATTACGGTTATTTTAATCCATAACAACCTTTTGCATTTCGCCATGTTCGGTTGATGATTAGTTTTCCTGTTCAGGAAGATTCATGACTATAAATGGAAGCAAAATATTATCATTAAAACCCATTTCCTATCACCATCTACACGAGAACGATTATGGCTTAGCGTGTTCGTCGATGGAGTGCCGGTTCAGAAGTCCCCAATTCAAAAGGTAAGACACTTTCTATGTAAAAATACACTAACATATACGTACAGTTCCCCAACAGCGCGCAGCTACAGCGAAGCGAACCGGAATAAAAGAGCACCAACACAAACACAAAGCAAAGTGAATAGGGTGTAATATCTACTTTTTCGAATCCAGTTTCGAAACTCTGCCTTTTTTATTTTTTAGTTCGAACTTGAGTGCGATCGCAAATGACTGCTCTGTCACGTATAAAAGCACCAGCGCATGCAAATCGCAGGCGAAGTGCAAGCGATTACAATGCGACATCGCTCGCGACTCGCGGTGCTACTGGTGCAGTAGCACCGCGAGTCGCGAGCGATGTCGCATTGTAATCGCTTGCGCTTCGCCTGCGATTTGCATGCGCTGGTGCATTTATACGTGACAGAGCAGTCATTTGCGATCGCACTCAAGTTCGAACTGAAAAATAAAAAATGGCGGAGTTTCGAAACTGGATTTGAAAAAGTAGATATTACACCCTATTCGCTTTGCTTTGTGTTTGTGTTGGTGTTAGTGTATATGTTAGTGTATTTTTACATAGAAAGTGTCTTACCTTTTGAATTGGGGACTTCTGAACCGGCACTCCATCGACGAACACGCTAAGCCATAATCGTTCTCGTGTAGATGGTGATAGGAAATGGGTTTTAATGATAATATTTTGCTTCCATTTATAGTCATGAATCTTCCTGGGCAGGAAAACCAATCATCAACCAAACATGGCGAAATGCAAAAGGTTGTTATGGATTAAAATAACCTTAATCTTCCTTTACTTTTAATTTTGTGGGGTGACGGTGTCAATAACGGTAGTTATCTTTTTGCTATTTTCTATTGTACCAGCTTTTCTGTGTTTTATTTTTTCAGGGTTAACCAGTAATAAGTTAACCAGTTCAAGAGAGGATTAACTTTACTTCGTTAGAAATCAGGTTTTTTTTTCAATTTATACATTTATTTATTGCATATATCGCAGGGCGTAGTTCCATCAAACGACCGGCAAAAGAGTTTCGTTTTTTTCTGTATGCAGGTGCTTCAGCCCACAGGCGAGGCAGTCAAATTCATTGTAGCTCCCGCCACGTTTCATCCATTGAAAAATCTTCATTTCACAACACACATCATAAAAAACCGCCGTCGCGGCCAGAAGCAAGAGAAGAGGAACACGCTGCGCTATCCGGGAGGAGATTTCGTGGCAAGCGAATTGCAGAAGCCATTTCTGCGCATTTTGCTCACTTGACTTTTTTTTTGCTCTATTGTATTGTGTACGTGGAGCTGAAATGAAATTCATACTTAATTTACTTCACGCTCATACCAGACCATGATTATTCATGCCAGAATACATAATGATTATTATAAAATACATACTTTGCAGCTCAAATGCTGGTAGCTCATCCACTACGCGCTACGGCTGTTCATCTACCGCCATCAATCGCGCAGCTCGCCGGTATAGAATTCCAGACTTGCAAATAGCGGTTTTGCAACTTTGGGGTGACAACGATTGTTTTGACCGAATAATTATCTAGAATCTGTATCGGAATAACTTTTAACCCGTTTTAAATTTGTTACCATACTGAACCAAAACATACACAAATCACTTCGGTGTTCTGTTTTGACAACTGTCCCCGCACTCCTATGTAGTGAGAAAGAAAGAGAAAGCACTTGCTTCGTCTAGACTGTGCGGGTGGAAAAAGGACAGTATTACAAAACACAACCATTCAGTAGCGTCCCCTAGCGGCATGCATGGGTAACCACGGCCATTCATCAGTCGATTTTCATTTTGACATAGCCCTGGCCTGGAGTTCCACTGCCAGAGTCGCAGAACCCAGTTGCGGTGCCACTAGTGTTGTTTTCATGGAACCGAAACGATGGAAGCGATTTCCTCGTAAAATAAAGGATGATGAGTTGTTCAGAATGAAGTGGTTCTTACTTAGAGCACGAAATGCTACGGTGGTTTTTTCCCCCGATTTGGAGATGATTTCTGATACTCAACGCGCTGCCGGTCAAATAAAAGATATTCGTGAGGTATGAATTAATTGGCCGGAGTTGGATGCATCATCTCTCTTGTTGGAACGGATCAATCCTGGTCGGTGCATCGCTCTCAACACTACACTAGTGGCACCGCAACTGGGTTCTGCGACTCTGGCAGTGGAACTCCAGGCCAAGGCTATGTCAAAATGAAAATCGACTGATGAATGGCCGTGGTTACCCATGCATGCCGCTAGGGGACGCTACTGAATGGTTGTGCTTTGTAATACTGTCCTTTTCCCACCGGCGCAGTCTAGTCGAAGCAAGTGCTTTCTCTTTCTTTCTCACTACATAGGAGTGCGGGGACAGTTGTCAAAACAGAACACCGAAGTGATTTGTGTATGTTTTGGTTCAGTATGGTTACAAATTTAAAACGGGTTAAAAGTTATTCCGATACAGATTCCAGATAATTATTCGGTCAAAACAATCGTTGTCACCCCAAAGTTGCAAAACCGCTATTTGCAAGTCTGGAATTCTATACCGGCGAGCTGCGCGATTGATGGCGGTAGATGAACAGCCGTAGAGCGTAGTGGATGAGCTACCAGCATTTGAGCTGCAAAGTATGTATTTTATAATAATCATTATGTATTCTGGCATGAATAATCATGGTCTGGTATGAGCGTGAAGTAAATTAAGTATGAATTTCATTTCAGCTCCACGTACACAATACAATAGAGCAAAAAAAGTCAAGTGAGCATAATGCGCAGAAATGGCTTCTGCAATTCGCTTGCCACGAAATCTCCTCCCGGATAGCGCAGCGTGTTCCTCTTCTCTTGCTTCTGGCCGCGACGGCGGTTTTTTATGATGTGTGTTGTGAAATGAAGATTTTTTAATGGATGAAACGTGGCGGGAGCTACAATGAATTTGACTGCCTCGCCTGTGGGCTGAAGCTCCTGCATACAGAAAAAAACGAAACTCTTTTGCCGGTCGTTTGATGGAACTACGCCCTGCGATATATGCAATAAATAAATGTATAAATTGAATAAAAAAACCTGATTTCTAACGAATTAAAGTTAATCCTCTCTTGAACTGGTTAACTTATTACTGGTTAACCCTGAAAAAATAAAACAAAGAAAAGCTGGTACAATAGAAAATAGCAAAAAGATAACTACCGTTATTGACACCGTCACCCCACAAAATTGAAAGTAAAGGAAGATTAAGGTTATTTTAATCCATAACAACCTTTTGCATTTCGCCATGTTCGGTTGATGATTGGTTTTCCTGCCCAGGAAGATTCATGACTATAAATGGAAGCAAAATATTATCATTAAAACCCATTTCCTATCACCATCTACACGAGAACGATTATGGCTTAGCGCGTTCGTCGATGGAGTGCCGGTTCAGAAGTCCCCAATTCAAAAGGTAAGACACTTTCTATGTAAAAATATAGTAACATATACGTACAGTTCCCCACAGCAGCTACAGCGAAGCGAACCGGAATAAAAGAGCACCAACACAAACACAAAGCAAAGCGAATAGGGTGTAATATCTACTTTTTCGAATCCAGTTTCGAAACTCCGCCATTTTTTATTTTTCAGTTCGAACTTGAGTGCGATCGCAAATGACTGCTCTGTCACGTATAAATGCACCAGCGCATGCAAATCGCAGGCGAAGCGCAAGCGATTACAATGCGACATCGCTCGCGACTCGCGGTGCTACTGGTGTACCTCACTTCGCGTGTGACCGTCAGTCGGTTAGCATCGGTGAGCAAAGGTGGTCGACGGTATCTTCGTTCGCTGTCCCGAAGAGAGTTTCCTAGTGTGCTGTTGTGGTTGGAACGTGAACTCGCGCTTCCAGGTGTCCTGCCAGGTAACGCACCCGCGCATTAATTGTGTTGGCAAACAACATCCATCCGTTGGCACTTTCGGTGGGAATATTTGAATTGGAATTGTTCACGGTCGTGCGTGCGCGAGAATGTGTGCTTGTTGTGTGCTGTGTGCTGTGTGTGGAGCGTGACGCTTGGAATCGACGTTCAAGAAACCAACTGGAGGTGAAGCAGTGTAGAAGATCCGAACGTGGGGGGTTCCGTGCTGGCGTTCGAACCCCTGAGCAAGCGGAATTCACAACACAGAACAGAACGGCCGATCAACAGCAGCCGCTGGAGCAGCATCAGAGCAGCCACGAATCGCCCCATTATTTTCGAACGGTTGGTACAGTTTCATCTAGTTGCACTAAATTTCGTGCATTCGTTGTTTTTCTTCTTTCGTTCTTGTTCAACCCGATTTGCGTTCTCCCATTTTCTTGCACTCCCGGATGCACGTTACGGCGTTCGGTAAACGGTGTGCGTTGCAGGGGTTTTTCTCTCCCGACCCTCTTCCCGCCCTCCAACCACCAGGCGCCGTGGTGCATTTGCACGTTCCCGTGAAGCAAAAGTAGAAAGGAAGGGCCTGCCGGCCGCGTTTTGTTGCGCTTCGTTTCGCTAAGTGCATCGCTTTTGCTGCACTTGAAATGCGACGAGAAAAAACAGCGTGTGTGTGTGCGTGGTGTTCGTATGAGCGCGGGTGCGTGTGTGTATGGTTAAAGTCGAAAAATGAGCAAATAGTTGTTTCTGTTGTTGTTGCTGCTGTTGTGGACAATCGGTGCAGCGTGGGCATCGCCAGTGAGCATGGCAGCATAGACGTTGTGTAGGAATGTGCCCTTCCCCGGAGGTATGTTGCCCCTAAGAACAAAGAGGGACAAGAAAAACCTGGGATAGAATGGGAGGAAAAACGGTATAGGTGTAGAGAATCGCTCCTTTCCGCGTTCAAAGAGCAATCGCCTTGTTGCCCTTTCCCCGGAGGGAAACTCTTTCCGGCAGGCGGTGTTCCGATCAAAACGCGTAGGACAACGATAACGATGAAAGATGCTGATATTGTCGATGATAGAGTGATGATACGGATGACAATTGGTGTCGAACTGGAAATTAAAGTGCACTGGAAACCAAGAAAAACGATGGCAACGCACACAATGCCGACTTTAATTAGGCTTATGGCAGAAAGTTGTAACGGAAATGTTGCTGGATCCTCCTTTCGTCATATTATTATCTCAACATCAAGATTGCCATCGTTGCTGATAAGTTGCCAAATTGCATGTTGGCTCGAGAGGTGGGTGTGTTGCTAGAGCATGTTGCAAAAACCTGTGCACGTTGAAGTGCAAAACTGAAACAGAACACAAAACCAGCGTGTACCGGAGTGGGATGCCACATTCCAGTGGGGGGCTTTTCAATTGGAAAACCGTGTCATCGCCAGACGCAGCAGCGCTTACGATTGTGTGCATGACCTTGGAGCATTGCGCCGAACGGTTTTCCTGAAAATTTTCCCTTTTTGCTCTCTGGCCAACGGTTGACGGAAAATTGGCTCGTTCTTGGTCCCTGCTAGGCCGTTGGAGGTTTCCCAGTCGTTTCAAAGACTCATCACAAATCGATAGACTTTATCGACGCACATTTCTCCAGCTGATCTCCACCGTGACCCTGGATTCACGGCGAAGTTTATTTATCTTCCACTTAATTTTTCCTCCGCCGATGGTTTTTCCTTTGATCTCGCTAATGATGGCCAAGGGGGGAAACGCGTTGGAAAAACGTAGAACCCGTACCGACAACTCCAGGCTCCTCGTCAAGTTTCAAAACAACAATTTGGCAGGAAGAGCAAGCAAACAAAAAACAAGTTCCGACGCAGCGCCTTACGTTCTCTCCTCTCCGAATGACTCACAAACACAAGCGTATTTACAAACATGCCGGACAGAAGTCGCAGCATCCGGGCAGCATCTGAACGCGAAGATAGAAGTTTTTCATCTCACAACATAACTCTCTCCCTCTTTGTTCCTTTGAATCGTTTGCTCGCGCACACACACACTTCAGTCGAGCATCGTACCGCTCACGAATTCTTTTTGTGCGCAGACGACACGCACGACACGTGTGTGAGTTCAGCTCCGATGCAAAGTTCAAGGTCAGCCGGATTTCGCGGTAGCCAGAGAGGGTAGGCGAGAGAGCGAGAGAAGGGGTGGGGGGAAATGGAAGGAAAATCGTAACATAGGTTAGGGGTTGAATGATGGCACACATTGTCGAGGCGAGGAGATCGGGACGGCAGGATCCGGAGTCACCTACTTTGCTACTTCCGGTGAATTCCTGTGTCTGCGGTGGAGAGGACGAGAAGCTGAACAGGAAGAGGAAAACATAATCCCAACCACTGAGCCGCCTGAGACGCCTAGAAGTGGGATTATTCAACGAGCAACCTTAACGAATCCAATCAGCTGAATCTGAGGCGAAAGGAGGAGAAGCAGCTATAAATGCGCTCCGTTGGAAAATTGAAATCGATCAACATCTTAAACGCAGTAAAATACACCAGAACGCGCGAGCCAACGATCAAGAGAGAAAAGGGAGACAGAAGGACCTCAAGATGGTTTAAGTATGCAAATCGCAAGTATGGAAATCGTCTAAAATGGATAGTGATTTCCGCTTCGAGGATCGAGAATGAATCCATTTTCCTAAACAAACACCGGCCTTGACTAATGAGCTCTTGACTCACGACGGCTTCAGTCATCATTGGGGAAGAATTTCCTGAGTTTGCGATCGTGCGAAATCGATATTGTGCGACCGGCAACTCCCACCAATCTTTCTCGGTTTGACTTTCGCCACTCTTTTACCGACACCGTAGACACGGAACAACCAGAAACAGGAGAGCAAGTAGAAGGTGTTCCTCGGGCTCTGCTAGTGGCAAACAGTGATTCTGAAACGTTTTGCACTTGCAAGGATTTAATTTCGCCTTCGAATGACGACGGTCAGTGGAAAATCCTTGCACGTCAGAGCTCGAGGTGACCTTTCCACAGGTTCTGCGAGAGTTTGGAACAAATGTATGCAATCCTTTACAGACATTATTTGTCCATAATGGAAGTTGGATATAACTGCACCGAACGGATTTGAAAATAGGCGACGGTGAATTATAGTATCAAACATAATTTTATTCACTACTGGCACTCGGAATAATCCTTCAATATAGTATTTTTCTCCCTAGCTTAACGACCGTCTGTTGGTCATGCTTTCCCCCATGGAGGGCTGACCTCCTTTCAATCTAGTCGATGATTATTAATTGAATAGCCCTTAGTTAATAACATTAATTTGTTCAACTTTTTTGTTTCATTTGGTTTCGCAATACTTTAAACGTATAAATTAAAACTCAAACTTGTCACCAAATTATGACAACTCACGTTCCTCTGTCTCTCTTTTTGCTTCACCATCTTTTTGCTTACTCAGTAGTTTCTTCGGCTATTTATGGATGTTATTTTTCTGGTTCAAAAGCTGCATTGCATGCGCTGTCGACTCAAAAGGAGCTATTCTCCAATTCTTTAAATGGCAAACCTCTAACAGAGTGCAATCGTTGCATCGCAATATATCAGAACAACACGTGCAACGTTCTCGCCCTGCTAACATCCCATCGTGCCCCAGAGATTGATATTATCAACGGATGCAATTGGACGACAAGGAGGGCTATTCTAGCTACGTTGTTCACTTGTTTCATTTCCTGATTCATCACGACCGCACGCCGATAGGATTTGCCTTCACGATTGCCATTCGACCACCATCATCATCTCACAGCTGTGTCCCTGTGGTCAGGCATAGTTTTTTTTTCCCCCAGTTTGTCCATGAACAATCGCTCCCAAGATGGAGCGAACTGGAACCGAGCAGAGTGGGATGGGGGGCTTTGTGCGTCTTTGCCTTGGTGCAGTTTTGGTCAAGCTTCCGAGACTCGCGTTGACCGAAAGCGAGTGCGAAGAAACGCTGGAGTGAATCATGCTCGCGATAACGTGCGGGCGACAAACTGGCTGAAGGTTTCCAATTGTTCTATCGGTGGTGCCTTTTGTTTGTTGTTTTCTGTTGTTTGTCAGTTGTACGAACATTCATAGAAAGTGCTTGTACAACTCGTATTTTGTGTACCTTCGAAAGGATTTTGTGCGCCTTTTTCTTTGAGGTTTAGGTCTGGTTCAAATTATCTAGTCCATCGTCAGCAGAATCACAAAGGTTTTGTCCTCAATTCTCAGATTTTGGTGTACCTTCTTGTCAGTTTCCCAAGGTAACGTTTTAATTGTTCTCGGTGTCCTAGACCACAGTCGACCATGGTGCCATTACTTATTAGCTGAAGGCAGACTAATTAGCACACCTTTCCGACGCAAATTTTCTACGTTATGTAACCACAGGAATGTCCACAGAGCGCGGCTGTCACAACGCACAGGTTCAATTGGGGCAAATTAATGCGTATTTTGCAGGGAATCTGATTTAATGCCCAAGATTACGTTTCGCAAGCGGAGTCGGTGCTGTAGTCAGCTGTACCCGCTAAGCCGTTCCGGTTTGCCAACGGATCCCGGTGCCATTCCTTCGGTTAAGCAGGATGCACGTAATTCGATATCCAAATGATTACAATCGAGGCGTGATGTTTCGTAGCCCCGGCGCCGTTGGAATGACCAAACCGATGTCCTTGCGACCAGTTTTTTGCTTCTTCGGTTTGTTTGTGCAATATCTTTTTCTTTTTTTTTTCTTTTTGTCAACGCCATGAAGTTTGGTTGCGTTCCATTTGTTCGCCATTCCATCGATCCTGGGGTCGAACAACCGAGTGGGCCGGGAGTTTTTGACAGCCTAGCCAGTTCGCCGAACGTTGGCGGTCCTTACACGTGCAGCTTTAATTGAATTTTCGCCGCCAGTTACGACGCACGGATGACAAACAACACCGTTCCATCTTCCAACATCAACTTGTATTTTTTCGGAGCGAAGAAAACCACTCCCCCCCCCCGAGATGCCGACACAACCAACGCATGGAGCGCTTTCTCAGCTACGAGAAGGACGTGAAAATGGGAAACACATTCTTGGAAAGTGAATAAGCAGCTCGTTAACGTTTCTGTCAGCAGCAAACGGTGAAGGTGTCATAGGCGCCGACCAAACGAGAGAAAAATAGAAGAGCAAAAAAAAAAACCTTTTACGGCAAAGATGGCTAGGAGGAAAATCTAGGGGAAAAAGGGGGAAAAAGACTCCACTTCATTGCGTCCACTATCGTAGCAGCGGCACATTGTCACACGGAACGTTTTTCTTTCACCGGTTTTGAGTTTATAAGATGCTGTTGGAACCGTTTCGTACCAAGTTTGTCCGTTTGCCTTCGATGAATCGTGATGGAAAGGCGGTAGCGTACCCGGGGTCGTGGAAATTGGGTCTTATTTTTCGATGGTGTTCATCGCTCGATCGTGCAGGGGCGGAAGAGTCGTTTGCGATATTAATACTTCCATGTAGCAGCGTGGTATTTGAGTTGGTGGAATTCGAAAACAAACAGCCTTAATTGCCCCGATGATTCATCCCCCGCGGATTGTGTTGGTTTGTGTTTCGGCGAAACATATGTGTGGCCCGTTCTGCTTGGAACATGTTTGTTTCTTCCCGCATCTTGAATCAACTGACTAACCGAAAGTTCTATAAAGTTTGTTTGATTGGAGCCCCAGGCATTTAATGAAGACATAAATAAACTTCATTAATCGAATACTCATATTAATACAACCAAAAACTATAATCCGAATTCAATACAATATTACAAACAACTATGTGCAACGGTTATGTCAAAAGTTTGCTGTCGCTTGCGCCGCTAGATGGAGCTTACCTGGCAAACAGGCGTGTGACATTGATTATTCGGGCGACCTCGTTAAGTGCAACTAAAGTTGTGCAACTGGAAGTGTTTGTTTGTTTATTTTGCGTTTGGACGAGGTAATTTTCGTGTGAGATAAGTGAAACAAACTTAGACAGTTATCGGATTACATTCACTTGCAATCGTCTAGACGTATGGTTCATGGGTATGTGAGGGGCTTAAGATGAATGCAAGGCTGCAGGGTAGCCGCAGATAGTCAAATTGGTAGCTTTGGAATTTTCAAATCAATCTTCGTATGAGTATAAGCGTTCAACATTTACTTAAGACTAAGATGTCTTTGATTCATTGGAACAAAAAACAACATTTCCGAAGCGTCGTTTGGGTAGATCTTTATGATAGGAAACCTATAGGAAAGCAGGCTTCAAACGCACTAGCGTGAAACTGAGACGTAGAGAGGAAGAAAAACATATGATGAACCGTTGGAGCTGTATGTTTACTTTCGGGGACCATAAATTTTTACTGCCGACTGTCCGCCAGCTGGAAACCCCCGCGATGTCGCTGTCGCCCCAGGTTTGTGGTCCAGTTGGTTGGTTGGTTTTTCTTTAAACATTTTGCAGCCCACTGTTGGTGAAATGACCGGGCTGGCGTGGACAATTTTCTCCCGCTGATTATCGGCTCTATGCAGCCCCCGATTGGTAGAAAGTAGTTAAGCGCTCGGTCCCCGGCATAGGGCACGGAATGGAAATGAATGAGATCCACAAAACTCCAAAAATCCTTGGCAGGCCGTGGTCAGCTGTTTGTTGTGCTGCCAGCTCCGATGACGGCGGGGTTCCCGTTAGGGTGCGTCACGGACACGGCGCGATCGCAATTGCATTTTCCCCTCCCCAATAAAACCGAAACACCAACTCTCGTTCTCTCGACCCCCCCCGGGCGACTGGGCCGAAGCGAACCGTTGCCGATCGAGACAAATTGTCTGTTTGATGAGATCGTATCGGTGGCCATGTACTTTCTTTAAGAAAAAGGGCTGTTTTTTAATCACACCGCAAACGCCACGGTCGTGTGTTTCTTTGGGTGGACGAAAGTGGCGGACGCGATAGAAAGTGATCATAAACGGATCGAATGAATAGCGAGTGCAATATCGCGGCGTCTCGCTATCGTCAGCTGTCGTCAATCTTAAAGTCAACCCGAAAGGAAAAAGGGGAATCAGAAAAGCCTTTCGAGCCACAAAAGAAAAAAAAATCTTATTTCAAAAGTTTTGGATTCTATGTGAGTTTTAAAGGATTACCTCCAAAGACATCTAGTTGACAATGTGGTCCAATGTCATTTTCTGTTGTGAACGTGCCTGTTTGAAGTAACTTCTCTAACCAAATTTCATTTGGACTTTTGGAAACATAATTTGTTTGATACAATGAACAAGGTTTACCGCAAAACTTTACTTTAAAGCTACCTAATTGGGATGCATCATTACCTGAAAGTGAACGATGAATCTGTGTAAGCTACGACTCCTACGAGCCTCCAACCTGTGCCATTAATGTACCGAGAGTTCGGATTGGATGTTTTTGAATATGTAAAACGAAGCAAGAAAAGCTCCGCTTCCTTCCCCCCCTTGCTGGTGATCCTGGCAGCCAGCGCTTCGCAACAATTAGCCAACTTCCCTCGGCCGGATTCGTTCCCTACGGTCGCACAACTAAACGACTCCATAATCGGCCCATCACGCGCGGCAGCTTGATTGGTGCTTGTGCGATGTGAAAATTCGAAAACTAATCTCATTACCTCGGCCGCGCGTGTGTTGAGGGCAGGAGGTGCTGGTGGTGGTGGTGGTTTATTGGTCGGTTTTCCATCTCGATTCGTCGATTTTTCGTGGGTTTTATGTAAGGCACACACATACACACACACGCGCGCGCGTGTTTGCGTTGGCGAGAGCAAACAGATAGTTCGCAAATCAAGCATGCTTCCATTTCCCTGTACCCTTGCCTAGCCCACTGGCCGAGGCTGCCTCCCGGTTCCGGCCTGGACGGGGGGACCTCTTTTTCATCCAAGCGGGAAGCGGGTGAACCGCTTTTCGATTTCGTAGCGTTACATAAATCACAGAAATCGTGATCCTCAGCCGCGGGTCCGGTCGTTTCGCGAAATTTGCTGCAAACTAGTCGCTATAACGTAGTCGAACGTAACGTCGAGATTGGAGTAAAAAAAAAAAAGTTCAACTGGCTGCATGGAGGAAGACCCCTCTGAGGTGCCCAAGGTGGGCAGGGAGAGCGATAAATCGAAGCAGAGGGAAAACTAACTACGGGCACCTCGTTGCCCGGGGGTGGCGTTTTGGCAAGCAAAAGCTCATCGCAGTTCCGGCAGGCGATGGAGCGATCCATCCGGGGGTTTCAATCGGCCCTGGGATCAGCTCGATATCGTTAGGGAACATTTCGCCGAACAGCGTCGCCGATCGCGCGCTCCCGTGATCTTATAGGGTTTTTTTTTTCTTCGATACACTCATATTCGCACACAAACCGATCGCCGTCGATCGTTGCGAGGAGCGCGTTGCGCAAACTGGTTCGGTAATAAAAGTTTTTCTAACACTTTCCCGTGTTTGCTCTACCGTTGTCGCCCTGGCGGAGCAGAGCAGTGACGGAAGGGAGCGAAGGTGGAGCAAAAATTGTATATTAGCGAAGGACCGCAGGGGAGAAGAGGAAAAAGAATTATATCTACCTAAAAAAAAAAACTGGCCGCAATCAGGCTTTAATTAATTCGATTTTTATGTTGCATCAAAAACTTTCCCGAAAAACGGACCCAGCGATGAGACCACCGGACCGGGGTGCGGTGCGAGAGGGAAGAGGCTAAGGTGTGTGGTAAAAGGGCGGAACATTTGACTCGATCGGGTGAGGCATTGATGCGTCAGGGATAATTGTTTCTGATAGTTTTCCGTGTTACTAAAGAGTGTGTCATAACGCGGTGTTACATAACTTTGATCGAACAAGTTTGATAAAATCGTAAAAAAATGTTTTTTTTTTGTTCAAAAGAAAATTACGCCTGTGGGGAGTGTTTTTGAAACTAAGCAGTGATGGAGCTTTGCAAAATAGGTGGTATATTTTATATATTTTTAATGAATCACACAATATCCAAACAAACGATTCAAAAGAAATTGGAAGACTCAGGAAAAAAAATATAAGCAAATTATACTAACCCTGTAGTATTACCCTGTTGTTCGCGAAAATCTGGGCTGGGAAACGGTATCTGAAGAAGCTGAAATAATATTACACCTAAACAGGAGATATGAGTAATGAAGAAAATAAAATAAATTTATGAAACGTATGGTACAGCAGCACATTTTCCCCACTCGGGTACGCAGAAAGGCGAATGGAGAAAAAATAATTAAAAGAAGAAAAAAACTGCACGAAACAATGTTATCGTTCACGTTTGAGCAGCTTCAAGTTAATCTAAACAAAAAGCAAGCTTCCTCGCGCTCGCTAGCGCCACCGATGGCGGGGATTAATTTCCCTCCCCAGTGCAAGAAAACTGATGGAAGGAAAAAGTGAGCAAAGAGAAAGGGCGGTGGTCCAGAATAAGATGAAGTCGTGAGGTCGAGCGGGACCGGAAGACGCGGAGTGTTCTGCTGCCTTATCCGGTCTGTTATGTATCGTAACGAGATTCGCCGTGCAGTAACGAAGCATAAAGCCAGCAGCATAAGCTGTGCAGCAAAAGCTACGGCGCGTGTGTAACATGCCTCACTACTGGCGATAAGAGGCGAGCCGTCGAGCGCCGAGATGCGGGCGCAGGGATGCAAATTGAAGGCAACAACGGCGAGCAGGAGAGAGTAAGGAATAAACTAGTAGGAAGTAAACGGCGGATGCATTTTTCATTCGCTTCCGCCATCCCACTCTCCGGGCCACCGGGCGAGAAAAGCGATAGCGTGCGCTACTGGACTGTGTCGCTTCGAAGGTGTGCACAGCTGTTTTGCCAAGTGCAGCATGGGTCTGGTGTGCAGCAAGTGATGGCACTAAGTGCTTTTTAGGTTACGGGGAAACCTTCCCCGACTCCCTTCTGGTGTATGACGATAAACGGGGCATTTCATTGGGCATTGTTGCACACAAACGCGGGCCATGAGGGATGGGGGGGTGGTTTGAGTAACATTGTGCACCGTGCGCGAAGTGCGATGAGAAGTGCAAACACTGGATCCAGCCTCCAGCCATTCATCCTTATCCCAGGCCTTATTATACGGGGCTGCACACATACGGTCGATGCAGGCAGCACACTTGCTCTTGAGTACCGTTCGTGTTTGGCTACTTCTTCCCTAGGTCGTCGATGGGCAGCAGCGCTCGTGCACCTTCCAGAAGCGAACGGTAGCGAGTTTAAGATACTACGGCCAGATAACGCGAACGAGACACAAGGGAGTTTTGCGCTCTCGAGTGAGATAAGCGAAAGAGTTTTGTGTTTAAAACACCCTTAAAGATGTTTTAGGACGAGTGAGTAGTTAAGAGCGACGGGTTAGGTTTCTCATTTTGCGACTGTTTAACCGTTCCGTCACGCTCTGCAGAGATGCAAAGATAAACCTGCACGTTGTAGACGCTACAGTTCATTGTGAACTTAGTATAATCGTTCAAAACTGTCTAAATTAAAGTTAAAAAAATTGTATACTTCTAGTATGAGATCACACCCCTGGATTTATTCATCTTGACGCAATATGCCCAATGTAAATGCAGTTGTTTAAAAAGAGCATGGTCGAACACATGACGCGACTATGTACAGTACTGAAAGTCAAGGCTGAGAACGTTTTAACGGACGAAAATCCCTGCCTGTAGTTTCATCGTGGAATGGAGCTTCTTCCAAGAACATTAGTTGTGTTACAAGCTACTAGAGAGATCCATTGCTTTGGTATTTCTAATATTTCTTTTGTTTGTCTTTTTAGTTGAAACTTCAGATGTTATACGACATACAAGCTGCTAGAAGAAACATTCGTTTCCTTTTGTTGAGAACAAACTTTCCATTTGGACATCGCGCAAACGGTGGAACAACAGAGCAGAGCCAGACGAAACATTCAAATGTTTGCTCGACAAAAATGCCCAATTGGCAGTGGAAGAAAGACAAAACACAAAAGCAGATGGAAAGCATACGCCCAGTCGCGGTTTATGCAACATCGTTTTCCATGTTCATACAGCGCGAGACACACCGCGCGTACAAGTAAACTTTCAATTATCGCACCGGTTAAACAGCTTCCACTTAGGCTGTCGTGCGGCTCGGGAACATCAGCCGTACAGCCGGCTCACGTACGCGGCGCGTTGTTGCCGCCTGATGGGTTGTGAAGATGTTCCCAAACTGATGCGGTTAGTGAAATTGATTCAGTTCGCGCCGTTCCGCGAAAACACGACCACTTTCTGCCACTCGAGCTGGAGGAAGGAGGAAGGAGACACACACACACACACACACGCACACATAAAAACTAGCTGAAGCCATGAGGGGGTGGCCCCTGGGGGAGGGTGTTAAAGACTGATAAAACATTAAATCCATACAGCGTTCAGCCGCGCGGCTCAGCGAAACGAGATCAGTTTGGTGAAACTTTTGCCTCTCTTACTCTCTCCGGGGCGGTTGGTGGGAAGGGGTGGGAAGTAGGAGGAGGAGGAGGAGGAGGAAGATACTGACGGTTGCATTTTCGCGAACGGAACGGTTCGTGTTTGTTTTTCCACACCTTCGCAGGCCCCGTGTGCGCGTCGCGTGGTGTAAATAATCTTTTCCAATATGGATTGCCATATAGTGCGGAGCGTGCCGCTTGCAGATACTGAGCCACTAAACCGTTTACAGTTTAATGAATTGCATTGTTTCGCGTTGAGAGCTCCGAGAGTGGCGGGGTCTTATCACGGGCCGAGGCTTTTTTTTTTTCATCGCCTTCTTCCCGCCTCGGCTGCTGCTGCTGCAAAATCAGGTGAAGCGAATGGAAATGTTTATGATTTCTCTCGCCACCCACACACGCGCCCAAAGGCTCGCCTGCAGCACGCGCAGGCAGGCAGGCGTATCCCGGGAGGGATGGTTCCAGCTTCGTGCGTTTCGAGACCCGGGAATCTGGCCAAGAGCTGCACGACAGGAGTCCGTCAGTTTGCTCGTTTCGTCAGGCTGAATACAGCTGTCTGAAACGGTTAGGGTCTTCGGAACAGTGATGTACTGAAACAATGGCAAATTAAAAAAAAGGATATGCCGCATTAGAACCAAAGTCCTAGAACCAGGTTTTGAGCAATTCCGAGCTGAAGTTTTTATGTCCACCGGTAACTATCTTTTCAATGATAAAATTGTCATTTACGAACACTGAAGTCCACTTTCATTTCCAGCAAGATATGCAACTATCTATCTCTTAACATGAGTTCGCACTTAGGCATCGATTCTTTTCGATGCTCCGTAGTGGAATAGCCCAAGTGTCAGTCTCTACTCTTCACACTACACCGGCTCCGTCGAGTGTGCCAGAGTTGGATCGTGGCAACCATAGTCTAACGGGTTCACGCGTGCTGGCGTGATTATTATTGTGTTTATCAATATTCCTCACCTGCAAGCGCAGTCCCCCGACATTCGAGGTCCGTTCCAGGCTTTCAAGCAGGCTCCTATCGAGAGAAGCGGTCTACACCAGCAGTGCTAGGCGGGAGAGACCTAGCGAGTCTGCTGGCGCTGTGGCTCCCGGACGGTCATGAAGATATGCATGCATTGCCAGGAACGCTAGCTAGCTACCCGATGGCACGTAACGTAACGTGCTGCTGTGATGGTTACAATGCGCTCCGGGAGTGAAGTGAAGCTCTCTAGAGACACACAAACTGGCAACCTGCTGCTGGCAATCTGGCCTCTCCATGGCAGCCCACTCTCCGGGGGCCCGTTTGGTCCGCAGCTGTTGGCCACTCGAGCGCCGGATTCCACCCGGCACGCGGAAACCGACAGCACCACCACCGCCGGGGCCGCGATGCGGAAGTGATTGTCATGATAATTGGCAGCGCGCTTGAGTGAAGGCTCGCTCGAGACTTCTTGGGCCGCTGGATCCGCCGGGCTGCCGTTCGAATGGACGGCCGAGCAAGGGGAAAATTTATTCCCGATCGTTTATCGACGCTTCCTGAAGACACCGCAATGTGGGTGGGGGTTTGGCTGCGGCAGAAGGGAATGGGATCAGCGGACGGAGAATTGTTTTCGAAAGGAGCAACTCATCGAGGTGTTCAAGTTTGGAAGGTTCCGTAAAGCCAACATTCGTTTCGAAAAAGTTTTTGAAATTCTTTTTCTCTCTCAGTACTCAAACATTCTCATCGAGAATGATTATTCCAGAATGAAGAACCTGATGAATGGAAGAAAACAACAGGCCGTTTGATTTTCCGTTTCGATTTTTGAGAACCTTTACTTATCACTTAATAGTTCTAATTCAAACTTTTTCTTAATACTGAAAACAGTTATCAATTATCTCGAACGTGTATTAATAGATTTCCTTGCTGGGGATCAATTTATAGCCAGTTCAAAATGTAAATGGCATTAAGGCTTTGTACATCGAACTGCAAAATAGAAACTGCGTACCATAATGTATCACTTGACACTTTTGGATTTTTGAAATTCAGATGTGTCACCGACTCGAGTTGAACCATAGGTTGCAATTCAATCCTTACCTGAAAGATGCAGTGTTCCCTGAAGTCGCACATGTAGGGTTCCACCAGTGGTTCATGCACGTAACCGGTGAAATACTGATCCATCGGGTTTGAAAGCTGCTGGGCGCATAGAGCTACACCTGTCTAAAGGCTTTAACCTAATAAGCACCATAAATCAAGCACCGCAGTGCACAAACCCTTTTCCTACTACGAACCTTCTACCTACGAGAAATATTAAAGCAGCACATACACAAACATACCGTGCTAGCATTTTATTGATTCCTGCCCCTATTTCCAGCTTGTCGAAAACGTCCATTCATGTTCACTGCGCACCGTTTTAACATAATTCCGTTGGCAGGTACCAGGGGTGGACCGATTTCCGTGGTTTTCCGTTCACAGTATAGGGAGGGACAGGGAGAGCAAGAGATACCAGGCAAGTGTTGTGCTAACCGCCCCGGGTCACATTATGCTCACTTCCTGCGCGGATTTGTTTACAGTCCGGCCTTTGCCTAGGCAACCAAACCAATCTTGTGTGTATGTGTGTGCGTGGTCGGTTGCTTGTGCCGCTAGAAGATATTGTGAAGGTATTTGGTCCAACATTTTGCGAGGCCAGTGCGGTAGCCCTGCGGGAGCTCTGCTCAAGTTCTACGGCATGCGAATACTGCAGTAACTCGGCCGTGCGACCGGACAGTTCGGGGTCTTCTCCACTGCTACTCTCGGCATGTGAAACTTTGCTGTGGACGCAGGCATAACGTATGGCTTCCAACCCCTCCGAGTAGAGACGGGTCCTGTACGAAGAGAACCCGTTTCGGGCTTTAGCACTATGGAGAGGTGTTCGTGTGGTTGGAATTTGCAAAAAAAAAAAAAAAAGAACCAACAGACCAGGGAGGAACGAACCAAGAGGTGTCAAGATGTGAGACTCTACAGGTATGATAAGTGGGTACGAGGGAACGTCGCCGGCACACACGCGGGCAGATGTGCTCTGTCGCGTATCACCTTTTAGTGCCTATAATACGCCTATAAATCCAGTTCAATAACCTACGCCTAAGCGCCGGAGCGCTCTTCCGCGTCACATCAAGCACGGTGGGATCAACCGGCGGTCGAAGATAGGTCGCGGGAGGGCGTCTTGGAGTTTGCGGCGATACTTTCTTACTCGCCAGCGCTCAGGAGGTGGGCATGGTGCAAAACCGGTTGTTGTAAGCCGCCCCGCGTGGAGCCATGGCATGCCGTGTGTGTTTCGCTGGTAATCCATTCGCCAAAGCGAACGACGGAGGGCTTGCGCTCGAGGGCACCATCTCGCCCCGGGTTCTTGGGGCTCGCACTCGCTTCGCCAACTCAATTCAGCCTCGTACTGCAGGGAAATGGTGCCGTTTTATTTTCATTTCGGTGGCTTCCAATGTTCTTCTTATTAGCGAACCACCCGTTTGGAGGCTCTCCGGAGACTTGATGTCCAACCCTACGGAGATTCCCCTTCGCCAAAGTTTTCCCTCTCTCACCACACCAGGCACAACGAGCCTCGCATCATTTGGGGCCGTTAAAAGGTTCTTCCCGCGGTCTTCTCCTGTGAGTGACTGCTGGCCCCGTGCCGTGGGGACACTTCGAACCGGTTCTCTGTTGGACGACAACGACGACGCCCACGTTCTCGGTGGTGACCCACTTAGGGCGGTTCGGTACCCGGGAAGCGAGTCCACTGCGTCGGACGAACGCTAAACGAATGTAGCTGTCGATTTGCTCGATTGAAAATCCGCCGCTGTCAGTTTGCTTCACTGGCCGGGAAAGGAGAAAGAAATGGAGGGCTGAGGGCTTTTTGCTCCATTTAGAAATCGAATAGAATGATCCGGTTTGTGGCCCGTTAGGCAAGAGGCCCCAGGCTGCGACGTGTTAATATGCTGTCGTCGTAAATGTCAGACAAGTAATGGTGACGCTAAAATGTTAACTAGGAGTCGATGTGAAGCCCGGTCGGGTCGTTAGAATACGGTTGGTGAATGTTCCACAAAATGAAGTGTTGTTAAATTACATAAACGCTGGTTGGTAAATAAAGGTGCCACGCTTCAATGGGTTGTTATTTGTTTTAGATTAGCCTTCATACGAGTCTTCATGCGGCTTTAACTGTCTCAACGTTAGTCTTTCACTACCCAATTTTTATTTCAGTCTTATTTATAGCTTAAGCTTTTAACCACTGAATATCTAAAAGGGACTTTACATTTTATTTTTCACTCTTTCGCGCAACATAGTGTTCTGCAAAAATTGCCCCCAATAATTTCCGATGTTTCATTCCCTTGCAAAGATGTTACATCGTACAACTCTGTGCCAAAATTCTTAGAACGCTGACTTGGACTTGGCTTTATGTAGGCATTTTTATGGAGCAAAAACAAAAGAGTACGAAGGATAGGATAATTTTATCTGGAAATGGAGTTGCCAAACAAAGCAAGCTCACGCGAAGAGTCGAGTCCAAGGGCGAGTGACTAACAGGCGCTTTCTTGGAGCGATGCGCCACTGCCTCGCACCGTTTGACTCATCTCCTCCAGTACTGTGCTGCTTGTGGCGACGGTGGTGTTAGTGCGGAGTTGTAACTGCCCTAGTACCAGCGTGGTAAGAGTGCGGTGCAGCACTGTTTGCACGCCGAAGTGTATCGAATGACAGAGGCTGTCAGAGGCAGACCGTCTGTACAGGCAGGAGGAAGAGGGCTCTCGGTGGCGTTGGGCCCGTAACCGTGAAGATGCCGCGCACTGGATCGTCGCTCGAGCGAAACCGAAACCACCAGGCCCGGGGACGGCAATCCGGGAGAAGATAGTGGCCGGTGGAGCCGCGACTTGGAATGGGGCAAGTCGTCAGCAGGGTCTTTGTGGTTGATGTTTTGTTTTCCGAAGCGAAGTATACACTCACTAAACCGAGGCAAAGTGACTGAACCGATCGCTCCGTGCCGACAGCAATATCGATGAAGTTGGGCAGGTGAAGTTCTGGCACCCCGTTACTGGCCGCCATTTTGTTTGTGGAACGTTCTCGCGTGCCGAGAGCGAACGAGAATGGAGCTCTTAATCATGGCGAACGCATCGCTGAAGCGTTCCTCTTGTTTGGCGATTCGAAATTGGCGTGCTTGGTGGAAACCTTTCCGCTTTTCCATTGCCGCACTTTCGCGGGGGCTTCTCTTCGTATGGGGCAGAATTGGTTCTCGCCCCGTTGCCCCCGATAGCCGATTCCACCGCAGACGATGCCGCCTCGTTGGCTGATTGAAGGAAAAGCTGGTTTGTTGCGCCACGGCGATCGTCAGCATAAAAAAAAAAACAAAGAACCAAGTGCCTTTGAGGTACTATTGGCTTCCCAGAGATTGGTTGGAGTTTTGGTGAAGTCGTGATCGTGCCCAAGATGGACTGCTCGGCTAAAGTCACGCCAACGTGTTTGACTGGTGAAAATAGGCGAATCTTAACTTCGATTTGTTTGCAAGGGATATTTGCACACCTGTTTCTCCCATCTGTTTTCAATCGAAGACTGGAATCAAAGATAAAAGCTGGAATTGATATTTTGTTTTTACTTGTAAGATAAAACTTCATCCGCCGATGTCTAAATTTCGGTACAAAAATGAATTTATTATGTAATTAAGAGACTGTAGTTAGCCTTAGTTACAAAAAGAACTTAAATAATATGTAAAGACATTACTAACACTATAAAGTACTCTGTTGACACCGGCAAGCAGTTGACATAATAAATTTTTCGATCGCCATCTCTCGTTTCTAACGGCAGTTTGCATCTCGTTTTTTACCTCCCAATGTTTACACAGATGCAAACTCGTTACGTTCCCATTCTATTGAAATTCTGTTGACTGTACCAGAATTCTTACCCAACGCTCGAGTAGCATGTGGATTAAAATGCTACGTGCAAACTCATCTGAACGCTTAGCGCTGCTTGTTTGGTGTAGGCAGACGGACAATGCAAACTGCGCAGAAAATAAAAAAGGGATAATGTAACAGAGCACGATAAACATCTCACGTTTTTCCTATCGATCAAACCGCGTGCGCTACTGCCAGTCACGCGAGGTGGCACGAAATAGCGTCGTCGGTTATCAAGGAGTTTGCCTCGTGCGCAAAAATATTTTGCCGGTCTCCTCGCGCCATCGAGGAGCATTGTTTTCTTAAGAACTGATTGACGCTTCTCTAGACTCCATATTTACGCCAGAGAAAAACCGCGTAAAAAAATAAAACGGTGCTGTTTCGAAACCATTTTCTCTAGCATAGCATAATCGCAGTTTGGAGCAAGGAAAATGGTTAATGGCGTTAAAGCAACTCGTATTTTGTCTCCTTCAGTGTCCCCGAAAACTGGAGACGCGCCAAGCCTGGCGGAAGTGGAGAGAGCAAAGCTGTAGCAAGAAAGAAGGGAAAATCTCGTCGCCCACCGGTAGAAGGAAAAACACACGGTGTAAAACCAGCGCATAAAGTTAAGACTCCAAGTCCTCCCCGCTGCTCCTGCTACCGTTGCTTTGTGGTTGTTTGTTTTTTTTTCGTTCCACCGCGCATCCATTGAACGGTGAAATATGAGTCGACAAAACTCTACAAGTTGTGTTTCATGGTCGGGCCGTCGTCGCGTCGCTTTCGCCTTCGCGGTTTGTCTCCGCGGTCGCCGCGAGGGCGAAAACGTTGATGAATCGTCGAGCTGATCGGTCATCAACTGGCAACAACCGAAGTGAGCACAAACTAAGTCTCGCAGTTGAGGCACAAAACCGCGTCGCCGCACAAACTTCAGCCAAGCCGTGAGGGACACAATTGTGGTTGTAATGTTTAGCTTTTTTTCTCCCTTCTTGGCTCCTGGTGGTGCACTGCTGTTTTCTGTTTATTTGCGCGTTTTATGTACGGTGGGAGGGGGCGCCCCTCGATGGAGGTCGATGGGTTGAGGCAAACGGCTTTAACTTTAATTGCCCGACTAGTATATTTGTGCCTGTGGCGATGCTTGTTTCCGAGGTACGGACAAGGAAAAGCAGCGGGAGGCAAATAGTCAGCTGGAAAATTTCTCTTGGTGTTCGCTGTTTTCATCGTCGCGATCAGTGACTTCGATGTGGTTCGATTTAGATGGAAGTTAAAAGTAAAAAAAAAAATGGATCCGAGTTCATGGCGGAAGGAATTGTGCGGCAAGGCTAAAAATTTGCATCCTTGGGTTTAAACTAATTCTAACAAAAGTTAGCTTGCAACGGGTTGAATTAGAATTTTCTTTTTCACGTTTTACAGTTTTAATAGTATGATTTTTCATAGTGTTCTTTCTTTCTCGTTCCAGGTCTTCTGCATCACATTGGAATGGACGGCATGAGTAACATTGCCCATGTGCAGATAACACTACGTGAACCAACAAGCCGGCGTCTAACGTCTTCATCCGCTCTTCCCGCGACGTGCTGGTGTGAGGCTGTAAATTAAATTAAACCACCCGTGAATGTGGGCTTCCGTGTGTTTGTACGTGGATGCGAATGTTTGCTGTTCAAGTTGCATCTGCCTTCCGAATCCATTGCGGGCGTGCGAAGAAAAACAGGGCCGCGTTGGTTGTAATTAAATTTTAATTCGCACCAATGCGGGTGAATATGATCGGCGTGCGAGGAAAGATCGGCGGTCATAAAAAAGGGAAAAGCTCCGGTTGCTGCCGGAAAGTGTTACCATATTGCGACCCACTACCATAAGTTACCCGAACCAACGAAGAAATAATAAAAGCAGCGAACGAACACGGACGAACGGACTGCGGTGACGTGAGTTGTGCCCAAGAGTTGCCCGGATGTTGCGACCAGGAGAAATTGTAGGAAAAAAAAACAAGCGTTCGAAAAGCCAAATGTATCATTCTCTCGGGAGGCGCGGAAAACAGCAGCAACCCCACTGGTGGTGGAGAGAAAGGGTCGCGAATGGGAGCAATATTTAATTCGTCATAATCGTCTGTTATTTTGAAATGTGAATCAGTGTTCCAGCGTAACCTACACCCTCGGCTGGCCAGGGCCGGCGAGGGATAACCTAGATTTCTGCCCACGTGCACCCGACACAGACACACACTTGACGCAAGCGAGGTGAAAGAGTTGTATCTTCGAGTACTCTTTTCATGTTTTGTTCACATTTGTCCGCCTTTGAGGCTGACCCGTTTTATGGATTGGTTGCGATTGCGACGGGGGTTAGATAGTATTGTCTAAAATATTGCCCGTGTTTCGATTCTTTCGAACGTGCCATGCCCAATTCTTGCACAAGTCGCTTGATGGATCCCTTAAGCTCTGATTCTGAAATGTGTGAAAGATCGTGTCGCGCTTCATCCCAGAGATGCTAGAATGGTGTATGTATGGATCTTTTACAAATTTCCCAACTAAACCACCTTGCACTGAGGCAGATTGTGGTTTTGCATAGATTTCAAATTGGTTCGCGCATTCTACGCATCCCTTCATTTACTGTCGACTTGAGCTAACGTTATCCTTCCATCGGCCATACGGCACAACGCCCGGTTCTTTTTATGGCTGCTGATTTTTCTTGCAGATTCAGCGAGTTCGAACAACGAATAGCGGCGAGTGAACAGCAAGTGCGCCAGTGAGATAGAGATGGATGGCAACAGTGATGCGGTGATCGCTAGTGTGAAGTGTGTGATGTATTGAACGTCGGGGAAATATCTCGATCCTGCCCGATGCTGCTACCTGTGGAAAACGAAGGAAAACGCTAGATTGTGCGCGCTGTGTGGCGGGGGCAATGCGCAAGTGAACAGAGTGCGCTCAGGCATAAAGGCGTCAACAGCGGCAGCGGATCGAGGCCTTAACGGGAGTTGGTTTTCCCCGCACGCACGTTTCGGACGGACGGGACGGGAGTAGCTGCCGATCGGTGGGGAAAATAATATTTAATTGATAAATGCAGCTACGGTGCGGGCGCCGCCTTCCCTCGCCTCCGTCAGCGCCTTCGCCTGAGTGTCCGGTGAAGCCGGAGCCAAGTGAAAAGTGCCCAATGAAAAGCTGCGCGGAGTAGTGTTGTTATATCTTCTTTTTTTTTTAATTTGCCTTTTTATACTACACTCGTTGGTGTGCGGCTTGCGTTCTTTTTTTTCGTTAATTGAACTTACGCGGATATTACACGCCAAGAACTGATACCCTCCCTCCTCCCCGGTTCAACGTGGATTGCTGGAACATTCTTCGAAGGAACCACAACATCATCAAACCGGCAAGGTAAGAATTGATTCCACCCGCTCGCTCTCATTGGGCTGTTGTTATTATTCAAATCATGCGTTGTTTCTCAAATACAAAATTCTCTACTCCATTACCCTCATAGATGGGGAAAAAGCGTATTCTAAATGTTATCTAATCAATTATGACATTATGAATCTCATGACTCTTCAAGTCAGTTGCGTTTGAGAAGCGCAAACCATGTTTAATAATCTTATGCAACTATCGTTAGAGCTGCGCAAAGTTAAATTGATTTGCATAAAACAAAGATTTGATTATTTTCAATTTGGTGTGGGCCTTCATTCAAAGTTTTTTTTTAAAACGGGAGCGAACGCAAATTGTTATTTCAATGCAATTAGCGATAGCGACTAGCGATCAGCTGCTTAAGTTAGAAAGGAATATTGAAGATGTTGTTTCGTTATATCATGTAAAATTCGTTATATCATTTGCTTAAATTTTAACTTCCATGTTTTTTTCTGCACGTTATGATATTCATTAGATGGCATGCAATAATAGGGGACAGTACACGATGTTATTGATGTTTTTATCAATGAAGTTTACAGGTTCATCAGGGCGTGCCTTCAGGGAAATACGATGCATTCTTTACGCTTATTTCCTAGGGGTGTTCCCTGAAAATGACAGTTGGTTCATTCATCCATGCGTCGGGCGGCGCTGTTCGTCACTATTGTATGGCACTGTGGATGCATTGCACCTTGGCTGGCGAAGGCCACAAGCCCTCTGTCGCGACTGCCTCGTGATCCATCCACATTGGAGCGGCGCATTTGGAGTTCTGTGGATCCCCGCGAAGAGACACGGCCTTATCAGCCTCCTGTGCAACAGACTAAACCGAGCTAACAATGGTGGTGTTTTGGGAGCATCATAGGACACGGCTGACGAGGTGTGGTCAGAAACACAATGCCCTCGATACGCTGATTGAATGTTAGGGGCAAACATTCCCCGAGATGGACGAGGGATGGTTGGAAGGATGGCGACAATACTGCCCGGTTAATTGAACATAATAATTGGATGTACGAACCTTACGAAACAGCAGTGATTGAATCTGATCACCATGAATTGACTGATGTTACATTTGCATACATTTGCTCGCTTTCTGACGGCAGTCACATTGTTTGAAGAGAATTTGAAAGCTGGTTTAGGGCCAACTGGGACTTTAGGATGATGTATTTCTATGTAAATTCAGGCTTTTTGGAAAAAAAGGTCTGAAGTGGATAGTTTTGGCTGTTTCTGTTATGGTCACTAAACGCTACAGGTTCAGCGCAGTTGCTAGTATAGTGTGGTCTACAGATCCGAACAAACTCGTCGATGTTGTTGTTAATTTTCAATGGCAGACGAAGACGCACAACGCAGCTGTCCAACTCAACAATGAAATATGCTGTGAAAAAATAAAACATAGATCACAACTTGGCCATCATCATCATCGTCAACCTTCCAGCTTCTTCCTTCAACTCTGTCCACGCTTCCTCTCGCTAGGTTGCTGTCGGTGCCGCACCTCATTGTGGATGCATCTTTTCGACACAGTGTCCCATCGCTCCATCTGGCCCGAGGCCAGCGGTTTGCGTGAGGTGTGCAATCTTCGCCACGCTTAAGGCGTACGGTTCTGCAGTCCGGCGTCCAACATTGCTTGTATCAAAGTTTAAATCATTTAAAAAAGCGGGGTGATCTGAATAACTTGTTTTATAGTTCAGTTTGTATTGCTCAGCTGGATTGTTATCTGTCGGCGCTTATCGAAAAGTTTCGTGAAATAATTAAAAAAAAAACACAGATGTCCACCTCTGGTTGAAATGTACGCATTCAATCGCAAGATCGAACATCATATATATCAAAAAATATCATTTCGAAGCATTTTGCGATGCGATGATAATGAGATCCGAATGGGTATAAAGTATAAAATAACCATTTTTGAATTAATGAGGCTAGCGCAAGATGAATGTGCACCGTTCAACAAAGCAGCACATCAATTTCGCATTATCAGCTCAATAAATGAGGATTCCGGTTGTTACTAAGCACTGCTAGCTCTACAATTGAGTAACGAATTTGCTTTATTACGAATGGCTTTATGACATCGAAGATATTTTCGTTCTCAACGTTAAAGCAATTTAAACTACTGTGCACGGTGTTACGATTTGCACGTTCACGATTTGAATTATGGATTTCGTAAAAGTTGTGCTGAAATGGTTGGTTTTGACGAACGGTTAGAGTGCATTTATTTGAAACAACAGTATAACGTGCTGTCTCTCTCATTTACAGTTCGGTGATTCTTGTCATCGTCGCAGAACATGTCAGCAGTTTTGGGCTGAAGTGCGAAAAAACAGTGTGTACGATAACCAATATGAAATCCCAGGAGGAGACCTTCCTGTACCGATACTTGCCTGTTGACGTTTGGATGGTGGTGTATAAAAATCTTTCCTTGCGAAACGTCGACGAGGCAATACTGGGTGGAGTACAAACCAACCACGTTTTCATACTGGACTCGGAACTCATACAGCACATCGGTCTTTCGGCCAAGACCGTCACCTTTGGCCTGGAAATAGCGCGGACGGGACTGCGCGCTATCGAATTCGAAGAAAATAGTATACTATGTCATTTAGTAATCGCTGACAGCAAACTAACCGTTGTACCTCCCACCATAAGGCATTTATTTAATTTGTTTGCAGTGACGATAACGAAATCCTTGATCAAATGCTTGGATTTGGTTATTTTTTGTCGACATACTAACATTAGCAATGTGAATTTCAGTCGAAACAAGATAAAATCTATTACATTTGTGTTTGAAAAACAATGCGACATAGCTATCTTTTGGTTTGATATTTCAAATAATCTTCTAGAATCGGTAAACTTGGAGTTATTTAATACATTTTCGAAAATATTTTACATAAGTTTTGCTAACAACAAAATAGAGTTGCTTTTCGGCAGCTTTAGATCTACTACGCTAGACACTTTGATTCTAACTGGCAATAGGTTGCTTACGTTGAACTTTTGCCAATGGAAACTCACAAATCTAGGTACCCTGCGCGTAATAAATAACTTGCTAACGGCCATTCCGGTGTGCTTAACAAACTTGAGCAGTATAATTAGTTTTGATATGTCAAAAAACAAGTTGAGCTTTGTAGCAATTGATAGTTTTGCATCACTATTATCTTTGCGGTCGCTTTATTTTTCAGACAACAACTTATCAGAGCTTGTGTTCAACAGTACCGTACTTCCCCCAAAATTAGAGATTTTAAATATCGATAGGAATCATCTTACTGACTTGAACCTCTCGTATATTCCCGTGCAATCGTTGGAGATTTCCGTGCGTGACAATTTTATAGCGTTGTTTGATGTTGAAGGAACATCGTCCAACGTAACTAGTCTCACAATGACAAACAATCCAATCGACTGCTCGTGGAAATCTCCAGAGGAGAAGCAGTGGACAAAATGCGTGGGAAATGATTCGTTCACTTGATGGAATGGAAATACATATATCGCAAATTAAAAACGATCATCAAATGTTTTGTTCGGTCGATTGGGTTATCGATTGTAGAAACTCTGGAAAGCTGTGCTGTGGCTTGTCCAATGTGGCTAACGAAAAACCAATTCGTTTTGTATTAGGTTTCAATAGGGGACAGGGATAGCCGAGCGCGTATGCCGGCTCGAACACGACCCAAGGCAGCGGGGGTTCGAATCTCGATCGGAACTCCTCCGGCACGAAGAGAAAAAGTCGTGCAAAAGCCGTAAGTGGGGGTACGCTTGACCAAATGACGGTCTTAGCGCCGAGAAGGAGGAAGTGGACGGGACCGTAATTGAAGTTATACTGATAGTTTTATAACGAGCCTAATGCTATTTCCGTAGTTATATTTAAGCTGCACTGAACTCAAACTTAATTTAGTCAGTTGAATCCTATTGAAGCTTATACTAATAGTTTTATAATGAGCCTAGTGCTTTTTCCGTTGTTATATATATATAAGCTAGGCTGGACTCACACTTAATTTAGTTTGTCAGTTGAATCCTATTGAAGCATACCGTACTTAAATTTATTCATTGACAAATGAATATTCTGAGGATTATTTTAATATGGTTTGTTTGCTATACGTATGTGTCACTGATGACAACACTTATTTCAAGCTAATCGCTCTCAATTTTGCAGTCTGAAAATGGGTTTGATCAACGTAGCAGTAATCAACGCCTTCAGGTTGGAGTGCGAAACAGATGTTTGCAAAATAACGGAGCTAAGATCCAAAGAAGAAACCTTCATGTATCGCTACATTCCGGAAAGCATCGAAATGGTTGAGTTTATCAATATACAAATGCGAGACGTTGATGGGACGGTCCTGGACGGAATAGGAGCGCAGAAAAGAGGCGTTGTCATAAGAGACTCCAAAAATGTGCAACACATAAGGTATACCGGGAATAGTAACATACATACCTTGGATATTCAGTACACGGGATTGCGACAAATCGAATTTGAAGAAAATGATATATTGACTGCATTAATCGTTGTCAACAGTAGTCTAACTATGATACCTTACACAATTCGGCGTTCAAGAAAAGTAAATGAAGTGACTATTATATGTTCAATGATACGGCACTTAGATTTGTCTGTTTTTTGTGGAATGACGTCTATGAGAACGCTAAAAATTCTTTATAACAATTTCGATTCTCTAACCTATACTTTTGATAACGAATGCGACACAAATATAACCTATATATCGTTATCAAACAATCAACTTAAATCGGTGGATTTAGAGATGCTCATGCCGTTTCATAAAACGTTACGGATAAATCTCTCCCACAACCAAATAGAGAAGCTGTGTGGATGTTTAATTACAGACTCGCTGGAATATTTAGAACTAAATGGAAATAAGTTGAATTCGTTAAACGTTTGCCAGTGGAAAACCCCAAATTTACAGCAATTGTTTCTGCATGACAATCTTCTTGATGGAATTCCAGTGTGCATAGAAAATCTGAGTGGCTTGAACTTTCTAGACATGTCGTCAAATATGTTGACACATTTTTCCATCGAAAGTGTTGCGCCGTTGTTGAGTTTGGAAAATATTCTTCTTGCACACAACATTATCACATCTGTAGTATTAAATAGCACACGCTTTCCACCATTATTGACAGCTATTACCATCAGTGCTAATCAGCTTACCGAGCTGAATCTTTCGTTCATTGCCGTGAATGAATTGACCGTTGCTGTACACAACAATTTTATTGCTTATTTTGATGTAAACGGAACCTCTGCGAATGTAACAGGACTCCATATGTATGCCAATCCAATCGAATGTTCGTGGGATTCTGCCGATGCGAAGTTAAATGTTCAATGTGTGCAAAACTACATTACGACCGACCTATATCTTTAAACTTATTAATTAAACTTTAAATTTATTTGAGTTAAGCGAAAGTAGAACTGGACAGAGGGCCAATACTTGGAAAATAATAATAATTACTGTATTAAAAATAGTCATCTTGTTGCATGACAACATTCTTAGATGTTTGGCATATAATAAATTCCTTTTACAAGGTCGTTATCACATTTCAATAGCTACAAAAAACTCCAATAGTATTATCCAAAATGCTGGTGATGACTACAACAATAAGTACAGCTTACGATCTATGATCGTTTCAGGAAATAACTTAATAACCACTAAATTATTTTTACTGCCATTATATTTACGTGAAGGTCGGCAGAAGTCCAAATATTGGGTAATAGAGGTAGTATAATTGGGAGTCCGTTCTTCGTTTTCTCAACGTTAATGCATTTTAATCGGTGAAATCGTGAAAATTATGCAACATGATAAACCTGATGCTTTGTTGGAGTTGGTGATAGTTTGGATATAGTGTGGGATGTTCATTTGAACACTAGAAGTTTAGTTGAGTGATGAGTATGTACGTACAGCTGGTGGTTGTCCAGAAGCAACGGCCAGTTGCTTAGATGTATCCGAAAGCAGTGTATGTGTCAACACTGGGCTGGGTTAGGGAACCGCCATTTTTCATTGTGCAGAGTCTCCGTGTCGGGCTGACCATTAAAAACCTTCTCAACTTGCCTTGAATTGCAAGCCTTTATCTGGCGCTCTGCGACATGAGTGGTTGACATATGGCATCCTTCTCTTGTCCCGCTGCATTATGGGGTGCAGGTTCTGCTGTCGGCACAGAATGGGGAAACATCCCCGTTCAAAACATGCCAATTAGCATCATAACCTTCGAGGCCGCAGCGTACGAGTGGGGGAAAGAGTTTTGTTTGTTTCCCTTCATTTATTCCACGCCAACGGCAGACGCCTTTGCTAATGACAATGCATAATGCAGTGCTGCCGGACGGTGGAGGACAACAAGGTGCCGTGAGCTTTGTTTCAGCGGACTAAGTGTTGCAAGGATGAAATTCACTTCTTTCGATGTGAGATAGTGCTTCGGTTGGGAAGGCTAACATTTAATCATTTGCATTTGGTTGGAGCATACCTTGCGTAGGCTTAGTTCCTGCTAAAAGTTTTACGCTCAACATTTGTCACCCTTTGCTTATGTCTTAGTTCTTAGCCAATACATATACTTCACCGTATAAACACATTTTGTTGAATGCAGTCATAAATAGTTCACTCGATCACGAGGCAAACTCGCACGTTCTGTAGTGCACTGGGCCAGTCTGACGAGCGCTGCATTGGTAGCCGTTAACCGGCGCAAACCAGATTTACATTTTCTCACGGAACACTTTTTTACTTGTCGATAATCGGCGCGTCAGCCCACGCACAATCATCGAGGAGCTGTTGGTGCCGTTTTTATACCAACGTTTACCCTTGTGTTTTTTCTTAAACCCCCCCCCCCCCCCTCCACCTTCCCCCGGTGCATGCGTGCGAAAGGCAGGCATTGGCATTTGCTTCCAAAGACAGCAGCACGCCGCGCAAGCGACGAACCCCCTCGCAGGGAGCGTGCAGCGTTATCATGACTGATTGTGCAATGGGCCGATCTTTCCTCGCGCAGAGAACGCCATCTCTCAATAAGCGGAGATGGGAAACAAGAAACACGGGGAGTTAGGAGAGAAGAGGGGAGGAAAAAGCAGAACAACCGCCAATTGCACCACGCAAAACTCCGATGACGGAGTGACAGCGCAATTATTCGTTCATTATTTCCTGGCAGGCAATGTTGCGTTCGTGCGGAGCTATAGTGGCTGCGCACGGTTGTTCTTTATATGTTCCTCCCAACCCACAACCCCCTTGGTCAGTGGACGGATTTGTTTCGTCATGCCACACAAGCCGGTCGTTGCTGGTATTGGTGTGCCGGCCGGTCGCTGCCTTTTGAGGAAAAGCTACCAACATTCCAAGGTCGTTCCGGTGCTCGGGGCTGTTGCCGCCGGCATCGAACACAGCAGCCCCTGGAGGGAAGTGAACACTCAGCATAAAGCGGCATGTGTCGGTGAAACTTGAGCCAAGCGACGATCATAAAAACTTGAAACGAAAAAAAACACCCAAAAAATCGCATGCCAGCAACTCGATCACTCGGAGGGCAGGAATACTAAACAATCGCTCTTCCATGCAGAACTGAAACAGTTGAATGTGGATCTCTACCTCTCTCGCTCCAGTTTATATCCCTTTAATGTTTGGTTGTTTTTTACCCCTTTTATCCACCTGCAATAGCTCGGGGCTTCCGTCCAGTCGGGCTCGATACGATCAGGAAGAACTCAATCGGTGCGGGGAATTATTTTTTTCGATTTTAAGCCTCTGCTCATCTGCTGCCCGCAGGTTAGGCCGCTTCTAATGCGAGTAAATGGTGCCGGGTGCGAGCGGAAGTGAGTCGCAGAACGTCGAAAGCACCTTTGCTGGCCGGATGTAGTGTCGGGTCGGGGTAGGGCTGGCTGGGAGTGGCTCCGTTCGGCATCAGCGAGACCAAACTTTTCCCACCGGCTTGCAATGAAGTGTGGAATCAGGGAAATACAGAATGACTTTCGTTTTCCAAGGGCTTCCAAGCAACAAGTGGTGTCTAGTAGCGTTGGTTGTCCAAACATTCATGGGCCGCTTGAAAGCATTTAGGTTGATGTTGATTTCTGCAGAAATAAAACATATTTTTTATGTTCTCTTCTCCTACTGAGGATGTTTTAATTGATTTCAGATTATACACGTTTATTTTATTATGATTTTAATCATCAAATTAATCAGATGCTCAATTTAAAGAAACTAATTTCACGATTGAAACACATTCTTAAAGCCAACACGACGTAGGGTGTTACTGCCAGATTTCGGTGGATCCACATCCACTTTTGATGCAGGTCAACCAATCATTACCTAATATTGACGTATTAATACGTCCGTCGCATTTCCACGATTCGGTAAATTGGCTGCGGGCTCCGAACGGCTCTATTAACGGTACCATTAGGACCGAAAAGTTTTTACGCTCCAGTCAGCCCATCGCACTTGGCACGCCCAATATGAAATCTGGGCATAGCAGGTAAATACCGTTTGCACACATCCCGCCAACTGGAACCAAGCGGTTTCCGGGCTAAACGCACACCCAATCGATCTTCATCGCACCCTTTTATGCATACCTCCCTCCCCATCAGTGACGGGGTTTTTACTCACGAAACGTTTTCCCGGCGAGGGGACGCACTCCCCGGTGGCAGCGACGTGTGAACCTCATTATTGCCAAAACAACTATCTTAATCTCCGATCGGTGTCTGCGGCGATGCAGACGACGATGACGACCACGCCGATGATGATGGCGATGATGAGCACGAGATGGCGTTGGTGATCATTACGAGACTATCGGGGTGTTACTTGCTGCTAAACGAATTTTCACGGCTTTCCACGATCGTTTGATTGTCTCGCGGGTTACACTACGCTGTTCCCTCTTGCAATTCGCAGGCGAACAGCCGAACCGGAGCTCCATCGGGGTGGTCAGTAGTGGCGGGGTTTGCAGTAAGTCAACCAGCACCTTTGGAAAACCCACAAGCTGTGTTTGATCAACATATCAGCCATGTTTGCCGATGTAAATATCAATGCTTCCAATCAACGAAGCAACAATGCATGTTTTACTTTCCGTAATTTGTGTAGATTCATCGCAGCGGTGCAGGGAATAGGGACCGGGTTCATTCCACCGCAATTTGCGCCGGCATATGTGGGCCGAGGAAAGTGATGTTTGAAATTTCACCCCCCTGTTTATTCGTATGTCAGATAATCAAATCAAAGTTTATCTTGGTTGATCGGCGCGATGTTGTGTTGAACATCTTTTTTCCAATTTTCTCTACATTCGGTACATAACAACGTCTCGGTGAGTATTTTTCATAGAATTTGTGTTGATTTGTTAATGAAAGTCTTAGCATGAAATTCGAAAACGAATGTTTCAATAAACTTACAAAATTTACAACATCCGGTATAGCCAAATGCGTCATGTTTGCGGGATTAAACCAATCGTTTTGCAAACCAATCTGTTCTTTCTTGACCCGACCACGAGCCATTGGCCTTTTCCTCCTGGGTCTCGCGGTTGGTGGTTAATCGGCGCTAATCAGCTTTCACCAGTCTTTATGGCGCTCGAAGTAACGTTCCATACGCCCGTGCGTACTCGCGATGCGCTGTCTTTAGCAAGGTAGGCGAGGAAAACTTCTCCACGCGCCCTGCATAGTTCGCGAGGTTTCCCTACGCCATCTTGGGTGCCGATATCACGGGAAGGAGGCGCGGATGGTTGAGACCGATAGGTCCACCGGCGGGTCTAGACCACGGATTGTGTGACGAGTTTCGCTTTCGTAATTGGCGCCATCTGCCGGGCGCAGATGGACAGAGCCCTCGAGTTTGCAAAGTGGGATTCATGTCTCACTCAAGGTTTGTCTGAGTGAGACATGCAATAAAATGGAAAAGAGCGATACGAACCCCTTCACGGCAGAAGTGGATGGAAGACATTGAGCCATTCACGCTGGCGGCGGAAAATCGATGATCCGGAGAAGCGATGAAGAAGTTCATCGAAATGCGAATCGGTCACGTCCATAAGCCGGTGTCCGTTACTCGGTTTCGGTTGGTATTTGCGCAGCGCAAAGGCTTAGGAAGGCCTGTGCTGTGCTGTTTTCCCGATGTAGTACGCTTGATGTGTATCAAAGTTCAGCAGCTGCTGCTTGCGAGAAGCTTTCAAAGTGAAAGCCCCCCCCCGGTCCATGCCGGATTCGATCGATCGCGAAATAGTCGAAGCGCGAGACTTCGGCGTTGAGGAGTTCCCGCGGACGCCGAACGGCAACGCAGGCCGTGCTTCAATGAACGTTTATTAATTGACCTAATTTAATCAAAAACATCGCTACGGGTCAATGTTGGCTACCCCGGGGATAGAAAGAAGAACAAGACACCCCCCGTTCGACAGCACAACTTCGGAAAGTAATGCCATGCTCCGTAAACGAGTGGAAGTCGCGAGGTCGTCACTGAAGTTGTTTAATTTTTCCTGTTTTTTGAGGAACTGGTTCGTCCTGGTCCGTCCGCGACGAGCAGATACTTCGCCGTGGCCCGTTTTCGACCAGAGTCGGTTGGTCGGAAGATCGGTTTTTCTGGGTCAAGTCACCCTGCGAACGGACGAACAACAACGCGGGCGAAAGAATAGGAGTAAAAGCAAGAAGCTGAATGACATCATTTGAACCGGACGGAAACCGGTTGCTGGCGATGCAGTCGCAGCGGTTGAACTGAAATTACGTTTTTATTGAAATTTCTTTACAACGAACATCGGATTGCCATAGTCCCCGGCAATATAAATTCACTTTGTCGCAAGTTCTGATACAAACATGAGAAGAAAAAAATGTTCATGCAAGTTGCTGTTGGTTGGTTGATGTAACAATGTTAATTAAATAAAACTCTCTAAATACTCAAAGCGTTTGACGTTTTGATTGGGTTTCGAAAATGGTGTCGTTTTTTTCTTTCCAAACTGCATGCGGCGTGATTTCGACCGATTTGCTGCTGCAACCATTTCGGTCGACTGCGTGTTGCATCGAATTATCTCCCTCATTTTTTTTGTACCTTAAGACGCGTCCATCATTAACGAGGCGTGATGAAAGAAAGAATTCGTACCCTCCTACACCCGATGGTGGAGTGTGGAAATGTGGCGTTGCTAAATTTTTCCAATCATCTCGCACCATCAGAGAGGGAACGAGAGTGTATGTGCGTGTGTGGGTGTCTAAATCTGGGCAACATCTCACCAGATATTTCTGGCTGTCTCTCGGCAGGCTTTCAATTTCGTTGGCAAACCTCTACGCGCGTTTGAAACCGAAAACTCGCTCACTTCTACTCACCAAATTGGCATACACCCCCACGCCAAGCCAACCACATATTCCGCAAACGAAACAAAAATGATTCGAAAAGCGGTTCGGAATTCATGTGCAATCAGGCGAACAAACGATCCGGCTGCTCCGGTGAGATATACCCGCGGTCGATGTCTCAAGGTTTTCCCGAGTCCGCTGCGAGGTCTGCCCGGTGTAGGGTTTTCAAAATGTTTGAGACCGCGCCTTTTGCAGACAACACCACCGAAGCGTGTCGAGTGTCGATTTTCTTTGCTCCCAATTTCGATGGTGAACGGTTGGCCGATTGTGGTCGATTTTTTCCACCATCGTCGGATTGGTGTAGGAAACGCCGAGTGGCTCGCTGTGGCTAATTTGGTATTTTGTGTCGATTGTTGCTGTCGATTCATGTTACGAAGATACGCAAGGACGTAATAATTACCCCTGGATGGGACGTGGGGATGAATTTCAAGCCTCTTCGGTGGAGCATTTCTAGCATCCAAGAACTCCTGCTGTTCTTCCAAGTGCCCAAGCTACTTCTTGCAGAGTCAAACCTGTAGTGGAAGCCACAAATATATTCGAATGAAATAGCTCAGAACGTTATGACTTTTCTCGGGATTAATTTTTATTACTTCAAATTTTCTACTTTTCAATCATAACAAATTGTTTTTGCGTTGAACTCCAGTTTTGATTTTGAATGCTGTTGGCTTCTGTGAAATGGTGATGATGATGATGATAAGTCCAATCTCTTACTACATCATAGGTTTGAGCTCGATATTGTTTTATTTCTCTCCAGAATACTCCAGAAATACTCCATAATAGTCAAGAACTGGCGACCGTTCTACACTTTTCCAAGAAGGTACATCTCAGACCTCAAATTAGGTAACAAGGTACTACTCTCCAGAATATAGGCATATTCGTTCTAGAGTAGTTTATCATTTGCTGAAAATGTGGTGCTACTCATAAGACTACTAATCCTTAGGTCTCGGCATCGTAGCCAGCTCCTTTTGTACAACGGTTCCAGTCATTTTCCCAGACGGCTGGATCTTTGACCATCGGGAGTCTAGAGGAACGTTAATCCTTTTTGCAGTGCACACCTGGCAGGCCCGGGATAGTCTAGCACGTACGCCGCTTCGAACAATACCCCCGAACGTCGTGTTCGATTTCGGACCAGACCTCCCCCGGTACGAAGGACTGACTATCGACGCAATGTAAAGAGGAAAAAGTCTGGTAAGACCTTACCCCAAAAAAGTAATGCACATCGCCGGTTCCTATATCCTCCAATGGTCCGAGTCAAAATCAAAGCTATGGTGAGAGAGCTCCACGGAATCTACAACATTGAGGCGTACAAAATAGAACATTAACCTTTGCAAACGTGTCAACATATCGTTTTCATCAAACTCGTATTGTACCAACCTATTTTGTACCTTCCTGAGTGAATGAAGAACTGTAAGTTTGTAACAAACTATCACAATGTCATACACAAAAAAATATGAAGAACAAGTCTTCATCATCATAACTTCGATTTGTGTTTATTTTTACACCACGCTCACATCGCACTAACCTATGACGTTGGCAAGTTGTGAGCCGAGGCCAGCCGGATAGCGGTAGTCATCTAACGTTACTACCACTCTACCCCCGAGCTCGTACGGCTTCCCGAATAGATGCACTGCAACGACATACGCCGGCGGGAGGGGGGCGCCCATAATCAACTGGGAGGATTGTGCGCCCTTGCTCGACCTGCCTCACCCTGATCAGCTTAGAGGAGCTGTGAATCATGGCGTTCCGTCTAGGCGGGGTGGCATTTGGCACATGCACACCCAAGCCATACAGGCACACCGAGAGCACATACGCGCCGAGTGCGACAAGCCAATTTGCCCCACCCAGATGCACCCCCGTGGCTAAAACTTCATTCTTCCTAGCGGCGACGCGACGCGGTGCGCTCCATCGGCAACGGGCGCGACTTACATAATAACTATGTTCATTGCATTTTATTACCGACGCTCCTCGCCCGCGCCCTCGCCACATGCGAATTGGCTGTAGGTTTTTGCATTTGAAGTTTCCTCCTCGTTTGCGAGATAACGGAGCGCGCCCGTTTTCCCTCATCCGGGAGCGAGCGAACGAACGGATGGACCTGAGTGTCTTTAAACCTGTACGGAGAGCTTCTGGGACGAGGTTTGTCAGGGACAGGGGAGGTAGAGGGCACGATAAGATAGGCAGGTAGGCAGGCAAGAGCGGGCAAAATATTGGAACGGGAGATTAGCATGTTGGTTTTCTCTGCCCGTGTGTTCACAGTTTTCCCAACCCTCGACCGGTCCAATCCGTCCGCCCTTTCCACCCGATGAGCTAACGGTTGGGATGAAGGTGCAGCACGTAGCAAAACTTGTTTCGGTGCACTTTCGGTTTTAAAGATCTTGTACAGGCTTCCTGTCCGTGCGGCGAAAGGGGCATGCAAGGGACAGGAAGAGATTGTGGTTCTATTTTTAGATGGTTTTTTTTTTGTTTTGCTAAATAAGTGCAAAGGACCAGGGAAAGCGACAAGATTGATACGGTAATATTTATTTCGTGCAGGCCTTCTATTTATTTTCAAATAGATGATAGAGAACTAGTTGCGAATGCCAAGTGCTTAAATGCAACTTGATGTTTCTTCTTTCCGGTGTAACTTTTACCAAACACCCTCAAAAAGTTCCATCAATGACGGCACGATTTAATTCCGTTTCTTAATAATATTATTTTTCTTTTTTACCAATTTTATTATAGGTCAACGTGTTTTTTTTCTTATTTGTAAATTATTCTGCTTCAAATTAATTTCGAATTGAAGCATGCAGATTTTTATCCTCGTACCCTTAAACAAACACATAATTGCAACAGTTTTCCATCGGTGCAGCAGATGGTCCGGCGGTGCGCTTTGAAGCATTTGCGCCAAATGGCGTCTTGTAGGAAAGATTCCACTACGCTAGCAAGGAAAGAAGTGGAAGGATTCGTCTCAATGGGGAAGATTTTATTTTTTTCGTGTGTTTATTTTGTGGAGGAGAAAACATTGAAATGAAAGAGAAAACGGCCGCACACATTGGACAATCCACGAAAGGTTGATTAAGATTGAATGTGGCGTTAGGTTGTGCCGAGTATCGGGCAAAAAACCTTCCGCGAAATGAACTTGTGTGTTGGTGTTTGCTACCGTATTTCGCTTGAATGTAACTTTCATTAAGCTGCAGTGAAATGGCGCATGGTGTGGAGCGACTTCATTCGTTGCTCCTTGTTCCAGCCTCGAAATAGCGACACCCACCGGAGGCTAATGAAAAACCTCCACCACCCTTTGTCGGAGGACAAACCCCCTTCCCCCCCCCCCCAACCCTCCTACCCGGAGATGATAAATTGCCGATAGACTAACTGGTGCATTCTCCACCGACGGGCCAATTCCTATAGGCAACCTTTTCCTATTTCACATCGAGCGAACGGCAAGACGGCGCCCGCTGGTGGAACCCGCTGCGAGGGAAAATTATCCTAACACCATTCGCTGGGTGCACCCGGGAAAGGAGGAGTAACTCAGGTTCTGTACCGGTCCTAGGTTGACGTTGGCGCCAGCTTGGTGAAAGGTCAACCGAGCCAGGAATGGCAATGTGCGATAGTATTCGCAAATTGATGAACAGAAACAGAAATCAGAACAGAAATCAATTGCATCGAGCAAGAGGAATTTTAGATGACTAAAAATATTTAAAAAAAAATACACAAAACAGTAAAAAAATTGTTTTCCTTATGAACGCATCTGGCGAAAGAGGCCAGATGCGTTCATAAGGAAAACAATTTTTTTAACTGTTTTGTGTATTTTTTTTTATATTTTTAGTCATCTAAAATTCCTCTTGCTCGATGCAATTGATTTCTATTTCATTTATTATCTTTTTTCTTTCCATGTGCGATATTTTTCAATTTGTTTGCAATTTTAAAACGATAATTGTTTTTTCCTCTTTCCACCGATTGCAACGGCTGCGTAATTGCGCCAATTTGATAACAATTTTCAAATAATAAAAAATGTCCGATTCGCGGCACTGTTAAGGCTCACTTAACAATCGGATTAATTTGAATCATCACACCAGATTGGCACATTTAACACGCGAATCGTGCGCCGACTGCAGGAAAACTGATCCGGGCATTTAACATCACTTCGCTCCGATTCCTCACCCACATCACCCTACCCTTCTTCGCTGCCCGAATGCCTCTGCATCCGTTGATTGGTGTCGGTTTCGGTCCTCTAACGCTGACTTCACCCTGCCCCCAGCAGTTGGCGTCTTTTGATGGCAGTGCATCGTGAAAAATGTGTGCGAGAGAAAAAAAAGGAGAAAAAAACCGTGAAGACGAGGAGCGCAAAAAAACTACAAATCGGAACGAAACACGATACCGCCACCTTCTTCTGCTCTCTCGTGCCACCCTCTGCCTTCCTACACGTACCCGATGCAGAAACTAGAGCGGAAAACTATGGATACCTACTGATCTCCAGCACCCCGGTCTAATTGGTGGCTCATTTTCACTGTCAATTGTACTGCTTTCTCAGTGATGGCATGTTTCATTTTGTGTGTTACTTGTCTTGCAAATTTTTTGTTGTTGTTGTGTATGTCATTATCTCATATGGTATGATCATTCATTACCACAGTCGTGATTGCATCAAAAACCCCGCGAGGTTACAGTCTGTTCGGGGGTTCCTTATCGCTAAGGTGCAAAAAAACTAATTAATGTTTTCTTTTTGCTCTCTTCTCTGTCTTCTTCCAGGTAACGATTGCATTCGTCAGTGCCGAATGGACGAATGTGCCAAGCTCGAGCGGCGAAGTAAGATAAAACCGCTGAAAAAGATGGTAAAACCATCGCCCATGCGTACTACTACCACACACTGCAATAAGGTTAAATGTTCATGACAACCCTCCCTCCACCCTCACTCCACCTTCCACTAACACCCAATTGGCGCGTAATAATAACCTTGATAATGTGTGTATTCTCTCTCTTCCTATCTCTCCATATGTCTCGCTCACTCTCTAATCCTCTCTTTACATGCTTCTGTGTCTTAACAAAAATGTCTGCGTGAGTACTTTCTTATCAAACATGTTCGATGCAATGTTCGTTCCATTTTCGCTAAAAATTTTATCATTTGCTGTTTGTTGCCTGCAAGCTCTGATTTGGAGTTATTAGATTTTTTGATTTATTATATTCATTTAAACATGTTGTGCTTTTTTCAAGGATGATCGGAAAAAAACTAGTTATTAAATGTTATATTCACGACAACATGTGTTTGCATTTTGTTTTGGTTTTTCTTGTAATTGTCCAGCAAAACATACGTTTTGTAGGTTTTACTCATCTGTAATTATGTGTTGTTTTTCTGGCAAAATGTATTTGTTGACTTCCGATCTTTTTCACATTTATTCGTTTGACTCAATTGTATTTCTTTTTTATTCAATTTCTCTGTGACTCGTTTTGTTGTTTATTTAATGAAACTTCTAGTATGAACTGTTAACATATTTATCAGGTTGCCTATCGATGATTAGCAGACGAAAAGAATTGTTAAGAAGTAGGCCTGAACTTGTTATCATCAAGCATGCATTTCCTCCTTTCCAATTGTCACAGTCCCACCTTTCCTTCCTTTTTCCTTGTTTCAGCATGATGCTACAAATCTAAACATTGCAATGCAGAGCTTTTATTTTGTGTTGTCGTTGTGTTAACAAGAGCATGCAAAGGCGTAGAGTCACTCTCATATCAATCAAATGCATGCCTGCCTTCAAAATTGGATCACCCTTACTTCCAAGAACCTTGTCAAGCAATCAGACGATGACCGCGGCCAGAGTCGTCGCCTGCTAGGTTGGGGTGTAGCGCACACATCACGCACAACAACCGCGGTTGCGCTCTAAATTGACCTTATCAATCAACGCCAGCATATGTGCGTTGCACTTGGCTCTAGCTGCATGACGCATACACCGACGGTCACAATCTGCCAGCATCCGGGTGGTGCAAGAAACCCCCCGGGATGTACGCTTCTTTCGCTTCTTTCTTCAGCAACTGATCGTCTTCTCTGTGTTTTGGTTTTTTTTTTCTCTCTTACACCAGATGTCAGCGGGGTTGATGTCGTGTGTGCGCGAAAATTCGCCACCACTGGAAAACATCATCGCACAAGAGCAGGATATACCGATTACGATCACCACACCGGAAACTGCAGGTAAGATATGATTGCAAACTTGAATGAGCGTTCGATCCACCCGTCCCAAGAACAGAGACGATGCACCTAATTTCGGAAAGTATCAGAGCAAACCCAACTAGCACCCCTTTCTGCCTATGGAACCTTTTAAAAAACAGTCTCTTAAAAAAGCAAAAAAAAAAACAGTAAAAAAAACAAACAAAACCATCATTGCAAAAATTATTAAACCGCGAAATAAAAAGAAAAGGCAAGGAACTAGTTTTACACAGCGCAAACCCAGCTCTTCGAATCCGTTCCGAGTTCAAACAAATCAAAACAAATTCCCAACACTACTTAGTGCCCGAACCAGTGCAGGGTGTGTTGCCTATCTTTAGGGGTAACACACTATCTGTCTGCACACATCATAGCCTACATTTAGGAGACTTGTAAAAATTCGAAATAGGCAATAACGAACAACAGAAGTGTGCAACATGTTTATGCTCATGACATGCGATTAAATTAATAAATTAATTTTAATTTTATCAATGTGTCGTCAGATAATATTTTCATCGTTTTTCAATACAATCGTAGCATTAGCAAAACGAATGCATCACGAACTTTGCAGAATTCGTATACGGTTTACAAATTTTTAACGACACCGGTGCTTCCTTTTGACCTTCAATCAATTACACGAAGCCTTAGGAAAGAAGATGATTCGGGAACCCCCAGCAGTCTGCCAGTATCCACCATGAACCTATGTTTGCTTTCATAATGATCGCAACGGTTTCACAATGCTGCTGTGCGAAGAGGAACGTGAAGAAAGCAAGAAGCTAAAATAAAAACGTGCTGTAAAATTCATCAACACGTGCACATACGGCCGCAACTGGAGCAGTTTTCAATTGAACTTCGAAATTTTGAAGCACACAAAAAAAACTATGGCAAGAAAGTAAACGGCGATAGATCGGATGACTGAAGGCAGGCAAAAAAGGTGCATGAAACGCGGTAAACGAACCGCTGATGCTAAACGGATGATTTTGGGCACGGACGCTCACACACACACACAAAGGCACACACATGCATAAATGACGCACTAGTCATAATCGGGATAACGGCACCACGGAGTTTTTTTTAGGTAGCTTTACGTTAGGTTTTGAGTGGGTATTTTTTCCGCGTCAATTCCGTAGCGCTTAATGTGAGCATTGTGTGTGTTTTTTCTTACGTTTGACTTACCCGCCTTCATCTCCTAAATCGTCTAATGCTCCGCTTCGGATGGTGTTTTGAGGTAATCCACACAAAAAACCCGAAACTGCATACGTGCTGTGTAATGGCTGACAGAAAGAGGCTAGTAAAAACCCCAAACAAAGTAGAGCAATGCTTGATAGTTTTATTGGACACTTTCTCAACGCCAAACGAAATGAATTGCTTGCGATGTGTGTTCGATAAAACCCATTCGAGCGCGGAGAGCATTTTGCAAAAGTGAAGTGAAAAAAAATAATGTGCAACCTGCTCGCAAAACCCGTCAGTTGGTCAGTCGCTCATTCGCCAAACCCGCGTGTGGAAGTCCAAGAGGCGAACCGCTGCTGGCACATCCGGTTCGTCAGATTAGTACGCCATAGTTCCCTTGCAATTGGGAGGTACTCTCTCTCTCTCTCACACCACATATGGTCCCCGATTATGTCAGCGCGTAACATAATCGGTGCGTTAAACGGAAACGGAAGCTGCAGCAAAAGCGCAGCGAATTCACGCGTGTAGACTTGCGAGACGCACGAGATAAGACTTTCTTCGATCTCGTCGGAAAAATAAAGGAAAAAAAAATGCAAAGGCCAAACTCAATGAGCAAGCGGTCATTGCTTTCCCGCGGTGACGACGACCTGCCCGGCGCCTGGGAGGTGTGAACTTCCGTCCAAATTTTTCGTTAAAAAGTGAGAAGCATTTTCGCTGACGTTGATGAGCTGTCAGAAAAGACAAACAAAAAAATGGCCGCGATTGGAAGGGGGAGAAAAAAACACAAGCTCAAAATTATATCTGCCTCTCATCACGGGCTGCTTAAATGAGGCATAATTATTTTGATCTTAATGGGATGGTCAGGCATGTTCCGTGATTATTTGGTGGTACGTATGTTTTCCCTCGCGTTTCATTCAGTGAGTGCAGCTGGGGGGTTTTCAATTTTCCGATCAAGCTCAAGAAGAGCATATCTGGCGTCCCATTGGCAACGTGCCACGGCTGTCGAACCGAACGTCTCTCTGATGGCTTTTTCCCTCTCATTTTGCTTCGGGGTTTCTGTTTTTCTTCACCCCCCGAATTGCCAAATATTCGCATCTATGTCTGTTGCAAAAAGCTTTCAGATAGCACAGAGGCCTAGGGAAATTGCGAATGAACCAATCTTACTGAAGGTTTATTTAGGGGGGTAAGACGAAGAAGACCAAACCAAAAAAAAAAAAAAAAACCAAACGAATTGAACGCCGAAACCTTTCGCGCCTGTCGCCGTGTGATGGGTTTGGCCGTTAGCATTAAGCCGAGGATATGCACGAGCATATGTCAGGTGGAAAAGGGGACCGGAGGGAATGGTAGCTATCAACAATTTTCCACAACTTTTCATTGATGGCTGAATGCTGTTTCAGGCGGAAAAGGTCAACGGTGAAGGCCCCATAGTTTTTTCTCTGGCGGGGTGAATTCAAATCCGACTGACGTACGGAGCATGCACTTTCAAGTTGTTGGTGCGTATGACGTTTGTACAGTGAAAGTTGATGGAAAAGGAAAGATTTTCTGATGAAGCACTTGCCAACTACTCCATCTGAGCATCTGTGCCGAAAATAGTCGTGATGTGCTTTTTTGTTTGTTATCATCCACATTCCAAGTGAAATTAAAATATTCATATCTTTCAAATAACATTTTAAACCTTGGTTTTGGATTGGTCATAAGAAAAGCAATAGTACATACATTTTAAAGTTCTGTTATTTATGTTCATACTCATTCTTCTTGACGTAACTTCCGTTCCGTTATTTTACTTGGGTCTTGTTTCCCCTTAAACATACCTGGGAAGTCAATCCTTCGTACAAGGGGATGTCCCGGTCTGGATTCGAACTCACACCGCTGACGATCGTATTTGAGCCGGTATACGCTCTCAGCTATCCCGGATCCTTGAAGAGATAGTGATAACCATGTGGATTTGTTAGAGCAAATTCAGCAAGATAGAATTGGATTGGGATTGGATCTATCCATTTTGGATAGAAAAGGCTCAGATTTTCAGTAATGTTTTTTTTTTTTTCATGGATGTACCATTTTTACGTTTGTATATGCATTTTTAGGATTGAAGTTACAAAATACTAAACACATCTATACCGTAATCATTACAGTAAACATTTAGAATGTTTTCTGTTTCAGAATAGAATAAAAATAACGTTTTTCAAATAATTTCTTGTAAATTCCTTCCTTCCACCTTAGTTTGAAAAGGTGTGCAAGTGCTTCACTGATTCAAGTGCTTGCTGATCTAAATTCTTCATTTTTCGAGACCTTACCTTAGTTTTGTATCTTTTTTCATAGACACTAAGCATGAGGATACGAATGCTACTAAAAATTCTTAAACAAATCTCTCAGAGCGAACGCTACTAAACATTCCCCAACACTCAATGGGAACAAATAAATGCAAATTTCACGGTGCTCGATGATAATGCATTTACAACCCATTTGCCGTGCGTGTTCGACCCGTGAAGCGCGAATCATTTTGCTTGCATAAATAATATACGTTTAACGTGCTCTAAACACCCCAGAAAAGTCCACCTATTCCATCGTGCCTACAAGTAGCAGCAGCAGCTCAGCTGTACGGTGAGAATTCGTGGCGCAAAAGTCACAAGTCGTATCGACACGATCGGCAAAAAGATGATCTCACCGGGTGACTGCGTTGTCGGAGGCGGCGGCTCACGGTCGTCACGGTCGCGTACGCGAACTTCCACCTACTACTACTACGAACTCGCGCACATGACCGACGGCTTCAGGTGTTCAGACCGGGAGAAAGCGCCAAGCAGGCCAAGCGCCAACCCGTGGGCTGCTATCGACGGGTGCGCGCCCTCGCGACCATCACTATCACACCCGCAAAGGGGAGCAGGCAGCAACCTGGAGAAGAAGAAGGAGAAGAAAAAAAACACCGAATCGCACCCTGCCTGCTACTGGCTGTGGTGTGGCCCTCGCTAATGTGGGGCTCCAACGCTGTGTTTTTGGTGCGGTCGCGCGTTGGCGAACCGCGAGCGTCGGAGTGGAGTTCGCGTGCCACCGTTCGCCTGCACTTCGCTCATTGCCGTTCGATTTGTTGTGTGTAGCGGACGTGCTACGCCTGCTCCGGTGGTGTTTGGGACGCGCGCGTGTGTGTTTCGTTTTTTTTTTTTTCTAGTAGCGACAGAGGCCGCCTCCAAAAGAAGATCGCGATCAAGGTTCGCTCGTGCCGCTTTCCCCGACCATCGCCGTCTTCTAACCGCTGCAGTTGATCGCCTTTTGGGCAACTTGGTTCTAGAGTGCGGCTGCGGCTTCATATGGACTGTGGTGTTCACTGTGCCGAAAGCTTCAAAAGGTGTTCGGATCTCCCGACGACCGTGTGGTGTCAATTGAGCAGAACAGGCGACCACCAAACGTGCGGATCGTGGAAGAAAGGGGATTATTTTCCCTTCGACGCGAGTGGCGGAAGAAAATTGGAAATTGGCTGATTAGTTGTGGTTGACAGCGTTCAATTTGTGGTCAGTATAGTTGTAGTTGTTTTCGTTATTATTGTATCTTGCAAGATTGATCTTCTTGTCTTTCTCCGCTCTTTTCTGTTGCTCTCACGTGAAGCATAACGTCTTTCACGAGCATCATGTCCCGAGGCGGGAAACCCTTAGTGCCGTGTCTTGTCGTGTGTGTGTTTCAGTGGCTTATTTGTTGCCCTTTTCCGGTGGTGCATTTTCCCAAGGCGCAATCGAGCGATTGGTTTGAAAGTAGTCAAAACTGTGCCAGTGATTGATCGATCGTGTTTATGCACGTGTGTTGCCCGTAAGGGTTCCATTGTTTGGTGATTTTGTGCGAATGTTTGTGACGTTTTACAACCTTAAAGATATGTAGTTCAAGTACAGAGTTTCCACAAGTTCCATAGAGAAAGTGTGAGATCCTCCTTCTTCATAGAAAAACCCTTTGGTGTCCAATTTCGTCGGAGATCGTCCCCGAAAATCAGAGCTAACCCCCGCGGGTGGTAGTGTTGTGAAAATACAGCGAAAGGCCGACGCAAGAAGAAGGTCAAATGGGAAACTCGTTAGCGGGAGCGTCGCGTCTGGAAACTTCATTTTTGGGGGATTTGGGAGAGATTAATTAATCAGCTGACGTTTCGAGTTTCGGGAGCTCAAACTCGAGCAGCGTTTGCGTTTGGGTCGGTTAGACTTTTGCTTGCAGAAGAATCGGTTTTCAAAAGGCCCTAGCAAAACGGGGTTCCACGTTCCAAGGTGGATGAGTTTGTTGAAGTCGTACTGTTTCCCTTGCGCTAGACGTAAAGATTGCGCCGGATGCCCTTTCTCTCGAGCGCTTGCGGTTTTTTCCCCATTTTTGGTTTTCTTCCACGGTGCATCTCCGACTCGGCTGCGTGTGCCGTTCCGGCAGACGAGGGGGAAAGGTTACACTTTGCTGCTACCAGAATGACAGAAAGATTCCCCGTGGGGGGGAGAGGAATGGGTGCGGGTGAGCAAATTACAAAGAAAATGAATAAATTCGCCCGCCCGCCTTCCCGCTTTTGCACATCGCCGTGGTCCAACTGGAAGAAAGTGTGCCATCCGGCCATCATTCAATGGTAATGATGTGAAAAGTTCCCAAAACAGTCCAAAGCCGCCGCCGCCGCCGCCGCCGGGGGAAAAACTCTTGACCGGCTTCTCGCGGTGCCGGGTCTCACGGGGGTCTTTTGTCCGGGCGGGAGGGAACATGAAAAGTGCGAGTGAACAAACTGCGTTGGCAAGGGGGGAAAACGGGGGGATAAATTCCTCCCCGCACCCACCCACGCAGCACTAATTGCCGAGTTGTCCACCGCACTCTCTTCACCCCAGTTGCTGAAGTTGCGTTTGCGTTTTGGAATTAAACAGAAATATAAAGGTCTCAATCTCAGCGTGACAGCGTGTCTGCTAGGGCACGGGAGGGAACGCAAAAGTCGGGGAGTGATAAAAGAGAAGAAAAAAATGACGCATATCTTACCCCCCTCCATCCCTCCGCGCCAGGAGAAACCCCAAAGGCAGTTCATACTCCAGGCGAAACGAAATTCGCAATCCGTGCCAATTTGTGCAAGAGAGGAAGAAAACAAAAAAACACCACACTTCCCTAATGCCGATAAAGTGCACGAAAATGGTTGCAAAATGCGCGGCTCCCGGCGATACCGCTCCCGGCCTTCGTCAGGAAAAGATAACCGATAACCTACAAAGTCAAGACGTTTAAGTGGAGCTGCTGCTGTCTTCCAAATTCCTCCCTCTTTGTTTGTGGGTCCGGGGGGGAAGCAAACAACGCCAAACAAGGGACCAAACACCAACCAACGCAAGGAAGCTGGGGAAAATGATTTAGCGTGATGGTTAATGGACGGATGAATCTTTTCTTCTTTCGCTGTTTTCGCGGTTCAAATTTCGCGCGCGGGAGCGTCTTATGATAATGAGGGGTGGAAACGATAAAACTGGGAAACAGGAGCATCTGGTAACATCAGCCGATGCCGGGTGCCTTACGCGCCCCTAGAGGCGAAAAAGGTTAAGGTTGCCGTTGCGGTGGGAGCAAGTGAGATTTTGTTTTTTTTTTTGTACCGATGTTTTCGCAAACACCGAGGTCCAGCCTTCGGCCGGTGCCAGCTGGTTTGGGAAATCTGCTGTTTTGTTTCATTTGGGGAGGAGTCGAAGAAACCTGATTGGCCGAAAACTGGGTTTACGCGGGGAAAAGGATCATAAAAGAAATGAGAAGAAAAAAACCTCCCATCTCGTAAGGGAGGAAAGGAAGAAGAAAAAAAATATCCCAATCAGGGGGCGTTGGCGAGGGGTCCGAAAAGTAAGAAACAGACCGAACCCGAATTGAGTTTGGAAGGACCACAGTAGCCCACTTTCCGCCCTGCTTTTCGCAGGGAGGGTGTGGAGGAAAATTGCTCACGATCGTTATTTAATTTAGTTAGCCGTACAACAACACAAAGCCGTCTAACGGTGGAGGTGGGAGGCGTTTCAAAATAAAATGCAAGGCTGGCTGGCCACCACCACCACCAACAACACCAGGGCTGCTTCAAGGTCGAACGCCGACTCCATAGACCAGTCGCCCCGATTTATGGTGTGCGATGTTGCCGCACCTCGATTGGGATTGATCGACCTAAGGAATGCTCACGTCACGATCACGTTTTCCAAAGGTATCTACCGTTGGTACAACGGTTTGATTTGAACTCGATTAGTTTTGTAAAAGACATTCACATATATATGTGTCCTTTTTTATCTTAATCGTTGCTCCATACGCGATTTCTTCTGTGCCAAAGAAAGCAAATTTGATTGAGCACATGAAATTCTAGTCTATACCAGGATTCTTGGAAAATTATGTTAGAAACACATGGATTGCGATGTTTTGTTGTAAACAGTTAAAAACATTCAAAACAAGTCTGAAACCTAATTCTGGGTGGAAGGAAATGTTTACCCAACAAGCCGTTTCCACTCCACTCCACCGTCCGCTTTCAAACTGCTCGACTTTCTTACGTCAATTGTGGCGCCATGCGAGCCGGTTGGCAAATGGCGTTCGGCCGCGTTGCAGTGCGGTTATATGGCCTCGTGTTCGACCGATCGACACGTGACCGAAATGAGCCGATTATGGCCCCCTTAGCGGCTCGAATCAGATAGCGAAATCTAATCTAGCATCATTGTTTTCGCTTTACACAGTTTGCAATTGCACGGAGGTGCAATCGGTTTGTTTGTTTGGTTTCTTTTTGCTTCCCTCCATTTCATCATTGAACAGCCGTTTTTAAACATGATCCAAGGGATGCTTACAGGGTGTTTCTGAACAACTCTGTTCAAGCAAGTTGGCATTTTGTAATGATCGTAGTTCTAAATCTTGCTACCCAAAATCGTTTCCTTTCTCCTATCGACGGAGGACAACACAAAAGAAAAGTGACAGGACATTTACCATTAATTGGCTCGTTCAATAAAACATTCGCCACCTCAGACGTGACAATTATGAATGCCGAGGCCGCAAAATGGTCCAAAGCGGTTATCGTTCCGCGATTGTCTTGCAATTGTCATCGCACCGAGCGGAATTTAAGATGCTGTCAACTGCCACCCGTGACCGATGGACGGCTGCATTACGGGGTTTTCGAACGTGAAGTTGACTGACATGATTTATCGAGGGAGGTTTGGGTGCTTGCATCCGACTGCTGCTGTGGGTCTATAAACGACAAAATTTACCATTCGCCCAAGATTCATCAGACGCTGTTTCATTTTCAACGATATCTACTCGTTATCGAAACGGGGGGAATTTCCTTGTGTGTAGCGTGTGTTTATTTATTTCAAATTTGGTACCTCCACAAATTGGGCATTTATATAATTTCGTCCGTTGCGAAACCGGCATCTGCACACACAACCTGCGCTAAGCGCCAGACCTGGATGGTTCTTTTATGGCTTTTTTTTGCTATTGCTTTATCTCCTCAAGACGCGCGTATGTGCCGGTGTCTTAAATAATTTCTCCAAAACTCGAATTTGAATGCTTGCCACTTGACGCACGACGTGACGGAGGATGGGAGGGTCTCAATCTTCCCGCAGACGCGTGATAGAAAATTGGACAATTTTGACGAGCCGGGGCCAGTTTTATGCCACAGCCGCCAACCTGCGCGGCCCTCGTAGTGTGTACGTATACGTACATTAATCAAGATATTAAAAAGCGGCAGACAAAAGTTTCACCCTGCGCACGGAAGTGCGGTTTAATATTGTGGTTCGCGTCATTATCCGGCGTGTGCGGTACGGCAACAACGTCTTCGACGGTGTAATAAAAGGAAAACAAAAGGCCACACACATATGTGTGTGTGTATGTGTGTGCGTACGTGGCCGGAAGAAGGTCGAGAAAGGTGGCTACCCAAGGTGGTGCGGCCATTCGGCGCCGGTGAAGTTAATAATCTTAATAACAATAATGTAAATAATTATCTCCCGTCCGTAACCGCTGTGTCCTCGGCTTTCCGGGTGGAGTGATAAGGATACCAAGGAGAGGGAGGGAGGGATGTAGGGGTGGTCAGTGAACCCATCGAATCGTGCGGTGGTACGCGTTAAATCGAAAGACTAATAGTAACGACCCTCTCGGACACTCGTCGGTGGCCCATGGGGTTCGTAAGGTTGAGTTTACATTATTACAACACTTTTTGGAGTACTACCCTGGATGAAGCAGAAGCGGCAGTGGAAGGGACGAGCCTTTTATGTGCTCTCTGACCGCTTTTGGGACGGTTTGTTTTCATTCGCAGCGCAAACCCGCTCCAACATCTTTATAGTCGCCCATCTATGGTGCTACAGATTGAAAAAAGAGATATAGTTCGTGTATTCGGAAAGTATTAAATATGGACACTCAAAGCCGAAGGCAGTGGCAGTGGTGGGATCGGGTAGTTGTACGTTTGTATTTTATTTTCCTCATTAACCACCCATCAAATGTGGAATATGAATGAATTTCTCACTTGTTTTTCGATTCGTGCGATGGTGGAAGCCGGAGACGGTGCGTGGTTGAAGTAAATGTGCCCCACAATTGTTGGCATCCAAACCCGAACCTACTGACCGGTGACGGTGACGACTCGACCGGAATCGGCGATCGCTTGCCGACAAAGAAACAGCCAGCTACGCGGCTTCATATTGTTGTGGAGCCTTCCTCAAGAAACCTGATGGCGTTTCCTCGCTTCACGCCAGGTTGCAAATCTCGGACGCCCTCAGCTCGAGGTGTCCGTGTTTTTATTGACCACATTTTGTACACCCACCATCCAGGGCACCAGATCACGCCGATCGACGGTAGGCCGTTTGGAATATTTATTTCCCATCGCAACTCCATTCCGGTACGACACCTTGTCTTGGCACGTGCGTGCCAGGGGAGCGTTGGATGGGCGGGAGGAGGGACACCGGCGGTTTGGTCGTCGAGGTCGGTGAGTCAAGCCCACCCGATCGAACTCCCGCGCATCATCGATGACATGTTGTTTGACAGCTGATGTCATGATGCGTGATGGGATCATAAGGAAGGTGTGACTTAGAAGGTTATTGCGGCGTAGAATGGCTGTGGCATTAGTCTGGATGGATACGGTGCGATGTGATGGGATGGATGGTAAATGTTTACTGTTAAAGCCCATTCTCACTTTGGCTGATTTGAAACGGGGTAAACAAGATTGCTATAGTACGCTGAACTGTGGACAATAAACAGTCAAAGGCAATTTTAATAAAATTCGAAATACAATCCGCTGTGGGAAGTATGAAGTGAATTACGATTCACAAATATTTATTCAATACGTCCCTTTAAACGCGCTTCTGCACCTCGCCCACCTTGAGCTATCTCGCGTTTGAAGCGAGCGAATAAAATCAACTTCTCATAAAGAGTGTGGCACGGAAAACATTAGGTCACCCACCTGACGTAACCTGCCGGATTTTTGTTGACTCAATTGGTGCTACACAGCTAGAACAGACTAGCCGTCGGTTTGCGTCACAAGGGCTTTGCCACCCCCAGTGCAGTTGGAGCAGATTGTATGCCAATATTTGCATCGGTAGCATATTTGCATCGGTTAATCTACGCCACTTATCTGTTTGTCTATCGCCGTTGAAACGTGCTTGCAAGGTGCATCAAATGACACGTAATAAAACGATGGTATCGTAGAAGATAAACACGGTATCTAGCTTGCGTGAGCTTATCAAATAATTCTAAGCAAATATTTGTTTCAGTTCCCCTTTTTCTTCTGTTTATTTAGTTGTATTTAATTTTCAAATAAAAAAAAAAGAGTCTCGCAATCCAACATTGAACTACGAAAACTTTATTTGAAGGACCAGCTTTGCATAGGGGCCGACTATGTAACTAGCGCTGCTAGAAAAGGAACGAGGAATAAATATACCCACCCCCTTCATACGGTGTTATCTTTCCCATAAGCATCCCCGAACTGTTACCAGTCGCATCATCCCTAAGCGACGTTTTGAATTTCGCAAACAACCAATCGATTCAACCGAATAGACTGAGAAACGATTACCTTAAAAGGCAAAGTCAACCGAACCGACGCGGCGCTTCTTATCTGTTCCATCCGCTCCCTCCCGTTGCGCCCCTTTTTCGATACACCCAGACCCTATGTACAGTGTGTTTGATTTTGTTTCTTGTTTCTTTCCCTTTCCAGCACCAGCGCACGCGACCGACACAACCAAACGGAAACGGTTCCACCCGCTGCGCAACCTACGGCGCATCTTCCGCCGGCGCACCGTCGCCTCGGCCGACCGTGCCCCGGGCCAGCTCGGTGCCAAAGGGCAGCAGACGCACATACACTTCGCCACACCCGGCTGCTCGACGACCGATGCGACGCTTCCGCGCACCGGGTTCGGTCTTCCGATCACGATCCGCGGCGGCCCCGAGTCCGGCTCGGGGGCAGTACCGGGCACCTCGCAGGTGGCAGTGGGCGGTGGAGCACCGGGCGGGTACTTCAAGCGCGAAACCTACCGGCTGCGGAACTCCGATGATCTAGACAAGGAGATGTCCGACTACCAGCGCAGTCTCAGCGAAGGTCGACTGGTCGATAGGTAAGATAGGTGTCCTCATCCATCCTGACCGATAAAGAGAAACGGGGTTCCCTATTCCAATCGCACAAATCCGACCCGAGCGGTGGGCGATTGAATTTGTATTACCATTTGTTCGGCCTATCGCGCGGCACACTTATCTTATCGTGCCACCCACCGACCGTATGGCAATTGTCTTGTGGAAGTTCATGTCCCGCAGAGCGTTCGAGCCAACATCGGGCTTGCCGCGCGATAACCGAAATGCGCAGAAACGAGCGAAAGGGAACTAGCTGTAGTTTCCTATATTGCACTGTCCCACCGGGGTGGTAGAATCCTACCGGCAACCGAGTGTCTAGGTCAGTCTTATCGGAGCAATCAAAGGGACGAGTGGGTTCACTCGTATGGTCAATCGAGCGCTCCAACAATGATCCTTCAGGTCGATAAAGTGTCACCCGCAGCTCAACGATACCGAACGCTGATAAGATCCGTAATAGCGTAGGTGGTTTTTGTTTTTTGTTCCTGGTTTTACTCCGTGTGAAGTGTGATTGCTGTGTATCGCGCTCTTATGTCTTACACTCTAATTTAGTTGAGTAGACTGAAGTGGAACGCTTTTAGATAGTGCTCCGTGAAAAGACAGTGTCATTACATTTGCTTAATAGTGTTGATGCCCTCGTATAGACAATATATTTTATAGTGTAACTTTGGCTTACTCGTGTAAGAGAGTGCCCTACAAGTGGTAACGTTTATGTAATAAACCTAAAAGGCAATCGTTCGCAAATATTAATCAACTTCAGGCTCACAATCAAATTAACAATGTTTTCAACCAAGAACTGTATAGAGTCAGTGTGATAAAAAAAATAAAATAAATGAGTTCAAAGGAGTATAGAAAGGCAAAAAACTATACAAGAATCATATGACTGTTATCTGTATTCACAAAATGTTTGATGATATGAGCACTTGTGTGGACTCTTGTCCTTGCCATAGGAAAATCAATCACCTTTATTCAATCCTTGCTTTACTAAGTCTGGCTCAACGTGAAATCCAACCCGCGTAACCCTTGTTCTAACATTGATGTATAGTGAGACTTTGGCTTAATAAGGCTTCCTCTTCCTTCCCCACAGTGACATCAGCCGGGATGGGCTTTCGCAGTCCCACGATAGTGTTTTCTCCGAATCGGCCGGCACGGCCAGCAGCTTATCGATTACACTGAAGGTGAGTGAGAATGGACGAATGGGACGAGAGGTTTTGGGTTGAGATACTAACAAAGCGTTTTTTTCCCTTCTCCGATGCAGAATGAATTAGCCGACGTATTGCGCAAACGGAGAAAGGATAGACAAGAGGAGGTCTCGGACGAGGATCTCGGGTTGCCCCTTAGCCCGATCACGCCGCAGCGCAAGGACCGCGGGATGAATAAAAGCGAAGGATCGCTCAGCATACTGAGCATGACCAGCTCCGATATGGATGATGACCGGTCGGCATCCAACATGAGCGGGCACAATCTACTCCGGCTGGACTCGTCCACGTCCGGGTCGGTCGGTATGAACCGGTCCGACAATATGGACGAAAGTGGTAAGTAATGTGGGAAAAGCACCGAGACTCACAACGATCTGTTAACTTACTAGTCTTTTTTTTTCCTTCTACTGTTTCACTCCAGGTGACTCCTCGAAACTTTGCCATTCAGCAGCGAAACACAAACTTGCCGTACGACCAAAGAAGAAGGGCCCAACCAGGGCACGAACTCGCCCAAGAGAGGTACATAGATTTGAAACCCGTCGTTTTAAGGTAGTGGAATAAAATAATACGCCTTCTCTCTTTTTATTTTATCCCCTCGCACAGACAACTCTTTTGCCAGCGACACCGGAAGTCAACGAAGAGTCGTTGAAACTCTCCTCAACCAACATTGCGGACTACTCGCCCTCGGCGGAGGCGGAAGAGAAGGCTCACTCGCTGCCGTACGGCATTATGCCGACCGTGGTGACCACACCGCTGTCTTCCCACCATGGACAGATGTCGAAATCGTCCTCCAAAGAGCTCACCAGCACCTCCACCAGGCTGCTATCGGTGAGCGGCGGGGATGCGTCCCTCGGTGCAGCATCCGTTTACGTCAACAAGAACATTTCCAAGAGCCACGAGTTCGAGCGCACGTCCGAGACCCTGCTGGCGGCGCCGGAAGGCCCTGCCCGAAAGGACGATGATGGGTTCTTCAAGCGAATCCTAAACTACAGCTTCAAGAAGAAGAAACACGAGTCGGTGAACGGCACAGGAAAGGACGACTCCTCGCACCCGGTGACACCGAAGAAGGAGGAGAGCAACACCAGTAGCGTGTACATAACCGGTTGCGATCCTGCAACTGCCGACCCCGGGCCGACGGAGCAAATCATGAAACTATCCCTGGTGGTCGGCGACTCGGAGTTGACGGATTTGAGCGGCTACAAGAAGATCAAATCGGGCCCGGCCGCTCGGCAGCGCGTTTTCCCGAAGGACATCTTCTCTGGCGACGAGCGGGAGCGTGAGAATGGTAGCGTTGAGCACGCCACGCCACGGTACTCGTCGAACGTGGAAGTAAACCGGCAGTCGATTGCGTCCTCCGGCAGTGCCCATTCGCTTACGGTCGGTGACAGCAAGGTGCCGCTGCACAAGAGCGAGGAGTATTTGGTGGCCAAAGCGCGCAAGTTCTCCGAGCGCAGTGTGGACGGAGGGGAAGGGGACGACGAGGAGAGCGATGGGCGGAAGTACGTGAGCCACGGCGAGCGGTTGAAGAGCCCGAAGGCGTACGGGGTGCACGGGTCGTACCAGCAGAAGCACACGAAAGCGTCCGCCAGCCAACCGTCGGCTAGGGCGTCGGTCGAGGTGCAGGAAAGCCCGACCAAACGGTCGAAAGCGGTGGAGAAGTCGAAGAGCTTCCGCACGTACACCGACAGCGTGTCGAACAATCTGCAGGCGGGCGCCGGTGGACACCACCACCATCACCAGCATCAGTTGCCGAGTCTGCCGAACCTCAGCTCGTCGCTGTCGGTGGGCAATTTCAGTCAACAGAGCAACAGCTTCCTCGAGACGGAGCACAAGTTCTTCAGCATGACGGAGAACATGAACACGGGCAAGCAGCGGGTGTTCAAGGACTACATTAGCAACGCGGACGAGGAGGTGGACGCGCGGCTGCTCGCATCCAGTGCCTCGCTGCAGAAGTTCGAGATTAACGACAACAACCTGCTGAATCCGCGCGAGGAGTACGTCGACCATCAGCCGAAGAGCATCGTGCTCACGACGAACACACTGACGCCGCCGGAACCGACGAGCATACTGCACAAGTCGAACCAGAACATCTCGCAGATCGAGGAGAATATCGATAAGCTCGTGTCGTCGCAGTTCGTCAGCATCATCCGGAGCTCGGACGAGGGCGGCAGCAGCAACGAGCGGCTGGACGATATTGGGCAAGGCTCGGGGCCCGTGCCGGAGTTTATGAAGATCCAGCTGAACCGCGTCGAGGCGGCCCGGCTGGCCGTGAAGACGAGCAGCAGCATCGTGCTGACGACCTCGCCGACACCGGCCCCACCGACATCGCCCGCCATCGCTAGTCCCACTGCCACGGCCGGGCAGTACCCGCCGGACGATGCCATAAAGCTGCAGCGGCGGTTCAGCAACGAAAACATCGAGATAACGGAGTCAAAACCACCGCTCCCGCCATCGGTGGTGGCCCGCACCAGTCTCGTGCTGGAGGGGGGAGTGCCCAAGAGTCCGCCCGCTTTCCGCAAGCAGCACGGAGGCAGCGGGGGCGACATCGCCAGCGCCGGAGCCACCGCCACCGGCTCGAAGCGCAACTCGATGAATCTCTCGCAGGACCTGAGCGACGATCGGAAGGTGATCCTGCAGCGGCGCACGTCGGTGACGGAGGAGAAGATCAAGTACGAGCGGCGGATATCGTCCTCGTCGGAGGACATCAAGTTCGAGAAGAAAAAGTCCGGCTCGGAGGAGCTGCTGGAGAAGCGCGGCAGCACTGGCAGCAATGCCGGTGGCAACTCGAACTACAACAGCGGCTCGAGCAGTGGGGACGAGCTGGTGGTGCTGCGCAAGAAGTTCGTCGTGGACAAGGAACCGAAGGAAAAGGACGGCACGCCCGAGCTGATGAAGGTGTTCGCGAGGCGATCGCTGAAGCTGCGCTCGGACGATGACTACAAGGTGACCGACGGTGGTGGAAAGCCACTGTGCAGCATCGACAGCGACAAGGAGAACCAATCGAGCGAAGAAAAACTGGACAAGGTGGGTGTGGTCAAGCAGCAGCAGCAGCAGCAACAGCAACAGTTGGTTCAGCAACAGCAACAGGATCTCTCCGCAGCGATCGTGCAACCAGCATCGGTCCAGGCACCGCCATTGAACGGGTCGATTAAAGCTCCCGCACCACCGCCATCGGAGGTAAAAAATGGTGGCTCGCCTGAGAATGGTTCAACCCCGGCGGTCGTTGATCCGATCGTGCGGAAGAGTGTCCCCAGCAAACCGTTTGGCGTACCGAATCGATTCGGTAACGCGGCCAACGGGCAGACGCGCAATACGGCTTCGTTCGCGGACGTCCGCAAGACGCTCCTCCCCAGCTCGGCTGTAGTGGTGGCTCAAGTGAACAACAACTTTGTTAAAACCGCCACCAACGTCAACTCGGCTGCGGTGGACGCGGCTGGCGTAGGGGAGAACCAATCCGTGGTCAATAACAACAACATCAACAACGGCGGAAGCAACCTCACCACCAATCGCCATACGATCGCATCGTTGAATCAGCTCAACACCGCCAACAGCGGTGTCGGTGTTGGCGGAGGGACAAACAACAACGCCACCACCATCGAGGCCGTCGGAGGCAACGGGGAAATCAACGAGTTCAAGGGCATACTGCAGCGCCGGGCAGAGTGGGAAAAGCGAGCCAAGGAAGGATTCAAGTAGATCAGGAGGCAGGAGGTCACTAGCATGCCACCATCCTAGAGCTACCCGCAGTTCTTCAATCTTGCAGCAGAGGAAGAGCGAAGGAACGAGTCGTTTCCCGGTTCTCCACTCAACCCCACCGAGACTACTCACTTACTGCTCCATTCCATTCCAGCGAATTCAATCGAGAGAGAAGCTCGGCAAGGTAGCGTAAGGTAGCTTAGATAGAAGGTAGCATTCCCAGCAGCTCCTAGACGTGAGGTGCGTAATTAGGACCAAACCAAACCAACCCAGTTATGAGAACATACTTCAAACGAATGCTCAACATGGGCTGCATTTTCCGATCGGTAGAGAGATTCCTTCCCAGCGCGAAGAAGTCGCGTTCGAAAGGAGCGGTAGAAGGGAGGAGATGCCAGTGTGGTCCAGTGATTGATTACTCCAAATTCTCTCAATGTAAACACCACCACCACCGATAGGACCTGAGTCGTTAGGACAACCAGAAACTAAATGTTATAGAACGCCTTACTTACAATCGTCGTTGTAGAGCGGAAGAACGTTTCGTCCATGTTCGTGTCCGGGCTATGAATGGTTTGTTGTTGCAATATCGTTACATCGGTGATTATATTTTTTGCGGCCGGCCGTGTTGCAAATGAACTGTTTCCGTTTTTTTGAAGATTCGTTGAACGAAGCGTCAGTCAGCCAACACTCCGAGAGGACAGGATGGGGCAACCATGCGTTCCTGCGGCTGCTACGGACTCCCAACAGTGGTTAGAGTGAACCGTGTATAGGCCGAACCAGGCAAAAAGCGATTCCAAATGTGATAGAAAGTGTATGATAAATAAAGAAAAGAATTGAATAGCAGCGGGAAGGGAGAAACGTATGTAAGGATCAGGAAATGTGGAGCTGCAGACAGGCTCGTGAAGGAATTGAACACGGAACGGATGGATAGTCCTGCGGTCCTAAAGTACCAGAGACTGTTTTGATATGTTTCTCCCGACGGAAAAAAAAAGTACTGTTGAGGATCCTAAACATGATCGTTTGTAGATTGATACTCACCGGATATATAGTATATATATGCTTCCCCGTTATCTCGCTGTGGGTGTACGTTATCAAGCAACCTACATTGTGTAATTTTTACCGTTGCTTTACTTTAAAAGAAAAAGAAAAAACCAACCCCAAACCGCCCCGGAACGGGCCCGGCTGTTCGTTGATTATTTTTTCGTGTAAATAAATCGTTGATCTTCCTAAACAAGCAAACTTGGCTGTAGTTCGTAGTTCTTTGCTCGTTCGTTAAAAGCAAACGGAAAGCTTCGGCATATTCGGCTTCGGACTGTTCTATTTGCCCAGCTGGGATAGAGTTTAGCTAGCAAACGCGTGTTAGGCGTGCGGTCGGCTACATTTGCCGGCGGTTTATGTTACGAACGATTCGCTTGTGTACACACAGTCGCCCTAGAGCAGGATTCATATACTCTCGCTTTCGCTATGACTAATTCCTACAGGAGCAACCTTATTACCACCACTTAAAATTAACGTATTCCACTAAGTAGCGCGCGCATGATCGTTCATAAAAAAACTCGTCATTAACGTCGTCGTGTCTGTGTAACGGAGGGGTACGATATACATATTGATTAGATATTTAAGAAGAACAACAAACGAAAAAAAACGAAACACATTAAATGATGTTGTGTAACAGCTCAACTGAAACCGAAATCAAAACCACTTTTTTGCAATTCGAAACAACAAAAAGCGTAGGGAGCAGCAATGAAAATCATGTTATTACAAGTATATTGAAGCAGGGGCAAAGATCGTTAATATTTTTCAGCGTAGTCGGAGCGATATTTCATAAGCAAAGCAAAAGAGACGTATTTCAGCTGACCATTTTTTTTTTTTGTTACTTTTTTTAAAGGGTAAGAATTTAAGAAGCGAAACACTCGCGGACGGATCGATGGTACGTGCAACGTATGTAATGCATCGCGTCACTTCCGGGCCGCGCGATTAGGGCTCCGATAGAGCAGAGGGACAGCAGAGTAGCGCGGGAAGGAGAGCAAATCAAATCACTCCGTTTTCGAAATTTGATGTATCTGTAGCACTCTGAAGTGAAATAAATGCAACTTCCTGAACGTAAATCCAACAACCAGAGCTTGTCGATTGAATTCTGTTTCTAAATGATGCCCTACGGAATGATGACTTCATCTCTAGAATTATGCTCGAATAATAAAATAATACACAACAGTGATGAAGCGATGGAAGATGCTTCATGCTTACCAAACATTCTTCAGTACTTTTCGCACCGCCGATGCTTATGATCGCCACTATTTGCGGCAATGAAAGCTACACAGTACACATTGGACGCACAGATGACAACCTTCGACATGGTAAGCCACACACGCGGCCGTTCGCATGGACGCATTCCGGGACGGGATTCTGTCGTCCGCCGTGGCGTTCCACTAATGGAGATCGCTCCCAACGACGGGTGTCACCGACCCGATGGCGACCTAAAAATAATATCTCCTTCCATATTCCGTGGTCTGCCGAGCTCTTCCAACTGTTGCAAGGGTCGTGCGTTTCGTGTATTCCCTTTTCCACACTCGAAACATGTCGAATCGCGCGTAATTAGTGCGTTACGTTTTTCCTTCGCGCTTCCGAGAGAGTTTGTCATCGATTAATCGAACCTTCGTAGTATCTTAGTAGTTTAGGAATCTTACCGTGCCACCTCCTGCTATCGATGGTCATCCGTTTCCTTCCGAGAAAACTGTGACCCAGTGATATTACTACACCCACACGCTTTGCCGGTTTGTCGCCGTGCGTTTTCAAATGGTCGTATCGACTGACTCACACTCACAGGGTGGACAGTTGGAAAATGTATGAATGGGTCTGGCAGCAATAGCCTGTGCAGCAGCAGCAGCCACAGGGGCAAATGTTTGCTCGCTATTTGTGGAGGGTGAGTTAAGCGAATTTTCCAGTGCACGCGAAACTGAGACGATCTTGATGGGCCGTTCTATTTTTGCGGCCACCGATGGGTAATTGTCGGTTGAGGGCACCGATGACTTTTGTTAGTAATAATCGAGCTTAGCGAATTGTGACGTGTTTTGGCAAGTGAAAAACGGGTATCGCGCGTAAGCATGAAGATGCTACCGGTTGTATTAGAAAAAAAAACTTTCCCAATAGCGTGAGTAAAACCTATTTGCATTTTACACAAGAAGTTTATCCACCATTTTCTTTAGCATCTATCCAATTTAACATCATAAAAATTATCAGAGACCAATTTCACCGGAAAGTTACATTGAACGAAGCAGGAAAGGAAGGAAAGAAAACTGAAGCGAACCGAAAGACTGCGTTTGGATCCATTACACCTTGGATTGTTGCCAACAAATATTACAAATGAAATGAATTAGCCCAAGCTTGCAATTTACGGTTCTTAAATCCAATTCTAGATTCCATGATAAGAAATTTAGCTCTGCTATTTACGATGATGTTTCCTTCATTTCATTACACATTTTTTTTAAGTTCTCATTTTTAAGCTGGTTATAATAATTTAAATTAAATTGATATCAAATTCGTTGAAAAGGTAACCTCTCACGTTTCGGTTAAATAAAAAAAAAAGTGTGTATGCCGTTTAACCAACACAGTAGAACTACACCCTTACCGTAACCGCGGCAACGCGTTGGGTTTTGTTTTTGCCGGTGCTTCGCGGCTCGGCCCGAATTCGGCAGCTGGATGGTAGTGGTAGGGCGTGTATATGGCGCACCGGCATTTTTACGCGAGCCGCCACGAGGGAAACCCTGCGTTTCTTTTTCTCGCCGTCTTCGGCGTCTTGAGCGGCCGGCAGCCTTTTCCGTTGCAGAAGAAAAGGGTGGCGCGGCGTGGCGCGACCCCTTGCGAATGGAACCAACCGTTTTGGAAAGACCCCAACCAACAATGTACCGTGAAGGGCCTTGACAAGACAATTGCGGAAGGTAGGGAAGCATATTTCGTTTTTCTTATATTTCAGATTCACATATCCGAGTGAAAGAGAGAATTTGCTGCTACCGGCGGAGAGCGAAAACCAGTTGCAGCGGTAAAGGAACGACGTCATCACATGAACGCATGGTCGACGCTTGTATTTACTCATAGTTAAGCGCTATGTTTAATTTATTTTTCAACGCACTACGGCAGCGACGCAGTTGGATGTGGACAGTTTTTCTGTAAATCGCTGTACTATGTCTTAAAAACAATTTTGCGTTGTTTAATATTTCCTGAAAGGTTAGCATTGAATTTTATTTAAATGTTACCAGAATAGCTTTTCTTTTAAAGCAGATGTAGTTTTTATTGCTTAATTGCATTAACTGATTACCTAAATCAAATCTTTTTTTTTACCCATGAAACCTATTTTCAACGATGATTTAGAAAAAAATCGATGTCCACCGTTTCGCACCAGCCGCGACCACTGTGCCGCCGCCGGTCGATCTGCTGACGGCAGACGATTCCCATCTCTCGTGCGGCTCACGCCAAACCTGCTCTCAGTCAACCTTTAGCCGGCATTGTGGACGGACCAGCTTGACTCCTGCCATCCCGTTGGAGGGCTCGCCGTCATTCGCCTTTCGCGAAAGGAAAGTGAAATCGTACCCCCAGTCCAGTGAAGCCGAGAAGCTGCGCTGGTCAGGCGCATTTCTGCCCGCGTTTGCTCTAGTGAATCGGTAATTTTTAATGAGCCGCAGCACAGGCAAGTGAAGTGTCTTTTATGGTAGTGATTTGATTGGCAGTCGTCGGAGGAATAGTGATCGGAAGTGTGATGATGCTCCATCGCTGAGGCAGGCGGACGTCTGTGTTGGTGGATCGTAGAGGTGCGATCGGTCAGCCAGATGACAGGCAGCGGATGGGCTGACAATCGCTCAACAACTGCAACAGCAAGCGCAAGCCGCACCAAGCGGGGCAAAAACAAAACAATCTCCGATGATCCGATTACGGTGACGATTCCATTTGTGGCACAGCAGCGGATAAAATATCATTTGGAGTCAATCACTTGATCGTGCTGATGTACTGCCAAGGAGAAGAATGCGCCCTTCGAGGGGATCATCGAACGAGCAAGCGCTTGTTACATATCCTAGCCGACCGTTTGGAAAGCTTTCAGAGGCTGATTTTTCTACGCTTAACGAAGCATACAGTTGATAAATATTGGATAAATAAAGATCGATCGTATAATGTATGGTACAGACCAGCACAACCAAAGAAAACACGACACCAAATTCATCACAAAGACCAACACAGCCTTTATCTGTCAAAATTAAAGATGCTCCAATCTAAATGGCCATCCTTTCTTCGCGTGATTGTACTCCTTTCGTCGTCGTGAAATACATTACCACATTTCTCACAGTTCTGTGCCGAGAATGCTCTTCAACTCGTTACGCCGTGGCTGGATGCGTAATTGTGGCTCACCATCGGAATGCGCCGGGCATTCATAGGGCGCATAGTTTTCCCGCATATTTGCCCCCCGAGCTCGTCCCGAGGACGCTGGCAGTAAATAAAATATCGATCGATTGGATCAGATTCTTCACCTCTGGCGTGCGCAAAGGAAGGCAGCTGGGAGACGATGCAGACGATTGTCGTCTGCAATTTCGCTCACGGATCCCATGTAAATGTGGAGATAAGAAACGGCAGAATCTCTCTGCCGTCCAAATCGATGCGTCGTAAGATGGTATAGTTAGTCAAACTAATAAAATGCTGCCAGAAGGAAACTGTTACCAGTTTAAACGTTTCATCAAATTGCTTCCCTCGAAAACACACAAATATATTTTGCAACTTCTGCACATCGTTATGATGTGATGTGTTGACAAAAGTGTTCAAGCATCATAATGGTTTTGTCAAATAAGATTAAGCTATTTATAAGACAAAACATGGATTATTATCGGAATTTGTTCCACTTTGACTTGATTTGAGATTAATCACTTGAAGATCGACGAAACCTTTTGACGTTGGCAAACAAGCGAGAACATATTTATGAACATCAAAATTGTGTTTACAAGTGGACATTGTTTTTTAAATTCAATTCGATAGTTTTTTTTTTCGGATTGAACTACACCAAACAACATCATGTTGCCTGACATCAACGATTAAAGAACGAACCACTCTGAAGGGGGGATTAACTTTCTAGCCCTGGGCATGCTTAGAAGAGGGATCGATCGGCAAGGACGAACACGAGAAGGTTCTTCTGGCGCGGCGCAATATGAATGATTCGAGAATGTAATAATAGCTGAACGCACCAGAAAAAGAAACGAACAAAACACAAAATAAGAACAATCCTAACGAAGAAGGGAGTCGTTAAAAACACACGATGAGGTGAACAAATCCCATTAACCACGCGCACGTTCGGACGTTATTTGACAGTTGCGTTAATTGTACACGCATTGGCGGCTGCCGCGAAAAATTGGGGAAAGAAAAATCGCACACACGGTTCGCTTCGTTTAGATGTTCCTCCTGAATTTTCCCCCTTTCTTTTTCCCCCGCTACAACAATTCCCATCCCAAAACCGGCTTTGCCACCGACACTCCACAATGATGCATTTTCACTGTCATATCGTGTTGTGTTTTCCTCCTCCCTCAACAGGGCGCACCTTGCCGTGGAAAAAGGCCGTCGGGCAACGACTCTCGCGGGCGTTATTGATAGATTGTGGTCAAGTGTGACACGCCAGCGCGTTTTCGTGGGCCGGAGAGTGTCACCGTCAGGCGTTCTGAAATTGCGCCGAGAGCCGTTGAGCCGTGGAAAACGGTGAAAAACAACGCCCAACTTCACGGTGCATGTGTGTGAGTGTGTGCGTGTGTGCCGGTTGAATCATCGTCGACTGGAGAGTTGCGGAGTGAACGTCCGTTTCAACGGGACAATAAAAAAAAAAGAAAAGAAAGGAAAACGAATGTGAAAGTGGTTCGATGTTCGAAGATGTGAATGTCGGGAAAAAGTGTCCCCTCAGGAAAGCGGAAAAGCGGTGAATCGTAGGAGATAATTTTAGAAAACAACGCGTACGGAACCGAGGTCCAACATCATCGTCAAGGTGCTTGTTCTTCTGTGCCGTGCCGGGAACTCGAGATCCTAAGATCTTTTCTTTCCTCGTGCGAGAGAACATATGCGAGTGCAAAGGAGCTGGTAAATTTTAATAACCCGATGGCGCCGAGGGTGTGCGCGTGACGCGTGTTTTCGATGGCCATCAGTTCGTGGAAATAGTGCTTCAGCCAACCAACAACAAGTGCAAGCCGTCGAAGGACATCCGGCGCGAAGCTGTAGACTTCACCTCAGACAAACAAGAAGGCGAACAAACAATCAAACTTGAGCATCATGACACAAGCGTCGGAAGCTTCCAAGACACCGCCGGCGGCCGGTGGCGGAACGAATGCCGTTCCCGTGCGGCCGCGCATCAACCTCACCATGCCTCCGGTCTACGTGGCACCACCGGTGGCCATTCCGCATGCCAAGTACTCGCCGGCGCACTACTTCCAGCAGCTGCACCATCAGCAGCAACAGCAGCAGCAGCTGCTACTCCAGAATCCGCTGTACGCGCCCGGATCCGCCATCCCGGTGACGCCCGGCTCGCCGACCAGGATCTCGCTCGGCGCCGACGGTACGGTCGAGCAGCCGGACTACACCGACTACTACTCGATGTACCCGGCGAAGGCGGGCGAGTTCATGTTCAAGCAGTTTGAGGGCTTCCGCGACTTCACCGTGAACACGGCCAAGTCGGGCCTGGGCGTCGGCGAGAAGTCCGTCTTCTGGATGTACACCAAGATCACCCGCTGGTCCCGGAAGTGGTTCACGCACTTCTTCCTCTTCCTGATGCTCTTCCTGTACTCGGTGGCCGGGGCGGCGCTCTTCATCGCGGTCGAAGGTACGTTGCCCTCGCGTCCGGGGTTGAAAATGTTGGCAAGCGTCCGGCCGGAGGAGTCTGGGCTCCATGCCGAGCTTCCGATTTTCCCTGCTCTTGCGTCTCCGCGGCTCGGGTATGATGTGCTCATCCTGGCAGCCACCATCGAGGGGTTAAATGGTGGCCTTAAAGCGGTTAGGTTGGAGCAAAAGTTGAGAGTGGGAAAGCTTTTCCTTTCGGTAATGACCAATGACATAATGTATCAGTACGAATCCACATCAATTGGTGCATGCGTTTTAACGAATTACAATTGCATTCAAAATTTCCCCTTTTATACTCCAAAAAATTGGATGAAGCCACATTAAAATAAATCGTTATAAATCTTTGATTGATTGAGGTTGATTTGTATTTTTATCGCCTACGTACTGGATCGAATCTTTAGTATTTCAATTATCCAGTTCAAGATAATTTTCTATGCTAGGATGTATAAGATTAAACCAATTTGGGATCATTTTTCAGATAAGTCTTGTTGAATTATCTTCTTTCTGGCGACCAATTTGGTAACGTCTACTCATTTAGGGCTCACGAGACTTTTTTCCCTTTAACGTACGTAGATAGTCAGTCCTTCGGACCGGGGGGGATGGTCTAGTCTGGATTCGAACCCACGCCACGTGGGTCTATTCCGGCCCCTTGGGATCTTGTTGGATCGTGTTAAGTTAAAATATTATTTGTTAGGAATCATTCGATCTGAAGGATTTATTCATCAATGCTTCAGAAATCGCAAAACAAATAAGTCATTACTCCTCCTTCGTACTCCTTTTTGATGTAAAACGTGTAAGAGTTTCTTTAGAGGATAATTTAAAAGAAATGAACTAGTTATAGCCTTTAATACTGGCACATTTATCGTAACATGGCGAAAATATTGTGATCACCAAATCACAGCACATCAATAAATCGCACGCATTAACGATGAAGCTGTTCCATCCCATCGGGTGACCTTTTGCTCCAACCTAACCCGTTCCTCGGCGAACTCTTCCATGACGACACACACCGTCACGGTTCTCGTGTCGTCGGCATCAGACATCATTATTACCATACCATTTTCGCCGCAGCATCGCCGAATATCGCAGCACGTATGAAAACCACCAGTGGCAGACTGGTGGTGTGCCTGTGTATTTTAAATGCTTTTTTCATTCGGTCACAATCCTGCAATCCTGCATGCGTACAGTCACGAAATCCACGACCACGTACCGCCTCGGCTCCCCCCTTCTCGACATAGATGCTCCGTTTTCGCGCCCCTACCCCAATGAGGTCCATCAAAAGGCAACATCGGCGACGACCATATCATCGGCTCCCAGATGTGTCCGAAGGAAAACAACGCAAAAGGGAAGGTTTAAAAAAAACCCGTCCCGTCCCGTCTCCATCATCGTTGAAATCGACTGTCGTTAGCGCACTGCGCGGTCACATTTATTTATTTTTAATTTTCCCCCAATATTTTTCCGTTAATCATCCGCTAAAATTATCTCCCGCTCGGCCGGTGTCCAAGGGGCGCAGTGGTAGACCAACGGCGGTCCACCAAATGCTCCACGTACGACTGCCACCGAAGACGATGATGGGTGAAATTCGGAAAGATATCTTGCTTGCTGGTGTCATTATTTTCCCGATGCGCTTTTCTATCCACCTCCCCGGGGTTGACTTTCCTTCCCTTTTCCGCCATGGCCTGGTGGAATGGTTTTCCATTTTCCACACCATTACGGCGCACGGTTCGCCCGGCGGTTCGTGTTCCCATTTTTCCACCAGGAATTTCGACGCTGTCAAATGTCATCACCACCCGATGACGGACGCGCACCCTCGTGCGGACAAACGCACGGATCGAGTGACGCAGGACGAGTGTGTGTGTGTGTGTGTGTGTGTGTGTGTATGTATGTGCTAAAAGGGACTCGTACGCTCCTCAGTCCGACCGGACGGCGAACGTGAACCTGCGCAGGTGGTTTTCATTTACGATCGCGCGCTCAACGTGTGCATGCGTGTACATTTATTTTATGGCAGTGGACTCTCGGGCAGTTTGCTAACATCTGTCGTTGGTAAAATAAACGCAGCCAAGTGATCTTAGATCAGATGGACAATGTTACGAGCAACGGTTTTAGTGCACTCCATCTTTATGGCTACCGATATCGCGTTTGATGTCCTCGAGCATATGAACAAATTGTGAACGTTTGCAAAGTTTGTGTTCCCTAATTAATTATGACATTCATTCGATTGCTGAATCGTTGGCCAAGGTTAGAGATTCGACCAATATTCTAGTCTTTTTTGAGGCCTATGCAGTCCTTGTAGCACCTTGCAAAATGTTTAAATTTTTTAAATTAAATTGATTTTTCCGTTCATCATTACTTCATTCGAACTATTAATTTCTCCGGCTAAACCGATTCTAGCATCATTGGTGCATGTACGGCCAGGTTTAACAGCGATTCTTCTTTTGGTTGTATTGTTGGAAAAGATTCCAAATATCTTTCATCAATTAAAGTGTTGCCTTAAACAGTGTTTTCACATCTTAAAAGCAATGAATGCAATTCACGAGAATTGTTGGAATCCAATATTTCATGATTTAAAGAGTTCCGTTTCCTAAAATCTCTTTAATTTGTGTACTTATGGTCTAATTGTCATGCAGATTATTCGGATTATTTAAATTTGTAAACAGTTACGCCAAATCAAACCCCTCCTATGGACTTATCAGTCAATGTCGATGTTATTCGAAATTTTTTAACATTCCTAAAATTATTAAATGATGATGGAAATGTTATCGTTAATTAAAGTTTATTAAATTGCTTCATTTCTTAAATTTGTTCAAACATTATGGAATGCAAATAATGAAAGGTTAAACAAAAAGATTCCACAATTCTCCCTTACATCTGTATAGGCAATTTACGAAATGAAAACTTTTCATCTCACAGTATCTTTGGAATACATCTTATGAATTTTTTGTCCTGTATGTAAAAAATATGTAAATGTTGTATATTCACTTTCGCTGTATTATGAAACAATTGTCAGCCGTAATCCACGCAAGTCGCGCTTCGATGCCTAATATGCAACGCTTACCTTGGTTTTTATCATCTGTATGCTTGTCCTGGACATCTTAGCTAAGCTTTCACCTGCCTCACTTTCCTTTGAACGCCAAGTCCGTTGGGTTTTAATTCGCTGCAACGTGTGTCCGTTTAATTATCTTATGCATAATACATTAGAATGCTTGTTACAAAATCACATCTTCCGGACCATCCAAAAATCGACTCGTAACATGCTGCACTTACCTACCCAAAACCCGCTCCCGCCAATGGTTAACCCTCCTGGTAGTTGCCTAGAGAGACTAAATAATTCGTATATTCCGCACGTCCGAAACGCCGTCTGGCTTAGGTGAGGCCGACAATCAGCCGGAAGTAGATGTTGCTAATATCGCCCGCATCAGTGATGCTCCTCCTGATGTTGCTGCTGCTGCTGCTGCTGCTGCTGCTTCCTCTACTACCACCGTCGCCGCTGTCAATGTCAGCTTTGAACCGGGGCCGGCTAGTGTCTCTGGTAAGTTGGCCATTCCGTTCGCACTTCATCTACATAGGACGGGTATCCGGTGGTATCCGGGGGGGCCCAGGCCGTTCTAGGGAGAAGTGGTGGTGGTGTTGTTTATTAATTGTACCCACGGCCCCGTCACGCAAGACGTACTGGTGGTGATAAATTAGTGGTGCATGTGCGCCAGTACCGGAACTTTGATCGTGATTTTCCATCGGCTGTTATTGCCTTTTCCTAACATTTTCAGATGGTGCAGGCAAGTGGGTGTTAGATTGTGTGAATAGTAGTGTTTCGTTTTTCATTAACTGCTTGCTAATGGTCACTAATGGCACGCATGATTTTCCCTTTGCATGGCGGTCGGTTACGGTTTATCCCTCAGGTCACGTATCGTGTATCGCTCCTGTCCACACTTTTCTCCGGCCGGTGGGAAATAGAAACTGCCACCTGACCGTGTCGTCATCCCGTGGGACTTGGGAGCGAGGTGGGAGCCTAGCCTTAAAACCTCCACAACATTTTCCTCCCACAGCGGGAAAAGCGAGCCATCCCGAGTCTCGCCATCTGCTCGAAAAGTAGCTCGAATTTCATTACCCCGTCGTCGCGCAATGGGTGGTGTTGTTGTATTGCTTTGCTTCGGGTTTTTCCGTTTCCTCCCACTTGTTGTTGACCTGTTCGAAAAGGGTTAAAAATAAATCCCCACAATCTCTCACGCGCCTGCTCCTTCCGTCGTACGATGCTGACGTTTGGAAAATGGACTTCGCAAAACGTCATCAATTTCTCAGCAGACGGCAGATCATCGATGTTTAGTTGTGTGTGTGTGTGTGTGCTTGGTGTGATATGGTAAACCTGGGACGTGCCTGAAGTTGCAGACGGGATTTATTACGACCTTCCTGTCCCTGTTAGGAATCACACAAGCAGTGAAAGCGACGAACGACGAGGTTTCCCGGGAACGCGCGACAGCTGACGGAAAAGCCACGTCCAGATCTCAAACACCAGCTGCCCTAGCTGGTACTGGTTCTGGTAGGTGCACAGGCAGAGCAAACCACCAACCAAAGACGTCATTACGTCATTACGCGTCGGTGGGTTTTGATAGCCATGCGTTTATGGGCCAGTCTCGTTTATTGTTAAACAAATAGTGCAAGTCCAACGAGGAATCGGTTGATTTAGGGAGGTTTTCTTTTCTCGGCACATGCCCACCATCCCTCCTCCCCACCTTACCGAAGAAAACTCCTCCGAAAACTCGGAGCATCAGACAGCCGTGGGACGATCAGTTAGTTGATTTCTGTACCGCTTCATTAAACTGATCACTGCTCGATCGTTTTCCGAGTGAAAACAAAGCCGTAGGGTGGTTTTTTGGGAGGGGGATTGGGACCTTTTGAATCGTGTGTTTATGCTATTTGACAGTGAAACTGGACGCCGTTCGGTACTTCGCGGAAATGTGGCCACTGTTTACTCGCCTGCCATGATGCGGAAATATTAATTCTCGGTTGCTCTTTTATTGTTTCCTTCTTGTTATTTGTGGAAAATAAAATAAAATCAAACAAACGTTAAAACGAAACCATCGGCTCCACCGATAACACGCTGCATCCGGCTTTGGCCCCGCCTAGGAACGCACGAGAAGAAGATGGAAACCAACGTGAACCACGCGAAGCGAATTTTGGCGAAAAATCTACGCATCCTGGCGCTGGATCGGGAAAAGCTGGAGGTACTGGTAAATGTAATTAAAAATCTGAAAATTACACCATTTCGTTTCATGTTCGTTTGTTGTCGTCCATTTTCCTGTTCCGTTAGAATCCCGATCCGGACATCTGGGAGGGTCGGGCCATCAATCTGGTCGAGGAGTACAGTGCGGTGTTGTACCAGTCGTACAAGGAGGGCTCATTTGAGAACAAGCAGAACAAAAAGACCTGGTCCTTCTGGAATGCGGTGTTCTACTGTGGCACGATCTACACCACCATAGGTAAGCAATTAAGCGTTGGCTCACATGCGATTAAGCATGTGGTTTGAAAAGCATGAAAGAAACAACAATAAGCACCTTCGAATAACTGTCAAGCTTTATCCAAAATCTGTCAAATAACGTTTCTGTCACAGCTGTTTTAAGCACCAGAAGAGTTTGGGTTTATCGATATTGTCTATTGCATATTAAACTATTTAATTGGTACATGCATTCATTTTGAGGAATACGCAGGGCTACATCTATGATGAAGGGTAGGGTAGCTCCGCGAAATAGTGGAGATCAAATGTTGTAGTCTTTTAACGTGAATAGCTTGGGCATATTTGTATTCATGCAAGAGTAATCTCGCTCTTTCGCAGTATGATTCTGATTAAACTTAGCCCAAAGGAGTTTAAAAAATAAAGATACTATAAACAGGAACCCGAGGTCCATCAATGTAAAGCCTGCCCAGACTCTGCTTCTTTCCTGGCGTAACGATCAATTTGGTCATGCCAACTCATTTTTAGGGCTTACAAGTCTTTTTCCCCTTTAACAAACGTGATAATTCAATCCTTCTTACTGGAGGCGGTTTGGTATGGATTCGAACCCACGCCATTGTGGGCCATGCTCAAGCCGGCGTACGCGCTCGGCTACCCCGGACCTCCTCAGACTCTTCCCTGGGATTTAGAGGTGAGGTGATAAAGAGGTTAAACTTAATTACTTAATACATTCGAAAAAGTTTGTCGGAAGCTATAGAAATTGTTAGATATAAAAATATTATATTTATTTAATTTTATTCAATTTAGATGATTGGCATTTCTTTATAGCCGCAGAAATTTGTAGGTGGTTCGCTTGAAGCAGAATCAAAAAGAAGAAATTAAAAAAATTTTGTTTTTAAATTAGTATACGCCCTCTTTCAACCATCACTGAAATCTACAGCCATCAGTGTAGGAAAACGTCATGCGACATCATTTTCCCTCGCGTTTCGTGAAAATTGGTAACGCGTTACATGATTTTCCCGTTCCATGGCGTGACGGCTGTTTGTTTGTTGCAAGCCTGTGTGTATGCGCCAGCTCGAAGTAAAAAAAAATGTGATCGGCCTAGTAGTGTTGGTAATAGTGTCGGTGGCGACCTTCGTGCTCCGGAAAATATCTGCATTCGGCTGCACATTTGCGATGCGTATTTTTCCAGGATGCGCATTACGGTGACGTGTTTGTTGTTTGTTGACGTCGGTCGAGATCGTGGAAGCAAAACCATTTAAAAATATGTTTAAATACTAAAACCCAGCGCTGTGTTAGATCAACGCTTCGAGTAAACCTTTGTAGAATTGAAGGGGAAAAAAACCAAAAAATAACGACGAAACCGAAACCGAAAACAGCTGATTTTCCACCGCTGCAAGCGGCGGGATGGCTCAGTTTTCCACTATAAATCGATTCAAATTTTGCCGGTGAGATGATCTCTTCGCGATAATTGCCGCAACACTCACACCGAAGCGTCGCCCGACCACAAACCTCGTCCGGACGGAGCCGCGGTGAGTGCGCGTGTTGCGTGACCGACCGATTTCGATGTGGTTTCACTTATTTTTAGCCCCATTCTGACCAGCAGAATACCAGAACACATCGAGCGACCGTCCGGAGCGGTTCACGTTTTTCGTTCGCACGAGTTCGGAAAGTTTTCCACCTGGTGCGGGTCGATTGGTTTCCCGGCCTCATTACGCGTTCGATTATTCGCTAATTACCGTTCAGCTGATAAGTGAGTTTTCCCGAAGCGTGGCGTTTTCAAACTTTCCACCGCGTGGCAGGAAGGACAGCCTGGTGGAAATGTGGTGCCTCGGCGGAACGGGGTCATATTTCGTGTGCAAGCGAGTGTGAGTGGGAAAAGACAAGAAGCGTGGAAAATTATTTTTACCATCGGCGGATCGTGTTTATTGCGCGGTGAGTGAGTAAGTGACAGACACACGCAGACATACAGGGCGCTCGGTGGTGCACACGATGGATGCGAATAAATCGGCCAACGGGCAGGGAGCGGTGCCGGTGGTGGCCAGACGGCGACGGCGGGTGGCCCGTCAGCTGCGCGAATCGACGCCGGATCCGGCCCGCGATGGCAGCGTAGGCAGCCGGTCGAACTCGTGCGATGACCAGAGCGGGTCGGACGAGACGCGCGGCACCGGGCGCAGCACCGTCGAGAGCAGCCCGTCCTCGTCGAAGAAGAGCCTGATCGAGCGGGCGATCGAGTACGGCAGCGCGCACCGGAACAAGATCCTGGCCCGCAAAGACAAGAAGCTGACCGTCATGGCGCCCCGCAGCCGGTCGGTACCGCGCGACGAGACCGAGGTTCCGAGCAGTCCGGAAATATTCTCGCTACTTCGCCGTGCCAAGCGGAGCCTGTCGACGGCACGGTAAGTTTGGCACCGATTTCGCTGGGACATAAATTATTGCTTGCGATTTTCCTGTTCCTCTATGGGGGGGAGGGGGGCTTTTGTTTTGCTCGGGAAGAATCGAAAACTGGGGCATGCACTATTGTCGGTTTGGTCATTGCTCATTGATCTGCATTTCTAGAAGTAACGACAAGTCGAAATTAAGAACTTCTTCTTGTCTAGCTAATCCCACTGCAATTGTTTATTCTTTTAAGTAACTGTTGTTAGGTATCTTATCGATATTTCTATCAACCGAGAATTGACACAGAACTGATTGACAAGATTGAGGATGTCGTATTCCAAACGTCTCCAATCAATTTTGCTAGGAAAGTGCGGCAACCGCGGATAAGCAAATTTCACGGACAATCGGCAAGATGGTTAAGTCTGAACCCCAAAATCTGTACGTAGACGTTTGACGTAGAAAAATATTGTTCTAACAATTAAAAAAGGTTTGATATTTTCATTGCTACACAGTTCTATTATTCACAAAAAGTCTCTATGTCAAATAGATAGTTTTCATCCACTCAACAATCGACGTCACATTCACCAATAAGAGATTTGGTTAAATGATCTAAATCTCTAGCTAAAACTTCTGCATCTTTCTTTGCAACTAAAAACTGATAGAGCAAAGTACTTCTTCCGACATTTGGTAAAGTGATTCTCCCTGACCAGATCCAAATGAAGGCTAGAAACGTGGAATCTTTCCAGATTCACAGATCTTCCCCGTTCGAGGTGTATGTGTTTTCTTTTAAATTTCGGCAATCACACCTTGGTTGATTGGTTTAGATGTTCCTTGACTTGAGGGACACACTTTGGTTTGCTAAGCTCTTTTTGAAGGCTGCGGTTAATCTGCAACTGATAAACGAGAGGCTTGTGTGATAGGAGACGAATGTTTGCAAACATTCTCTCGGTAAATTAAAAAAAAACGCGATTGGAATAAAATGTAATAAAAATGTGTTTCCTTTTTTCGCCAGCAAACCGAAAACGGACGATTCCAGCGACGGTGGCCGCATATCGGACACGGAAGTGCGTCAGCGCCGGGAGCGTATCGAACGCTTCCGAAGCGAGCGTTCGGGGGACGCGGGCGGTGACGGTAAACCGACGGGTCCGCTGCAAGCCAACCTGCAGCGCTTCAACGAGGAGCGGCGCCGGTTCGAGCTGGAGAAGCTGAAGTTTCTGCAGGAGAAGCGCGAGCTGGACCGGATGCGCCTGCGGCGGTTCGAAAAGTACCGCGAGGAGATGCTGGAGGAGCAGAGCCGCAAGCTGCAGGCCAAGCTGCAGCAGGAGCGGGCGCGAAGCATCGAGGCAACGCCGCTGCCCCCGCTGGCTCCTTCGGTGGCGCACCGTGGGCCCACGCCGACGCGCGCCGACACACTTTCGCCGCCGGCGACGAAGAAGAAAATCCTGATCGTGCCGAAGGCCCGCTCGTCCAGTCATTCCGCGTCGAGCAGCGAGGACGAGGGCCGGCTGTCGTCCGACGAGGAGAAGAAGGCGCGCGAAACCGTGCGGCGTCGCTTCTCGCCCCGGAAGCCCCCGAAGCGGTCGCGTTCGGCGAAGAGCGAACTGCTGAAGCCGATCCCCGTCCCGGACACGGGTGTAACGTCGCCGGAGTCCGAGCTACCCTCCGACTTCCAGCCGGAGGAGGAACCGGAGAGTGTGAGCAGATCGGAGGCACCACAGGAACATTGGGCCGAAAAGGAACCGGAAATGGTGCTCACGCAAAGACGCGTAGCCGAAAAGGATGCAGAAACCAGGGCGGATGATGCGAAGGACGAGAAGGAACAGCCGATCAGCACGACGAGGGAGATCGATTCGAAGGGGGAAGAAAAACCGATCGAAGACACGGTCGCGATCGTGGAAGAGGACGCAGTGAAACCTCGCCGACGCAGGCCACTGGTGCCGTACGTGGAGAAACCGGGCGAAGTGTTCGGTTGGGGCGAGATTGGCAAAGAGATGATCGACCTGTGGCGGGACTTTCTGGACGACAAGCCGGAGGAGATCGTCCGGCTGCGGGTGCAGGTTAACCATTGCCTGTACTACTTCGCGGTGATGGTGCTGCTGTGCGGCCTCGGTGGCATCGCGTTCCGGCTGACGGAAGGGACGTTCGAGTCGCAGTACAAATGTGGCGTCAAGCGGGTTAAACGAGAGTTCATCGATCACCTTTGGCTTTCCAGTCACAATCAAAGGTATGAAGGCCTGTTTGCTTTGCATACAGACGTTTGCATTGTTTCGATTAAACAAATCCTTCCACTACTTAAAGGGAAGAGGACTGGAAGCTATCGGCTCGCAATCGTTTGCGCAAGTTCGAGGAGGAACTCCAGATTGCGTTCGAGGCCGGCATGAAGTCGTACAGCGGCAACACGGCGTGGAATTTCGTCAACGGCGTCATCTACTCGCTCACGGTGGTGTCAACGATTGGTAAAGCACATTCGTATAAGAAACTGAGCGGTCTGATCAATAAATATGCAGTTTCATCATTGTTTGTCGTTAAAGTTTTTTTTCCCATAATGTTTTCTTTTACTTCAATGCCATATTTCTTCGATAAACGATTCAGGATGTTGTACCTAATTGATTGTTACGCTTCCGTTTTTTAGGCTATGGACACATTTCTCCATCCACCACCACGGGACGAGCGTTGACGATCCTGTACGCGATCATCGGCATACCGATATTCTTGATCGTGTTGGCTGACTTCGGCAAGCTGTTTACACGCGGCATCAAGTTCGTGTGGTCCTACGTGCGCCGCCTATACTACACCGGTTCGTTGCGGAAGGTTCGAAAAACGACCCAGGTTCAGGTGAGTTGTTGTTGGGGGAAAAGTTGAGGAAAAGGAGAATCTGTGTCTCTGAGTGGTGGACTGACTGGGCGATTCTCGATTGCAGGAAGTGATGAAGGGCTTGAACGTCGTGTACGATATGGTGCGGCGGCCAAGTGCCGACAATGAGCTGCAAGGAGCGACGACCACCACGGCTACTGCGGCATCCACCGTCCCTCCGCAGCTGAACGCTGCTCAACAACCAACAAACGTCCCCAGTCAAACCTATCGAACGCAGGCCGAAAGTCAGCCTGGGGGTGCCGTCAGCAGCGGTATCGAGACGATTCCGGTACCGGAAACGCCCACCACGCCAGTACCGGAGACGTTCGAGATCGACGACGAGTTCAATCTGCCGATTTCGTTGGCGATCGTCATCCTGGTCGGGTACATGCTGTTCGGCGCGACCATCTACTGCACCTGGGAGAACTGGAGCTTCTTCGAGGCGTTCTACTTTGTGTTCATCTCGATCTCGACGATCGGCTTCGGCGATTACGTGCCGCAGCACCCGATCTACATGATGTGCAGCATCCTCTATCTGATCTTCGGGCTCGCCCTGACCTCGATGTGCATCAACGTGGTGCAGCTGAAGCTGAGCGACAGCTTCCGGCAGGCAAGCGCCAAGATCGGTGCCACCATTGGGCTGCAGATGGCCGAGGCCGAGATGGCCTCCCAGCACCACTCGCCAGTGCACACGCCGATTGAGATGACCGGTTTGCACACGTCCACCCCGACCAGCGCCCCCAACGCCAGCCTCAACGGCTCCGTCCCGAGCACTCCGGCCCTTCCGGCGCGTCCGTCCAGCTCCGTGTCCAAACCAGAGAAGAAGGAATGATCGGCGTCCAACACGCGGACGAGAAGACGCTCGCTTCCGCGAACCCGCTCACCGTCCATCCGGGGACTGGAGCCGAGAAGGCGGCAATACGCTCCGGATGTGACACTCCAGGGAGCGAAGAAACTACGTTGTACGCTTACAACCACTGAGCGCACAATCGGTTGCACGATCGGCGACGGGCCAGTTCGCGGACTGCAGTCGACGAACACGGAACACGCTCTTTCGGTGCATCGCTAGCTAGCTAGGATTTACCAGAATTACCTATATTTACTCAATTATACGCCAATCCATTAAAGGGTCGTGGCTCGTGGTTCGCGCAACGGGCATGCGGAAGCGGAATGGTGAAGATTGTTATTTAATGATATAAGTTTAAGGACGATAGGCTAGAACGAGCCGAGCTAGACTAGGCGAACACACGGCCCCGGAGGGTGGATGATGCGGGCCCCATCAGGTGCAAAAGCACCATATACGCTTCAGGCAAGGAGCTTTCCCTGCTGTTCTACTTCAAAATGCAACCGAACACATTAAACCAAAATCTGTTTCAACTATTCGGAATGTGTATGATCGAAATAAATGCTAATATATTTTTAACAAAATACCGCATCGATATATCCATGTGAAGACGGAAACTTTTCCAGAGTTCTGCATGGGTTTCACAAGTTGGTCCGCTTCTCGGGCGATGTAAATCAGGATTTGCCAAATAAAATAAGATACACATTTAGTTTTAGTAGGGGAATTTTGTAAAACATAATTTCCTCTATGCGGTGTGCAAATTAAAATAAACTAAGTTTGTTGAGGACAGGACTTCAGTTGCAATGAAATCCCATCTCGGCAGGGCTTTTTTGCAAATGCCTTCAGTTGAAAAGGTCGAAGAAATTCTGTTTAACGTTCTTTTCTGACAGATTTTTAAACGCTGCACGTGCTGTACGTACGCACGCAACCTAAAGGAGCGGAAAAGCGATATAACGGAAAAACGATACTTCTCCACCGCAGGGAAAAGTGTGCTTTGAACCACTTGTTTGTACAGCCGAGATTCCCCTGCTTTTTTTTTTCATCATACGTCAACGTCGCCCCCGCAGCCGATGCGCTAGATAAAGATAACATGAAAAATAGAGCATTTAAACATGCATAGGTGCGAATCCCGCACCCGAATGTCCTGAAGGGCTTTCCCGGCGCAAGCGCAGTGCGGGGAAAACAAACTCCTTGGCAGGCGACCGCCTTCACCAGCGCCAGCGTCGACGTTCGCGGCACGGGCGGGGAAAATTTGTTGTGATTTTTTATTCCCCATGCTTTCCCCGGTTCCAAACTGCCCTTCTCGACCCGCCCTCGGATCGCCCATCGGTGCTTCAGTCAAAATTGAGCGCTGCCAACCGCGCGGCAACCGTTGGGGAAGAAAGATAATCGATAATTGTGTCAGTGTGTGATTCGAGAGGGGGAGGAGGGGGGATGGTGGAAGAGTGAGCTCGGAAAGCGAAACAACTCGCCAGTACCGTTCAGCCGTTTCCAGGTGAGGCTGCAGACCGTTTTGTGTCGGACAGTGACATTTTTTTTCTGGCTGTGGGCCTCCAAAAAGTTGTGTGAAATGTCCCAGCATCGCTAGGACTAGAAACCAATAGGGAAGGAGTGTAGAAATAATGAAAAAGCGTGCTTAAGGCAGCAGGATTTACGGGTGAAAATCTTGCACAATTGATCCGCCGTGGAAATCCTTGTCTCTCAAAGTTGACATGGGCGTGTGCGTGTTTGTTGTGTAGTGTGGGGGTCGCCCCGTGTGTCCGTAGCTCCAAGAGTGTGTGTGTGTGTGTGTTTGTATGTGGGGGAGAAATCCTTGTGAAAGAGAGAAAGAGAGTTAGTCGGTGTGGAGGACTACTTTTCTGCCCGATCACCGTCGTGCGTTTCCGTACGGACGGGAGCAGTTGTGCCAAAGGATACACAAGACGGAGCGCACCGCAAACATCGGAAAACACACGGGGTGGTGTTGCTGGGAAGGGCAGGAGTTTTCAAGGCGAAAGCAACCCAGTTTCGGTTCGGTGGCGGTGCGATTGTGTGTTGCCAATCCCGAGTCAAGTTCTAGGTCCGCTCCCCGTCCGCTTCCCCATTTGGTGCCACCATTCGCCAAACGATGTGGGACACCCCGCGATGGCCGCGATGGACTACGACGTGGACTGACGACTGCATCCTGGTGCGAGGATTGACCACCACCAGCACCGAGCCCGTGGACGGCTGTGCGTGCGTTCGTGCGTGCGGACGTGTCTGCTCCAGTGCTCCTGCAGCCGCCGCAACCGACCTGCATTCCGGGGTGTGTTTATTTTAGCCAGCTCAGCCATTTTGGAAAATATTTACCCACAGCATTTGGGCAGTGCGTTCGGAGGGTTTGGACAGTGGAAGGAAGGAGCGCTTTCGAGGGACACGACCCTCAGGAAGACCACACAAAAACGGAGCCTACAAAAGCACAACTACGAGCATCTTCGAGGTGGGAGGAAGAATATAAGAGAAATATAAAAATACACACTCACACAAGTACACACACCAGGATGGCTACCGAGGAGCAACCGAGTCTACAGCTGCTGGGAAGTGGCCACGGATGGTGTTTAGTGCAATTTTCCCGTTAGTCAAATTTGGTGCGGTGCAAACGAAACGAAACGAAACGAAACGAAAAAAGTAGGTGTAACCCGTCGTCGTCGAGTAGTAGGCTAGCACAATTGTGGGAGAAAACAACCGCCGTACCTTGGGGGATCGATTTTTGTTCCTCCGGTTCGCTTGCATTGCCGCTTTGCTAACCAAACGGGCGCATGAGTTGGCCACCAGCTTCTAGCAAAAGTAGGAAAAAACGCAGTGTTTGTTAGCAAAAGAAATCCGAAGCCCCGTAGTCGAGTCAATCGGCTCTAGTTTAAATTTGTCGGAAACCGATCGGCTTCCGTCTGAGAGAGCCTGTTGGAGTAGAACGGCGTTTCAGAAGATCCTGCGACCCGGAACGGATATAGAGTGAGTCCAAGGATCCAAGGATCATCTTCATCACGGTCCCTCGACGCGGAAGGTATGAGCCGTAGCCGGCGGTCTTCGTTTGGCCACCAGCACTATCAGCAACAGTTCACCGTCACCTCCACTATCAACTACGACGATGGGCTGTGCGACGGGTCGGGTCCGGGCGGGGGAGGCGGGTTGGTGCAGACTGGCGGGGCGCCCTCCTCGCCATCGCGCTTCAGCGAGTCGTCCTACTCGAACCTGGGATCCCGCCTGACGGCGTACGTGGCCGGGCAGGGAGCGCTCGCGTTGCCACCGCCACTATCGTCCCATCCCACCCTGCCCGCGTCCTCCTCGTCCTCGGTGTCGTCCGTAGCGGATCGGTACGGGCCGGTCGACGAGACGCCCCTGCGACCGTGCTGCATCTCACCAGCCGCCGCCTCGACGGCCTCCAACGGGCATGGGGTCTCCTCATCCAGTGATCGCTACTCGACCAGCTCGGCCCCGAACTCCATCATGTACCCGGAGACGCGCAACGGACCACACCATCGGTCCATGTCACCGGGATCCAGGTACGTCCGCGTGTTGCCAGCTAACGAACTTATAGACTAGCAATTATAGGATTTTTCAGGAGTAGGTGGCCATTGCCTCGACGATTCAGTCAGACACTGTGGCACTGCTTGCTATTTTGTCTTGCTGTCGATGTCGATAGAAATATTGGAAAAGCCTTGGTAAATCTTGGAGTGTCCTTGGAGAACTTTGATTTCATCGATGTTCAATTCAAAGCAGCTCAATCTACCGTCAGGTTTTACCATACATGGTTTAACGAAGAGTATTCAGGATAAATCATTTTCCAAGAGTAATTTTGTAAGATACTTTGTGTTAAATTTCATCAACCACCAAGCGTACAAGATGCGGAGTTTGTTCATAAATGGCTTACTCCTGCTCAGTGTGTTGCTTTCGTTGCCTTTAGCACACGTGCGTATCAAAGGATCTTGCGGAGCTTAGGAAGCAAGATTCTGTAACGGTATTGAAGAAAATCCGCACAGACAAAATACGAAACCGTCGCCCTCTGCCGTTTCGTAATGTAATCCATCGGGATACCCGATTTGGTGCGTAGAGGCCATAAATTCTCTTAAAAGCGAATTACTGAACCAATCTCGGCATTCAACCCTCTTTCGATAACACATTACACAATTCGGAGCGACCGAAGACTGCACCATGTCAGGACTGTTCGCTAGTTAAATCTGCAATACATGGCTTAGCACAACATCATCATCAATTCAAGTGTAACCTCAAAGGAACTAAACAAAACCGATACCGATAGTAGGCAGAACTTTGTCGAAAAATGTGTGGCAAAGTACTGAGCTGCAATTCCCTTTCCTATATTAAGTTTGGGAACTTCGTTTCGATTTGGGATTCGACCAGGACCTGTAGAGAAATTACAGTACATCGATCTGTTCTTAACGTCCTTTAATCTATTTCTCCCTTTTTTCAGGACGCGTTACCCCGTTCCGGAGCGATTCCGCGATCCGCCCACGTCGACACCACCACAGCAAACCGCCCCGACGAAGGTGGACCAGTTCGGCAACTATCTGATGAGCAACGCACCCCTGCTCACGACGTCCGAGAGCTACAACTATCTCACTTCGACCGTGCACACTCCGGTGAAGCGGTACATCCCGACGCCGCCACCTCCGGAGAGCTTCCAGCACGAGGCAACCGCGCTGGGGCCCAGTCTGATGGCCGGCCTGATGGCGAGCGGAGGAGGAATTAACATCATCAACCACTCGCAGGCGAGCGGAGCAGCTGGACCGTCGCTGCTGAAATCACTCCAACCGTACCGGTTAAAGTCAAAGGCGGATGGGCAAGGCATGGTGGGAGATGTGGATACCACGGACCATTACGCGACGCCACCTCGAGCACGCCCAGTCGCTATCAGTGGCAGCAAGTGTCAGCAGCAACCAATCTGCACCTTCACCGGACAACCCGTAGGCACACTCGGGCGGCAATCGCTGCAACCAGAGTACGCGATGCTGCGAGCGGCAACTCCAGTCAGCATCATGAGCGAACCGATGGTGCTCGGCCAGCAGGGATCGTCGGACGAGGAGCAGTGCTACCAGTGCAACAGCTTGCGCCAGGCAACCGGCGTCCACCAGACCACGCAGACGTCCGGAGGCCCCATCAGCCCGCAGCCACTGTCGATCTCGTCCGTGTCGATATCGGACATGGAGCGCCAGTCGCCCCTCAGCCCACCGTCACTCGTGTCGCATGCTTCGTACACTCACCATCACCATCACCATCATCACCATCATCAGCAGCAGCAGCAACCACAACAGCACTACGCGCTGGCCACACCGGGCGACGATGGTCGGAATGGGCAGCAGTCATCGCTCATCATCGCTCAGTCGCACACGCTCAACAGCGCCTGCAGTAATCCGTCGATCATCATCCAGTATCAGCACCAGCAGCACATTCAGGCACATCAGCAGATCCAGCAGCAGCCTCTGTATCAGCAGCTTCAGCAGCTTCAACAGCAGCACGCGCAACAACAGCAGCAACAGCAGCAGCAGCAGCAGCAGCAGCAGCAGCAGCAGCAGCAGCAGCAACATCAGCAGCAGATGCAAATGCAGCAGGCTCAACAGCAGGCCCAGCAGCAAGCTCAACAGCAGGCTCAACAGCAGCACCAGCAGCAACAGCAGCAACAGCAGCAACAGCAACAGCAGCTACAGCACATGCATCTCCCGAGGCTGCAACCGGACTCCACACCATCGACCCTCCAGCGCAATGTGCAGGCGATTCGGCAGCAGCGGCTTTCGCACAAGCAGCGTCTCAAGGAGTACCTGCGCCGCAGCACCTCCCAGTTCTTCGGCGTCGATGAGGTGAACGAGGAGTACGAGCAGCAGAAGTGGGAAGACCGTCAGAAGCGGTTCGCGATTCGTCGCTTTGGCTCGCTGAAAGATGAACTGCCAGCGGTGGTGCGCCCAAATGAACCGAACGCCGACGTCATGCACGACCATCTAACGCACAGCGATCGGCCGGACGTGCTGCCGGCGCAAAGCCAGGACGAGCCGGAGACGGAGCAGAACCGGCGCCAGCGCTTCAACCCGTACTATCGGCACGACGCTACCGAGGAGCACGAGCACCTGGCCGAACGGAAGCCGTCCGTGTCGCGCATGATGGCCAATGGGCTCGTATTCGTGGTGCAGAGCCTGCGCAATCGGGTGCCACGCCGGCAGAAGCAGTGGTCACGCAGCTTCGCCCCGGCCCACGTCGCCCTTAACAACGACGACAACGACATCTACGACGGGCTGACGCCGGTGCAGGAGGACGAGATGTTCTTCGACATTCTCGGGACGGGCCTCGGCCAGGCACAGCAGCAGCAGCAGCAGCAGCAGCAACAACAACATATGCAGCCACCGGAGCAGGATCTCGGGGGCATCGACAACTCGCACCAGATCTACATGCTCGAAACGGACCGCGCAATGGTGAGCAACGGTGGCTGGAGGACGCGCACGGCCGAACAGCAGCTGCTCCAGCATCTCCAGCTGCAGGATCGAGCCACGGCGGCCGGCCGAGGACGCAACGCGATGTTCCAGTTCTTCTACGGCCAGCGCATCCCGGGCTCGATCCTGGAGAGCGTGCTAGACAACTCCCGTCGACCGCCGCGGCACTGCATCAAGCTGTTGCGTCCGAACGCGCTCGACGAACGGTACGACTACCGACCGTTCTTCACGTACTGGGTGAACACGACGCAGATACTGGTGCTACTGCTGACGCTCCTGTGCTACGGCGTTGGCCCGATCGGCATTGGAAACGAGCAGAAGAGCAGCCAGGTGTTGGTCACCAGCTTGAGCTTGCAGACGGTTAGTCTTGGGCTTTATAATGCTGGTAGGAGACCCTTTTCCTAATTTCCTTTCCCTTTTTGATTGTAGGTTCAACACTACGAGCAGCGAAATATCTGGATAGGACCACGGAGGGACGATCTGGTGCACCTCGGGTCCAAGTACGCACCGTGCATGCGTCGGGACGCGAGGATAATGGATCAGATAGCGAAAACGCGCAAACAGGAACGCGAAACGGCTTGCTGCATACGTAACGATGATTCCGGCTGTGTGCAGAGCTCCCAGGCGGACTGCTCCGTGCGCGGGCTGTGGCCTACGGTAGTGTGACGCCACCGCGGGCCTCTCCTGCTCGCTGGTAGTCTAATTTTTCTTTTTTTAAACGCCTTTCAGACCATTTCGACGTGGAAAAAGTGGTCCCCCGGTGACTCCGGCCCGGGCGGGCGCATCTCCGGCAGCGTGTGCGGCCTCGATCCGAAGTATTGCGACGCGCCGGCCTCGGTGGCGCCGCACGAGTGGCCGGACGACATCACCAAGTGGCCTATCTGCCGGAAGAACAATCAGTTCACCCAACGCTTCCGCTTCAAGGACCACACTGCCGAGCACATGGTGTGCGAGGTGATTGGCCATCCGTGCTGCATGGGCATCTCGGGCGAGTGCCGCATCACGACCCGCGAGTACTGCGACTTCGTCCGGGGCTACTTTCACGACGAAGCTTCCTTGTGTTCACAGGTACAGGTGGCGCCTCTTGGTGGCTATCGGAACAGGAAGCGATTAACACGCCCGTTTCGTCCTTCGACAGGTTTCCTGCTTGAACGATGTCTGCGGTATGTTTCCGTTCATCGTTACCGACCTGCCCGATCAGTTCTACAGGCTGTTCACGTCGCTCTACATCCACGCCGGTATCGTTCATCTCATAATCACTGTTGCCTTTCAACACATTCTCCTCGCGGATCTGGAGCGTTTGTTGGGATCCCTGCGGACGGCGATAGTCTACATCGGATCGGGCATCGTTGGCAACCTTACCAGTGCCATCTTCGTACCGTACAAGGCCGAGGTTCGTTTTACCGGTGTCCAGCAGCATGAGCATGTAGCCATAAAGTGTTATCTAGACTTGCATCTCCCTCAATACTTGATCCTTTAAGGCTAAACATTATCGTGTACGTTCCTTCGTTTTTTCCTGCAGGTTGGTCCCCTACCTTCGCTGGCGGGTACCTTGTCATCGTTGCTCGTGCTGCTCATCCTGTGCCACTGGCGGAACCTGAAGAAGCCGCAGTACGCCATGCTGAAGATGCTCTTCCTCGGCTGCCTGCTCTTCGGCATGGGCACGCTACCGTGGCAGCAGAACTTTACCGGACTGATATCGGGACTCCTATTCGGCACCACGTTCACGCTAGCTCTTACCCCATACCTCAGCTTTACCAAGTACAGTAGGAAAGGCAAGGTGAGGCCATCGCGGAAGCTGGAACCAGCTGAAAGTGGATAGAGTTGTCGTTACCACTAACCTATGTTCTCCGGCTTCCTTTCAGATAAAACTAGTGTGGACCTGCTTCGTGCTGCACTTCGTGATGTATGCGTTCATATTTCTGGTGTTCTACCTGTTTCCGACCATCTTCTCGCTCAACTTTCTCGACGGTAACCAAATCGCTAGCATTAACGACAACAACGGTATGCACGATCACTTCAATCCGTACGATACGTTCAACTACTTCAACGGCAAGCACGGCGACGGCGGTTCGGCGCTGCCGGGCAGCGACGGCGGAAGGCACGGTATTGGTGGCGGTGATGTGGGTGGCGGTGGTGGCCGAATTAAGGACTACGATCGCGGTGGCGGAGGAGGGACCGCGGGAGGTGGTGGAAACCGCTACGGTGGCAACGGTGGTGGGGGTGGCGGAGGAGGTGCTATTAGCATGTCGGGCGGCACGATAAAAGCCATTAATCCCAAATACAATAATATAAATAGTAACGGTAATCTTAACGCTAAATCCAATATTCATAGTTATAAGATGGTAGCTATATGTGAGAAGGGACAGTGCAATCCGCGTCCGAACGCATGACGTCGATGTGTTTTATTCTGGGTTACCACATCAATGCAATTGTTTTACGTTTTATTCATCCTTATCACAATTATGGTACCGTTACTCGATAACGAATATATACCGATATACCCCATATACCACGTGAAAATGTGAACGGATGCAGGACATAATAAAAGTAAAAACCAAAAAAAAAACCAAACAACCAAACGTTTAGGCAAATCGTCTGCGAAAACAGGGCAAAATCGTCTATATGTCAGTGGATTGCTGGAAAAGGAAAGCGAAGAGAGGGATCACGAAAATTAAGCAAAGCAAAACAAAAATAACGAAAATTGAATGAAATATATAATGAAAAACGCATGGTGTTTCATTTCCATAGAAAGTCTTTCGATTTCAGTATATTGTCTGCAGAAAGAAATGGACGCCACTTGCGTCGAGAGCTTCCTAGATAAAACATGGAGAATAGAGAGGATGATTTCTAGATTGTGTGTGGTTTATACCATATCGAAAAATGCGTTTAATCTATTTTACTTATGCTTGATCGCTGTTCATTTAAAATAACGGTACGTTTAAAATACGTTTTAACGAAAATATGGCATAACTCAACGAAGATTTTAAATTCTGACCGTGCGGCTAGACGGTCCGGGGACTTTTCTGCGACTACAGACCCCTTGAATACACCCAGCATAACGATGGACGAGAACGATGTGAAAATACCTGTAGCCGCCCTTGTAAGACCTTCGATGCTAGTAGGGTGGCATTATAAGTGAAGTAAATGTAATAGAGCATACTACTTACCGAGAATCGATTCCATATTTATCTTTTAAGCATACCAACTGGACAGAACCTCGATGTTTCACCAAGTACACTTGTTTGGATATGGAAGGCAATTTGCATCATTGCAGATTCCAGCCGAACGAATCACGGATGAAAGCAAACTGAAAGACGCAACGAACGTAGACAAATCGGTGTAAAAAGAGAATGTCTTTAAACGAATCCTTTCACCATCGCTGTATGAATAGAGGGTAAACAAAACGTTCATCGTAAAGATAATTCCCCTTGTTACATGTAATAATGTTAATTTCGACTATACATATGAATGTATTAGGCTATTTTAAAGTTTGTGGTGACCTGTTTCTGGTTGTTTCTTAAGAAATATGACGAACCAAACTATTGAACAGCCGATGAATGCTGAAAACCCAGAGCACAGATGACACCTCCTTCTCATTCGACGTCACTGACTTTTTTGACAGCCAATGATAGGCCATACAAATGATTTAGGCCGGTGTCATTGCTCCGTCGGACACTTTTTAAATCGGACGATATGTCAAATTTTATATGGGATTTGAATCAATTTTTTTTGATTAAATCGGCCGATTTTTATCGGCCGATTTTGCCATCTGTCAAATCCCATACAAAAATTTGACATATCGTCCGATTTAAAAAGTGTCCGACGGAGCAATGACACCGGCCTTAATAATGGCATAAGTATGCGGTTTCGTTTTCGTTTTTGGTTGTTATTTACAGATAAATTATTAATTTTAAATTTTATTCTTGTTCAAGAATGTTTCGAAAGGAAAAAATGAAAATAATGTTCAAATCAAAGAAGAAAGGGGTTACCCTTCTCATTCGACGTCTTTGACTTTGTTGACAGCAAACCCTTACGTACGCAGCCATACCGGCATTTGCTTCAATTCGTTTGTTTTGATTCTACGCGCAATGCAGGAAGATTTGTAGCAAAGTTTTTTTTATATATTAAGCGTTTTTGTTGAATGAAACAATGGACGTGAAAGTGAACAAGAAAGCAAATTCTCTACCAAGTGAAGAGTTACATTTGCTCTCGAAAGAGGTATACAGTTTAACAGACACTTAATACGGATATTATTGCGAAAAACATTTGCCTCTTTAGGACAGTTGTTTGATCAACATTTTCTAAATTTTGCAGGAATTAGTTGAAAGAATAAAGCAACTGGAAGCTCACAACAAGCAGCTGAAATGCATCGTACAGAAAAATCTCCAGAACAGTGATGTCGTCAACGGCAAAAAATCTAAGAAGCGTCCATTCGATTTTAGCAAATGTCACAAACGCCACGTCCTGTTGCGCTTCTACTACCTCGGGTGGGATTACCAGGGGTTTGCTGCCCAAGAAGATTCCATTGGCACGATTGGTGTGTTAAATAGGGATTGCTTTTTTTGTTAAGGACCTGTCTGAGTTGTTTTTTTTCTCGTTGCAGAGTATCATGTTTTCGCTGCACTGCAGAAAGTGTGCCTCATCGAAAGCCGAGAAACCTCAAACTACAACCGATGCGGCCGCACGGATAAGGGTGTTAGTGCCTTTCACCAGGTCATCAGTTTGGACGTTCGTTCTAAGTTTCCACCGGAAGAGCAACTGCAGGACGATAAAATAGCGGCTGAGCTCGACTACTGCTCGATGCTGAACCGAGTGCTTCCGGACGATATCCGGTGTCTCGCCTGGATGCCTATGGTGAATCCCAGCTACAGCGCTCGGTTTGACTGTCGCTCGCGTACTTATCGATACTTCTTTCCCCGGGGGAACCTGAATATCACCGCCATGGAGGAAGCCGCTCGGTACATGGTGGGCACGCACGACTTCAGAAACCTCTGCAAGATGGACGTCGGCAATGGGGTGGTGACTTTTGTGCGAAGCATCGAAGAAATCTGCATCCGACAGTCGCAGGCGGACACGTTGGACGATCGGGGCTACGATATGATGTACCTGCAGCTGCGTGGCAAAGCCTTCCTTTGGCATCAGGTTCGATGCATTATGGCTGTGTTGTTGCTGGTTGGGCAGGGCAGAGAGACGCCTGCGATCGTGCAGGAGCTGCTGGACGTGGAGAAAAACCCCTGCAAGCCCCAGTACAGCATGGCCAGTGATGTGCCGCTGAATCTGTACGACTGTCAGTTCAATGAGAACAGTGGTGAATCAGAGGATGTTCCAACAAACGACGAAAGTGATTTGCGAGGGTGGATTTACAAAGAAGACGATCTATGGCGTACCATGTCGGATCTACAAAGTCTATGGACAAAGCACAGCGTAAAGTAATGCGTGGTATATTTTTCTGCTTCCTACTAGACCCTTAAAGCGTTTTTTTTAAATCATCTGTTAGGACTACCATGATTCGTGAGATGTTGGCCACGTTGCACGGTGTGTTCCGGGAAAACTTTGGGACGGCGCGTCCCCTTACCAACCAAGCCGATTCTCTAACGCAGGGCGTCAGAAGCAGAGAATATTGTCCGTTGTTGGACCGACAGCGATGTGGTGAGTTTTTACGCTACTAGAAATGTTAACGCCATGTGATTATGCGAATTGTTTAACCAATCGCATCACTAAAATAGCTTACCCGCAGCTCTTGATCATGGACATTTTTATTTTGCCTTTCTTTCATTTAAAATCTGGTCGAAAAGAGAGTCTAGAGAATCGCATCGAGCATTACTCCAAGAAGCGACGCATTGAGGTTAGTGTTAAATCAATCCAGCCCGGCACGGTCAGTTCGGACGGTTAGCGGCAACACCAATGCTTGCCGGGTAGCACGTAGCACGCGTAAAACTGATCGACGACAGCCGTTATGTAGATCGGGAACGTGCGTACCGTGCCGAGAATAACATTAAACGCGTTTTGCTTCTGTTGTTTATAGGATCTTTTTTTATTTGGGATACATTTACGATTTGTACAAGAGGAATGAAGAGCAAGTGCAAAAAAAAACACAAGAACAGAAAACCCTTAACCTAGATGTTTGTCAATTTCTTACAATAGAAGATCCGATCCGTTCCCTGGCCGGTGCGTTCATCCGGCTCATGCTATCTTCACCTCGCCAGTGCCGCGCACGCAACTGACTTTGATGTGGCCAGCAGGCCGTGCCATTAGTATGTATTGCGTGAGCGCAAGATCGCACTCCTCTCAGTCGATCGTTTCGCACGATCGCGTCTGTTTTCGGCATCGATATCGTGCGCAAACGGGGTGGGGTGGATCGAAGAAAGGCAAGGGTGGAAAGGACGGGCTGAAATCTTCAATCTCGTAGTTTCGCTCATCTAAAACCGTGGGCACGCGTGCGTGTGTGCATGCCCGCGCTGCACAAAACTATACAGAAACAGGTGACTAGAATTGACGTGTAACCGTAACCCGCCGGGAAAAGACGTGGGTAGAATAAATAATAATAAGGTCTTGCTGTGGGTTTTGCGCTTCGCCTGTACCCAAAAAGCCGCTGACAGGAAAGGCGGGGAAGAGCGAAGGGCCATCGGCGAAAACCCTTAAGGCCTCTAAGTTCTTCCTATCCAACGAGAATGTGTTGAAATCGTTCACCTGACATTCAGTTCGGAAGATTATCCACGGACTTCGCGCGATGGTATCTGTATAATGGAATGGTAAGAAAAAAAAGAATGTTTAAATGATATTTTGGCTGCCATTTCTACAAGTATGAAGGAAAATAGTAGCGATTGTTACCTTCGTCTTGCTAGTTTCAGCACAACGGGACCTTCTTTCACATTTTTAAACAGAGCAATCGTTTCGCAGTGGCTCATTCCCTGCACGGCAACGTCATTGATAGAGAGAATTTCATCTCCTACAAAAAAAGGGAAAAGAAAACACTTGAGTTTCGGTTTCGTAAAGTTGCCACATTGAAGGAGAGCCAAGTGGCGCCCTTACCCGCCATCAGCGTTCCATCGAGTGCAGCCTGTCCGCTTGGGAAGACCGTCTTCACGTAGATGCCCATGTTGCCACGTGGCGAGTCCCGGCCGCCGACTATGCTGAACCCGAGCGACTTCATGCCGGCTCCCTTGTAGAAGGTGACGGTAAGGATGGTGCATTTGTGTATTCCTATCCACGGAAGGGAGAGAGCATGGTGGAATCGTTAGCCACCACTGCTGGTAGGATGAATGGTGTTCGTTCCATCTTACCCTCGATGTAGGACGATCCCTCTTCGTTGATCAGTATCCGCACGCCGGCCTCGAATTTGGTACCGTCCAGCGAGCAGTCCAGCTCCTCCCGCGCACCGCTGATGTTGTTCTCAGTCTTTGAGCGCTGCAGCGGGTTGCCCTCCAGCGAAGGGCACCCATCAGCCCCACCCGAAAGCCCGTCACCCCCGTCCGATTGGAGTCGGATGCGTTGCACCGACCGGGGGATGTCTTCCTCGCTCTTCAGCGCCTTCACCGCACGGTAGTCCAGTTGCGCCTGACGCGTTCCACCGATGGGCACGTTCCGACGGATCGTGTCGGAGATCACCTGCACCATGACCGTCGGGCCACCGTCGGCCAACGACGTCCGACCGTCATCGGCATGCGTCAGGTGGCGTATCGCCTGGTTGATGCTACCGTGCGACACCGGCCGGTAGAGCGAGTACAGTCCCGTCTCGTTCGGATCGATCGCCTTGTCCGGCAGCGCAATCTCTTCGTCACTATCCTTGATGAGCCGCTTCGAGCCCAGGATCTGCGAGTAGCCGTTCTTCGCCAGCGCCTCCACGCGCTGCTTGCTGATCATCTGCCACTTTTCGTCGTCGCAGATCGTGTTCGAGATCGTGATGCGGTTCGCGTACACCGGCACGTAGTCCGACGGTGCGTAGATCGGCGTCAGCGGGAATGGTTTCGCGGGCTGACCGGATGCTACCGGGACGCTGCCACCGATCGCCGTCACCGTCGGCTTGCCGGGAGCCCGCGGGGACGACGACGACGACGAGGAGGAGGAGGACACGGACGATCCCGTCGACGACGCGTCGGAAGTGATCGAGATCGCACCGGAGCCTCCACCGGCCCCCAGCAGCGTCGCCGTCGTCGGCCGGGAGTCGATTTTGATCTTTCGATTGCCGTCAGAGTTGAACGTAGTTAACTCGTCATGTGCAATGACAAGGTCTACGACATTGTTGACAAATGTCGATAGGATACGCTGGACAGTGCTGGGAGACTGCAAGCCACGTAAATGATGCCCGTTTACGTTAACAATCTCGTCGCCGATGCGCAATCGGCCATCCCTGGAAGAAGCGACGCAGAGAGTAAAAAAGGACAGGGGGATTAAAAACACTCATCGGCAATCGATAGACGAACAAATTCAAATGAATTATGATGAAATAATCACACATTTTGCATAACTAAGCTTTGCTATGGGGAGCACGTTTTGTATGCCTTTTGCGTTGCCAGTCGATGGAGCGCGGCGTTCAATGGGACGTACTACTCGCTTGAAATATTAAATTCGATCTATTGCTCTTTTTATTCATCCCATAACGGGCTTGGATTCAATTTCCATTCAATGGCTTGGCAATGATAAAGTTATTTTTAATTGATCGAAGCTCTTTTTTACAAACTGCAGCAATAAATGAAACTCACTATGATAAGCAACTCGTAACTGATGAATAGCAACTTACATATCCATTTAAAGTTCCTAAGGTATTTAACTTCCGTAAGTTGTCTGGCGGATTTCTTACTTAAACATTATTCCATAGAAACGTTACAACGAATTGCTAATTAGAAAAAAAAAAGATTTCTCTAACCTTCGCCTTCAATGTACCCGTGAAGCTAGCGACTTACTTGTAAGCAATGCCTTCCGGGTCGATCTCGGTGACCAGATAGCGCGTCTCGCACTCGCCCTCGTCCAGCCCGATGGTTTGCGGCGTCAGCTCGATACCGATCGTGTCGTCACCGTGCTGCTTGACCAGCTTGATCTGCCGGAACCGGCGTCGGATGGTGCCGCAGTCAAAGTTCGCCCCCGATACGACCGATGACGAGGACGAGGACAGCCGCCGCCGGCTACCAAAGACGTACGATTGATCCTTGGTGCGGATCGCATCCACGTACGCGTCGCCCATATGTGGCCCTTGCGCTTGCTGTTGCTGCTGCTGCTGGTGGTGGTGATGCGTGGCGGAACTGACGCTGCTGTTGAGCGAGATGTTACTGCTGTCGTCGATCTTGTCCTCCGCGTGGCGGCCGTCGCTGTCGTAGCCGGACTCGTTACTGCTCAGGCAGCTGCTGAGCCGCTGGTAGTTCAGCACGAAGCTGTGCTCGGTGTCGGTGAGCGTCTTGATGGAGTTGTTGCGCGACATCACGCCGACCTCGCTGATCGACTTGCTGTCGGCGGCGTTGGCGGCGGACGCCGCCCCCGTCAGGAACACGTCGCCACCTTCGCCGGAGATGTTCAGCTGCGAGTCGGTGATGGAGACGCTGTCCAGATCCGAGCGGAGGCTCACGATCGATCCACGGTTGCCGGTGCGAAGGAGGTTCTCCTTGATGCGGTTGTAGTTGATCACCGAGCCACCGTTCTCCTCCGGCAGGACCGAGAGTTTGGAGCGCAGAAATGCGTACGGAAAGTGGTTCTTTTTCGAAAGCGACTCCTGCTGCTGGTGTTGCTGCTGCTGATGCTGCTGGTGGTGGTGGTGGCCGGAAGTCTGCTGGTTGATACCGACGCGCGCGATGTCATCGCAGCTGGAGGACTTGTTGGTGGATGTTGGAGTGCTCGCGCCGGACGCATTGCCAGACGCGTTGCCCCGCGCGTTGCCCTCGTTCAGCCCGGTTAGGTGCAGCTGGGAGGAGCTACTACTACTGACCGGACCCTTCCCGTGCCCATTGGCAAGGTTGATGCCGTCGGTTGGGTCGTCGCACTTAACGTACGACGAGGTGTTCAACTGACTGGTGGAGCTGCTTCGGTACAGCATCTGCTGGGTGTCCATTTTCGTGTGCTCCCCCGCATGCGCCATTTGGTGAAGCATCTGGAGCGATTGCCGATGTTGTTGCTGTTGCTGTTGCTGCTCTTGCTGCTGCTGCTGCTGCTGCTGCTGTTGTTGGTGTTGCTGCTGGATGAACTGCTGCTTTTGGTAATGGCTCGATTTGTGGTTGAGCATACCGGTGGAGCCCATGCGGTAGAAGAAATTCCGGAACGTCCCCGACGATCGCTCCGTGTTGAGCTTCACCAGCGGATCGTGGCCATTTCCAGCCGCCGACGAGTTGTTTGCCGTTCGTGACCCACCGCTACCACTACTACTACTACTACTGCTCGTATGATTACTGCTTTGGTATGCTTTCTCGAGTGCCGGTTTGCTCCCCTTCTTGCCATCGGACTCGCACGCCAGCGTGTTGATGCACGGCTCGGAAGAGGACGCGATGGACGCGGCGTTGATGGTCGATGATGGTGGTGGTGGAACGATCGGTGGGGCCACCGTAACCAACGCCAAACTACCCGGTATGGAGGCTAGCTTGTGCGCGTCACTACTGCGCCGAAGGAGATCGAACTTTTTGCCCATTTTGCGGCCCCATGTGAACACTGTAACGGGAAGAGAATCATTTGATTAGACAGGGGGACACATTTCATTATCATCTGCTAATGTATGGGGGGAGTTTCAACAAGGCATAATCTACCTTTTTTTTTTTAATTTAATTTACGGATTGTTTGAACAGTTGTTCTTATATGACCACTAGCACATGCTTCATAAGTTGAATACTTTACAAACGTACTTATGTTTTCTTTTACAAACGTTGGGAACCTAACAGACTGCTTTACCATGCTTGAGTCTTTTGCCAATTCCTTTACGATATAAACCAGAAGAGATTATATCTTAAATCAACTGTGCTCGTTCGTTCTACTGCATCGCGAATCCGCGTCAAGCGATCCTTTCGTTATCCCTGGTTCGAAAATTTTTTTGTTCTCCGTTAACAAATAGTGCTTCACATTGTTCTCTGCGTTCATTCCCTTAAGCGCAACCATTGCAAAAGCCCTCCAGCTTCCTTTGTGCCAAATCGTGCCGAGCTCGCGCTTATCCAATGTACTCCCTTTCAATAATCATTTTGTCGATTTGTGATTTAAAGTTCTTCCCGTCCAGAGTCGTCCATCGCGCCAGACGCCTCTCCATGCCAGTGACCATTTTTAAAGAGGACGGGCATATGCAGCAAATGCACGAAAGTGCAACCGAACGACCAGAAGAATCCCGCAGTATATGGATAATGTATTTGAGCTTCGCGCGAACAAAGGTGCCCTTTCGCGGCCCGGTCGGTTTGCTGCCGGAGGGTATGTGGCATGCATGGCCCCAGTGTGCTTTAGTGACTTGCTACCTTTGTAGGTCCGCTTGCTCCTTCCCCCACCCAGCCATCCCTTCCTTTCGCCCCTCGCCCACCCTGATCGATGCACGTTCATTTCCGTGTGCTATGCCGCGACGAATTCTGTTCCGTTCCGCGCAGTAACTGCTGCCACCGACGCCGGCTTCCCGGAGACGCGGGCCGGCATTATTCGTTCGTCGCAAGACTTCATCTTCCCGCTCCCCTTCCTCCCTTCGTTTTTCTCCGTCCATTGCCCCCCTGGCACTGCAGCACAAGACCTTGAACCAGAAGAATGATGCATTTAATGATCGGTAAGATTATTGGCGCGGATGCAGATGCAGTCTTTTCGCAATCGAGTTGGGAGGTGAAACCTTATACTCCCCGGGCGCCATTTGGCAGACGCTGGCAAAGATATTGGAGAACTCCGCGTTCCACCCCTCCCCGGCAACCGTGGCGCGGCAAGAAAGTAAGCAATGCCGCACAGCGGATGCCATCGCGTACGTTCGGCGTCGATTCCGTTTCACATTTTTGTGACTTTTTTTTCTTCCTCCCAACTCCCATCCCACCGTTCACTCGCTCCCTGGCGGCAGCGGGTAGCGAAAAGGGTTCGAAAGGTGGTAAAATAAAATAAAAATAAGCCACACTGCTGCCGCACTGCTGAACGGTGCCTGGTAAGGTGTAGGGTTCCTAATGCGCCCAGACATGTGGAAAAATGTTTCGTTTTCTTAGCGTACGCTGGTGAAGGGATGCTTTTGGGGCGGAAGAAAGGAGAAGGAGAAGGACGGATGACTCGACGTCGTATTGTATTTCGCGGCTGTGCGGGGAAGTAAATTGAGAACTCATGCAACAAAGAAGTATGCATGCAGTATATGCAGCATCTTTTGCCGGCAGAAGAACGCTGCAGAAAGCACAGAAGATGAAGAAGAAGGTAACAGCGCAGACAGGATGCAGAAGCTGCAGAAAGTCATTCCCCGCTTTATCACCGAACCCAAAAGGTACGTGCGGGCTAGCTTTGCATTGAACCTTATTGGCGAGAGCAAATTTATAAAAGATGCAACTAAACGAGGGGCCCAAATACCAAATGCCAGCCAACGTGTACGTTACTGGGCCATACTGGAAGTACAGGAATCCGATCGGGCGATGCAGTCGATCGACTGGCTGGTCCTGCAGTCCGGTAGGTCGGTGCACCATTGAAAGAAGCTTGACTGATGTCACTTGCCCTAAACGTAGCAGTGTCCAGCGATCCGGTTAGCCAGAGAAAGCACCGTTAGAACGGTTGCACCAGGGTGCCATGCCATTTACAGCAAGCCGTTTCACATCGAGACCGGCCGATACTATTTCTGTTGCTTTGGTTATAAATTAGAAGGGGAAAAACATCGCCGTTCATATTTTAGGGATGAGATAAGAAAAGCGACACAGTAAGAAAATGTTAACTGCCTGTGACTTTTATATTGATATGAGTATGATTTCTAAATTTGTAATATTTTAGTGTAGTTTCTTTGCGATTGTAATATTTCCAGATAGTCAAACCACATTTTATATTAAAATGAAGTTGTGAAAAATGAAAAAAATTAAAAATCATTTGGATTTGGACAATTAGAATAAAAACAAAAGTTCAAAAATGTATTTAAAAAAATACATCAATAACCAATTAAGCAGGCTGGATCTTGGTTATCTTGGTTACCTTCAAGACGATAATACGAAGGCGAAGACGGTAAAAAAAAAAAGGTGTTGTTCCTGAAAGTTGAAATCACAGGGGACATATTGCATTGTGGATGATGATAGACTAGAGTGTTGAATTACAAACAATAGGGTGGACTTCCTTAAACACTTTCCGAACATACTCAAGCACCCAGTAGTATTTATACTATAACTTAATAACATAAATAAATGATCAAAAGAATCCACTAGTTAGGAAACCAATCTCATGTTTTCTACCTATATATATTCTATAAATTCTACTGTGATTTGCACGTCATTGCTCTTAACTGTTAAAAAATATCATCCAAAACTAAGGAAATTTTAGGATCTCTGTGGTCATCCACTTGCCCACTGTGCGATCTCCACCAAGATCGGCCAAAACTGGTGTTGCGCTGGAGCCTGCGTTCCAATAAATCATTGCCGGTGATATCACCTATTTGAGCTATTACCGGGGCCACATTTGGAAAGCCTCCAACAGCAGCAGCGGCATTGTGCCCATTAGCGACACCACCGACGGCTTGGGGAGTTCGTTTCTGCTGGCCCTTTTCAAGCCGGGTAGTTAGGGCCAGTAGGCGGCGATGGATCTATCCGCCCGACACGAATGACAAACTCGGTTGCATTGCGGCCACTGCTAGCCACGCATTTGTGGACCTTCCACCTTGATCGATGGACCAGGCCGCCTCTTCAGCGGCTCGGAAGACGGAGCAGCCGGATGGTTAATGATCCTGTCCAAATAGTGTCACGCAGCCGCACGCACGATCGCCGTGCAAACGGTGGACAAAGTTCCAGGAACAGTAAAATCTGTTCAAACGATCTCAGCTCGGGAGCTTGTGCTGGACGGTCTGGCCTTCCTCCTTCCTGCCGCCTAGGGCCTCACCTTGGACGTGCCGTGTAGCATGATCGATATCGGGACCGGTTTTTGCTTGATTACCGAGAATAGAATAATTATTTGTTGGACAACCGCCGATCCGATCCGGTCACCGCTCGTCTTCGACAGGGCTCGATTTATCGGTGCTCGAAACGGGCATATCCCCCCCGTGCGAACGCTGGGATGGGAACGCTGGGACCTTATGGGCCAATACGCGCAATTAGGCGATTGATTTTATTGGCGACGCCGGGTTTAATTATGATTTAGGTCGCCGCGGGATGCAATGTGGACGGACCGGATTTATCACCTGCACCAGCCAATTTCCCCGCCGCCAAAGCCTCCCTCTGTCACGTTCCAGAGAGGCAACAAGAACGCGGTTTTCTTACAAACGATCGCTAACAGTTGGCTGCAGTGACGCGCGGCACGCAGGTAACTAATATTTCCCGGACTGTTGAAACCTTTCCCTATCTTTTCCCTGATCGAGCGCCATTGTGCTGAGCCGTTTAATGGCTGCCCATTTATTTTAATAGCCACATCTTGCTCTGCAAAGCTCCATTCCTTTCCAATAGCTTTGTGTGCTTTTTATGAACACCGTGTGGCACGTGGATAACAAATGGGCCATATAAAGTCAAATTTTAAAAGCAGGTGTGATGTTTGAATGCTGTTTGAGGAATGTTTTTCTTTAAGTTCTATTAATACTAGTTAAAAAAGACTTGATGCTTCGCCATTCTCCCTCAAGTTTCTTTGATTTTGTAAGCCTTCAAACCTCCAAGGTTTAGCTATCGGACTCTTCGTGGCTGAATGCACAAATAGTTACTACCAAACATCAAACGTGATGTGCTAGAATGTGTCAAATGCTGTCAACAAAATTGTTCGAATTAAAACATGAAATTAGTATTAGCAAAAAAAAAAATAATGGGGAAAGGAATCAGAATGGCGTATTTTTATTCGAGTTAAAAGATAAATGTAACTCGGCTTGTGTGCATTGCAAAATTCGACGGTTTTTTATTATGAATTTGATCTTTTGAATATTTGGGCAGTGCTCCTTAGTCTTCTATTCTAAAAATGTTCTATATCAAACATGCAGGACCTATCGCCTGACTAAAAAAAGCACCTCTATAGACATTTTCTGACTGGTTTGCGTTGAATTGTGGACAGCTGCTGGTTCTAATTGTACGAAAATCTTTCAGTTGAAGCACACTGCAACGAATGCGTACCAAAACTGCGGATCTTCTGGTGAAAAGCTTCGGCATAACAAGTTGAAATTTTCCAATTCTCCTACATACAAACTGCAAGCGACACCATCAACCATTTTGACCGTTGACGATGGGCTGTAGCACCTAACTCAAGACCTAATAAAAAAGCTAACACTTTTTCGTGTCTGGGGGTGGTCCATGTTATGGTTCTTAGTGGTCAACGGTGGGGTTGTTTCTTTTCCGCTTTTGCTGACCCATTGCGTGACTCTACGCTGGCCAGCCTTGCGCCGGCCGACGATCGCCGCGTGGAATGTCGCCTCTTCCGAAAATGTGATACACAACAAATTTGCCCCGCAATGTTCCGCTGTTTCCAATACGAAACGAAACAAAAAAAACCCTCCCCAATCGTAGCCATCAAGCAGCAGCGGGAAATGTGTGGCTCGTGTTATAGTTTGTGCCGCTTTGGTGATCACGTACCAAATATGTAAGTGGAAAAAAAAAGAAGAAGCGGAAGCTAACAAAAACACACGACTTGACTGAACGCAAAACCCACTGACCAATGCAATACGCAACCGTTGCTCGCGCTAAACATCGGCAAAAAGCGTTGAAGCGGTTGGAAAAATTGAAATAACATTCGAAAAAAAAAAAACAAGACCGGAAGCTGCTGACGAAACGTGGTGGAAAACAATGCAAAAGGTAGGGCAAGGGGAGCAGAGCAAATGAAAGAAACGACCGGCGCAAGAACGAAATGCCAGCGAATTCCACCACCCGCGAGTCTTCGCAATTCGATCCCTGAACATCAGAAACGCGACAGATCAGACTGAACTGAACTTCGAAAGCACACCTTCAAACACAGACACACGCATACGCACATATATACAGTGCGTTTCGAAATTATAGCCTCACCTAGTTTGTTTTTTAAGAAGTAAGAAAGATATTTTGTCTTATGGAACAAATAAGCGCTGACTACAAATAGCAGAGATTACTAAATGTCCTGAGGACGCTCTAATCAGTTACGCCATTAGGATAAATTACTTGAAATATATAATAGGAGCGCGTACGCTGGCTCAAACATGACCCACATGATGTCGTGGGTTCGAATACAAGATCGGACCTCCCCCCCAGTACAAAGGACTGACTATCCACGTACGTTAAAGGGGAAGAGTCTCGTAAGCCCTAAAAATGGGCAGGCATTACCAAATTAAATTGGTCGTTACGCTAGAAAAAGAAGAAGATACGTTTGGACATAGTTTCAGAGATAGATTTCCCAGGATTTCAACAGATAGCATTCTTCTGCTGCTTCTTATATGCAAAGAACCAAATATTATCAATGAGATTTAGGTTTGGAGAAACCTCTAGTAATGTTGAACTCCCGATCGTTCCAACTAAGGCGTTGTACTGCAGAAAAATCACCTGCTGATTCTTTTGTCGCTCCTGGGAAAGTATCAAAATGTCGAACAATCTTATCGACGTATTGCACTGTCCATATGTGATGGAACAATCGACAGGTCGCTCTTCTAACGGCTGCTGAATGATTCCTCTATAGTGAAAGAACCATCACCAACATTTTGCTTTTGAAGAGCATCTTTAAGACGCTTCATCTTAGCGTGAGATAAAATAAATTCTAGCTGACACTATCATTTTGACACGTAGTGTACTTACGCACACGGTAGCCATTTTCCGTTCGTTCGCCTGGTGGACGGAACCACGGAGTGACGTCAGTTTTCACGCAACCGCCCTATCCATCGGAAGGTTCGTTCCTGCCAGATCTGCACACCTTCACCGCTGTGGTAGCTGGAAACTTAACGCCTCACTAGTCCATTCCCTTGGACCGCCATCCCACGTTTCTCCTTACCATCGAGGTACCCCAGGGTGACTGACTTCCCGGTGACGCGCGCAAATTTCGCTGTTGTCATCGGAATTAGGAATGTTGTTACACCGCAACGTCCAGAGACCTCCCAGGTTGCGCTCGGAAAATTCGGCCCGGTTCATTAAATTCCACCGGAACTCCACCGGGACCCGCGCTAGTAATTGTGTGTGTGTGTGTGCGGGTATGTATGTGTTTTTTTTGCGTGTGTTATTACAAGCTTGTGCGGCCACTGAAATAACCTTCTGTTTTCCATCGTTCCCAAAGCCTCCTTTTAGAACGGACTATGCGGGGGTTGTTTTTTTTTTTTGCTGTGTATAAGCGGAGTGCAATGCACATTCCCGAGCTACGACCCGGGATGACCAACGACCAGGGAACACGGTCCGTTCACGAGTTTATTAGCCACCTCGGCTTCTCCGGATTCTCGCACCACCGTTTGCCACCAACCCGGAAACCACCACCTGGAAGTGCGGCCCATTCTGTACATGCATCCATCCAGTTAGCCGCTCCGGTCCGGGCCGACACACCGGGAGCAAATGGTCCGGAACCGATGCGATTGGCCGCGGTTAGCGTGTGCGTGTGTGTGGGCGCGCGAGTGGATGACTTCTGGCTGACCCGGTTTTGGTGCGGTGTTCGGTGTGTTTTTGAAATGCACAAGTCGAGCTGTCGAGATGGAAAACTCGCGCCCGGAGAACACACCCCCTCCCGCGAACGGGGTGCAGTCCTACACATACACACAAATGCACACACACATGCATATATAGCCACTAGTCGGGCGTTAGCAGATGGCAAAAGACATGGATGATGGGCATGTTGGCGATTTGGGCGTACGCGAACACCGTGCAGTTTCCGTTGACGCGCCCTGGACGAGGTTCGCCTCGGCGTCACATCATAAACACTCACAACCGTTCTCGCGCTTCTTCACCCCTTCCCTAGGCCATTGCACCGGTCAAATGGACCGCGGGATAGTGTAACGGTCCCGCGAACCCCGAGAGCCACGGCCGTCGTAGTGGTTTAATTGATAATTAGGCAGCGAATTGTTTGCCACGTACAAATGGCCATCATTACGATGATACGGCCGCTCTTTCGCAGGACGGGAGCAGGCAGCAATTAGCCGACCAGTTGTTTGTGTGTGTGTGTGTGTGTGGGGAGGGTATGTGCGCATCGATTGTAGCCACCCCACCACCACCACCGTTTTCGGTAGGACTCGAGCCAACAGGATGCTTTCTTTTGATGCGGCTAATTGATGAGTTTTCCGGAATGTTTGACGCTCGCGCCATCGTAGGACTGCTGCGCGCACAGGCAGCTTCCGTCGTTCATGAGGACCTCGTCCATATACGTTTGATGCGGGACGTACGGCTGAAGCGAAATAATTTGTGAACTGCATGCGCCTCAGCTCGTAAATTAAAAGGCACAGTAAGCTGCAATTAATTGCAGTGCAGCGTGGAACACCCTCGTCTGTTGGCGTTTTGTGTGGTTCAAAGGGTGGTTCATTTCATTGTATGCACCTTTAAAAGCGCAATGTTCGGTTGGTTCCTGGTAGTTGTTTTTGTTTAATCATGAAAGCTTATACGATTTGGTTTGAAATCTAGAAAGAAAACGCTTTCCATTAGATAGGTCTAAGATTTGCGTATGACAATTTTATTCCTTTTTAATAGCTGTATGGAATTGCAAAACTCAGTGTGTGTTTTGTTTTGTTATAATAAGTTTCGAAGGGAGAGCTATATGCAGCGAGGAATCTTGGATAATCAATGTGTAAATTTTATGTCATCTTAATATGCCACTTTAACAACTTTGCTATAGCGAAAGGCGTTGACGTCTGTACTAAACAAATTTAACATCTATTACGAATAAGTACAAATAAGCACTAGTTATAAACGACCAGCATCTATCAGTTGCTCATAATTTTCACATTCTTTCCATGAACCGTGTTATTTAATCATGCTTACGCACACATTTGGCATGCAGCTTCTCCTGTGGCGTCTTCCATGAGCAATCGATTGGATTATTTGTCATGTCGAGAAGTGTTACATTAGCTGAGGTCCCGTTTACATCAAAGTTTGCTATTAGGTTGCCTTCGGCGTATACATGTAACGATTTTACGGGAATAAAAGATAGATTCAAACGGGGGAGTTGATTATGACTGATGTCTAATGAATGTAGTTGGGCTGGGAAGCGTGTACCATTGATTACAAAATCGGTCATGTTGTTATATCCAAGGCGGAGCGATTGCAAACTCAGCATCGGTGCAAAACTTTCCATGCTAGCAAAATTTAACCTATTGAACGACATGTGAAGCCACTCAAGGCTTTCCAGTATCTCTAAACACGCGGGAACAGTGCTTATCATATTTCTAACCACGCTGAGTTCATGCAGGTTTGGAGTACGCCATTGACAAATGTCTACCGCATGGAGCTTATTTGCTCTAAGATCAAAGCGTAGCAGTGTATCCGTAGTTAATTTTCCGAAAAGATGCTCTATTTTATTCCCGGCGAGGGTTAAGGTAATAATTTTGGGAAATGCATTGAATATGTCGAAGTTCACCCACGTCAGTAGATTTCCTGCAAGCTCTAACCGAGTAATATTTATTTTACAACGTTCTGGGGCAAGAGTGTTTATAGAACTTATTCTATTTTTACTTAAATTTATCAAATCAATGTCTGTATGCCCACACAGTCCATCGAGATCAAGATTTTGCAAAAGAGAATTTGTGATCAGCACCTCGAATACTTTCTTCAAATTGCTTATGGTAGCAGGCATATCCGCAAGTTTGCTGTTTACAATGTGCAGCTTTATCAGTGTATCGTTATCTTCGAACTCGACCACTTTCAGCCCCGTTTGCTTGATAAAAAGATGCGTTATGTTGCTCGCGCTGGGAAGCGAAATGCTTTGCACATTTTTGGAGTTTTGAATGTTAACTATCATGCATTTGAGTGAATCGTTCAGTATCGTCTCATCAACGTTCCTTAGCATTAGGTTTGTAAACACTACAAATTGAACGGCGTCAGGGAAGTAGCGATACAGAAATGTGTCTTCCTTAGATTTAAGATCGGCTATTGAACACCCGCCTTTTACACACTGTACGCTGAGGGCGTTGAGAAGATCCGTCAAGAATAAGCAAAGATGCACGCTAGAATATTAGAAAAAAAAAACTACAATACCGGGACACGGGGGTTTAGAAAACCATCGTTACACAAAACCAACCATGGTAAATTAACACTCAAACTTCTCATTTAAAGAACGAATCGAATGAAGAGCCTTATCCACAACGAAAAATCGATTGACCCTTGTGAATACGAGTTCATCGCTTTATAAAGCAATCCTACTCGTAGAATTATATACTTGTTAAGGAAGTAATTTGTCTAACACGTGTCTATGTTAATGATGAATAACAAATGCAAAATTATCAGTCATGGTGCCACATTTGTCCAAATTCGTTACGCTATCGTCATCACAATTTCACGGAAGCGATAAACCTTAGGGTTAGTTTATTTTTAAAGATTAGCAGTAGAAATTGAGCGACGCCTCATTTAAAAACGATTGACATTGTGATGTTATCTGTCTAAGTCTTAATGATCGACTTGGGTTATATCATTTTAAAATGCAATATTCTTTTAACCAAATTTTTCCTCTCTTCGTAGTGACCTCTTACAAATTCTGTCACACACACAATCGACGCTTAGGGAGTTCCCCATGAACAATCGATTGGATTTAGGAAAGCGTGTCCTGTCGAGAATCATCGCTGTAATGCCATTTTCTGTAAGATTAAACAATTGCAAGTTCGGCAACGGGATAAAACTATAGTTGGCGGTAAAGCATAGGCGATTTAATTGCATTTTCCATTTAATTGGGGTGTTACGTATGCCAGACTCGGTTGCTTTCCGCCTTAAGTGTGGCTTGGTTTGGTAGGTTTTCCATGGACAAATTCCAACGCTAGCTAGGTTACTTCCAGCTAGGTCTAAATATTCGAGCGCATAGTGTGCAATGCTTCGCGGGGATTTGATACGATTTATAGTTTAACATATATTTCTACATGTTCATGTTCTATTACTTCTTACTGCTACCACTATTGTGACGATGGTATTACCCTTGGTCCATCTTTTGGAATGTCACGAGGAAACACTTGACAGTCTCCACCTTTCATGAAGCTTCTTAGCACTAGCTTCAACGTTCTCTCTTTTCTTTGGCAAAACTGTTTCCTCGCGAGGCCACCAGTCTGGTCACTCGAGGGAAGTCCTGGGTCGGTACGTGCCCTCACAGGTGGACACGTTCGACGCGTGTCGGTTGCGAAGGTGCCAGTATCCGGGCCCCGATAGTCAGCTCCCGGACGACACAACATTAATCTTATCGTGCTCACATTCGCGGCACGCACACCGCACACGCCACCACTTCTGGGAAAGTTTGCGTTGCGACCTTCACCGGGAACTGGCCAACTGGCATCAAGCTAGCAGCTATAAAAAGTCCCCGAACTTACGCCCCTGCAAATGGCATTAAACGGTTTTGGAAACTTGACCTCATCAAGCCACCGCACCTTCACTAATTGGATCGGATATTGAGGAGTTAATTGGTTTGGTTTGCCGAGCGGGTAGCCGCAACTTTTGCGATTGTGGTGGCATTAAGGTGGCCACCTTGTGCGCTCACTGTTTGCACTATGTTTGGACGCCAGTGCCGAGACGTGCCGTAAGGGCACACGACCTCGAACGCGTGCTGCACGAACCTGCGCTTGGTGGTACTGCACCGGGGACATGTCACCCGTGCGTCTCCCGTTGCGTTCGGAACATCCAATAGGTTGACGGCGATCACTGCTGCCCCTCGTGGTTGACTGCTCGATGGGAGTTCGGTTGAAACCTCACGGTAGCACTTCACAAAGTCGTCGACGGTTTTATAATCATCGTTTGCACATTCCCACATACGTCACGCCACGGAAGCGGAGCTGGTTCCCGAGCTCTTTTCAGCCCAGGTCGGAAGTGAACCGTTCCCAGCAGCTCACTGAATCGAGCCCACACGCTCACGCGCGCCACAGATAATGCGAGTCTTCCCGCGGAAGAAAGGCCACTTCGCTACGCTGATAAGAGCACGCGCAACGAATCACAACTTCCCCGTTTTTGTGTCGTTCTTTCGTGCTTCTTGGGCGCGAACCGCCATGGCGAGAGATGCACAGTACAGAGAGAATCGAAAGAAACGATTTAACTGCTAAGTCTAAGCCCTAAGACCCTCTGCCCCGAGGTACTGAGTCGATCGAGCTACTTGAGCGGACTGGTCCGGCTTCGAGCGAGGGCGCACGGTTCGGTTCGCCAATTGGCAATGGCGAGGGCACACACCAAAACCGATGCGAAAGTTTCGCGCGCAAGCGACCAATCTAAACCGGACTGGCCCCCCGGAGGAGGTGAGGGGCGCTCGGTACTGTCATGTTCCGTTCCGGCGAACCGATCCGGGGTGGCGACGGGTGGCTTTGCTATAGTCGCCTCGCTGGTATGTTTGGCTGTAATGTTGCCGCTTTGGAATGTTAATCAAGCCTCTTCGGCTTGGTTTGTTTGTTGGATATGGAAATCCGTACGCCGTAGGCGAGCAAGGCCGACTCCGCTTTTCCGTTTTCCTTTTTCTTTTCCTTTTCTTTTTTTCCCTTTCGAACTGCATCACGTTGCAATGCTGCGGGGTGCATCGAGGCAGCGACGAGAAAGAGCAGTGTGCACTTGCACACGTGTTGCCCGCGTCGTCGGAATCGTTTTTTTTTTTTGCCTAATGGGCTTTCCTTCAGATGTCGGTTGGATCCGTCCGAAAGTGCGCCGTCCCGTCAAACAGGTGCGGTGAGTTCGGTGCACGGCTATCGGAACCGGTGGGTGGAAAGTGAAATTATCTAACGGGGCCAGTTCCAGTGTCCAGTAATGGCGACGGGATGGAACATCGGACCGATATCGGCACCATACACGCTTCGGACACTTGGCTGGTTTCAAACAAAGTCGTCGGACAACCACAGCTGCTGTTGCGGTGTCTACTGCTGCATAGTAGGCTGATTTGGCTACTCATTGCGGACAGTAACTTTTTGAAGTCAAATAAATTAGTTTTTTTGTAAATATGGGGACGATTTTTTCATGAAATATTTCACGACATATTTCAATGAAAAGAATGGAGTAAACAATTGAGTCTTTTATGACTTTTGAGAGTTTGAGGTTTGATTTTTCTAACATTCCAGGGTAAAAATAGCTTTGCTTTAAAAACGTGCTCTGGCCATTTACTATATTGGAAAAGAAACTGTTGCAACTGATCCAACAATAGAAGTAACCTCTAATCTTTCGGGGGACAATTTTGTGAATTTTTTCAACAGTTTAGTACTGATGTGCAACATAGAGTTGTTCAAAAAATAAACCACTTCTATACCCACGGTACGGTATCACCACGGTGTCTGATGGCCAACAGCTAATGGTCAATCAGATGTGCTGCAGATCGAATGGGATCGCGATCGCTTCCTTCGGTCCGGAGGAAGCAAGAAAAAAGGTACCAAAAGAAATAAAAGGGGAAAAACAAACTTTGAAATCCCAATTAAGACCCCTCCCCATCGGGTGCGACCGGAGATCATTCAGCAGCGCGGTGAAAGGCCCAATCATGGTTTGATTTGAGCCTATGCAGATTGATCAGCGATGCAGTCAATTATTAATCGCCGCAAAAGGTGCTCGAGAGGGGATATTGCCAAGCACTGAAACGGAAAGCAAAGCTGGGTAAAACCGGCAAGCCTATTGCTACTTCCACACTTTCCACAGCTTCCTTCCGAGTGGCTTGGCGGTGGTGAGGAGTTGTGCAATCGTAATGCGAACCATTGCCGGCGTTATTAGTCAGTGATTAGAAAGCTACCATTCGCCTGAGAGTACGCGGTGAGTAATGGTATGGAAAAAGCATTTGAAAAGCACACACACACACACCAACATAGGTGCAATCGCACGGAAAAACTAGTTCGTACCGCGATAGCACCGCGTTGATAAGCAATCCTCATATGCAGATAATCGTGCGAGCTGATGAGTAGCTGCTTTGATCATCTTAAGAAAAAAAGAAAGAAATGGTTCAACTCGAAGCCGTCCGACAACTCGTCAAACCGGATCCAACGATTCGTCCACCGGGCAACAAATGGAAACAATCGAGTGGAGAATATGGTTTCAGCATCATCTCTGCGTTTTTTTCATCCGCCAGTTTGCCATACTCCGTAAACTATCATAATGTTGGCTGAATGTCAGCCTTCGCGTTGTTACCGTGTAAAGCATGTTTGGGTGTCGGTTGGGTGGCGGATCTCCTCCGCCTGCTTTCATTCCAATATTTAACAACGAGTTCAAAGTGGTTTTCCAAACAATACAGAAGCCGTTTATGTTTGTTTAGCGGCGCATTGTTGCGTAGAGGTGGCGCGTTGTGAGTGAAAATAGCAGGCGCCATGCCATGAGCTGTGAGACAGAGGAGCGGTCGTTTTATTTGTGGTTTTTGCTCTTTTGTTGAAACGCTAGCGTTTTGACTGTCATAATTGGCAAATCAACTTATCTTTTCACTTTCGCTGAGATGTTGTGCCGGTTCAGACGCGCTGATCAAAGAATATCATCAGTTAGAGCTAAACAATTTTAATGTAACCATTGCTTAATTTTTATATGCTTTAAGATTCGGGGAAATATTTTCACTGTTAAATCATTTGTTAGTAAATGTATATTTTTACATTAGAATAAATCTTAAAAAGAACGGTAGCTGTTGTAGTCTAGTTTATCATACTTGAAAAGATATAAGAAATTGTAGGAAATATAAAAAACCTAATTGCATAAGTTCAAACCTTTGTGCTCCTTTTTCCGGCACTGGCCAACAGAAAGAGCGCAATAATGTTTAAACTAAAAGATAGATGTACAGAGAGGTTGAGAGGCCCACAACCATAATTTATCCCAATCTATTCCCGTAGATTTATGCCATATTGCATAACGTGCATCAACGGTGTTTCCCAACCCGTCATGTTCTGTGTGCTTCAGTGAAAGTGTTTTTTTTTTTCACGTCTTTACACACCGTTTCTCCTGTTTTCTTTCTTCTTCATCCAGTGGAGTTGTTTTTTTCCCCTGGAGAAAGAAGTTATTGATCCCCGAAGAGTACAGGCAGCATCGGGCAACCCTATCCCCTTCGATGTTTGATGCTAGCCATCCAGTCTAGGGCAGACTTCCTCCGTTTTGCTAGTCCGATGCCACCGTGAGGAAAATCGAAAGTAACGTTATGCGAAATAGCGCCTCTTACTTTCGTTTTCTTTCCGCACACGGGAGTACTCTCTCCGCGCAAAACGTTAAGGGTTTTGGAGGGCCAGAAGCATACGGTTTGAAACAGCTTGATCAATTCCTGGGCCAAAGTGTTGCCCGTGCAACTTAGCGCCCAGATAGACTCATGTACCCTTGTTAGCGGACTCGTCTGGCGAGCTGCTTTTAACTAAGTGTTATATGGCAACGCACTCAGCTAGCTCGAGCTTTTCCTAGACTTAAACTCCCACCCTCGAAAGTTGCTCAGTTGTGCAACGAAGGTTGTTGGTGCAGGAAAGGAATATTCTTCCACCTTGTATCGACGCATTGGGAAGGGGGTTCACAAGCGTGTGTAGGAGTAAATGTTTGAAAAATGTATATTTTCTTTTTTTTTCGTCTTTTGCAATCAACAGGAATGTCGGATGTTCAAGCAAACCAACGAGGGTGGTGTAGGCCCGGAAGGTAGTTGAATTTGGTGCGCACTTGTACCGAGCTGCCGATCGATCAAACCCGGCGCCTTCACAAAGAAGGAAAAGCTTACAACGCATGCCCACGCCTGAGCCAGTTGAGGTGATTTGAAGTCGCGGGACAAGTTGCTGCGGGAGGTCAACCTACTCCAGCTCGCAGAAAGGCACGTTTTCTATTGGCGTTCCAAAGCGGCACTTTGTTTTTATGGTGAGTCTTATTTGCGAATTCGAACGCGCCGACTCCGGAAGTTGATTGACAAATGAGACGCGCGAGACGAGAAAATGTCACCGACGTCGCTGGCGTGAAGTGTCGGCTGCCCAAAATCTCTGCACCGCAGCCAATCGTGGCGTTTCCAACGGCATGCAAATGAAGATCGAGCTCTCGGGAATCCCACGTAATCAATCAGCTCGGATCTCGCGTCGCATTTCGCACTCGGTGCCAGCAGTCGCGCCATAGTAATTAAGACGTTAAATGGCTTCAAGCGCACCTGTACCGCTGCCCAAACATGGCTGTGCTCCGAGTTCCGAGGTGCGAAGGTGAATACGAGCCGCCACTCTTGAGCGCCATGTTTTGCACGCGAAGGTCACCCGCGACGCGCCAGGAGGTAGGCCAGTTTTAATTGGCAACGAAATTGAAAACCGATCGTGGGCACAGGGTTTGCTAACTTGTTCTTTTTTTCTAGTTTCAGGTTTTACCTTTCTGACCCAAACACGGTGGACTCGTTAGGCAGAGCGGGGTACAAATTAGCTGCGAGAGTAGATGAAGCTGAACTGTTTGCAGCAGTAATCAATTATTCTGCCCACTCGCTTTACCGCAAGTTTGACGAGAACCGATTGGACCTAAAGGGGCTTCTAACCGACGGACGGTTTGATGGGTTTTGCTGCGGCGCATGGGAGTGTGTAATTAAATAAAGAATCTAAAATTGAATTTGATCCTGTGCGACAGGGTGGTGATTATCTCTTGTCGTTACGTAGGTAGAGCGTGTGCCCTAAGCCGGAGGTTTTAGGACGACGTCCTGCTTGATCAGTAGATCGAAGTTCGTCCATATTTGGAACGTCCGAAAAAAAAAGTTTTTAAATATCATGTTTCCGAATCTATCGGTTCCTTAAAGACAACTGACTTGCGAAGGAAGAGAATTCATTGTGCTGTATTTCGAGGAGTTAGTTTACGCATCAAGTTTTGAAGGGGTGCAATGGCAATGGTAGGCAATGTCCAGATGTTCAATAATTGTCTTTTCCATTCTACTTCTAACTTTGACGCTGCTTGTTTCCTAGATTTGCATGTATGCAATACAAGCGTGTTTATTTCTTGTACAGGAATGTATCATTCGGAAGGAAATTTCTTCCTATTAAAACCCTGCCGATAATCAATATGCTATATTATGGTACTAGGCACTTGACATTTTGAGTACTGATGAATGGATATAATACAAGCTAGACTTCCTACTATGACTTTCGGCTACATATATGAAGACAGGTTGACAGATGTTTGGAATGCAGCATATGCATATCATCCTTAAACCATCGGACATGTGATGATCAAACAATTAGGAAGTACGAACCGCATCGACACGAGTATGTTACCTACGCCAATGCTAGAAGGTACCAATACGTTCGAAACGATAATATTATGCAGCATACCAAGTGGTGGCAAGCAGCATACATGTGGCCAGCTGCCCATCCTCGCTAAAAACTTACCACAGGAAACAAGCGGACCGGCCGTCTGCAATGGATGTTGGATGTCAATTGGATTCAACAGAGTCAAATGACGGACAGTGGCATATTGCTGCCACCTTGCACCGACCAGGTCGATGTTTTAGATGTAGCCATCCCCACCCGGGCTCACACCGTCGGGCATACAATCAATATGCCCGCACTGCCCACTCTGGCAGCCACCGACTTGGACCGTCATTCCATCTCGGTTCGGTGTTCCATTCCGGAGATACTTCCACCCAGCGCACTCGAGTGTGTATGTAAATGTCGTAGGTTATTTGTGTAAATTCGTTATGACACTTGAGCGTAAGCAGCGGGCTGCATTCCGTATGGCTCAGGGATGCTGGGATTCCGAGCGATTACAAAATCGAATGGAACCGGTGTGCACTAAGAAGTTAAAATGGACCACCAGTGTGAAGCAGGGCATCTGTGGAAGGTTCGTAGTACGTTGGGGTTTGATATGTGCAGCTGATGCTGTCATCGGTGAGGACCACATTTAATAACATGCAAAATAGAGACATTTTGGACGTACGCTAGATTAAATGTTACTCAGAAATATCTTTTATCAATAGTTCCGAGGAAGCTATTTAGAAATCACTGCAATCATCACTGATTCTGATGATTTTAATACATTTCATTGGCCAATGAAGAATTTGCGCTCGCTCTGTCTCCATTACCATTTGTATAATAAAACAGATTATATTAAATTGTATATTTTGTAATAAGCTTAATCATATGGCTGACTCTGTTTAGGGCTTCTCAGGGATTAGAAAAAAAAACCAACAACGCCATAAAGGTTATGAAACTTTTACATTCGATGCATTTTAGCGATCGGCCGGTGCTTACGAAATGTTAAGCCACCTTGAATCTCCTCAAGTGTGACGTTAAGTTGGGCCCGCCCGCACGGCTCGACGGAAAACCGGAATCAACATTGTTCGCCCTGCGGTGATGCAGCCACAATTCGTGCTTAACAAGCAACCTGCTGCCCGCAGTGGTCCGCCGGTGCACGGAATCGATTCAAACGAAAGTGACCCGTACCACCACCACCAACGAGAATGCGAGCCCAGCAGGTAGTACCACACACGCGGATGATCTCCAATACCAATGACCGGTCGAGTTTCGTTACAGGTCCACCGTTGCGCGAACCGCGCATTCCTCGACGGAACATCCGAAACCGGTTGCTACCGCGCGCCGGCCGAGGCGGGGTCTGGGTTGCGAAATGTGGTGGGGTGGAAGTAAAAGAAATCGCCGTGAGTGAAGGAACCTGCCACCTGCGTGACCTTGGGCGGGCTGGGCGGAGTTGTGTGCCGGCACCGGAACTTCCACAACAACAAGAAGGAAAATAAAGTGAAGGAAAACACGTATCGCGGCAGCGAAAAGAAGTCGTCATTAGACCATCCACCAGCCAGCCCGGGACTCCGACAGCCACTTACCGTTCTTGCTCTCCTTGGCGGCAGCTGGGCGCAATGGTGGCGCTGGCGGATAGTCCTCGTCCTCGAGGACCAGCGCCGGGACGGCGGTCACCAACCGAAAGCCACCGCTCAGCGTGCAACCTAGAAGGGTGAAGGGTGAAACGAAGCGTGGTGACAAACGGAAGAAGGTGTGCAAGTGAGGTGCGCGGTGTTTTGCAGTTGGTCAGAGTTAAGCGATGAAGCCCGAAAGTTCGGGGAGCCCGCTAGCGAGGAAGCCGGCTACTACTGCTATGACTAAGAGGGCTTTTTCTACGACTACATCTACTGGATTCACTACCGGCCGATTAAGGGGTGCAAAGCAAGGCTGGGGAAGCAAGAGCATACGTGTGTACCGGTGTTGCATAACCGAGTGGAAGTAAGGTGCAGTGAACATCGAAACCATCATACACCGAGGCGTAACGTTTTTGGAAGGACGCCAACTCTCGATGTCGCTTCTTATCAAGATTTTCCTTTCGCACCACAGCCCGCTAACGATCGGGAGGTTCGATGTCGATCGACGGGGTCGCGTTATAGATCGAGCGATCGAGCAAGGGGATTGGGTGGCAAGGGAAAATGGAGGAAAAGAAGAAACAAAAGAAAAAAAACCGGAAAGTGGCTGCCCAACCGCATGGTGGGGAGTACTTACCGACTCGGATGTTTCTGACCGTCGCTACACCACATTTGTTCAAGTCCAAGTTCAATTGGCATGGGTTTCCCTTTCCATCTCAATTTGTCTGTACATTTGTCTTCGACACAGGCGATAAAAGGAATGCGATGGAAAGCGTTCGTTTTTCGTTTGATTTCCATCCAACATTCACCACCGTGGAGATAAAATACTTTCGGGGTATACAGAAAAAAAAACGCCCAGCTTCGAGATAGTGAAAGGGAAAGAAATTGAAAAGCGTCTCACATCGACACGAGTGCGTTTGTGGTGTCTTGGCGGTTCAAGTGCTATCATGTGGCAACGTCAACTCGCGCTTTCGGTGACCACAAGTCCACTAGCAGCTTGCACTTGAGCAACAGTAGGTTTCGGATGGAGCCACCTTAAAAAGAAAAAAAAAATGGTGGGTTGATGCTGAAAGTCACTCATCCTCTTCAACCCACCTTCGAATGGTAATGATGATGCTTACGACCGCGATGATCACCATAATCACCATCACCGGTAGTCATAATGCCACCTTCGAACGCTCTAAGGTGACGAGCAGGACACAAGCCGTTAATTTCGTTAAGCTCAGCGATTGGTATACATTTTCCCCGACGTCGAATTAATCAGCGACTCGGGTAGGAAGGTGAGTTCGAGATAGATGCCAACAAAAAAAGGCGCGCGATGAAAGGACGACCAGGGCGATGTAACCACAGCAACACAGTTTCGGAAACATGGAAACCAAACCCATCCACTAGATGGAAGCACGAATTGGGGGGTTCCGGAAAAACACAACGGCATCGAATCGCTCGTTTGATGCCGATTTTCCAAAGTTTGCTCCCCCGGGGGTTGTCGTTTCATCGTGAGAATAAATGTGCGAACGTGGGTGTGTGTATGTGGAATTGATCACTTAAACGGTGCAGTGATTGATCGCGCTTTTGGGTGCATAATAATGTTCCATCCTCGGGCGCGCGGTGTTTCAGTCCCAGCGCCGGAGGGGGTTGCGTAAATTAACCCTAACGATTTCGTTCCTACCCCAAACCGGGCTATGTGTGGGTCGCAATGGGTAGGAGGAAGAAACGGCGGAAAGCAGGAGTAAGCGGAATTTGGTTGTTGGTCCGTGATTTCGAACGGATTCGTTCCACCAGGGCAGAATATTTGTTGCATTATGGATGAGAGGCTTTGCTGCAAGCGGTAGGGATGATGTAATTTTTGTTTCCTGAACAGATTGGTTTTATTTTTAAACTGGACAAAAATCCCAGTTTTCAGAATAAGACCTTTTGATGTTCAAATAATTAAAAAGATATCAGAATTGAAAAAGATATCAGAAACAGAATGAAACAGGCATTAAGCTGCAACAAAATCAGCATCAGCAATAATGGTTCGGATAGTGTATGATTTTAAATACGATACACGAGACGAAGCGATCAATTGAAATAATTTACTAGGCAAAGAAAATAGTAAGAATAGCTCATTTCACATTGACTTGTAAATCATCCGAATGATACAGATGCTATGAAGAAACGGCTTAAGCTACCCAGCAAAAAAAAAAAGGCTTTTCTGTAAAGACCTCTTCCTCTTCTCTCCAAATAATTACATACTCGCCTGCTTGCATTACGACACAGTCCGTTCGTCTGCTAACGGTTCCGAGATAATGACCAAATCTCTTCCAAAGCAGCTCCCGGTGGCAACATTTTCACTCCAGGGAAATGGTTCCTTTGGGCGAACGCTTCCGTTTTGCGCGCAGGTACCATTGTGCATCGGGTCGGACGTAATCTGACGAACCAATCAATTTGCTTTGCCCATCCTAATGGCACTTTGGGAAAGCGGACGGGGGGATGGGACCGGGCGAGCCGTGGTGCGTGAGAATGATCGTTCTGACAGTGCGTTATAACATATGAGGCAGTAGCCGTTGCACGATAAGATTGATCTCGGTATCATCATCGTTAAAAGTACCGGTCCGTGTACCGCCCCGCAGTTTTGTTACGCCAGAACGCACGGCGTCCGATAAGGTTGCCTGCCTTTGTGCGGCGAACCGCAACCGACCTTCGTCCGGGGGCGTGTGCTGGGGGAGGTTTGGGTTCCGGTGCGATTTATGTATTGGGCATCGAGCTCTGCCCGTCGTTCCCTCCGGCTTGGTCCGGGGAGGTTAGATAATTGGTGTGCCCGTCTCTTATCCCAACATGCTTGCGAAGCTGGAGATCTTTGGGCCCGCGGGGAAGCATCTTCTTCTCGCCATAATCGTTTCTTAATTAGAACCTACACGGACGCATGGTCTCCCACCGGGCGTGTTGCGGAGCGACGTGATTGTGGATTAATTTGTACACATATTTGCAAGGTGTCCCGGACGGGCAGTGGCACTTGCTGCCGTGCGCACACGCTTTTTGTCTCGCTTCCCGACGGAGATGGTCAGTTAATCCTGGGCTTCTTAAGGGCCAAGCGCTAAGGTGCTCGAGAAAGTAATGCCGGGTGCGGTTGGCAAGCGGAAGTGAACATGATTAAGACATCGATTGCGTTTTATCTGCCGAATCGTGTTACTATTAATTGATCCTCGTGTCCAAACGTGCCACCTGTCTACGCCTGCATTGCTGAACGGGGGAGGGGTGCGTTTGTGGGCGTATAAATGATTGCATTTGATCGGTAAAACGATTTGGAGGCATTTGTGTATCAAGTGGATACGAAACGAATCCATTTATCAACGTATAATACAGCCGACCCATTGATGTTGATATGTTGATGGCAATCAGTTTAAGGAGCAGAAGGATCAAAACGGACAAGTTGACAAACCGAAAAGAATCCTGCTTTATACAAAAGTGAACTTTTCAGGCATTAATAATGGTTTGCCATTGCAGGCAATGGACGTTTCCTGCAACATATTCACACAGGTTTTGCTTCAATTTTTCTCCCAACCCAACACTTGAAGGTACCTGATGACGAAAGGCTCGTAGATAAATGAGGATTTATGGCTCAGCACACGCGTGCCGGGTCAAGAGCCAACGGTATTTTCGACCGCTTTCCACATCCAAGAGAACTGTCCCGCCAGCTCAGGATGAAAGTGTTTTTGCACAAACGATGAACCTTTGATTCATTTAAAAAAGTGCAACCCCAAAAGCTTCATTTGTAAATTTGTGTTCGATGTTTTTCTTTTGGTTCATCTGTGTTGTCTGATTGGCTGCGGAGGATGGCGCAAAGGTCTCGTACGTCCGGGCAGTGGGAAGTGGGAGCGGTGGGAGAAAAGCACTACACATGGAGGGAGGGATGGGGACGCTACAATTATATCAAGGCCTCGGGGGGCACGGCCTCGACACACCGACTTACCGATGCCTCCGTTTCTGGCCATCGATGGAGGCGGTCCGAGCCCGTTGCCGGCGGCCGACGAGCACGCACCCGCCGTTGGTGTGGCGGACGTCGTCGGAAGGTGTTGTTGCATCGACGCTGCACTCTGGAGCGACAGCTCGTAGCACGTCGCCGGTGGCAGTTGGTGGGCGAGCGCTTGATTGCGTGCGTTCTGCTGCTGTTCGGCAGGCGTTAATCGAATGCCAATTTCGTGCCTGCTGCCGGTGGAGACGGGGGCGGAACCGGTGCTGCCAGGTGCGTTATTAATACTGCAAATACTGTTATCGGTCGACCCCGCGAGCCCGTTGGCCGCCGCCGCCGCCGCCGCCGGTGCCTTCGATGATGCTGGATGTTGATTGGGTTCGGTCGGTCGGTTCGTTGCGGTCGCCATCAGGGGTGCAGACGATCCGGAAGCACCCGGTAGCCCGGTGGGGGAGACGTTGACGTCCGTTGCTGGGGCACCTTCGACCACTTCATCATTCGTCGTCGTCGGTGGCAGTGGATCAGTTTTGTCAGCAGTTTGCGGTGGCGCAAATTTGGAGGTCGTCCCCACGAGGAAGCTACTGACCGGACCTCCGACCGTGGCCGGATGCAATGCTGATTGGGTCGCTGAGCCGGGCACGACCACAATAATGTCATTATGCCCAGCGGAGGATCCGGCCACGTCCAGGGAGGCCAGCGATGGTGGTGCACTTCCACGGCTCAGCACTTGCGGGCCATCGAGCAGTTTTTTGGTTTTAAACAAACGCATCGCTTTGACTTGGGGCTGGCGCGTGCGGTGTGCCGATCGCCGCCCGATTTTATTCCGAACTTGACCTTCCTTTCGGTTGTCCGTTCAGTCCAACTGGAGAGCGGGTCGTAGGTCCATCGTACGTAGGGAAGAACTGCAAATAAAATGATGAAGAGGAAGAAATGAACATTCATTAGTGAGAGGCTTTGATCAAAGCATTTATTCTTAGATGTGTCTATATAGAGCGTGACATTGTCTGGCCATATAAAGTCTTAGAGTTGCAATTGAGTTCTGAAGTGAAGTACCTCTTGTTTTCTTCATGCAAGGATATCGTACACTTTCGCACCAACACTTTATAATAGTTTCTCTTCCCGCAGCAAGGTTCTACACGGTCTTTGAACCCGACAGCTTATGTTCTAATGCTCAGGAACGTCGGTGGCTATTGCAACACTATCGATGAGAATGGACCTGGCAGGCATCGGCCTCCCGCTTGCCAACGGACAAACAAAAGCCGCTCTTCATCGAAGCGCCACAGGGGGCGACTTGGCCTTCCTTTGGCGATGCGTTACTTAATGAACTCTTCACGCTGTTTTCGCGGCACCGCCAGCCAAGTGTGACGCGAGGCGCGCATCCGCGCATTCACCACGCCCCGGAAGATGCTATATCCGCAACGGATTCGCCAGATTGCGGCCCCTCAAAGCACACACGCGCCTGAGCAACTGCAATTTCGCACCGCTGATCGGCCACTCGCCGCAGGTCTCCGGGTTTGTTGTTTCCCCTCGAGCACAACCCTAGCGAGATTTCGCGGCAAAACCTTGAGCGGTCGGTTCAGTTTTCGGTATGAAAAGTTAACGAGCTGGATCGAAATAATTTACAATCTAATCGGTTTGCGGCGTCCAACTCGTATGCCGTTTACCGTTTGGGGTGGTTTTTTTTTTTTGTTATTTGGTTTCACAGTTCTGCGGCTTCTCAAATGATATTTGAAGTTTGCACCTTGGGCAAACTCGCTCCTCTTAATGGCCACCTATAGCCTCTGTGTACGCATTACTCTTTGTGTTCGTTACGTAAAACGATGACAGCCCCAACCTATCATTTCGCGAGCACCCCAGGTCGACGGTTCCGTATTTGTCCCGGTTTGTTTTTTTTTTCCACGGTTTTCTCCAACAAAGAATGGCACCTCCGGTCGGCGATTGTTTGTTTCGTCTTCGGTTTGTCTAACGATTGTGGCCACTTTGAATGCGCATTGTGTGCCGTGATGGAAAACAATAACGGACGTGCAGGCTGTAAGGAAGGACTCGGTTTTGATGGGTGATAATTTTGTCACCCGCCAATCCGCCATGGCCAAAAGGTAATTATGTTTCTTTGGAAAATTGTTTAATTATGATTTATTGGCCCCTCGAGGCGGAAGTGAGGGGCAGCTTTGTGTGTTTGTTAAGTTGTTCCGATTGTTTATTCAATCATTTTGATGAAGTCTCAAACATTAGGCAATAGGTTTTTATTTCAAAAGCGGATAACGAAACGAAAATGTTCAGCAGATGAGAATACATTTCGCAACTAAATATTAGTGCATAAATTTGTTACTAATATAATGCAGCTACTGAAAGAGGTTTGGAAGCATTCATAAGGCAATACATATTCATTACATTTTTCTTCTACTCAAAGGAAGTTGATTTTGGCAGATTATTGGACATTAAAAATAATCTACATCGAAACAAACAAGAAACTTCAGACAGAAAAACATAACCTCACAATAAATATACTCTTGAAAGAACGACTATCAGATATACTAGGTCGTAACCCATTTTAATTTGATTCTCTATTAATGGCATTTCCATGAGACAAGTATGGTTTATTTATTCTTTTATTCATATCTGTGGTGGCACTGCTAAGCCGTTGCTCATAAACACTACATTAAAAGGTGGCCATAAAATAGATCCAGCTCTCATAAAGCTGTCCCACATTCAGCGCTATCTTCTACGCTAGTGCCAATTCGATCACAGTTTCGTGGCTTCAGTGCCGAGAGTGCATGGACATAAAACTTCATCTAATTGAAACAGAGCAGCTTCTCGAGTCGGTATTTGAGCAGGACCACTCCACTTCGGGCGATGAGGTTACTTTCCATGCTGTGCAAGGCTGATCTGGAACGAGTTATTTAAAATAACACATCAAACTGGTCGATCAAGCACACAAACGCTTTCTCGTGCGCGAAACGAAGATCTTACTTATCGGTTTGCGTTGGAAGTGGCTTTGCAAATAAAGTAACGGCCTTAACGGGCTCGCCAATAAAAAATATATATTAAGAAACAGGAAACACAAAACAAGTCAAAACAGTAATCCACGTTCATCAGATTTTTCCTAGCACAACCAAGGGGGGTGTGATCTATAATTTTCTTTCCGGATCACCGGGATACTGCTTTCTCTCGGCAAAATGGCACGCAGGGTCTTATCCCCCGCCGAACGACATGTCGTGTGGCAGCGATCGTGACGCTCTAGCCTCTGGATTAAATAAAGTATAATTTCTCCGCAAATGTCATGTCTTCGCAAGCGGTGAACGGTGGGGGGGGGGGGGGGGGGGGAGAAGTGGGTGAAACGGGGCGCAGAGAGGCAGTGGGATGAAGGCGAAAAAGATACTATTAAAAAAACCCCCCTGAAGAAACGCTAAGGAACTCGCACCCGACGGAAGCATTAGGCCGTACTTCCCATTTGCGCTCGTGTAGAATTATCTTTGCCAATTAATTTAAGCCTATTAGGGATACGTAATTGGGAACTGCTTTCGCTCGGGCGTTTCGGGCGAATGTATGTGTGCGTGTGTGTGTGTGTGTGTGTCAAAGGCTCCTTGCTTTCGAAGTGAGCTTAACCGTTGGGAAAGGATCCACCAGTGAACGAACGGAATTAAAACACACGCCCGAATTTCGGAGTTTGCTAACAAGGAGGGCAGATAATAAATTATTTTTAAATCCTCCACTTGACGTGGGGTCCTCTGTGTGCTTTCGCACTGAAGCAATCGTTAGAAGCACTGCTTAACTATCCCACTGTGTGTGTTTAAGTGTTGCATCGAGCGGTGACACATAATTTCTTTAATAAATTCTCCACAGTTTTGCACCCGAGCGTAATTAATTTAAATAAACTGCCGCGAAGTGGGAGTGTGTGAGCTTTTTTTTTTTAAACTTAACCGCGTTCTTGAGAAAGCAGAGCGTCCGAAGAGATTATATCGGTGGCTCATTATGACGGCGGTTGGTACAACTGTGTCCGATGAATTCGTCGCACTATTGCACGTTTAGGTCAATGAGTAGGTTACAGGTCTTCGGTGACCCTAATGAGTTGGGCCCGTAATGTTCATCTTTAGGTTATGGCCAGGCGCTCCACAACTGATGGTGTTCCTGCTGGTGATGGTTAGCTGCTGAATAAGCTCTTTTATGAGCACGAGAGGGAAACCGGCGAGCGAAAGGATGCGGATGGCTCATCAAAAACCTGCTCTCTGGCTGGCCCATCCGAACGGGGGTTCATACGAGACCCCGTAAATGGTGCTCGATCAAAGCCCAAACGAATGCGCTGCCAGGCGGCGATCCGGCACGCGACCTGAAGTTGTCGTTAAATATTTTGCTTGCAGTGCAGCCACTAGGCGGGCAGAGAGTTGCACATGTCCGTGTGTTTAAGGTGCACTCCACCGGGCTGGGCAGGGTTTTGCTAGTGACTAGTTGGGAACCACTTGCACCGTTATTATTATTATTATGATGAAGTTGATGTTGTTGGCAACGTTTACCCTCTCCCTAGTGGTGGTTTCTGCTGGAGCGAGGCACGTGCAGCAATTTTGTGAAGCATGCGCTAGAACGCACAGGGCCACCGTTCTAGTGTTTTGCGAAACCGATGTTCAAGGGCAATGTGGGGAAAGTGCTGCCGAAGGAACTCGTTGAACCGACAAGAGGGAAAGTGCGTTATGGGGGTTATGAAGTGGTACTAGCTGGAACTGACATTTGCACAATTATTAAACGATTTCATTTGTACTCAAATGTGCTTTGAATTTCGAATTATCTCTATTTCAGAAATGATGTACTTAGAGAGCCTGTAAAAACTGAAGAATTTTCGAAAGGTTTGTTTTGTTTCTTTCCCTGAAAATGAATTAGTTGACTTGACCATTTGAAGCTTGATTGCTGTCGCAAGTTCATGGCTTAATTCCATTCCGCTAAGATGATAGATTATTAGAAACCATATCTCTATTCCCTTCCCCGGAGATAGCCGAGTAGTCACGCCGGCTCAAACACGCCCCACGACGGCGTGCGTTCGAATCCAGACCCGGACCGTCTCCTACGTTGAACACGGTAAAGTATTTTTCAAGTCTCGTAAGCTCAAAAAACGGGTTGGACTTAATTCCAAATTACGCTCATAACGTCAAGAAAAAGACGAAGGAAATCTTAATACCCTTCCTCGAACGTGCATTGCCTGGAATCTACAAGTTTTCAATTCAATCTACACCCTGTTTTTACTCGCACTCAAGAGATGGTCTGAATTCGACCTGACAAGCTACCGCTGGACATATCATCTCGTGATGGCATGCGAAGGCAGTAATGACTGATGAGGACGGAAATGATGATGATGATGATGAAGCCGATGAGCATCACGCTGATAATGACAGTTATAGTAGTAGCCGTTACGAAATTGACGATCGAACTCGAAGCCAAACGCTAATGCCCTGGCGGGGTTCCCTTTGCGCCGGGTAGTACTATTATTTATTGCCATCGAAAGACGGGGGGGGGGGGGGGGGGGGAACTTTCGCTTTTCTCCCTGTGGCCCTAAGTAAATATGACGGGTCGACGTGAAAGGGAAACCCGGCGTGTTAGCAACTCACCACCGCCTCTCTGCCGACCTCTGCCCAATTACTCGACGCAGTGCAATTACTGAGATATCGCGCTTTGCTTTCCTACGAACGATGCGATTTTTCTCCGTCGACCATCCGAACGAACTTGGTTCAAGTTTTCCACACACATACACATACACACACCATTCCCAGCGTGTCATCGTCACGTGTGAAGATTAATGTGGAATGTCGAATCCCATTTTTATCGAATTGCAAAGTTGAAAGAAAAAGGAAACACATTAAGGCTGCGTAAATATTGGCCGAATGGTGCGCGGTGAGGTATGAAAACTAAACATTTTTTTTTTGCACGCGGGAGTGGCCCTGCTGCTGCGATACTGTCATAAATCAGGCAGATTTGATTTTTTTTATTCCATTCCCCACTAATACTCTTAGGAACAGCAAAGCTTTTGGCAAACAACGTTCTTGGGGAATTGGGTGGTTTCTTAGGGATTGAATTGCTTCATTCAATGAAAAATTAGGAAACTGAGAGGCATCCCCTTTTTTAGGGATAATCATTCACATTAGTACATTTAAGACGTAATTAGTTAGGACCATTTGGTGCCTTGCATGTTATAAGCATTATTTCATGATTGACTCCCAAGCAAACAATCCCTTTACCGGAGTTTGGGGTAGATGATTCCAAAGCCAGCGAGACGCCATTAGGACCCGTCACAGGGGGTTCGGTAACAGGTTTTCGATGTTTCGTAATTTCAGCTGGCGATTTCGATGCCCGCAAAACACCCCGGGCTGATGCGATTTGTTTGGCCGAGATGATTTTAGTTTCCTCTTGTTTGCCCGCTTTCCGTCTTTAGGACGGCCGCTTAAGAGCCCGGCCCAGCGCACCGAAGACGACGGCGATCGGTGATGTCATACGCGGGGTGTAATAATCTCGCTCCGTCCATCTTGCCCGAAGCGCAAGCACGCGTGAAGATGATCGTCTTCGTTTCGGGCGTCGCCATCGGAAATGGGGGAAGCTTGCCGCAAAATCGCCCAATCACAATTTCATTACGAAAGCCGGGGCTGTGCAATCAAATTTGGCACCAGCAGAGCACCTGGGCACATTTTTGCGATCCGGCACCGGCTCTCTCTGGTGTCCTGCCCGGACCCTAATGCCTCGCACTTGCAAAGTAATAGTCCATTTATTTGCTAAAAGCTTAACGGCCACCGCCGACGATGACAATTGATATTCGGAGCAGGTTGGGCCGCGCGCTGTCGGTAATCGGTGGTTTCGGCGTGCAATTTTCCCCTGGCGCCGGCCCTTCAGAACCTAGAACCAGCATCTCCCGCAGGCCCTAGGTTGCTCCACTAAAAGTTAAGTTTTCTCGGGTGAATTCGCCCGCCGGACGCAATGGAAATCAACGTCGACGGTGACGACGACGACGACGACAACGACGTCCACGGGGCGGGCAGGCACAAGGTGCAGGTGGAAACTCCATTGCGCCTGATGGGACCGACGATTTTCCTTAAGGACACAACTTTGGCTCGCATAATTAGGTACCATAAAAGACAATGGCACTGCGGTGGCGGCGAATCGCTCGACAGAGAGGGCGGGCGTTCGGTGCTCAAGTGTGTGAAACTGTGTCGCCTCGCCCTTGAAGGAAGCAATGGGCGGGAGCGGGGCGGCGTGAAGGGTCACGTCGGGCCAGTGGCGCCTGGTAATCGCAATAATTATAGCACTAATTATAATCATCATAATGGCAACTATTACGATCGGGAGCATCTTGTTGTTTCGCTGTGCGCAGAGCGTTGCTTATCGACCTTTCCTAGAACTTTTTCTTGGCGCCGTGGGGCACGAGGGACGGAAGTGGTTCCGTTCAGAGCTTTTTAAATATAAGTTCTTTTTCTACCCCTCTCCTGCGCACCGTAGTACAATAAGCTGTAGGGAAAGTATGCGAAAATGAAGCACGCGAACGCGCCGAGGATTCCGCCGAGGATGGAATCTTGAAATCATCGAAGCGTCGGCTGCAGCTGACGATGACGAGTGGCATTTTGCTCGTATCACTACGGCTGAAGCAATTCGCACTCGATCTTTCTCCCTCTTTCGTTCTTGTTGAGATTAAGTGAGCTTTGCATAGGAAAAAGATACGAAATTTGCTAGGAATGTAAGAAATGTACAGTAGACGACAAGTTAAAATTTAAAATAAACAGGCAATATTTATTTAACAATTTTATCCTATATCTCCTACTCTAGGCTTATATTAAAATAAAAAAGAAGCACGTTTGCACTTTTCACACAATTTTATACGTAAAAGTTCACCTGCGAAATGTTTGCTAGCTATTCTCGTTGCAGGCAACTCAAGAATGATGACAAAAATTGAAGAAAAAAAAACTGACAGACGCACACAGAATCCAACGAGGAAATATAAATGGCAACGACGACGCAACAGGAAGGATGCCGACGAATGGAAACGAAAATGGAGATCGTTAGCATAATTTTCTGTCGCATTCATTCGACGACCAGCATGTGGCAGTGGGTGGGTGGGTTGGGTGCGTTTTTTTTGTTTTTTTTTTTTTGGTGCAATTTGCAACCTATTTCATCCCTTTCTTGCTCGCGTTCCCTTGCCTGTCCGGATTCCTTTCAATTTTATTTCATCTTCAATTTAACATTCCCTTAACAGCGCCGTAAGTAGAATCGTTCATTAGTACGTCATTCTTATTGGAGGAGCACTTTCCGATGGGTGGAAAAAATGGCAGAAAGCAACGCCTTGCAAGCTATTTTTATTTTCTTGATTACTCTCCCATCAAAACAGTCTCTTTCCACCCCACGGGCTGCGGTACGCTGGCCTCCGACTACTAATACCCACCGAGAAACGGCTTGGACATTGGCGGAAGCAATTTTGATTCAACATTGATGACTCTCAATTTCGGTGCCTCACGCAATGGTAGGGGTTGGTCTGGTTTGGAGTTTGCTGGAACTTAATTGACGCCTAAACCGGTTTGCTCCGAAAGGCACGGAAGCCTAACACGCCTCGGATGGTGCCGGGAAGAAGGGCTAGGAAGACGATGTGAAACACATGTCGCGTTTGCCTTCGCAGATAGCAGACTCAGTAGAGACCAGCATTATCTCAAGCTAGTGCCAAGGATTTAGTCCGTTTGACTTGTGTTTTTTGTCGTTTTTTGTGAATCAAGACATTGTTGGACTCTTGTTAACGATAATATTTTCGTTAAGCTGACGATCGCTTCGATAAAGTCGATTCATTCTTACAAGATACAGATATTATCATTGATGTGCAATTTTATTTTGCTTGTGGCTTAGGTCTTCTTCCTCTTTCTGGCGTAACGACCAATTTGGTCATGCCTACCCCATTTTTAGGGCTTACGAGAGTTTTTCCACTTTAACGTAAAGTGGTTAATCTATCCTTCTAAACGGGGGAGGTTTGATCTGGACTCGATCTGGACTCGATCTGGACTCGATCCTACTCCATCGTCATCGTGGATCGTGTTCGAGCCGGCCAGATTATCCCGAACCCCCAAGATAGATGTTTCCCTGTGCAAGATTTTTATTTTCATTCAATTTTGAATTGACATTGAAATTAACCAAATCATTTCACCACCATCCGACGGTGGACAACGTTTTCTCTCGTGTCTTTATGCTTCAAAATATGATTTAAACGATGGAAATGCCGGCGCACCTGTTTCGATAAATCTCTCCAATACCTTCATTTACTGGCACGCAGGTGAAACCTCAGTCCGCTGATTAACACATCATTCCCGCCGGAAATGCCTCATTTGACGAGCCGGCGATGCTGCTTCGTGCTACAATGCATCGCTGACGAAAACGAGCTCTTGTGTCTGCTGCATTCTGGTAAAAGTGGCAGTATACATGCTTCCGCAACATTCCGCGCGCTCCACGTTGCCGGAATTGTTTTTCCAACCGCCATCTCTCCCGCCAAGGCAAATCCGACGATAATGCGCTACACCGTTCCTTGCGTCGACCTTGACCATGTGACTTTCGCCAATGTGTGTTTGTGGCTGTGCACGCGCATGCCCAAGCTTTCACTGGGAGGGGATGGGAAGAAACCCCTTGTTTTCCAGCGCGAATTAAGTCACAGTGGTCACGCGCTTCTATCTTTCACCGAGGAAATCTGCCAGTTTTCTCCGCCAATGCTCACCGGCGATGGCAGCGCCATCAATCGGCATGGTTCTCTTTGGCGTTTTGTTTTTTCTTCTCTTAATTGTTTTGCCCGCTGCAGCATAAGCATGAAGCATATCGCATATACGTGCGCGTATCGTTGGTGCATTTCCATGTCGAACCGTTAATTGAATTGTTTTCACTTTTCAGCGTCTATTTGTGGAAGAAACACACAACGGCGGGGGACGTTGGCTGGCAAGCAAAAGGGGAAGAGTGAGATGCAAAAAGAGAGAACACATAATTGGACCACAATCAGCCTACGGTGGTCGGCGGTGGCGCGTATGTTTGTGTTTTGAAACTCTAGCGAGATTAAACATTCGCTATTTGCCAGCGCTCGGGCATGCTGACGGGCGAAAGGAGCGTGGAAAACTGACGGGCTCGTTGCCATTTTCGCAGCAGATTGGGGGGAGCAAAGGGACAGGGAAAAGGAGGCGGCGTTTTGGAAGGGCACGGTTTGGATGTGCGAAAATTTAGGGAAAACACAAATCAATCAACATCCGTCAGACGCGCATTTTCACATCGATGCAGTGCCAGCTTTTCAACCCTTTGCCTTTAAAGGGCTGGGCTTCGGCATTGTTTTGTCGGGTGATGATGATGATGATCGGGGTGGAGAAGCAACATTGGTCGTAGGGCTTTCATGAGTTGATTGACAGTTACGTCAGCGTCGGGAATTAGCGAACGCGTAGAATCAATTAAGCGCATTCCATGACGAACGCGAGTAATCGCATGCATTTCAGCTGGGCGTATTTGCAGACTTCTAATTGGAATCTAGCCCAGTTTAGCTGTTCTTTTTTATTTAAAAATTTTTTAGAAAGGTCTCGAGAAGAGATCTTTTATCTGCAGAGTATTTTTTAATTAACACATTTACCCAAATAAACAATGAGAAACTCAAAATATTTAATATTCCTGTTCTAAGATTCCTATTTTTAGATGTCGAGTTTCAATCGTTTAATTCGTATAATGTAAAAACAGTCTTAAACATGGATAATTATTTTGCTTGAAATATTTATTTGGCGTAACGACCTTCATTTAGTCAAGCCTACTCCATTCAGGTCAGGGCTTATGAAAATTTTCTGTCAGATCTGGATTCCAACCCACGCCATCGTTGGTCATGTTCAAACCGACGTACGCGCTCGGCTATACCCGTCACTTCCCAGCACAAACGTCACTTTTCTATGTAAACAATTCATATTGTTTTTCTATGTAGAAAATTCACACAGTTTTGATCCATTTTGAACATTGGTTTTTAATCGTTGTGTTTGTAATTATAATGATATTAATCGTTGTGTTTTATTTCCGGTAACCCACAAAGCACCGAGTCACCTGTGAACCCATTTGGTTTTCCAATGAATCACACTGTTTTTGCAATGAGATATGTTCGGCGTTTCAACCAAAATTTGTCTCCATCCATGCGTCAAACGACGGCAGAAAAACACACCCCATAACTATGCCACCGATTTCCTTTTGCTGTGGGCCAGCCGAATGTTCAGCCGAGCATAGAAGAAACATAACGTGCCGTCTAGGTAGAAAAATGGAAAGCCTCACCGCCGGACGGTCGTGCGATGAAAGCAAATGGAAAGCCATACTGCACAGCAGATAAACGAATGGTTTAACTGCCCGGAAATGGACCGCGCTTGTCCGAGCGGCGCGTCCCAGCACATTAACGGTGGCTTTATAAATGTGCGTCGGTTGTAGAATTCATTCGTTTGACCAAAAAGGGAAGATTCGGCCACACCGATAACCCGGAAAAAGCGTACGCTCACACGATCTGTCCGTGGATGACATTTTTCAACGTGACCGCGATTACATCAGCCCCTTGAATCGCATTTAGGATGCAGGGTGCTGCAGTTTTCTCACACAGTTTTTCTGCAACAAGAGCAACAAAAAAGGCAACTAGCTTCCTGCACAAATCGGAGGAAAATGCTCCACACTCAACACGCTCTATCGCGTACTACACATGTTGATGGTGATGATGATGATGACGGCGGTGATAACGACGGATGGCGATGATGGAGGAGCACCTGCTCCGCCTCCTTGTCTGCCAGCCACACACCTCTCTATCTCGAGCTGGCAGATTTTTCCCATACGGTTTCGACGAGATAGGTGGTGAAAGAAATCGGTTCGTTAACCATAATTAGAAAGTGTCTATCGATTTCATCGAGGCGCACGTGAAGCATACAGTTTTGCTCTCCGACTCCGTGCGAGGTGTGCGGGGCGGTTGGGAAAAGTTCGGTGTCGATACGGAAAAGTTCACTGTTGATGAATGATGATAATGAATAACGGTGGAAACTTGGCGAGCCCGCGGCGTGGGCAGCAGGGAACTAGGGTTGAGTGGTCGATGGTCTCTCGCACTTAATTATGTTATAATTTATTCATGGCTAGACACTGCTCCTGGAGTGCGACGACGGGGCACGGCCGGACATGCGATTCGGAAGAGGAAGTTCCTTCCCCGTTTGCAGGGGTCGAAAGGGGTCGGCAAAGTTGACGTTGCGGGCCTCTTAATTGAGCAATCGAGCTAGTTTCACTCAAGGAAATTATGATCGATGGGAAAAGAATGGGCCGGGTTGCAGCAGAGTGCAAGTTCGAGGGGTTTAAAAGTTCCTGCGGTGACACCCGAACCACTTTGCGCAAATGACCAATAAATAATTGCTGCACATTAATGCTAATAGCATCTCAAACGGCGCTGATGAAGGTCGACGGGGACAGTGGCAGGAGCAATCGGAAAGCGGATTGGGGAGTGGGGAGTGAGTGAAAATCCATTGCCCAATCCTGTTTCGATCCTGCACTCGGAAAGCTGTATGTTCAATTATTATTGCATCTTCCGCAACCGCAACGGCTACAATGCTGCGAGAGGCCGGCTCGATGCCGGAAAAACTGTATCGGATGCAGTTCTAGCCGCACGCACTTAAGCCCTTGCGAACCCCAATGGGGGTACACGTTTCCGCTTATACTGGATAAAATATTGCAGGCATTCCCCGCCGGACCACCCCAGCGCGATTCGGCCGACAATTGCGGACAATCGCAATGGCCGGAATGGCAATTGGGAAAATTGGGAATCGTTCCCGGTTTGACCGCAGCACGGAGGGAGGAGGGGGAGGGAAGGGTGATAAAAATAAGCGTTCCGGTGCAATGCTGAAAACTGCACTGGCACTCCCCGAGCTGGCTACACCGAGCACTCCGAGCTAGTGGAGTTTAGTTACGGGCGTTCGAGGAGGAATTAATCTCGTTACGCCGGCAACATTCCTTGCCCCGGAGGAGCCGATCGGTGGTCGTAAATCTGGCCAAGAGGGGCAGCTGCAACGAGGTTCCACTTTCCCGGACCAAAGTTTGCTACTGCCGAGAGGGGGGCGGGGATCGTCTGACTCCTGAGGGAGCAAGCCTCCGGGAGGGCATAAATCATACCGCCTTCGATACAACCGACCCTCCAACGGTTTTGGGAAAAAGGTAGTGTAATGTAGCAAGGATAGGTCTATACATATTTTATGGAGTTTGGAGAACAGCATGAAACGGGAAGTTCCACAACTTGTGGAGTGCACTAAAGTGCACCAATTATGGAAAAGGGTGGTTGGAAGTCGAGGGTTGTACGACGGGGCATTCAATGTGCATCTGAAATGTTACCCCAAAAAAAACCGATGAGAATTGTTGGGAAAGAACTCGAGGAAGTAGCGATCGTGCTCTCCGCCCCAGTGGTTCCAGCTCGATCGCTCGACAAAACGGCGGAGCTAGAAAACACACCGGTCACGCACATTTGCATGTGGAAAGCCCGATACCCAAGCCAAAGTTTCATTGTGTTGCAACCGATTACCATTAGTAGCGAAGCATGATAATTCGGACGGCAAATGACCGTAACCGGCACCGAGCACCCGAGGTGGACCAGTTTCTTTCACTAAATCATCAATCTCTCGCTTCTCTGTGGAGGGAAGGGGGGGGGGGGGGGGGGAGGTCGGAATGTGCTGGGTAAGGTTGTTGTGGTGTGGAAACTCTCACTCCCACCATGCTTTCCACGGGCACAGTACGCTGGCCCATTGTAACACGAGACACCCTTCCGGCGAGGGTGCGGATCACGTCGTGTGCATCAAACATGGATGGAACAAGCTCGCCTCCGGAGGCCCTCCAAGGGCTAATTGGATTACACTCGCTGCTCGTCGGCTGCCGTTGTTGCTGTCGTTGCACTTTCCACCTTCCCCAGCACAACTATTCCGGATGTTTTCATTTTGTTCGCTGGAGGAAGAGGGAGCAAACCCATGCCTGCCAAAAGGGGCCTGCCCGGTATGGTTTCGATTTTCCACCCATCCACGGAGCGTCCGAAGGCCGAGTTAGGGATTTGGCAAAGTGGCCTACAGCTGAACCCACTTCCTGCCCAAATCCCACGCCCGTTCCGTTTTTCGTTCGGTGCTGTTGGCGTGTGTGCGGACTCGTGATAAAATGCATGTTGCAACACCTTGCTTCCGCCATCGCCAGGTCTTCGGTCCAGCAACGCCCCCTGAGTCCCACGTGATGCAGCCGGGTTGATCATAAAACTGGACTTGAACCGCAGGGCTTGGATTTGAGGAACTTGCCGTGTAGACTCGGGGACTGCTGTTACAGTATTATCTTGTGGCTTCTTGAGGAACGTGCGCTCTAAGAGGCTAAACCTCGACTGGTAATTCTAGCCAATGTAAGGTCTTTAATTGGGATAAATAGGGAGAAAGAAGCCGACGAAGAAAGAGAAGGAGAGAGAGAGAGAGATAGATAGATGTTGTTAGAGAATAGCAAAACAGAGTACAAAAGCTTTCCAGCTTTGACCTAGAAGTCTGCTTCGATGGCGTACCAGGACGCACGGAGGATTATATGGCGCGTTCGCTCGGTGAGACGGTTGACTTGCGTAAATACGGTTCAGGCCAGTGGATGTAGCTGACCGGAGTGAAGCGACGTGCCATGGCATGCCAGGGGCATTAGCATCACGCGGCCAAGCGGTCTAACACACAATCGAAAGTAGCGCTTCCCTCATCGCTGAGAAGGGTAATAAAAGATAAACCGTTTTACCACTAATTATCACATCTGTAACTGTAGCCGGGGGCCGAATTTTGGAGCCACCATCGTCGAGGGGTGCCGGAAAGGAAGGAAGGTGTCCCGAAAATAAAACATGGATAACCTTTGCGTGGCTCCACTGGCGGCGGCCTGGGAAGCGAACAGCTGGACTTGAGTACGTAAATCATGTCGGAAGAGCGTAAGACGATCTCTGCAGCCGAGATGATTTGTTGCCCGAAGCCGGGGCGCTGAGTTCGGCCCATCGCCGTCAGTGGGAATATTATAGTTGAATTGAAATCGTTCTAACGAGGTGGAGCTTTCGAAGTGTGTTAATCAACGGGTAGGTCTATCAACAGGTTATTTCATTTGATGAGATGATAGGGGAGATAATTGGCAAATGGGAAATGGGGTTGCACAGCGTGGTTTAGCAAAAGGTTGAGTAGAGAAAAAGCAAATTAATATGTTGATGATGTTTTAAATAAATTGAACCGTTTACAATTTTTTTACAGAACATATCGATGCATGAATAAACGTTCCATTTGTCCCCAAAATTCTACATCAAGGTACTAGTTCGGGAGTAGCAAAATATAATTTATATTAACACCATCCCATAGTGCCTAATTGTGGTGCCCGGGATGTACAGCCCGCAGCCGAAGAGTTCAACACGAGCCTCGCAGCGAGTCGGACCGTCACGGAATTCTTAAATTTTCAAATTTATTTCTTTATATTGCCGATAACTGTCCCTCGGCGATGGGTCCCGGTGCGGCTCATGAAAATTCATCACGAGTTTATTGCACGGCATCGGCGAACATGGGGGCTTCCCTTTTTGGGGGCGAGGACGCACTCTCCGTTTCCGTACCGGTGGGCAAATTACTAAAGCTGAAAACACACATTTCCACCTGCAGATATGAGAATTACCGGTAGCGTGCGATAGGAACGGAGACGTTGGAGACCCCCGGGCGTATTTGGATTTTTTTTTCTTCGAAAAATACCCTCCCACAAAGATAAAAAAGCTCATGTCAAAATGCCGACAAGACTGTGCCTACGCTAACGCCATATTACATCGGTTGTACAACAGTGCCACATGTATTTATCTGCCGCCGGCTGCATTTGGCCACACCGCCACACTCCACGCCACCAGATGGACCTTTCGGCTAAGGGGCGTTGGGCCTCAGGTCTCCCGGCTGGCGTCCAATTGTGGTCGTAAACTGTTCGAAGTGGAGCACAGGCAAACGTTGTGGCAAGCCGCGGGCGAGAAGAGCAAAAAATAAATAAATTCGCTAGCTGGCGCTAGCATGGCGAAGCCCCGGCGAACGCAAGTCGCAGACCGTGCGTATAAGCTTCAGCTTTTCTTGGAGTTGGTGGCTCGAAAACTTGCACATTTATAAATTTAGTACGTGTTTTCCCCTCTTTGTTTTGTTCTTGCTATGTTGCCGACCCGGGAGTGCGTATTGGCGGTGCGGTTTTGGTTGCTTGCGGTTTTGCGGCCGCCGCTGGAGATTGGGCTGATGTCTTGCACCGATGCTTGTGACCCACCGCCACCGAATCGGATTGCAGCTTGTGCAATTATGGCAAATCGATTAGTTCGTGCAGGTTTCGCAGTTGTTTGCAGTTATTGCTGCTCCCGCGGGCGCCACCAAATCCCTCCACCCATCCCCCCTGGAGTTCCCACCTATACAGGTGGAATTGATGGACCGCGAGCTGGGTTGATCTGATTTCTTTTATTGCTTTATAGTCAGCTTTATTTCGGCACCCCTGCGTTTTGAGGAGGCTCGCAAAAAAAAACATCGAATTTATGAAATAAAAAATTACAATGACAAAATGGAAAAACAATAAGACACAGAAGATGCCAAGGTCTATAACAATTTCCAGCGGAACAGTGGACGGTCGGTTTAAAAGGCCTTTTATTTGATTAAAACTTTCATCGGCGAGCGCGTTAGTTTTACGGGCGATATAAATGGGTGGGACGTTACATTTTCCTCGCTTTTCGAATGTTGAACGGTATTGGAGCTTTTATGATGCCAATAAATCAAACGGTCATGAAAACCTTCTTCCGGGATGCGTTCAAAAAGGAGTTTTCGTTACCTTAACCGTGTGTGAGTAACTGGTTTCGGGTAGATGATTTTTTTTCCAATTACTTCACGGTCTAATGAGTGAGTTAAACTAGGTCAATGTTACCTCTTTATTCGAATAAGAATGTCATCGACATTTTGCCAAGAAGTTGTATGTTGTCTCCTTTATTCGAATAAGAATGTCATCGACATTTTGCTAAGAGATTGCATCTTGTCTCAAGCAGTACTCAGAGAAATAACTGTTCGTTCTCATTCTTTGACTTTAAAACTTTATAAACGCCTTTTTTATTAACATTTTTTTCAAACCTATGGTAACGGCTTACCTTACTCCGCAGAATTGCAGCATCTGCCTTTGCTGTCCAATATGTCAGCTTATCTTCGACGCTATCTTTTTCTTGCAGTACACACACCTCACCGAGCAAAGCTGGTTGTAGATCTGTATAATTTTTTTTTCTTCAGCAAATCACCTCTCGTAGATAGCCAGCCAAAAGAATCGTTGTCGCGCACACAGCCTCATCAAATCACTCGCACGAAAAAAGGATTAGGATCCATTCTGAATGAGCCGCAGAATATTCGCCGGAAAAACGATAGAGCTTAGGCGAAACTTTGGGATTTGCTCTAGCCCGTCGTCACGTTTTCCACGCACTCCGCACGCGGTGCTTAGGGTGGAAGGGAAAACTCACGGAATTTCCCACCCGCTCGTCACTGAACTTCAATTGCTATCCACTTCTATCCACTCTCTCTCTCTCTCACTTGTAATTTTTTACCACGCTTTTGTAAAATGCGAACTTTTCGGCCTGCTTGGCTTTTGCAAGCGTTAAAAAAAAAAAAGATCACTCGCGAAAATTGCCTAATCCGTGGATAAACATTCGCGTGTAACAAGACCGGTTCGATAAAGGAAATCAAAAGGTTTAAAAAATAAAGGGATTTATAGAGCAAAAAGAAGTTGATGAAACGGAGTGGCAACACTCGAACTACACACGCACCGAAAATAGTTAAAATGCCAGCCGTTTTGCTACCCCGGAGGCGATCGATGCGATGGCGTTAAGAATTGTCCCCGAAAGCGCCGCTACGCGGGCGAACGTGTGTGTGTGTTTTGGGGTTGGCTTTGGGACTCTGGATTTATCTGTACACAACGCGCACAAATCACTGTCTACTGCACTTTCCAGCCGTGTGCGTTGGTGCTGATGGTGGCGGAAGAAACGGTGCGCGCGGTGCAAAGAGCAGACAGAAGCACGCGGAAAGGCCGCGAAAAACGCGAATGGCGTAGTGTGTGTCCGCTGCTAAATTCTTCCCAGTTCTCGTTCCACGTTCGTTTCGTTTCGTTCGTTTGTTGCTGCGCCGTCAAAACAGCAGGTGATGTTTACCTTCGGAGGCACAACCGCAGACTGAAGCGCGTTGCCGTGGCGGGATCCCCGACCTAATGCGATCATCGCGTTCCCGCGACTCCGCGCACTATAGTGTGCGTGCTGTGTTGTGGTTTCTTGCCGGGGGAGCTTTTACCAGATCCCTCGACAGCAGACGGTGTGCGCCTCAAACGCACGCGGTTTATTGAGATTCTGGAGGCACGCGCTTCTCTTTCTCTCTCCCTCTAACCCGCGTATATTTCCCGCGTACTGCTCCATCCACCAACCTTTTCCCGGATAGGAGATGAAGAGAATGGAAGAAATCGAACAAAACAACACGATCAATGCGAGCCCCCGATCGTGTGCGGGGAATGCGATGTCAATGTGCTCCACGTCCACCGGGAGCAATGTGTTGGTAAGCCCGCCGCGCGTGGAGCAAATTTAATGATCTTCATCTTCAGCGTACGATCGATGTTCATCGCGAAAAGACGAAATGAACACACGGCCCTTTTGAGCTTTACGATTTCAGAGCTTTTGATTCGCAGTAAAAGCTTGCGATCTTGCATAAAAAAGTAGCTCAAAGCACTCGAATGTAACCGCGTTTATCGTCTGCCATCTGGAACGCTAGAGAACACCGCATCCTTGTAGGGCTGCTATCCACCTTCCGTACGATGTTTCCTAGCCATGTTTACCGTCCATGGTCCTAAGGATACTTGTTATAGCGCCGCACAGGTGCTGTAGTTCGTGGTTCTTCCTGCAGCCCAGCAAAATGCCTAGCGACTTCAGTAGGGTTCAGGTTTCGTGCCCTTACGGTACCGCAGGACGAATCAGCGCACTATACATGTACCAAGATGCTCGAGTGGTCGCATCTCTGGGTTTCCTGGGACATAAGCTGTTGTCCCAGCCGTAACAAGTGAGTCGTCGCCGTCGATCATCAGCATGTAATGCGTTTTAGGCGTATTCCTCTGCAGTCCAATCCCCACAGTTCCGCTCTTAAAACGCATGTACATGAGCAAACGCCATCGCCTTTCTATTCAATGATGACTATGTCCTCAGTGAATTCGATAATCTGTCTGGGGTTTGTGGATATCGTGCCCCGCGTGTTTCGATCCGCTCTCCTCAGTACTCCCTGTCTCAGGAGCTTCTCTTGCAATTCTTAGAGCCGCGTGATTTCGGCACTTTTGAAGATTTTCTCGAAGAGTGAATTCTTTTAAATATCTCATACACTTAACTTTATTGTAGAATATTTGCACTTCTCTCTAAGATTAGTAAACAGTTAACTTGAAGCCTCAGACCACCAGCTGCTCAGTAGTCCTGAGCATCTCCATCGGCCTCACTCGCGTCCTCATACTGGCGATCATCACCGTCTTCCTCCTCCGAGTCCTCGCCTCCCCGGTACTTGTCCTCGCTGGCCGTCTCGTCCACCTCGTCCCGATCGACCTCCTCGTCGTAATCGTAGCCCTGGTCCTGTCGTGCCACCGTCCTACCACTGCCCTTCCCATTGCTTTCGCTTTCCTCTCCATCCTGCTCCTCGCTGTCAAACGACCGGCCGAAGTCCGTGTCGAACCGCACCGACTCGTAGTTGTCGTCAAAGTCCGACTCGCGTCCAGCATCGCCACCGTCGGAGTCACCGTCGTACGCGTGATCGTAGTCCCGCTCGGCCGACGACTTGCCCTCATCCTCGAACCCTTCCTCGTCGTCGTCGTCATCGTTGTGGGCGGCCATCTGCTTCGCCGGCTTCCGGTCCGGCAGCTTTCCGGTGACCTTCCGCTTGCCGTAGCCTTGCTCCGAGCTGTCCCGTTCGTTCTCGTGGTACACGATCGATTCGTAGCCGTTGTGGTTGTTCTTCTGGTTCGAGCGATCCTTCGGGCTACTTGCGGCCGTTTGGCGGGACGACTTCTTCTCCAGTTTCTCGTTGGTAGGCTTCTTCTTGTCCTTTTGGCTAGCTGCGCCGTACTTCTTATGCTTATCCGGGTTCTCGAGGTCACTAAAGAATTTGAAAGAAGAAGTTAACGAAGAAGAAATTGAAACGTTACGGTGCGATGATACGAACCTCTGCTCTTCTGTGACTTCGTAGGTCGGTTCCGGCCGGTAGTGATCTGTGTGCACCGTCACCCTTCCGTGCTCATCCTTTCCATCGGCCGCCTGGTCCCCGGAACGCTTTGACTCGCCGAAGCCCGTCTGCTTTTCGTGCCCATACTGGTTGCCGTCCTTTTTGTGGAAGTTTTCCCGATGCCGGTAGCCGCCCTTTCCCGACTCGCTGCTCGATCGCACGAAGCCCACCTCGCCGTCCTTGAAGCCCCCGGTGGACTCCGCACCACCGCCGACCATCACCGATGGCGATGCGCTCCGTTCGCTTTGCGCCCGGAGCGGCAGAGGGCGCTGCAGAAACTTGGCCGGGTCGAAGATTTCCGGGTACATATGCAACGCACCGCACTCCACCAACAGAACCACCGCCAGGACGATCGTTTCCACTCGGCACATGGTTGCGCAATGTTGCAGTTTTCTTGCACTTTTCACTGGATTGTATGTTGCGATCGATTGTGCCCGATTCACTTTCGCACTCGACGCACCGTTGCATGCAAATGTACACTGGACGGATCGGTGCGGTGTGATTTATATCAAAAAGCTGGCAGTTTTTCCCCCCGATCGTGGGACGGAAAAGAGGTAAAACTTGTGCAATGGCCAGGCCTGCCGGTGGCACGGTTTGTCCCAGAAATTCCCTGCTCGGGTCGCCTCAGCGAGTAATGGTCACCGTCTAACCAAAATACTCACTCAGCTGGAACGCGCTTGGGTTCGTGCATCGAGCGAGGTGTCGAATTGGGTCGCGGGTGACAAAACGGTAGCTTCGTGTGATGCTGGGAGGGAGAGGAATACTCCGGTAAGACAATTTTCTTCATCCATTTAATGGTACGAAATGGAGATGTAAATATGTTCCTCGGTTCGAACAGAATTAATTGGGGAACAACTCGCAAAAACTCTCGTTAGTTGAAATCAATGTATGCCATTTGTTTCGCGTGATTTGATAAAAAATACACGCCTTACGCAACAGGTCTGGGTCCATGTGTGTTGAAAAAGTACTTTCGTTACAGAAACAATTCTGCATCGTAGGTTTGAATAGATTGTTGCAAACAGTACTGTTAGATGGCACTAAATCGACGAGTGCATTAACATTAGGCCATCTTAAGCCCTTGGAGGAAGACCCTTTGCGGGTTGTCTCTACAACAGGCGCAGAGCACTCTGCCCTCGTAATCGCTAGAACTCATGCGAATTTGGCATGTTACCACCAAGGTTGATGCCGGCAGCGATTACAAACCAATTGACCAAATCGCGCGCCCATTCGACAAGTGTATTGATAAGAAAACGGCTACCGGTGGTTTCCACCTGAACACTTGAACTCTCGTCTGGTGGTCCAGTTCAGTCACCAAGATCGATAGTCCCTATGCGGCGATGTACGGAATGCACCGGTGGTGATAAATATAAAAATAAAAACGAAACACCACACGGCAGCGATAACAACCTTCTCGGGGTTGGTTTGGGGTTTACGATGTTTTTTTTCCAGCCCTTGTGTTGGGCAATGGTTTTGGCCAGCTCATGGTGGGGTATAAATGGTGGCGTCAAGCGAAACAAACTCAGTTACTAATTGCGATCGCTCCCGTATATTTTTTTTTGTCCACCGGCGTAGTGTCAATTGCCCGACATTGTTGCACCAGGTGAGGCTTGCGTTTTGCTTGGCACGATGAATACTACGGTGTTTTGTGCCTCCGACGACGGTTGGTTTAAGTGGTGGAATTTTACAACACGCTGCAAGTTTAAAGAAGAGCGCAATGAATGGGAAAATTGTTGCATGATTAGGTTTTGTGTTGTCATTTTCATGCTTTGCGAGAATTGGAGGCTTATGAGAGGAGTGTGTGATTTGTGTGTCCCGTAGTGTGTTGTAGGAGCGATTAAAATGTCGTGAAGCATTTTTGTTCTTATCCTAATAAGTAAGACTAATAAGTTAGAGTAAGATAAGAGGGTAAATGTTTTAAATCAGGTTCAAGAATTTTTTGGTTGTTTGTTGTTTTAAACCTTATCAATACCAACGTTGATCTGTGCCTTTCTGATAAGCTATAATTGATTTGCATACATTCAGGCGTACAGAAACATGAGGCGTTCTCCGTTTATTTGGGATCGGTTGGATTAATTAAAAAAAAAAACCGTAAATACTAAAGTTTTGTATGCTAATTAATAACTGCTGGAATGTTTTAAGGATTCAATCAGTATAGGTTCAGTTTGTCCGTGAGGATGTTTGCCTGCCCGGTGCCGTTGGTGATTCTTGTCACCACGCTCTTATCATGGACCGTTCAAGCGCAACTCGACTGTCCCCCGCAACCGGATTGCACCGGATCGCCGCTACCGTTCCGTCGGGTTGATGGTTCGTGCAACAACCCTGCGTACCCCAGCCGGGGCACCCCGTACCGGCCGTACCTGCGGCTTGTGGGGGCGCACTACGCCGACGGTGTGTCCGAGCCGGCCCACACCGAGTCCGGGGTAGCGATGCCGAACGCCCGCAAGCTCTCGCTGGCCCTTTTCGGCGAAACGGAGATGGAGCACCCGCGGCATACGCTGGTCAGCATGCAGTTTGGGCAGCTGATAGCGCACGATATGAGCTTCACCGCAGACGGTACGTATTCCGCGCCGAGTCGGCCGAAACCATCGCACGGATAATATAATCACATTTCCCGAATGACATGAGATAATTTATTGCAATGCTGTATGCCAAATGTATGCCCAGCCGATGGAATCCAGTGCTGTGCCGGTGGGAAGATGGTGCCGAGAGAACAGGCGTCCTCCCGCTGCCTGCCGATCGAAGTAGCCACCGACGATCCCGTCATGTCCGAGAACGGCGTAGAGTGTATGAACCTGGTTCGCACGAAAACCACACTGGAGGACCCTTGCCCGCAACCGGAAGGGAACGGTGGTGCAGCCGAACAGCTTTCGTCGGTTACGGCGTTTCTGGATCTGTCGGTCGTGTATGGAAATTCGCTCTCCCAGTCTAACGATCTGCGGTCGTTCACGGACGGCAAGCTACGGGTCGAGCAACGGCACGGAAAGCACTGGCCACCGCAACATCCCAACGTTACGACAAAGTGTGACGTGGAGAGCGCAACGGACGTTTGCTATCTGACCGGAGATGAACGGTCTAATCAGAGTCCGCACCTGACCCTGCTTCATATGGCATTCTTGCTTGAGCACAACCGGTTGGCGGAGGAGCTATCGGGGATCAATGCCGAGTGGGACGATGAAAGGTTGTTCCAGGAGGCCCGGCGGATCAACATCGCCCAGTATCAGTCGATCGTTTACTACGAGTGGCTTCCCTTATACCTTGGGAGGAACAACATGATAGCTCATGGGGTGCTGCCGGAGACGAACACGGTGGATCACGTGCGGGACTACGATCCGGACGTCGACCCATCGGTGAGCAACGCGTTCGCAACGGCGGCCTTTCGGTTCTTCCACAATCTAATCGCGGGACATCTGGAGTAAGTAGCACTACTCAATCATGCGCCTTGAACAATGCTTTCACGTAGAAACATCCCCCTTCACTCTTTAATATTTCAGTTTGGTAGAAGAGTCAATGCAACCGACCGGATCGATCCGCCTGTCCGATTGGCTCGATAAACCCGCGCTGCTTGAGATGGACGGAAAGTACGAAGGGCTTAGCCGGGGCATGACCACCCAGCCGCACGATCGTCCCAACTTCCATCTGTCGCCCGAGGTGAAGCACTTCCTCTTCCGTCGAGGGCGCCCCGTCGGCGTGGACCTGAAGGCCATTGACATCCAGCGCGCGAGGGATCACGGGCTGGCGAGCTACAACGACTACCGTGAACATTGTGGGCTGCCACGGGTTACCGGGTGGGAAGATTTCCGCGAGTTGCTGAGGCCAGTTTCGGCGCCCCTGCTTCCAATGCAGTATACACACGTCGACGATGTTGAGCTGGCAGTGGCCGGCGCTCTCGAGCGTCACGACGGTGATGGAATGCCGGGCGAAACGTTCAACTGCATTCTGCTCGACCAGTTCCGTCGTACGCGCGTTGGCGACTGGTTCTTCTTCGAGAACGGCAACACGTTTACCGCGCGCCAGCTGCACGAGATCCGCAAGGCGTCCATGGGCAGGCTGCTGTGTGACAACACGGTCGGGATGACGAAGATGCAGCGGCAGGCATTTTTCCTCGTCACCGAGTCGAACCCGGTGGTACCGTGCTCAGAACTTCCCGCGCCCAACCTGGTCCGCTGGAGGTCTTAGGCAGAGAATGTTAAGGATCCACACGTTGAGAAGCAAAATGTCTTGACCCAATTCCACTAGGCAGGTGTTGTGAAGCAATCCATGAAGATTGTTCCACACTTGTTGAACACTTGTTTATTTTGTAAAGAAACCATAGTTGTTAGATTTTGAATGTGACTTAACATGCGTTTAATACACTTTTCCCAGTATCTTCAGATAAAATACTTCAATGTATCACTAATGAAATTTGTTCTAAAAAATTATCAAACGTTTACTCGTTTTAAAATTGCTACTTATAATATTTATTTTCATTTCCATTTATCTAGTTCAACACATCACATTGAGGTCATTTAAATTCAGCGAATTCATATACGGTGGTATACAAATTAGTAAATGAATGTATTTATGATGGTTATCACAGCAAAATTGCCGTTCATAAAACTTTTGTTCGATATGTGTTGAATGCGCTTCATCTATGTTTAAGATTTATTCATTCACCACTCGGTATCATGTTACCGTGCCCTTTCTGTAAACTTTAAAGCTCAATCCATCAATCAGTGCATCGAATGTGTCGAAGCGATAGAACAATGGTGAAAATAAAGTGCAATTTTCCCCTCCAACCCCGGGGTTTTCGCAGCCATTACGCTGGCAGTATACCTAGTTTTCGTTAAATAATAAACTAGCAGACCATTGTCAAACTTGCAAAGTGCTCAAACAGCCTGTCAGTGGAATCGGGCATTGTTTACCCGGTGGCAACGAATGGGGATGGGATCCGTCCTTAATGGGAATGCAACCGCGCCTGGTATCGGTATCGGCCGGGGCTGGTTTGTGGCGGCTGGTGTTTAAAGGGCCGACGGGCGACACAAAGCATATATCATAGCAACATCATATTTGATGTATTGTTGTGTAAATGAGCGCAATCGGGCTCAATTACATTTGCCTATCACGATCCGCCTACGCGGGAAGCCGTACCGCGGTATAAATTATGTAGTAGCTAAACAATCAGCGTCATTTGTCCGACGACCGAGATACTTTGTTGCACGTCTGCATTGATGCTGTGGAAGCCACACGGTGGCCGGTTTCGAACCGAATTTGATAGTTATTGGTTTCGGGGGTAACTGCGTACACACCTATTTAGAATACTGGTTTATTTGTGCGTTAAAATAGAATTTGCCAAACGTGAAATGAACTCCAGAGCGGCAGGATTATGCTTGAGTTTTCTCTTTTCGTACCTGCAACTGGTGACGGCCGTTTGCCCTACCGTGAGCTCTTGTGACGAAGGCAGCATGCCCTACCGGAGCATGGACGGGTCGTGCAACAGTCTGTACAACCCACTGTACGGTACGCCCTACCGCCCATACCGCCGGTTGCTCCCGGCAAAGTACTCCGACGGTGTGTCGACCCTGGCACGTGCCGCCTCCGGCAAACCGATGCCGAACGCTCGCCAGCTCTCGTTGGCCCTGTTTGGGGAAACGGAAATGCAGGACCGGCGTAACACCATCATCAACATGCAGTTCGGCCAGCTGGTTGCACACGATATGAGCTTCACGGCGGATGGTGAGAATGCTTTTAAACCATTAATCAAAAAACAAAACAAAAATGCTTTCTGTTGGACGCATCAATTTCACTTGTACTCGTAGATAGTTTGGTTAAATTTGTATAAAGTGGATTCCAACTTCAGAAGAAAAGCGTACCTTCCAGAAGAAAAGCTTCATCAGTTTCATTCGAGGTAACGCTGAAAGATAATCCCAGATAAATGTCCTTATGTTCCCCTCGGTTTCTTCGCCTCCACAGTGTTCGGTGTGAAATGTTGTCCGAATGGGAAACGGTTACCCACCGATAAGCTTCCGCCACGCTGCCTTCCCCTGGACGTACCATCGGACGATCCGGTCTTCGCTCCCGGTGGCATCGAGTGTATGAGCATGCTCCGCACCAAGACGACCCTGGAGCACTCCTGCTCGACCAACTACGGCGTGGCGGAGCAGCTTTCGTCCGTGACCGCCTTTCTCGATCTCTCCATCGTGTACGGCAACTCGATGGAGCAGACCGCGGGCCTGCGGGAGCATCGTGCCGGTCGCATGACGGTGGAGCAACGGCATGGGCAGGATTGGCCGCCGCCTAATCCGAACGCGACCCGCCTCTGCCAGATGGTACTGGAGACGGACGTGTGCTACCTGACCGGGGACTTGCGCTCGAACCAGAGTCCTCACCTGGCGCTCCTGCAGATCGTGCACCTACTCGAGCACAACAGGCTGGCGGGTGCGTTGGCCCGGATGAATCCCTGCTGGGACGACGAACGACTGTTCCAAGAGGCACGCCGCATCAACATCGCCAAGTATCAGTCGGTGGTGTTCAACGAGTGGCTACCAATATATCTCGGCCGTCAGAATATGCTCAATCACGGGCTGCTGCACGAAACGGCCGCTGACGACTTCGTTGCTGACTACAATTCTCTAGAAGATCCAACTGTGAGCAATGCGTTTGGGACGGCTGCCTTCCGGTACTTCCACAACATGATCGTGGGCCATTTGGAGTTGAGTTGCGCTCATTAGGAGTTGATTGTTCGAGCGGGGGTGATTCTTAATTCTTCTCTCCATTTTTCAGCCTAGTTACGGGACCAAACGGGAATGCGATTGGGAAGATTCGACTCTCCGATTGGCTGCGCCGTCCGGCGGTGCTGGAGGTGCACAACAACCGTGAGCTGCTGACACGGGGTATGGTCAGCCAAGCGCACGACGCCGCCAATGAACACCTGACGCCAGAGGCTAAGCACTACCTCTTCCGCAACGCACATCCGTACGGTGCCGACCTGAAGGCGATCGATATCCACCGGGCGCGTGACCATGGTCTAGCGAGCTACAACGACTACCGCGAGTTTTGTGGGCTGGAGCGGGCAACCGAGTGGAGTGACCTGCACGCCAGCATTCCTCCGGCCACGGTGCACCGTCTGAGCGAGTGGTACGAGTCGGTGGACGACGTCGAGCTCGTTGTGGCCGGCTCGCTCGAAACGCATTCCTCGGGCGCGACGGTCGGCCCGACGTTTCTCTGCATCCTGCTTGAACAGTTCCGGCGGACGCGCACCGGCGACAGGTTCTTCTTCGAAAACGGACACCCCGGTGGACCGTTCGAGGTAACGCAGCTGAGGGAGCTGCGGAAGGCGACGGTGGCGCGCCTACTGTGCGATAATACCGAGGGGCTTATGCAGTTGCAGCGCAATGCGTTCTTCCTGGCCGTGGACGACGCAAATCCCGTCGTGCCGTGCACGGAGCTTGCCGAGGTAAACCTTGAACCATGGCGAGAGCGGAACTAGCTTTTCGGGTTCTGCATCGGCTGGGAAAGAGGGAAAACGCTGGCTGGCTAGTGGCCGATTTATTTGCCGTACAAGCCTATATTCCCACCGTTGTCTATTGCTGAACGTTTGCTCGATTGCCGAATGCAAACGAAAGACAATATCCAAGTCCGGGTTGGTTCTGAGACTAGGATCAAGCACAATAGTGGATCGAATAAATTAAAGTCAACAGAGAGATACAATGGGATTACTTGGCAAGTGAGTTTGTTTCCCCGGCGATAGTCCCTTTTGTTCGCGACAATTTACAGTACGGTTCTCTCATTTCCTGCACCAAACACACATTCGGAAATGCGAAAAATGCTATCCTTTTGCAATGTCCCTGCCACAATAGTGCGATGCCACGAGCAGACCATTGTGAACTTCAAATACACAGCGATTTCAAACATTCAAATTTTGACTTAAACATCTGTCACTACTAGCTGGTTGTGTTCCATGCAGCATAATTACACAAATCCTTTCCGTTCCGTTCCACAAGTCCGTTCAAATCGATTCCCTATTAGGTATTTCATCGATGGAATCTAAGTAACCATCGCTTCGCGTGTCGCAACCAAAGTAACCATCGTAGCCGTCATCCGCGAACATGCTGCAACGAATTCAAAATTTTTGTAGAGCTTGTCTGGCTGGACGGTTGAAGCGGCACGCCGGTGCCGCCGGCCTTCTTGCCAAGCCCGTGGAAGAGCACTTCGACAGCTGGGAACAGCGGCTACAGAACACGCTACGCTCCATCGTAAGTATGCCGTGTCGTGCATAATTCGTTTGACAATAATGTTCCCTCGGCAATGCAGAGCGCCTGTCCGTGCCGAATCAGATTAGCGAAGCAGGAAGATGGGCCCGAAATTTTGCAGCTCGTGCAGCAGAATCTGCTGCACCACGAGCCGCTGCTGCGAACGCTCAACATCCGCCAAACGCCGGCCAGCGGACAGCTGGTCGAGTACATCGGGCAGCAGCTCCGCGAAGGGTTCACGCTGGTGGCGCAGGACGAGCGGGCGCGCATCGTTGGCGCGGCCATCGGCAAACGTAGCTGCCAGTGGGACGGGAAGCAGTTGCTCGAGCGCGCCGACCGGACGCAGTGCAACCAGCTCCGCAAGCTGTTCTACATTTGGTCCATCGTCGAGGCGGAACCGAACCTGCATCAGCACTTTTGCACGCACTGTCTCTACGAGGTTAGCGGCTGAGCGCGCCTAGATGTATGCAAGCGACAGGACATTTGCGGAAAGAACACGAGCCGGCGCCGGCGAACTAACTTTTGGTTGCATTATTTTCGTTGTCCCCAGATTGCCTTCCTGGTGACGGCGGTCGATTCGCAGCGACAGGGTATCGGACTGCACCTGACGCTGCACTCGCTCCAGTTGGCCCGCCAGCTCGGTTTCCAGTTCGCGCGAATGAACTGCACGTGCGAGTACAGGTGAGGAAGCGCGGGCAACAGTGAAAGAAATCCACCATAAACGAGCTGTTTCTGTTTCCCTATTTTCTAAACCCCTCGAAAGCGCGCGCATTGCCACGAAAGCCGGCCTGGAGTGTCACTGGACGGTGGCCTACCATCATCTCGTCGACAGCACCCAGCAGCCGGTGGTACGCCCGGAATCGCCGCATACGCATATCAAAGTGCACGCGACCAGCCTGTTTCCCGGCTGTCCATTAAATCCTCATGCAGGTAATTAATGGCATAATTGCATTTTTCACCTTCACCCATTCCCCACTGGCCATGCATTTTCACGAGTGTCGAATCCCGGCCTCCGCTGCGGCGTTGATGTAAGGGTGACTTTAAAAGTCATTGATAATAAAACAACATGGCACCTCCGGCGCAAAGGTATACATTTACGAACGCACGCCACACCGGTCCGGTCAATTTATGTTTGAAGTTTGCGCTTCTTTATTTGCTCACCTTTTGGAGATACTGCGTATCATCATATCTACTTCCTTTGTTTCCTTTCTCTTCTCTCACATTTAATCCTCGTTCTCTACCTCTCTCTCTGCTATTTTAACTTGCATCCCTGTAATATCTCGCGTCGCGGGGGCAGTCGCGTTAATTATAACAGCGCGTCCAACGACAATCGTGAAATTTTTATGGCTAATTATTTATGACACAACCGCATTGTAATCGAGTGCATCGGCGCTGATTTAGTCGATAGCCATTATCGGCTGCCACTCCCGGTGCATCCGGCGGAAGGGGATTTGAGTGGGGGGGTCTACCACGGGCCCTGTTTGGACAATTATCGATACAATACAATGTTTATCTTCCCTGTTGCATGCCAACGAGCTCTTTGTATCATTTGTCAGGCCGTTCTAGAGGGAAAATTATCGGAAGGCAAAAAAATGAAGGTGCATGCTTTGCTTTACTACTCTAGGCGCACTGTGTCCTTTAATGGATTATATGTACAATAAGTGGTTCTTATGGACAGAAAAGGGGAGGAAAATCGTACTTTAAATCGATATCCTTGCTTTATTCAGCAAGGCGGACATATGTAATGCATGCAATAAGTCCGCGATGCACCGTTTCCGGCTTGACTTGGTAATAATGTTGTGCGGAAATCATACTTCATAAATGATAAGGAGTTGATGTGAAAAATTGATGACCTGGAAATGGAATGTACATGTTTCCAGGAATCACAATGGTGTATAAAAATTAAAGTAATCACAACACAATTGCTACTGCAATGTCATTAGCCATGGCCTAGATTAGAGATATATTTGGTTACAGCAGAACTTCGAGCTGAAGTAGAATAACGAAAAGCTTAACAAGGTGATTTTGCAACCTGTGCATGCATTTGTGAAATACATCGTCGGAATAACGTTCATCCACACTCTTCGTAAAAGTTTATGCTCCTCCATTTCCCCTAGGCAGTTACATGACAGCGGCTCGAAGTCTCGACACAAATCACCGACTCATATGACTTTTTAATGAACTTGCTTAAACATTGCAGGCCGTCCCTAACAATTTCGTCTAGCGTGTATGTTCAAGAAAGTTGGAAACTGATGCTTCTGAATGAACCATAAGGTGAGCGTCCCGTCGATAGCGTTTGTGGGACGTACTCACGTTGGATGCCTCTGTTTCACACTACCGTCCCAGGCTTAAGCCTTCCCCATAAGACGTGTAAATCAAAGGATGGTGCCATTATGAAAATAAAGGCAGCGTTGTGCGAGTAAAAAATCACCCCGAGAAAGCGTCGTCGATGGGATGCAAAAGATACGGTGCCATTTGGCCATGCATTTCTGAGCAGCGTTCTAACGATGTGCAAATAACGTGTGGGACGATCGAACCGTGTGCTTTCGGTGAGCTGAAGGTGCAGTTGCAACGAACGGACGAAGATGGATCTACATTCTGTCGCATTTGCCACGGGCATGATTGTTATCTAAGATGGGAACGGATTACGTCACCAGCCGAGCGGCGAGCGCGTTGACGAAAAACATTCGGCAAGATTCCCAACCAAGGTAGGTGGTAGATGCGGAGAAAATCTTCGAATGATTGGTATGTACATATTTACGAACGATGACGCCACGGCGCGATAGCAATCATCATCAGCCAGCAACACTATTTGTCTTGCCGATAATGGGCTCCCATAAAGGGCAGCGATGCTCGACGGCGTGCAGAATATGGACGCGGGCGATAATGTGCCCAGGTTTTATCTCCTGCCACGAGTTGGACCAACCAAACGATGTTTAAAGGGATGAGACGTAAGGAACGCTGGAGTATTTGAGCGGGACTATTCGTTTCCTGTGAGTGTGTGTGCGCGCGAGCGCGCGCCTTAAAACTAAGCCGGGGACGTAAGGTCAAGCATGGGCTGGCTGTCGCTATCTGCTGTCAACAGTGCATTTGCATTAACCTCAAATGGTCGAATGGTGCCAAAGCAAACCAGGCAAAGTAGGCTTCAATGGCTTCCACATCCTGCTGGTCCGCTTTTCCGCTCTTCCGCACGTCCAACGAGCTGTGGAAGCAACCCATAACGGAAGGGTATGGTTGAATTCATGTTTATCGTCAGGCACAGGCGTGAAGGGGATTGCACAAGGGTTCGACATGCTGAAAATGAGCAGCCCGGCAGAGGAGGGAGAGGAGGAAGGGTGAAAAGCATGGGCCACTTAAATGTAACCGAAAAGTCATGTTCGCCATTATTCTTCGATGTACAAAACATTTAATGTTAAATTATGCAAATAAATCTTATCCCCCACAGTGATAACATAATGGACTAGGCACCGTAGTGTCGGGCCGACCGCAGCGCGTTTGGTGCTGACCAGAGATAATGGGCACGTTGCGAGATTCTGGCTAAGATAACGGGTGGACACTGAAGCGACGCTGAAGGACGACCGCTTGCGAACCGGAAGTCCGGCAGTGGAACAACGGTAGAATGATTGCTCCGTTTGCTCCGGCGTCAGTTCTTGGAACTATCAGACCTATCCCTTTTGCTGATGGGAGTGCACGGGAAATGGTGACAGCAGTTTGGAATTGGCTAGTGTCTGTCGTTAGCGTTCCTTCGTTGTTCAGATGCTTGTTGATGGCTTTGATCATTGAGAGCGGCTTCAACGATCGGCCACAGGGCGAACTAACGGTTTCCCGTGGAAGCATTATCCGTGTGTTTTGTTGAGCCGAATATTTTTACTCAACGCAACGGTAGCATCTAAGCACGGATGAACATATATAATGTATCACTATTCATGCAATAAATGTTTTTGATCACATTTTCAACTAAAAATTTTACACAACCCTGAGTAGAAGCAACGTAGATTGTCAGTGCAACTAATATTAGCCTTCACATAAATTGGGACATGCTGCTGCTTGTACGAAGCCCTCTGCTGCTACTACCAAAATACATGATTTTAACACCTATTTATTAATCAAAGAATCCAACACCTCGTGGTTGAAGCTTGTTTCTCTGGGATCATTAATGTTTAAATCACCATCATGAGAATAAGGGTAAACTTCTTCTAATACGAACAGCGAAACTACTGCTATTTCACAATCTGTGGGCAACGTAGCGCCGCAACTTGTGATGCAGAAGAAACTGAACTCAATGTTAAAAAAAAACCTCCTCGAGGGAGAAAAATAAAAACACGGCCAGTTTGAAGTGTCGCTACCGCGAGATGAAAGCAGTCCAATTTAATTGTTTGAATTACTTCGTTTGGCCACTTTTGTAGTTCTTCGGTTTGCTGACGCCGTAACGTGTAGGTTGTGATGGAATTTTTTAGATCCGGGTTCTGTTTGATGTGCGGCGATGCGAACGTTCGCTGCTCGTAGAATGCAATTGCAACGCAGTGACCGTGTTCCAAGTGGCCAGGCAAGCGCACTAAAAGTGCAATTTGGTGGCTACAGGCGAGAAATTACACGACTGTGTGTAACAACGTACAGCTTTTTTTTACATCACAGTCTATTTTTCGATGTAGCCCTTTTGGAGTATGTGTTTAAATATTATACCGAAAAAGGAATACGTGGAAAGTACTTCCGGCAAATGTTTGCTAGCTCAAATACGTTGATAGTTCATCACGAAGTTCGAATGCTTCCTTTGTTTTATCATTCACAACGAAGGTGTAATAGAACCACGCAAGGATCGGCATTTGGTGATGCCACGATTCGGTTGTTCTGAAGATCGAAAGAAGTCATCAGTCCTCGAGAAAGCTTGGTTTATATGTAAGCTCATGAAGAGAAAATGATGCTAAGTACTCTTTTTCTGCGCAGCTGTATGACGACAAGCGAAGGAAGATGGTGGTTTGTGAGTAGTTGTTGAATCGATCGAGCTCATAAATCATTAAGCGCGGACAATCGGAACTAGCGAAAGGTCTCGTGGTCCCAGCACAAGCACAACCACCAAACGGGTTACGTTTCGGTCGTTTCCTATTTCTGCCCTCGGTCACAATTGGAAGAAAGCCAACGGTTGGCCTCGGCGACACATCTTCAGGCCGTTCCAAGCAGACAGCGGAGTGCGAGGCTTGAGCGAAATTGAATAAAATGAAAACGTTTATGGCAACATTATACATAAAATTAGATTGTTATTGCGCGGGTAACAACTACGCCTGTTGGGCTGTTTTCGAGCTGGCGAAGGGTGGGTTTTTATAGCTAAAGAAGGTCTCTTTCCTTCCCGTGTTGCCTCCCATGAGTTGGGCGATTCCGCAACGTAAGGCTAAGGGCGGTGCGGGCTCCAATTCGATTGCTTCAATCCGAAAGATTTTGGATCCGGTTACGGATTCAACTTTCCACGGGAGGAGGGTGAAAAGTTTTCTATCGTTTTGCGGTGGCAAGAAGTTTGCTGCGTCTCGGTGGTGGTAAGGTGAGCCTGAATCCGCTTGAACACACTGGGCTGTAGCATTCTTTTAGTCTACAAAGTGGTTTCGCACCATTTATAATTCTTGAAAGAATCGGCAAATATAATTGTATACTTCTGAGTAACATTTTTTGTATTGTTAATAATGGACATAGCATAAATTTTTGGTATGACATTACTTAAGTGAACTAAACTTAGGAAAATGCGCATCATTTTTAACATAAGCAAATTAATATTTTGTACTCTTTTATGATTTGGTAAATATTGTTATACATTGCCTCAATGGGGCTGGTAATATCAAACCATTGACTTAATTTACTAAACTTTTAAATCCATGCTTATGACCACCGACTGGTGCAGGCAAACCACATTGTGCAACGCAACGATAGGCCGAGGACGAGTTGCGTCCATGTCTCCTGTGTCTCCCTCGAGGTTTGTCCAGGGCTATGGAACGGAGTGGTGCGCTGGCAATAAAGCACCGACGAATATGAACACGGGACAAAATTAACTGATAACAATGGCCGGGCAGTGGGAATATGTCGGTGTTCATAACCGTACACTTTTATGCGAGTTCGTTTGATCGCGCTGGCGACGAAAGCGAAGGTACACCGTTGAAGGCTCCGTGGATGGCGCTGACAAACGAGGGAACATGGCGTCGAACGGTCCTGGCATTGCTGGCAGCAGCGGCCGTGCACAGAAACACGGGACCGAAATTGAACCAAATTGAAAAAGTTTGCCGCCGATGGTGCCCTTCAACGAGTCGGCGTGTGTAGCGTTTGGCAACCGACGAATAGTTCACTACCAGCTTTTTTGACGATTCGTCCCGCTGCACCTTCGCCGAAGCAGCAGTTACACAAATTTTGCAGCATATTGAGAGCGACCGTTAAATTCCCAAGTGGGCCGGTACGAGCTGGAAACATTTTTATACTTCAATGGGAAGTTTTGAAGTTTTTTTTTTTTTTGGAAAGTAGTGGATTTTGCCGCAAGTTGCGCCGTTGAAAGTGGAATGTTTATGAGTTTAATTTATATAATTTAATTCTTAGATGTAAGAATTCTTATCCATATAAAGCATATAAAATACCGCAAACGAATAACGAACTTAAACACGAGGGAAGAGAGAATTAACTTTTAACGAACCGCTACACGATTGCGACAAAAAACGTTAAAATATCTTTCATCAGAGGTTTATAACGTCCAAATAATTCAGAATATACGCCATGTTGTGCTGCTGTGTTGATTGGAGTTTAACTATTTCTCCCCTTGGTTTTCCTTTTTGGTAGGAACTGCTAACCACTGAGTATAGTTTTTTTTCTCCTCGATCTTAAATCTGACACCTCCAGCCCCCTCCCCTCCCCCCTCAAAGGTGGGTGTGTGCGAACGGTGTATTCGTAAAATATAAATTAAATTCCTTCCGCATGCAGCTCGGAAAGCTCTTTCGCACAGGGTGTACCGAAACTGAAAAGTGGTTTTAACAGTTCACGGCGTTCTTTCCGCGTTGAGCCTCTCATCCCGGGGCCGCCATGCCGGCCAGCCCGGCTAGGCGAACAACAACCGAAGCGCGCCCATTTTCTTGTACCGCACGGGGGATTCCGGTTCCGGTGCGGTTACGCCGGGCTCTCGTCGGTTGGTTCCCGGGACAAACATCAAAAACCTTCATCAACTGCGACCCAGTTCGGGGTGCGTGTGTGGGCGGGCTTCATTTGTGGGTCCACTCTCTTTCCCTCTCTTCCCCCTGCCGCCGCCTTCCTCCGGGTAGCGGGTTTTTGGGGTGAAAGTTTCAAAAAATACTCCCTATCTCACCTCCTTCCTGCCGGGTGGCGAAAGGCAATTAGCAGCGGTGTTGTTTTGACGCTGTAAGAAAACGCTTAAGCGAAGGGAAAAGAACCCCGAGTGGCGAGCGAGGCAGACTTTGCTAGGGAAATTTCGCTCTTCGGACCTTCCTTTCCCCGTGGCCGTGGACCCTAGGTTTCCCACCGTTGAATTTCAATCGCAGGGTTGATCTATGCACGAAAAAAGCTGGAACGCTCCGCCTCGGACGGAGCTGCACAACTCACCGAAGTTGGGTAAGCTCACTGAAGTGTTTTCGGGTGCTTGGAGGAGGGAAAAGTTGAACCTTTTGAGCCAAGCTTTCTTCCGTGTCGGGGAAAACAGTCCAAGCATTGCCTCTACGGTTAATTTCAGGTGGTTGGATGTGAATCAGTCTACATCGGGGCGAAACTGTTCGATGAGGAGGAGTGAGCAAGCTGTTATCGGGGGAAGGTTGGTAACTACTGTTGGACCTTTGTCTAGATTTTATTCCAAGAAGAAATACTCTCGCACTCGCACGAAAACAGCATTGCCTCTTTTCCAATCGGTCTAGTAAGCTTCGCCAAAGTGAATACGATACTTTTTCCATCGCCTCTACAATAAGATGAACTCAAGTGCAAGAAAGAATAAAACCAAAATACTTAGAAGGACCGGGGCCGTGGGGAAAATCTCGAATCTGTTGCCGATTTGATTTTTAACGGTATGAAGTTACCAACTTTTTGTGAAGCTTTGAGGCACTTTGAGCGGAGAAATTTGTAGAGTGGCTACAGACTCATGTTTGATGATGCGACTTATTTTGCTAAGAGGTGTTAAATTTAAATTGTACTTAGTTTCTATGGAACGTTGCAAAGGAATCCATTAAACAATAATAAAGGTAATGGTCAAATTATCTGGAGGAATGTTATTTAAGTTAGAGAGAATACTTTGAATGTAGAAAACACAAAACCCACCGCAAATTACACAAAAAACATTTTATTTACAATTCTGTGTAACAACAACGGATTTGACGGACATGGACCCGGAAGGAGAAAGATTTGTTCGATGTTATCCTTCAACTGTTAGTTTTTTTTTTTCAAAGTGCTCATGCCAAGCAGTTTTGTAAGTTCATTTGTTGAAATCAAGTGCTCACCAAGGACTGCTTTGCACTCAGTTGTTCTGCGGTTGCCAACAGCATATCATTCTAACAACTTTAAATTCCCATGCCTAAGTAAGAACAAGTGGGTCTACGGGGTACTGTCGGTATAATGGATGGAAAGTTGCTGGCGAATGGAGGAACAACCCATTGAACGAGTGAATGGACCATGCAGTTGGAAAAACATGAGCAAAACCCGGCGCACGATGGAAAGTAGAATTAGTGTTTGAAAGGCGCTCGAAAGCAGCTCAGAAAATAAAATAACTAAAGTTGTTCAATCGGAAAGAGAAGTTAAGAGGAATTTCCCACAGTTTTCCCTCCTCCATCCGGTAACGGATTAGGAAGTACAACAGAAATTTTTCCTTCAACAGTGTTAAAAACGAATGTGCATGTTAGTGAGAATGAGATTAAAACAGAGAAAGAGAGAGAGGGACCCACACAAGAGAAGAAGAGAGGTAGAGATACGAAGAAGAAGAATTATACAAATCGGATAGCATTACGCCCCGAAGCTCAACGACAGGCGCAGACTTAAAAAAAACAGCAACAACATAATTTAGTTGCCAGCAAATCAACCGGAGCCAGGGCCGGGGGCCGACTGAGAACAATAAAACTGCTGCAAAATATGTTGATGAATTATGACCGAAATGGTGTTGAATGAAATGTGTAACAAGCTCATAATCTGGCGGATACTTATTCTTTCGCTCCTCGCCAACGACGAACGACGAAAGGTTGGGCACAAGGGCAGGATTAAGGCGGATTATGCAGGTCCTTGTAGTATTTCGTAGACGTGGAGTCTTATTTCTGTTAAACTAAGAGACGAAAAACCCAACATTTTTGGAAATAACCTTATTTCGTAATACTTTACGACCCAAGTAAAAAAGGACCGAACGGGGGATCCATTCCGTTCCAACGTTCCTGAAAATGACGATGATCTTATAAGTCAATTATCAGAAATAGGCAAAGGTACTTTGAAGGAAACTTCGGTGTGAAAGTAGAGCACATACATTTTGGAAATTAGTTTCGCTACTATAAACCTTTTTGGAACAAGACAAGAGCCTAAGAAAAATAACTAATCGCAGTGTTCAAGTTCGGTTAGCATTAGGAAAATGAAATCCAATTCCCTCGATGAATTGCTCTGGGGCTCATACCTAAGTTGCAAATGTTCTGTTTCACGTTCCCCTGTAATTGCCAGTCGTAAATCGACGCTTAGCAATCACTTGCTCAACTGTCAAGCCCGTGCGTATCCGGGATTGAAAGCAATTTCTTTTCGACCGGCTGCAAAAAACCGCACCGCGGATCGTGTGCGGAATTGTAAAGCGTTCCACTCGGAGAGTGCGTCGAAACAGTTTGGCGTATCTCGTCCATTGGAATTGACGAAAGCTTTAGACAATCGCGTATTTTACCACTCTTCTTTCCCGCCATTCGATGTCAGAAACAAGCTGTCAATTAACGCGGAATGAGCCGGCGTGCCGTTCGTTTGCTCTCTTTCCGTAACGCGCCATTCGTCTTGTTTGGTTGCTGCGGTTTGCAGCAGCGCTAACTGATGGTTAGAGGATAATATATTCGATCTCTTTGTACATGCGTCTCCTACCGGACTTGTCTTCCGCACATTCGCCCTTTTTCAGATCTGCTTCGTTTGTTAAGAATTGGTTGCTCGTTGTTCTTTTTTTTTTTTTTTTAGAACTTCTGTATTCATTATCGATCGGGAATGTCTGCGCACCAGGATAAATATATCCTTCAACATCCTCCCCTTCTTAGTGCGAGTCGTAAAGTAATGTGTGTACATCTTGATCCAAATTGGTCCTAAAGTAAAATAGACAATCAATTTGTTGCGTCGGCCGAATCGAAATTTATACCGCATCATCTGTATGCAAATCATGTTTTTAAAATGAAACGAAAGTACTTTCTTCGATTTACGATTTTCGCCGTCCGGCCAGCGCGGTTGTTTTACAGAGGGTTTCTTTCTTTTCCTTGGAGTTCCGTTTGCGTGTGGTACCGTTTAGGGTGGATGGTTATTATTTTCCAGTTTTTTTTTTGTTTGTCCTTATACCGCAACAGCCTTTTCGGCGTAGCCGGTCTTTCCGTTTCCTTTTTTATCTTGAGCATTTCACACACCCGGTCTACGCAAAGGGGCAAAGGTTCAAATATATCGCAGTACATTTGCACAACTGGACATCGTAAAGAATGAGGACGGATACTACGGCTTGCCTCGTAGGGTAAAACCAGACGCTCTTCTCTTCTATCGCTCGCTTCTCTGCTTGGAACGTGAGAAGGGTATGAATATATCGGGAGGGACAGTGATGTTTAAAGAAAAAAAAGGGGGAGCAGTGATAGTGTGATGTAAGAACAGATACCTTTATGCCTTAGAACGATGTTCAGGTGAAGTCCTCACAGCATTTTCACAAAACGTGCCTACGCAAACCAGCATGCCAAATTCTGCCTCGGCTTGTTCAGTTTGTGCTTTGATATACATATCTTGCCAAGGTATCAATTTCCTATCGTCATTTGTCTCGCTCGATGAATTGGAATTCCGGTGTTTCGGTGTGTTACGGTGGAACGTTTGCCTCGAAAAAGGGTATGGCCTGGTGACGTGAAGCGGTTTCCCTCCCGCTGTAAGAAGATCCTTTTTACCTGGCAGCCTTGGTTGTCATGTGGCGTAGCATTGCGAACATTTAGCCGAAGGATGTGCCTGCCTTCGCAACACTAACGACGATGTACACCCGGATGGCAGCTCTAAACGCTCTCGCACGGCGCAAGGATTGGATCGTTTTTATTTGTGGTCGTAAATATCCAATAACCTCCCCTCTCCGTTCGCAAGAAGGCGACGAAATGCCGTTCGATTTGAAGAAAATCTTTTCGCACCCAGTAGAAACACTAGAAGAAAAATAACATGCAGAAAGGGATAAAATAATGGGAGGACAATCCTCTCCTTACCAGAGTGTTTCCTTTAACGATCGTTTCAACCCTGTGTAACTGCGTGGACATTTTGGGGTGTAAGCCCACAAAAGGGACGAAGAACATATCGGCTCCACCGAAGGAATCGTGATTTTGCCTGTAATGCCTCAAAGGGGACCTCGGTAAATAAGCCATAGCCAAACGTAAGTGGATTTGCGCAGATCAAAACCCGCAACCGGGACCCTTTGTGGAGTCGCAGGTGTTTTTCTGAATAACAATTCCGAAGCGAGTTAGGCCCCAAAACTCCCCACTCACGCTCCTCCCTTTTGGAATGAGAAGGGAAATAAAAGTAATCACACCGGTTTAGGCTCAGGTCGCCTCAATTCGATGATGCACGTTACCGTAGGGAATCACTGGAAGGGGAGTGCGGTGGAGCACTCGATCATATTTATGTTCGATGTTGTGTGCTATTATGCTCACCGCAAGGAAAACCTTCCGGCCCCGATGCTTATCGACGGGATGGCATGGTGTTTGCGCTCAGGTTTTTGCGCTCCGCTCACGTACGGCAACACATCATTTAAATCTCGTTATTGAGATTTTGCACAGGCTCGGCCGGGAAGCACAGTCGTCGGTTGCGTGGTCTTTTCCCGAGCTCAAGGTGTTTGCGCCGGTGAAGTGCAATTACGATTGTTTACACAGCAAACATGTAAGATTACGACAGCGAATGTCCTCGGCAGCGTTTCGTCTCAACTCGCTTTCCCTTCAGCGGAACGTCGTGGGTGTGCTTACCAATCACTCTGTTGACAGTTCATTTTGTTTTCCATTATTCGCGTTTGTCCTTCGCTTTTAATGTATCCAGTGCTAAGCAAAGCCCAGCTATTTTAAAACACAATTAAAACAGTGCACATATTTTAAGTTGAGGCAAAGAAGGGGTTCCTAGTGAGCATGACGTTTTCGGTCCATTTTTGCCTGTAAATCTGATTCATCGGTAGCATGATTTGAAATCAAAACTTTTGGCTATAAACGCACAGGAACCTTATGTGTCAAAATTACTTCGTTTAAAAAAGAGTTGAATGGGTGGAGTTTTTACTGATACGTATTGATGGACAGATGATAAGCTACATTAGATACATTGAGTAGGAAAATTTCCACCGTATGATTGTCAACAAACACAAATTGCGCAAGCAGTCGCCAACGTAAATGCTTTACTTTGCTTGGGTATACCGAGCCAATGCTTGTTGGTTTGATGCTGGGAATTCTTCTCCAAATCGATCGAGAAGGGAAGTGTCAAAATATTTACGATTTGCTTGCGATTCCAGTGGCAAGTGGCATTGTCAAAAGTCGAAGCGACTCGCCGAACGCAACGTGGTTATTTCCATTTTCCCGTACAGCTCGATGACAGGATAGAGACGGTAGTAAGTGGTAGGAATCCATTCTTACGTAAGGCGTGTTGCTCATTGCCACACGTAGTTCCGTTTCTGCTGAGACGTTTGCCTCCTTCCATCAATCGAATGCCGCTGAGTGTATGTGTACGTGTATGTTTGTCCTTTTTTATTCTTGGCTAATAAATTCAACGAAGCACAATATTACGTTTTATTCACCGCTGACCAAAAAGAAACAAACTCAACCTCCTGCTCGATCTTCGGTTTGCACTTGTGCGCTCCCCTCCGCCCCTCTGCCGAGCTTTGGGGCTGAAGTGTTTGTGCGATTGTTGCTAGAGAAGGCGGAAATAAAAGTGTTCGAAGGGACCGTTTTCTTCTCCCTCTTTTCCCACCCGGAAGGTCGCGCAAAGACGATCAAAAGGGACGGAGGGACCATCGCCAGCTTGCGATTGGAAGTGAAGAGAGAGACGGTCCACATTTGGCATCACAAAAGCCGACATTTTATATACATCTTAAACTTTTTTATTGCCTTCCTCCCGGAGAGTTGTGCTGCGACGGCCTTCTGTCGGGAAGATAGCACGGAAAGTACTAGTGGACGGTGCTGCTGCTGCTGCCAGTGCATATGGCGCACTCGATAGGAAAAAGCAACAGCAAGCACCGTGGTCTGTTTGTCAACGAAGGATTGCCCGGCTCGCCTGCTTCAGCTGGCAGTAAATACAACGGCAACAGACCTCCAAGGCTGGCTGTGCACGGACGGATTGAAATCTTCGGTGGCTCGTTTCGCCAAAGCGAAACAGGAAAACAGCAGCACCGAGTGAAGCCCCCGGCGTACGGTCGGTTCCTGCCGGCTGCTCCAGCAAATACTTCCGTACGGATGTAAAATAGCTCAGCGTGGCGAGGCAACAAATGGTATGCACCTGTATTGGACGCTCTTTTTCGCTGTGGTTCGAGTTTTTCTTCTGGTTGGTGCCACCTTGTGCCACCCTCCATCACCCGATCGGTTCGGCTGACAACCTTATTTCTGGCTGGTGCGCTTGCGGGGGACTTTGTTAGTTTGTTCGGCAGAGCCCCGAGTCGCCCGAGTGGATGGGACTCATTTTTCATCCTTAAGAGTCCCCTGATGGTCCTTTGGGGCGAAATATGATATGCCAATCACGTTCGCACCGACGTCCGATGAGCGGTACTTTTGGTTGTGTATTTTGGTTGGAGATGCGTACAACTATTTGGTACTCATTTGTTGGTTGTTAGTTGTCACTAAAGGATCTGCTGAAAGTTATCGAACATTTGTTCGAGATTTGCAGAGAAAAACAACCAAACGAAAGAAAAGTTTCAACTGGAAATAATAAACTTTTTTAATTCTATTTAAAGCATTTGATCCTAGCATCACATTTGCTCTGTTGGAAAATGGAGCCGCCTGGTACATTTTGGTTACACGCAACGTTGTGACAATGTTTTTTTGTTGACAATGCATGTTTAAAACAAAAATGAATGAACTTTTAAATTTGAGTTAATGGGAAAAAAAACCAATTTAAGTCTGAAACATCTTATCATATAACTGGCCAAAAATAATGGAGGCGCCTGGTGTTTCTTTATGCATAATAATTACTGCAAATATTTTTCTCTTTCCCCAAGCGATTCTTGCAAAGCGATATCAAAGAAGATATATTGCCATGGCGATCTACGTGCAAAAGGTTGCTGCATGTGTGCACAGAGTGCATCTTTTGTTCTCTCTGCAACGTTCATCGATACCGGATGAACCAACCCTATCGGGGAATGATATTTTCCATTCACATATCGCCACTGCTAATTGAGATATATTATCCCAAGTTGGGTGGAAATGAAGCCACGAAAAGATGCCAGCAATCGACGGGACAGCGACTCGGTGAAGAGTATGAAAACGATACCGCCGGGAATAGTATTGGCGAGAGTACGATATTTTGTTGCCTGCCAAAGAGCTGCAAAATGAGTGTCAAAAGATAAAGTTTAGTTCACCAGAGACGCTAGCTGTTCGTTTTTTTTTTCTTCATACCGAAAGCAGCAGGTATTGCATGGACTCTGTGTGCGCAGGTTGTGGAAAATTAAATTAATCCTTTTTCTTTGTCACCACCTAGTGCGAACACCTATGTTCCCCCAGGTGTAATTTATATGAATTTAAGCAGCTGCAGCGTTGGCAAAAGATGAACAGAAGTAATGATGGTAGGGTTAAAAACGAGAAGAAAAAAACAACTGCATCCTCAGTCGTGCATTTTGTCCCCAGTTGCCAATCGACGGCTTTGCTGTAATAATTTTAATTAACACACAGCTATAACTCATTACCCAGCCGCGCGTGGTAAAGGGTGGACAAACACAATGTGCACGCTGTTTGCATGAGCACGTTTGCGCAGCCAAAAATTTTATTTCGACAGGCGATTCCTTGCATTGGCGGAATCGCAGGCCCGCGTGACAATTAGCGTGGCCGTGTGGTTAAAAGAAGGTCGAATTAAATCTTTGCTGCTGGGGCGGCCACGCAAAGCGACAGGGAGGCAGGGGGGCGACTGTTGAAAAATGGAATTTTAATTACGGCCACGTAACGTTGTTGAGGGTGTGTACTTCAGAAAAAAAAAGAATCATGAGATGCACATTGCAACAAAGCGGAAACCTTCCGCTGAAAGCCAATTGCACTCCGCCGTTTGCATTACGAGTGCAATTTGATAAAATATTAACCGTCGCTGAAGTGCGAGTGATAATTCGACTACTTTGTATGCTTCGACAGGCCTTTTTTTAAATTTCGATTTTCTGTCACCTCTGCTCTCCAACCCGTTGGGCAATGTGGTTGTGTTGAGTTTGAGCGGAAATTGCATTCTTTAATTGGTGGAGCATTTGTTTTTTTTTTCGTGTCCGCGCTGTAAAAGCGCCTGGCACGTCTGATTGCATTCTCTACGCTTCCATGCACGCATGAAAATTGTATTTTTACATTATACGAACACCCTTACTCGATTTTCACGGTAAGCGATGGAGCACGCGTGGTGTCGGGCGAATCCAATGATTTCATACAGGATTCGGCCAAAGTGTGCACATATAAAATCATAGAAGATTCATGAAATGGCAATGAAATACTGCATCATGAAAGTTATTTAATTAAAGTTCGTAATTTACATCAACAGTAAAAATAAAGGGTTCGTTGCTTGTTATTCCAACGCACAAAAGTAATTTCGATCGGAGCAAGATCATACGAAAACTGGCATTTCAAGGTTGATTGCTCGATATTCAATTCAATTCCGTACGATCTTTTAGTATATAGATAAAAAAGCGACTTCTAAGCTGTTCGCAGCTGCCATCCGAGTCAAATCAAACACAAATCGAATTTCAAATCAAACACAAACTCTGCGCACAATCCTTTCCTTTCCGGATACCGAAATCCGAATCGCTTGGAAGGACGAGAAACATTCCGCAGTAGTTGGCACCACGTGACAGACGCATCCAACAAAACATTCCCCTGCGTACACGCAACTGGAAATATGTTTTTTGCTTGTGTGTTGTGTGCAGGAACGCCTAAAGGAATCTATGTCCGGAGGGTGTGCCGCTGCTGGTGTTGTAATTAAGCGAAATTAATGTAAGCGTATCAGATTTTGGTGCACGCAAAGGCCCTTCAGTTGGGGCAGCACCCTGGGCCGGATGCTGGGATGCCGTTCATTGCATGAATGAAGAGCTGCGACCCGTGCACAATGAATATAAATTAGTGAATATATGCTGGATGCTTGCGTGTCGATGTTGTTCTTCTTTCGTTTTCGTTTGGTTTCCTTTCCCGGCCCGCCCTGCCCCGCACACATTTCATTAATAGTCAAGCAGAAACGCCAGCGCCCTGCTTGCCGCAATTGAAACCGGGCATCCGTTTTATAATGCGCTCAATTTTCTGCCTAATGCCCGCACAGTGCTCCACGCTTCGTGTAGCCGCAGCCATAACCGAAAGTGCACTTCGTCGGATGCTTATCGGGGTCGAATCCTGTCGCCGGGTTGATTGTAATCGAGCGCGCCCGGTGGGCCTAACATTGTTGATTTAGCAATTTAATCACGATCCATCTGTTCGGACATTGATGCGGGGTTCGCTGGTTTATTCAGCAGATGTACGTTTGTACATGTGTCTGTGTGCACGGTACGTTTGTTACGGTTAACCGGAATGATTAAATTTCGCCGGAAAATTGACGCCGAGCTGGTCGACATACGGTCAGCTCGATGTGGTGTGGAGCGATACCGAAGCTTTGATGTTTGCGTTACCCCATTTTGAATTTTGCGTTACCCCATTTTGAAAGCTTTTCGATTTTAGTTTTCATGTTTCCGTGCATGGGCCAGTTTTTGGGCACGATTGATCAATAGAGGGAGCGAAAGCATATGTTGAATAGCCATCGGCTGCATAACTGATCGAGTGATTTTATGTGGGACGATTTAATTCATTTTTCAAGGTTCATTTGAATACCAAAGATGAGCAATCGACAGTCCCTATAAGTTTCCTCTAGCATTTTCATCGATGTTTGACAACCGTTCGCTACGATTCACTAGATACACATTGTTTCCGAAGCAGAACTCCTGGAAAGGTCACGGAATACGATACTTTTAATCCAGTTTACTGTTCACGGCCCGTCCAAGTGTGTCAGTTCCATTTCACCGGTTGGGTAATGTTGTTTTCAGCTGGATAAGGTTCACGGCTCAATTTGCTCAAGTTGTGAGCCAGCTGTTAGGAAATGTTGCTCTTATGAAACGAATTCTATAATGCCCATAAGCATATGATCTCGCACCCTGGCAGATAGCTTTCGATGGAGCACGTCCCATCGGGGACTGCGCGGAGCCCAAACTATGCCATCACATCCGAGCCCAGGTCGTTGGTGTGTTGATAAAATGTCTTGTCTCAACATATTATGAAATCTTTTATTACAAGTTCTTAATCTTCCGACCCAAGGGTTCCGCCCTGGAGGGCTTAGGCCCAGTGGGCTGACGGCAGTGGTGCTGGAAGGGTCGGCTGAAAAACGGCCGAACAACATTGTCACATAAAATTTGATCCGTCAGCGTTCATCCGTCAGGTGTGCTTTCCTTTTTTTTGCGGATAAAATGCGACGAAGGTGGTTGGAAGGGGGCAAAGCATGGCTGGGGGATTGTAGAAATATGATTCGGTGTGTTTTTACTAGCGTAGGCAGACGAACCGGCTGGATCCGGCTCCGATGACCCGGGACCATCTTGTGGGACTCGTTGTTTAAAACCGTGTTTCGGACGAGTCATCAATTCCTGGCTTTCCTTTTGGCAACCCAATCCTACGGACATCGCAAGCATTCGCAGCTATAGCGCAGACAGGGGTTCGGTTCCGAGCCAAATCTTGCCGGACGGGATGGGAATCCAAGCGGTACAAATGTTGGTAGCGAGTGAAACGATGAGGCCAACTTCCGTGAAAGATCAAACGTAGGGAGAAAGACTGAGAGAAATGGGAATTGCGGGGGGGAAGGAAAAATAGTGACAATGCAAGACAAGCAACAGAATATAAAGAAATGAACATACGGATCATAATATCATCTTCCATCTGGTAGATTTTTTTTCTATCTCAACGTTGGGGCCCTTCTGCCCGACTAGGACTACATTTCATATTCGGTTATCCGAGCTGTCTTTTCTTTTGGCCTCGGATCACCATCAACGTCATTGTTGGGAGAAAAGTGTGTGGAAAACAAAAACACCCTGAATGCCAGGCAAGAAAGGAAAAAAAAAGAAAGAGGCCGGATACTTGAAACAAGAACGACAGAGGCTATAGAAGGAGAGTCCATTATTGCCATGTTTCCCTTTTTGTTCTTGTCGCTTTTGGTTGTTGCTTACATTCAATTGGTAAAGGCGAATGAAGGAAGTGTTGGGAAGGTGTCCTTTTGAAGTAGGGTGTGATAAAAGCAAGCACACGCCGGACACGAACACGAGAACTTCTGTAGCCGGTCGCACGTAAAGTCGTACGTATGATCAAACGAAGCAGTGTGATTTACTGAATATAAAAAAAAAAAAAACGCAAAACCCGCATGCCAGGCAAAAAGGTAGAAATAAAAAATGAACCGCCCCACTCCGCCACGCTTCCTTGCCACTAGGAACTTAATTTCCCCTGGAATTCCTACACACTCGACAGGAATCAATTTGAGGCTTCGTTAAAGGGATGAAACGGACGAAACCGTAATCGTTTTCCAAAAGGTCCGACGCAGCGAAGGTGTCCAGTGGCGTCGTTTGCAGATTGATTCGTTACGGGTCGATGAAGTGGCGGTGCCGGTGAAGTGGGAGCAATAAAAAAGGGAATGATCGAAAAAAAAGGGGATGAAGACGGTGCTTCGGCTGCTGCTTCAATCGACACCAGGCAGGCACGGTTGAGCGCATTATCATTGGAAGATTATATTACTTGCTGCAGTCGAGGAATGGCCAAATCTTCGAAGTGGTAAGAGAATAAACGTGGGGTGAACATTGAAATGTCTTGCAAAATGTATCTCCAATGAATGAATTCTTGTTCGGGGGAATGTTCAGATCATCGATATTGTTTAATTTACAAAAAACAATCTGTTCGTTGAACATGGAAATATTTGGTAGTTCAAAAAAAATTGATTTATTCTACGTAACAGGGTAAGCCCTGAAGATTTGTTTCTGTTGAAAATCTGCTTAAATTAACTATGATTTGTTATGCTAGACATAAAACCAGTCCAAACATTCGGTAGATCGCAAAATTTGGATAGGAAAAAATCGAGGACGGAGAGTTACGTTATTACTAGTTGGTTCATATGATTGCCATGTCGTATTTTTTCCGTATCTATCCTAAACGTTTGATACCACAAAAACGCTGAAGGTCCAAGTTTTCAGATGCTACCTTCTTGTGGAACAACAAACCACCTATTTGAACCTGCCCTCCTATACATAACGAGACCGTCGACATCGGAGACCGATGTCGGGCGTAACATTTCCATAATAAATCAATTGAAGGCAAGTGCTCCCACCAGAGGTGAATTCTTTACCATGCAGATGTTCTAAAGGACGACACCAGGGCTGCAAGGGAACAACTTTCTCGGCAAAACAAAAACCGCCTTCCAACCTTTACCCGGCCCCAATCTCCGATGTGCCCCTTTCCTTTTTTCCCCATCCAGTGCCGTCCTACAAACCTTTATCAATCAACGAAACGGAAAAGATCATCATCTGGCTGTCGGTTGCGAAGGTTCGGCTTTACGGGGAGGTGTTTTTTGTGTGTGTGTGCATCCACAATGTTTGTGGGTCGGAATGGTTGGCGGTGCGCGTAATCTGTTCGGGTGTAGTATTTGTTTTCGCATCTTTTCTCACCCTCTGAAGAGGAGGAGTAAAAAGCACACATACACAGACCTACATAATCGAACACAGGACCGAACCGAAAGGGAAGTAATATCTGCAAACGGCAAACCACTGATGTGGAAGAAAAAAACTCCGGCGGAGGGAAAGTCGGAAGACAGCTCCCCGAAACGCCCCCGAAGGCTCGATGGGAAAAGATCAAGTGGCAGAACGAAGAGCGGAACGCAAAAAAAATATGTAAAAAGATCAAGCGGAAAAGAAAAAAAAACAACCGAATCTCAAGGATGAACCGCACAAGACGCGAACCAAAGTAGCTGAGTAACGGAGCAAAACTTCCCACCGGATGGGATGGAGTATTGTCGGTCCCGTTTGCCGTGCGGCCTTGACTTTCCTTTCGGATTCGACGCCCACGCCACCTTGGGTCGGGTGGCAGAATGCGGTGTAATTTATGAAATCATTCAATCATTTGTGATTACTGTTCGTCCGAGCGCCTAGAGAACTTCGTATTGCTTCACTTTTCTCCTCTTCGCTCAACACTCGAAGACATCGTGCCGGCATCTCTCGACTCGGTCGGTGCAATTTTCTCGTTCGTCCGGCTCCGATGTGACACGGACAAGGAAGCAAACATAATAATCATCATTCGCCTGGACGTGAAGCAGACGCCGGAGCACGTGGCGCCGGCGTTGGAGTGACGTACAATTTATAGCTTATTAATTTCCTTACCTTTTATGCTGCCCGCTGAAATATAGAATCCAATTTATCGCCCGTCAAATGGCGCACGGTTGGGCTGCCCCTAGCCACGGGAGGAACCGTTTTGTTTGTAATCGACGGCTCAAGGTAACGCGAGCACGAAGCGCGCGTACTTTGCCACGCCTGATTTGCCGCATATTGCGAATCCCTCCGAGTGAGCTAGGGAGGAAGAGGTTGCGAGGGAAAAAAGAGCGGATGAGCTGGGAGAGATGGATAGCGATGGATAAATGAGGATCCGGGAATCGATTCCTGCTTCCCTTCAGCCGAGCAGCTTCGGTGGATTGTAAAATGGATTAGTAAATTATGGAAAAGATTTCGCCGCAAACGCTAGCGCTTTGCTTTCCGCGATTGATGTGTCAAACCCTGGTGGAGCCCTGGACGCCTCCTGGCTGCCCCGCGTAAGTTGGCAACGGATTGATGGGACGACTTGATTGGATGATTGATTGAGTAGACACGATGATTTTGGCGCTCACATGACTCATTAGCTAGGGGGTGTGTCCGATTTGCTGCACCTGAGCATAATCCATCCCAGCTGCCGGGCCCTTGCATGGCGCTCGTTAATTATGTTAAGAGACACCGGGATAATTGTGCGGGGAATTAGTTTGGCTCCGAGGGACGATTAAGCTTCCGCGGGACGGAGCTCACACCGGTCGACGTTAATCTTAATGCGATCGATGTGATTCAATTTCGCGATTGGTTGCGTGAGCCGATGAAACGCAGTCACGAATCGGATACTAAGACTCCGTTGAATAAATGGAGCAGCGAACAAGTTTGACAAAGTTTTGATATATCACAGGGTAGGTGCTGCCAGTCCTCCACTTACGATATTGAACGAAAACACTATAACTTAGCTAGAGCCAAGGTGGAAAATAGTAAACAACAACAGTAGACATGACACTGACGTAAGCGTAAAGTGAGGTTAAGATAGGCGAGCTGGTTTCCCATAGGAGATTCCCCAAGGTTTCTACAGCGTAAAAGCAGCAATAAATAAATACTGTAGGAACTTCAAATGAAGGCGAAAAATATAGGGCGAAAATCTAAGGTGATGCCATATTTTGAAAAGACGCGGGAACATACGTTGAAGGCATAAAGCCGGCTGCAAGCGTTCTGCATCTTTACATTTCGGTACGATGCGTGTCAGGTTAGCTTTTTTAAATGCTTCATTATTCGCGTGGGTAAATATTTGATGATTAGCAACTTCAATTAGGTTTACCGACAGATATTATGACTGTGACTTTTACAAACTTTGTTTGCAAATCTCTCATCAAAGCCTTCATCATGCTTCGGATGCTGGAGTTTGCAATATTGTGTCGCATTTTAACCCAGAATTGACGAGGAAGTACTCAAAAAAAAAAACATCTAAAAATGACAATCATCGTTAACAGCCGGGCGGAGCCTTAGCGAAGTAACGAAGTGTAAATAACTGAGGCGAAAGTTAAGCACCATTTCTGGTGGTGAGGCAAAGTTGCCCGAAACCACCCCCCCGGCTAGCTCCCGGCGAATTAAACCGCAAAAATAACCTGTGCTTCATCTGCAAGCGATGGTAGAGCGATCCCGACCCCCCGACCCAGGTCGCTGCCGCACTCGACGGCCAAACGAACCGGGCCACTTATCGAGGTAACAGAAGTTTTCCCTGGAATTGACTCGACTGCGTTAGTCAACACTCCGGTGAGACACTTCCGTTTGGCAAAAGTTTAGCTCGAAATGAAATAACTAATCGCACTGAAAGGCAGCGCGGGTGGGGTGGGTTTCGGAGACGGTAAGCAGGAACTTGTCCCCAGCTTCCCAACCAAAACCCCCCATCCGTCCGACTCCACCGTGTTGCTTTCCACTCCACTCCGGGAGTGTTTTTAACCCACCGGCGGAAGTGTTTATCTTGGTGAGTGGGAAAAATAATTTCTCGGCAAATTTTGTCTACCATCAGCAGAGCAGCTCTTGAGCCAGCAGGCGTCGGCACGGAAAACAAAACCCTCCCAACAGGGGAAAGCGTTGAGAAGGGCCAAACAAAAAAATGACAACGTGAAGGAAAAGTTGGCACCAAGTGATGTGAATTTCATTTCTGTTACCTCACGGCACTATTTGGCCCCATTTCCTTTTGACTTTTATCGCACGCGGGTGCAGCCCGATTTTCGGCTGGCTCACCTGCTCAATGGGAAAAGCTTTTGAAAACGGGAAGGTCTACGATCGAAGGTTTAGGAATGCAACATTCCGCATGTGTCTGCCGATGCACCGCGTAGGCATACGCGGTGAAAAATATCCGGAGTAGAGCAGCAACAGGAGCAGCGGGAAGATAATAATAGTAATAATGCCGCGGCAGACAGACGGGAAGTTCGGGGAGGAAACTTTCGCAATCAACATGGCCGCTGTTCCAGTGATAACTGGCTCATAACTATACCGAAAGGTAGGCTAAAATAGCCGGGAACAAACGAACACAGTGTTCAAGTCGTTGGACAAAATTATTTGTTTCTTATTCAATCGAGAAACTGAGGATATCAATATTTTTTGTACAATATATATATATGCGTTGGCTAAGGAAACCCTGATTCTGAATGGGTTCATGATGAAAAGTATTACTAAATTTACAAGTACTCAAGGAATGTTTTGTTCCGACAAGCTCCCTACGATATCAGCGTAAAGGAGTGTGCTGTATTTCTTACGCCTTCAACAATGGCATCGAAACTTCTTTGCGCTTCGACTTTTCGTCACGACAACTGTGAGCGAACAGTCAGGTTGCATTGTTGCTGCACATTTGCAGTCTCGCTAAGAAATGACACGTGAAAAACACTCTCTGCTGCGTACCACGTGCACACAATTCCAACCAAATACTGTGCAGCTGTGTAGTCATGCACTCAGAAAAAGGGAGCCTAGAAGAGGTGGTGAAACTTATACGCAAATCCACCATTCGGGCAAGCTCACTCACTGACACATATCTTCGCGAAGCGCACGTCACCTAAAGCTGACACGGATTTAATTTTCCACCTCACCTGAACCCTTCCTCGAGAACTTCCCCGGAAGATTGTTCGCGAATGTACGCGACTCGCGGTGAGTCGGAACATTTCTGGCAGCTGGCTTGCACTAGACATCGTGGGGGGGAAATTATTTGCGAAATAATTTGCTCCGAGTGCAGCAGCAGAACGAACGTAGAAGGTTGCTGTTCAGTCTACGGTCATAAGTTTCCCTACTTTGAATGGGAGCGCATCAAAGGAATAAAAGTTGCTCGCAGCAATAATCAAACTTTAGTGCTTCTTTCGGAAAGGTGTAGCTCGCAAGGAATGTGCAAACACGATTATTATGGCTATTTATTGCATCAGCCTAGCATATGTACGAACTAGCATTGTATACCCCGGCATTCCAAGGAAGATCTGACGGGGTTTTCCCATGAAGGCGCACTTCGGTTTAAAACGTATTGACTTTTATCACAACTTTCCGGCTTTAAACGGATTTTGTTGCTCAATTTTCCTGCACTAAATGCTCTTAATCCTTTCTATAGCAGGTGGCTTGAGGGGGGGGAATTAAAGCATAACGACAGCACTCCCACTCCCACATGTCCTAAAACGTTCAGGGTAATCTAAATTTAACCTTCCTGCTTCCCGGAAACTAAACTCTCTTGCGTCCAAATGTGACGGCGTACGGTTTTTTTTCTTTCTTCCCCACCCGTTTTGGGTCGTCTAAGGTTTCCCATTTGCAACAAAACCATTATCAGTTAGCGCAATGCTAATTTCTTTCATGCAGAAAGTGCCACCGTTGGTGAGGACAAATGAAACTCGGACCTTGCGGTAGCTGAAATGTGAAAAAGCTACCCACGGTGGTGAAATCGGCGATTCGCGTCACTAGTCGTTTAGAAACATTCTCATCTAAATGGCGTTTTTTTGTTTGTTTGGCCTTTAAGCACTCCAGGCCTTTGGTCAGCGATGGGTGGGTTAATTTTAGCAACGCTGGTCGTGCTTGTGCACTGAAATTGCACGTTCAGAATGCGCGAGACTCTTTTCGGTTCGGGACTAACGAATCCTTACAGACCTCCGGCACGACGGTAACGGATATCTTTCGTGCAACTTAACACCATCGACGACGGTTTCGGGAGGTTTCAGCGTGATACTGCCTTTGTGTCCACACGCCCACCAAGCAACAGGGATGAAGATGAAGCGTTGGCCATGGCGACGCCCGCCCAAACGTGCGGAACGGTCGTGTTGATGCACGGAATAAAAATATCCCGGGATTTTCCACGGCAGAAGGATTTATCACACATGGCATAATCTTTCGGGTGTCTGGGATGTGGTTCTTTTTGCTCCTTTCTCCAACATGTTTTGGCGTTCTAACTCACACAGCGGCACACACACGTGCTTTCTTGGTAGCGTGGTCGAGATTTGTGCTGTATCTCGGGTGCCCCTGCACTTTACCATTCCCCGGGGCCCCGGGGGTCGACCTCTCCGCCACACATAATCCATCATATGGGAAAATGCAAATTTTGCACATTTTCTTCACGGCTGACGGTTAAGATTTAACGAACATGATAGTCACTCCTATCATTCGCAATGATGGGGTCCTGCCGACACGGCACACTCGCGCCATAATGTGCCATAACGTGTAACTTGCCGACGTGAGCTGAAACGGTGAACCAGGATTGGTGCAACATATTTAATGAGTATTACGTGCCGTGTTGTGAAAGGCATTTTGCAAGAGGACGCATGTATCCCTCAGCTTGTGTTTGGTTTTCATTTCGTAAAAAGTTCAGATCGTAAAAAGGACAAATAATATTCGTGAGAATATTACCCAAAAGTTTTGTTTTATTTAACTGCTTGCCACGAACGGAAACATTTTTAATTGTTAAATAAGCAGCTCCTAAACTAAAATTTGGTTCATACTCAGTCGTCGCAAAAGTGGAAATACGATGAGAGTATCTTTCAGCTATCTAAGCCTTAGCCATCCCCGCTTTGTGTCCGTTTCCTAATTGATCAGTAGTGTTACGAACGTTACACGCCGTAACGCTGCCAAGAGCTGTCACTTAGTTAGTGGTCGTATAAATAAGAGTATAAATAGAGCGCCACATGATCCTTTTACCTACAAAATGGAACGAAAAAAAGGTTTGTTTTGAAAAAGAAGCTGAAAAGTGTTTGGTTAACTAAAAGGGATTTCAATCAGATTTTTTTTTCAATTTCTTTCAACCTTCGGCGTCATTTTCCAAAAATTAGGAGGTGGCGCATGGTAACGAGCTGTTTCGTTAACGTTGTATAATCGACTCTTCTGAGTTTATAAAATATACTTTTGCTGTGTTCAAAATTAAATTAACCAAAGCAACATTCTGTTTTGAAAAATGGAGAGCCATAAGACCTCATCCTTCCGTATAGTTGGATAAGTTCCTGTTAGCATTACAGGTCCCCCTTGCCGAGATAAAAGTTAACGTACACCAAAAAACTCAAGTATTTATCATGCCGTTCCCCACCACATTCGGTGCTACCAAAATAACAAAATTACTCGATGTTTGTTTTTCCTGGCGTGAGTTATCTGCACATCTCGAACCGTGCACACAACCAGCTCCCAGCTACGCCTCGTTCGGTCGCAAATCGTTAAACTATTACATCGATGCGACATAAATTTTCAAATTTAGTGCCACCGTGCCCTGGGTGATGCTTTCTTTGGCACGACCGCACCCAAAATAAGACGAGAAACCGCGTAGCGAGAAAGAGGAGTCTCCGGTCGGGCTGCCATCCACTCTTCCGGCTTGCGCCGTCACCGAACGGGGCGAACCCGAAATGAGGGTTTTTCCTCCGGTGGCATGACATAACCACAGCGACGTGCACGTGCAGCTTCCCGGTGGAGAGTGAATTTTAAAACCAAGTGTTTGCGATGTAAATTTGAGCTGCTGCTTAACACCATGATGCAGCTGCATGTGCCACAAATGCCACAAGCGAAAGAGAGAACAAGGATAACGGGGACGAAAAGACCGATTTCGAATCTCTTCGGGCGACGGACTTGCTGTGCTCTGGTTTTTAAATGATTTCTTCGCTTCCGAGAAAGCCCTCTGTGCAGGAAGGACGAAGCAGGAGCTAGCTAAACCGAGCCGACCAGTGGACGGCCAGTCAACAACTTTGTCTTGCCAGTGAGAGCAATTAGTTGGGACCGAGAAACCGCCTCCGACCGCTTGTCCGTAGAGCCGGTTCCTCCGATGTGTCTGCCCGCCTTGCTCACTCGAGTGTTTGTTCGTTTTACTGGACAGATGAGTTTTTACCCCCTCAGACAGTTAGGCCATGTGTAAGGAGGATGGATGCGGAGGTGCCGAAGTGCCACTTATTACGGCCTCGACACTTGCCCACAGCGATAAGGGCAAATTGTTTACCGTAATCATGAATGCAAAAATTTTAACAACATTCAAACTTTCCCCGGGCGCATCATTTGAGAGTGACGAAATGCATCGCCAGTTCCGGGGCCTGGAGCGATTATGCTGACAACTACGACGACGCCGCAGACGACGACAACGATGATGATGATGGTGATGATGGTGATGGCGACGAAGCCGACGGGTTGATGAAAATGGCACTCGAATGAATAAATGTTTGAAATAAAATTTTCTAGCATCTCCCACACCCAAGCTGCCATTCCATCCCATCCCAAAGATAACTTCAGTAAGTGCTGGCTGTCGGTCGGTGAATGTTTCCCGTGCTCCGAGGATTCCTCCGAGGAGGAGTGGGAAATGGAGATTGTCGAACCCGAATCCGGAGTGGAGCACGAACCATCTAGTGCCGTCTTGTAACTCATGCATATTAGAGAGTTTGTATAAATACTGGGCCGCTTGGAATGGTGAAGTTTCTGGCAAAAAGTCATCCCGGAGCACCTTTGGACGCTTGCGAAGGTCTGATAGGCGAGCAGAGGCCAGTCACGCTGCATTTTCCTTGTCCTTTGAATTTTGTCCAAGAAGGCAACCTTCGTTTCTTGCAAACACATTATAAATTAGTTTCCGTAATTTTTTTCAGTTCTTATTGATGATTCATAGCTCTTATTTTTATTTTATTTAATTTTTGAAAAATGATCAAAATAGTTAACTTTAAGAAATTTCATTTATAAATCGAATAATGCTTCTCTATTGTTTGTAGCATCATATAAAAGTTTGATGCAAATATTGAGCTTTTGTGCTGAGTGTTTGTAAATAGTGATGAAATGGCCTAAAAATATAATACATCAAAGCCAGTGCTTAATTTCAATTTGGTTTTTCAATGGTTTTCAAAGCTAAGTTTAATTTCATTCAAATTAAATCCTCTTTGGCCTGAAAGTATGCAATGAGCAACACATCTGGACAGTTTTTGCTAAAGAGAGCGGTAAAAATAAAACATTTGAAGCACCAATTTGTTTGAAGTAGTTATTGTGAACTTTGCTGCTGGCATTACATATTTGGCACATGATTTGCTTTTTTGTTGTTGTTGTTGCCTGCAGTTACAGTTTTCCGGCAAATGATTTGTTGCTGTGCAGGTTTTCCTCCAATATGAAACCACCTGACCCACGATTGACCTCGACGGGGAGCAAGCAAGCAAAAAAGAAATGCACATTCCTGCTGCACCCTTAGAATCGGCACATTTTGTAGAATGCTTCAACCTCCCGCTTAACTTTTGGGCCACTCTATTGAAATTTTTATTTTTCATTCAACCTCGTACACCCCGTTCTTCCGTTGGCGAGCCTGCGCTCCCGGGTTGGATGTAATTTTTCGACCGATTAATTTCAATTTTATTCCAGTTTGTGCGGAAAGTCTCGAAACTTTGCACAATCGAACACCACACCACTGCTACCAATTTGCAGTTTTTCCCCCCCGACGGTAGAAATAGGCCATTCATCGGTGCCGGGCAAAAGGCGAGCACCCTCGACGGAGTTGACCGCTTCGAACTCCACTCGTGGAGAGCTTTTTTTTTAAAGTGATGTAAAGTACCGATTTCATTCCATCACCAATTGGATTCGTGCTGCGCGCGGGAAGGTCGAAACTTCGACAAATACACTGCACCGTTTCGGGGGTTTCAGGTTCTCCCGAATGGAGCAAATGGGGTCCGCCTAGGAGCTGCGGTCAATAAGCAAAACCCGGGAAACTTTTTCATTCGTCGCGTACGAAACGAACAACCACAATGTACGGAACTTTCGATGCCCTCGGGGGCGAAGTTGGGGAGGGGAGAAAGTTTTTGAGTTTCTAATGATTTCCCATCCCTGGTTTTACATTTTTGGTGCGCCAAAAAAGGGAACCAGAAATTTCTCGCTGTGGAGTAGAAACTCGGCAATGAAAATCTATCGGTCGGAAGTGTTCGTGCAATCGAACGGCGTCCACCGCAACGGTGCGGGATGATAATGGATTGTTCTTTAATTAGCATTTTACGGCGACTCTTGGACGTCTCCCCATGGGGTTGCGAAGGTTTAAAGTGACTTCACTCGGTGCATAATTGCGTACGTGTACTACGCCATTGACTTTCACTCGTGTGTCTTTGTATGGTTAGAAGCGATGGATAGAGAGAAAAAAAGAAATGGTCGATAAAAATCATACAAAAGAGAGAGCGAAAAAAAAGAGCATCACAGGCAGCTTGAATCGCCATGGAGGAGCAAACCATGAGTTTAATTGAAATGATCGGAAGCGGCGATAATTGAAAACGAAATCGCTACGGAAATTACCGAGTAACGCGGGCGAGCTGCTTGGAGGGAAGCATTAAGGCATGATGATATTTTCTAATGATCGGTTCAAACATTGTTCCGTGCTGTTTAGCATAAGCTTGTGAATGGCAACGGGAAATTTGATTTTGTAACTATAACATTTCTGGAATTAAAATCAAGTTGGGATTAAAATTCGCTCGGAAGGGTGTGGGTTACAAAAATGAATGTTAAAATAATTTTTTAAATATGTTTCAGCATTGAAAGCATTATATTGTTGGACAGAATAATCAAAACCAAACCTGTAAGCTACATGATTAAGAAATCCTTAGAAAATCATTGTTGTTATTTTGAATACCAAATTTATGTTAAATGCTTTTTAACTACTACGAAAAATAGCAATGAATTACAACAGATTCATTGTTCGTCCATTACAGGGTATAACTATTATCATTCTCCAGTGAAACTGACGGACTATGGACTTTGTTATAATCAAATTTCAAAAGGCATGGCAAGGCATTTCATGTTGGTTTGAATTGTTACGTTCGTTAGTACAACATTGAACCATAAAAGGCTCTGAAATGACAAAAGAACAAACGCATTTCATAAAAGGTCCCAATTACAACGTTTCGAACGGTGCTGATAAATTGAAAGTCTCCTATTTCCACTGTGTAATGGAGGTTTCCAATTAAATCATAAATGATCTGCTGACTGTTCGTAGCTTCACGCCGAAATAAAATTCAATGGGTTTTTATTTCCTTCCTGGTTTCTGATTCATTGATAAATCCACTAATGATGTTTCTTTTAATTTTTTTAAAGTGCCAAGATTTATTGACTAAATTGAAGTTTTCTGACAAGTTTTCAGACGATAGCTGCCGTAGCTACTGAAATGAAACTAGAAATAATTCAGGTGGGGTGGAACAGGAGAGGTTTGCCACGTGGAAAACCAAAACCAGGTTTACATGGACCGCTGGGTCGAAAGAGTCGAGTCGATTTGCAAGTTTCAAGTTGTTTGCAATTGTAAATCAAAGCAAATCTTAATGGCAAGACTTGCGGAATGCAAACTGTATGCAATTTCATCTTAATTTCGCCAAAAGTACGTCTATTTATCTGATTGATAAAAAAAAAACAAGCAACCTCTCAATGAACCTCTGTTGGAGTGCGCACTTAAGGGATTGATCAAACCGTTTCCGTTAGAATCACTGCTGAATCACCAGCACCACTTTTATTCGACATTCGATTCGGACGCAATCATCGATCCATTACGGGATCCAACCTTCAACTATCGGGAGACTTTCCCCATTGCGCCCTCGTGCTCGAGACATGCCTTTGCAAATACCGATGCCTTTGGAAATGCCATTCAGCCCCGTTCTTTTTTTTTTCGTTCGATCGATCAGTTACTTTGCTTCCCTTTCCCCGTTCAGCACCGGGTTTTGTGGATGGTGCAGTTTGACCGATTTCCGGGTCGAGTGAAATTTGTTTGCCATCGGTCGGCACTCGGGGCAAACGGGGATGACGAGAGGCTTTGGTACGGATGCTTGCGGTACACACTTCAAGGACGGCCGACAACAGTCTGCACCGCACACCGCAGCAAACCGGAAGGTGGGAGTTTGTACACCGGTTTTCCCCGCTTTCGTAGGTGCAGAGCCGGAAAGCTGCAGAACGGAATTACGCCCGGCACGCACAACTAAGCATCGAGCATGCTTCGCATCGCATTCACATTTCTTTCGATCGCTTGCGAAAAAAGGGGAACTCGTTTATCGCCATCGTGCGAAAAGGACACGATCGACGCCAACGGGACGATTGGGCGATTGGGGCGGTCGGTATTTCCAAGCAAACAAATTTCGACCATCGATGGAAGGTTTTGCCGTCGGCCACTGGAAAACATACTGTGATCCCCATGCCGGCTTCGGTCACAAGCTTTGTCGCTTGCATACTTGGTGCTGATGGGGCTGAAAACTTGCAGTGCGATGCATCGTTGTCTGCCGGAATTGGATTCTATAGCTGGTACACCCGGAAAGCATAAACACTTAGCCATATGAAACCGAAGCCATCGGGCCAGGCCGGCTTCTTCGTTGGGCGGGAGAATCTGGGCAAATCATGGCAGAGGCAATCAAATCCTAAGGTCCAGAGTGTACGCACGTGATCACATCCGCAATGTCCCGAAGAGAGACAGAGGAAGAGAGAGCGAGCGAGAAGGGGGCGACATTTCGATACTCCAACCGGCAGGTCTTCAGCCGTCGTAGCCTGCGAAGTAAATGGAGCTGCCGACAACCGCAACCGCTCCACCCGTTCGGTCCCCTGGAAAACCTGCAGCTTAGCCTCGGGCTATCCAGATCTTGTAATATGTTTCCGCACAACCGGTCGAGTCACGCAGGGCCGACGAGGCTGAGCTGCTGTTTCGAACTCCAGGGGCACGTTGGGGAACTCCCGGGCTGTCCGCTTATGGTTTCACTTTAGCCCAATTGAAAGGCATCGCCGCGGGCAAAGGAAAATGTTTATCTCCACACCACATACACACCAGGCACAGCCGATGAAGGGGTTGACTGGCGCCAGTTGCGCACACACTCGCGACGAAGTAAATGTGGGAGGTGGCTGGGTCTGATTGGCGGCTCAGGAAGGAGAGGCCGAGGAAAAGTTGGTGTTGTGTTTGGGAATGGGTTTTCCGGTCGTTTCCGCACGTCCTCGGGACATGTCGCCCGGACACCGGCTCTGGCTACTGGCGACGTTGGGCAAAAGTAATTGTAGCGCTGCCTGCAAACGCCCATCCTTTCGCTCCGGAGCGTCGGACGGAGCATTGGTGGCAAAAGTACTCGGAGCGTTGGAGTGTGCTGCCTCGGTGCTCGTTGGCAGTTCGTTTAGACAATCTCCCTTCAAAGCTATCCAAGGGGAGGGGTGGGGTGGTCAAACAAATGGAATCGTGCTCTAGCCAAGATAAATATCATTACCGAAACATCAACCGTACGAGATGGAGACGCCCGGTCGCTTACCCGGAAGCGCCGGTGGCTTTCTGGCTCTGGAGTGGACTTTGACAAAGTGATCCCAAACCTAATCAATACGATTTCGGTTTAGTCCAGTGGTGGCCTGATGGCTTACCACCAGCCACTGACCCCTTTTCCGCCCAACCCCTTTTGCTGGCTCTATTCATCGGCGCGAGAAACACATCATCCGGGAAATCTTCCGAGTACAAGGGAAGGCGCTGCACCGGCCCGGCGTGTGGGATCGCAAAACACGGAAAAAGAAATATTTATCGGGAAAATCTTGATAGCATTTTGCTCGCAGCACCGCCTCTCCCTTGCTCCTTCCTTCGAACATCTATGTGTAACCGACCCGAACGCGTAAGGCGCTACGTTTTGCCCGAAACCCTGTCGGGTCGGTTATGGGGAGAACTTCATAAAGATAATGTAAATATTATGTCATCACATCTTGTGCAGCAGACTCTGCGCCGTATTGTCCGACGCTTGGCAACCCTTTGCCGACCACCGAAAGGGGGAGGTGGAGCAGCAGTCGGGAGCCGCTCTGAATGATGATTATTTTGTCAGCTGTTTACGTTCACCGTCGAGACTTTGCGCGCCGGTTGGTCCCATGTCAAGGGTTTCTGGTTCGGCCACCCCCCCGTTCTGGTTCCGGGTGGTTGGGTTGGGAGACGCTAGAGCTTATAGTTGATGATGCGGCTCATAAACTGCCCCCTCCCCCCTCCAACACCCGTTCCACCCCTGGGCAGTATCCGGTGCAGATAAGCGGGCCTGGTGGTGGTGATGGCGATGGTCCGCGAAACCGTCCTTTTCGATGCCTGTATGAATAATGAAGATCGCTGATCCTTTCCTTATCCCGAGCACAGTGGAAACAGTCGTTTGAGCAATGGTCATATGAGTTTTACTCCAAATATTGTTGGACAACTTGGACTGGACTATTGTTGGACAAAACGAAATTAAATTCGTTTTTGTTGATAGAATTCTCAGTTCTTCTTGGCATCCTAATCTTTGGTCCTACAAAAGACCAAACAATTTTGGCTCTATAACCATTTGAAGGTTTCAACCGTATTTTAAAATAACATGGTTAATTGGAACTTGGAACAAAGTCAAACAACATAAAATAGGAAGGTGCCCGTTAAGTGTATAAAGAGTTCTCCAAAATATCTTAGCCAATGAGTCTGAGACATGATCCAAGTGTGACCACTTGGTTTGGCTGCTTTATTGCACGGAAGCGTATTCGGGAGGCAGAAAGATGTCGGCAGCAACAGCATCTGTTTGTGTTTTCCATCATGTTAGCTGCCGTCTCCCGTTTGACGGACCGTGTCGGATTGACTGCAACACAATAGTTCCATCCCGGTGCTACACGCTGCCCATGCTTTCCACCCGAGTCGGGGGGGGGGGGGGGGGGGGGGGGGTGTGTTGGAGTTTGAGTGTGAGCGAAAACGAACGGAAAATGGGCAAACAGATGCGGTAAACAAAATCACACCGGTGTCCCTCCACCTCTCAGGGCTTGCTGGGACTTGCTGGTGGAATCGGGAACGGCTTGGAGGGAGGGTTTGTGGTAGAAGCAATACAGGGCGAGCAGCGAGCCAGCCAACCAGCCAGTCTATGAAATGATGATTGCGGATCTCCGTTACATGCATTGGAAGCCACTGGAAGCTATTTGCTTACACTTTTCCAGCGCGGCTTATCTGGTTGATTGCTGACAGCGCAAACGTGTGTGTGTGTTTTTTTTCAACCCGAAAAGGGAGGACCAGGCTCATGGTTTTCCTGCTTAAGTGGTTCTTGACTTGCATATTTTTTTAAGAACTTCTTATCCGTTTCACATTTCCAGGGATTTACCTTATCTGGCACGAGGGTCCCATGGACCTTATTTAAATGGAAGTCTTGAGCTACACAATGTATGAATATCTCGCTCGAGTGGAGAGCTCGTGTAGCGGAAACAATTCTAGGTTTGGTTCAAGGATCTTTGAGAGAGCCGGTTTTATCTTCGCAATATTACTCGCTATATCTGTCATTTCATGAGTCAGGTTTGTCGATGAGTGGTGTAATGATAAAAAGAGTTTCAAAGTAGTTCAAGCCAGTCAATGGTCTATGGAACTAATTTGGCTGCGGCATATCAAGAATTCCATGGAGTGTAAATGGCAAGTAGCAGAGATGTACAATAATTATAAATATAATCAATTTGGACAAAGACCAGTGCTGCACTTAGTGACTCTTCAATAATTTACCAATTTCTGGAGATGCTCCAGTGCATGTGAAGTTTTTATGTTTGAGCACGAAGTCCATTTCAGGATATGTTTCTTGCAAGTCCGCAATTTCTCCGACTGATTGAAATTTTATTCAACAATGAGCGGAAAAGCATGTTTATGTAAATCGTATTGATAGAGAGCATCAGTGACACGTCGCTTGACGTCATATCCTCCGGACGACCACTCATGCTAGACCACGTACCTGTCCGGAACTTCACGTAAAGGTGTTTAATTTGTGACAGCCTTGAAGGTTGATGTTTCGTGTTTCAGCACGAGTGGCAGAAAGAAAGTAATGAATAGTACCCCATCTCGCCCTTTCCCGTGAAAAACTACCAAATACAGTTGCCAGACTTGCGACAGAGAGAAAAAAAAAAAACAACAAAAACAAAGACACCACTATGAGGAAGTGCTGTGGCGTTAAAATATTATTCCCAAAGTGCTGGCCCACCGGGGGAAAAGCTTTCGTGCAGGCTTCGCTGCCAGTTTCTCTTTTCGTGTTTGGCACGTCACTCGTCATTTGTCTGATCGCATTACGGACGACATGTACGTCGCATCCGTTTCGTGGCACGGCACTCTCCGTGCGTGTCAGGCCGTCGTGCCACTTGCTCCTCGGAAGGAGGCTGTAGCATTCTCCGCATCTTAGCTGGGTGCTTGGCATTCACCCCTCCCCGAACCAACCCAAGCCGGGATGAAGCCGGAAAATCTACTAACGATAAAAGTTCGATTCACGAAAAGCTCTCGCCTGCTGTGTGCGAAGTCAGCCTTGCGTGCTACGTAGGAGAGAAATTGAGCGACGGAGCGACTGCTTTTATTATTTATCATCACCGAAAAGCGGAATCTACCTCGAGGAAAAACCCCGCAGCCTATTCCGATTCCTTCGAACACGAAACGAAAATGTGGAATGCCCAAGAACCGCACCGAAAGCTTCGCCGATATCGGAGTCCGTCAGCAGAAGGACATCCCGAACGGAGGAGGGAGGGAGAGGGGGGGGGGGGTAGGCTTGCGGCAGTGCTCGGCCACGCGTCAGCATAATTTACATTCGCCGCATGAAGTGTATCAAAAATCATAAATTTCAATTTCGCCTCTCATGAATGTCAGGCGCTCCGGCAGGCAGACATCAACGGAGCAGAGTGATACTTCATCGTTAAGCTTTTTCGGTGTTTCTGCCACCGCCTACCGCTCCCTTCACCTTTCCGAGGGGGCCATTTTCTCCCCCCTGCGTCCCGTTTGCTCCCTTTTAGCAGCATTCGTTCCTTGTGGCTAAATTGATAAATATTCACTTTTCGCCGGTTTAGGCAGCGGATCTGAGGGCGGATAAAAAAAAAAGAAATGTGGAAAAAAGTGACAGAATACACTATCCCACGGGGACATATGATGAGTGTACGTGTGCGAGGTGTAGGTGGGGGTGGGGAAGGTTCGGGTTGCTCTCAAGGGAGTTTGTGTCCCAGCGAGGATCGACCTTTTTTATTCGTTTTGGTGCGGCATCAACGAAACGATGCATGAAAAGGAGGAAACGGCATCACACCGTGCAGAAACACACACACATTTACACACACACACACGTGCGTACATACCCAAACACATCGAAAATCAACCGCTGGGGCAAGATTTATTTCTTTTCGTTCGGTGATCGATTTCAAGCCAAAGGTAGGTTTGGGATTTGCTTTTTAGTTTCCTTTTTTTCGTGTGTGTGTGTGTTTGTGCGGTGGAAAATCGTGATGCAGAATGATTTCTTTCCGTTTTGCTGATAGCTGATATGAACGCCTTCGAATAAGAGCAATTCGTTAGCGGAAAGAAAGGACGCTGGAGACTGGAGAGGAAGCAAATGCGCCATTGTTTGCTTTTCCTGCACAGTGGAGTTACGGAATGCAGCAATGGATTGACAATTTTTCGATTTGAATAAGGAAGTATTTGAGTCGTTAGCGTTTAAGGATTAGAAGAGTATTATACTCGTGTTTAATTTCAATTTCAAAGTTAAATTAAACAAGACAACTTTCCAAATGTGTTAGATGGGAGCAACCAAGTGACTCAACCATTCAGCTGGGGAGGTCCAGTCTGGATTCGAACCCACGCCATCATACACGCTCGGCTATCCCCGAGTCGGCTATCTCGGTGTTTAGTATGTTTTAATTTTTTTTTTTAAACACTCAACCTAATACCTGAAAGCGACAGTTTGTAGTAGCGATTGCTGAAGAAATTGAAAGTCTGTCCAAAAGCTTGCATGAAGCCAACTCCACTGTGCGTTGCCGGTTGCACCAGTTTCTGATCGTTCCCTTTTAACCCTCTTGTCAAATGGCATTCGCAAGTGCCTCTCGAGAGTCACAACAATCACGGCCCAACCGTACCGTTTCCTCACGCATCCCTGGTCTTTGCAAGCGCGTTCGTGTGCGCTCAGCGTTGCGTTCGGTCCTGTCAAGTTCCCGGCAGGCGGGCCGGAAATCCGGCAGCATCGATGGTGAATCGGAAGGAGCCGGCGAAGGCAGTCGAAGCAATCATGTTCATCTTGCCTCCGCACGACCGATGAGTCCAATCCGAACCATCCGGTGCGGGGTACATTGTTCGGAAAATTTGCATTCCACTCGCACCTCGAGAGCGGCCCGGCCATGGGTAGTAGCTCGCCGCAAAACCCCTGGCATTCCCGGGTTAGGATGATGAAGTGAACGCACAGAACGTACGCTATAGGGCCGTGTTGATGCGGACAAACAACAACTTCAGCAGCTCCGCTCGAGCTCCGAGGGGGAAGCATGTCGATGGAAATCGACGCTGTTGTGCCAATCGAGTGGTTACTGGGTGCGCATTGGCGAGGACTTGCAGATGAAAACAGCAACGGATCGAAACCAAAGGGGGGAAGTAGTTCTGGTTTGCTTAAACTTTTGAACCAACCCTCGAAAGGGAACGCTTTCCGGTGCATTCGGGAATGGGGGAAGTTAAATGAAACACGCGCGGCGATCAATGGAAAAGTGTGTCGAAAGTTGGTCGGAAAAACAAATCCGCTCTTTTTACTCCTTGCAAGCGCTCCGGTCTCGCAGGAATTGGTGCTGGAATTGTTCGAGCTTTGACTCCTGGTTGCAGTGATTGAGGGAAACAATGGATTGAAAAGCGTTACTCAGCCTTGAAATGATCAATAGAAAGCGAATCGAATTTGAACACTGTCTGATTTTGTGTTACTTCCATGGAATGCCGGAATGAAAGGGCTTCACCTTTAGTTCTGGGCTTGCCAGAACTATCAACACCTCAGCACAGCACGCACATTTCTTTACTAAGATTTCTGTTTGATGCAGATATGGATTTTCCTTGTAAAATCAACAAGTTTTCATACCTTTATTTTACTTCTAAACTTTACCTTTAAAGCTAAGTGTGGTTGTACTTTTGTCAGGAACTCCTGCCTAACCTCAAATGGTAATTCCTCAATTTTGTGAAGACTCTATATCCCCAAATGGAATAAACGAAAGCAATCACTGCACTGCACCAGATTTGCTATGTTGTTTCATTTTCCCTATACAGTTCAGACTGAAAGTTAGATTTCCTCACGACGGAATTTGTCAAAACATTGTGCCTCAAACTTGCACTCGACGCTGAGCTGCAGCCAGCCCATAAAGGTTCGCTGGCATTTGTGTAAACATTATTGTACGAAGCTGTGTGTGTGTGTGAAACTTACTTAATTTATTCTTACCCATTTTCGTTTAATTTAATCAAACCCGCTCCGGAACGGAGGCATGCGACGGTGTTCGGTTTGTTTGTGGCATCATTTCCTCCCCGTGTGCGGAATTGAATGTACATAAATTTGAACGCGACTGCGCCAGGTGCGAGGGAGAAGCGAAGAATGCCATTGCGATATTGCACCTCCGGAGATGACGGCCTTAATTCATGGCCGCATGATAGACACAATGTGCCGGGTATGACGCACCGTAAGCCGACACATTGCTGACATTGCGTCAACCACGGAATCATACCGGAGGATGACGTTACCTCCAGACGGCTCCTGCTTGATGTTCTGTTGCATCTAGGGTCTTCCTTCAGCGCGCTAGATGTACGATGGTGCCCGGAGAACTTCCTGTTGGTGTAACGGAGCCAACGATGGAGGCCACCAGGGAACGGATTTTCCGGTGGAAAAGTTGCACTCCATCCTTTCGGCGGAGCGGTCGGGGAAAACTTTCCCAACGCATTGATGCACCAGCGCTAGGGCGATAGCGATCGAATGGCGGTGCATCTCGATATAGCTAGTCGCCTTGCAGACCTCACCAGAATGCATACGCTAACATTGAAACCCAAGTGCGTGTAAGTGAAAAGTGTTGGTCGTTAATCCGGGGGGAGAAATGCCATAGGCATGCACTAGTAAGGATTTCAGTTAGTAAAAGTATAACCAAACTTCCCTTGCTCTCGAATCGAAACCCACCGCGAATCATGAATTTGTGTTTTTTTATCCTCTTCATTTGGAAAAAAAGAGAAAGTTGGATGCTCTGCTTCGAAGTGCACTCCATGATCCGATTTACTGGGCCACACAGGAGTTTAACACAGCCTTTTGGTTCAGGGGTTAGCAATCAATGGTTACATGACATTTTTATTTCGGTCCGAGTTTTTAAAAGTCCTGCATCCTTTTTGTAAATAGAAAAGACAATTTATAACTCCAATGCGTTCAAAGTTTCTCATAGGAAACTGTTGGATAAATTGGCGAGCCCTGGTTCACTGGGATCGTAAAATGAAAACACCGCGTACCTCAGAAAACTCGTGGACGCATGCATTACTGCACGTTGAGCCTTATTGGACGCTGGCATATAAACACTCACTCCCGAGTAGGAAGCCGTTCGCAAAACGGTGGTTTTCCCTTGGTCGGTGTGTGCCTGCAGCTCGGGTACTGCCATCGAATGTAAGCCCGGCTGGTCCCCGGTGTGTCGCTCAGACGGCACTCGGCAGTGTCCCCGAATCGCGTGCATCGCAGTCGTCAATGGCATCATCTGTGTACATCAAAATTTCAGCAAATTCAATTTCGGTCCTTTCTCTTCCCGATAATGAAATCACCGTCTTCAATTGTGACGGATACTTTCCCGGATGCGCGCACCGGCCCCGGAAAGAAGCGTCTAGCTGCCCGAGGGGGTGTGTTCGTTAGTGCGAACCCAACGTCGAGGCCTGCAGCGTGGTGGTCGTTTGGCTGTGCGATCCTACCAAGCCATGAGCAACATCGCAGGTGGAGTCAACGGGGACACCATGTCGACGTTCCTTGAGGGACCGGCGATCCGGAGATACCAGGCTAGCCCGGATGTGCCGGTTTTGTTGCACACACCGGAAAAAAAGAATGCAAAACGATCGGCTGTCGAGCAGACCACTCTCATCCCGCGCCGCCCGCTTTCCAGCTTCCGGGAGTCTTTTTCCTCGTCCTTATCCGTGTGGCTTTCCTGATGGGGGTCTTCCGATGCACAACGTACTCGTTGCGATGGCAAACTGGCCAAATGTTTTGGTTTGATGGTTTTTAATTGAAACAAAAAAAGGTTTTACGTCTATAGACAGTATAGTCTTGACAGAAAAAAAATGCTACAGATAATTTAAAAAATAAAAAATTACCAACACGTTGTCAATGCACTTCCAGACCTTGTAAGACTTTATAAGGTATACAGAAAGTTGCTTCGAATACCTTCACATAAAACAATCCCCATGTTTTACGTCAGAAACCTATAAACCATATCGTTCAGTCAACTGTGAGGAACAGCGCCCCCAAGCGTCACAAAACAGAGACGTCGCTGGTAGCTCCCGGCGTGGCGTGATGGCGCCGTCGATGCGCAAAACATCGCAAGTCAGCACAGTCTGTCGAAGAAAGTACCATTTTATGAAGATAATCTAATAAAGTTGCTCTTTCCTGCCATTTAATTCATGCACGAAAACTCGCCCGCCTTGAAGCAACTGGGGCCGGGCCCAGCGCGACGAGCAAGAGCAAAACGGAAAGAACACAACAAACAGGCAAAAAAAGGGGGATGGAGATGTGCAAACTAAAACGGGCAGCGGTGGAAACCTACACCGGCGACATGGCAGTAGCCTGGAAGCGGCGCAACTGTTTCCTATCCAGTGGAAAAAGGCAAAAGTTTCCCAACAACGACCGGCGATGACGAAGACGTCCATATAACGAGAGGACAACAGCGAACAGTGCGCTGGCATAAATCAATTTACTAATCGTAAGCAGCAAATGGAAAAGCAGACGTCCTTTCGGCACCCGGCTGCTCGATCCCCACGGGGGGAGTTCGGCCCGCTGGATACCCTCCGGACGTGAAGCTGAATGCGTACGGAGATGCTTGCAGTTGCATGTCATTCCGATCCGCCTGCGACGTCGTGCAGCCATTTGCATTTTTGCCTTGTTGCCGCGCGCTGAGCTTGGAGCGAGGCGACGATGCGCTTTCCGACGTTGGATGCGTTCGGCTTCGTTACTTCCCGGTAAACTTCGTCATGTAGGAGAAGAGCTTGTTAGCATCAATGTTTGCAACTGAATCGCCGCAAGTTGTTTTACTTCCACAATGCATGCGTTAGTTCATTTACATAGTTGTTGTTTGCAACTTTGGCAGCAATTTAACCTTTCTACACAAAACAATTCAACGATTGTACTTCTAAATGATCGGAGGTTTCGAAATAACTTAGCAAAGTTTCGAATGATGCAACAGTTCCGTGGAAGCTATGGCAGTAGAAGTAATCTATAAGCTGTATGCCATGGCAGTAGTATCAATTTAGGAAGGAAAAGTTCATTTCAATTTATTCGATTCCTTTTTCTTTTTTCTCGAGTAGCTCACCTTGCTTTGAAAAATCTTAAATGTTAGCAAAGAGTTTCTCCAGTCTTTTTGGCAGACAACCCTTTCTTTCAACCAGAAAATCGATATCTTTGTAGTTTATCGATTCCTGTCGGAGATTTACGCTAACACTTTAATATCATCTAGCTACAAATCGCTTCACACCCTCATTCGTCTCCGTTTCCCCACCGTTGGGACACTAATTTGAATTGATGATCCTATTGCTGATGTACGAGTCGGTTGAACCCCGCACCGGTCCAGGTTTCCATCGCGCTCATCGACGTTTTTCTTTTGGGAACGGGGTTCACGTTTGTTGCTCCATGTTTCGCGCCCCGGAAAGTTTAACAAATTAACACAAACGATAGGATGTCGTAATTTATTTAAAACACTCACCCGCTCCCGATGTTTCCCTGTCGGCTTTGGCTTGAAGTCGCGCGAGCGGCACAAAGTACAAACGCGGTCGATCGAAACCCGCACCTACCCGGGTGGAAATCGGGTTATTGAAAAGTTTATCGTTTCCCCCAGCACGCACCGAGGGGCGCTACTCCCAGGCGTTAATTTTCCACCCGTCTTGACCAGCTTCCCTCCTGCCGTCCGCCGCGTTGGCCAAGCAAAAGCTTAGCGGAGGAAAAAGTGCACAGAACCCGTACGAAGGTCCGGAGGGCCCACGTGAAGAACGTAAACGATTTGATTATGGCTTAATCAGATAATCCCACTCGTTGGCTGAGTGGTGGAGAGAGCGGGTGGGGGGGGGGGGGGGAGGTGGCAAAAACGAAAAGAAACCTTCATTCATCTCCCGTCTCCCGGCTTGCCACGGGACGAACGGACGTGGAAGAGAAATTAATTAAGAATGATTTAACCTGATTCGCGGATGACAAAAGGTTCCGTGGGCCCTTTTTTCCTCATCCAACCCCTCCGCGCTCAGTGGAAAATGGGAAGAAAAGTTCGATCGCAACCGTTTGCTAAATTTGTGTTAACACCCGCGGTACCGACGATTTACAATTTTCCAACGAGGGGCGGAAGCGCGGAAGTCCTGATGAATGAGATTTGAATTTTTAATAAATTATCGAACCATAGGCGGGAAATCTTTCACCTTCTCTCTTTTACGGAGAGGGGCGTCCACACTTTTCCAATGCCAATTTCCGGTGAGCGACGACGACGACGGGCGACTCGTTGGTGACGGTTTATCTTCTCACGCTTTGCTGCTAATTGAATGCAAACTTTAAGGGGGCCAATTTTCCATTCACCACCAGCGCCACCATCGGAAACAATCATCGGTCATGGGTCCTCTCCCCCGTTTGGGGAACCTCGTTTCGGGCGGCCGGAAATAACTAGCGTCTTGGGCCTTTCCCTTCCTTGGGCGTCTTCCTGGTCTCACTGGTAATGAAGCGACGGCAGGACTTAATTCGACGAGTGGCTGCCTGCCCGGCAAGCCCTGGCAGCGCAACCGAACGGAAAAAGCCTACACCGATTCGAAAGAGTTCCATCGATTGGCAGCGAGGCAGCCAGCACCCGGGCAGCGCCTTTGTGGCATAATTAATCTTCTTTTCGTGTAGATTTGTTGTGCCGCTCGCGATAAATAACGATGCCTTACACTGCAGGGCGCGCAAAGTGGCTCAATGTTGTGCTGTATTATTAAAAGGCTGTAACGGCAAATGAAACAGTAAAGAAGCGTTACCGTAGTACGTGCCAGTGATTATAGGTGGGGGGGATAAGGCACTTCTGCGGTGGGCAGGAAAATTAACTTATCACAAGGCTCAACAAGGGTTACATAAAAAATTTAATTAGGAGTTGTTCAGTAATGCTGCACTTCCGTGTTTGAGATGATTGTGCAACGATAGAGGTGTGATTTTGAATACAAATTTGAAGCACGACACAAAAACACGGCGTCTCTATCAGAATCTCAAGGCTTTGAGAAGAATAAATTACCTAATGAACGCCATCATTATTTTGCCCAGCAGCTTTGTTGTAGCGATATTTCAAGTAAATTTTAAATAGAATAGAAGGTAGATGTCTTCTTTACTTCTTTATCCCGGAGTCGTTATCCTGCACCCCTAAGGTCAAGCTTGCCCATTTTTGGGGTTTACGAGACTTTTTGGCGCTTTAACATACGTTGAAAGTCTACGATACGGGAGGAAGAGATCTGGTCTGGATTCGAACCAACGCCGCCGTGGGTCGTGTTTTTGGCCGGTGTACGCGCTCCGCTATCCCTGACATCCCAAGAAGACAGATTATCTTTGTTTATAGACTATCAATTGAGTTTTGTTGGTTTATTCCTTCATTTAAATATATTTATAAAACTGTATTTATAAACCCAGAACTTTACCATTTTAAATGTACCTAAAACCAGCAATCTCTCTGTCTCTGACATACAAGAAACATGCTTTCTTTCGAACAAGCGTTATGTTTCGTGCCACTTCCTGTACAAAAATAACACAAAACCGCCGTCCTCCCCGCGTGCATCTCATTAGTATGCAATCTTTCGAGTTGGGGGACATATTTTTGCGAACCACGCGCACGGGACCATCGTTTGCGGCATTCGGGCCATGTTCCGCACAACAGGTCGTAGAGGGAGGCTTGGTGTACGCTTTCCCAGGCTATCCCTCGGTCCACCACTTTTTTGTCAAAGCGGAAAAAGAAACCTCGTGCTTTCCGTGCAGAGAAAAGGATATATTGCACGCCGGTGACTTCGTTGCATCCGTTTACGTTTGTCGCATGTCGGAGGGAAACACCACACACAAACACAGAAACATACACTGCATTCCGTCGCGTCCGCCCTTCATTCATACTACATACTTATCCGTTTGTCGAGCTGGAAGACATCACAATAAGTATAGTTTGAGTGGCATAAAAAGGGCCGCCCTCGGGGTAAATACGTGCTGCTGCGGTGAGCCGTGGCCAATCAACCTGCCGCCCGCTTGTCATCCTGTCACGGCGGCGAGGATGACGATGGTGAAGATGATGATGATGATGATGATGATGCAGACGATGATAGCGGAGCTAAGTATGACGTCCTTGCCGGTTCACTCCCAGGGCACACCGACGCGCTCGGGATCATCTCCTAGCCTCACTTATGTGCGTGCCAGGCAACCAACCCCGATGGAGGAGGATGAGGAATATCACAAATTCCACTCAGGGAATCTTGAACGCTCGGGTTCACCCCCTCGCACCTTTCTGTGCTGTCTCCTCGCCTAAGAACCGACCAGTCGCGTAGTCTCCATCACCCGATCCCCCGTTTGCTGCCCACGATTAGTTGACAGACAAGTCAAAAGTTTTCCGGCTTTCACCTTTCCCCTTCGACGGCCCCGCGTTTCCCCGGCCCAGCGAGGCTCCAGGTAGGAGTAGGTGGAAGCGATGGAGCGGCGCAGTAGCGCGGCATGTCAGTCGATGGTAAAGGGAAAACGCCACGCTACGCTGGTTTTTCGCAAGAGGCAACTCATGCGCCAAATGCCGTGTGTTATGACTGGCTGCAGACAAATTTTCCATCAGCAGGTGGCAGAGCAGCGTAGGGAAGGGAGTCCCGTGGAGTCGCTGCTGGAACAACGATTGCAATAAGTAATATCTGCACCGAACGCAACGGGAGAATTGTTTGCTTACCTAAAGGCCAACATTTGACTCGGTGGACAGACAAAGCGCCGGAAAAGCTGTGACGAAACGGATCGAAATGGGGAGAATACTGCGTTGGGTGAGGTGAAATGATTAAGCTGAGTGCAGCATCGACTGCATAGTTATGACGTTGCCTGAGAGGAGCAATGTTTTCGCAGTTTTTTTTGATGTGTTAGACAATGGGGACAGATTAATGACAAAACCAATGCAAAGTTAACCAAATAGTTTGCATGCTTGGATAAAAGAAGTGAAATATAATCAAGCTATACTCAGCTCTTCTGCTGGAAATACAGATTAGAACTGAGTTGTGGGATGACAGGCCCAAGTGGAGTTGCATCGTCCTTCAGCGTTAAGCTACCATCTTTAACTTAATTGCCGTAACCCACGACTATATTTGTATTTTATCTTTGTCCTTAAGACAGGAAATGGGTTTTCTTTAAAATGATATTAAAAAAAATCAATTTTAAGAATAACTTGTAATTAATTAACGTTATGGACGTTACACGCAGCAACGCTGCCTCCGCTGTCACTTAGATAGTTTATACGTCATTCTTTCCTGTAACCGGTGCATTGTTTATAAACAAGGCGCCAAAGGCAAACAAAACGAAAAAAGAAAAAGGTTTTTGGTAAACCAGACTTTCTTAAAATACAACGTTGAGTCAATTAGTTTCCTTTTCGAAACAAAATGCCATTCTCAAACAATCATCGTTCAATGTTTAAGCTTCATTATAACTTATTTGTTGTTCACTTTTTTTTTCTACCGAATCTCTAGTTCGCGAAGACAGTCTGATCTTAAATACTTTAAAGTATGTATGGTTTCCACCTTTGCACCCACCAGCTAGTTTCCCCAAAGTCTTATCGCTGCACCGGTCGCACCCAAGATGGTATTCAAACTCCGTTCAGGGTAATTCCACCGCAGCCAGCACACCGCAAATAAACCCCAGTTGATAATATTTTCGCCCAAGTTGCGCGTTCTTTTAGCTTCAGGTAATACCGCTCGTTCGAATGTTGGTGACACTTTACGGGGGGGTTTTTTTTTTGTTGCCCCTCCAACACTTCCGATTCGATTGCTTCTTCCAGCTCGCCCCAGCTTCGCAAATGTTGTCGTAGAACTTGTGCACAAACTTTCAAAGCTCACGCCTTCGATTTCCGGTTCCGGAAGGAGGGTGGGGTTAGGACGGTGGCAACCGATCGGCGTGCGAATGTGCAAATGGGCCCGACCCGACTCCAAAACGCCACGCGAAGACGTCAGCCAAAGGGGAAAGTTTTGTCCACGAACTAAAGAGATCCGCCCGGTCGGGAGGTTTCTCGCTGACGTCCGCACACTTTCGGCCGGCTCCATTACACAGGTTAGCAGGTTCGCGCACACGTGGCGGATCGGTTTTGTGTGTTTTTGATGTTTAACTTTAGCCTGATCCCCGGAAAAACGGATCCATCCCACCAGCGACCGGTGCCTAACGTTCCGGTTTCCGTCCGGGACATTTTAGGGGAACGTGAGTACGTGCGCGTTTGCATACCCGCCGCCACCGTGTGCTACGCTTCCTCCTCCTCCTCCTCCTCCTCTTCCCCTCATCACCCGCTTTCGGCCCCGTCACCGATGGGGACCGACGGGTGTCCTGACGTTGTTGACTTTATAAATTACAGTCGGAAAGGCTTACCGCCACGACAATGGCCACGGACGTGCTCCGAATGCAGCAAACCCCCCTTCTGCACTCCCGCACACCGACACCGACTCCCACGCAACCCCTCGACCCCCCCGCAGGCGCCGGGAGAGGGCGATCCGTGCATGTGAATGTCGCCCGGAAACGGCAGCACCATCAATATGAAAAACGGGTCCGTTTTCCCGAAGCGATGCGTTCCGTGTCGTGGTGGTGTAATTTAGCTAACCCCTCCGCAACAAGCACGCCCGCCCTCGTCCTCCTGAAGCTATCTTTCTCTATCTCTTTTTCCTGGCCGAAAGTACCTTTTTTCGGAAGGTCCCGGTGAGGTACGGTCCCGTTGCAAACCGACGGGGAAAAACCGGGGAAATGTCAACAGCATCCGGGAGTCCCTTTAGCGAGCGAGAAACATTATGAAGAACATTACCTCCCACCACGTTTGTGTCTGTGCACAAAAAGCCACCTTTGGCAGCGTCCCAAATAAAAAGGGTTGAACTTTTTCCGGTGCGGTATAAAGAAAATGCGTGAAAACGATGTTTTCGCTTCCGCGTGGTGGTGGAGCGGAATTTTTTTTTTTTTGTCCACCCCAAAAGACCAAAGAGGGACCGGAAAATTGATGGTCTCGTAATATGCGCGCACATACGCACACGTGCGTTTTTTTCTTCTTCTATCTGTTTTGTCTCTTCCAACCCCCCTCTTTCTCTCCTTCTCACTCTATCTCCCTCTCTTCCTTTGTTCTCGTCCCGCTGCACATCTTAAAACGGGCGAAGAGGGGATTGGGCCAGGGCGTAACGATGTAAACCCCCCACCGCAGGGAAGGAGTTGAGTATGATGGAAAACCGAACCAGAGGTGGGTGGGAACAGGCGGAAAACACGTGCTAAAGGACGGTGCTCTCGTTCCTCGGGGCTTACCGGGTAAATATTATGATGTGCTAAGATGTTATCATCTGGATTTAATGTTGTTTCCTCAAGTATCAGCGCTGCAGCACGCGTTTTTGCTGCCTGCTTCTCGGCTAACTTCCATTTTTCGCCCCGACATGTGTATGTGTGTGCGCGCACAACAACTCCACCGTTGGCTCCATCCGAAAAGATGATAATTTTCACGGGATGAAAGTTTTTCCGGCATAGGCGCTTGTAATTTGTTTCGGGAGCGAAAAAGAGGGATGAGAGAACCATCCAAGTCTGATAATGAAGCTGGAACAAGCGTGTGATGATAATCGCGCATATAGACGTGTGTGCATGGAGCAATTATTTCCTGGAAAAGGAGATTGTCAGTAAAAATATTACAGGAAAGTCTGTTTCTGATCGGCTACCTTCAAAAGAACTGAAAACCATTTGTTGCAGAAAGACACATCCGCTGGTTCTGAAAAATCAAACAAAAAGAAAATACTTTTGCATGAAGAAAAGTTCCATTTATATTCCATCAACTTCGAATTTACGTAAGTCACATTGTTGATTTTTGCATCGTTGTAAAACCTTCACATGTTGCCATAAATAAAAACAAACCGGTTGTAAAAATAATCTTTCCTTGACATTTACCGGAGATTAAAAACCCCAAAACGTCCAACCTGTCAATCGACCCGGATCGTAGGAAGAAAGCAAGCAGACGATCTAACGATCAACGGTCACCGCACTGGGAATCAAATTAAATAAAATAATGACCAGCCAGCCACTTCTTGTTCTATTTCTATCGTCGCAAGCGGGAACGAAGATAAATGGGGCGGCAAGCAGGGTAGATTATTCTTCCCGGTGAACTTGTCGAACTGATTATGTGGTGCTTCGCCTGCGCACACACACACACACACACCCACCAACGTAGGAGATCAAATAAATGCGATCCCATTCGAATCCATTTGGCCGCGGGAAGCAGTGATAAATCGACACAGAAACAAGTGTAATATCACCGCAACGTATCGCCACTGTTCCTGCATTCGAGTTTTCCTCCGTTCCACTGATCAATTTCCTGTTCTAAAAATTCATATTCCTATTTCCAATTCGGAGGAGAAAAAAAAAACGGTAACGACGGAAGACTCTTGAACCCGACTGACCCGATTCACGCACATCGCAGAGAGAAGCATATAAAGCTAGATAGGAAATTGATTGTCTCTCGAACGCAGCGCGATATCGCAGACGATTTCCGGTCGTTTTTCTTCCGTCCCGACAGTCTCGACACGGGCCCGGAAAATGCTTCGGGTGCACTGAGGTTGCTCCCGTGTGCGACGTCTGCTCGCATCATCGTGCTTCACCTCGAGGAGTTCGGGATTGGCACCGGAGGTGTGGGTATGGGGGGGTTGTATGTCCTTTGGAAATGATATTTGTGCCCGAAATTTTCCTTTTTTTGTTCCTCACCCGACCGTATTCCGAAGGATCTCAATCGGAGACGGTGTGGCAGAGTCCTCCAATTTTCCAAATGAAACACCATCAGCTAATGTAAATATTGCGGAGTTCGAAAGACTCACAGCAAGACGGAGGCTTCGTTGTCTCTCGCCTACTGTATATGTGTGTGTGTGTTTGTGTATGTGTGCTGGGGAATCCACTGCAAAGCAGAACGTTTCGTTCGAGCTAACGCTGCACGCAAGACAAACAAATGCCGGTGAAAGAGTTTCGCACCAGCGACGTCCGTCGCCAAAGTCCTCCAAAATTTATCTCCACTGTGTTTGTGTGTATGTGTGTAAGTGTGTGTGTGTATTTTTGTGATGGGTGGTTTACGCGGGGGTGTTTCGGTTCATCGGTTCAAATCAACCGACCTGGTGGCATCGGTTTCATCTCGTCAGCCCGACGAACAGTCCGACGAAAGACACTCCGGCCGCAGCACCGGGAGTTGGATGAAGATAAAATATCCTTATCTTTCATTCCGGTCCTGTCACATCATTATCATGCACACCCCTCACACCCCCTCCCCCCTCTCTGGCGGCCGCTTGGAGACGGGAAGTCTTCCGGTGTTTGTTTGCTTGCGTTGTTTTTTCTGTTTCCTTCATTTTCGCCACCCAGCTCGAGGTTGGGCTCCATTATTTTCTTGCCACCATTAATCCAGTGGTTTCGGGAAGCTGCCACCCGACCCGAGGAGCGTTATGGATCCTGCGCTGGGCTGTATAATAAAACGCTTCCTGCACGATAGACATATGCCGGGTTCGTTTGCCGCTCGGTGGCTCGGAAGTCGCCCCTGGAACATATGGGGGAAAAGCGGACAAAGGAAAGAAAAAAAAAAACGAATAAGTCGCTGGATAAGAAAGCAGAAGTATCATCGAGCAAGGAAAACAAACTCAAACTTTTCGCCACTCACGTTCCTGGTCCGGGAGTTTTCTTCGAGCGTCTCCGCCTTGGCGGTAGCGTGCCAAAAGCCAATGTTCCTTTCCAACATCGGGAACGACGAGCGACAGTTTTCCGGGTTTTTTTTTTTTGCTTTGCGGGACGGCGTCTGGTCTGGTGGGGACGCCGGGCGAGGCACGGGTCTAATTTTAGGAATTTTAATTAAACAGATAAATATGAAAATGGAAATTAATTTACGCAGATAGAATACCGAGTGTCGGTGGCAGGGCATAATCTCCGGGTCGACAGAAGCAGCGCTGGGCGGTGCTGTCTGTGTGTGTGTTTTTCCCTCCCGAAAAACGAACGCTCGCACCGAACCCGCTGGACGGAAGTGGTTTTTCTTTAATTGTGCGCATGTGTTTGTTCTGCTGGCGGACGAGGACCGGCGGGTCTCGCAGGGAGCCGTGTTTATGTATGCGATATGTCGTCTGCACAAGGGAAAGATAATACCGGCGGTCGGGCGGAGCCGGTTGCCGCAGAAGCACTGGTACGGCCGAGTCCTACGTGATGATATTAAACGCTGGCGAGAAAGTGCTTAAGGACTCTCCGGTCGGCTTCGGAATGTGGAGCGGTTTGGCCGGTGGAAACTAAGGGGGATAAATCGTCAACGGTTTTCCAGTGGGTAAATTCTTCGCATTATTTCGGAACCTCATCCGAACGGAAACAAATTACCAGAAGCGGGTGCATTCCTTCGGCCACTTAACACTGGGAATGCTTTGCTTCATTTGTGGACCAAAAATTGGACCTGAATTGCTTCTTGGTCGCATGAAAGGGATGGGTTCATGTTGTATCTCGTTTTTCGTAGCGAAGGAAGGCAAAGTAGAAACAAATATGTATGTTTTCTTTTCAATACTTTTGAACTAAACCAATTCTTTGATTGACCATGCTGGTTCTATCAAAATAGGCATACAACTCAACAAAAATCTAAAAGGATTTGGTTATTCATGTTTGCCTCCTTCCTGTAGTGCTGTAACAAACTCTTCTAACTTCCAGAACGATTTCCTAGTGGAGAAATTTCTCTCTTCCCAAGATATTAAAGCACATGATCATGCAATCTTCCTGAGCACAATTTGGAATCAGCTATCGAAAGGGGGTGAAATTCATCAAAATATCCGGTATCATCTAGGTTTACTCTCGACAGTTCCCCCGGGTGATCGGGCAATAGAGCAACATTGGGCTGCTTCTCGTTTCCTCGGAATGAACCGAGTGCCCAAAAACGAATGTAATTAATCCAATTAATCTTCGGCCCAAACGAAGATCCAGGGTTCGCCCGGCCACCTCCGATGGATGAGGTGATTCCACCGGCTGAATGTTGCGAGGCCTGTTTTACATTTCCGTTGGGACTTTCGAAACAAATTATGTGAGCCAGAAGATGCCGTGAAGAGCCGGCTGCTTTGGTGGTGGTTCCATTTATTCCACAAACAAGCGCCGGTGTCGGCAGAGGTACTTACTTTATCGTGTTTGCAATGCGGGTTCCCAAGCTCTTCCGGTTTCCTAATTTCGTCTGTCAGCGATACGGAAGGAGGAAAGAGCACGCCCGGAGCGAATGCGTCTAACAAGACCGGAGCCATCGGTGACCGCCACTCGTTTCGGTTTGATCGGTGCTGGGACAGAATGCATCTCTAGGAGAAGGTGGGAATTACTCTGCCCTTCTTGATGGGAAGATCACATCGTACCGTTTGGCGTTCTTTCTTCCACCGGCGTACCAGGCTCGCAATTGCCTACACGCACCCCGAAATGTCGTTCATTTTCCATTTATTTATTATCTGGAAAGACCACAGCACCATTAAACGGTCCGGGCCGACTTTCGACAGTGGGAATGAATCTTGGATGAATTGCAAATGGGATACATTTGTCTTGTGTTGGATGTGATTGCATAGACCGGATGGTGTTTACGAAAAAAAAACGGGAAATTACAGCAGCTGTCTTCTGCAGGAATAGGAATGATCTGTTTTCACTTCCACCTGGAGAATATTCTGTGCTAACTTGAAAATGTTGAAGAACATTTATTCTCTGCCCAAAAAGCCTGTTGTAGGTAAGGAATTAACCATTATTTTACTATCCAGAGCTCGGAATTGTAAAATCTCAGAAAACACATCCTGTTTGGCTTGGTATAAGTAAAAAAGTGTAAAATTTCCCAATAAATTTAACTGTTTCGACAGCATTACGATCGTGACAAATACTAAAAGTGCTCTAATCTGATTACGCTCCTTGTTGCGATTCAACGATCCTGTGGTTTCGTTTGCTGAGAGATCTTTATTAAATTTTCCACATGGAATACACGAGCGATTAGGAAGTCTAGGAGCAAAACATTACCAACTTTTTCCCCTTTTTCCTTTGCTTGTTATCGCCGCACAATAAATCTCATGGGAGCAATTTTACAAAATCAATACGAAACCACGCACGGTAGCGATGCTGTTAGTCTAATAAATCCTCACCAATTTACAGCCTCTTCGTCGAACATCGTCCGGAACCGCACCGTTAGCGTTACGGTGGCGTCACCGATGAGAACTGCAAAAGAAAAAAAAAAAGGTAGATCGCAACCAGGTCTTTATTCGTTCATGATTTTCCGTCCCCCGGAACCTCTACCCAGTCGTGTTGTGTTTCTTTCATTTATTTCACCCTAACGAATGGAGCAAGAGAAGGGAAAAACATGCTAGCAGCTGCATCGAGCGTTTTGTGTGTTATTTTATTCGTTTGCTCGATTTTTCCTCGCTTTTCCACGAGCGCTGGAGTCACGCCCGCGTTAAGGGTAGACCGAGGTAAAAGGATCGCGTAGGGGAAGGGAAGGACGGTTGGGCGGTAGTTTCTAATTGAAAATACGAACATCCCCCATCCCATAGCACATGGCTTGCGGGGAAAATCCGGGTGGGGGAGGAAATAAGCAACGAAACATTCAGTTTTCCACCGGCTTGGCCGTGCGCCAAAAATACTCCCGGTTTGTCTCGGGACAACGGGTTATTCTGTGCTGCGAAGAAGTTGCCGGCTGCGGCGCTCGACTGTGGTGTGGTCAGACGTGGATGACCTTGTCCCAAGGGATTTTCACCTCTTTTTTGATTATTTGTCTCGTTTGGTTTGGCCTTTTTTCCCATTTTTTTGTCATTTACTCTACCGCGCGCCAGCATCGTTAATGTAGAAACCATTCCGCTTCCTCCGAACTCGTGACCCACCCCTGGAACATGGTCTTTCACTCCACGCTAACGACGCCAAGCAACCCGCCGGCATTTCGCCGCCGGTTCGTTCGGTGCTCTTTCCACGTCCAACGGAGCGATCTTTGAAATTTTCCACCCCACGGTCAGATGGGAAAACGTGAGCACCAGGACGAAAGTGCTGTAAAGTGTGACATGACCAGCAGGGCCGACCCGTGCGAATCCAACGGCCCCGGCTGCTGTGTGTCTGGGTTTGGTCACGATAGTCTTCTCGTCGTCATCGTCGTCGTCGTCGCCATGGTACGGTCGGGTTGGAAATCAAACTACCTTCACCCGGTCTCCGAAGCTCGCGGGAACTTCAACCTGCACGTTGACCTATGGACTCACCGGAATCCGCGTCCCAAGAGTCGCTGGCAGCTGGCCTCGGAAGTGTCCGGAAGAGGGTGCAACCGCACGGTTTGCAGGATCAAGACGGCACGACCATCGTCCGGTGGACGCCACGGTCCGAGAAGGCAGCAGCAGCAGCAGCCGAGCAAATAATCAATGAGAAATATTGTATTCATAAAAACTTCATTAGCAACTACGTGATAAGAATCCCGTTTCGGAGCTGTCCGTTCGCTGTCTGGTTGGGTCTTCCTGTTTTTCTTGCCGCTCTCTCGGGCGCTCCGGACTCGAGCGACTCTCCCCCCGAACAATCCTGTGCGACTGCGAGGGCCATTTTCTCGTCCCGTTCCCATCATCATTTCCTCGCCCTTTTTCTGCCCTTTTGTTGGCTCAATTTTATCTCGTGCAGCGGTGCATTCTAGCAACTCCCCGCCGCAGTGACATCGTGCTCGTCCTTCACCGGCGGAGTTTTAAATAAAATTTTATGAGCTCTCCGCCCCATCGATGGACGTATTTTTTTCCCCCTTTTTTGTCATCCGGGGTTTTTTGTTCCTCATTGGGCGGCGAGCCTTGGCATGGCAAGGACACAAAATTGCTTCCCGATGGCGTTCCGCAATGTGCGCCGCTCGGTGCATCCTCCAGGGGAATGGCGGGTGTAACATGATGGCATCGTTTCATAATCGACATAGTTAACTACACGTAACCGAGCTGTCGGCCGATGCAAAAGCGGGTCCGGTCCTGGGGGCGGCTGTGACTGGACTTGATTGTTAGGTAGGATTTTTTCCCCGTTCGGTTTCCCTTTCTCTCTCTCTCTCACCCCCCTCGGAACGTGCTCCGCTCGCTGAACGTTTTTGATCTTAAATGGGTTTTTGGAAGACATGAAACCCAAAGCGCCCGGCGACAAAAACGATGTTCGTGCAGTCGTTTAAGGACCGGGTTTCGGTGGATGAAACATAGCCGTTGGATGTGGTTGGAGATCGTAAAGTACCACGTTTGAAAGGAGCTGGAAATATGTTTCAGATTTAGGAAAATTGTTCTAGAATCATTTGAAATTTGTTTGCTTATAGTGGAGTTTTCTTTATATTTTGCAGCAATATTTAAAAACCCGGGAAAATTGACCTAACATTCACATGAGTTAAGAATTGGTATTGGTAAAATTCTGTCAGTTTAAATCAGTTCGTAAAACACTTTGCAATTTAAGCAAGGTCAATGATTAGTACAATTTAATTAAATTATTTCTATATTGAATCATACATCGAAACTATTCATTTATTACAACAACAAGAAAATGCAAACAGAATGCTGTTTCCAAAATGTAATAATTTAATCGGATGATGCAAAGAGAAAAAGAATAGTCAGAAAACATTTGCCTGCCCATTTGCCACCGAACTTCAGCGGATGGGGCCGCAAGACGAGTGTCTGCTGCCCATTCCAAAATCACATTTACATTGTGGCAAGGATCTTATTGTCGGAATGCCGGTATCCCTAAATGAACAATTTACATTAACGCAATAAGTAATGAACAGGCCAGCTACAACAAGACACCTCGATCCGGTTTGGCAGGCCGGTTCGTTCGTTCGGCCTCCCAGCTCCGAGGAAACTCAAGCTGGCGAGTATTGGATTCGAGCATCCCCGTCTCCGTCAGATACACACCGGCTCGGACCGACGCATCGATGCAGATAGTTGTGAATAGTTATGGCAGATGAACATAATTAAAATGAAAATTCTTCTCCTCCGAGAGCCCTCCGCTTGCCGGGTGTGTGTTCCTGTAAAAGGGCCTACGGTCCCGGCACGCTGCAGTCCAGCACGTTCTCGATCATCTCGGAGCCGGAGTCATCCAGCGCTCGGATAGACCCGGCGCTCCGTTTTCATAATGCCAGCATTGAGCAGTACTATCACGTGAAAATAGTTTCCCTGTGCTGGTGAAATAACTTTTCCTCCCTCGCAGGGGTAATGTTCTTATGCCTCACTTTGTCGCCTTCTCACTCACTCCCTGAAATTTCACTCGTTTGCTCTTTAGTGTGCCACGGACGGATAGAATCCCCATGCTAATGCAGGCAGTTCTGTGTTCCTCGAGGTAAAGTTCCAAGTGGGCACACGGGTTTCCAAGCAGAGCGGAGTGTATGACCGGCTTACGGCTAAGCTAATCGCGTACCGGGCGGGCAAACCGTGGTGGCCAAGTTTGCTGCACTTGTTCTGGCAGCATGTTTTCCTATTGCACTCTCGGGAGTGACGCCGGGCACGGACTAACATGGACTCCACACCGGACCTGTTTCCATGTAGATTCTCGGTTTTTGCATCCCTTTCCCTAGCCGAAACCGTCGCATGTTACGGGCGACGCCGTTGTTTCGCACCGGCACGATGTTCAACAGTCGGTGTGCCACGGGAGTTGGCTCTCGGTGCTGTATTTGCTCGACCGAGCGCACTATGGGGCTTGACAGTTCAAAGTTAGCAGTTAAGTCATGTCCTACAAACATTTGATGCACTTAAAATCGTTTGAACACAACGGTTTTGGTATGCTGACACTCGTTTTTCAAGCGGTATGAACACGCGCTTGATTTAAATAGCATAATAGGTTCGACCTAGGCGCCAGTAAATAGTAAACAATAACAGAAGGATGAACGTAACTGACGTAACTGACGGATGAGGTTTATAAAATTTGACAGCTACGGAAAAAGAAAAAAAAAGTTGGGAAAAATTAATCATTTAGAACAATTTATTTTAATAGAAAGAGTAGCTTACCTTGCTATTTAATCAAAATATTCAAAATATCCGCCGTCGGCATCGATTACGGCCTCGATCCGGCTCCGGAACCTGGAGCAAGCCCAAGCAACCGTGGCCCTGGGAAGGGCCACAAAAACGAAGATCACTCAATCACACTGTAGAGCCTTCGAATCTGAGGCAAAAATTAAAAGCGATGGCTGTGGTAAACATGCCATATTTTGAGCTGACGTAATAAAATAGATAAATAGTCGTAAGAGATAAAAGGAGGTTTTGAAACGGTGTACAACTTAATTTTACTCATGAAAAGTAGTTACTCACGATTTCTGATCTGTGAATTCGTTAGCTGTGTTCACATCTTGTGTTCACATATGATGATGAGTCACATCTCGTACCCCAAAAGAGGGTTTAAGTATAGCAGAATTGACTTAAGATATTTTAAGACATATCGTAGAGTATTAAACATAATTGTGAAATTGTGTCCTCACCACAACGACCATTGTGCGGCGGACGAAGCAACAGAACTAGCGGAACAAACTGAACATTTTTATGCCCCGCTTTCAAAATCCATCGAGGAAGGAAAATGTGTCGATCTGTTTTACTTACCGGCGCCGGCGAGTTTGTTCTGCTCTCAACGCCGAACCGGCACCGATGTATCAACTTCCGCCCGGCCACAGATCGCCCGACACGATGTTTCGGTTGTGGGCGGTGCTGCGGTCCAAGAATGAAGGATTTTTAAGTGGGATTGGGCGAGTTTTGCCACTCCGCCCGCGCCGGTGTGAATGTGTATGTTCTGGGTTTTTTAATCAAAATCTATAGCGATTCGAAACAGCGCTTCAGGAATTTGAATCCATTCATCCGTCCAGTCACGGCAGCCACGAAAACCCAATGGCTCGGACAGGCACCGAAAAAAAAGAAAAAGAAAGAGACTCCCGGAACGGAAGGCTGCGGCTCCCTGGTGCCCGGAACTCGCCCGGGACATCCTCCAGGCATCGGAGCGATTCGCTTCGTTCGCTTCAATCTTCCAGAACGGATTCGAGCGGTTTCGAATTTTTCGGTTGAGTCGGAACGGTCAAGCTGGCGCTTTCCACTTCACTCGGCCCACCTTCTTTCCTCCGTCCCTTGGGAACGAATGAATGGAAGCCCCGAGGAGCGGTGGTTAGTCTTCATCATCAAATAATTTCTGCTTTAGGGTTTTAAATTAATGCTGTCCTTGTGCATGTTGTGCTTTCCCTTTTCGAGGGAGATCGGAACGATCGGACCAGATAAGCAGCTTGTAGTATTGGGGAGTTTTCCGTGTTCTTCTCCGCTGTTGTTTGCCACCCCGTGTCCTTTTATCGTCTTCGGTTTGTTTTTCTTTCCATCTTTTCCGGGTACCAGCATGTCCGCAAACGGCGCTTGGGAAGGCTTCTACCAGTCACCCTTCCGTCTCATCCCTTTTCTCGACCGTGCAAGCGGATCAACGGAATAAATTAAAAGTGTCCTTCTTTTCCACGCTCGCCCACCGTCGAGGACGGGTCTTGCGGTGCCTCTCAGGATTAGCAAACATTGCGACAACTTCTGGAATTTATAATTAAAATTAATAATTTAACCAACCGGGCCCGGCCGGGGTTGGTGTTTTAAATTTTTAGGTTTTTTGTTCTGTTGCTTCAACCATTTATTTGTTTATTTATTTTCAACTCCACCCCCCGAGGACGGGGCCGGAATTTCGACGTGTAAATCCGGCCCGTGTGGATACGATTCGGTAGAGTAAAGCTATCGGAAAGATTGTTTAAATACCAAAGCATCCCCGTTCGTTCCCTGGAGGGATCTATTTTTTTTTTTAAATACGTTTTAACGCCTACAACAACATCAGCAGATCCGATTGGGTGCTGAGCTTTGCGATGTTTTAAAATATTTATTCATACCGGCGAGTTGAGCTTAAGTTCCACTTAACCTGGCCTCGGTCAAACTGGCCTACAATGGGAAGTGCAAAAGCGAAAGGTTAATGGTAAACTCTGGTCTCCTCCCATGACGTTATAGATAAATTGAAAAAAAAAATCTAAGATATGTTTGGTTATCACAAGTTTGTCTTGATATGTTTGCTATTTTGAATTAACGAAGAAATTGACAGCAGCAGTTGTTGTTTTTAAGGTAACAATCTGAATTATGAATGTTTTATAAATATTTATAAGTCATTTAAACCTGCCAAGATAAATCTGCCCATTCCAATCTGTAACTAGTTAAGAAACAATCCTAAATTTAGGAATGGGTCTTTGAAATGACTACTAATTTCAGATATTTCAAAGTGTAAATCTTAACTAAAATTCAGAGACAATACTTTCATTATATTTGTGAACGTTTACAAAAAAAAAAAAAACATGTTTGTCGCTCTATTGATTGTTTTGATTATTGAAATTACACTTGTGAGAAATGTTTCGGTGATGTTAAATGCAAGTGCAAACTTGGTTGCAAACAACCGTGCGTTAGACTCGGCCTTGCATCAGAGCATCTCCTTCGATGGTTTTGCTATGTCGGAAGCTTTTCCTAGTCCTGAATGTGACCGACTTGTCCATTACTGGATAAAGCCGTGTCTCTTGGTGGGCTTGATAAATTGACACGACGGGTTACACACATGCGAAAGCAAATGGATCGTCCTCGTGGTCCGCTAGTGGCGCTTTGGGTCGCAGTGTGCCTCCCCCTTTTCAGTTTGTTCATTTTTCCGTGGATTTCCCCCGGTTTGGATGTCCTTTCTGCAGGCAGCCTTTTACAGCCTAAGCGTGAGGTAAACGATCGATCGAACGGCCGCACGGAATGGACCGCACATCAATGCGTAATGAAAGCTGGCTTTTGTGGTTGTTTGTGTGTCGGTTCCTTTTTTTCTCTCCTAGGGCCTAGATGCTTCCACTCCTTTACCTAAGCCCGTGATCTCGCCAGCAGCTTTGGCTGTTGAGTGGAAGCGTGGATGCCGGAAGTGTAAAAAAAAAAAAAGAATCGCACCCAAAGGGAGCGCGGGAAGATAAAAACCCTGTTCCCGGAGGGATTAAACTAGGTTTTTATTTTATTTTGTACACTCCCTCTTTTCCAAAGGGGATAAAATTCGTACCACCTACACACTGACCGCGGACCGAACGGGCTTTTCGTTTCGAGCCGATCATCGCCGGAAATGTGTTGAGTGACCTGGAGCGCGGGGAAGAAGGGACACGGTCTGCCGCGCGCGGGAGAAAACCGGGCAAACAATATTTTGCATGACATGATTTTCGAGTCAGCGGCCAAAAAAACATGACATTAACCAGATAAAATATGGAAATCTGACCGAACCCCTCGAAAAAGCGGCGGGGCTTCTGCGCTGTCACACAAACACGCACACCTACACACACACACACACAAAACCGTTTTTCATTCAACCAACCGACCAAACCGCACCGGTGTTTGGGACCATCCACATGTTTGTAGCCTTGTCTAAATCCTTGTTTTCCCCTTTCTGTTGTTTATCCTGTCCTTTTTTTTTTAATTCGTCACTTTCGTCCAAGCCGGGCCCGATTTTAGGGGCAATTTTTGGACGGACCGAACACACATACACAAACACACACATGACCTGCCCGACCACCCGAACCGGATCGTGGCCATTTTTCACCCTTTCCCGATTTTCCCACCCTACAGCGCCCCCCCCTTGCGCAGTTCCAGTTTTCCTGGGGGTCTCATTGTGGTGTTTGCGGTGGCGGTGAAAAGCCAACGGCCCAAAACCTATCGATGACACTGATGTGCCTGATCCACGCCGTGAAAAGTCCCCCCAAACCTCCCCTCTTGCCCCTTTTTACTCTCCCCTACCTGGCGGGTGTAGGTTGTCATGTTTGTGGGTGTTTTTTTTTTTTTTTTTAGTTGCCTTTGTTTTGGAGTCTTTTATGTGTGTTTTGTTCCGCACGCCGACGAAAACCCATCCCCGATAAGCTCCGTCGCGCTGAGCAGCACGGTTTTGGGACGGGAAAGTTTTGAGCTGCCGTTTTCCCGGCCCCTTGGGAGGGGGTTGGTTGAAGGGGCGATTTTTGCGCTAATGCTCAGGCCGGCTCGGGGTGATGATTATGTCGAAGCCAATGGGTACAACACGCTCCGAACGCTTTGTAGCTCCCGGCTTAGCGTGTGGACTTGTTGGAGTGGAGGGACACACCAGACACACACACACGCACGATCCAAATCCGGTTCCATCCGGGTGCCTTTGATCAATGTTTGTGGATGCGAGTGCGAACGAAAAACTTTACCATAAAATATAATGATCAGCAGCTCGCGTCAGTGACAAACAATATCTGTTGGGTGAAGGGGTGTGTGTGTGTGTGTGTGTTTGTGTGACGAGCGGCGGACGAGAGCGGGTTTTTCCTGTTTTAGTCCCGGCTCTAGAGGAAAAACCATCTCCGGTTCACTGAGCATTGTTTATGGTGGCAGAAGCGCAAAAACAAACTTTTCATCGTTTATGTGGGTCCCTCTGCGTGTGTGTGTGTGTGTGTGTGAGTGGTTGTGTGTGCATATGAACAACGTTCTTGTTTGGGATGCAGCCGCGAAGTAGACATTTTCACATGCTCCAACCTTTTGATCAACCAAACGATCGTTTCCCCTGCCGCCCGTTTTTCCTTTGCTCGTTAGCTTTTCCCTGGTACAGCGAACCAACCTGTTTGTTTTGCGATTGTATCTGTTTTTGGTGAGCAATTGTCGTAGAACTGCATGCTTTTTCCCAAGCCGCAGGGTTACGCAGGGCGCAGACGAAAACCCCCAACGTTGCCGGAAGTACAAAATATGCTATTGATATGATGTTTGATGGGTCGGATGTTTTTATTCCAGCTCTTAGTTGTTTTTTTTTTCTTTCGTCTACCGATTATAAACCGCTTTTTCTGTAAATAGCGCGAACGTAATTAGTTTTTGAAACAACGAATGATTGCTACGCATAATTGTATAAATGTTTTTGTGGCTTGCGGTATTGGAATCTGATTGAAACATGTGGTGAGGTTGGGGGGGGGGGGGGGGGGGGGAAACCATAGAAAAGCTTATTGCACAGGGATTTGCATTAGCTTTTTTACGGATAAAATTAATACCAATGTTGTGTTGAACGGACGTGCAAAAAGTGGATGTAAATAACGTTATTGTCTGATATCGCATCCGTTATTTGCAGTGATTTCAATCATTGCTATTGTATTAGTAATATCTGATGTACGTTTGAAGCAAAGAAAAAAAAAAAACTCATGATGTTCTCTTCCAATGCTTTTTATAAGGAAGTGTTTTTTTGCGAATGAATTTCAACGGGATGCAGGATTGCAATTAGATTTTACATGTTTTATAGTATCCATATTACCTCCTTAAAGAGGTTCAGAATAGCCGAGCTTGTACGCCGGCTCGAACAAGACCTACGATGGTGTGGGTTCAAATCCAGATCGCACCTTCCCCTCCCTTTGTAAATAACCGTCATATGATTGATGTCAAAGGAGATGGAGCAATCAAAAATTGAATAAAAGAATTACTTTTTTTCCCATTGAACATATTTATCCCGCCTCGCATACAAACAGGTGAACTTCTCACACGATTGAGCTGATGGATTCCATCACTAAGCTGGCCCATCGTTTTACTTCCACTTTGTTCCTTACATGAACCACTTTTCAATACCGTGCTCAATCATCGATTCGAGCACGAAGAGTGGAGCGAGAGGAAGAGAGCTAGAGAGAAAGAGAAAGAGTCAGGGACGGGGCAGGAAAAACAAGGAAGCACCAAGTGATAAATCTTTAAAACAAACTACGCTGATTTAATACCTCCAGTGAAAAAAAGCGCATTAGTGACGGAGAAAATAAATCCTTTCCCCCCGCCGTAAGGTGCTTCTGCTATTCCTGTCTCTTTTCCCCACAGTTGCTACCACGAATGCCTCCCCCACCTCCGACCACCCACCAGCTTGTCGTCAGGTCAGGGCGAAGCAACTGCGGTGGAAAAAGTTCCATCCATTGGCATCGGTAGCCTTCAGCGTGAGTCGCATCGTCGCATCGTTCGGCTCCGATGCGACACCAGTCAAAGATAAGACCGAGTTTCAATAAGCTGCTTTGCTACACGTCTCGTCCATCGGTACCAAACGCTCCTTCCATCCCCAGCCGAACCCTCTAGGGAACGGTGTGGGAAAAAAAACTCCCCCCCCCCGGAACTCCATCCGCAGTATCGGTGCATCGGTCGCCTTTAAAGTAAAAACTTTTAATGGATTTAGAAAGTTTGCATCATTTTAGCTCTATCATCATTATCGTCATCCTTTTCTTTGCTTCGCGCGTGTCTCGTTCGCTCGTTCTAAACTCTTCCGTCGGTTTGGCAGGCGACGCTGTAAACTGTGGAGGACCTGAACGAGCGGCTAACATAAAAGGAAGCTCAACACAAAAAAAAAGAAGGAAAGAAAGAATGAAGCCCGAGGACGAGGATCGCAAAAATCAAAAGATCACAGCAAATGAACGGGAACGCGACGGGTGGCGGGATGGGAGCTTAGGTGTAGCTGATTCAAGTACCACTGCTCGGGAAACTGCTTAAGTATAAAAACACACACACACACACACACACCACTCAACGCAAATATCCACCAGCAAACGTACGCATACACGTGGTGGAGAGAAAATTACTCGCGTACTTAGCGAAATACCACTTCCCAAGCAAACACACAAGTGCCAGATCGTTGCCGCATGCAATCATCGGTGTCATTTTCTTTTATGCATGTGTGTGTGTGTGTGTCAGTCTGTTTCCTTGAGCCTGTGCACGTTCAACTGGCCGTGGTATCCGCGCTGCCAAGGGAGACGGGAGGCGAAGTTCCAAATGTGCTGTTAAACAGGGAAGTGCCATTGCGAAAGTTGCTTTCCTAAAATTCAAAAATCAACTGACAACGTTCAGAGCGCTCGGAGATAACTATCAAAACTAGCGACATCCGCCTGAACCCTCCCCGGTTGTCCTCCTTTTTCCGCCTGCCGAAAGATGTCCACAGATGGCTCCGCTTCGAGAGCGCTTCGAGTGAAAATGTGTTTTTGGGAAAACGTGCAACATTAGAGACCGGAAGAACTTCCTCGAGACGGAAGATGGCGGTGTGGGCTGGCGGGAGAGGATCGGTTGGCTAGCACGGATGAAGCGCCCGGGGGTCGGAGGAACATCTGCTTAGTGCCTTTTGTTTACTCTCGGCTACCGAAAAAGAAAAGCGAAGGAATTTTCAACTATTTATGCAGGAATTACAGCGCAAACTTCTTCCGCTCGCTATTTTGCCGCTCTCCCCCGCTCCCCGCACCCTGTTTGGCCAACACGGATGTTGCTTTGTGGCCGGGTGGAAGTGAACATTCTCGGACTCCAGCCGGAGATGGTGGATGGGAGTGGAAAGTCTGTTGGACTTGGAACGAAAGCGGAGCATCGGTGAGTGTTTTGTATGTTTTCTTCGACCGTTCCTTTTTTTTAAGGTTCAATTGCCACTTTCTTTACTTCCATTCCCACTCGTCCCCCTTTCCCATGCCTCCGCTCTTGCTCATGCATGCTGGAACCGTTGGTAAATGCAAAGTTTAAGTCTGGTGTCCGAAAACTCCGAAAGTTATTTGCTTTCCTTCCGGACAGCAGCTGGCTTTCTTCGTTGCTGGGGTCTCCTTTGTATCCGGAAGAACCGAAGCTGGGAAGAAAGAAAGAAACAGCAACGGCAGGAGCAGGAGAGCTACTATCAAAATGCCACGAGAATTCCTGGGCGCGGAAATGGTATGCAGAAGCCCGCCCCCGGGAAGTCAGCATCCGCGCCGGAAATGCGAAAGATGCTGCTGCTGGCGCCGTGCGGAAACTATCGGAACTATTCAGCTGCGCTTGATTATTCCACCTAGCTCGAGATGCGCTCCGGAGCGAGATGTGTTTCTTTCTGTTTTACCCGAGCACTCGAGCACCCTTCCCCCCCTCTTCCGCCCGACGGTGCAAAACGGTGCTCTTAAATATTTATTCATCCTTCATGCATCATTCAACCCCGCATGTTCCTGCCCGAGCTCGACAAAGTGTTGTGCTTGTTTTGGTTGCATAATGGAATCACACTCGCACCTGCGCGAGTCCACACGGGAGGGTTGACCCCCCAACGCCACCGGGTCGGAAAAACTTTGATTTGCTTGCTGGTGAAATGTTTCCGAGGGGAAATGTGAGGAAAGCGTTTCGATACTTACGCCAAGGCAACGGTTGATTTGCTGCTCAGGAAAAGCCGGTGGAAGAGGTGTTGAGTGGAATAATGGAGGATTGGAAAACAATAGTGAAGCGATGCTTTTGTGCAAGTTTTGGTGTGGGGGGAGAGAATGGAAATCATCTTTTTGCCAGGAAGTAACAAATTGAAGGACACTCCATTACATTACAATTCGGAAGCTGATACGGACTGCTCCACTTCCTGCCAAAGTGCAACAGCTGCATGCTTTTAATCTTATAAATTCTATTTAAAACCTTCTTTTTTAAATTCAATTAACGTTCAGTTTTGCCTCGTAAAGATGGGATAGCAGAAACAAGGCCCCGTGTCTTCAGGCAATCAATTTTCCGTCCCAAGCCGAATAACATTTCACAACCTGAAAGCCTTTTTGCTGGAACCCATCTCGGTTCGATCACGGTGCGCAAAGTGGAAGGAAAAATTAAAGAAAAATAATCCACTATCTAGATGCCGGCACTCTTTGAAGATAAAGTCCACACGGCAAAAAGAAAGAAAAGAAAAACCGATCCTCTCCCGGACGGGCAAAGGCATTCAAGTGCCTGGCATGAATGACGAAGCGTGTTACGTGTCCTGAGGACACACCCGGCACAGCCCGGACATTGGCTGTCTCCAGGTGCAATTACAGTTTCTTTGTTCGAGCCAGGGATAAATGATACCGGCCGCACCGGAACAATCGACCAAGCCAGGGCGGGGTGAGCTGGAGCGAATGTGCCGTAAGGCGAGCATACGCCACCTTCACACGTGCCCTTGGCAATCGGCTGCTGCATGCTGTTCTCGGGTTCCGGTTCGTTCGTCAAACGCTGTTTAAAAATGCATCCGATTCAATTACTATTCATCGTCCAGCTCCAGCTTTTACGATCCGCAGCCCATTTCTACCGGGGGGGGCGGGGTGTTTTGTTGGTCTGCTGTCGTGTACAGTGCATAAGACATCGTGAAGTTTCTCTGGCGCCGCTTGCCTGCCCTTCCTGTGTCGCTCATTCCAATTGCACCACCTGTTGGGGAAGGAGAGGCAAATAAAACTGCCTGTAAAGGTTGGTCCCGTCCGTGCTTGAACCAGCCAGCAGCGACCAAGGATGCAGGGATGATCAGTGGCGCGAATTTTTGCTGACGCTCCAGGGGCTTTTGCCGTGTCGAGCGAAGGCAACGATTGGAAAGAAAACAACATCCCGCGCAAACAAAGTAAGCAACACGCCACCGAGAAAAGGTATGACCAGCGAGCAGGCACCGACGATGAGGGGAATTATTCATTCTCTGCGCTGCATGGTGTTTTTTTTTCTTCTTTTGCTTCAGTTCAACGTGACTACTCGAAAACGGCCCGAAGCGACAGACGCGCCCGTCCCGGTTCGTGTACAAGAGCGAGCGATCCTTTACTTCCTGCTGCTCAGCACGAAAAGAAAAGAAGAGAAAAGAAAAAAAACCCCGTGTGTAGCTTTGTGGCATCGGGTTAAGTTTTCCCAAGTCTGGCAAGTCACTCCCGGCGCACTTGTTTGTCACGACTGGGAAAGGGAGGGAAGGGAGCGGGAAATGCACGAGAACGCCGAGCACATACAGTCGTAAAGTGGCTCCATCTGCCTGGCAGCACCACCCGTCCCAAGCCCGGAAACACACCGTTACGAGGCACATTTATCCCGTCCCGTCCGGGAATGGAAATGGAAATAAAAACTACTCCAAGACGAGCAAGAGTCACTCCCGGTGTGGCAATGCAATACATCCCGACGTTCGCTCTAATAACAACAGCGCGGTGTATCAGCTTTCCACCGCCTCATTCCAAGAGGTTGACATTGTTAGCATGACAGAGCTGTGATGGTGCCGTTGGAGGCCGGAAGATGGTTTATGTTAGAATCTGTTACCGTAAGAAATTGATTTCTAGCCGGTCACCTTTCACCCTGCTCACTCCATGGTTGGTGTCCTCTCACCGTGTGTTTTTTGAGTGCGTGACACTGCTGACTAGACATTCTAGCGCAGCGGAAGGTGCTATATATGGATTCAGATCGATGTATACCCTCTGCGCACCTCCCGCACTTTTCTACCGCACGAAAACATTGCAGTACATTTCTCGGGAAACGGCACCGAGCAAGGGTTTCGTGATTTGCAAATGTGAATCTGTGTTTTTCCGCGCGGTCGCTGAAAATCATTTGTCATGAAACGGAAAAAACGGCAGCTTCTGCTGTTACTTTCTCGTATCTTTGCGTTTGTCGTAATAGAAAAGCATTTCGAATGGAGTGCGTCCATGCTCCATGACGCAAATTGAATAAAACTATATCCAATTGAATTGGTCTCGAAGGAACTGTATTGCCTGTATTGAATTTATTGACTGTGTAAGATTTAAAAGCAAATAAAAATTTGACCTATGCCTTATGCTTATCTTTGGCGAAAAATCACAGTCGAATTTATTTGGTAAAATCGAATGTTTCTGCAGGCTTTTTTTATAATTATAACACTTACATTAAAGAATAGATTGTTCTGGCATCACTGCCGCAATAAAATAGAATTACTGGCAACACGGCCGCAAGAAGAAAGGATGCTGCCTCGTGCCATGCCGAGAAGGAACGATCGCTCTCTTTGCGATCAGGCAGCCAAACGATATACACGTAGTTTGTCAGGCTAGGACTTGCTAGGATAAAATTAGGTTAAACTTAGGTTAGGTAATAAATTATAACGAAGTATGAAAAAATAATTGGCTTATAATTTATAATTATATAGTTCATATTCAGATCATTTGGAAATTCTGGAATAGCCGAGCGCGTACGCCGGTACGCACATGGGTGTAAGTGTAAGTATAAACCCCGGTGGCGTGGGTTCGAATCTAGACACAGGAGCGTTTTGTAAGTTAAAGGAGAAAAGTAGTTAGTGTTTGTAGGCATGGCCAAAATATCTAAGCAAAATAGAAGAATCAATTTATTTGGAATAAAAGTATTTTTGTGTTTGTTATGGTTTTTTGTTATGCTTTGATTAGATGCTTGATCACTTTGAAAACAGCTGCAAGAAAGACATTTATTTGCGTTCTCAAATGTCTAGCTTAATGTATCCTGACATAAGTTGCTTCTCGGTTTCGACCATCCATATTTATTTTTCATTTACAACCACTGCTAAAACTCTTCATCAAGGGGTCATGTTTACATTACATGCAATCGTACCAACTAGAAAAAAAAACATCGCCCTCACTCATCTTACCCTTTAAGTTTTGCGTCGTCATCGGTACCGGTTTCGTCGGCGACAACCCTCCAACCCCAGACGTGTAGGACGTCGAAATCTGCTTCCTATCCTTGCCGAACCGTTCAGCGATGGCGAAGCTCCGGGTGTGGCACCGTGCCGACCTTCTTTGCGTTTGACTTACACATTATGAGAGATGAGTTGGCAGTTCCGCGCCTGCCCAAAAATCGCTGGCAAACATAAATCGTACCGACAGGGCTTTTACCGTGACTTGGCACGGGTTCTGCACGGAGCTTCCCGCGCGGAAAGTCGAGGTGATCGTGGAGTCAGCTTTTTGATGTATGTGTGTGCGGTCCGAAATCGCCTCCTGGGTGAGCGAAAAGTATGGCCTGTCGGATACAGTAACGAAAACCCGGCCACTATTAAACCATCCTTCCGGAATGGCGCCTTTCAAAAACTGTCCCACCGGGAAGCAAAAAAAAACAGGAAAAACCCCCCCGATGGACGACAGCAAAACTAAAGCAAAAGGAGTCCAAAATGAATCCGTAGGCCAATGGAGGGATTTGATCAAGTCAAATAGAAAATTGAAAACTGCTGTCACTGCCGGTTAATCCGCGGTGAGCTCATTTTCTTCCCTGGCAAAGGTCCATTAATAATTTCCACTTCTTTGACCTTTACCGCCGGGGCATCCGGGGGGTCATGGTTCCGTGTGAGGGTTTCGGTGGGTAAACTGGGATGGATGGATTGGTTGAAATTGGTAGAATGTTTTTTTTTTACTTCCCCTAGTTTCCTCCGTTTTTTTAAAACCATGGCATAAAGCATCTGCTGGATTAGCGGGACGGGGCTGATGCAAAGCGGGTGATCTTTTGAATAATAATCTGCCCACTTCGCGCTCCCATCATCGATAAATTTTCCTCGTGTTCCGAGCATTTATTTCCCGGGTTTTTTTTATTCCTCACTTTTAAGATTTCGGTTTCTTTTTCTCCTTCGGGCTGTGATCTTAAACTTTTCGGAATGAGAACAATCCAACCACGACGCCATCGGGGCATCGAAGGATGAGGCGCTAAGATTTTGTAGAAACAAGCCGGAAAAGCGGAAGCGAGCAGAAGCGTGAGCGATAAAGGATCACTACCGGCGAGCCAAAAGTCACTTCAGCATATTCTTTCCTTTCACCGGCGCCTGCCTTTTCAAGCCTAGACCCCCCCGTTTTTTCACACGCGACGCCTTCTGCTATTCGACTATTCATAAGAATTACTTCCTTCGCTGCTCATCTCATTATCGGTTTAGCCTAGGAAGCGGTAAGGAAAGGTGCTTGGGAGAAGCTTGTGATAGTTTGGAAAGAATTGTACAAAAGAAGAGCGGCAAAGAAAAAAAAAACATCCTCCCATCCCTTGCAGAAGATGGAGTAGAGAATTAAAGAAATTTATGCACTTTTACAGCGTAAGTTTGGAGTGGAGTGAAATACGGACAAGCTAATGGGAAGGCGCTCGCTCCTGGGAGGCATGTTTTTGCCCTCCCTTGCCAGAACGAGAACCGCACGATGAGCGAAAACCGAATGAGGGAAAGCCATCCGAACCAGCGAAAAAGGTGGAAGTACAGTGACTGGAAAGTTTTTGCAACCAGTTTTTCTAAAGTTTTTTTGTTGCTCCACCACCAAAGAGTGTCTGGCGTGATGAAGGTGCAGTGCAAACTCCGAAGGGGCACTTTCGGCTTTAAACTTAAAAACCGCTTGCGTTCGAAGAATTTCCCCAGAATGTTGTTTTACTCTTGCACAATTAAACCACCGCAGAGGGAAAAGCGTGAACGGAAGGAGCAAAAAAAAAAAAGGAAGAGAAAACGCAACATGGCCAGAACAATCGTTCAACAATGGAGCAGAAAAGCATTGCCAGCATTGTTTCAATTGGCAGCAGCCCCCCCCCTCCCCATGGTGGGGGTGGTGGGAGGGAGAGAATCGAGAACATGACCATCGTGCAGCACTGAAGAAATTGTAGAAAGCAAATCAACTTGAAACGACCGGCGCAGGGAAATGAAGAGCCACAATAAGCAGTCGAAACAGGAAATGGAATGTGCAGAATGTGGGATTTTCTGTGTCCCTCTTTTTTTTTCTTCTTCTTCCCTGCTGCCCGTACAGAGTGCCGTTTTAAAAATGGAGAACGCATCCGATGAAAGGCCCCGCCCGGCACGGGAAGCGGAGGGAAAAGAAATGTTTCTTCTGGTACAAGTTTTGTTCTTTTCCTCCACTGCTCATTCAATTACGCCCGGCGGAAATAGTTAAATCGCTTTCGCAAAGGGAAACAGGACGGAACGGGGCGCTGCGAAACGGGATGCAAGCGGAAGGAGGGGAGGAAAAACTTACCCGAACGCCTTTGAACTGGGAGCAGATGCTGCCGGCGGCAACGAAGCAGGACGAGGCAGGGGGGCGGGTGGTGAAAACTGTTAATTAATATTGAACAGCTCACTTTTTGATGCCTCTATTCGCGCGGGGCTGCGGGAAAGCGGGAAGGGCGTTTAGCGTTGAGCGGGAAAATCTGCATCTAATGGAAAATGATGTGGCCTCCGGTTCACCCGCACCGGGAAGGGTGGGGGGGGGGGGAGGGTTGGCGAAAGCGACGGAATATCTATTGTGTTTTAATTCGAATAGTTTTCATTCTATTTCGAAATTAAATTATGCATCGCAATTCGCATGAAGACGATTGAATTTGGCGTGCCATGAAAGGTTTTAAATTCAATCACACACCAAATTAATGTGTTCCATTCTTTCCATTCCTCCGCATGTTACGATGTGCCGTTTTCATGCCGTCGAGCAATGCAGCAAATTTTCACCGCGTGTAAGTTAGATGAAATGAAGTTTAATCGGAACTCGTTTGAAATTTATCAATGCTACTTTCATGAACCGATGTGAAGCAAGGAATTGTCAATCATGGAAAACAACACATCGAACATTTGTTAAACTTGGCAGATATGATTCAAAGTGCGGTCAAATTAAACAGTGCTTCAAAACACCACACGTTTCGAAGCGAGCAAACGGTTAATGGCGGCGATTTGGCGAGGAAAATTGTTCGTTTTTCCCACGTTTCGAAAACATGTGCACCGTGCGGGACGAATGTGATTGCAATGTCCCCAATTGGCCCATTATCTAAGCGGAAACGGAAAAATTACGCATTCACCGCATACGCCGAGCCCGGGAATTACCGATGGCAAACATCAAATAGTTGTTTTTCGTGAGTCCGTTTTTTAGAGCGGGAGTAAGTTTGCATCGTTAATTTCGCACGCCAAACATCCGCAACCAGAACAGCACGAATGAATTCCTCGTTCGTCGTGGTTGTGTGGTTGTTCAGTTTACGTTTTCCACCGCTTTTTTGTGTGCTTCTTTTCCCATTTCCCAGGTGTGTCCTTTCATTCGGAGCGCAGTTTTCCACCGGTTAACGCGTTACATCGGGGTTCCAAAACCTCCTTTTTATTTGGCTGCCTTTTTTTCTCATTTAGCGTTGGACGCTCGGGGTAAACTCGGTGACGCTCTGCATAATGTTGTTTGCCATTTTCGTCCTTATCGGAAACTGGAAAACCAAACAGTGCCGGTGACGTGCCGTATCTCGCTCCATCTGCGTGCCCGGCGAAGAGTATTCAAATACGCCAACACATAGCCGAACGATTTGTTGACAGATGTGCATGTGCCGGGCGATAAGATAGCACGGGTTTTTACGGCAGCGGCCGATGCACGATGCGATAGGGGGTGAGTTGTGCAATCCATCGCCCGCCAGTCGACAGCAAACTCCGGTCCTGTGGCTGGGAAACTACGCGAAAAACCAAATAATCATCGCTCTCAATTAAGAGCGTCGCGAAGTTGGGTTACATACGCTCTAGAAGATGAGTGCAGGATGAAGTTGCTGCCTCTTCATTACCATTTATAATGGACTGGAAAGGGAGCCTGTTCCTGTGGTCAGACATTTTCTCTGTTAGACCAAAAAAGAAGTAAATTAAAATTGTATCCCGTATCCCAATTAATTGTAGAATTGCAATGTGAAAAATAGCTGTTGGTTCCTTTAAAACGTTTTTATTACAAAAAAACATCTGTTTAAGAACAATACATAAATTTACGACAACTTTCGCTACTCTCAAATCCGAGGAAAACGTGAAGATATATTTGTTTTTTTTTCTGACAAACTTTTGCACCTCAGCACCATAAAGTGATGTTACGAAATCGCCCGGCACCGTGCACTTAAACGCACCATCTTATTTCAATCGTGCCTAATCTGGACACTCGCACAAACACTTTCGGAATCACTGCACAACCGCTCGACCGTGCGCACTACCGGCGTCTGCAGATCTTCCCGTCCCCAAAGGGGTCCGACCCGTTGATGCTGTTTAACGGCGACAAGTGCCCGAACAACACCTAACGAGCGTCACACGCTGCAACAAGAGTGCAGCCCGGCTCGCCCCGCACGCTCGAAGAAATGCAGTGTACGGTACCGTCCCGGCACATGCTTTGCGTGCACATTTGCAGGCGACAAAGTTATGCCATCGCCACGCAATAATGCTCCGGTTGCAGTCGAACGGGCTCGGAGAACTTCAGGGCGTCCCACCGGCCTCCACCGGAGCTTCCTTTTGGTCCAGTCTATCGCACACAAACGGGCAACCACAGTGCGCCGGCACACACACATACCGCCGCAGGTGCAAGGAATCGAGAAGTTATCCCGTTCCTGGCTAACCCAACCGCTGTCAACAATGTGAGTGTCGGGAAGGGGATGGCGGCGGGGAGCCGAAGACAACGCTGCCGAGATTTATGCCCGTACTTTCTCCCGGCGCTGGACTTGGGCCCTCTGGGACCGGACGAGCGGGCGGCCAGCCGTGGCCAGACAAATGGATTCGAGTTCCCTCTCGGGAAGGGGTTGCCACACTGGAGGGCAAATTTGTGTCACCAACAAACGGTTGGAGGTGGAGTTTTCTTTTCGAAACGATATCAGGAGGTAAGCTGGCGAGTGTTCTTACAAATAGAAATCATTTTGTTTCATTTGAGACTGTGTTTAGTTACTGTTTTATAGTAATTTCATGAGGAGATAAAGTTTTCTTACAGCAGTTTGTTCTACTGTACATAGATAAATTATTTTGTTTTAATAATATAAAAAGCATGTTTTGTAAATTAAATTTGATTAGTAACATATTTTTTAATTAATAATTTAGTATTTTTACTTGTTTGAGCATCATTTTTGTATATTTCGCGCTTAGTATAAAACAACTTTAAACGGTGCAAGAAAACTTGCATTTAATCATTGAGGTGAGTTTATTTCTAAAGTTCTAAAAATAAATTATTAGAAATTCTACGAGTTTGGAAACAGAATACAAAGGAAAACTTGGAAAAGCTTCTTCTTCCGAGCGTGTCGAACATGCCGAGATTTCCTTTTAATGTAAGCGGAGGAGATCTGGCTTCGAACTCACGCCACCGAGGGTCGTGTACGAACCGGCGTACGCGCTCGGCTATCCCGCAACCACGCTTAGCCGAAAGAATAACTGCTGTATGTTTTAAACAATTTAAGCACAAACATGCAAGTTTTTTTTTTTCTCAATGGGCCCTTTAAAAAACTACCTGGCGAGGGGCAAAATTAGCTTTGTTGGCACTCGAAAAAAGTATTCTGACCGTTTTATTGTTAGCATTAAATTTTTATTGGAATTATTTGGAATATGAGGACAGCTGTTGAACAGGAATTGTGAAACATTATCTTGAAGATAGTATTAGCACCAGTAAAATCATCGTGAACCAGACTTTTTAAAGCGATAATTTGATTCATTTTTCTTCACCAAAAATGTTGCACCTGGCTGTATCTGTTGAAAAGCGGCCAATCGTATTTGCGTCCACGACAAATGGTGCATCCCACGGCAGGGCACAAGACGAACGCGCCATCACCGGCTGCAGTAAAACTAAAGACTGTGCGCCCTGGTTTTTGCGTTGGCATTGCCGGTGCCGGCCATTGAAACGGCAAACCGGTGCGATACGTCCGTTTGGCTGGTTGGACGCAAAGAATGGAGAAACCTCACCCACCTGCCGGAACCGGCATCTAAGCTGCACCGCGATAAAACGCAAGCATATTTGTTCCCCTTTTCTTTGTCCGGTGGCCTTTTTGTCTTGTTCCGATTTTGGGAAGGTTGCCTGGTTATTTTTAGGTTCTTTTCTTTCATGCTCCTCTTGTCTGCTCCATATCTCCGGGTTCCAGCCTGACGCTACGGTCCACCCATTCCTTTCACTTTCCGCCGGCAGTTTGATTGCCCTTTCCGGGCTATCATCGCAGTTTGGAGCTTCCGAGCGTTTACTTGACCCTGTCCCGAGGTGGCCCGAGAGTTTATGGAGTGGTGTCGTCGGGTTCATGCCGGCCAGTCTCCAGCTTCCGGCTCTCGTTAACGGGCCAGCCGGAGCGAGCCACGTGCATCCCAGTCTGCCGGTGTCCAGTGTCCGGAAACGGGGAGCTTTCACATTCGCCCCGTATCCTTTAGCACAAAGCTTCCGCCCGAGACTGGAACTTCATTTGGCGGTTGGTTCTTTTGAGACATCGGCTCTCCCTGTATCCTGTTTGCAGGTTTGCTGTCTTTTTTTTTCCTTCTTCCTTCCTTCCCTAGCATTGTTTTTGGAGCAAAAACCCAACCTGGGCTGGCTATTTCTATGTCTTCTTCCGGTGGGGCTGTGATTTCGGCGGGCGTTTTCTTTAACTGCCCCTCGCGCCAGAGTCGAAGCATTTGGCGTGCAAGATTTATGTCCACACCCGGCGCGCAAAGAGAACCGAGCGAGCCGAACAGGATTTTGGGCTGCTCAGTAAGTTTCGAATGCCGTTCGGTGCTCGCAGGTCCAGAAAATGCCCGCAGATAGTGTGCGAAGACCGTTCCCGTCGTCCGGTCGTCTGCGATGGAGCATGCATTAGCTGCGGCAGAAGCGAAAGTCGCGGACTGCAACGACAGTGGCGCTTCCGGTGCACGTTGTTTAGAATCCACTCCCGGGAAGAAGAACGGAAAATCTCACAATAAAAAAGGAGGAAAAGTCGCCGGCAAGCTAAATGGAAAAGGCTAGTAACTCACGTAACGTTTGACCCTTTCTCTCCTTTTGGACAAAGAGCTCCTTTTGCCGCTTTGCAGTCGATTTTCTGCTTAATGCCGTGCATGGTATCGCTGTTATTTCAATAGTTTCATGGCTGGCGTCCTGTTTTTTTTTTTTTACTGTGCATGTTCCGGAAGTACGGTTGTCCGAGAGGAAAGATGCAAAAGTATCTCCTGATGCACAACCCTTTCAGTGAGCCCGAGGTTTTATGCGGTTCTCCCTTTTCCATTCCCAATGGCAATTGTATTTTGCCTTTTTTGCCTACCGTCAGCCTCCGGTTTTTTTCTCCCCCCATCCGCTTGAAGGTTGATTTATGAATGGTTTTTTTCAATCGTTTCCCTCAACTCCACCGCTTTCGCGATGAGCGTTTCCGATTTCCGATAATTTCGCAAGATTACACGAGACGCTTTTTTGCAGCAATTTGCAATCGTAACCATAATGGCATCGGGGAGGGGGGGCAATGGTGATACATTCGATCGGCCGGTCTGCATTCGATACGCTCGATATCGAGGGTGTATTTTCTCTCGTTACGTATCGTCGCTTTCAGCAGGGCGGATTCGTGCTGTTCGTGCCTCGTGTGAAAAGGTGATTTTTAATGCCTGATTTTTATCTTTCATCGAAAACAGCGGAAAAAAGGGTTTCCGAAAGCATTGAATCATTAAACCACTTTCGATGCTAGGCTCAAAATTCCCTTTTCCTTAGTCAGAAAATGTTGCACCCTATTATCAAGCAGTAATATATTTCCGATATCTCCACTGATGCATCTATTGTATAATCAGGTGATGTTTTTCATCTTTTCCAACGTTGTGGCATTCCTAAATCGAAATTAAACAGCGTGAATTGGCAACGGTCGGAATGTACTTAGGCATCGCATTCGATCGATAGGCTCAAAGCACCACCAACCAAAAATGTCCCCGTTTGTTTGCTCTCATTTAAAATGTAATTCCGATGCGTCAAATCAAACAACACCTACACATCGTTTCGCATTGCTCGTCCCTCCAACCCGGTCCCGGAGGAGTCATGTTATCCCAGCGGGACACTCAATGGTTTATTTTATGCAAATCCTTGTAAAACTCTGTGCAGTGCTTTTTCCGTCCGTTTGAAAAACTTGATCGGATTTGCATTCATTGGAGTGTGCTGTGTTTTGAATTTTATTTTCTGTTGTTTGTTCATACCCATGCACCAGAACAAAGCAATAGCATTAAAGCATTCGAGGTGTAGTTTTAAATTCATTCGAACTTGTTACGATGCGTGTTAGTTTCAAGTTCCTTCCTCAAAATGTACACTGCAAACATTTTTTTCTACACCTCGATGAAGGTGTGAATTCGTTTTAAATCGCATTTGCGAATGATGTGAGTTGTGTCAAATTTCTCACCGACTCACTGAAACTGATTGTTAGAAAGCCGCGTTACAGATTGAACATTAAAGGGAACGAATTTAACTTCTTAAATCTTTGTTATCCTTGGGAGTTCGTATGTACAGGGGACTTTTCACTACTTTCTTGCACTATTTATCTCTTGCGACGGTGAGAAGTAAGAAAGTCATGCACTTTTGCTAAGTGACAACTGAGGCGGCGTTACGGTGTGTAACGTCCGTTACGCTTATGTTACACCTTTTTCCTCACAACATACTTTTTGTTCCTTTTTCTATTTCTTTCATCAAATCAAAACAGAAATAATACTGAATTTTAATATTATAATTTGATGATTTGTAATGGCATAAATTCTGATGAAATTTAAAATTGTTACGCTGCAACCCGATATAAGAAATTTCATTCTTTTCTTCCAGAGTGTGATTTAAAATTCAATTTGTATAAAAGAAATGAACTGTTAACAGCACAAAGCCATTGCCATCCGCTCCTGATGGAGCCTGCCAAGCGAGGGGTCGGAATTTAATAATTATTAATATTTAGTTCAAGCTCGTTCCTTCACCCCGTTAACCGTCCGTCTGATAACTTTCCCACCCCGTGCTGAAACCCGGAGCATGGCAACCGGAGTCCGGGCACGGAATTGGGTGTTCGTACCGATTTAAAGAAGGTCCAGACATGCTAAACCGGCTGGCCAAACAAGTGTCGCTGTGCTCTATCGCTTTCATCTTGCCCGGGTGGATTCAATTCGGGACTTTTCCGCCCCGTCCCGTCCATGTGGTGCATCTGCTCCAGTGTTGCTCCTGCCAGCGCAGCACGAACGAGCTTCCAGCGAACGCCAGCAGATGGTGCTGATGGCACTGGACAGCTTCCGGGATGCTGCGTCGCTTCCGTTTTTTTTCCCCAGGGGGAAGAGTTGTTCCCGGTGAGATGGGATTTTGTGTCGGTTTGTGTGTGTGTGTTTCAAAGGCAAGGGAACGGGTTCCGTCCTACCGATTCGTTCGTCCAAGGGGTTTTACGAGTTGTTTTAGATTGTTTCATAACTGTTTCGGGTGTTTCTGGAAAACCCTCATCTCAATAAGGTGCCGCCGGGAAAGGTCCACGGCCGGTCGGAAACTTCGTTTGGCCTCGAGCCCGGAAAGACGGATCGTGCGAAGGCAGGAGGTGGCGCTGGTGGAGGAAAGGGGCATCGAGTGCAGCCCGGAAGCAGACACTGGTTCGGGCTCCATTGGGCGGACGGTTTCGACGGCCCTCCGGAACCGAGGTTCGTCCTGATTGCACCACGACGCGTACGTTAGATGCCGTGAGTTTTTACTCCTTTTCCGGCTTTGATCCTCTTCTTCCGGCGATGCTCATGCTGGACGGTTCCCGGTCTAGGTGCTTTTTCAGCACCGGCAAGTTCGCCTCCGGTACCGGTCGATATTATTTTCTTTTCCTTTTTTGTCTTATCAACATTTCTTCAGCCAAGTCGCATCCCGGTGCTGTGCAACTCTTCCGGGTCGGGTCTTTTTAAAGGTATCCTTCTTTTTTTTTTGCTGGTCGAGTTAGTTTATATAAACTTTTCACAACACCGCCAGCAACGGTTTGTCTTACCATGGCGTGTTGTATTTTTGTCTCCCCCAACCCCAAACTCTAATTTGTCACCATTTCAGTGAAAGTCACGTACCGCAAGCTCATTATATTCCTTCATATTTCGTTCGGTTCCGCTTCCTTCGTGCCGGGTTCCGCCTCCCAGCGGCTGGTCCGGATTGTTTTCTCACGGACTTTGGACACGATCGATCGCGCTGCGTATTCTGTTGGCTGTCTCCAGTGCCGGTTGGTCATTACGCTGTGTGATTGAGTTATGGACTTCGGTAGGGACCATGAACGGATTCCGTGGCGAAGAAACGTTCACTTGAAACGTGGACACGAGTCAGAGCCAGGACAAACTCTTCTTTCGCCATCCATAAGAGTGTTCAACTCAAGGTTTTGTTTTACTTTCCAATTTGAGTGTTTAAAGTAATTGGGAAATAAATTTAAAAGAAAACATGACCAAAACAATTTTTAAGCATAACAAAGCACAAAGAAAATTCATATCGTTTCTATGTTTATTATTTGAATTTTACTTGAACATCGTGATACAAACTTCTTCTGTCGGAATGTATTAAATGACCCACGTGTAACCCATTTCCCAACAATTGATTTGATCTCAATTAATGTTCTTTTGTAGCCGTGCCTTACCTTTTCTTCTGCGTCACGGTTTCTACCGGTTGTCAAATTGTCGAGGTAGAAACTTTCGAATGACACTTACGAACAGTGGAATCATTTCGGAGGAATCATTTCAAGTCCATTCACTTACGATCGCAGCGCAACGTATCAGTTTCATGTGCAGCGCAACTGAATTATTAACCCCCTGTAATGTGCTTGCACCGTAACGACAATTGCACATGATTGCACCGGCCGACTGCAAGTGCATTTTGCCATCGTTTTTCACCGCCGCTCTTATCGGATTTCTTTTCATTTCATTACAAGTGCTGTGGAACGATGAACTCGTTCAGGTGCAGCCGGACCACGCATTGTCACGAGTTGTCAATCAAATGCATTCGTCACTCATAACAGTTTGCTCGAGTTTTGTTTTCTTTTATGGACAACTACGCAACGGAAGTTTCGATTAAAAAAAACCAACCATGGAAACGATGAAAAAGCCGGCAAAATTGAGTGCAATGATTTGGAGTGCGTTTGAGTCATTTTAAATTGCTTTCGCATTCAATGCTTTACGATTGACGAGAAAGGCAGGATGATACAAAAAAAAACTGGTGATAACAGAATAATGAAAGAAGATTTTTTCTCGCACAGTACATTGCAAATAGATAAATTTGATTACAATGAACAAAATAAAAATCCAAAACGAACACACCAGTGGCTTAGGATTTTTGTGAAAGTTTTATTGAAAAATGCTGTTTATTATTGATCTTTTTTTTATCGTTTTAGCGGCTTACAGTTTTGGTTTACCATTCCTCCCAGTTTTGAATTCGTATGTCTGTTTCGTCTGTCATTGATTTTTTTTTTCTTCAAATTTTACCAATCAATCTCAAGTTTCCTTTTGTTTTGTTCATTGCCTTTTATTTCACCCTTCCGATTTGGAACCTTCGTCAGTTTCGTTATTGACAGCAAAAGTTTATCTTTTGACTTTTGTGCTGCGCGATTACATCCGACACATTCTTCAGGGTTATGTTAGCTTGTTTTTTTTTTTTGCTGCTCATTATTATTTGGTACCGGCTGTCTCGTTTGTGTATCCCGACCTGCTTCGTAGGTCCCCCGTACACCGGTTGTGCCTGTGTGCAGCTGGGGAATTGATTTGTGCTTGTCAAACTCACGAACGGAAAGCCTGCAGCTAGTGCACGCCCATGGCTGTACCTAAAAGCAGTGAACGGCGCACAGTGTCAATTATTTTTGGCTTTTGGTTTACCGGTTTTTCCTCCCATTTATTGCGGCTCAAAACGTTGAAGAATTGTTACATTCGTTTGCCTTTCGCAGTGAGCTTTTAAATTCGTTATTATTCTGCACATCAACATTTTGCTCAGCTTTTTGGTTCGTTTTAAAACATAACAGAAAAAAAACCCCTCCGAAACGGTGGACATGGGTACCTGCGAAAATGTTTTTTTTTTTTGTTCGTCTCTGCCGGACGTTCGTCGTCGTCCCTGCCGCGTTCGATGACTGAGGGTACGCTTCCGATTCTTCCGAGGCCGGCCCTGAGCGTTATGCCTCACCATTGTGTGTGCCATTGTTTTGCTTCGTTAAACAATTTTCCTCGCCGCTTTTGTTTTCTATTTACAGTTCGTTTAATTTGCCACCCTACACTTCCTGCCGCACAATTTGCGTACCGTTGCTACCATTGGCCTCGATTTTTGAATCGAATGTTGCAGCTGGGTAAAAGTATTCACCTTTTTACCGTTCGGTACGTCTTTTCTTGTTGGGTTCAATTTTTTACAGGTTTCTCCGTTGTTGTTTGTTGATTTTGGATTCGATTCCAGTTTGCTACTTCGCGCTGCCCACATTTCAACGCCCCTTGCACCGGGAAAGGGCCAGTTTACACAACCTTAAATGAAGCTTCCTTTTTTTTTTTGTTGGTTCAATTCCCAAATACAGCCGTTGGTAGATTGCATACTTGCGACGGTGCAAAATTCAAAGCAAAGTACAGCGGAACCCCAAGCACTTTTGTTAGAATCAATTCCAAATTCTGCACGTTCAACTTATCGTGTAAAATTAAAGTTTAATACGCTCTCATATGCAATTGAATGAATTTCGTTTCCAAATGGGACACACAAACTGGAATAATGAGCAAACGTCTGCTGTCCGGCATAGAAACCATTAATTCGAGAGTCTAAATCATGCTTCCGTACCTACGCTCCTTCGTCACTACAGTCTTATTTATAAGTGTGTACTTTTGCTTTTTACAACCCTAGGAATACTGAGAACCTACCCACGGTGAAACACAACTGAGGGAAAAAGGAAAGACTACGAACCATCGTTCACCGAAACGATATTGCCTTCACGTTTGCCTTGCTTTTACCATCGCCCACAGGAGGGACATCGTTCACTTTGTGCCACAGTATTCACTGGCGTCTCACTCTTACTTTCCCCTCACTCTGTTGTATTTACAGCATCGCTTGTCGGGTTTGCGGTCGCTTTTTACTTCCCCACCCGGTGAGGGATAATCTTGCGTCTATCAACCGATGCTCCGAACCGAATGTACAGTCGCAACTGATCGCTAAGCATACACAGGCCGCTATCGAATACTTACTTACACGTTTCTTAGGTTTGTTTTATTACTTTCGTTACGTCGTGTTTGTCGCGCATCGTTGCAGCTAAATACAAGCTTTAATGCTTCGAGTACGTCTGCTTCCGGTGACTGATTTTTATGATCAGTTTGCTTGGGCTTAAGCTAATAATATAATGCGATTGGTAGTATTATGTTCAGCACGTTTGCACGCTATGTTTCGTTTATATTTGTTCCATTGCTTGTTGAAGTCAGTTCAATGTCCCGCGAAGGTTCGTGGGGGAAAAATAAAATCATCACTTTCGATCACATCTCTCGGAGGACTACGACGATGGCGACGAGCCGCATCCAGTCGGACTTACTTGACGCATCGTACCCTCGACATCCTAGCCGGTTAGAGCTTGTCCAGTAAATTCGAAACCAGCAGCGGGGTCAAGGCGTCGTTTGGATCCAGCTTGCCGGAGCTGGCGGCTGCTGGCTGTTGCTGCCGCTTCGGTTTGTGGCGTGCTTTGGACCACTTTTTCGACTTGCCGTTATTTTTGCTAACGTTCGATGACGATGGGGTGGTCGAGGAGGAGGAGGAGCTGGGGGAAGTGGATGACTCGGAAACGTCCGGCACGGGAGGACGATGTGAGGCGCTGCCCACTAGCTTGCAGCTCTTCAACGAGCTGGGCAAGTGCTCGGACCGGTTGCAGTGCGGCGTGCGGAGGATTCGTATGCTTATTTCGGCTTGCTCCGGTGACGGTGACGGGCGACTCGAACGGTGCTCCGCCGTTCCACCGATGGATTTTGATGAATGTAGTGAAGCCTTGAGGAAGACAACAAGAGTCACAGACAAATGGGAAAACATTTAATTAACGTGCATCGTCTCATTAGACAGGAATGCAGTTTAAATGGAGACGCCTGGTGGTTCAAACGTCAAATAATATGGTGTGCTTCATGGATATAATCCAATCTGGGGTAGAACAAAATAAATTATTTTAAATTTCTCACACAATATATGAATCTTTTGTTCAAAATGTAATACTACTGTGAACGTAAAAATCTCATCGTGATCCTTGATCCAAAGCTATGCCCAAGTTTCATACCAGAACTGTGCCTGAGAAATGTAGCGAGTAGCAAGAAAAAAACCATCTCCTTGAAGCAACCTGAATATCAAATAGCCCTCATAATGTTCAACACGCCAAATGGAGGCGCCCGGTTGGGTACGACTTTCTACGCAGCACCAGGCGTCTCCATTTACTGCTGCTGCCGCTCTTCAGTGTCGAAGAAATGAAACGAATAAAACTGAGAAGTGAGACACATAAAAATCACAAGAAATAGAAGAAATCCATCAACATCCCCCTGGTCCCTCCCGCGTAACTCGAATCGGGCAGGCCGGCACGAAATCACTTACGCAATCTTTCATGCTGCCGCTCCTGGTGTCTTCCGTGGCTCGGTTGTCGGTGGTGGGGCCACTGTCACCGATTGCGTTCACGATGCTACCGCTGCCCGTGCTGCTGCTGCTGCCTCCTCCACTGGCACTGCTGCTGCTCCCGCTGTCGTATATCATCGCCCGGTTGCGAAGCTCGTGCTTTATGCTCCAATCACGGAGATAGATATCGTTCTGTATCGGAATGCCGCCGTTCGATAAGCGAACTATAAATTGCCATCTGAAAAAGATTTATGGACGCAAAGAAACCCGGTTAGGGAGGGGAAGGAGTACGGGGCGACAAGGGGGATTCGGTTTCGCCTCGGAGCCACGAGTTGAGCTCCATCTTCGTGGGCTCGAGCAGGCCTGTCACGGGTGGCAACTGGGTGGAAAGGCATAAAATCAGCCCTCGCTCGATGCGAAGGCACTCCATTTGGTGCTGCCGGTTCCCCGGACTCAAACTACTTTGCCATTCGGTGCAGTTTTGCTTTTTGGCTCGCAGTGCGGAATACGGAATAGAAACCTCGTTGAATGGAACCGGATTTTCTGCGGATTCCACCGACGCTGCGACGGGATCGTAAATTCTGCCACTTCTCGCTGGCTCGACTTCTGATACTTTCCCGTTCGCTTTCCTCTCTTTTGCTCTAATTCTATTGCTCCGTTTGACTCACTCAGAGCTTGAAGTACTGAGTCTAGCCGGAGACTGGGCTACAAAACCACTTCCCATCCACAACCGAACTCCAATGTCCGCAGGACGCGGGACTTCCAACCCTCAGGGACGCCATCGTCGCCGGGTTTTGGTTTGCCGAAAGGCCGGCTCCCGACAAAGTGCGAATCCGACAAAAACCCGCCCCGGCTTTCAACATTCAGCGTCGTTGTCGCCGTCGTCGCCATAGGAATATCACGGTGTCAGGGATCAAGAATGTCATCTCTGCTAGTGAAGGAAATGAATTATAAATTATTCTCCCAGTGCCACCATCCCCACGCTATCACCACGGAACCCTTCCAGCACGGTTCGAGCGCAACGCAATGGGTGCGATTGTGGTTTTGTGCGCGGTTCGCCCTGAAGCTGCAATGTGGAGGATTACTTTTTGCTTTATGAAGCTTTCGTCGGTCGTGATTGAGTGCAGCTTTTTCGCTTGGCTTTCGGGAGGGAGGTGGGGGGGTTTGCAACGACCGACACCGTGCTCCATCATTTCTGCTGTAACACCTAGTGGATACAAATTGCGCCACGGCTACGGGGTGATTCATTTGATCGTGACAATATTACATTGATTGTGACATCGGTTGTCTTGGCAGAGTCAATTCCCACGGGTTCCGACCCGCTCGTGCGATGCATGCCTGATACGTAGCATAGAAAGCATAGTTATGACTTTACCGCTAATGGAAAACTATAAGCTATCAGGATTAAACGATCTTAAGCTGGGGCGTCACTTGTTCCCCTTCAAGTGTTTTAGTATCCACCGACTGTAGGAAAGGCAATCTCATGTTTAATGAGATCGTTTCCGAAAATACACATACAAATTAAATTAGATTTGAAGACATTTCACTTACAAATTGCAGCACAACGAAAACGTCGATAAAAATAATGTTACGCAGTAGTAAATCTTGAACTATAATTTTACAACCTTTGCAAGGCAAAACTGTGTTTTTTTTTTTTGTCAAGAATGTTTACAGTTTAATGTCGAAATTTACAAAAATCAATTGTAACGTGCAGCCAAAACTAAATGAACTACAGGCTCAGTGCTCAGTTCTTACACACAACAATGAAATCAATTGGATCGGAATGTAGCAGCGTTGAGCAAAATTTAAAATCAATGTCACAGACTAATAGTTTCCAAGATTACCCATCTGACAATTCCCTTGATGGTTGTATTCAATATCAGCTCTTCGAATACCCCGTTAACCTTGCGCTCCTCAATCGGCCCAGGCAGCCGGAGTTGGCGCTGTCAAATCGAGCGAATCCGCCGTATGAATGCAGGCCGCTGTGAAATTTGTTAAACAATCAAAATTATCGTACCATTTCACCCCGACCGAAAGCGAACAATGGTTGGCAATGGAGGAGGACGTTCGGATTCGACGCTCGCAAATCGCCAATCGCACTCATGCGAAACGATTGATTAATGTTCGGGTTGGTGAGATCGAAATGAAATTGTTTCATCACCCGTTTCATCCTCGGCCTACTGGGGGGGGCGAGGGAAGGTGGGCAGACAGGGAGGCAGGTGGCACCGAAATGGAGCAACGGGGACCACGATGGAACACGTAACACTTACCTCAGCACCATTTGATGTAATCGCGACTGTTGTCCCATTCGGCGCAGGCACCGGCAGGCTCCAATCACGGATAATTGATGAGTTTCCATTATTTGGATCCCTTCCTGGTATTGTTTGAACGCCTCCAGCAGCATATCTGACAAGGCAGGCCGGGTGGGTCGGGTTTGATGATTCGGTTGGCCGATCCGAGTGGATGCGGGAGTAGAGTAAAGACAAGATGAGAATGAAGGTGGCGCAGAAAAAAAAAGGATCACGATTGTTCCATCGGGACAATGTGCCACGCGTAACGCAATCGATCATGTTCTATCATCCGGTGGGGCAGTGGAGAAGGGAAAGTAAAGTGGACAGTGTGACAGGAGGAACGGACTATAAAGGAAAACAAATACGAAAAGAGAGATAAAGTGAGCAACTGATCAATGTGACACAAACAAAAACTATAAGCATTGGGTAAACAAAATCTTGTTCGTGTGCAATGTAAAATGTAGCTCTTTTCAATTTTACTAGCATTCAAAAGATTCGTCGAAGTCCCTAAAAATATATATATTACGCTTTATAAAGCCCACGATGAGATAAAAGAAACCGAAATCATTTTGTAGCAGGATGTACAATGTTTATCCACTTTCTTGTAATCGTTTCATCGATGCTTGCGTACGCTGAAAGGTAATGGTGAATAATTGACACCTACTCTGTTCAAGCAGCCAGTCTCCGTACTGTCGTCGCAGGTCCGCATTGAACGGATTGAGCCGGACGATCCGGGCCAGCAGCTGTCCGGCGGCGGCCGGTTGCTGTCCGGCACTGTACAGCTTCACCAGCTCGAGGTAGGCAGCCGCGAACAGGGGCTCGAGCTGGATGCATCGTTCCAGCATCCGGACGGCGTCGCCCGTTCGGTTCGATTTCCTGCATCGTCCGGCGAAGACGGCCGAGTTTAATCGATGACGATCCGGAAGGAAACAAGAGGGAGGAAAAATAAAATTGATTAGAAACGTCTTGGGGCTTCCCGGGATGGACTCGGAGCTCGAGGGGAGGGGCATGATCACCGGATGTCGACCACCAATGCGCCGCCCTTCTTTCAGGCTCAGCAGTACAGCTTCGGTTCGTTTGCGCATTTCGGAGTGATAAAAATCAGCCGGATTCCCTTTCATCAGGATCGGGCGCACATCCGGACGCTCGTTAATGGCGGTGAGCCAAATGGGTAGAAAAACAACCACCACGCAATTCTCGAACACTAACTCCGCCTTTCCTCGGCAATCCCTTATCCCTTCTGCGAGCTACTGGACCGGAAGCGAGCTCCGACAAGAAGCGAGATGTGATGCTATGTGAATCAAAGTGAATCTCCGACCAGTACCGGGAACCAGGTCGGTTTCAAGCGTACCCGGGCGACTATGAATATTTTATAATCCTTTTCATTCGATGTGTTTCTCTTCTTCAATCGGTACTCCGTACCTCCTCGGCGTCCGCTGGGAAGGAACCAGGAAGACCGGGAGCCAACGGGAGGCCAGAGGAGGTGGCAAAATAAAACTCCTAACTCTTACCGTAAATAGAAAGCACGTTCAAACAACGACAGACAGCGTGGCTGTGCTTCTTTTCTGCTTAATTTTTTTTTCCCACTGCTCCTTTGAAACCTCTTATTTACAATCAACCACCCCACCCAGCCCAGCACTGGTTGGAATGGCGAAAGGAAGTACCCTTTTTTTTCTAGCCATCGCACTTGGAAAATGGGAGCGAAATAGGGAAAGTATGTTTATACAAGAGTTTCTCAGTATCGTTTCCAAGTGCTGACGATGGAGGTGGTAAAAGAGGCTAGCACAAAAAAAAAAAAAAAAAGACAAGCGCTTCACAGTTTGGACGGTTTTGCCGTTTGCCAGCAAACAGAAATGTTGTTTCTCCTTCGGTGGTTGCCTGTTGGTCGAAGAGGAGTCCAACCTGAGGTGGAGAAAGCCAATAATGACGACGATCATTATCGTGAAGATGATGATGTAAGCTGTTCTGTTATACTATGATTCGCCGAATGGCGCGAATGTTTTCGTGAGGCTTTTTTTTTTTAACCGAGATTTCTCCCACGTTTTGTGGCCGCTTTGCCATAACGTCGTTAATTTTAATGACAAGTCTAAAAAGGCTTGCCTCAGTATTCCTTCGGGTTTAGCAAAGGGAGTTGTCATTGAAGGAGAAATAAAACCAATCAACTGAAGATGGAAGGGCTAGTGAATGTAACTACCATCTAAGAGCTACCCAAAAAAATTTTGACGTCTTATAAATGGTTAGATGATCAGAAAGGATCGCAAATTTCCACAGTGACTGAAACGAATTCCAAAGCGTTAGAAATGTGCACGAAAAACGTATTCTCCGCTGTGGTATCTCCTGTTAGCATGTATGTCAATGTTCGTGAAATTACAACTTCCCAACACGGTGTCATCCAACGGCGAAGTTGACTAAGTGCGGTGTCAGGATGAGCGGCAAATTGTGGTCAAACTTTCACCGTGGACGACGGCGGGAAAGCGCGAACGAGCCCCGAAGACAGCGTTGTTTGCGTGGAGCAGTTGTAATCGGAACGTGTAGCAAACCGGAAGGACGACAGTCTGTTTGTGCCACGTTTTATCACCGGACCGAGGATAGGGTAATTTTTCAACGCGAAAAGTTTGTCAAGCGGAGGAGCAAAGAAAAGCTGGCAAAAAAATGAAACCGGCAGTGATCACGAAGAGGAAAAAGTGTTTGCATGCATTTTTAATTCAAACCTTGTCGTTTGTTGTTCTTTTGTGAGCAAGCTTCCCCATTAATAATGCAATGGAAAGGGAAGCATTCCGAGGAAATTGATTTACCGCTCAGTTATACGCTATACTTGTTTTTCCTTTGCGGTTTGCAGTTTGTAATAGTTTCCACCGTTGCTTTGCACATAATGAACTCCGATGTTTACTACTACAACAACAACAAAACGTAAAATTGGTTCATTTATTCGAGCATGTGAACAAGAAATTTATCTAGTTAACGATAATCCTGACCTAAAAGCCATATCATTCTCCGAAAACTCCTTCATTTCGAGGCAGAAGGAAGAAAACCAGTAGCTCACATCTTGGAGTTCGGATCATCCTCCGAGAAAGGGATAATCAAGAGTATCTGTAAGCTATCCCTTAATCTAGCAGGAACTTTCCACCCACAAATGGCCCGCACCGCTATTGAAACCGGAGGCAAGATTACATAGTCTAGCTAGTTTCATTACTCTTTAACATGAAAGTAGTAAACACTGCCGGCAGCTGCAGGAGAAGTGCGTTGGAAGAAGGCGAGTGCACGATAGGCCCGCATCTATGTATCCCTTCACAAACGTACCACTCCGGAAAAGGACACCGCCGGAGCCGAAGAACGGAAAACCATTTTATCGGCACTGCACTAATATTTCCTCGCACGAAACTGTTGCCAACCGAAGAACGTATGTTGCTGGCGCGTGTGAAGGCTAAGGAAACGGATGGCACAAGCCCAAGACGCTCACATTGGTGAGGCGGGAATTAAAGCAAACACACCAGTGGGGAGCAATTATAATTTCTAAGCTCGTACTAATCTTTTAAGTAGCAGAACACCTGCTCGCTGGCAGGCGGCCCAACTTGGGTGCCGCGTTTCGCTTCTGCACGCGAAGGAAATGTTCGCGCCTGTAAGCGAAGCAAAGGGAGCAAGGTGAGAGGTACAGGAAGAAAAGCGAGTACCTTAACCCGGGGGCTTCGCACACGCCACGGAAATAGGATTTGATCCCGAAGGAGCAACCCCCCGCCGAACATGAAGACCTAGACAAGACCAGGCGTTTCGCGCAATGGAGATAGAAGGGTGATACAAAGTGGGACGTTTTCTTATGGCTGGCAAAAGTTCCTTTATTTAAGCCACTCAAGGGCTTGATTGCTATGAAACAGGTTTCGTACCCACAACGGGTCAAAGCACAGGACGCATGTGGACAAAACATTGATAGCTGTCAACTAGAGGGTCTCGCGATCGAACGACTCAAATGTTTACTCGCTCTATGATTTGTGCTTGAAAATAAATTCCAGTCAAAAAATCAACAAAAATTACGAAAAAAACACACTTAAACTTGCAAACATGCTTTACTATGTTCAAAGGGCTGCAAATGCAGCATTTTGTCCAGAATTGGAACGCTCGAGCACGAAACAGGCCAGGCCAGCTCAAGCGACATCGGCTTTCGGAAGGAACTGGGAGGCGATTGAACAAAAGAAAGCACAGGAAGATTTAAAGAAGCGATAGGATTAAAGTATAATTAAAGAAACGTAACAGTGACGGGCTGAGGCCAAGCTAAGGCGAACAGAATGTGCACCCGACCGAAAGGCTATGAGCGGGCGGGAGTTTTCGTGCTTTTAATTTTCCCCGTCACAATTACAGCTGGCTCACTGGTGCAGCAGACGGTTGCTTTAGTTTTATTTCTCCCCCATCTTCCTGTCTAGAACCCGGACGACTAAGTGCTAACCACTTTTGAACGGATGAAAAGGAAACGAAGGAGCACTTGGGTCTCAGATGAATCGAATCGAAAACCTGCTCCCCTGCGTGTCTGAGTCAAGGAAGTGCCATCGCTCCCATGTCTATTCCGTGCTCCCTTCGGTATGCAACGGTCAATTGGAAGTACAGTGAAATTAATTGAATCTTATAAAATAGAACAAAACTTGACCCTCTTGTGGATCAATCTCGTCTGACCCTTTGGAAAGAAAAAATCGGCAACATGAAAGGTTATCTTTAAAGTATGGCATTTCTTTTAAACCGTTTAAACGACCGCAAGAAAGGCTACCACAAGAACAAGAAGGGAATTCCCTCTGCAAAAGTAATGTTTATATGTTGAGTACAATCTGAAATGATGCCTACGAATTACCTAGCCTTTTAAAACACCCTCCCATTAAATAAGCTTGTTCTTCTTTTATTCAACTCTCTCGTCAACAATTCTCAGTTTTTAATCACTCAGTACACATGACGTAAACATGATGCTTATAAAGAAACATTTGTCCACATTAAGCATTATTCCATTATTATGATATACAAAACTGTATCATAATAGATATGTTATAAAATACTCTCAACTTTTGTCAACCATTCCTACAATTCACTCCAGTGGGACTCAAACAAAAAATCGCTCAAGACTCGTGACTCACCGCAGAAGAAAGGTCCCGCATTCAGTCGTATAATCAACTTTTATCCGCTGCGACAAAAATCAACCCCCATTACCGTTTTGTTCTATCTCTCTTGTCTCTTCTAAGTGATTAACGAAACCGAGAGGTTCGGTTTCACTAGCAAAATTGTCGAAACCCCGAACGATGCTTGCGATGGGGAAAAACAACCCAGAAGCCAGCAACGGCGCATCGAAAAGTTCGCCCGGAGGTGGAAATGAATGAAAAGGCAGGAGAAATAACATTTAATGTACCGTAATCCCAATTCCCTAATTAAATTCCACCACTCATGGCACTCAACGGCACACTTTGGGCGGAGGGTGTAAAAGACGAGTGAAAGGCGATGGGCGAGGAAAAACCGGACCCTGGGACAAATTGGATGGCGCTATCCGGAAGCAGGGCATAAAGAAGAAAAAAAAAGGATAGCGATGGAAAACACGTAGACTAACATGCACCCCAAACGAACCGCTGGCGTTGATGAGCCTTCCATCCCGGGGTCGAGTGACCGCAGGCCAAATGAACTATCGATCAGATGGGCCTGATCTACCCTCGAACTTTTCCACCTCGTCCCCACCACCCTCCCCGGCACTTACCTGTACAGCTGGCCCAGATTGTAGTGGGCGTTAATGTGCTCGGATGAATATTTGATCGCTTCTCGAAAGTGATACTCGGCCGTGGCGAACTGCGGCATCAGCGTGCCGATGTTGTTGTGGGCGCTGGCGTACGATGGCCACAGGCGCAGTGCCTCCCGGTAGTGGGCGATGGCCGGCTCGGGCTGCGACGAGTCCCGCAGGAAGTTGCCGAAATTGTAGTGCATTTTGGCGTTGTGCGGTAACGTTTGCAGGCCCGACCTGGATGGGGACGGATAACGAAGAGCATTGAGTGGGGGTGCCGGGGAAAATGCGAGAACATTTTAATTGATTTTCATTGGTGGCAACCGAGCCGATACCGTACCGTAGGAGGGCCTCGCGCGAGCTCCAGTCCCGGTTGCGGGCGATGGTTTTGAGGCTCCCGGCCGCTAGCAGGACGATACCCAGCAGCAGGATTGGCTTCCGTAGTGCGACGGATCGTTCCCAGAGCCGCTGCGCTCCGTATACGACGAGGATCAGGCAACCCATGCTAGCGCCAGGAGAAAGAGAGCAAGAGAAGAGTTAGTAAAGGTCAGTACACATCGGTCATAAGTCGATAGACATGATCGATAGGCTCAATGATTACATTGCTGATCAGGTTTCGAACATTTGTTTTAAAGATACGAACATTAAATGAACCAATCCTTTTTAAATAGACCTGCTTTTACTATAAGCTGTATGCTTCGAAACTCATTAAATGAAAAATATATCCAATTTTAGTTAAACCGAGATGATTTGTTGTGTCATGCACAATATTTGGCATGCCTTTTTCTACCCAAAGTAAACTAATTAAAGTGTTAAAGTTGATGCTCCCTACTAAGTATAAACCGCAGCCTAATATTTTTGATAGGTATGTCCAAAAGGGATATCCTCCTTCCAAAACAGCTTGTACTACGGGGACCATTTTTCTTATCACTTACAGCGGCAAAGTATAACCCTTCTATTAACAAGTGATGTGCAATTTATAGGATTTTTTTTAACTGCACCGAGATGCAAAACACTAATTTTCATGGCTAATGAAGCGGTTTTTCCACCAAAATTTCCACCCACAAATGAAACAGTTTTCAGCGGGGTCTAAAAGAAAACCTGCTGCGAACGACCGGCATTCTAAGGAATGTCAAATGAAACGACTGGAACAAAAAAAAAAAAACAAAACAAAAGAAGGAGAAAACCCCAGACGCAACACTTACCTCGGAATGTAAAGCACACGCTCGGCCACAACGAAGCCCACTGTTACAACTAGATTAGTGGCGGGCAGGAACGGCAGAACTAATAATAGAAACCCTAATACCACCGGCACGTGACGCTGATGCTGCGAAAAGAAGGATGGTAGAAACGAATGAGACGGTACCAGAGGAAAAAAGGAAATCTAAAAGAACATCCGTTTGCTCACAATCATATACGCAAGCACAGGGTTTTTTTTTCTGGAGCATAAAAGGGGAAGGACTTGCCAGTGTTGAGAAAGGGAGGCAATGAAGTCAAACGTTGGCACTGGGTTATGGCAGGGAAAGCCGGAAAAGTTGAAGCAGGAAACGGAAATCTTACGGTTGCATTTTTTGTTCGGGTTTTGGGATGGGAAATCAGTGGAATTTTCGGAAACGTAAAAACACACACTTTTCGGGAAAGATGGACCCTAGTCAGCTTTTTTTTTTTGCCTGGCAGAGGAACGCATGAGAAGCGAGGTGGTTCCCGAACGAGGAACACAACGTTGTGTTGAAGAACTGGCAAATCTTAAGGTGGCAGTAGACTGTCTGTACCACAATTTTCTCAGACCAAGAAAAGGTGAAATGCATCGCCTAAATTTTACTCTATTTTTGTTTGCTACGGTGTACAACCTCCCGTAGCTACCGTGGCCAACGTCTAGCAGTTTATTTTGTTCCTTTCGAATGAGCACTTAAAGCTTTTTCTTTCTAACCATCCTGCCTTACTGCCGACGAACGGTGCTCGACCAAAATTGGGCGGGAGTATTGGCTTTTGTGGACCTTCCTGCGAACAAATCGAGCGAAAGACGCATCCGCCCCCAAGCCGCCCAGTCGGAAGTTATCCGCCTTCCAGAAAAACACTGCGCGACTCCACCGTGCCATACATTACCTAATGAATACGAATGAGATACGAAAGTTTTTCGCTTTCACAGTGGCCGGAGCTCGTGCTGGCAGGAAGGAGCCAGCCGCTCTGAGGAGCACGTAGGAAAACACGCACGAACAAGCGCACGTTCAGCGGAGCACAAATAAACCCGGACGCCCCGTGGAAGTCATTTGAGAAACCCATAATAGAGTAATGATGGCTGGTGAATCGGAAAACAGAAATCCAAACCGACGACAAACAGGGTTGCGGAAGCCGGAGTGTGGACAGGCGAAAGTGAACGGGAATCGCTCGCTCCAGACCATCAGGACGACGGTCGAAGGCATGGATGCCCAGTCCCAACCGGTGCCAACTTCACTGTGGACGTCTTTTCGCGAGTGATGGAGCGGGCGAACGGGAAGTTTAACTAAAAGTTTATTTAATTTATTCATAACGTTACACACCGTGCGTCGCTTGGTCTGTGTTCTTATCTTCCCGCTCCCTTCCCTGGGATAAGGACCTTCCTACAACGGCAGTGCTACGTTATGTTTTGGAAGTCGTTTTTTGGAAGAAAATATCTTGTACAAACATCTTCCGTAAATATTCAACATTCATTCATAGCTCTTATCTGTCTGATTGCTCTTCCTATGGAAAATTAACCAATACCTCTACAATTTTCAAAGTACATCTTCACAAACAAACAATAAAAATGTCCCAAAAAAGCTCTTCTTACAGTGTCCATAAATACAATCACCCAACGTAAGGAAGCTTACCGTATTGATTGTTGTGTAGCCCTAGTGGGTCACTTAAGTATTTTTTCCTTTTCGACCATAATTGAATTTGGCTTAGATTTCTAAATTGAAATTTGATAACTAACATTTATTCTTGGTTAAAACGCAAATATAATTTCAATACAAAATGCCTCGAAAACCAATTTGCGCATTCTTAATGAAGAGAGGTGTGCATAAGGATAATTAATGTACAAGATTAAATTTGTCGGCAGCCATTAAAAACGTTTAAGCGTTGAAGCAACATTTGATCATCTGCTTATTAATTGATACATCACAACAATCCAATAAAACCCATTCACAATTTATGATCAACTCCGGCAACACAGTGGGCAGAATCAATGGACAATTAATTTCCTGTTCGACCCTTTTCTGATCTTCCACAAGTGGAACGGAGCACAAACATTCCTTGCCAATAAGTTGAGGTGAGTACATTTTCCTCCCTGCTTCGCTTCACTCTCGAAACATCGCTTGCAGACACTCGAATGCTGCAGAATTCTGATAAAACGTAAATTGATTGTAGGGTTGTGCGTCTTTCATGTAAAAAAAAAAGCAACACAAGGAACATCCCGATGCTATCCTGAACTAATTTCATTTCGTCTATTTATGGTATTGTTGGTCGATGGGAATCGGGGTTCCCTTCTGCCTTGTCGTGTTGGTTTTCTGTCTCTATGTTCCCTACATTCTCCCCCCACAACAGAGTTCCTAATTCTCCCGTTCTTGCAGCATCGTACAACGTAGAGCACATCCAACGCCACAAATGAAATGAAAGTGGAATGCGCACGGAGTTCCGAGAGACATTTTCCGAGGACCCTTCTACCGCGACTGCGGCAGAAAACCAGCCCGAAGTAACTTCATTGAATAAAATTGCGTAACGGCGCGTCCTCCAGCAACACCCCCTGCATCGCAATGCCAGTCCGATGGAGATAACGTATTGAGAGGGTATTTATTACCGCACAGTGAACGTACCACATGTACTTTATTAGCCGAAACTACACACGACCTAATACTCACACCCACATTCCGTTCCGTTTCCAGGGAGATTCTGCGAACTGCTGCGAAACTGGTCGACCACATTAGAGATTGTACAAAATGGCGAGCAAAAGCAATAACGGACCAATGATTCGAGTGTTTTTATGAGATTGAAGATAGGACGCTCACTTTTGCTTGCATTCAGCTAGGCACGCTTGCCATTGTCTAAGGGCCGGCTCTCACATACTTTTAGGATGTGATTTGATTCTTTCGTCGTTTGGATCTTTTTAGGAGTGCTTGCTTTTTTTCTGTTTCAATCTTCTTCAGCTGCCCTTTCTCTACTCTATACTAATAAAGTCATCTGCTTCTAGACCAAGGCAGTGCGGTCCATCGTGAAGTGCTGTGAGATCAAATCATGTGTCCAGCGCCTTGTTTTACCAGAGTCCATTCGGAACATAGCGTTTTCATAGCTAGACAACGGCTCCGATCCCTAGCGTTCGTAGGAAATGGAACTAACTCAATTTACGGTGCTGTAATGTTTCTTAAGTCACAAATTGACGATGCCACTTCTAAGGAGGTTTCAGTGGAGCAGCATAGTACCGTATTGAAATATCTCAACTGCATGAAGCAGGCGAACGGTTTACCGTCAGATCGTTCGAATCAGAAATAGGTATGACGCTATAATAACGCGTCGATGGAACATCCGCTCAGAACATTTATAACTCGGTATTGGTCGAGGCCGTTGAAGATTTCATCATTCACGGGCAGTGACATGCAAAAGCGATAAGGGTATGTACTGATTATGGCCCTCCTAAAAAAAAAAACAACAGCTTAGCAAAGAGCAATAGAAACACAATCTAAAATTACAGTCACATTCAATTTAATAATATATTGAACCTATCGCATACTTATATTAACCTACCGCATTTTGATCGTGAAAAGTATTTGTATCGCATATCGAATATTTTACAGAGAGATCCTGTTTGCTTCTAATGGTCAGCTCGACATGTTCTACTTTTCATCGGTTAAACTTTTTAAAGATAAACAATCTCTACCTTTTGAATCAAATTAAACATTCAAACAAATCAGACTACCACACCAAGTACGTCCAACACATTTACATTATTTTCAATACTGTGAACCCCATTTTTTTATTAATCTTGAAGGTTTTCTTGGCACAACCAGTTAATTTAATTGTCGCGTTATCGGCAGATTCGCTAATGTTATGCGACCAATACAATGCATGTGTCCTTATCAAGTGATTTTTTTAACCTCGCGCTTCCAGGGAATCCCCGCCGGCTGAAGCTGTGCAATGCTGTTTGGTTTGAGATTGTTACAGCTATAGTTTGGATCAGTACTGTAAGATCAGCTGTACGGAACCGACGTGCAGTGAATTCAATGCTCGTAATGAGGCAAATCCGGTCGCTTGTATTGGCAGTAGCATTAGCATCTTTGTTAACGTTAAGCCATGGGTACGTGGATGAGCTTCTGTGAAGCTCACGGCAGCCTTTTCGCGAATACAAGTTTGTACGTCAAACAGAATTTTAATGTAGAGCATATTTCTTTTTTTTTTAACAGGTTTCTACTGCTCGGGCCAAAATTTTTCCGGTCCAATCAAGACTACACCGTGGTGATGAGCAACTTTGACCACCGCATGAAAGATGTCAGCGTTATCATGCGAATGGAGGGGTCGACGGATGATGGGAGCGAGATTCTGAATCTCACAAAAACTGTGCTAGTACGTCAACATTCTAACCGCGTAGTGAACTTTGAGGTAGCTTGATCGTAAAGTTGTTTAAGAAAAAAAAAAGCTGTCATTAAATGTTGTCTATTTTTTTCAGGTTCCTTCTAATCTCCCGCTTGGCCACTACAGGCTCTCCATTAACGGAAAGGGAGATCGTAGCCTGGATAGGGAAATATCTTTGATCTACTTACATAAATCGTTATCCGGGTTGATACAATTGAATAAGCCCGTGTACAAACCTGGCGACAGTGTACTGTTCCGAGCAATAGTGTTGGACTCTGATCTAAAGCCTCCAGTGAACGTGAAAACTGTGCAAGTCACTATAGAAGATCCGGATGGAAACGTGATTCGCAAATGGTCCAAGGGGCGCCTTCATGTAGGCGTATTTGAAGGCGATCTTCAAATATCGCCAGTGCCTACCCTTGGCACATATAGCATCCATTTGACGTTGGATGGGAGAGAGCTGGTGTCCAAAGCATTCCAGGTGAAGGAATACGTGCTCTCTTCTTTCGATGTGAATATTTTTCCGAACGAAATTCCTTTGGAGATACACCAAGGGCTCAGCCTAACCGTCATCGCCAAGTACTACACCGGCCAGCCAGTGGCAGGGACGGCTAAGGTGGAAGTGTACCTGGAGGACAAATTGGACCAAACGAAAATCTTCAGCCTTTCGGGTCAGAAACACATGGATTTCAAATTCAACAAGCCGTGGGAGATGTACGAAGATGAGCAGGTTGTACATGTCACTCTAAGATTCACGGAAAAGAACACAAGTAAGATCAATCATTAGGCAGGCATGTACACCGGTTCCATGTGATGTTAGCAAGCCAATCTTTCAAGCACATTTTCCTCCTCAGATGAAACGATTGTAAAACACGAAGAAATTGTGACCTACAAGCATCCGTATCGGGTGGAATTGATTAAAAACCGACCAGTGTTTCACCATGATGTACCTTACGACTGTGCGCTGCGGGTGCAATACCAAGACGGAAGGCCAGCGAAGGACATCGAGACGTTGGTGGAGGTCACTGGAGCTACTCGCAATCGTGATGATGCTGGAAATGGTTTTGGGCAGCTTTACACTAGTGATCGGGAAGGCCTAATCAAACTGCGCCTGCATCCGTCTCTATCAGTGAAAGAGCTTAGCATAACCGTGAGTAAAGTCCAAATATTCTTCGCTCGAGGCAGCCAATCATACTCGATTCTCTTATCTAGGTGGCTATTGATGAGAACGAACTCTTTTCGGAGCAAATTTATAAACAAGACATCGGGAGTGCATACATTCAGGTGGAACCAGCTGTTGTGTAAGGATTTAAATTCGCACCTGGGTGTACATTCCACTATTAGTTCAACAAACCCAAGCATGAGTTTAAGTGGGACAGATTTCTAATATCTCGAAAACGCTCACATCTTATTCATGTTTTAGGACAAACACTGCAGTTCGATTGACGATAAAGTGCAATGAGATGATGCCCTTCTTTTTGTACTACGTAATTTCGAAGGGAAACATAATAGACTCAGGATTCGTACGCCCGAACGGTGCGACAACGTACAGCCTGGAGCTGACTGCCGTGGCTAAAATGAAACCAAAGTCGAAAGTGCTTGTGGCCACCGTGGTGGACAACGTTGTTGTACATGATGTTGTGGATGTCGTCTTTGAAGCGCTTCGTAACAACGTGAGATGAAGGATGAAAATGTTGGATGGACAACATGCTAGAAAATGTGTTAGCAATATGTTTCTATCGCTATATTCCACCTTTCTCATAGTTCGATTTACAGATGAAGAAACGTTACATCGAACCTGGCAGTCCCGTTGAGGTCGGCATGATCGGAAGCCCGGGAGCGTACGTGGCGTTGGCGGCGTATGATAAAAGTTTGCTCCAGCACAGCAAACATCATGACCTGTTCTGGGAGGACATAATGAACACATTTAACGGATTTCATGATACCAGCATAAATGAGTTTGACGTTTTTCATGTAAGTGTTAAACATGAAAATGAACATGGAAACCGACCGGATCAGTGAATTTCTCTTTTTATACAATAATTTCCAGAGTTTTGGATTATTCGCCCGATCCTTCAAAGATGTCATATTTCCTTTCGGTATGCCCAAAAAACAACCGGCGAGCATTCGCAGAGTCCTTCATGCGTACAAATCTGCTTGTGTTACAGCAACCGACCAGTCGGCTCGCGATGGCCAGTCGGCGCATTTTATCCAACAACGTAAACTCGTGTCATTCCGGACGAACTTTTTGGAATCGTGGCTGTGGAAAAACTTGACCATTGGACAGCAGGGCCATGCGATGGTGAAGGAAAAGGCACCGGACACGACCACCGCGTGGCATCTGACTGGGTTTTCTATTGACCCCGTGCTTGGGCTGGGAATCATCAAGCGCCCGATAGAGTTTACGACCAAGCAGCCGTTCTACATCGTGGGAAATCTGCCCTACTCGATCAAGCGTGGCGAGGCCGTTGTTTTACAGTTTACCGTGTTCAACACTTATAGTTCTAATTTGAATGCCAGTGTGACGTTGTATAATGTGGATAATCAGACCGAACTGGTCGGTCGCTCGGTGCGCGGTGAGTTGGATGTGTTCTTACTTCTAGCCTGTTACAATAACCTTTTTTTTATTCGCCTTAGATACCAGCTACACCAAGTCTATCCTCGCCCTAGCCAATGCCGGGGTGCCGGTTTCATTCTTGATCAAGCCAAGGAAGCTTGGAGAGATGATGGTGCGAGTGCAGGCTACCATTGACCGAGCGACAGACACAATCGAGCAGATTGTACGGGTGGAACCGGAGAGTCAGCTCGTGCAGAAAAGAGCATCTCGCTTTTTCAGCCACGGCACGTACATCAATCAAACGTACGCCTTAGACCTGCCCGTGGCCATCGGGCCGGATGCTGGTTCGCAGAAAATCTCGTTCTCTCTAACCCGTACGTGAGGAATTGTCTCATCATCTCGTGAATAGATTTTACAACGCAAATGCGTTTCATTACAAACTTGTTTCTTGCAGCAAACCTACTCACATCGGTTGTAGAGAATCTGGAGAACCTGCTCAGCGTGCCGAGTGGCTGCGGGGAGCAGAACATGGTGCGATTTGTGCCTAACCTCGTCGTACTCGACTACCTTACCGCGGTCAGTTCGAAGGATCAACGGGTTATTGGCAAAGCGACCAACTTGCTCCGGCAGGGCTATCAGAATCAGCTAAAGTACCTCCAGGCCGACGGTTCCTTTGGCGTTTGGGGCAAAAGTGGAGGCAGCGTGTTCCTCACGGCCTTCGTTGGGAAATCGCTTCAGGCAGCTTCAAAGTACATATCCGAGATCGAAGCCAAGCAGGTGTCGAGGGCGTACGACTGGCTCGCCTCGAAGCAGCACAGTTCCGGACGGTACGATGAGGTTGGTCAGGTGATCCACAAAGATATGCAGGGTGGTTTGCGCAACGGCATCGCACTGACAGCGTTCGTGCTAAGTGCGTTCTTGGAGCATCGTGAGACCACGCAAAAGCACGCGAAGGTGATCGACAAAGGAATCCAGTACATAACGAGCAACTTGCAGGGCACATCGGACCCATACGATCTGTCCCTTGCCACGTACGCGCTAGTGCTGCGGGGCCATAGCTCAAAGAACGCGTTCCTGACTAAGCTCATCGGCATGGCGAAACTACAAAACAACGGCACGGAGATGTTCTGGGAGCGTAGGTCGGGTGGTATCGAGACTACGGCGTACGCGCTGCTTTCATTCGTGGCGGCCGAGAGGTACATCGACGGTACCAACATCATGCGATGGCTGGTGAAACAACGCTACGCCACCGGCAGCTTCCCGCGCACTCAGGATACCTTCGTGGGGCTGAGGGCGCTCACGAAGCTGGCGGAGAAGATATCCCCCGCTAGTAACGACTACTCCGTCCGGCTGCGATTCGCGGACGTCACGCGGGAGTTCCGGGTAAACTCACAAGATTTCTCGCAGATGCGCCACGAAGAAGCAGTGGAAGACGTCAGAGGGATGGTAGCGAACGTGGCCGGAATGGGTTTTGGGTTGATGGAGGCTAGCTACGAGTACAGCGTAGATCTGCGAAACCTGTCGCACCAGTTTAAGCTGGAGCTTGACAAAACCATGTCCAAGGCCGGGTTCCAGTTAGATCTACGCGTATGTGCCAGTTTTATTCCAAAATTGTCCGACCGCCTCTCCAATATGGTGCTGGTCGAGGTAAACTTCCCTAGCGGCTACGTGATAGGACGCAACCCCATCTCCAACGCATCTCGGGGAAACACCATCCGGGTAAGTGATGCTGTTGTTTGCTGCGAGGTTTCGCTTCTTACTTTTTCTGGGTTATTTTTTTTTTCGCTAGAACACCGAGATTCGCTTCGGAGGGACGTCCATCGTAGTGTACTACGATAACATGGGCATGGAGAGCAACTGCTTCACTGTTACCGCCACCAGGAAGACGAAGGTTGCTCTCAAGCGTCCGGCCTACGTGCTTGTGCACGATTACTATGAACCTGGTAAGATGCATGATCATATTTCTTTGCGTATAGATTTTTAATATTTTTTTTTCATTTCAGAATTGAAAGCTATAAAGATGTACGAAGTAGACAGCCAGAATATTTGTGACATCTGCGAAGGCGACGATTGCCCCTCAGAATGTTAAAATCAACCATTTACTGCAAACAGGATGCATGCATTTCTCATCGAATGTTCTTATAAAGATGTTTAAATTACATACGATGCATGTAATGAATAATAAAACCTTGCTCTTTCCACGTCGATTTAAAGCCTTTGTCTGGTTTGTTCCCTGTGTTTTATTCCAAAGCTTATTCCATGAGCCTGAAATGTTTCCTAGATCCATAAGGATGAAGATAATAATTTTCTGGATAATTTCCTCTGATATCTACGAGCGCTACAATAGGTACATTTACCCAAATGTTGTTTTCCTTTACCCATTGAAGGGGCATTGAAGTGACTTGTGAGGGAATCAGCTCTTCAACCCCTGACATTCGAAATTGTTTTGTCAACTCTATGAAATCAACCTTATTTTCTGTATATTTGCAGCCTGAAACGTGTTTTCCATAAACAATTCCAACATACCTCAAGCGACCTAAGCTTTCGACTAACTCACCAAACAATCTGTTTTCGGATGACCGAGGATCTGAGGAGTGCACATCATTTATCTTAAGCTGTCATGATTCCGGCGCACCGAAACGGGTTGGCCGGGTGGGAAGTGTCAGCGTTGACAAGCTGTACGTTTATTTCGACGATCATACACCCGTGATCTCCGAAAACAGCAATTTATAGCTGACGTAATCCCCGGTCTGCCAATTGTCAGGCCCGACAGCGATCCCGAAAAACCAATACAACCCGGTTGGCTCTGGTGTCAATCGTGTTCGGTGAAAAAAGGGAGCCGCACGGTGGAAGCGCACAGAGGAAGCTTGTCAGCCGTCTTCGACATCGGGCAGGCCAAAGCTGCCAGACGCCAAATTTATAGCACCCCCAACCCGGTGACGGCGAACGAAAGGAACGGGGCTGAACGCGTCAACACGGTCCGCCGCTTGTCGCCGTGGTGTAGGTAAGCCACCGGGAAAAGTAAAAGTTACATAAAACGTCATTTATCTAATTCACTTATCAATTTACTGCTGCTACATGCCCTGCTGCGGCTCTAGCGGCTCTGCGTCCCGTTTTCCGCACGTTTCTTTCGCATCGCAAGGTCGAAGGATCCGCCATGCCGCCAGCCACCGGTGGGTTTTGCACCCGCTCGGCACCCTTTGACCCGCCGGCCGATGCTGATGCCCCATCAATCAACAGCCGCAAATAACAATACTAACAACCGGGAAGCTGTGGGGTTGTAGGTTGCTGGGCATGGCACATATATTCCGAGTACGTTGCCGAACGCTGGGCGCACGATGTGAGGTTGTCTTGATTGATTGATAACACATAAAAGCAAGCAAATGGTGAAGTGTGCCCCAGCCGCACACATCATCGCATGTGTCGGTCGTGCCACAGCTCCCGTCTACGGATGGAGGAGGACTAGCGCTGCGTTCTATAGGCAGCGGCGCACGGATAGAGTATTCGCTACTTTGTTGATCTGACGTAAGTTCTAACAAGCTAAGGGATACTCTTATCACTATGCTATTTTAAAGGATAGAACTGGGCATTGTTGGTGTGTTTTTGAATGTTTTTCCGTTCATAAAAATACTATCAATTACAATAGGTTGGTAGTTAGTCACGTGAAAGTTGCAAGACAATGTCCTTGAACAATACACAAACTTTATGAAACGACTTTTTCGGTAGGAACTTAAAGCAACTAGTTTGACAAAAGAAAGAGTTCAATCATCCAAGCGTTCATCAAGAGTTGTTGAACTAAATAAATCCTTAAAACTAAGATGTTCCAATTACATTCCTTAAAAAGACTCTTAGGCATGTTGATCATAAACCAAATATACAGAAATAGCTTTTGTTAAACCTTTAGTAGCACGCAACACAACGTCCTCGGTTGACATTTCATACGAGACTCTTTATTCGTGCGTCGTTACTTACATCTATACTTAATCCTAGCCCTATCCTATCCTATCACTAATACTAATACTACTTACTCTCTAATTATCTTTTAGGCCGACTATTACTAATACACTACATCTTCCCCGCAATAATTAATATGTGTTATTCGTCTTCATTTCGGATATTTGAAAGGTGGTTGACCCTTCAGCCTATTTGAACGCCTAATCGGGGGTGGAGTAGTCTCGCTTCTACGTCGCTTGCGATTGGGTATCTCAAGTGTTATTTTATCCGGTGTTAAGAATTCTTGTCGATCTGCTAACCTCCCTCTTCTTATTTGATTTATATGCACCATCCTCATATTTCCCCCTAAATCAATCAAATACCTAAGGGCACTTAACCGTTCAACTATTACACCCGGTATCCATCTAACCAGTTCCTTGAAATGGTTCCTATACCATATTTTTTCCCCTTTGGTGAAATCGATAGTACGATCAAGGTTTATTTTAGCCTTCCTTGTCAACGGTGTAGTCTTCGTATTTTCTGGTTTTGTTTTGTTTTCTCTACACGGATTATCCCAGGTATTTATTAAGGGATTTATCGCTTTTAACAACGTATTTGGCGTATAATTGAAAATGCGCGAGGACGGTGTAACCTTGGTGACGGTGCATGGTTCATTTCTGTATTGTAACAAAAATCGGTTGATTTTCCTTCCTAACGATAATGATTTAACTTGCTCATCGATCATAAATTTTTTTAATACCTCCTTAACAGTTCTAACCGCGCGTTCGGCCAACCCATTGGACTGTGGGTGGTATGGTGGTGTTTTAGTAACCTTAATACCTTGTATTTTTAGGAAGTTTACAAATGCCGCGGAATTGAATGGGGGACCGTTATCTGTTACTACTTCTTTCGGCAACCCAAAACATGCAAAGAACGCTTCAACGTTTTCGATTATGTCCACAGCTCTTGACATATTCACTACCTTAACTTCAATAAATTTCGTGTACGCATCCACGATTACAAGTAACGTTCGATTATCTATATAGCAAAGATCTAAATGTATCCTTTCAAATGGTTCGTTAACTTCTTTCCAGGTGGTTGTTACTATTTCTTTACGAACTGTCTGTCGGGATTGACACACCATACATGTTTTGCTTAATTCAGTAATATCGCTATCCATTTTCCTCCACCACACAAACCTTCTTGCATTCATCTTCATTTTGATAATTCCTTCGTGATTCATATGCACTAGTTCCAGAACTTTGCCCTTTAGACTATTAGGGATCACTACTCTATCATCATAGTATAAGATACCATCTTCTACTCCGAAATGTGTATTTAATTTTTCATAGCATTTAAGTTCGCCTTCCACGTTTCTCGGCCACCCGTTAATGATACATTCCGAAACTTTAGCCAATACGCTATCCTTTTGCTGTTCCTTACGTATTGTTTCTTGATCCAATGATCCAAATGTATTGTTATTCTGTATCATATTGATGCCTAAACTCACACCGTCTATTTTTGCATACTCCGTGGCTAGCGGTAATCTAGACATAGCATCCACGTGTGCCATCAGTTTCCCCGGCCTATGCTCAATTTCGTAATCATAATTTGTTAATTTTAACGCCCATCTCTGCAACCTTGCCATCGCTATCGATGACGTACCTCGACACGGATTAAAAATCTCCTTCACTCCGCTATTATCCGTTATTAATTTAAAATGGTAACCGAAAATGTACTTGTGGAACTTTTCCACACCAAACATAACAGCAAGGGCTTCTTTATGCACTTGCGCATAGTTTTTCTGCGCGTCTGATAGTGTCGCCGAAGCAAACGCAACAGGCCTTTCCACCCCGTTCACGGTATGTGATAATACAGCCCCCACTCCATACGGGCTTGCATCCACTGCTAAAACCAAGGGTTTTTCGGCGTCGTACGGTTCTAATACCCTGTTACTCATGAGAAGACGTTTAGAAGCTTCAAAAGCCCTTTGGCAGTTCACATCCCACACAAACTTTGACTCTTTTCGTAGTAATCTGTATAAGGGGTGTAACTCATTTGATAAATTCGGCAAGAATCGGTGATAATAATTAAGCAACCCTAGGTACGCCTGCAGTTCTACGGTGTTTTTTGGAGGAGTGACCTTTTCAATTGCTTCCAACTTATCTTGATTAGGTGTGATTCCTTCCGCGGAGATTGTATATCCCAAATAATCAATTTCCCTTTGCATAAATTCCGACTTATTAAAATTCAACTTAACATTATGCTTATTCAGTTTATCTAACACCGCAAACAGGTTCACCTTGCATTTCTTTTCTGTTTCTCCACCAACCAGTATATCGTCTAGATAAGCAATTCCCGGGGTATTGATCAATATCTGGTCTATTATACTTTGGAAAATCGCTGGCGCAGAGCTAATACCAAAAGGCATTCGAGTATACCTATACAAGCCCTTATGAGTGTTGATAGTGCAAACCTCTTGTGACGCTTCTGACAATTGCACTTGCAAGTATGCTCCCGATAAATCTAGCTTGCAAAAATATTTCCACCCTGCAATCTTCGCTAATATGTCGTCTATGCGCGGTAATGGGTAGTGGTCAGTTGATAGCATTCTATTTATAGTAGCTTTTCCGTCCAGACATAATCGCACAGAACCATCTTTCTTTTTAACAACCACAACGGGGCTTGCCCATTGTGATGACCTGCAAGGGATTAAAATCCCATCTTTCACTAACTTTTCTAGATTTTCTTCTACCGGTTTGAGTAATGAATACGGCACAGTGTACGCTTTGTGAAATATCGGAGCCCCCGGTTTAAGTACTAGATTAGCTGTGAATCCTTCTATTGCGTTGTCACTTTCTGACTTTTGTAACACTCGTTTGAATTTTTCTTTTATCTCGTGAATGTTATCACTTTCTACTGCGTATAACGTAAACGCTTCCCTCCATCGCGGAAACATCCAATCTAATGCATCTCTGCCCAATAAACAGCTCACTGCTTGAATAGTTGGTATGACGACCACTGTTAAATTACCTTTTAAACCCGATACCGTTTCTACTTCGAGTGTCATTTTACCCAACGGTGTAATCTTTTCTCCTGACGCGGATACAAAACTTATGGTGCATTGTTGTAATTTTGTCGAACGAAACTTTTCTTTATATACGTATTCCGGAATTACACTTGTTGCTGCTCCGCAATCTACTTCGAACTCTAGTCTGACTCCACTACAATTTACAAAAAAAATTTGTGGTAAATTTGCAGTTCGACTTGTAATCGTGTGTAAATATTCTATCTCACCGTTTCCAACGTTGCTGGGCGACACATCCACATCTTCTGTTTGCTCGATACAATGCATTCCCCTACCTCGTGTACATTTCGCAACTATGTGACCTCTCCTACCGCACTCGAAGCACACCCAATTTCTCACCGGACACGTAACGGGATTGTGTGATCGTCCGCAACGAAAGCATGGCACCCTTTCTCTCCCGTTAAACGATCTGCTTACATGTGTAGCTCGTCCGTAAGAGCAAACCCGACTGTCTCTTCTCTCCGGCACCGTCCCATCTGCTATTCTCCTATTCACCACTCGGTTGCTCGCAACGGCTCTCCCTTGTGCTACTGCTGCGATCTCTGCGGCCTGCACTTCGTTCGGCTTCATACAAAACTCTTCATTTTGTTTCCTTGCTGCATCCCAGGACAAGGCAATGTTGCACGCGGTCTCGTAGTCTAGCGTGACTTCTGCTAGGAGCTTCTTCCTGAGCTCCTGGTCAGCGACCCCAGCCACCAACTGGTCTCTAAGCGCCTTTTTGAGGAAACCCTCGAAGTTGCACTGCTGTGCCGCTGCTTTCAGCTCGATGATGTAATCTTTCACCGATAACTCATTTTGGTACACCAAACGAAACTTGTAGCGTTCTGCTACCTCATTAACCGTCGCCTTCAGGTGCTGCTTCAGTATGCCGATGAGAACATCCGCCTTTAAATTTCTTGGATTTTGTGGTGCGCACACCTTACGCGCCACATCAAACAACGCTGCACCGCCAACCGTTAACAGGAAACCCGTTTTCCTTGTATCGTCCACTTCATTAACTTCCAAATACAGCTCCACCCGTTCCAGGTAATTTTCGATGTCCTCTCCCAGCACATACGGTTGAACCGAACCAATCACTTGTCTCGCCATTTTTTTTACTTTCTCCTCGTCGCCACTTGTTAAACCTTTAGTAGCACGCAACACAACGTCCTCGGTTGACATTTCATACGAGACTCTTTATTCGTGCGTCGTTACTTACATCTATACTTAATCCTAGCCCTATCCTATCCTATCACTAATACTAATACTACTTACTCTCTAATTATCTTTTAGGCCGACTATTACTAATACACTACAGCTTTAATATTTGCAGTTCAATTCTGTAAAACATTGTCTCAGTGTGCCTGCTGTACCAGCATGCTTTGTTAGCGGAACGGCATTCCGATAGCTTTCAATACGTCGGCAGTTCTACCTCTCCGTTCTGTCACGCTACTCAGCACTGCTCCCTTTATCGACTCCCCCGGTAATGAGGTTTCAGGCACTGACGAGGCCTGAAACTGATGTTTTCTGGCGAAGGCATTAAAACAGAATAATTTGATGCGGTTCTGGTTGCCTGCCAACCACCCTGCGCCGGCGGCGTATAGCGTGGCACCGAGGGACGGAGCCCAGCCTCTCAATATTGGTTAACTACACGGCATGATGATCGGAAGGTGTCGACGTAGACGTAAGTGCGCCCAGTGTGGGTTTGGGGCTCGGTTTCACTGTGAAGTGGTCTCCTGGGTTCCCCGGGATAATGGCTGCCACGCCACGGTCGGGAGATTGAGCATTCGACGGAAGGACTACGCCCTTCTCGGCCTCGCGCCGAGTGTTTGGATCGAGGAAATTAGATGAACCAGAACACGGCCGCGTCGGTTGCGTGCGCTGCGATGGAGGGAAGAAAAATCTCTGCCTAAACGAGAGATAAATCAACGGCACCGGAAGTGAGGCTTCTGCCGGCATCACTTACATCATCAAGGTCTTTATTTTGTTTTGGATCTTCCAGAGGGCTTCGAGTGGATTTCGCAGAATCTCGGCAGAAGACGTTCGTGGCGTTTCCGGTCCAAGGCGTATCGAATACAGCGGGTGGATGGGATCCGCTGAAGGCGGCTCATCCCGTGTGAATCGTAGCGAAGCGGGCCTCTGGACTGGACAAAATTAAGAATGAGTGATTGGGAAATGAAGCCCATTTGTTCTAATGAGCTGAGCGGGAGGCCGAGATTGACTGTATTGAGTCACGGAATGCTCACACATTTGAAGATAGCACGGAAAGGAGTCTTTTGCTTGCCCTTTTTTCTAGCTTTCCTCCCGTCGGTTTGCATCGGTCTAAAAGAACGGAATCTGATGCTCCACCAGCGCACAATGGTGAGAACAGAATCAATCCAAAATCTCAGCGAACCGTACGTCCGGAAACGGCTCGACCAGTTCTAGCGCGAATTGTGAAGCGTGAGGAAGAAGGAAATTTCTCACACCCAGCTTTTCCTCCACCGGATGGAGGGAAGGCTAGAAAATCTGGCTTGTTTTTTTTTTCTTTGTATCCACGATTTCGTTAGGACATTCCCCCGATCGATCGTTCTCAACGATTCGTTTATTGCTATCGATTTCGTTTGTTGTTGGGAATCGACCAGACCTCTCTCGTTGATGCTTTTTTTTCCTCCAGGTTTTTTTTTCTGCCTGATGCTTTTCGCTGCCTTCCGGCTTGAATAATGAGCATCGCGCAAGCAAAGTGACACTCCATCGTTATCCTTGATTGGCAAAATGCGAAAGACTGTCATAACACCGTCGAACTGAAAAATGAAACCAGAGCTGATCTGGACTCTGCCGGGTGGGTGGATGCGTGCTTTGGAACGGTTACCGGTTATTTTTCTTTCGAAGATGCCGCAGCAACATTGGCGCGACAATCCGCGAAAAGTACACAAATGAACGTGGGTGAGTGATGAAAATTTAATATTTTACGACATTTAACGCCGTTGCTGCTCCGCTTCTCGTTGTGTCGCAAAGCAACAATCTCGTTGTTGTTTCATTTTATTTTTTTCCTATTTTCCCGCGCATACATTTTCGCCCAAATATTTCACGTTAAAATACGCAACCTTCAGCACGAAATACATCACGATGAAAACGCAAAGCAAAGGCCAACACTATTTGATGGAGCGCCGTTCTTTCACGGTGCTGATGTCGATGGTAGTGATGGTTGAGATGGTCACCAGGTGGGACAGGAGATGGAAATGGGTACTACGCAAATAATGCACAATTTGAATGATACCGTAACTTGATAGCAAGCGGTCGATCAAAGTGAACTTTTCCCCCATTTCCTCGTCGCATGATGGGAAGGGTGAATGCGAAGGGGTTAAATTTCACAAAAGCACCGTCGAATCGAGTTCACTTTCCATTCCACCGGTTTATTTACCGATTGACAGGATTGGTAAACGGCATGGGGTTTTTAGTGAGAGCGTAAATTGAAACGAGCAATTGAAACCACTCCTTTATCAGCAACGATGTGCAACGATATCAACGGTTTGTCTGCAGTAAACTGTGCTACTGTGTAGTTAGTTTTCACAGCTCGGTTTTGAAAAATATTCTCGCTGTGGTACTTGTAGCATATGTCATGTGTTACCAAATAAGTTTTCTCAAAACAGACAATGCCGTCTTAGAATTAAAGCAATGCCGTTTGTTATGATTCATGCAACTCATATTGCGTCATTTCATCACTAATATCTTCGGACCTGAAAATAAAAAAAAATGTTGCAAAGGTAGACAAATACAAGGTGAGCAGTTCTTCCGAAGTTGCTGAAAAACATGCTGCTTTTATCAAAAACAGATTGAACGCTTTGCAGTCAACACATAGTTGATTAATGGCGCATTCGCAACCATTTTCCCATGCTACGAAAGGAATTTTCATTCTGCCGTTATTAAGAAGATATAGTAGTACGCGATACTACTACTATATCTTCTTAATAACGCGATAAGAATAGTACGCGGATACTATTTTTGCCACTTTTTCCTACAAACACCGTTCGATAGTTTGTGCAACATTCGAATGGTGACACGCAAATCACACGCAAAAAAAAAACACGGATAACTGACAAGGCGGATAGAAGAGCTGTATAAAACTGTAAAATGAAGCATCACTAGCGTTGGACAGACAAAAAAAAACACAAAACAACCAACCGGTGTATGGAGCGGGAAATTGAAAGAGTCCATCAACGAATTGCTGGTGGCGGACGGGGTGGACAGTTGGGGGCTTTTGGAAAACACGTAGAATTTTCTACGAACGTGATGACGCTGGCAAATGAATCGGCCACCACTGCCCTCGCAAGCGGCCAATTAACGTCAATAAGCAGCTTGCAGCAGATCAATAAATAATCGATGCATTACATCAATCATCATCGGTCGGGCTTTCCATGCTCCACCGGGTGTTCGGCGCCTCGACCGGAGCCGGGTTTTTGGTGAGCTATTTTCTTCCTCTGTTTGCGCTTCGATCCATCCAATTTAGACGGATAGTCATCGTGCTTTTTTGCACATGCCATGCATCGCGGGACTGGAGTTTGCCGGTTCGTCGAAAACTGACGCGCAATTCGGACGAGCGCAGCACAGACACACGAACGATACAATATTTGCACAGTTGATTGCAATCGGTTTCGGATGGCTGGGATAGGCATTTGGCAAAACCCTGGGCAAACGGGAACGCCGCTCCGGAACCGGGAAAACCCCTGCGCAACCGTGGGCAAATATGCAATCTTTTTCTCTTCCGACTGTGCAATATAAATCATTGCGGGATCGAGTTGGCCTGCAACGATCGTAACATTTGTTTCTCGCTTTTCTCTATTTCACTCTCACACACACACACACACACACACACACACACACCCACACCCACGAAGACACACAAACACATATGTGTAGCAGCAAAATATGCAATGGATCGAAAGGATGGGATGGAAATATGACTGAAGGGGAAATTGCAGCCATCAAACGGTTCCATCCAATATTGCAGTTTTTGTTTCTATTCGGAGGGAAATGAAGGAGTTGCGAGATGGGTGGGGCGGCAGGGAGTGGGGGAGGGGGGAAATACCAACATGTTCCTAAACTCAAACATCAGAAATTCGATGAGAATTTGTCGTTGTCGACTGGAACCATGTCGGAGTAAGGTCGTCGGGGCTAGGAAAAAGGGAGCTGTCCCCGGAAAAAGGGGCCGATAAATAATTGATATTTTAATTACCTCGCTATCCATCAGACCGCGGTAGGCGAAGAACAGGGCGGCGCAGAAGGCGGCGAACGTGAGCAGGTTGCGCGGGTCGCCGAGCGTCGTGACGAGCGGGATCGAGCCCATCTGCCAGTCGTGGCTCAGGGTGGAAGGGCAGAGCAGGAGCCACCAGTTGAAGGCGGCCAGGTAGCAGAACGTGAGCAGGCTGGTGGCGAAAGGGAAACGAAACGAATAAGGGATATGGGTGGCATCGAAAACCGTTTCGAATTGGGGAAGGGGAGCGACCTTACCGCACGTAGAGGTTCGGGTGGAACGCGGTCGGGTTGTCCTGCTGCGAGAACTTGGGCAGCGAGCCCTGCAGGAGGGCCAACCGCACGGCCAGCAGGACGCCCATCGAGAGCAGGACGCGGGACACGCGCCGCCCGAACTGGTGCGTCTCCTCGCTCCAGCGCATCTCCCGCACGGCGCGCTTCAGCGCCGGCCAGTTCCGGTAGGTGTCGTAGGCGACGTTCAGCAGAAACACGGTGATGCCCGTCTCCTTGGCCAGCATGCTCAGCCCGCCGAGCACGATGCTCAGCCAGAGCGAGTTCATGTCCGGCTCGTGGCAGCGCCTGGAAGTAACAAAACGGTTCTCTGTTATTCATCACTATTTAGAACTTGAACATTGTATGCGAAATGTTATATACTTCACAACAATTTAATTCATTAAGGCTTGTTTACATGAAGCGAAAACACACTTTAACGGCATGTCGACAATGTGTTCAACCCGAAAATGTCAAAAATAGTTTTTCGGTCGCACTAGGGAAAAACCATTATGCAAACAGTTTTTTGCTTGTGATTGAGTGCGCACGAGGGAAAGTTTGTTGCAAAAATATGTATAGATATAACTGCTAAAGCTGAAGACAATTGATTTGAACCTAAATTTGAATTAAACAAAATTTATTTTGGTTTACGCATCAACTCCTTGCTCTTTGTTTACATGACTTGTGCAGTGCCCAACAGTTTGCAGTGTCTACAGCATGCGCAAAATTTGCGCTGGTTTTTTCGATTATTTCTTATGTTTGCTTAGCCTTTTGCGCTTTAGGCTCAATCAGGCCTGAGGTTCACAACTAAGTTGTGATTTTGATTTTTTTTAATTTTGCAGCTTTTCCTACGGATTTTTTCAAATTTTCCTTTTTCCAAAACCTTCGTTGGGCAAAAACGAACAAATCTTCGCAAGACATTAAAACAATTGGTCCAGCCGTTTTTGAGTTTTCAGCGTTACTAGCCTACATACATCCATTTATTATTATTATTATTATTTTATTCCAAAAAGTTTGCCACGCGGGCTATACAATTCAAAACTTAAAAATTAATATTAAAACTAAGTTAACAAACAACATGAGGAGGGTGCGGGCGATTATACAGGTTGAGTGATAAGACGTAAACGAAAGGAAGGGATGGAGACGTGGTAATCGAACAGATGGCTCAGACCGTTAAAGGCAGACATGGCGCGGATCAATGGATCATTTTGCGTGAGGCGCGTGCGGCGGGTAGGAAGAAGGAGAGGAGGCCTTACACGAAGACTATGGGAAGGGACATAGAGAGGGATAAGGGAGAGGAGCTCTGGAGCGTCAGTGTGGTGCAGGAGAAGTTGGGCGATGAACATAGCCTGAGCGTTCCGATGACGAGACTGAAGTGTGGACAACCCCAACAACTGACACCGCGATTCGTAAGGCGGACGGGGAGAGGCATTGTACCCAAGAAGACGTCTCACGGCAAGGCGCGTGAAGCGTCTCTGCACCCCCTCCAGCCTACCCCAGGCGGTGACACCCGCTGGAGTCCACACCACTGCAGCATACTCAAGTATCGGTCTGACCCAGCAGCGGTACAGCGCCATTAGGCAGCGCGGGTCCCGCACCTCCGGCGCCAGGCGAGCGATAAGGCCCAGTGTGCTGTTGGCCCTGGCTACCACCTCATCAATCTGCACGCAGAAGGACAAGGAAGAGTCAAGCCTTACCCCCAGGTCAACGATCGCCGACACCCGCGACAAGACTACGCTACCTAGGCTGTAGTTATGGTGGATCACGCCAGCAGAGCGGCAGAAGGACATGACACAGCATTTTGACGTGCAAAGGGTCAGTCCATTCGAGGAGCACCAGTCGGAAAAGCCGTTGAGGGAGTTTTGAAGAAGTGTGAAGTCAGAGGGAGAAGACATAGGAAAGAATAATTTGACATCGTCAGCATATAGCAAGTGTCCTTTCGGAGGCAGTACACTGACGCAGTCATTGAGGAAGAGGGAGAAAAGGAGAGGGCTAAGGATGCTACCCTGGGGAACTCCCGACACTCCAAAATACGGCTCGGAGAAGGCACCCTCCACTCTAACCGAATAAGACCGTCTGAAAAGAAACGATCTGATCCAAGAGTAGAGGGGCTCCCCGACCCCAAGCCGCTCGAGTTTAGCCAGCAGCAAGCCATGAGGTAGGCTGTCAAATGCGGCCTTCAGATCAGTGTAAATGACGTCAACCTGACGCCCAGAGTCCAGATTAGGGTAAACCGTGGACAGTAAGGTCATCAAATTTGTCACAGTCGAGCGGCGGGGCATGAAACCGTGTTGGTTGGGAGAAATGTACGGAAGAACGCGGGGGAGAATGGAAGAGTGGAGAATGGATTCGAGGACTTTAGAGGTAGCGCAAAGGAGGGAAATGCCTCGATAGTTGATAGGGGATGAACGGCATCCTTTTTTGTGGATCGGAACAACCCATGCCGATTTCCACAGCACAGGAACATCACCTTCACGAAGACTACGCGAGAAGAGACGCGCCAGAATTGGGGCAAGGGAAGCCCCGCACCCACGTATGACAGAGGAAGGGATGCCGTCAGGACCGGGGGAGAAGGAGGGCTTCAACCTGGCTAGTGCTCCACAAACATCCGCCTCGTCGATCTCCACCAAGTCGCAACTGAAGACGTCACGAGGGGTGTGAGCAAGACCCGCGGCGCCCGGGGCAGCCGAGCGGGCCGGGTCGACGAAGACACTCGCGAAATGCTTCGCAAAAAGCGTGCAGACACCCTGAGGAGAGGACGCAGTCTCGCCATTGAGAGAAATGGATTGGGGAATGCGGGAGGAACCGCGCCGCGCGTTCATTAATCTCCAAAACGCACGTGGATTCGTAGACAGACGAGACTGAATACGTAGCACGTGCGTCTGGTATCGGGCTCGGTTATAGCCTCTGTAGGCAGAGGCTGCGAGTTTATATATATGTTTCCAGAAAGGAGAACGATACCGGCCGTACATATGGAGCGCACGTCTAAGGTCTGTCTTCAGGGCCCTGAGGTGCCTGTCTGACCACACGGGGCGGGGAAGAGGGAAAGCAGGAGGACAGCATGAGGGGAACAATGAACAAAGAGTATCGGTAAACTTAATGGCAGCTGCGTTACAAGAATCTTCCCTATCGAGAACAGACCAGTCGCACTCGGAGATGAGATGCGCAAGTTTAACATAATCCCTTTTTTTGAAATTTAGCCTACGCGGGTTAAGCGTTACCCTCGCCGGCGCAGAAGGCAGGGCGCTGGGAACGTGGAGGGTTAGAGTGAGCTCGAGCGGGGGATGGTACGCATCAGCGGGCACTAGCGGAAGAGGCGCAGGAGAGACAATCGAGCACGAATCTAACGCAGCGGGATTTGTAAAAATTAGGTCTAGCTGGCGGTTAAAAGAGTTGGACACCCCGGAGATCTGTCGTAGGCCGTTGAGTGCCATACCATCCACGAAGGAGGAGGCTGGCAGCGAAGCACCAGTGGTGTGAGAGGACACGAAGAACATTGGCGAGGATTGCGGATCGGCGATCCACGATAAGGCTGGGAGATTGAAATCTCCGAAAAGCAGCAGCTGGTCGTCGGGTCCAATGTGCTCCGCGATGCGAGAAACGCTCTCGATCAAATCCTCCAGAAACCGAACCGACGAGCTACGATCGGGGGGCAGGTAGCACACACCGATGTAGATCGCTGATCGATGCCACTGGATCCGAATCCAGAAGAGCTCCAGCGATGAGAAGGTGTGCGCTACCCGAGATGACAGTAGCCTACTCGAGCAGGCAACGAGGACGCCTCCGCCACGAGAGTGGGAGCTATTGTCAGCGTTTCGGTCGCAGCGATGCACCACGAAGTCATCCTCGAAGAGCAGCGAAGAGGGCAACGAGTCGTCCAGCCAGGTTTCCGTTACGATGATGACGTCATGCAGCGATCCGGAGACTGCGTGACGGAAATCGCAGGTTTTGGTTCGAAGTCCTCTCACGTTCTGATAAAAGAACTGCAGCGGGGCGCAAGCCGGCGGAGCGACCGGTGTAGAAGAGGAGAGCGGGACGACGATATCGGCCGAGCGTGCGGCGACCGGCGATCGATACCCTTCGGGCGAGCGGGCGGTTACAGGTGAGCGGGATGTAGCAGGCGAGTAGGCGGCGGCAGGCGAGAAGGATGCGGCAGTCAAACAGCCGATGGCATCAGTGCGGGAATCGGCGAGCGGGCGGGAGTTAACAGGTGAGCGGTTGGTGGAAGACGAGCATGTTGTAGCGGTAGACGTGCGAATAACGGACGGCAAGCGGTATGTGTCTGGTGGTGTGGGGCTATCGAGCTATATTGCAGACGGCGATACCGGACTATTCGCTGCTCGACACTCGTTGCGTGTCCGCTTCCTCGGCGAGGCCGGTGTTCCTGGTAGAACAGCCATCAGATCGGCAGGCGGCGTGGTAAGTGTCAGGTCATCAGCTGATGTACGAATCGGGGTAAGTACACGTAGTCCGTGGCGCGCCCTATCGTCGACGAACTCGCGGAATATCAGTGCTGGTGGCCAAGTGTTCGGTGACATCGCGACACTGCGCATTGACGCAGGCAGCCCAACTTTAAACGATACAAAGTTTAGCGTGCTACAGTTGGTGTCACGCTTTACCAGCTTGCGCACTATAACGTCTGCTGCGCCCAGTGACAGTCTGCTACACGCCATGGCCAAAATGTTCGCATCAGTGACGGATGGCTCCAGCCGGGTGATGAAGAGCCAAAACATATGAGTATTTAGCGGAACGCATTTTGGGTCCTGCGCGTCCGGAGCTCCCGTGCCGCGGCGGAGGGGGGGCGGTGAAGCAGGTGGATCGCCGGAAGGATTGGAGATGTTAATGTGCGCGGGGCGCTCGGCTGGTATTTGTGACGGTGCAAGTGTGATGCGTGCTGTTTTATTAGTGCTCGTGCCAGTGTTTGTGAGTGCATGCGTCGTGAGCTGTGAGGACGCAGCAGTGAGGACGTCTCGCGAAGTGAGAGAGCGAACATCTTTACGCATCGCAGCAACTGAGAGCGTCAGGTGGTTGATGGCGTCCTCAACCATCTCAAGACGACTGGTCTCGGCAAAATCCTGCTGGCCCAGCCGATCTTTAAATGCCGGCGCGCAAGTTTGGCAAAACCAAAAGACGCCACTGCTCTTGGCAAGCTCCTTTAGCACAGTCATCGTTAGGCCCGTACACTTATTGTGGAAGCTCCCCTTGCAGCGCCCGGAACAAAGCACTGGGCTGCCGGCAATCTCCAAAGAACACGAACGGCAAGGCATCCTGGGCGGTGCGCACAATACGATCACGATCAGGATCAAACAGAAGCGCGAATACGCGAAAGTACGGCGCGCCGACTCGCGGCGTATGAAGGCAAGCTATATATATAGACACTAGCAAAGAAAGGGGTGGGGGCGAGATGAGGCGTTCTAGAAATTTGAGAATACGTGTCTGTAAGACCGAGCAGCTTTACTGGCGCGAATGGTGTTGGTTGGGACGCTTCCATCTGAAGGTCACGTCAGAATCCGCAGCTGTTGCACCTTCGCCGCTGTTGCCACCTCCACCGCACTTTCTTATACGCGGCAGGCTATCGTATTGATTATCTTCCACCTCGCTGCTGCTAAGGGCCATCTAGAGCACTGAAAGTTGATGCTCAAGCAATACGCACTTTCGGAATGCACTTTTAGTTACCAAACATCTATAAACGTTTTTTTATTCAATGCATCCAGTTTTAAACAAAATTTATTTTACATGAAAAGTACGGGGACAACCTGCGTCGCGGATTTTACTTTGTGCAAGCGCGCCAGAATCCAGCGTAGCGGAGCGAAAGAGTAGGAGCGAGAAACGAAAAGAGATGGAAATGTTCTGCGCGCGCCGAGAGCGTTTTGTTTGCACATGTGCGCGGCCGGGAGGGAATTGTTCAATTCTTAAGAAAAGGGGGTGAACCACCCCCATCCGCTAGATTTTATATTTGCCTCCCGCTCTTCGCTGGTAAACGTTGGATTACGAGTGAGCGAGAGGTATGTAGGTAGGTGTTGTTCTTCGACGTGTCCTTGGGAAGACTGACGCGGCGAATGTGTTTGGCGTTTACACAACATCTCTCGCTTTTCTGGGATGTCTTTCTAGGGCGTTTGCGGTTGTATTGGCCATATCAAATCGAAATAAAAAGGGACCGTTTTCGAGATACGGTTACAGTTTTCTGAATTTTCTAGCAGGAGGAAGTGAACTCGTAAGGAAACCGCAAGATGTCTAGATTAGTGTTCGGTAAGTGTGCGCTGGTTTAGCTTTACTGATCAAAGGCTCGTGTAGATGTCTAGATGATGACGAAAACAGAAGTGTTTAGTGGAAAAAATGAAAAGTGCTTTGGTTTCTGTTTGGGCTTTTGTGTGCTTGCTCTGAGACTTTAATGTCAGTGTAAATCCTTTTCCTCTACAGCATGTTTCGCTCTCGGTGGACTAACGCCTGGCCCCACGCCAACGGACTACTGTACCAATTCCTTTTGCGAGCCAGGGCTCGTAAATGTTGGTTGCAATCCTCCTCCACTTACTGGAGGCCCGGCATGCGCCGGAAAGAACCCGGAAGTTATGGAAATCACCAGCGTCGAAATCGACTTTATTCTGGATAAGATGAACACGCTGCGCCAGAGTTATGCATCTGGAGCTCACACCCCAACCTTTCCTGTTGCAAGAAGTATGCCAAGCCTACAGTGGGACGCAGAGTTAGCCTCTCAAGCCGGGAACAATGTGCGCTCTTGCATTATAGGTTATGATATGTGTCACAATACGGCCCAGTTTAACAACTCTGGCCAGATTGGGTTTGTCAATTTGTTCGATAATGTTGCTATACATACCAAAACCTATTTCCTGAATGAGGTGTTGCTTACAATAAGTAAAGATAAAGAATATTTCGAAAACGGTGTAAATTCTTATAGCAGCTACAATCCAAAGTAAGTATTCTGAACATCATGTGAACTGTCTGATGTAACCTGATTCTCATCATTCATTTTTCGTTCTAAAGGTCAAAGGGTGTGGACCTGGCACATGTGCTCAACGATCGCTCATCGAAGGTGGGATGCGCTTTACAGAAATTCGATTACTTGGGGACGTATTTCTATTATTTCCTGATATGCAACTTTTCGGCTAACCTCATCGCTGGCCAACCTATTTACACACAAGGCTAAGTGAGATCAGGCTTTACGAATTCCCGTCCCGTGTTATGCAACAGAGTTCAATTCCATTTATGCAAGCATAACAAAGCAATAAATCTTTTTATAAGAGCATTGAAAAGGTTTTAAAAATTGTTCATTACGAAGAAAAATGTTGAATCATAATAGACTAAAAGTATTAATTAAGGTATTAAGGTAGGTACAAATCAAAACCACGCTCCTTCTCTGGTCGAAAACCAAATCTTCAAACTCCCTGTTTTTTTTTGGAGAATCGTGTGCGGTGGGGTGATTGGGGAGGAGGGGGGGGGATTGGTTTGTTGTTTCATTTTATTTGGTTTTACTCCAATATGGAACATTGACCGTGTACTCGATGAAGGGGGCATTGCTATAACCCGTACATACCGACGAACTTTTGTTTATTCGCACGCAATTGTTTGCTCAGTCTGGGCTATCGAATGTATTATGACGATTGTCGCCAGCACTGAGACTCAATTTTAGCTAGGGTTTCGTGGAAATCTACCTGAAGCTTGAAAAGAATATGAACGAAAGTTGAATTAAGATGAAGAAATTGTGAAGTATTGAGACATATTATGTGTAGAAGTGTATTGGCATTTTTATTTTAAGCAATGCTTTACATGGAGTTTTCCCTTCTCGATATCCTCACCTCTTGCATATCTTGCATCTTCACCCGATTCTCCTATAGCATGCATGCGCGTGCAGATCTACGTTCTCCCTCTTCTGGGACTTTGGCCAGAATGCACCGATCAATTCGAGAGCCAGCAATATACACTGTACCAACAAAGTGAGTACACAGCAGGCCATAACAGAAACTATTGCCAATTGCTTTCTGAGGAACAAACATTAAAAAAAAGTGAATATGAGGTTTTGTTCTTTACTCTATTCTCTTCACATTGATGCATGTTTCGATACAACACGAGTTTAATTGCCCGAGAAATTCACCGAATTCTGTCGACGCGCACTAAAATCGCGCCACAAAAGTGAGTACACAGCACAATGTTTCGTTACGTTTTGTGTCATATTTTGCTTTTGCTTGTGCTTTTGGTGGTTTTCTTGGGATCTATTACATCAATCGTGAACAGAGCATCGTAAAAACAGTTTAACTCGGGTTCATTTCAAATTTGCTACTGCGTTTTCTCTCGAAAAGGTTAAGAAAGAAGTTTCTTTGGAGAAGAGATCGGATATCACCCGATTGCACGGGGTTGAAATAAAGAGCTACTCTGAAGTTGCTATTTCATTAAATGTGAACAGAAATACGGAAGCTAGAATGGTCCAGCGATGGAAAAACGAGAGCCGTATTGAAAATTCTTCAAGAACCGGTCGTCCAGCCGTCATGTTGAAAAGGCTGTGGCGCATGACTAAGATGATTTTGGATGCTGAGCCTAAAAGAAGCGCCCTTGCTGTGGCAACAATATTGTATACGACGCATGGCTTTTCAATTAATGGTTAAACTGTTAGGAAAATCATACACCAATTTGGCTACAAGGCATGCAATCAACGCTAGAGGACATACAGTAACGCAGTTAATCGCCAGGGGCGATTAGAATTCGCAAAACAGTACATTAAACATCTCTTCATTGTGGGAAAAAGGATTATTCACGGGCGAGAGTATATTTTATATCTTTGGATGGGATGGTGAATTAAAAGTGTTGAGAAAAGCTGGGGGAAAATTGAATCCTAAGTACGCGGCCAAGACCGTTAAATACACAGTTGGCGACATTCTAGCACGGGGCTGTGTTGCAACAAATGGCGGAGGGAATATGCACATTATTATAGGCATATTGGATCAATAAGTCTACATAGACATATTAAAACAACATTTGGAACCCTGTGTTCAAAAACTCGGATCCACGCGGGATTTTGGTTTCAGCAAGAGAACCATCCCTAATACACGCTCATGAATTCACGGCTGTATTTGCTCTACAATGTCCCTCATATCCTTCGGTGTCCACCCCAAAGTGCTGACCTTAACCCTCTAGGGCACGCTGGAGATATGTTGGGGCAAAAATTTCACAAAAGGCGGGTGACAAGCCGGTATGATTTGAAACTGTTGTTATTTCTCGAATGGACTACAAAAAACCCAGAAAAACAATAAAAAAAACCTGTAAATGTTATGCCAAGATGATTGCTAGAAGTTGCGATACTAATCCCGATACTAATAAAATTATGGAGACAGAAATAAAAATCCAATACAGCACAAAACATAACGAAACATTGTGCTGTGTACTCACTTTTGTGGCGCGATTTTAGTGCGCGTCGACAGAATTCGGTGAATTTCTCGGGCAATTAAACTCGTGTTGTATCGAAACATGCATCAATGTGAAGAGAATAGAGTAAAGAACAAAACCTCATATTCACTTTTTTTAATGTTTGTTCCTCAGAAAGCAATTGGCAATAGTTTCTGTTATGGCCTGCTGTGTACTCACTTTGTTGGTACAGTGTATATGGTGAACTAGCAGGCCCGGTAAACCTAGTTTTACCCTAAAATACAGAACTACAGAAAGTTGCAGACAATCTTTGGTTCACAGAGTCACAGAAATATGAGTTGAACCATTTTTATGGTGTGCTGTGATTGGTTGTTTTGTTTGCGTTGGTAAAACTGAGTTTCATATGTACAATTTAGATGATTTTATTCATAACCCAACTAGCATTCGAGCAGGTAACAATCATCCTAACAGAATGCTGACAGTATTCTCTACAGAATGCTCAAACAAGTCTTGACAGGATGATTGTTTGCAAGTTTATAAAGACTTGACCGGATTTTCACCACATGGTGGTTCAGCTGGAACCGGAGCGAAAAAGGAACGAAAAAATCTCTCACGGCTTTTGCCGTACATTTGCTCTGCTCTCTCTGCTCACAGCTCTCGGCGGGTTTAGTTTGCTTTGCTGGATATGTTTTAACAAGGGATTGAATTTATTTAATTTTATGCTCACCCGGTGCTGCTTTACTCGTTGCTCCATTCATACGTGCGTTGCGTGGATCGCAAAACATGCACTTTTGTGATGAACCGAGGAGCTTGGTACAACAACAAAATCATGACGTGGTAAACAAAAACTTATCGATATTTTAGTTATAATTATTAATCCATCTTAATGTTATCAAACATTTTTAACGATGATTCAATCGATTATTTTGGAACATTCTGAATCGAATACAAAAGTGTTCCGTTCATTTGGGTTTGTCATAATATGAAAGACAAGAGTTTACTGTTTTATTTTTATACCACGCCATGTTATTACCAGCACGTAAACGATTCAAATGGCGCTTGAAAATAAAGCAGGGATTCGCTTATCGCGTTCTGTGCACTCAAAAACTCCTGATTCCTGATGTTGAAGTTCTTAGGCAACTTGTTTGAATCTTTACATTTTCTGGGTTTCCACTTAATATTGGTAACAGAGCGATAGGCAGAAAGTCAATGTTGCTATTGTTTATGGAGATCTGATTACTTCATTGGCATCAACTCTATCTGGCGGGGTATAATGCAAAAGTGAAGTTAAAAAGTTTTCGGATTGGTCATAGGCGCGATTTTTTAGAAGAAAGAAGAATACAATTTCAAAATGATACAGAAACTTAATCAGAATAATCTTCAGCCCACACATGCAAACATCCCGTGTTTCCGTCGTACAGTCAACACCAGCGTGTCATCTTTATCAACCAAGGTTTCGCGCGGTTTGCCGACCGCTATAGATCCAAGCACTTCATCCTCCAGTCCACCTGCCGTCGGTATCTGTTCATGCCATTGGTCCGCGTACACCGTTGTATAGGTAACCAGTGTCATCTTCTTCATACATCCCCTTTCCCAATCGCTATTCTTCCCGAACCCCCATCATCCATGCCACATATGCAATCGATATCCGAATTTGTCACAAGATCACATATACCGTCCCCGTCCCATCCAATCTGTTTCGATGTTTAAAAAAACATCAATTTAGCGCCACTAAAATGTATAAGAAATGTTTGAGAAAAAGAGTACTTCAGAACAATTTAACGACGATTCTGGTCCTTCAACGGCTGGACAAAGACCGAGTGCCAACTTATACCGTCTGCAACACATGTCCATTGCGTATCACAGAACAGTTGGCCAAGTTTTAGTTTTAGCTTATCGAACGAACACAAGTTTGCAATGAAGGGGAAACACTTGCACCGTCCTCCAGAAGAAAATTTCTTCAGCAAACAGAAATCTGCTCAAGTTCCAACGAAGAGGCTCGAGCTGAAAACTGCCGCTTAAACGATCTATATAAGAATCACAACAAGCGCAATGTTTTACATTTCGTTCCTTGAGGCATTCTCTATTTACACAGCAGAAACAGTATAGAAATACCATCTTTACCACGCTTACAGCGAATGCAAGGAATAATTAAGTTATCTTCAGTTCATTGCAAAAACATATGTTTTCATCTGCCGGCGTTCTCTTCACGCTTCTAAATGTTAGTACCGTGCCGAAATTGTCACCAATACAAATGTATCCGCTAGGTTCGAACGGCAAAATGTGTTGAATCTACCCCTGGTGGTGAAGCAGTCGACGCGTGCGCGGGTGTGTTGCTGCTGCTCGATGCCTCGGATCGGCATCGGTCGAGCGCTGCACAGGCACTGTGCGTGTGTAAGAGCGAGATGGAGAATTCCTTTTTTATTCACCTTGACTAGTAGGGAAAAACATTCATCAAACAAATCTTCAACAACAATTGCAGTGCATGTGTGGAAAGTTTCAGAAGCAACGGTGCAGTATTGATCGAGCTTTTAGTGTACATAAAACTCCGTGCAAAAAACAACCTTTTGAGGTGTGGGTAAATGCATGCAAATTGCATTGGTAAACAAAATATAACCCCAGCAGGATGTGTAAAAATGTGCAGTGCATTGAAAAACTATTTGTTTTCAATTGCCCGGGAGCAACGCAACGAAATACGCATTTGACAGTTCTCAACGGAAAATATTGCAATCGTCTTCCTACCGTACCATTTCATTTTTGCAAAGCCGTTCTCTCGCTCGGCCACATATTGCTTGTTTCACGGGCAGAAGAAAAAGGAAACAACTCGTTCATCAAATTGAGCACGTCCCACGTTACCATTAGCGAAGCACATAGTACATTACAAACCATCGCAATTGTGCGGCCTAACCGATTTTGATTGTTTTGCAAACGTTTTGTTACTATTGATCGCTGTTTTGATCGTCCACATTGTCATCTTTATTAGTGGATGGAATTAACGATGAGCAATAATACCACTCTACTCATTAGTTTTCGTTTACTCCCGCCTCAGTTGCAGCGACAGTTACGTCTCGAACGCAGCACTAAATGGTTATTTAATGGGAAGCGCTACGATTGAATGGTTTTGATAGTAATTATTTCATTAACTGGAGTACTTCCTCGCTCCGCGCACTATAATGCACTAATGATGATGAGGGCTCGCGCGAATGGGGGGGAAAAAAAGGCACATAAAACTCATAAAATGATCTGCAAAGTCATTCATTTGCGACGGTGGAAAACGAACTACAACTACAAAAAAAAGCAAACAATAATGCTGCATTTGTTCATTGTTCCGCAACAAACGCGGAGGTCGGAATAATGGCAGTAAAACCCTTAGGTAAAGCCACAGCAAAAATTAAACTAACGAGACGACAAGACTTTGCGCGCAGGGCAACTTGTAATCCGTGAAAAAGCGGCTTTCGTTGGGCCCCGCATTTTTCTGCCCCCCCTTTTTCCGGACCCCAGCCACACGAAGTGGTCGGGTTTTGTCTTTTCCGCTCGCGATGAGGTTTTCCCCCGTACTTTTTGTTGTTGTTGTCCTACCGCTTCGGTTGCCATTCGCGTCCAGCAGCTCCGGACGGAACGGCCGGGCAGAACCGAGTTGGTGAAGTTGGTGCATTGTCATTTCTTCGGTAAGTAGCTCTCATCCGTTGCGCGTTGCATTGCCGACGATGACAGCGAGCCCATTCCCATCGGCACAACCATCGACAAGGAAGCGGCACCCGGTTCCGATTGGGCGAGGAAAAGGGTTCGAAAGTGCACTGCAGGAGAATTTCTCCCGGGAGTCCGGCGCGAGTGAACATCTTCCCATCGCAGTACAACGAAACAAAAGAGGAAAACTGAAGCGAAGCAAGTAATGCAAACTTCTCGTCCGCTCACTCACTCCTGATGCCTGCTGCTGCGTTTGGCATGTTCCTATTTAAGTTTCGTTCCGGTTTTTCCTTCGCCAACATTAACGTTTCGGGTGCGGGCTGAAGCCATCGGCAAGAAAATGCAGTTCGATGCAACTTTTCCCGGGCGCGCTCATTTCCTTCGTTCATTTTCTTAAAACACTCCACCGTACTGTGGGTTGGTGTTCGCCATACAATCAACTTGTACTTGCTTGATACTCGCCATACTTTGCCTTCTATGTTTCTTCCGTCACACCAAATAATGGCTGCTCTCCGAAAAAAAAAGAAAAAGCCTCTGAACCAACGCAGTCACGCTGTAAACCATGAAACTTCCACGGTTGAAGACAGAAAAGAAAAACAAATGAACAGAAGGATGCCCTCCTTCACTACGGGGGTTATAACTCCCCCGCTGGAGCTCTGCGAGAAGGGCGAGCAAATTTAGGTTTATGTTAAAGCATTAAAAGAAGTCGCACTCCTGACTGAGGGAGCAGCTGGTGTTTTGCCAATTGTTTTCCTTGGCCAGACGCGTCTCACAGGGTTTGCCTTTTGCAAGAAGGAAAAACGGAACCGGGCTTCCTACTTCACCCATGTTGTGTTTTTGTGCACTCATCAGCAGCACCACCGTAAAGCCATTGTTGTTCGTTTTAATCAGAGCAGGTCACGTTTGGAAACGCTTTCCCAACCGAAAAAGGACAAACCAACACGCCAACACCTGCAAGCTGCAAATTTCCCCGAACCAAACGGACGCCCCCCGAGTTGGGAAGGGATGACTTAAAATCTCAACTAAAAACAGTACTCTTTTAAATAGAGTGTTTTCCGTTCGCCCCTAGGAAACTCTACCCATCTACTATTCCCCCGTCCGCTTCCTCGGGACCGGCTTTCGACGAAGAAATTAAAATGCCGATTTCTCGTCCACGTTAATAATTCATCCGTTGGGTTTCGAGGCTTTATGTTTCATTTTTTTTTCAGCTGCAAAAAGGACCGGGCCCTTCGAGCCCTTCGGCAAGTGAACGGTTGGGGGTGCAATTCACTCGGTCAAACACACACTAATTGCTCGAATTGTGATGACCTATCAGCACAAGTTTTCTCTCCTACGCTTTCCCAGCAGCACGGGGCAATGAAGGGGAAAAAGGCGACGCTAGGAAATGGTTGCCGGACAAGTTGATGGAAAAATGATTTCGCACTCGAAACCTTTAGTCGGAACGATTTAGATCAAAGGGTCGTCATGGGAGGAACGGGAGCAAAATTGGAGGCTTGTGGGAGGTATAAGTTATTTTTCCACTGTAGCTTTTAACCCGAAGGCTCTACAGGGCATTGCGGCAGAAGAGGAAAGAATTTTCCAAGCACAAACTAAAAAGGCGGCACCGATTTGGGCAGTTATGCTAAATGCGCATAAATCAAGGGGTTCTGCCCTCTGGTGTTACTCAGTATTTATCCATCGCCTGATACACACAGCTCAGATAGGTAGTATTTTTGCTATTAGGTCGATTGCAGTATGGACGTTATTGAGTCAGCTACAAAGCTCTTGGTTAAAAAAGCTCTTGCTCTTGGTTTATTGACACGTTGCAAGTAAACACTAGAAATTTCCAATTATTCAACATTGGCTGCTACATTTCATTGCTCCATTCCTTTGAACTACCTTATTGTTATTTCGAAAGAACTTCATCAAACAATCCTTCCGGAGAATAGCAATGGAGAGTTTATCTCCTCGTTACGATCAGAAAACCTCCTTTTCTATCCCAGCTTCATGTCGTTTTGGGGGTAGAATTAATCACTTCTCCTCTTATAAACTATTTTGACTCCAACCATCGCACCCATTCCCTAGTTGATACTTCCCAGCAGTATTTAGTCAGCACAAAAGGTGGCAAACTTATCACACTTGTTTTGGCTTTGGATTTCTTGTTTATCCAACTGGTCTCGGATTCGTGTTTATCTAATCCCTTGGTTCCACTTCGACCGAAGCGTCTCATCTCGTTCTTTGGTGTGGGTGGGTGTTCATTTTACTCACTTGCCCTTGTTCTATTCGTATGAGAGAAGATTTGTGCTAATGTAGTGCAAAAACCACGGTTTCCCTAAAAAATAAAAGTCGCTTAGCCCGACGCTGTCAGCACGTCATCGTGGTCTAGTTGTTTTTGGAAGTAATGGTCAGCCTCGACTCGAGAATATAAATGCTTGCCCTTATGTCTTTCGATGCATACACGGGAGCGAAAGGTATTGGGGTGCTCTTCAAGGCGTGGTGATCGTGTGCAGGATTATGCTCGACAGAGGCAGTAAAACCGGACAAAAACTTGTTTCCTCCCCTTCCCCGGTCGATGGGTGTCATGGGTAAAGGAACATCGGCAACAACAAAAACAACAAAAAAACCCAGTGTAGGAAAGTTTCCCTCCGAGAATCGTTCCGTAAATTGAACGTTTATGATTTCGTTCCTAAGTCTGACGGACGTGTTAGGCTTTCGGTTGAGCTCTGGTTCTTGACTTTCGATGGAGTGGAGTGTGCGTGTGTGTTGTTTTTGGTAACTTTTTTCGTGCCGCATTTTCGTTATCCCACGGCATCATGAAGCTACCCCGTGGTAGCTGCCGAAAGGACACCGGCAAAATGAAATAAAACAAAACCCTGGTAGTCGCACTCCTCCGGAAAACTTGGTCACTGGAGTCAAACGTCTTGTCATAACTGAAGGCCATCCCCGTACTTACCCGTGGTAGACCAGCAGCGAAATTAAGAAGAATATACACGCCAGCACATCGGCACGTCCCACGATGCCCGTCACCTGCAAGAGGGAAGACCGAGAAGGTTAGAGATGAAAAGCGAACGAGTGCACGGGCGGTTCGTAGAAAGCCTAGTCGCTAAAGGCCCGAAACGGGGCCCCAAAATGTTTCAAGACATAAAATTTGAGATTTGCTCAGGGCATGATTAGAACATCGTGCTCCACCAGCGGGGACCGTGATCGTAAAACGAAATTGGTTTTGCACAGCATTCTGTCCTGGCGGGGAAGACAAAGGCAAACACGCGGGAAACTCTCGGCGAAACTTTAAGAAAGTCGGGAGAAAAGTATTCGACAGTCTTACGGTGTCCGCTGTAAAGTTGGCAATGGCAGAATAATAACAGGGAGTATTTGATTCAACAAATTTTAACAATAACAATAACAACTAAACGGCAATTCCAAATATTACTGACGGACAAGAAATACGAACTAAATAAGGAAGAAGGTCAACGATTTATTGTCCATACTGCTTGGTTACCTAGAAAGCAACTTACTTTCGTTGATGCTGATTTGCATTGAAAGGCACAATTTAAACCAACCAAGCATGGGAAAAGTAATTTCAATCATCTCACTGAAATAAAGGAGCAAGGAATCGAGCAGGAATCGTGTCAACGGCTTGTACAACAATTCAAAACCATAATGAGCCCTGACTTGCGAGCCTTTCTGGTCGAGAAACTCAGCCACTCAATTTGATCCACTTCGTTTGTTCAGTTAAAGCGCACACCGGAACGTCAATCAAGATCAAAAGTAATTGGCTTCGAAGATGTGGATTGATAGATGTTGTTATTTTTATTAGAATTATAATTTGACACACAGCGGTAGATGCTGGCCAGTTTGACGATCACTTGTTTGTTGTTTGATTTAACATCAATCATTCGTCGCTTTGAAATAGCACTCATGTTTACAACCTTGGCTACCCTTCGGCACGATAATGGAGCCGAGGAAGCTAGGAGATTTCCATGAATGAAACACGCAAAAAGTCCCCGGTCATCCAATAGGCTTGCCGCGTTCTGTGATCAAAGAAAACGCTAGACCAAAGCCACTGTCTCCAACAGATGTCCAACCAACCTGACGAGGAAGAGCGCAAAGGAGGGAATAAAAATATCCCCGAACGTTAAAACCGATAATAATTCCCCCGTCGCTGTTCCTTTCTAAGACCATCACGCTGGAAATCTCATCAACCGACGCCTTTATCGCTAATGACAACCGATTGACCGATTAATTGCCGATTCTGGCGAGCTGGGATCGTAAAACCCCGAACGATGTTGTAAATCGTCACTAATGTCACTCCATGCCGTCGACTCCCCCAGTGCGGCGAGGTTTATGATAATTTAAGCACTCACCCTTTCCACCACGCGGAAAACATCTCGACCACGGACAGTCGACATCGGACGAGCGAGCAGGAAAGTATTGATTTCCCTCCGCCACCGTAGGTTCGAATGCGTGATGATAAGGACGCAAATTGCTTCCGGTTTCGTCCAGCTGATGGAACGATGCATTCATGAAACCGCTTCCATGGCCGAAGGACATCACAAGCGGAGCTCGCTGTGGAACTCGCTAGGGGAATTGTGATGCGTCTTTATCGGAGCGGTGCCCTTTATTTCAGGGTTTAACTCTTTCCTGCTCCAAACCACAGAAACGAGGTGGAATAGTGTTTGACCGATTAAATACCGGCTAACGATCCACGGACGTAATCGGTTTCATTGATTCGCCCGACAAGGGCAAAGTAGAACGTTAAGTTCCAAGTGAAGAAACCCAGAAGCCATTGTTGGTTTCATTTGAACACAGTGATGGTGTAGTATAGTTGTCCAGCAGGGAAAAAGGTTCATTCCATTTATTGCAACTTAAGTACGTCAAATTTGTAAACGAAAAACAAGACTTTTAGTGTAGCTGTATTCATATTCTTGAAGTTGAGGAAGGAAAGTTCTCGGTTTCCTATAAACATGAGAATGAGAAACAGCTTGAATAAGTGTCTATGAAAACGAAGCAAAAATATGCAAATCTTCGTATTCCAGTACGAGACGGTTACACTTTTCAATGGCATTGGGTGAGCGTGATCTTAAAATCCCCCAAGACGACGACACTAAAGAGCCCCGAGAAGCAAAGAAGAAGATGGACAGGACATGCAGACCGACACCGGTACATCGCAGAACGTGCTGTGGTATTTAACTTGTCAATTTAAGCGATCGATTTTGGAGCCGCCTGTAGTCCCGGAGAGGCCCGGACACTTGTCCCACTCGGTCACGGTCTGTTTGTAGCTATTAGCCAGCGCCGGGTTTTACGTCAATGGGTCCCCCCCCCCTCCCCAAAACGGCGGCAAATGGAGAAACTTTATCCGCACCGTCGACGAGGAGCCGAGGTGGCCAGCTCGAGCACGAAACGTGGTTCAGACCCGGAAACGACACCGAGGTCTGACACGCCAATATGACCTTTCCTTCCGACCGTAAGGCTCTGCCTGCCCCTTGCGATCGACTACTCGGGACTCCTCTCTTGCATCGGATATGCACTGCTATCGATAAGATAATCGCAACCCATCTCGTCTTCCATCGGAGAGCCTCGAACGGTGATTCATCGACACCCGGGGCCCCGGGGTGTTAGCGCCAAGCGAAGAGCCGACGTGTGACAGCGAATGGCAAGTGTCACAAGGCTGCCTGCCTCCTGAATGGCTGATAGTTTTTAGCCGTCGGTTTTCGTTCGGGCGGGAAAAGTGTGTGCTTGATTTACTTTCTCGCCGCTTCCCGCTGGGAACCTTTTACTTCTCGCTGCGAAGCGGAAGGTAAGCCAGTTTTAAGAACATCGTCTGCCACCGCCGCACTACTCCCCGACTGCATGCATCCCGAGCATTATGTCACATCCGGCAGAAATCGATCGCTATATCTCGAAGTTTGATCTCCAATCCCATCCTATGCACCCGGGAGTCTAGTTGAGCCGTCCTCAATCGGGCCGCCTGGATCAAAGCGATGGGAAAAGTTTCGATTATTTATTAGCCTTTGACGACGGCAAGGCGCGTTACAAGGCGAGGCAAAATAACGTAAGGTGCCCAATTCGGGCTTGCTTATTGGAAGCGGAAGATGTTTGAACGACATTCTCGCTTCTCTTCACTCCCGGGATGTTGTTGGTTCAACGCTTAAAGGATTTCAAATTATATATTTACTCCTTTTCACCTTACTCGGCAGAGTTTCAAAGGAGTTGCCCGAGTTTCTCAGGAGTACTCTCTAGAAACTTATCTTAGCTTTCCAATGTGACTTGAACTACGAGAAGGCTTAAGGGGGAAACACTCTTAACTTGTGTCCTGTAAACTAGAGTCAAGCGGTATAAAGCGTCCATCTAAAGTTCATTTCACCTTTATTTTGTAGAACAGACGACTATGAAGATATTAACATGTTTATCCCGAAATGGCAAATCAGTGATGGATTTTATAATATTGCAAGAGAATTCAAAGTTCTTTCAAAATACTCTTACAATAGACCAACAGCTTGCAACTCTTGCCAAGTCAGCACCGATTAGGAGCAACAACAACGATTCGTGCCACATGCTAGACGGCTTGCCCCAGGGAACTTGTTCGTTCCATTACCGAAATACCACCAAATGTCACCGTGTGTTGCGGGGAACTGTTTCGAGAGTGAGGTAAGTGAATTTGTGTATGACGGTGTGTCTAACCATTTCACTGGCAGGATCTGTGTTTTGTTTTACTTTCCCCTGCACTGTCTTGAGGCTGGCTGGAGGAGAAACGAACGTACCGTGCCTGGCCCGGGTGGGGAAAACATTCCGGGTACAAGTACACCATGTCGGACAGGACGACGGACAGCTGCGAGCGACAATTTTTCATTTGTTCACCAAACGGGGTGGGCATGCATACACGTCTCTAGAACAAAAAAGGAAAAACAACTGCAACTGACCCAAGCAAGCACCCCTTTGCAACTCACCAGCAGCATGGCGCCTTACCAAACGAACGAGCGTGAGGAAAGAATGCCGTGAAAAATCCATTTGCGTTCCTGGTGCAAACTATTTTCCATTTTGTGTGAATGCAACTTTATTCCATTTCACCATTTTGCACCAGGACCAGCGCCTCTTCTCCCTGCCCTTCCGTTTGTTGCATCTTATTCACCTCGGCCGTGTTTGTTTTCCGGTTCTTTGCCATCACAACCGAATCCACTATGCATCCGATCTGTAGCAGCCGGTGTTCCGGACACGACACGACGTGAATCAGTCGAGGGGATGTTATTTCGGTTGTTTCTTGCGCCGCACAGGAGCAGGAACAGTTTTATCCTATATTTTATTTTTCCTAGATCATTTCCTTGGCACCTCGGTTCGTTACCATACTCTCTCTTTTTAACTTCATTTCAATTTTCCCATCGGAGAGACTCGTGGGTGCGGTTCAAAAACTCGGGCTTTAGTCTGCAGAGGACACCGCAACGTATTGTTTGCCTGCGGCTAGGAAAATGACCTTCGTATCGAGAGAGAAGGAAAAAACGTTCCTCCTTCACTTCGTGACCCCTACTCCCACATGCCACGCTCGACAATCGACACCCCGACGGGAGCTCCGACCAACCGGCGCTTGCGGTTTAGCCGGGAGTTTTTTTTTTTTTGTATACTGCCCGGGTGGAAGGAAGTGGCGTGTCGTCCTACTGTCCGAACCGCATGTTGTGCCGAGCCGTGGCTCGGCCGTCTGACGGTATTGCGTATCTGGCTGGCCGGAAGTTTTGTACGTTTGTGCACTTCCGGAGTGGATAGCGCGATTCCTGCGGTTGACCGGGGAAGCCGTCGTTTGTCCGCCAGTCGGTTGAATTTGCTCGCATGCGGCTTGGCGCGAATTCTTTCCTCTATCGCGGGCGTTCGTGTGGGAACAGGGAGATAGTAGAGGGCACTGATGTGTGTGTGTGTAGATCGCTGTACTTACCGCCTCGGTGTGGATCGGGTGCACGGCGAACAGGACCCCGGCAAGGACGGCGAAATTTCTCCGCAGGCCCGCTATCGTGAGGCAGACGCGCGTGAAGAGCACCGTCGCGGCGGCATGCAGGGCCACGTTGGTGGCGTGAAACCAAATCGACCGGAGCCCGAAGGTGATGTAGTTGAGCCTGTGTGAAGAGAGAGCAGAGAACAAGCAGACGAGAATTAGCAGATACGCATACCGCAGTTGGAAAGCTTGAAATGCAGTAGTGAAATCCTTTTTTCTACTGTTGTTCAATGTGTTTATGTTTCCATTTTCATATTAATTGAATTACGCGCACAGTGAAAGTTAATTTCTAGAGCCGGTTATATAACAACGAAACGGAACTGTCGTGAAGAAGTACAAACAATATAAAAACTGAGTATGGATATGAACTTTAATCCTCAGTTACCTCCGTCGTTGTGATTTTAAGAAGGGCAAGTGGTGTGGAAAAAATACACTTTAAACCATCATTCAAATTCGAGCTGTTGCTTTTAAACGCCACCTTTTAATTTCCATCCAGCTTAGCTTGTAAATGTTTAACAGGCGTACCGTTGTCAGTTTGAAGATTTGCTTTTAATTAATAGCCCATTGAGTTGCAGGAAGGACCCCTGACAGATCTACGAGTATTGGCTAAAATGATAGAGTATCTGTCCAGGAATGTCTTTAGCCTGGCGCCATCTCATCAAGGGTTGCTTGCCGCCAACAAATACCAGGAAATCAAACCCGCAGCCACAAATGGAAATGCCTTCGCTCGGTTGCACCGAACTAACAATGGTTGTGTGGCGAAGGGATCATGTCATATTTTAATCAAATCCAATTTACCACGGCGTCCAACGCTCCTCTCTCCTCCGAGCCCCCTTGGTTTAATTCAATCAATCAGCCGACAAACGAGGCCAGCTCAAACACCGTCTTGAGCGGACGCACACGCATTCCTAAACGATCGGCAAACAATTCGATTCGAGTGTTTTCCCAAACCGTCAACTTTGTAGCGAACATGGGAAGGCATGGACGGCGGATTGCGGGCGAACGAATTGAAACTGCAAGCGATTATTCCTTCGCAAGCACACACACACACACCGTCGCACAACAACATGGACGTAAACAGCAGTGCAACTGCTAGGTTCTTGTTCGATTTCCCGAGAAAATACCACGCCTACCCAATGCCCTCTACACTTGTCCTGCCCGTACAAGCAACGCGTGCACTCGTACATTACTGGCTGGAAAGGAAATGGTTCTAAATGGTTTCCACGCTATCGTGCCGTACCGATCGGTATCGGTAGCGCCAGTCAGCCATTGCAACGCCGCTGTCCTTGCACCGTGGCAGGGTAGTTAGTGGACGGGGCTGCCGCCAGTCGTAAAGTTGAAACATTAACCGGTTTGGTCTACACAACCGCAAATGGCTTACCGATTCCGGGAGCAGGCTGAATTTATGGCACATGAAGGGGTTCGGTTTCCGGCTTCACGGCTTCGCTGCACATAATCGCCGGTCGGTATTTAGCGCAGCAACATGCGTCCGGTTTGGCTTCCGGTAGCGCCCTTCTGCCCTTCCCTCGATCCGCTGTTTGAAGGACTCCACGGCAGTCCTTACCGGCGACGCTGGGACTCGGGCTCCGGGTGCTCGGTGAAGCCGAAAAGTCTTTATTTATTCACCCGTACGCACATATTTACTCAAACCTTTCGATATCGGGCCGGTGAAATCGTCCCCCAGTTGATCCCGGTTTGATTCCGTTGTGGACACAATCAGCGCCAGGATCCGGACCCGAGACGATACACCCTCCCTAGTGCAGTGGGTTCACACTCGGCGGCCCGGCCGGGGGGGGGGGGGGGAGGGGGGGTGTTCTTCCGTTATCGTTTTGATTTTATTGCTAACTTAATTGCTATCTAGATTTATGTTTACACGTTATGAATTTCCTTCCGGTACGACGGTGCGGACGGAAACCCCAGCTCCCATTCCTTTCTCTCTCGGGGCATTGGACTTCGCCCTTTAAGCCCGGACCCTGGTTGACAAACTAAATCACTGCATTCCCGAGATCTGCCGGCCTGATTGATGGTCTCGGCACCGTCGCCGCAGCTCGCACTATCACCGTTGTCCCGCACATCAAGATCCTCGTATGTGTGCGTCCGTTTGAGTGCGGGCGTCGACCGGATGGACACCGCCGGGTGGCATTCCTTCCGGTTCGCAGCCCAGTATGGGTCGCCCTAATTGCAGACGGTGCCTGATGGAGCCCATGGTTGCGTTGTAATATATTGCCACCGAGTGGGACGCCGAACAGTAGGGGCGTCTAGCTCGTTCGTGATTGAATCCATTTCAATAATGAACTATAAATTGCACCTTTTTGCCGGTGTGGCCGTTGCACTTCACGGGATACAAATCGCTGCGAGCAACGGTTCACGGTTGCAGTGTGGCTTTAAGTATCTTGTCTAATGGTTTTATACTGCTCGAGACTCATCGATCAACTTGATTGTACTGCGAGTCCTATATATTCTTGGAATAGAATGGGTTTTTGAAATCATACAAAATCATAAAAATATAAGTATAGCAGTGCCTACTTTGAATTTGGTCTGTTATTCAATATACCTGCATGGCAACATATCTGATACTCTACGATAATATAGGGCGAACTAATAAAACTCGATGGCTGCGGACGACACCACTTAACGGCCATTTTTGAAAAGACGCAGCAACGCATAAACCAGTTTGAAACGCGCCCGACTATTTGGTCAACTAAAGTGAAAGAAAACGTTTTCGAGTTTGGCTTTGGGGTGAACCGCCACAAAAGTGTACGCGTCGCGAGAGTAATTGTATTTGTAACATAACCCTCCTGCTAAAATATCCGTTGGATGAAGATATTCTCATTGTATTCCACACTAAATGTAATATTTCATCTTATTTGCTCAAATTCAAATTGTTGAAAAACTCAAACCAAAGTTTGAAATATAGCGGTCAAAGTACTGAGGAAGACAATCCAAACAGCTGCCTGATAAGCATTTGTTTCTTTAAACTTTATTCGTTTGCGAATGCCCCAAAGAAACCCCTGAGGAAACCCCCTAAGGTCGCAACCATTAACATTCACGCACTGGTTTACTGGTACAAACATCCTGATTTCGGTTTAGTATCAGTGTGGAAAAAACCTACGAATTTAAGAAACGATTTTGCGGTCGAAATGCACACGCTTGAAGGAACCACACACAATCAAACCCTGACAAAAGAAAACGAAGCATGAACAGCTGGATTATTATGCGTTGGTTCGACCTTCAGTCACCTTCATCATTTATTTTTGATTGCTCAAAATAAACTGGCAATTCCTCCAATGAACTCCTTATCATTTACTTGTATACTGGTTGGTGAATCCCTATTTCGGTTTAGTTTCACTGTGGTTGTAACTCACACGCTTCACGGAACCACACACAATAAAAAATAGAGCAAAAGTTCTGCTTATCGCCCTCGAATTGTGATTACAGACAAATCAAGAATGTTCCACGAACAATCTTCACGTGTTGGTTACAGCGTGTTCTTCAATAAGTTAATCAGTAAATTGAACCTTTGATGATGATTTCACACCGAAAAGCTAGATGATTTGTGGAAAGGATAGCAAAATTACATGTAATCACATTTGACAAGCAAGCGTAGATCTGCTTGCGGTCTTGTTAGCTCATGTAACACACATAGGATATGCACAACTTGCTTATGCCGCATTTTCCGACCTACCCAGAAACGCCTGTAGCAGAGTGACGGGCAGCAACTTCCATTTTAGCTTGTAGGTAAACTTAGAATCCGGCGGATTACAAACTTGCCAGACATCCGCCGCGCCCTCCATTGCACTTCCTGTTCTTTTTCTTGCCCGCAACAACCCAACCCCGAGGGAAGCTTATTCAAAAGCTACAATATTAACTAAATTTCATACCCGTTGCGAAGCGTGCAGGGAAAGTTGAAGGGTCCCGAAAACTTGGTCCTTGCCAAGCATTGCCAACAACGTATGATGCGTAGCCGTTCCCTCTCGTTTCTCAGCATCCCCCTCCGAAGTATGCTCCGTACTGCAGAATGAAGCATTTGAACCGAGCTTATTGCATTGCGAAATGAAATCAAAGTCAATCACATTTCCACCAAGTGCACTCACCACTGCATGACCAAGCATGCTACAAATGCATTGGAGTGATGCTTCGCCAGCCCCTACGGTAGCACAGCTTTTGCAGGGTCTTTCCGGTGGCGATTATTATGGACCGTGGGTAACCGAATTGCCGTCAAAGTTGCCCCGGCTATCTGGAACTTGTCCGGCAAGCGACTGAGTTTCATTATCATCGCTACTACGCTAAATTACAGGTTGATTATAGTTCACCACGGCAGGGAACCGGGGTTATGAGATGGAAGGACATGCAGTATCCATTGGCTGTTTACAAGTTATTGTGTCGATACTCAGCACAACGTAGCACAAGTACATTTGGTATGGTTCAGCACTGATACAGTTTGAAAGAGGGCTGATATAGCCGAGCGCGTATGCCGGCTCGAACACGAACCACAACGGCTTCTGTTCGAGACCCGGACACATACGTTTAAGGGAAAATAGTCTCAATAGCCCTTAATATATCAATCCAACTACGTCAAAAAGCTGTGACAGGATTCAAACCTGTTAACGACGTAATATTTCCCTTTCCGTCCCTCCACAAACCCCACTTCCATCCCAATTGACGATGAAACACTGGCGTGGGCAAAGATACTGTCGAAAACCAGTATGGTTTCATTTGAAAGTCCCCACGGTCCATCCAAGCAGCGGGTCTCGTAATTGTAACGTTTTGATTGGGATGTCTCAATAATGTTCCTGTTAAGCTAAACGGCCTGCAGGTGGGGAAGGTTCTCGTGGGCAGCACACTTTCCACACCGCGACTGCCCGTTTTCTATCTTCGAACTGGACCCTGAAAGCCCATTCCATCATTAGCTTCGCCGAGGAACCGAGACCAACGCTAACGACGTTGGCCACATGAAGGAAACACGGCGCGAAATCTGATCAACCTTCGAACCGGGACGCACCAACCAACGGAACGTGTGCTTTCTTTGATGTTTCGGCCACGTCGTGCCTAATGACGTCCAGCGCGTGTCAGTTTCCCAGACGGCGGAACATTAAGGGTCGGTCGGTTCGTCGGTTTGTGTTTTTGCCGTGCGCTAGAAGTTCAACTAATCACTTATCTACCGGTGCGCTTTTCTGCAAAACCACCAAACCATTGCCCGTTGCTGGCATTTTCAGCCCGCCCTTCATTAGGTGGTGGAGTTTCCCTGGCGCTCACCGGCAGTCCTAGGATACGTGCCCTCGTACGAGTGTAGAGCACCCCGTGGGGGAAGGAAGAAAAAACATCATGTTCTTCAAGACTGCGTCGCTCGCCGGTGTTTCAGTTTGCCGACACGGATGACCGCTTCCGGCAGCGAACATCTAATTTTCCACGAAAAGCAGCCAGTGACACCGATGAACACATTTCCCCCCCGGAGGCCACCACCACCACCACCAGTTTCCCTCCCTTGCCGGACAGTTCGCCGCTGATTTGAATAGTAACTATAATTAAGGTCATTCCTTCGCACTTACTTCCGACTTCCCCCCCCCCCCCCCCTCCCCCCGGCATGTCCTTGTTGGGCGGGAGTACAAACACTTCGACTTCTGGTTTTTTTTTCCACCCCGTGAGCGCACCAGCGCTAATGATAATGATTTTTACTTTTGCCGTAATTAACACTAACTCCTGCGACCCAGCGGGAGCCGAATTTTCCGCTTTCCTTTCGCTCCAGCCATGTTGTTCCCGTTTTGGGTCGAAAAGAACACGGTTTTTTTTTTCTTTCCGGTAAAACACGCCTCAGCACACGTAAACCCACACAAACGTAGAGAGCAAGGCAAACCTGCGTGTGGAGGGCTGTTTTCCACGCAAGCACAAAAACTGGAGAGTGTGACTTCATTTCGATCGGCGATGTTATCGTTAATGAATCTATTAACGATCAACAACGCATTGGTGGTGCTTTTGGGGCGGGGGGATGGCAAACAAAACTTTTGCTTGTGGGAAAACATTCTTCCACTTTCGAAACGTGGGAAGGCGTGGAAAGGGGGGGGGGGGACGGGAAACGGAAGCTCACGATAACGTGACAACACGGGTCATTTTCGGGGCGCGCAGTTGCGAATGCGCATCGTCACCGTCGGCAGCGTCATCAGCAGATGGCCGTGGCGGAGTTTTCGGGAAAACTCGTTTGGGAAATTAAGAACCGAGAGTAGCAACCCGGGGGGGGGGAACGGAAGATCAGGACGCGAGGAGAATTTGTGGCAGAAGCAGCCCGCCTCCTTCCGGATGATGGTTCCGCGATGCACCATCATACGACCCGATCGTTCATTTATTTGCCCTCTCTCTCTCTCTCTCTCGCTCTCTGTTCCGGTTTCCACCGTGGACCCATTTTCCTCCCCTGCCCCCCCCCCCCCCCCCCTCCTAAATGCGGGCACTTGCACTGACAGCTTTATGGCGTTTATGGTGACCGCTGATTTATACGCTCACGGTCTTTCATTAAAACGCTTCCGCCAACAGCGCTCCAACGATGCAACGGGTTTGTCCGGTTTTTTGGCTGCCTGTGGTTGCTCCATGTTTTTTTTTTTCTTTTGCGCCTCCGTACCATACCAAGTGTAACGATTAACCCGACTATACCTTGCCCCCCATCCCCCATCCATTCAACCAAATTTTCCACGACCGCACCCGGTCATTTTGGGCCACGCGTTTTCCGCCCGAAATGTTTCCCACAACTCGACGCCCCAGCGTCAAACCCATTAGGCGGTGGCCGAACCGCCGGTGTGGATGGTTGGGCTTTTTTTCCGGCCGCACCGCGAACCGGTGGCAAAGAGTGGAAGGCAGTGGGGGAGCCGCGGAGGGTGTCATGCTCACGCCACACGGAAAATGGGTTATTGATAAACTGGGCGGAAAATAAACGAAAATTTATGTTTTGAACATTAACATCATTATTATTCGATAATGCTGAACCGGAATAATAAATAATAAGCGCCTGCCAACGCGACCGGGTTAACCCCTTGTGTACGTGTGCACACGCGTATGTGTGTCTGTGTGCACGCGCCCTGTGTCTTTTCCCACCGTTACCGCGGCACGGCGGACGCAGTGACACATTGTATGATTGTGTGTTGCGCGAGCCGGATTGGAATTGCGGGCGGGACGGAAATCCGAGGGCGTTCCTTTTCCCACCGCCACCCCCGTCGATTGTTCCTCCAGGGTTTTTACCCCATTTTTTCTCCCCCCCGGAAGGAGTCTCTCGATGATGAGAAAAACGACGACGGCCGGGGGGGAAAAAAAAGAAGAAAAAGCTTATTTGGGAAACCGTTTTGGGCCATCGCTATTGTTTCCGAGTCCGAGAGCTCCTTCCCGTCTTTTGACGTACCATCTGGTTTTAAATGTGTCTGGGTTATGTTTTTACTGCATTATTCTGATGCGGTCCGCTTTTTCGACTGCATCCTTCAATCCTTTCCCCATCTTCTATCCCCGTGGAAATCCACGTTGTTTTGTGTTGTAAAATTTTCTCGTGGGTTTTTTTTCCCCTGACGACGACAAGGTCCGCCCCCGTTCTCCCTCCAATCATGTCTTTTCGTTAATTTCTGTTGCTAGTTTTTCGCGCTCCGGTGAAAAAGTGCCCCGGTCCCGGAACGTGTAACCGATGGGCTTGACGAGAGCCGGCAGTCAACGGCAGCTTTTCAGGCATTAATTTTGGCAAACAAGCTTCCCGCTGCTGTATGCACACGATTATTCGCCTGACTTGCTCCCTATTTTCCAGATGGTGAACGTTTCCCTGCACACGGAATTGGGGGTGGGTTTTTGGATGGTTTGAAATGGTTTAAAAAATATACAGCAAGAAATTTGAACAAATAAAATTTAAAAAAATCCCACCATGAAACATTGCGGGGCATAGTATGAACATCAGTTAAGGCGAAATTATAAATGAATTCAACATAAAGTAATTAGAACCTTTACAGTGCAAAAGTAAATATGGCCTTCATTTAAAGAAGAAATACAAAATGGTAGATGTATTTCCGTGTTCTTAAATTTTATCATACATATTTTATTGCAATACGATGATAATTTGTTACTTCTAGCAATATGTTGAAAATGGGTTTCTACGATTCCACATGTCAATGGTGCCCTATTTTAGCGTTATGATTAATAGGGGGTTTGCATGTATCAAAAATATGAACACATTTACTGCTGAAGTGTTCCTCCCAAAGGGGAAAAATAGTCCGTCTCGTTGAACGACAATGGCTAGCTTTCGCGCTCCGGGGGAAATGGGGGGAAAACAGAAATTGATAAAACAAACCCATAACTGCACCAATTAATTATCCTCGCCTTCGGAACGCCCGAGCCGTCGGGCGAGGAGTTGTTTATATGTTTATTCCGCTCAACCGACTGGCAGCATTCAATCAATAGTCCTCTGCCCTGCCCTGGAGACCGTGGGAATGGCAAACTGCTGCTTCCTGTCAATACATTTGTACAGCTTCTAATTTGTTTTATGACAAATTAATTCCGAACCCGCGCACCATAAATCGGGAGTGGCCGGGGCGAAAACGCAACGGAAACGGTGCTTTACACAAAGCCGAAGACTTGCAACCTTTCTTACTTTGCTTTCGTTTCGATTCGCGGGAGCGTTGAGTGATTTCTCTTTTTTTCTTCTTCCATGTTTGATCGACCACTTTTTGCACGACTGGGTTCGAAAAGGCCAGAATATCAAACGACAAAAAAGATTTTCTCTTTAAAGGGGTTTCTGCTCCTTCCTCTGCTTCGATTGCGTAGGGCAAACCGGAACGATGGTTCCTGTGTCTGACGGTGAGGCTCCCCGAACGCGGGCCTAACCATTTCTCTATGATCTGCAACGAACGCGGATGACGAAGGTCCTGTCAAATTTCCTGCATCGCAGCCATCACTTTTCGGCACGATCCCTACAAATCCGGCCGAAACTGGCAAGGGAAGGGGGAGCGCCTTGCCGCCATTTTCCCGCGTTCGCTGGCTGGTGCGCAGGGAAAACTGCGCCCCGACATGCAACGGCTAATTTTACTGCCGACGGTAATGCGATAAATAAATTATCCGCCCCGATACTGATACCCACCGAAAGTGTGCTTCCCTTTGCCAGCCGGTTCCAATCGACGTTCGCTTTTTCCGATGGAGGCGCCTGGTGGCGTTTGCCATGCGGGTTTATTTTCGTGGCGGAAAACCGGTACCAGTGCCTGTCAGGGTCCACGACTGCTTGTCCACTGCTCTGTCCAAAATGGCACCCACGAGTAGCGTTACTTCAAACGCGGTGTCCTAGAAACGTTGAAGTCTCGGAGGGATGTACAGCCCTGCAGAAAGAAGTGAGCCCGGTTTATGCTGGACCACACAAACCATCGCCCAGGAACCGGTGTAGCCAAGTAGATCATTTTTGTTTATTGCGAGACGGTGCTCACGGTAAACAAACCGGATGGATGCATAGGCCGGTAGGTACCCTTTCGACATCCCATCATCGACAAGTGGCTTCCACCGATGGTCTTGCGATGATGTGCTGGACCATGGGAGGCGAACACTTTCCTGGGAGAGGGGATTACTCGAGCGCCAGCTCGTAACATACTATGTGCTGATGGTGCGAAAGCACGAACAGTTTTGTTTATAATGAAGAGAACATAATTTACACACGGACATATGTTCAGAAAATCTGTTTGAGACGTTGCAATCAAGTATGCCCTCAAGCGGTTCGAAAAAAGGATCCCATAATCGACCATAAGGATAAAGAAAGAAAAACAACTTGAAATGAACCTCTTTTCAATATTTTCTGCGAAAACCTTTTCCAAAACATTCTTTGGGACAATGACTTCCCTTCCTGTCTTTTCAAACGACTCCGATGCTGATTAATTTAATTTACTTTACAACCTTTCGTGTATCACAGCTTGACACCAGGGTCACAGGTTTGCCAGCACTGGTTTCAGCTCCGTGCCGACGATTGTCTTCCTGTTCTCGCAACACCGTTGGAATTTACACCGCACAACCACGCCGTTTGAAAACACGGCCATTTCCCGGCACAACAACGGGAAACGCTTCACGTTCACCATTATTGTCCGTTCCGGTGAAACGCAGCGACTTCCCGCCAACCACGCTGGTGTGTGTGTGTGTGTGTCTCGGGCTTTGAACGAACGGGCGTTCGGGTGCGTCGTCAGCAAACAAGCGCCTCTTTGGGCTGCGACTCGTTTTCCGCGTCCGTGTCTCTGTGAAGTGCGTACCGAGCGGAAAACTGGCAGGGAATAAAATGGCAAACAATGGATGACAGAATAAATAATCGCAGCGAACTAAATTCAGAGTAAACACGCAGCCGAAAACCTCGCAGCAAGCGCGACCCGATTTAAGGTAGCAAACACCGTTCGGAGGAAAGCTTCCTCGCATTCTCGTACACGCCCGCGGTGAATGCGGCGGAGGGATGTGGAGAAAGGGGAGGAGATCAACATTCGTCGCCGACCAAGTTTGCTACAACACCGGAACTCAAACAACGCCTCGCCACCAGTGCACAGTGATCCATTGTATGGATCATTCAGATTCAAACATTAAACGAGGTCAGACGTTCACAGTCGCTTTGTTCAACATTGGCCATTGGTTGAACAAAAAAATGTTGGTCGAAAAAGATATCCACAGAAGAACAGCTCTGATCCATTAAGATTTAAAAGATATAAGATTGGAAATATTGAGGTCCGGGATAGCCGAGCGCGTACACCGGTTCAAACACGATCACGGATGGCGTGGGTTCGAATCCAGGTTTTTTTAACAAACTCCAAAGAAATATTTTAACAACACATGGAAAACAATGTGTCCATTTTTTCGGGGTGCCACTCCCAATGTGATCAGAAAGGAACATTCTGTTACGCCCTAAGGATATTTTCTGTGTTCCGTAGTAAATCATCCCACCGAATAGCGAGGTCCGGAAAAGGTCGGGTCGGGTAGCGGGGAAAAAAACATGCGGTGAAGAGTATTCGCAAAAGACCGGCACCGGCGAAGAATGCTTCGACACGGTTGACCTTGGTCCAGGGGGGGAGGGGGGGGGGGTGGCCTGCAAAAGGGGGAGTGGTCGGTTGCTAGGAAAAGAAATAAGCAAACACGGGGAGGAAGGGACGCTCGGCCAATGAGGGGGGACACGAAACCAAATTCAAACAAGAAACGGTAGTGATAGCGAATCAGCGAACGATTCGCCCGCAGTGTCGTGATGAAATGTAATGGAAAATAAATTTCAAACTCCTGATCGAATCGGACGAGTCAGCCAGAGTTTGCCAGAAGGGACGTCCACGATCGTGGTCCATGGTGTGTCGAATCTATAGGACGTACCTAATGAATTGCACAGCTGGTTGTGTCCTCCCTCTTTCTCTCTCTCTCTTTGCCTGCTCGAATGCGCGGATTGTTATCCGCCAAGGAGGACATGGACACCAGTACAAATCCGCGATACAGACGTGCAGGAGGGGATTAAATAAAACAAACTTACTTTAACCTCAAAGTTCCCACCGCGTCCTTGTCGGTGAGCGGGAAGGGTAGTCGAGGCGAGACGACAACCCGGGGGAGCATGGGGGGTGTGAAAACTCGCAACTAGCAGCAAAACCGAACTGCAACCGTTGCCTTGTTGATTTTAGTTGACAATGTTTATGTGGTGCAGGGTTGCCGGTGAGTGGGAAAATGAAAACCGACAGTGAAGTACGTTGGCAAACGAATCGTTGCGAAAAGGAAGCTCATCTGACGAATCATGATGGAACTAAAACAATCCTCTACTCGTGCCCCGCCCTGCCTCCCAATTGTACCCTTCCTCCCTGCTTTGGGGGAGGAAAAACGATGAAGATGAACAAAATGGTTAAAGTAAAACAGAACTCATCCTCATCCTAGTTTGAAGAGCGCTGGAAAAAAAAGCTCTCCACTCCCCTAACCAACCGTCCCGTTCGCACAACTAGCTGTGCGAAGGATTCATCAAACCCGGAAGTGTGCTTATTATTGTTTGTTTACTACCTTACACAAAGTTATTGTGAAAGTTTTCCGCCCGTTTACGACCGCAGCCCAGGCTGCGAAGCGCAACATTTTTGTGGAGTTATAAAAATGCAGGAATTGCTGCGACGGCTTCCGTTTTTTTCTTTTCTTTTTTTTTTCGAACGAGGGTAGGGGAGAACTTTGTTTGTATTATTTCTATCATTTCATTTCCAGCGTTGCCGAAGCGAAGTTTTGCGATCGATAAAATAAATACTACCTCTTTGGAAAGAAAGTTTAAAATGGCGAACTCCAATCTTCAACGGAAGCTGACGGCACTATTTCGTGCTTTCAGTTTTCTTCCACAAATAGTTCCACCGATAATTCAGAAAGTTTCCAATTCATTCGGTGGAATTTTTCTATCTTTGAGTTGGACCGAAGAAAACAGGTTGAGTATGAATGCAATGCCTTGCAGAACTTCTGGTTTTAAACAACTTAAAGATGCGATGAAAATTCGTTCCCATTGCAAAAAAATTGGAATCCAAAAATGATCACACACAAAAGCCAACATAAAACCGATGGTCCAAGCATGTGGGCTACTTCCTCCGTGCGTCTTATCGATGTTCCCTTTTATGCTGATAAGCATGCCGGGGGATTCGCATAACCGATAACCTTCTCCAAACTAACTCCCCAACAGCATTCTATAACAACAACAACGTACTCAACATCGGGAGGACTCCAACATCTCAGGCCACTGTGGGAGGAGAAAAGATATCTTTCGCAAGAAAAACAAAAGATATCCCGGTGCCAAACCGGGGGTTCGGGGAAAATAAATGTTGGACTTTTTGCCATACAACTATATCTCCGGCATTGTTTTCCTATGCAAACTACCTTAGAATGGTTTTTTTGTTTCTTTTTCTTCAATCCTTAATACAGTCTCGTCGCAGGCGAAGTCGTCCCTCGTTATCCAGCATTTCCGATCGCAGTAATACAGTTTCCTGTTTTGCAAACTATAATAATCAATGCCAATGTTCCCTAGCATCCCGGGCCCTTCCCGGCATACGTACTTTCGCATCAATGTATGCGTGTTGGTGAGGGGGTGGTTTCATACCAGGAATACCCGGGGCCCAATGGTTGAAACTTTTCTGTCGCCCATTTTCCTTCCATCCAGTTACTGAACTCGGGGGCTCGTAAGTTCGAAAATCAAATCCGTACCGGATCTCGCATCTTCCGTTCCCGAGGTCGAGTGAATCTGGGACTTGGTTGGAACGGCATGGCAGAGTCAGGGGACCACAAAGCCCGAAAGAGAAAAAAATAAAGAAATTGAAGAGGAAAAGCCAAGCAAAACGGAATCATCAAGTAATCGAATCGTATTCATTCGCCATTTTGCACCCCCCACGGGACCGGCACACCGGGACGGATTCAACTTCCGGGCAAGTTTTTGGCGCTAGATTTCGGCAAGCTCCAGTGATCCAGCTTTTCTTCGTTGCCGCTTTTCCATGATGTGTGCTCTTTTTGCGCCCCAGAAATCCGATCACTAGTTTTCCTTTCCATTTTCATGACCCGCATCTCGGGTCGAAAAGCGCCACATGCTCCCGAGATGCACTCGGATGTACGGGTTGGTCCTTTCGGGAGTTGGTTCGATTCACATGACGCAGTCTTTGTTTCTGTCCCACAGGTCCACCGTTCCGTTCGCATGAGCGGGTGGAAAAGTTCTGCCCGAAAGTTGCATGGGTAACATCCAATATCGAATCTCGAGCTATTCCGAACGTTCGTCCGGAGCGTAGCCGGGCGACGGGAGGCCAGCACTGGTAATGGCATTAAGCTGCCCGGTAATAGTATCATCTTGAGAGCATTATTAAGCTCATGGAAAATTGCATTCGCCGGCATTGCAGCGAGAACATGCATGGCACCGCAGACGTCTGGGACATTCGCATGAGCACGCCGCTACGAACGTACGACCAGACACGGAGCAACTCAGCGTACACCGAACACTACAGGAAGTCGAATGAAGTGTGAACTGAGACCGTAAGGTGTAGCATGGAGTCGAAAATAAAAATGATCCCCGGTCTCCCCCTCGCACCACACGGAAAGACTGGGGAAAGACTTTCGCACTAGAACAAAGATCGTTCGGAAGGCTTTGCCCTGCTTGGGCAAACAGTGCAGATGGCGATGCTTCAGCTCATCGGAGGCCCAAGACCCCTCCTAGGGGAGCGCCGGATGGAAGTACCGAAGAGAAAGAGTTGATTGCAATATCGTCATCAGCATCATCGCCCTCAGCATTGTCATCCTGTCGAAAGGAAACGTTGGCGTGGCGTCGCACATCTCGCCGATCAGCGGGCCCCAGGGAGAAGGAGGCGTGCGCAAGGAGAGGAAGAAAAACACAAGGACAGGACAGATTTTCAATTTACATTAGAATTTCAAATGCCTTCAATAAATCATCACACACAAAACCGTGCCGGGAGGATGGGTGGATGCAATGGAAAGCCGGCACCGACACTCGACCCGAAGTGATAGAGGAGATGTGTGAGGTTGGTGACAAAAAGAGCACGGGCTGGTGGCAAAAAGCGGGCCGCACACGACGGCATGGAGTCGGCAGTCGATCTAACAACCGATACATCAACCCGACAATCCGGATGCGCTCTCCGGATGCCGAAAAACGCTCCATCCAGCGCTGGGGACGAACTTCCAGAAACCTATTTACGGTGAGGGTGCAACTCAGAAGGGCACAAGGAGAACGAGGGAGAGGGGGGGGGAGAGTAGCCGTGTGGTCGGGTTGCGACACGACAAGGCGGGATGGATCGATTTCCGATCGATCATCAGGCCATCGGAGGGTCCCGCTTGCGGAGCGCCAAACATGCCAAACGTCAATGTGGTACTCACTCCTTCCTTCGGAAAGCGGCAATACCAGCGTCCTTAAAAATGAAATTGCATCGGACCCGGACCATCCCGATGCGCAGAGTTGACCCGATATGCTCGTGTACGTGTGGACGACCGGGAAGCGCGCGATATTGCGATAGCAGAGCTGAGGCCTCTTAAACGAGGCTATCAATAAGAAAACGCTGACATAAATAGGGACACTTTCATTGCCTTTTGCGTGACACTTTTGCGTTGCCGCAGAGAAATCATTTGATGCACTCCTGGGTCTCCTTCAAGCCGAGCGTTCCCCGCAACCCCTGCCGAAGGTATCGCTTTTAAGGGAGAGGTAAATAAAAGGAAAACGACACGACAATCCCTACTGTCAACCCTTTTTTTCTGTTACCCCTTCCTTTGTCGTAAAAAAGGCTTTCCTTTGATGATCCAACTACATCCGGAAGTGTTCGGACAAACCCTTTCACTGAGGCCATTGCGGAGTCCATAAAAAAGGACCGTACTGGTCATAAATAAAACCGACACCCGGAGGGATCGACAGCGCATACGGCACAAGCGAGAAGGAGGAGATGGGTTCATGAAGTGGTACATTTATTGACATTTATAACTGGTGATTTGATGGAAGTAATTAAGACGGCAGGGGGGCGTCAAGGAAAGGGGCGAAATCCTTTCGAAACAATAAGCCCATTACAATCGCTCTTCCCATATGCACTGGACGGGAAGAGGTGGAGTTGAAAAAAATGGTTGGACACTTTTTCTTGTCTTGACAAATCGGTTTCCAGTGTTAAACGGTTTACAACCGGATCCTAATGATTTTCGTTTAAACGCTACCTGCTTCTTCCTGGGCGTAATGACTAATTTGGTTATGCCAACTCATTTTACTTGGACGTGGACAAGTCAAGCCTTCTTACCAGAGGAGGTTCGGTCTGGATTCGAACCCACGCTGTTTCGCGTGGTGCTATGAGTACACCAATGTTATAGACAGGCTAATTCTGTTGCAGCATGGAGTTTGATGATGTGTAATTTGTATTCTTATTAATTAAGTGTATGAAACATACAATCCAACACAAATTTTATGCCTTTTTATTCAAAACAGTTTGTAGGCGTAGGACATCAAAAAGAACTATCATATCGCCAACCTTCAATACAATTTAAAAACGCCTGAACTTGTTTCCACCTCAAATGAGTTCAAGAGAAATTAAAAATTTCCAGGAAATGCATATTTTCATTCAATTATTTCAGGAAAATTGAATACAAAATTATATTAAGTCGAAAAAACGGATCACTACTCGTCTTTCGAGCGACTCCATTTGCATGGAAATAATATTCCCAGTGTCGCATTATTCGGCTGACTCCATCAATTTGAATATTTTATCCATACACGCTACACACACACACACACACACATTGCTTTCGGTTGCCCTCGTCCTTGGCTCATTTTGCAACTCATTCATTATAATAATTTTTGACCACGAATTTCACTTTCCGACCGGTCGAGAATAAATGAGACTTTCCCACGAATGCCTACGATTTTGGCGTCACACCATTTCCCCATTATCGGCGGTGACGTTCGCTTCGTGTGACGTGGTGTATGTATGCATGACAATTCTCCCGCCCCTCGTCTCCTTTACCCCCGGACTTCGGACCGGATGTGCCGGGCAAACGAAGCGTCCACGAGAGTGTGCAAGTGCGCGGCATCAAGAGCGCATCGCCTGGTGAACCTTTTACACTTTTCAATCCTTCAACTTCAACGGCAAACACCACCACCACCACCACCCGTCCATTGCCACCAAAAGCGTGTGTGTCTACGCCAGGACACCGTGTCGGAACGTCCCTTCCTGGTGGGAGCTTCCCAAACCGAAACCGCACCGAGCAAGGAGCGGCCTGAAAGCTTTCATGCATATTTATAAATTATGCGCAAAGTGTTTGCGTCCTACGTACGTGCAATGGCGGTCGTGGACGGGCCTGCGTACGGTTTTAACGATGAAATGAGGCAAAAAACGATTTCTTTCCCACGTAGTCCACCACCTGACCGGAGTCGGCAAAGAATGGCTCCGAACGGGGTTATCAAACCTAATGAAACGGCTAAAATGACACAAACACAAACAGGGGAACCCTTCCGTCGGGGCAAATTCCGGTGTGCCGAAACCAACGTAGCCCAGCGCGCGTGACGCCGGTGACTGCTCCGTGGCGGACTGCACTTTTCCAGGCACTTTCCCGTTCATTCTGGACCGGCACAAAATGTACGGCCTGACGAAGGCCCAAACTTTGTATCGTTAGACGGTTATGATGTTGCTCGGGCCTGGTATTTCAATATTGAACCGAAAAGGGTTCAAACCATCCGAAAACGGGAACGCGCATTCAAGGGCACAATGTGTCTATCTAAAAGCGCTAGATGGACTTGGAATATGATTACGTTTTAATTAAAACGTAAAGCATAGTTTAGCAAGGTTCTCGGTTGATTTGTTTATTCAAAACATTTATAAATCTACCACACACATATTCTTCGTAGTATCAAAGGATAACGGCTCAGTTTATCGCGGACTTTATGAGATACTACGGTGCTGCATTGTTCTTTCTTAGCATCAGTAAACTTACAACCATAAATTTAAATTACATCGAACTCTTCATCTTGATGATATTAATTGTTTCAACTTGTTATCCTAGCTCTTAAACATCGCAAAACGTAAATAGTGTGCATGTCATACTGTTTGTGGCATCACCTTGCTATACACTGCCGACGAAAATGTATTACTATCGTAAGCCCGCCATGGTGCGGGTTCAGCGAAAACTTTCAAAGTTGCGGGGCGCGTTTGGGTTCGGTAATTAAACCAACGGCTGCTCACTTCGACCGTCGGCGCTCTCCGGTTTTCATTTGCCGGAGGGTTGAAAATAATGACCGCACCGAAATCGGGCGGAAGTTTGAAACCTTAAACAACTTGTATTAATACGTGCACGAGCCTACACCGCACCGGTGGACGGTGCTTACACCTTCCTGCCACGGGCAGGCGAACTCAAATATTGCCACCCCCGAAATCGCCATGCGACCAGAGATTCACCCGACACGGTAAGCCGCTTCCCAACCAATGGCCACAGGGAATATAGTTTTAATGATCTGTCTTGTTCTCGAAGCTTACGTTTCGAGCCGGTCTTATTGTGTTTAGTGCAGGTCGACTGCTTAGGACTGTTTTGCCGGTGGTTTTGCAATTGTTCCTTTTATTGACCGGAGCCAAAGTTCCATAATCCAATTAGTCTCGAATAATCTTTTTACACCACTGCTACCTGGCCAGGCGGAGTGCGCGGTGGGACAGTGAGTCCCTATGAGCAACATGTGTCTAAGGGATTGCGCTATGGATTTGCGGTAATCATGGCTTCTTTCCCGTCCAACGAGCTTGCGGAAAGATGTTCTCCATCCACAACCTTTTCTGTTGAGCTTGTTTTACTTAATCCAGGTACAATTATTTGTTGTGAAATGAAGAAACAAGAAAGATTGCTGCAAATTGCTGAGTAAGTCTATCCTAAAGTCTTCTGTCCATTTTTTCTTCATTCGTTAAACATCGCCTGATTGCGTATTCATTCGACAAATCAAACTTCTAAATTATCTAACGTTTTCGAAAACCTTCAGGGAATAGAAACCCAAATTTGCTGTGTTTATAACTATTTCATGAAGAACCGTCGCTACGTTGAAGAAGATGAACGTTGTTTGCCGAAACGAAAGACAATTCCTTACAAAACCGGATCGTATAATATGCATACCTGATGGATTTACGGCAAATATTACGTTACCATTCCTCAAATTTCTCGCCTTCCTGCATTGAAGCTGTCGACTTACCGGCCACACGTGAGCACGGCAGGGAAAAGATCCGTTTTCGCAGTCATCGAGTGCGTTACCACAGGTTTTCCAACATCGCCCATCAGGTGACTCGTGACCGTAGCCGTTAGGAGTCCCTTGGAATCCAATCCTACCCTGGCGTGCCAGCACACGGAAAGGTGGGCGAGAAGAGTGACAGCAACCTTCTACTTTCGCAAACTGCACATGACAGCACGCTAGACCACATCGCATAACTTCCGTGCAACGAATGCTTCGGGTGAAATCCATACGGGACCGTATGGGAGGAAAAAAAACAAGACGAAATTGCTCACTTCTGCTAGAGGAGGAGGCTCTGCCTAGGCAACGAACGTGAGAAATGAATTCTTGAGGCTGTGGTACGGATATGAGAACACATACCGAGATCGCAATCAGCTCCAATCAAATCGAGTGCGGACTCCTCCGGCTCCTATTTGCAGAGCAGGAAATATTGCAACCTCATCATATCACCGGAACGGCGCGTGAGAGATTCGGAAAATCACCACGATCTCCTTCCGCAACCATGCGGCAAGGAGAGATGGCACACGACAGCGAAGGAGAGTAGAACTCGAATGGTCAAACGGCACATAAAAATGTTTACTTATTTGTCCAGCATATTTGCAACGGCCGAGCGGCATGTTTTATGATTGGTTCAAGTGCAATCAAAGCCACATACGAAACCTCTTTGCAAGTTGCGGTTCGAAGCCACACACTGTCAGCCATAGGCGACGCGACGATAGGCTGCCCGTGTTGGACAAGCTGTACGAGTTGGTATGGAATGAACCTTATTTCAACGTCTATGGTAACATCTTGATTTTGAGTTCGATGAAGAACGGCATCGCATGGATTATGGCAGTAAGGGTTCTCGGTGTGCGTTAGAATACATGGCATGCATATTCATTTCAATTTTAATAGTTTTAACTATCTTTCATGAACCGGAAAGAACCTTTCAGAGTTCGTCCCTTAACTCTAATATGAAAATTAAATTGCGATACGTCCATAGTCCTTGAAGTAAGTTCTTTTTCATTGTACATGTCAACAATTTGAAGAAAAGGGTAAGAAAGAATGTCGGAGTTCAGGTGGAGAACTGAAGGTAGGGAAAGAGACGAAGAATTGTATCAAAATGCAATATTCATACTTAAACAAATCAAATTTAAGTTGCAGGGTTGAAGGTTTTCAAAGGACCTTTTGTTCTGCCTTCTCTCCAGCAAGATATTTCGATATTTATTAGAACGGGATAGTAAAATATGCTGCAACCCGAGGTTGTTTCATATGCTTCACAAACTTTCAAGAAGCATTAATAACCTTCAACAAGCAACTTTCCCTCCGTAACATTCACTCACAAGATGTCAAATGGTTTAGCTCAAGTGCAATCATGACCTTTTCTTTACGGAAGACAAATTATCTGTCCTTTGGCCAAAAAGCAAAAAAGAAAATGTACGAGAAAAATTTTAAACCCTAAAGAAACACAAATGTCCCGGACCCGGACTAGTTGAGGCTTTAAAAAATGGCTACAGTATTTGGAGCTAATAACGCTCATAAACGCCTGTGCCGAGCAAAGCACCGGCCGTGGGAAGCGGGGCAGCAAGACAAGGGCGCTGTCCAATGTGTCGCAAATGTTTGATAAATGGTGCGACCGGGCATGGGTCAAGCTGGAGCGAACCCTTTTCCGGCCGAGGAACGGTCGACAGAAAAGAGCGCTACGGGAAACTGTTACGTTTGCCGCAAGAAATTCCGGACCCTTCAGGTGGAAAGGGGGTTAAAACTGCCCAAGACAGCACGGGACAAGTGGGCGACGTGGACGGTAGGATATAGTTTGATCTTTTTAATTTTCCTTTCCCCCGCCCAGCAGCAGGACGGTTGACATTATCGTACACATTTTTTCAGTTCAACAGAGGGCCTGAAAGAGGAACGAGAAAACACACGCATACAGACCGTGTATCCTCTCGCACATGCCCAATCTCGGGTGCCGGAGGAGGCTTGCGGCAAAAGAAACTTTGGCCATTCATCGTGCTGTGTCTTGGCACGCGGCGGAGCGCGCGTGCGAAACTTCAAACTTTGCGGATCCCGCGGTAGCCGAGCCCCGGGTCGTGCGAAAATAATTAATCAAACTTACCGAAACGTCAGCGTGGTCAGCGGTCGGTATGATTTATGGCTGCTTAGGTCGGCCATCGGCGTGCCCCAGAAATCGTTCCGGAACACCTGCGCCATCGGGCTGAGGCCGAGCACGTCCTTGTTGAGCGTGATGGCGGGGATGTCGTCGTGCACGAAGTCGCCCTGGATGCCGTTCAGATAGCACAGGGCCGCAATTAGCCCGACGAGCAGATACCGGCACCAGTCGTGCCGCTCCGCCGTGCGCGGGCTCACCGGCGCCGGTAGACCGGTGACATTACCGAGCGGCCCGGGCTGGACACCGGCCGAGCCACCTTTCGTGCCGGGTTGTCTCGCCGGATGTCGGCTGCATTCGGTCGAACCCGCGCAGCAACCAGCACCGCCGCAAGCCTCCGATGGCTGCTGGTGCTGGAGCTTAGGATGGTGATTATGCTGCTGCTGGTGCTGCTGGTGGTGGTGGTGGTGATGGTGGTTATTATTAAGAGCATCTTCAATTTGTGCTGCTTTTTCTGAGGCACTCAACGACGACGATGATGATGATGACGACGATTTCAAAATGGATGATATTGAGCAGCACCTTTGGCACGAGAAGGACGACACCGGCGGTGGCGTGGTCGACGAGGGCGTTGTTGAGGATGACAATTTTAACGACGATGATGATGACCGTGAAGATGATGATGATGGTGACGATGCCATGCAGGACAGGCAAAGGGAGCTAATCATGTTCTGAGAGGAGAAGGAGGAGGAGGAGGAAGAGGACGATGGTGATGCTAATGGTGATGGAATAATGTTTGCCGTGTAGGCCGCCGGAGAGGGAACCGAGGGCGAGTGGTCCCAGCGGGAACCGTGGCCCGTACGGCGTCCATGCTGCTGCTGCACCGGCTGCACCGGGTTGTACACGATCGTAACGCGTCGCTTCATTTCGAATTCTACTTCGCTATCCTTTCCCTTTTTTTTTCGCTTTTCCACCTATTCACTCGAGCACTTTCTTCCGCCTTGCTTGGCCACTTGTGCTCATCTTCGGTGCGCAACGAACGGCGAACGAAAAGGGGGCGGCGTGAACCGTTGTCAAACGCGCTGGCCCGCTCGCATCACGGAACGGAAGCGGTTTGCCGATTTAATATCGATTTCTTCTAAACTGCACTTCACTCGCGGGTGGGAGACAGGAAGCGCCTCAGTGGACACTAATTTTCACCAAATGCACTCTGCGCTACTACAGCGCTCCTTACGGACACTTCACGCTTTCCTGCAAAAGAAATGAATCGCATTGAACCAAACCACTTCAAAGTGTGAGCTTGGAAAAATCATGCCCTATTGCATTTTCATCTCGGGTTACTTGGTTTTGTTCTTTCTCGCCCGTTCTTCCTTCTGCTGTATATCTTCTTTTTTTTTTCTTAGCAACATTAGGACACACTCGACGGAAGCGGTTTCGGTTTCAATGCACAGTCTGCAATCGGAATCTTGCAGCGCAACTGGGAAGAGAAAACGCAGCACCCATCGAAGACGATTCCACTCACGAAAATGCACCGCCTGCCTTGCTCCATTCGCATGTTCACGGTGGTTGGTGCTTCATTCGCAATCTCGGTTCCTTTTTTGCCTCTCATTTCCACACCGTTGAACCCGCAGGCTATAAGTCGCCGGCCCTGGTTCCCTTAAACCGAGATTCGTCTTTCATGCTGCTTCTGCCAGTCCACTGACCAGTTGGGCCGAGGGGAAAAGGTTGCCCTACGAGGTAAGATCAAAATCAAAAACACTGAGGCTCCGGCATCCGGGAATTTCTTCCGATCCCTCCACCTTCGTCCAATGTGCACGGTGTATCACATTCATCATTTATGTGGCGAGCTGCAAGGAAAATCTCCCGGGAGTGGACTGCTTTTAAGCGGCGCTTCCGTGCACCGTCCGTCCACTTCGATGCGATTTGGCTGGGAAGGAAAACAAATCTCTTTCTTCAACCGACGGTTCCTTTTTTTCTTCTTCTTCTTTTCTTCCTAGCCCATTCTGCTGTGCTGCTTGCCATCTAAACCCGTTCCGTCGGCCGCTGGTTGCAACAATTTCGGTGTCGAATCGCCTAACTCAGCCCGACAGCCTTCTGCCCTGCCCGGAGTCCCGGTGGAATTCGGCGGTCGGTTCTTTCTAGTTTATGGCTTCCTTTCTTTTCATGCGCCCGACTCCGTCGATGCTGGCGAATGCTGTGAAAGATACGATGAGAAATATACATGAATACACAAGGCACACATACAAAGCGCAATGGAGAGTAGACGCCTTTCACTGGAACACAGCGAGAGCCCGAGATAGGGATGATGGAGACCAGTCGCCTGCCCTCGGACGCGTGGAACGTTTCATTTTCTTCGAGCACCCACCGAAAATGGCGCACGACGCAAGTTTTCGGTGTGTTTTGATTTATTCACGGCTTGCTATGGTTTCCGCTATCAGTGTGTGCCGGTTCGCACACGTTCTTCGCCGAACACCGGATCAGCGCTTCCTTCGGTTGGGCTCGGCCTGCTCGGATACGGCGAATTTTCGAGCCGGAAAGAAATCGTTCTTCAAGCGCTAGAACACAGCGAAACACAATCGTCTGGATGCTCTGCTGCCACCAGCGGGAAGCTTTAAGCACGATACGCGTCCACGTGGAAAATTTGCAGCACATTTCCTCCAGAGGCCACCAGCAGCGCTAGCGGTCCCCGTACCGTTGTTCGTGCCTCGCCTCCGGCAAATGGAAAAATAAATACTTTATTTCATTATCGCGAACGGTGTTTTCCGAAACGCACAGATTGGTTCATTGTTTACGGCGGCCGAATCTTGTTGGTGAAATTGGTGTAATAAAACTTGATACTAGTTTTTGCGTACGTTGCAGGTGGAAACAGGCAAAATAAAGCAAGTGGAAAACGAGAGCGTTTCGAGGGGCTAAACTCATCACCTCAGCTTCATTTCTGCTTCATTTCCGAATGATCGCCAACGAGGTTGCCGTTACGCGCGAAGCACCAGCTCTGCGCTCAAGATTATTCCAACCGTTTGTAAATAAATGATAAAATAACACTGTTCAACGTTCCAGCACTCTCCAGCGTTCGTGGAATGCTGACTTGCGAATGCTAATTTGGTAAGGTATGCTTGCTTAGGCGGTGATGCGTAGTCATGAAGGAAAACAGCAAGATGGTGCAGCTGTTTTATGAGGCTGTTGAGCATGGCAGCTGCGTGGCCGTGGGCTAGCATAGTGCTTGTGCTGAATGTCTCAAATGTATTGACGAGGTTCTTTTGCTTTTACATACATTTTAAAAATACATGCTAAGTTGAAAACAAACAACTTCATCCTGTGTCTTTGCGTAAAACGCCAAACGGGTGATAGAATCCGATAACCTTTGCGTTAATCTAACGTGGCTTCAAATAATTAGAACGCACTTAAAATTTTATTCAACCGCGGGAACGCAACCGAACAAATAAGGCCAATCGGTGCACAACAACTAAATCGCGGTCTAACTATCAAAATCCCGCTTTTTTGGGCAAGTCTCCATCAACGCGTACATGTCCATCCAGGACGAGATTAATCATCTATTCAAATGGGCAAAAATGCGGCTGTGATTGCATGAATAATGCATTCTCCACCGAGCAGCGAATTTATATACCCAGCGTCAAGAGTGGCATGTCGTCCATCTTCCAAAAAACACACTGTTGCATGCAGATTGCACTTTTCCGCCGCACTAATCAGACCACGGCGGATCATAATTTAAACGTAACCCTACACCGCAAGTCCCATCTGCGCTTCCACGCTCGCCCGCGGAGTGATATGAATAAATAAATAATGACCACAATTTACAGCGAAAGTCAATTATTCATCCTAATGAAGTGAAGTCGTCACGGTTGCGATTGGACAGGGTCGGGGAAATGTTAATACGATTTCCATTGCAATCGTTAGTGCAAAACGTGTCCGCCTGAGTGACCGCTCCGGAAGTGGTGGACGTGAATTGCATCTGGCATCGTGCCTTCAACTGCCGCTCCGTCCTAAATAGGCTTTTTCGCCGGCGTAGCCACCGTGCCACAGATGGCAGGACCTACCGCTGGTCCTTTTGGTGAAATTTGTATATTTTCGCTGCTCTCTTATGCACACAAACACACCGTCACAATTACTTATCTTCCGGCGGTCATACTGGGTTATTTATTCGGGGCCAGGGCTTTCCCCTTGCGAGAAGAGCGTCAAGCGCGAACGGTATTGCCACGCCATCATCGCCATCGTCATAATCGTGCCATGTGGAGCCGACGTGCGGCAAGTTTTGCCGGACTCCTGATGTACGGCCTGCAGCTCGAGGCGTTTGAATCACACGGACCCCTTCCGTGTTGTTTGTTTTTGACATCCGCCGGTGCCGGGCCAGAACTGGCTGGCGCGAAATAAGTTCTTCAATTTATTTTCAAATAACGTGATAAGGTGTAGTATAATAATAAAAGTGTGCCAGTGCGCGAATGCGGAAGTCTGATGACCCGGGGCCGACGGAGCAGTAAATTCGGTTAGAAAATCGCGCTCCCAGCGTTAGAACCATTGCCTGTGTCGCACAGTGCGCCCCGTCGTAGGACTTTGGAACATATTATTCTGCACCTCTTGTGTAGTTTCAGAAAGCATCAAACATTTGAACACCGAATTCGTTTTCCTTTGTTCGAACATGTGTTTCAAAATATTAAATATACATAACAAAACTTGAATTAATTATGTTCCGCTTTAACTATTGCTTTAGCTTGTGAAGGTAATCGCTTAACAAATGCGTTATTATTATTACACGGGAAAAGGATGAAATTTACCCTCAATTTATTGGCCACCGTGATTCCACTGTGCGCTGCGCCCTTTGGCGCAGGTACCCCTGTCGGGCGTGTGGTGCAAACGATTTGAACTCAAGCGCTCGGGCACCGCAGGAGCCTAATTATTTAATTAGAATTACTGCAAACGGAGGGGAAGGCCACACAAACGGTGGTTCCGATGCGGGCACCACGAAGAAACTGCTGGAGACTGTTGCGGTGGACTGCGCTGCTTCGCGAGATCTTCGTGTTTAATTATAATCTCATATTAAAACCAACTCAACAGAATAATTTGCGTGGCCGTGATGGGGAAGTGCTGGCTGGGCGGGGTCGAGCTCGGGACACAAATATCAAACCCGGCTCGAAACGGAGATTGCTCCCGGTTCGGGGCAGCAAGACCGATGTGAATGTGATTCACATAAACCCCCGCGCCGTCATTATGGAAATTGTGCATGGCGTCGGAGGCCGAGCCGTACACATTCACGCTTCCCACAGTCGGAGGACCTTTCCCCGGCGCGTATGTCATGTCACTCGGAGTGCGGCCGGCAACGACAATGAATTTCGCGGAACTTTGCGCACCCTGTTTGGCCGTATCTGGGGTGATTTATCTCGAATTTTCGAATGCGCCAGCTCACCGCCACCGTCCAAGAGCCTACCTTCGCCCGGAAACAGTATCTTTCCCGTTCGGAAGCAACTTCCCTGCGTGTACGTTTTTAGCTGCAAGGCACGTGCCTACCAAACAACACGTCCTGCCTGAAGTCCCGGCACCGGTTCGATGCCCGCGGCTCACTGCCACGCCGCGGAAAAGTCAGAAATGCTAGCTTTCCTGCACAACTAATCATCGGCCGCCGTTTGTCGCTAGGCAGCATCGGTAATCACACCAAACCCAACGAGCCTTTGGGGATGCTTAGACAACCGGCAAGCCAATCCGGGAAAGCTAACTCGCTCGACAGCAGCATGGCTGTTTGTGTTGTGGATGAGGGTTCTTTTGGCGTCGAGTCGGCCAATGCAAGAACCTCCGGATACGACTGGCATCGAAGCAGCTAATCACTCTGAATGACACTCCATTATTGATGCAATTTTACCTAAACCGGCGCTTGGAATGCTGGCCAATTTGTGTTCGAGTCTGTGGAAGGCCTGGAGCAAACTGGAACAACAGCCACAGCACACGAGAGCTGTCCCGAAAATTACTCATAATACTGACTTATCAATGAGTGGATCTGCTGTCACAACCCCGTCGTTCGGAAAAGAAAATGTTGTTATGACGTTTGTTTGTTTATAGAGCTGTCAAACCAAACGTGTTGATAAATTATTCAAAAATTATTCTTTCTAGAAATTTGCGAGAAACAAAATCCTATAAACTAAATGAATAAATTTTTTGAACAGTTAGGCAAAACACAAACAACACTTTACGGGATTACGTTTAACTTTCGACTAGATCTGTGAATTTTTTTCCGTTTTTCGAGTGTTTGTCATTAAAAAAAACTGTCCCTGGAGGACAATCTAATTTGCCTGCACTCGTATGCAGTGCCACATCGAATAAAATCCCTGTTTCCTGGCCCGAATGGGGAAGCATAAAATTGCGCATTATTTTTGCATATCAAATGAAAATCGCACCAAAAATCTGCACCAGATAAAAGTGGCTCCAGCCCAGCAGCAGAAGTGGCATGAAGAATCAGCGCATAAATTTAAACAACCGAAAATAAAGAAAACTGCAGTTCGGGTTCTGCACAGCAGAAGCTCACCCACAAAACATTCCTGGCAGGCGCTCACACACATCGTTCCGTCGAGAACAACCGAGAACAATACGCACATATCTTGATCGTGTACACCCGTCTGTCCCCATTACACTTCAAGTGCTTTTTCATCGATAAAAAAGGTATAATTTCCCGGCTCGAACACTCGGGTTTCCCGTGTGTTGCCTTCACCGCCCCCCTTCCCGCACGACCTGCACCCCACCGGTCACCACGCTATCTATTGAGTTTCATCGAGTGTGCATTAATGTTTATTACTTTCATTTTCATGTGTCCCCATTTTTATCGGGCAATCTCCTGAAAGGCTATACGACTTCCATCATCGCCGGTTGATGTTCCGCCGCAACGACACCTTTGGAGTGGGAGCTTTAAAAAAAAAAACAACACAAAAAAAAGATGGTGGTTTGGTGGAGGAAGAAAGAATGGAAAATAAACCTGCGAGACACTTTCGTCGCAGCAAATGTAATAAAATGTCCTGCCACCACGACGGGTATTTTAAGTGACCCACGGAGTACTAAGAATACCCATATTGACGACAGCCTAAGGCCCGAGCAACAAAAAAAAAAACAACGCAATACTTAGCGGTTGGCATTAAAATATGCTTGCCTATCTTTAGGCGCAGATGATCATTAAAATGGCGCGTCAAGTCGGGAGAGCGGCGGCCATTTTGGGCCGGAAGGCAGCGAATGCGAATGCCATTTGCCCACTCGCTGTGAAAGGGAGTCCCGTAATGAAGCAACCAGCCCTCCGACAGGGTAACTGTTTTAATTTCTTTATCTTGGACAGTAAATCTTTGCACAGTGTGCTTCCCTTTTTTTTCTTCTGCGTGTTCTCCGTGGTCTTTTTTTCTGCTTTCTGATTTTTCTTTTGATAATTTCACTCATCGTTTATGCCCCATCCCGAACGAATGAAGGGTTAACTAAATGGCGGCCGGAGAGCGGCGCGATGGCAAAGACGAAGCTGAAGGATGGACGCGCCTTCCATGGTGGCAAACGAAAAACCTGACAACGTGCGAACTGTCTCACGGATGATTCCCATTTTGCATAATGATCTCGTTTATGATGTTACGTGAAACGATGACTGGAAACTCAACACCCAACGCGACGGGACGGGTTTCTCTTCCGCTAAGGTGGCCGCATTTGATGGCCGAAAAGCGGGGAGCGTCTTAATGGCCGTACCGTCGAATATGTCCTGCCGCCTCGTTACCAGTAGAAGGTGGCACCGCATTTGTCAGCCATTCCTGCGAGCCATCATCGTCCGTCGAAGTGGCGCGATTCTTAGGGCAAGGCGACACACAACAACAACACGAAATATGCTCCGTCCACGATCGGACACGATGTAATGGTGTGTAGCATATTTTTCGCCCCACCCCCTCCCAGTGCCCAGCACTTTCGAACGGCGACCGAAAATAATAAAGTGAAGTCCGGGAGAAAGTGAAGACCACCGAACACAAAAACGCAACGGTTGTCTTCGGGTCGTGTCCTCTCGCCCCGGGACGATACACTTGGTTGTCTATTGAAGGCTCTTGCTTCTCCTTCGCGCTCATTCTCCCTCCTCCTCACCGGCGCGCTCTATCCTCCGTCCTTCGATGCGCCTGCTCGAGAATCATAAATCAAATAAATTAACGACATTCACGTGCGCCATTACTTCGGCCTTGCGGAAGCCCCGGAGTATCCGTAGCCGGTTTGGCGCTGCTGTGTGGACGGGATAGAATTTTCGGTGCCAAAAAGCCACATCCTTCAGCTGCCCCGAGCGTTCCACCTATGCAATCCACGGTCTGCCTGCAACGAAACCAAGCCGACCCCTCGGTGCCGGAAGTGTAGTCGATAGCCGGAGGTTAGCAGACAAAAAACCCTCACCCGCTAGCCCCAACTGTTCAACTTCCGACGTATCGGGTGAGTGGAAGGGGGCGATTGACCACAGCTGAGGTCTCGATTCGTGAACTGCTCGGCACGGTTTCTTCTTCCTCGATCGAGACCCGCACCCGGACACATTCTGCGGCAGGCAGGGCGACCATGACGTGTCGTACCTTCATTAGGGGATGTGAAATTTTCCACAATTCCGTCGACTGGTGAAGAGAGGGGTTGGAGGGGGGGGATAAGCCCACGACACGAGGAGCGAAAACCACACAACATCGCTGGCGCACACTGATAACGGGATCCTCTGCCGCCGCCGACGCGTTACGGTGTGGGCGTCTTGGAGTAAGCTCGGCGTCATCTTCCATCTTCAGCACATTTATTATCGCATAAATTTTCATAATATTATGCATGCCTTGGTGGCAGCAGCAGCAGCATCGTCGTCGTCGCCGCATTGCCTTTTTATTTTCTCCCTCAACCACCACCGCCACCATCCTCTTGCTTCTCCTTCGCCTAAGCAGGAAGGTGGTTATTTCTGCCGTTTTAAGGACACTCGTGGCCCTTTGTCGTGGCGGGCTGTGATATCCTCGGCTGCATGATATAAATAATAATAGCAGTTATATTGCTATCATCCACCTACTGCTTCCTCCCTCTGTTTTCCCCCTCCACACACACACACACATACAAGCAAACAAAGAGCACGAGAAGACCTGGGCAAGTGTTTTCTGCCAAACGTATGTCACACACCGTGAAGTAATCGCGAGGGTTGAAGGTGTCGCGCGTAAGCGTCATATCCATATGGTTTAGGCTTTTACTGTGCCAAGGATCACGCACACACACACACACACACATCCGAGAACCAAAAGAAAAAAAACCACACATAACCGTAGACAACGCCCACACTCCAACTGACGGGTGAGAAGTAATGAAATTTTCACGCAAGCCGCAATGAGAACGCTGTAATGTGATTACGGCTCGCGGGACAAATGGTTCGGGATTGTGTGCGCCTGTGTGTGTGTGTGGGAGTGTTTGCCACCAGGCGCCTCCATTTTTAATAAAAGCTGGGTCTCTTTTACGAGATTGGCGGTGATGCATAATTTTAACGGAATCACACGCAGTATAAAGGCCAAATTGGATGGAGGGAACTTTCAACCCCGGCTTTCGCGCTCGCAACTGTCACCGTTGATTAAAATGATAACGCCGATGATGCCAATCGAGTGGATGATTCTCTTTTTTTTCCATGCCACGCGTCAGCTAAGCTTTTCACTAACCTGTTTGGAAAGCTTCATCCATTTTTTTAGAACGTGGGTGCGATAGAATATGAAACGTGAAATAATGTGACTTCTTATCGCACTCGCATCAAAGGTTGTTTTTTTCCCCCACAACGCGTTTTTATTTTTTCGTGTACTCACACAACATTCCCCTAGCTAAAGCTTTTTATTGTTAAACCCCCTTTTTTATGATGATATCCGGCGGATTTGAAAATACTTTCAACGAACGACGAACGACCTACAACTGGTGGAATTTTCGGTTAATCATCATAATCCTTTTTCAAATCAATTTTTCCCCACCCCTTTTCCTCCCTGCCCGTTTGCCTTCGAAATTCTAGTTCTTGCGGAATTTTCTCCAATTTTTATCTTGCACCTCCCAGACGGTACGATATTTATTCAAATGTTTGCACAACGCCAATGAAGAGATAATTCCTGCTGCTGCGAGATATTCGTTGCCAAAATAAAATCCCACTCAAGCAAAGCGAGACCTTTTCCTGCCCAGGGCCCATTTTTTTCCGCGCCGGCGATGCGAAGGGTTTTTCGGATGATTTTTCCGACAAAATCGGTACGACGTACGTGCGAGTGTGTGTAGGCATGTGTGAGTCTGCTCATCTGGTACATTACTCGGCTCGGTATGTGCAGACATGCGAGACTGGAGTGCCTTTTCGCTTTAAGCGAAAGCCGGCCACGACTTTCCCGACGAAGCCGCCCGGTAATGGTGAGATTTATGAATCTACAGATAACCTCTCACCCGGATTGCATGTGTCTCTGATTATTTTCCGTTCGCCAGCTCGGACGGCCCACTCACTGGCGGGTTTCTTCACTTTTCCCCCCACCCGCCTTGGTGTTTTCTTTCTTCGCCTGCTCGTTTCCCCTTCTCGCTCGCACACATTCGGATGGTTATTCCCGCAATTGAAATGTGCAAATTTGGGGATTTTCGTCCTCGTTCCCTGGGTTCTTCCTTCAACTTGTCGTAAGGGTTTTTTTTTTGCTTCCTATTTCCACTTCGTCGATTCGATCGTCGAGGGCCGATTATCGAACCCGTTCGAAAGTCGAACTGTGCGCCTCGTAATTGGGTCTCTCGGGAAAAGATGGCGAGAAGAGCAGCGCTGCTTGGAAAAGAAAAAAATCACAAGTCACACTCGAGGTTTGTGCTAGAAGCCGGAAAGCTTTAAAAACACGGTATCTCAGAGCCGGGAACGAAAGCGAACTGACTGGTGTGATGCACAAATCCGAAACGCGGGTGGAGAAAAACCTTCCAAACGCAGCCAGCAAAGGCGGCTAACAATCTGGTGAACTATGGCAATAGGTGGATGGCCGGTGCCTTCATTCTAAGGGAAGCAAGCGAGCGGATGAAGAGGGAAGACGAGGCTGAGTAAATATGACCTAAGTGGCTTCGAGGTTTAAAAAAATAAAGCCCCGGTTCCGTGTTTTCCCCCTCTGCCAACGGAAGCACGGTTTACGCTAGCTAATGGAAAAATACTTAAGGAAACTGATTCGCCGATTCAGTGTTTCACTCTTGATTGGAGGGGATTTGTACGGATAGATTTGTATAAGTTTAACGTCGATACTGGGATCATTTGAACAGACTTTCCCAGCAGAGGGGACAGTGGGAGGAAAACTTCAACGCTTTTCCGACCCTCATCAAAATCTTGTTAATCGTTTCAAACTCATCTGGGTGGTTTTTTTTTCGGGAAGTAAAAATGGATACACTGTGAAACAAGCAATCGGTTTGGTAAGTGAAATGTCTTTTTCGTTGTTTTTTTTTAACGAAATAGATATTTCAAATCGAAGAAGAATGCTTCATGGAATGGTAGCACAGAGCCAGAAAGGAGCGAATAATATTATTTAACAAAGTTTAAATCATGCCACCACCATTTGACCTTCGCGGTAATGCTGGGTTGGAGCGAAAGGACGGTACAATTTTTCATATTATGAAACGATGCCATCTTCAAACTCACCCAGCGTGACGCAAGCAGCAATAAGCTAATCCGTCCCGTGCTTTGTCATTGAAGACTTGAAGACACCCAGTGATTCGCATGTAGCCACGCTCTGACGGCCTGTCTTATAGTGGAATACCGTCCTCCGTCAACGTCATCTAGCCGACGCGGAAGTTACATGATTCTTCTCTTTTTTTTCTTCTCTTTCCTCACATTAACCGGGATGTTGTTCATTGCTGAAACGATTTTCTAGCTGGTGGCACATTGCCATTTTCCACTCGTCAATTTGTGCACCCTTGAGCAGCGGCGCGGAACACAATGCTCGAGGCTTTCATTTTGACGAATGACGGCAGCTTCTTACTACCGCCTCTGCCGACGCCGCTGAGGTGTCACATGAGGATGCTCAGGGAAACGTCATCGCAGCTCGTGTTGTCATATGCAGCTCGTATTCACGACGTATTGTGCAGAGCTCAATTAACACATGGGGAAAAATAGGCACGACCGACGTGAAACCCTTTACAAATGTGTAGTTCCACAGTAGTTCTTCAGTTTCTAGTGCTTCCCTAGGAAAGCTTCCCGTTACTCTTTTACACTACTGAACAAAACAAATAACCATCACTATTCGCAAAATTTTACAGAATTGAAAGTGTGCAAAAAGAGTGTAAAACATTCAAAAGTATTTAAATCATGCCATCAAATTAGAAACTTTAAGTAATTGCACCTAAGAACGTATCGGGTGACAGCCTTGCGAGCAACTCATCCATCACTGTAAGATGCCGCTTCTCGGAAGGAACATTGAACATAAGAATGTTCCAACAATTTTTTTTTTTATGAGAAAGATATTTAGCTCGAGCTTTATCATTTTCACTGCATATGCTATTCCACGGTCGGTGGGGGAATGCGTTTGGGGGAAACGTTTTACATTCCGGTCGTTTCCAACCAGAATCAATTTTCCCTCGAGAGCTAGCGTATCGAGTTTCCGGCCGCCCACGACGCGGGCAAACCGGAAAACCTGTGAGTGTGAATTTCCTTTTGCTTGAGCTCTGCCAGTGGCTTAACTGTGTTGCTTGTGTGTGTGTGTGCTTTTTTTCACGCAATTTTAAGCACGTCAACTTATGTTGTTGTTTTATTTTCATCCCCACGCGGTCCTTCAGTTACGTCACAGTGTTTGCGTGGCGGCGGTGGCGCACAATGTGTTGATGTGGTTCCGCTTGTTGTTGCTGAAAGCGGAAGTGGGGTCCCGCACGGACCACTTTACGCGTGCGGTAGTTCTCCGGTTTCAGCCTCGGCTCGTCGTACTCCCCGGACGAGCATTGCCACCAAGGGAGGTGATTCGCAGAAGCGCGGCGTGAGCGCGATGATTTCTTTCGTCGACCTCAAAAACCGCATCGATTTACGTCACACACGCACACAGGTTCCCGCGTTCAAGTGATTCCTGAGACCGGAGGATCGCACCGATGGAGCATGTTACTGTCGGGGGTTCAATTTACGCTGCTTCCTGTTGGATGATTGCACCGAGCCCGGGCGCCCGACAATGTAGCCAAAATGCTGTTGCTCGCAAAGGGCCGGAAGGAAGGACGACTGATTCACAGCCGTGCAACCATGCGGCATGGGGAGGAGTTCTACGGTAGTGTGGCAAGGTCGATAGACGAGCGGTAATTGAACCTTATTACCGAACAATCGACACTCAGCGGAACAGGAACAATCCACCAGCTTTTTGCACCTAAATCTGCGCCCGGTTGGATGGGAACTTGTATGGGGGGCGGTATAGTGACTCTCCAAGTTTTCCTATACCCTATACCGCTTGCATACTAATGAGCTGGGAAGATTGGCGAAAATTTACGACCCCCGTTTCCCATCATCGATAGGTCTTTATCTGTGGCCTCCATCGGACCAACCACTGTGACCGGCACACGAAAATAATACCAAGCGGGAGTTGCTGAACGCCGTTGGCACGTTCCTCCGAGGGTCAAGAACGAGAAAGTGCCCAGTTGCTAATGATGACGATTTAATTTGTCGCCGGGGAACGATGGAAAAGTTTCGGCCCCGAAGCGAGTTTGTGTGTGTCGGGCTTCATCGTCTGCACGCGCGTTTGCCAGCAGGAGCGTCTTCTGGAGTGGTCGGGTACACTTGGGAGCTTTGGGCTTTGGGCTTCGGGAACTAGAAACAGCGCCACGAGCTCCAGCGGATACTTACCGAGGAGTCAGAATGCCTCCCGGCACGCCACACACCACGATCCGTGTTTTCAACGCTTGACTTAACCCAGGTCCCGGTGGCTCTCGGACATCACGCTGTTCCGTGCAAGAATAACTTCCTTCCGGAGAAGACATTGGAAAATTTGTCCTACCGCTGACACACTCCCGTGTGTTGGGGAACAAATCCCATTCCGACATGATTCCCTCCACTCTTTCGTTCCACTCTCAGTTCGTCCCCGTTCTGTTCCTATTATTTTTCCAGTCTATGACGCGCGCGCGATTCCCTGTGGACTTTGTCCATCGCCGTCTGGTTTTATGTTTCTGGCAATTTGCCCCCGCGCGCACGAACTTCTCCAGCAACTGCAACTGAAGGCTTGAACTTATTCCTTCCACGCTGTGCCCCCAAGTTTACCTCCCCCGGCACCAAGTAGTTTCCTTCGTAGTTGGTAATTTTTCCACCTCCTGCCACCCGACAACTTGTCACTACGCAACCCCGCGCCGATCGGTCCGTGGCGGATGTACGAAGCAAAACTAATGTATATTCTCGCCGCTTGTCCCATGAATAAAATATTTTTATTATATTCCTCCACACTCCCGGTCTCCTCATGGGCTCTCCCATCCACTCGCCGTCGTCTGCTGCCGTCCATGGTCTTCAATGGCTGGTCGAAGTCTAGCGGCAGATCGAGTGGACAGGACAGAACTATTTATTTTAAAAAGAAATGAAACTTTACCTACACACCGCCCTTGTCCGGGACGTGCTTATGGATTTCCTTCCGTTTTTTGTTCAAGTCCGTCCTGCACAACCAGCTCGATCTGCACCTTTTCTGTAGTTTCCACGAAAACCCTTGTTCGGACAGGCCGGCTGGTGCCGCGCGGCGTGATGCTTTCTTCCTACCCCATTCGAGTTAAGATATTAAAATTCATATTATTTTCTCACAGTTTCCTGCTTTCCTGCTAGCTTCAACGCTTCATTCTTGCTTCCTTGCGCAATCTTGTACCCACTACACCGGTCCCTGAAGTGGAGGGAATCGAGCACACTCTCACCGTTTCCGGTACATTTGGCAAAGCAGGCTCGCGCTGCTGACTCGGTTGTGTCGAGTAGGAGAACCGGGACGCACATTGGAACGAAGGCAAACATATGGTTGTTTCGCGGAACGATGTCTTTTTCAACGCGAGCTTGTATATTTGGTATTCTGTTCAACTTTTAATTTATGATAAGTTCTCGCAGTATTGACAAGACTTTTTTTGTTTGAAATGATCTGATTGTTCGAAAACAATTGGAAAACATTGATGGACCGGTGCTATTCAACAAAATATCTTGTTGAATTCGACAAAATTGAGTCACAAGTATTAGCTTCCTAAACTTTTCTTCTACAGGAAAGTAAAAAAAATACATCTCCTTCAAAAATTTAATACTTAAACACCTACTCAAATGTTCATCAAACCTTTTTATGTTGTTAAAATCACCATTTCTTTTAAAGTTGAGCTTCATTATTTGAAAACCCTTAAATTTTGCTAACCATTTCTTATGGCTACGGTTTCTCAAAACATTATGTCCTCACTTCAAACGCGCTCCCTAATACTTATCAGATGATGGATGATATTGCCACTTAAGTGTCTGCGCACTCGAGTAATCCATCCAACCAATACACGCTCTTTACGGCACGGGAACGCTTGACGATAAAAGCGTTTTATTTCTGCAACATACTTCACCTTGAAGGAATGAAAATAAACACACACTGCTCCTTATTAACTCACCCCTCGCAATTGAACCTCATGACAAGATGGCGGCGAACGATCAAAACTTTTTTTCCCCCCTCTTGCCGAGTCAGTCAGTAGTTACATGGAAAATGGAAAAAAAAATAAGTACACACTCTCAGGCTAAAAAAAGAACGAGGGTCATTTTAACGGAAGGTAAAAGAGTCGTGTGGATGGGACGACCCATCGTTACGCGATTGATGCACCGTCCTCAGCGTGGGCAGCACTCAGGGTTTGAAACGATCAGCAGTGTCCCGGCGAGCGAGGAAAAATAGAGGGAACAGCCATTTTCCCTGCACGCACCACACAAACAACAGGTTCATCGGGTGAAAGGCTTTATTGACGAGGTAATTGTTCGGGGTGTTGGAATATGAAAGGCAATTCAGGCACACACACACACACACACACAAAAGAACACCCTAGCAAGGGTGAGCAAAGCTAAGGGGCAGCAAAACATAAAAGTGGGGGGTGAAAAAAAAAGGAAAATCCCAACCTTATCGACGCTTCGGTGCTGAGTGGCGGTTACGAGCGTCATGACGAACGGGCTCCTTGCACCCATAAATCAATCACGGGGAGAGCATATTATTAAAAACCACCCAATCCTTCTTTTGCCGCAACGCGTTACGCACGGTTGGCGTACAGTGGACGAGTGTTTTTTTCCCTTCAGTTTTTCCTCTAGCATGAGCCTTTTCATCCTGTTTGCAAACATGTTCAACGGAGTGAATGAGTTTCATTTGAACCAATCGGCAATAAGAAAACAGATGTGTTGAAATGTAAAGATTAACTTGTACATGAAGAAAAAATGAAAAATTAAATTAAAAAATTAAGACTAAATTAACTAGCATGTCTTCACACTCCTCGAAATAAGTTCGGTATTCTACGATGAGTACCACAATCCTTGGATAGGTCCACAAAAACCCTCTTTTTCTTACGTTAAATCGCTTTTGCTCTCCATCTTTAACTGCATCGCTTTCACTCGCCATCTATTTTTCTCTTTCTTTTTTTTATGTAGCATCTCTTATCTAAAATATCTATACCATCGATTCGACAACGAAGCGTAGTAAAACGATACGTTTACTTGACGCGGTGAACCCAAACCACGTTTATGTTTCAGAAGCTGTTTTTTTATCCTCTTCGGTTTCCCCACTTCCTCTTTTCTGCACGTGAGGTTATGTCATGTGTGGCTCTTTTATTTCTTTTTTTAGATATTCCCTCGGAAGCTCCCGGCCGAATTCGATGCAGTACCGCGTGGAGGTGCTTGCATTGGGATTTGAAAGCATCACGATCCCGACTTGTCGTTGTCATCAACGCCATCGTTACATTCTCGTGCGGTAATTCCCCCCGGGAGTAGATTACGACGAGGTGAGTAGAGTGTTCTTCGTTTTTTTTTTTTTTTTTTTTATTTTGCTCTGAACCGAGGAATCGAACGGAACGCTCTTCCAGTGGGAGCTGTGAAGTAGAATCTACCACCATCGATTTGTTCGCGTGTGTGGATTCCCGTGGTTTGAGCTCCACCAGGTGCAGGATCGATACCGCGCGTCGGCAGGATTCCTCTGGGATCAATCGAAATCGTGTGTCTGTGTGAGTGTGTTTAGGATAAATGATGTCTGATGAGACAACGACTGGCGAGGACAACCGTCGCGTTGGGGGTTTTTCCGGGAAAACTGAAGCGTGATTTCAAACTCTAGAATCACCCTCGGTCCTTCGAACCGATCGTAGCTTCCGTACGCAAAGTGAACCGAGTGACGGGGAGAGAAAAAAATCGAACTGATTGTTCCCCTAATGGGACCCGAGAGCCACCTGCCCCCCGGTCCTTCCCCAAGAAATGTTGTCTGGTCGCACAGGAGCGATTTACATCATGGGGAAGTTCCTGACAATGCGAGCAATCGAAGTGTTCTTGCGGGCAGCAATTGTTTTTGAGTCCTTCCCATGTTTTCTATCTTCCGCGTGTAGACAATCGCATTGGCACATCGGTTCACGAGAAACGTTGTGTCATGTCTCACTCGTGATTGTTTCAATATTTCACAATACAACCAGCGTCATGAAAAGGGAGGATGTCCACACGTACGAACATGTTGTAGGAACATGGTTATACACTATGGAACTAACTGCATCCGTCGTTTCGGATCAAGTTATTTACTTAGAAAAGTCATTAATAATACGCCTAATTTACCGTAATTTCCGTGAAACATGAAATTCAAAATTGTTGCTTTGTAGTTTAAAAGTTTTTTTCCTCTTTCCAACAAAAAGAGTTGGAGTCGTCCTACTCTGCAAGTCTATAAATCTAACGAGGTCCCGTGTATCATACGTTGCTACACCCTTTAGAATTACGGTTAAACGTTACCTTTTCAACTATTTCTACAATTGTACAATGAATAACAACAAGAGGTCATATTCACCCAATTATGTCGTTCAGTCAAACGGCTTCTTTATTAAGCAACTTACCATTGCGGTAGAAACGGAAAGCCGTCGTCTGACTCTTGTGATCCGTGGAAACAAAACCGGCGTTGCGCGAACACTCGGACGCCCACTTGATTTTCTATGAACGTAACTTGAACCGTCGAGTGCATCATTTGGCACAGCAGTGCAACGAAGTATGTCCTTTGGGTCATTTTCTTTCTCCTAAGCGTGATCTCGCGAACTTGACGGCATAATGAAGGCGAAGAGAAAAAACAAACGCATAACTTTGTAAACCATAGGCCAACTGATGGCATCATGTAATGGAGCAAAAACATGCTCAACTTATAAGTACCTCCTACTAATGTGTTTTATGCGCGTTAGGCGAAGGAAGTTTTCTTGTCTACTTTGACTTGCCCAGATGGAGATTTTGTACACTTTGTCGCGACGCGACCGTGGCAAAAGTCATAAAAAATTTCTGATTGAAAGATGAACCATATAAAAACACGGGAACAAAATAAGTACACCCAGGACAAACGAAACTAGGCCCGTTCAATTGAAGTGCGGTCACCGCAACGAGGAGGGGCAAAATCATGTTTCCAATTAATGTCCCCAGCTCGGCACCGGCATGGCATGTCCGCGCTGTTCCAACGATTACTTTCTTTCGCTAACAAACTTTGTCGCCATTCGCCATACTTTTCATAATTTGTTCCCCCATCTTGATCACGACCCCGGACGACCATCCTGCCCCTTACCGAGCGGGACAGGGAAAAAACTTTTCCGCGCTTCCGAGATATTTTCCGCTTGATATATTTCGCGCCCGGAGGGTATCGGGCGCAAGAGAGATTGGAATCGATGGACAAATACCGAAACAGCGCTTAGCTGTCGAAGTGCGCTCCGGTGGCAGGTCAAGGGGACTGCTGATATTTCCCCGTGGTGACTCAAAGCCGCCATTGTTGGGATGTCGCGAAGTCGAAAATTTCAATTAGCGAAACAGGTTCGTTTTTTTTGGTAGTTGGTAGGTTTCTCCCCGCAAATCGTGGAATCGAATGGAATTGAAGTAAGCATTGAAAATGGACCCGCGATAAATAAAGCATCCAAGGGAGGCGTGCGAAGGAAGTAGGAAAATACGTCGCTGAAGGACGCAATTGCAAACAGCAGAAAAGAAACTGACCGAAGAACCCCCGCTCGGCCGACGGGCGACCGATGGAAAATGGGAAACTTTTCCGCCGGCGCTGTTTGTCGTACGAAGGCAAATTAGCATAAATGCGCTTTCCGGCTTCGGCGGTAGGCATTATGTCCACACAGACTTCCCGGGACAGCCGGCTTCGGCTCGCAGACGGAAGACGATGACGTGCCGGCCGATAAGGATAATTCTTACACGCGTAATGCGAACCGCTGTGTCGCTTTCACTCGACACGCGAAGCCACGACGCGAGATCCGTATTTGGTTCGTGTTCGCAAGACAATGCGATGGAAGAGAATGAAAGCTACGGGTGGCGAAAATAAATCCATCGGTAATTCTTCCACCCATACACGCCCTTCGCGAAGCAAAGAAACGAAAAAGGAATGGCCACCGTTTGCCGCTGAGTTTAAGGATACTTTATTTTATTTCATTCCCAGCGCAAAGAGTACCACAGTGGCAATAAATTATTGAAATCCTTTTCCTAGCAACCGGATCCGTGCTGCCCGAAAGACCGTTTTCTGTGTCTTGTTTCTCGCTTTTAAACAAAGGTGCAGCAGCAGCAGCAGGAAGCGAAATGAAACCTAAAAAGAATGTTAAAGTGAGATGCAAAGAATTTCCCGCCGACGACGACGAACATCTTCCCAATGAGCGTTCCATTTGCTCTGTCGAAGATCAAAAGCTGCTGCAGCTTCCACCCACAGACGGTTTTAAGACACACAAACACACACATACACACACCAAAACCAGCAAAGCAAAAAGAAAAGCGATGATAAAAACCCATTCTTTACCCCTCATTTCCCTCCGGCGAGAGGTAAAACATATGTTTCGTTTTATTTCGTTCACTTTAGCGCAGCGCACGGCCTGGACCGGGTCTGTGCTTCCCTATTTTCGCGCACCATTAAGCAATAGAAATACTATTGTGGAAAAAGGGCTGTTTGCTATGCGCCCTGCCAGTGCCGTTTCCTTCAGCTGGTTCGACCTGATGTCAGGGTGCTGTTCAAGTGGGTTTTTATGCATTTATGGCAAGTTTCGTTGGCGAACTCGGTCGCGGGAGCAAAAGGGAACCGACGGTGTTCAACGATGCCACACTTCGGAGGCCAGACTGAATGGGCTCAATTTTCCACGTTTTCAGCGAAGCTCAGCTGTGCTTTGACGCTGCAAGTCGAGCAGGCCACGCGAGTGGCTCCTTGAGAAACTCAAGAACACACATTTCTGTGGTATGTTCTGCGTGGGCTGGAAGGTGAAACGTACAGAAATGTGTTTTATTGAAACCTTTGTGCTCGACTACAAACGAAAGCATACTTACAATAAAATAAAGTATATGTTAAGGAAACGCGTTGATTGAAGCAACGCATTTTTTCCATCACATTTCAACAATGGAGAATGCAACATACGCGTGCGCATTTATGATCTTACATACTGGGTAAGAAGACAGCGCAATTCTTGCAGTTCGTGGGTGAAATAAAACCAAAAACTAGATTACTTACACTCAACCTAGTTGGCTATTTTCCACTTAGGAGTGCTTTCTTGCTAGCAAAGGTACTGGAAGCTAAAAACATTCAATTATGTATCCTTACAAGATTTCTATCTGTTTTTTTTTTTAATTAAAGGAAATTGAATTGAGGCTCGCCTGCTGCCCCCTGTTTTTCCCCCCTGTAGGTCTCCACAAAACGATTTGCCACAGTTGGCAAATGCATTCGACGGGGTTTCCTGTCAGAAACCACAAACCATCCTCCCTCTCCCAGCGCCCTACCAACCCCCGGACTGAATCCAGCCTTGCGCCCGTTTCGTCGAACCGTTTAACATGTGGTTTCGTACCCGACCGCGCTTCTCAGCCCGCCGTAGGACGTCCATAATCCCTTGTCCACCGTCGTTTGCGGGAATAAAAATGGTTTTCCGACAAAATTGTCCCGTTACCCTTCCGGCCCCTTCCCGGCCGCTCCGTGTGGCTCCTTCTGTGCTGGGCGAACGTCCAAAGAAAGAAAAAAAAACAACAACAAAAAAAACCTGCGGCAAGACACGTCCCACAGAGCAAGCGAGCACGATGGGGAAATAATGTTTCCTTCCAGCCCTTCTGCTTTTCCTTGCCGTACTTTACCGGCGTTCGTTCCGCATTTTACAGCGCCCTCCCACCCGCCCACTCGTTCATTCCGAACCATTTAAAACACTCATAAAATACGTATTTATTATTGCTTCCCCGAATCGATTCGCCGCTCCATGCCGCGTAACGGTGCGTTAATCGTAAGCAGCATGGAGCTCGGCGAGCATCTGCGTGGGAAATGAGGGGGGAGGGGGGAGGTGGGTTGGTCTTCGTGGGAAAAAACACCCCCGGAAGCACCCCTGTAACACGCTCGTTTTCCGCTGATACATTGCCCCGATAAGGGTGCCCATTTTGGAAGGGGAAAAATGCACCCCGGCGTGCGAGGGAAAATTTGAAAAGCCCCCCGGTAGGCTCGGGGGTTGGAAATTTTTGCTCCCTCGATGGCTGGCTTGCTCTAATTCGAAATCGCCAATTGCATGCGAGAATTTGAATGCTTAGCAGGGAGGGTTTGTGGCGCAGTGCCGGGGAATTGTCGCGAACGGGCGAGGTGAAGGAAGTGTGCAGAAGATTCGAAACGCTTAAGGTTTATGTGCACATTAACAGTCAAACGCTAAACTTGGGAAACATCATTTCAGCGCGCTCGTTTAACAGGAAACAGGCGAACGGCCGGAGCTGGCAGGAGCTGGAAAAACTGTCCACATACACATCCAGCCACTCGTAAACGGAAGAACATATTACAGCGACTCCTAAGCGCTCGCCGGAGACGGCCGCGATGCGAAGTGGAACACAAAATGGCTATCGTTTCGGCAGTGTCGTTAAAACTTACAGCCAAAGACAATCGACCATTTTCGCTTGCCGGCGCCGAACATGTCAGGCAGGGGACTGTTTTTTCATTCCACTCAGCTCCCGTTGCCATCGTTGGTGAAACGGACAGCCGTTTTCGTGGATTATGCGGTACCCTGCATGTTATTGATCACCGTGGAGTTTCGTTTCATGTTAGCGAAAGTTTTTAACGAAGCCATCGAAGAGGGAAGACAAAAATTGAAAGGAGTGCCCCGTGTGGAGTCTTTGAGCCGGGCCCAAAGGATGTAAGATGGCAGATCATTCAGCTGGATGTCGGAATGTGTACAATATTCAGAATTATTAGACACTTTATGGAAACGATTGCACATTGGAGTGGGTGAACTTTTTTAATACTCAATTCATACGGTATGTAAGTCGCAGTAATGAATATTTCACTCGTGTTAACATTCACTTGAGTTTCATATAATTTTTTTGAATTGCGCTTTTAAATTGCTTACGATTTAATTGAAACGTTTCGTAATTCTTTCCAAACGGTCGAAACTGCCTCAAGCTGTCACTTTCAAAATTGCAAGTGCAAGTGTTCCTAAGTTGTCACAATTACAAAACGGCAGAATCTCCTATAGACAATCAAGTTCTTTGAAAAATTTTACTCCAAAATCAATTATTTGGATTTCAATGACATCCAATTGAATAAAGCTATTTATTGCTGTGTTCTTACTCAAGTATATTTAATGGGATATCGGTGTTCTCATTTTGGTGGTCGCTGATCAAAAGATGCCCAACTCATAGATGCTGACAGGTGAGTTTATACTGTACGGGTCGACGCTTGAGTAGTCATCTGGTGCGTTGTGGTAACAGTTCTTGTTTGTTTCGTATCTGAAACCTTGTAAAATTGTTTCTGTTTCTTCTTTTCTAGCTTAACGACCAATTTGATCAAACCTACCCATGTTTAGGGCTTACGAATCTTTTTCTCCATTAACGTTAGTGGATAGTCAATCCTTCTTCGTGTTGGAGCCGGCGTACGCGCTCGCCTATCCCGGACCCTGTTGTAGAGTTGTTTGTAGTCTGTTTTTAAATTCTTCTAGACATCTCAACTCGAACCCTGTACGTGTCGTTACATTCATTATGTTTATAAAGATTTGTGCAAACCAGCAGCCCAAAGTTTAATTTCCCATTACCTTTATTCTATCTTCGCCTATTGGTTGAACAAATGCGCCCCAAAACGTTTACCGTTAGCGGTGCAATAGAATCGCAATGTTTACTGCCGCAAATGAACGCCGCAAAGCGAAAGATTAAAGAAAACGATATGCTGCACGATGATATCAAACGTTATTGAATCAAATTTTTCCGCTCCTTTTCCACCCGAAGCGAGGCGAGCATTTGTTTAAGTTACAGGCTCAGTGCCGGAAGCTCTGATTGCTCGCAATCGTGAGATTATATCCGACGGGCTCATTAATGCCCCCCCAAGCCCGGCTTGGGCGCGCGGTTTCACTTGCGATCCGTTGCGCCGGGCGGTGCTCACTACATCTAATTGAATAGAGATTAGGACCATAAACTTAGCCATCCTATTGCGTGCCCATGTTGTGCCGTTGTTGTTGTACGGAGAGTTCCGGTTTCCGGGTTTGCGACGGGGCAGCAAACCACGCGCCATCAAATTCCCCGTCCAAATCCTGGAGCGCGAGAAGGAGCAGTCTCGACACAAACGGAGCTGAGCGAAAATCAAATTAAAATAACGGCTACGTCGACATGAGCCGAGGCGCACGTCGCGCGAAAGGGGCCTCGGGCCAAAGTGGCGCAATCGTTTATTCGCAGACGATGCCGGAGGCTTCGCCGTCTAAGACGGCGAAAGACGGAGAGCTGGCGCATTATTAAAATTCTTCCCCTGCCCGTTTCCTGCAGCGGGGAGGCCGCGTTGGCAGAATTAGCATATTTTCCCGATGTATGCGGTTAAACATTAGCAGTAGCATTAAAGCCACCCGGGAAGGAGGCCGCCCGCACCCACCGGAGTCAAGAACGGCGGGCACTTTCGCCGGATCCAGCTCGAGTGGTGTGCTTAAGCAATCGCTTGATGAACGAGCGAGCGTGCGAGGCGCCGGGCGAGGCAATCGGAAAGCGAAAAATGGCCCCGGTTTCATGCGCCAATTTATTCGACACTTTAAAGTATCACGTTACTTGGGCAAACAAACCCAGCCCATCGTCGTTTCGTATCGTTTGCTGTGAAAATCGAAACGCATTCCCCGCACACCCGACGCATATCGAGGGTGTTATCGAAAGGAGACGCTTCAACGCCCCCTTTTCCCACGCCATTATGTTGCGTAATGATGTCGTGCCTTCGGAACGTCGGAGGAAAGCGACAGCGTTGTGCTGTGTGAAGGGAAAAATCTGCCACTTGATACTACATTCGCAATCTGGGTGATGTTTCGCTGATCAAAACCACAAATTGATACCATGAACACTTGTTTCGGAGCTGCTATCTTTTTCCCCGGATCGGTGTACCACTTTGTTCTGCCGTGTGGCTTTAAGCGGTTCAAGATGTCATCCTTCGACCACAATCGAGTGCTTTCGCTGGAACGTTTTACACAACTTTTGTAGTATGGCAAAAGTTAAATCTCCTTTCTTGGCGTAACGACCAATTTGGTCATGCCTACCCATTTATAGGACTTACGAGACTTTTTCCCCTTTATAGAACGTGGATAGTTAATCCTTCGTACCGGGGGAGGTCCGGGCAGGATTCGAACCCACGCCATCGTGGGTCATGTTTGAGCCGGCGTAAACGCTTGGTTATGCCGGACCTCTTGGATATCCCGGAAGTTAAATGGAATCTTTAAAAAAAACCAAGTAATAAAAGTAAGAGTTGGTAAAGTGGACGATATCCTTGGATTATGACATTTTGAACTAATCGAGAAGGCACATCCTGAAATCAACTATGTAATTTAAAACAAAGCGATGAAGACTAGTTCTTTTTCAAAATAAGTCTACCATTTAGTTCAACTGAAAAAATAAAATTGCAGTAATTTAAAACTAATCTGTGATTTCATAACTTCTATCACCTTCTTAGAAAAGATGCTTTTATCAGGCCAATTCATGTTTCGATTCAACAGACCTGCCTGCTGCATGCTTATTGGATTTTTCCGTAATAATCGAACGTTAGTAAAACCTTCACAAGCAAACCAATTCTGCCATTCTGCACCGCCCTGTATCTGTCGCCAGCATTTCCATACGTTTATTCCGTTTGTACCGACATTGTGACAAAAACCGGTTACTTCCTGTCATCTTCACGCTGCACGTGCAAAAAGCCACCCTCGAAAGAATCCCCGACTCGATCACCAGGGATGCGCTCGGATTTTGTCCCGAATTCGATTCCAATCGCAATAATGACACTACCTCTCCGCACTCGGCTCTGACAGATCACAAATTGTGCCCATGGGCTTCAACAGGCAAACAGGGGTTTTTTTTTTTTATCCTGTCTGCCTCTATCTCTCTCTCTCTCGTGGATATTCCCAGCGGAAGTGCACGAAAGGGGAGAAAAAAAAGGAAGGTGAAGTGCTTTCGCATTCGCATTAGCCCAAGACCGGCAGCGCCGGTCGGCAGCTTCCCATTCAGGGCGAGCACTAGAGCTAGATGAGGTTTTAATTGCTTTTCGTTGCATTGATGAAACCGACAAACCATCAATTACGGCGCACTCGCAGGGCTGACGAGCGTGGAGGCCCGGTTCGGCGTGCCATTGACAACTGCATCCGACCGACCAGTAGGCCCGGGGAGACAGCCCTGTCACTGACGAATATGGAGTGCAAATGTGCGTTCCAGGAAGAGCGTCACCGGAACTTCCCTTCGCCCTGCAGTGTCCTCGTGGTGTCTGCTTCGGGCCCGGGCTATAATCGTTTCCGACCAGGTCGCTCCCGTAATGTCCACCTTTGAATCAGAATCTAGTCCTGTCGATGTCGCCACGTCACAGCCCGAATTACCATTTCCACTCGTTGATTGCCTGCTGGACTGAGGCACAACCATTCGATCGATGGGACATGCGTTTCCAGCTTTATGAGCAGCAGTTTTTCGTTCATCCATCTTAGCGAGGATCCTTCGTACGTTTGCATCTCTCTCAAAAACCTCCTTTCATGTCGTTCGGATTGGATCATCAAAATCATCTGGGAGGAAACATGTGTTCCGGCCTCCGACAGACTCTCTCATGTTTGCCACAAGAAGCAACATTAAATTAGAAGTAATTAAACGAGTTGCCCGGGACAACCAAACACTTTTCTCAACTTTTCCCCCCAAAACAGACCAGTTAAATTAAAATTCTGTCCAAACTAGAATACTACCTAACGCAAGCGCTTTTTGTTCGGTTTTCTAAGTTTACCGTGATCGTCATAAAAGTTACCCATTTGGGCACCATTGCGCAAGTTTGCTGTGTGTAACCTGGTAAAATTGGATTTAGTTTTACGATCACCTTGGCACACGTATTGTAGTTTCCCGTGGGAGCCTTGGCTGGACCGTGTTTCTCTGTTCATCTGACGCCGCTCACTGAACAACATGGCGGTTGTAAACATTTTTTAGTCAAAATACCAGTTTCCAGTTGCAAAGAGGAAAATTAATTTGTTTTTTAATTTGTGTGAAAAGTTTTTTTTAAACACATAGCTAATTGTTATTAAAGGTTATCCACAGAGAAGATGAGTAGCGAGGCAAACGTAAGGAACCTGATTGCTCCAACTTCCACCACGCTCCAACCAGGCAAAGGCAAACTGGTTCAAGTTCGTGAACTCCGGCCATCTTCCTGCATCGGCCACCTTTGTCATTAAGATGTAAAAGGGCCCCTCGAGACTGCTCTAAGTGTTCCCAAAGCCTGTCCCCTCGGACGTGCCTAAGTGTGACTAAAACGGACAACCTTTTTCGCGAAAACCGGCTGGTCGGCTGTTTGTTTACGTGTTTTCGTCGCGTGCTGCTTGACTATTTTCATGTCGGGTGTGTAAAAGTGTCTCTACTCCCGGTTTGCCCATTCTCACGAAAATAGCTTGGGCTTTATTTGGACAAGCAGTGATGGCATCATACTGGTAATTTTAGACACAAAGCATGGTATCATCAAATATTTCAGTACTTTGCAAATCACCCGCAACGTCTTTCAGGTGGAAAGCAACAACAGAAAAACACACCCAGTAACGAGTGGGAAGGACAATCTTTCAACGGGAAAAAGGAAAAAAAAGGAGCAGTACGTTGGCGTAAATCGGATTGTTCCGCTTTATTAGGCATTGATTTTCATTCTTGTCTCCTGCCGTCATGACTACCCGGGCGGTTGATTGATTGGATTGCGGTCCTTTAAGTGGGAGAAAAATTCGAACGAAAATATGTCTTGCTTGGACGAACAATCCAACATTGAATGGAAACTCTACCCCCCCCCCCCCCCCCCTCAAGGGTGGCACGGTGGTGGAATTTTTCCCCTGAAGCTATTTTGATCGAGTTCCTGCTCCAGGAAGGCTATTGAAGTAAATGTAATAATAACGCCTCAATTGGCATTTTCCAGTCGAAAGAACCTTGAATCAATCGGCACGCAGCACGGGTAGCAGCAACTTCATAGAAAGAAAAACATTCAACTACATTATTATTGGTGATGCTCGAAGGCAAATAATTTAAACACGTTTTAAAAGACACACTCCAACTAAAGCCCGACTAAACCGGCAAACGTTTAGCAACACAAATAGATACTTTTTTGTTTGGCTTCGGCAGTCTCTACCAGCGCACAGCACGCTTATTGCATGTCGGAAAATGTGATCAAAGTTCGGAAAACTTGCCGGAACCGCCTCAGCAAACATCCATCGAATGCTCCGCGGTGGCTGGTGTGTGTGATTGGAAATTTTGCATCCACCAAGCACCTCCCCATAAACAACGCAAGCACATACACACGGTGAATAAAACCTCGTGCCGAGCCCAGCATATGGACGAAAAACAATCTCGTTCTGTAGGTTCATCTGTCGGCATGTTGTTCGACTTTCACGAGCAAAAATCTCGCCTCCGTGGCTCACTTATTCAAACACTGTACTTCCTCCTGCCCAGCCAGACCGGGCCTTCCCGCCGATCGCATTGGTTTTACCCACGGCAAGAGGACGCCGAGCACAATTTCCTACCATCTGCAAAAAACCTCGCCTTTGATGTTGGCTTAGCAGAACGGAGCCGCGGTGCAGGCAAAAACAGCAGCAGAAGCTGTACCGTCTGCGGTCGACAGAATCGAAACCGTTTGCGCCGGAGAGGTTTGTGGCGCCATCGGAAGCTGCTGCTGCTTCAGGTGAAATTCCATCGGAAATATTGACCGTTCCGATTCGGACCGGGAGCGTTCGTGGCAGCAGCAGCAGCAGCAGCAGCAGCGTCTCCCAATGTTCCCCCGGGAGGATTATACTTCCATCCACCGGTCGAAAGGAGCCCGGCTTGGGTAGACCATCAAAGGCGGAGAGAGCTTGTTTAAGACATTGAAATCGCATCTACGTCGGCTTGGGATACTTGCGATGTGTGTCGGTGTACGTCAATGGAAGATGAAGAAATCCGATTGTGGTCAGCGCACGAATCCTGGGATGCATCGGCAAGCAATCATCAAGGATCGTTCACTGGAGTGGGATATTTCGCTGCCAAGCTGTACTCACAATCTCTCATAATATGCGTTTCTTGAAAGGAGCGTAGTCCAAAGATGCTCGAAGACGGTACCTAAAAATAAAGATGTGGATGATTTGAATCAAGTGAATCAAAACGATACAGTTATTAAGGATATAGAAGAACACAAGGAGTAACAAAAGCGATAGCTGGAACCCATTACTATTTCACACTGTTCTCGTGTTCCAGGAATAGTCTAAGCTTCTTCTTTTGTTTTATGGAGTTTTATGCTCTTCTGCGCTTGAAAATGTAGAATGAAATAGAGGTTTCATTGCATTTCTATACTCTATGGTGATGAACTGCTCCCACAATGGGACGGCATTGCTTCTATAAAATAACTCAATAAGGATTGAGCAGGCTTCGATGACAAAGAAATGCATAGGGGGTTTTTCATTTGAGCTCAGTATGCTCCAACTACGAGGAAAACTGCATGGTTTTTTTAGGTTCTTTAGAAGCACTACCATAAGTTTATCAGGGGAAACCAGACCAACTTTCTAATCCAACGGTCTGATGCATCTAAATACACCAATCCGGTGCAAGCTCTGGCAAATGAATTAATTACGGACAGCCCCGATGAGAGGAAAAATGCCAATCCTGTCTCTGATGAATTGTGCAACTTAGTTCCATCGCCTCGCCCACTTCTTCCGTCGTGTGAATGCAGATATTGCAAATGCCTCACACAAATCAGGTTATCGTTTAATTGGTGATAACTTTAGAAATAATGGATTCTTAAAGCATCGCATGCGTCTATCCGTGCCACTTTCACGCCACCTTCCCGGCCGCCGGTTGCTCCTGTGACCAACTCCGGCAATCGCACGACAAACCTTTCGCCGCTCCACTAGCGCCCCTTCCCCCGTGGGGCGGGGTTCGCTTCACGCTCGGCTTAAAGGCTGTGCTCTATCCATTAAATCATAATTATCCTTCGTACTTAATTGTAGAATAACTGCGGCGCTGTGCTGGGCCCGGGAGCTACAAAATGCACGGTTCGGCCTCGGTCCGGTCCTGTTCGTCCCAGTCCAAGGATCAGCTTCGTTCCGGCGCACCGGGCCTAATGGGACACGAGGGTGTAGCGTGAGCAGACCCGGCGTATCCTTCTGCATTGCTGACGAGTCGAGTGCCAATAGACGGATCCCCGTCCTCCAGCTGGAGACACAACCCCTCTGCCGGCACAGGGGTACAACGCCTGGTACGCCAACGAACGGGTACAAAGCATACAGTGTTCGTCGTGCACACACACGCACACACACACATGGTCACCACTGACAAACACTCGTCCTGGCTGGCGAGCACAATTCGCAACGGTCGAGCTTCGAATCGCTGGCAGGTTCGAGTGCCGCATAAGCACTCTTTTGGGACAGATCCATCCGAGCCGTACGACAGGCAGCAAACTCACACCATTGGCACACCTTTAGGACCTGCTGCAAAATCCATCGAATGGCGGGACAGGATGTGCCAGGGGAAGGATTGGATGTGTGCCCCATCGTGCTTTCCTCGTTCCTATCACAACGGCACCAAAGGACTCAATGGTCAGTGGCGGTAGAGCCATCGCTAAAAAGGGACGACCGGCGCGGACCGTCGACGAAACGAAGGTCCGGGACCACAGCGCACCGGAACCGGATGGCCGGATGCGGGAAAGTTTAAAATAATATTTAATTCAAATATAATTTATTTCTTTGCCCGCACACACGTACGCCCGCTGTCCGAGGGCGGACCGTCGGTTTCCGTGGCGGACCTTTCGACAAGAGGAACGACGTTTGCCTAACTCTCGTCCGAATACCCGGCTTCAGTCACCTCACGCCCACGCGTGTCTCGCACTCGGGGACCCATCGTCGACCATGTCGTTGGTGGATAACGGCACACACGTGGCACGATTTGTCACCGATTCGGGAAATTGTAAGCAAACGGTGAGATATCGCCCAGGCTCAACCGGGTCGCCCCTGTCTCGGTCTTGACGACGATTGCAGTGTGTGTTTTCCATTAGAGCAAATTGATAACTTCGGCACTCTAACCGACGTGGCAGCTGAATACTAAATGTGTGACTATGCGTACTACTTATGAAACGATGTTTTAACGCCTCTAGAAGATATTGTCAGTGTCGAGAGTTGCAGCCAACTTATTCTCACGCTTTGACAGTTCAAGTATACGCATACAATATCTGAGAAGCCTACTAACAAGAAGATCCTAGATTTTCGAGAATTCATTAATTACTTTTTTCTGAGGTTCCCTGAGATTTGGAGTTGAAGACCGTTCGTCGTTGATCGCTCCGAACTCGTCGTAGAACTGACTTCAAACCTATAAATTATGTGTGTCACTCTGAATCAAAATGGTTTCATAGCACTTTGTTTGAACGAAAACATTTAATTCCATTGAATTACTACTCGGTGAACGGTCACCCAACTGGATGCATGTAAGAGATGTCTAGCGTCTTGATCCTTAACATCCTTTCGCTCGAGGTTCCATTTCAATCAATTCGTAACCCACCAACAAACGAGAGTTAACGCACGTTAACTAACTCATTAATTTTTCATCTCAGCCAAGGTTCGCTCGGGACCAGCGCTTGATTTAATTGCAATCAATTAAAATGAAAAGCGGAACAAAATTCCACTTCCACTTCGCAATGCGGTTCTTGAGAACCGGGAAAAAAATCTTGCTTTCCCCTTTTCCAATGTTGTTTTCTTCTTAATGATTAAATTTTTTTGCTTTCGCCTCGCTTTCACTCCCTTTTTCTAACGATCCTTTGATTTCCAGCGCTTGAGCGCTGTGATCCGTCTCGTTACGGGTGGCGTGACATCTGTCCCTCCCCCGTTTGGGGTCTTTTTCTACGCTACCAACCCTCGGACGGATCCGACCGGGCTTGCATCACTCATTGATGATCCATTTCATTTCCACTCGATTCCACTTGCAATCCACGGGTCCTACCGGCAGCAGGACGAGGGTGATGCAGAAAGGAAGAACTAAAAGAACCCATCAACGACTTGGCCCGCGCCGGAAAGGCAGCTTTCCGTCACCGACGGCTCGCGTGAAAAGCAAAATGGGAAAATCCGGGCGCGCTAATGCCGACTTCCGCGCGCATCGCATCTTACGAGGGGATTACATTAAAAAATAATTAGAAGATTTGCCGGGTGGGGACAATTTTTACGCCTCGCCAAACAGTGATTGGGGGCATTTGAAATCCGCCCGGAACGCAGTCGCTTTCCCGCACTCCGCCTCTGCCTCCCTCGATGTTTCCGTACTTTTGCTCAATATCGTTTCCACTGCTCCGAGGGTTCTCGCTGCCTTCCACCAGATGACCTATCCAGCTCGAGGGCCTTATGGATGATGTTTGAGAAACGGAAAAAAAAAAAACAACAAAGTACTTTGCGTCACAAGTGCCGCTGGCACATTTCTTGGAAAGATTAATTTTGATTTCACTTTCGGAAAGTAGCAGAACGAACGAGAAGGCAGTCGTTGGGCCGTCGACGCCACATTTGTGGCAGCGACGTTAATTCGCTGACCGCAGTCTTCCCCGACCTGAAGCCACCAAATCTGCAGTAAGTTTGGGAGATGGGAACAAAACAAAAAATGTTTTCCGGAACGACCAAAACCAAATTGTCGATCCATGCGGAACGCTGCGAGGCAAGATGATGAATTCACCCCGGAAGCAAACAAGACGCGGCCGCAGAAGCAGGCCAGAGTTAATGGGTCGAAATAATGTAAACAGGATTGTTTTGACTCGCGCGAAAACCACGCCAGAGTGGGGGAAAAGTTTACGTGCACTTTTACATGGAGGAGCCTCCACAGAGCTTATAGAGTAGCTGTCGGCTCGGTTATTACCACTCGAAGGGAGGCAGATGATGGTGCATCCAAGAGGCAGCTCAAGGCACGAGAAATTTTCTTTGTTTTACTCTCTGGAGCTTATACAACATAGGAAGTCCATGTTCAGCAAGCAAAAAGTAAACTCCCAAGAAAACAAATTTGAAGTAGAAAGTATTTGCAGTATGATTCTATCAGGTTGATTGTTTCTTTTGGCGGAGAGGAATGGTAACATCAAACCCTCTTGATAGTCTTACGGTATCGATCTTTATATATCTAGAGAATAATATGTAAAGGTTTCAAAAATGGTCAAAAAGAAAAAAAATATCTTAAAACCGACGTATCGTCTGATTCCAATGTTTTGTTTTGCTGTCCCTTCCAAGACGATAAGTTCGTGCAGACAAAAGCTGGCCACCATTCGTCTTCATTTGTGAAACCTTTCGTCAAACAGTTTAACACACGCACCCCATTACGAGTCGTGATCCACAGATGTACAAATCAAACGATTGTCAGTTTCTCCGTGCCATTTTGGCTCGCAGCATAATACCGACATTAATCACCGAGAAGACTATCGCAACGCAATGACAGGACACGACAAGACAGGAGGCCGAAAAAAAGCTGGTATGACAAAAAACTATCGAGTGTCACCAAAGCCGCTCTGAACATACTTTGCCATAATTGACTCGGACAGGCAGAAACGAAACCATGCCACACTTAAGACGATTAAGACCCTTCGGGAACAGCAACAACCAGCGGCCTCGGCCCGCCCCGGTGGGATCAATTCCTTTGTCTTCATTTTTCAAGATCAACGAAGTAATTTATCTTAATTAATACCGCATTACAATTCAAGATTTGTCGCCCGGCCTCGGGTAGACCAAAATACAGGAGCGAGGCTCCATTCATACTGCCGGCCATTGTGTGTCGGGTGGTTTTGCCCTCTCGGATGATAACACCGGTCAGCCATTTTCACCCCAACTACTTCTCCACCAAGTGTGCCAATTTTTCTTCCGTTGCAGCATTTTCATCGGGTATTAAAGATACATTAATAGTCGAGTTCTGCGCTCGCCGGATTCGGCTGGTACGGTACATCATGGCCGGGCCGGTTCTCCCTCGGACTCCTTGTGGTCCACCCCAGGGGCATACTTAGAGCTATGCGAACTTCGTCATAGGCCCAGCCATTAGGCTCCTCGCCGATGCTCCACGCTAACGCCACCCCATAGAGTCGGAAAAGAAAGGAGTCCACGCTCTCTTCCAGAGCCCCATCAACACACTTGCCAGTCTTTCCTTGGCCCCAAAAACAACTCCAACCCGTAGCCCTAACGATAGAGTTATTGATGGTCACAGCGGCAACGTGTGGCCCTCCCGGTGACCTTCGCCGGGCTCATTAGTCGATCCCGCACTCTGGGTACAGTCCTCGGCCGTACTTGATTCTGTCGCGTGTTCGGAATATATAAATTATCAATTTCAACCGCCCACTTGCCTGGGGTCGCCGAGCCGACCGTCTCCCAGTAAACCCCAGCCATCGGCAGGCTCTGCGTCTGCCCTAGCTTGAGAAAATTCACTCAATTAGCTGATTCGCTGAGTTTTGGTACGGGGAAGAGCGGGATCCACCCGGAGAACCGAAGAACCACTTTGCACATTCACCGGAACTTTGGTCACGGAGGAAGCGCCTTTCTGCCTTCTGCGTACCTTCCTTGCGCGAATGGTTTCCGGGAATTGATCGGGCCCGAAAGAAATTCCCTTGAACGAAATTGATGTTGGTTCACAGCTAAGGCGCAGATAGGTGGCTGCTATTCAATGTTCAGCCCAGCGAAAACAGATGATTGAAAATCACTGTTACAAACGTAACTCCACTTTGAACGTTCCGTCAAAACCAAACTCAATTTCGTTTTAACTTAGCTTAATTGACCCCCGTACCCGAGTGAAAAATGCCAGAACGCTTGCTGTAGTTCCTGCGTCCTTTCGTCGTCGTCGACAGCAGCCGTCGTCTTTTACATTCGACTTAATTTCGAGGTGTCTACATTGTTCCGTTTACCTCGGGGAATACTACAAACATCACTTTGCCTTTATACACTTCACCTGTCAGTAACGTCAGTGTTGATCGTACCGTTATTTGTTTACTATTTACTCACAGCTAGGATAGTATTTTCTTGTATTTTCATTGAAACGTGGACGAAGACATGGAGTTTGCAACAACCGGATATCTTTAGGTACACTGCTACTATTAGTTTTTTGGCTCAGTCTTTTTAGTAAAGGAAACACACTCTTCCTCCGTTCCAGGTTTGAAAACAATCAAAACACAAACATAATCTCGCTCCGTCCTCGCTCCGTTCCCTCTTTGCTTAGATGGCTATAGCTTAGTTTAGCACTCAAATGGTACTAACACCAGTTGAACGATGAGTTTGCGGCCAGCTTAAGCCTACCGTGCTTCAAGCAGCTTTGTGGTGGAAAATAAGACAGAACGATATCCCCGTTACACGCCCGCATCATCAACACATGGCTTGGTGTTTTCGGGTGATGAAAGAAAAATAAACCGACCAAAAAATCGACACCAGGCCGTACGTTACGGAACGAATAACAATTTCCGGCTTCGATTTCTCTTCTCTCACGGCTTTTAGCTGTTCGGTTAGCGTCCAGGAAGGCAAAAGAGGGATGAGAATCGGAAGGAGCCTGACCGGGGGCCAAACTCGGGCCCTGTCGAACTCATATTTTTACAGCCCACCATAGATCGGCCTTTTGGTCCAACTTGGGTCCACCGTTGTTTGAATAAACATTACGTTCCTCCCTCGGGGCGCTTTCCTCGCCGGGCCGTTCGAGATGGAGCAAAACGAAGAAGCTTTCGGCTTTATTCAAATGCGCCTTGATTGATTTCGCATTAGCATTATGCTCATGCCGTGTTTTCGTGCGGCACGACCCTCACGTTCAGAAGGTACGCCTACGTATCTCACTCTCTCCAAAGGTGAAGGAGATCGCCCAAACGCAGAAATGACGAAGCGGATTGGTACGCGTTTTTCCGCCCGACAGGGATTACGGCCGCCTTCCCATCGGGGGGGGGGGGGGGGGTGAGAAACGGATGTTTGACGGCCAGCCGTTCACCATGGCATAAATGATGCAGCAAGTCCTGCTCCCGAGGCGGACCTACGAGCGTTCCATTCCGATGCGGCGCAAGCGGTCAACGAAGTCAACAACTGTCAAATCATTCTATCACCAGGGGCCGAAATGAGGGGGGGGGGAACGAAAACCCCCTGGCTAAATCTGTCCACCATCCCCCGCGTGCTCCGGAGGGGCCATTTCTTGAAAAAGCTGTTGAAAAAACATTTCACTCGTTCGCACCTGGACGTGGCAGACGCGTGTTGCGTTTGTTCCGAAAGCCGACGAAACCTGTCTGTCATGAAACAGTCGCCGGGCACTCGGGACGGATTTTTCCGCGTCACATCAATTTTCCAGCGCTGAGAAACACCAGCGTTAGATCTCTAGGAAGACCCGCAAAGGCGGCTGCCTAAAAGTGAAAGCACCACATCGATGCGCCAAGAAATAGGGACAGGGAAAGTGCGCGAAGAACGCGGCGCGAAAGGAGGCAAAGTCCTAAAAAACATGCTAATGAACCCCTGGCGCACACCCCCGCGCACACCGCAAACATAATTTCCGCCGGCCGATTGTTTGACCAGCGCCGACGTGCCACGGTGCCATTTGCGAGCGCAATTTATATTTGACATGCGAATAAACAAAATGTTTCTTTGGAAGCTTTCCTATGGCGGAGAGTATACACACGAGACTTTGAGTGGGTGGACGGGTTTTGGGCGACTTGGCATTCGGCGAAGAGAAGCCTCGTTCGAGCTTCTTTTCATGTCGCTTTTCTTACATTCGCCTGCTTTATGACGGCGCAAATTGCTAATAACACCCGGGTAAAAAAAAAAAAAAACTTTCCTGCATGCCAGGATCAGTTGCGCGAATTCGTAAATGGGTCGCGGGAATGATAAGTGTTCTGTATGTGTCACGCACGCGAGCGGAAGTTTGGCTTCGGCTCAGGAAAAGTTTCCTTACACTCATGCTCCCCAGTGCTCGAGTGGGATCCGCCAAAGGATGGCGTGGATGGATGCAGAATGTGAGTTTTCATGATTACAACTCCGTCTGCTTCGTCGCCTTCGACTTTCTCAACGGCAAGTGAACCAATTTCATCTGGAATGTGTTTTTCTTCGGATTGCAGATGAACGCCATCACCGTATTAACTTTATTTCAAAGAATATTAAATGCACAGATGGAGTAGCAAAGTTTAAAAAATAAATAGAAGTGCGCTTTTTTTCAAAACATAATTTTTCTTCATTTTGCCTGCTATCTACTGATAACTCGCTTCGAATTTGATTGCGATTATAAATCATGTGAACACAAAAGAGCCACATAATTCTAAAAATACATTCTTTATAAAATTCCTTGGGGAGAGGAATAGGTTCTGTTTTCGTTAGCTCTTGGCCTCTTTTTCTTTTGAATGACGTTTACGTTTTCAAAATGTTGCTGCTTCCCCACAAGACTTAGCTTTCATCACAAAATCTTCCTTCCTGGAAATCTTATGACGCTTGCTTGGACAAAGGATGCAGGGTTTATACGGTGCCTGACCTTCACATTTGTTATCGTGCATCCCAATTTGTGTCAATCAAATCACTCTCGATTCAAAGTTTCTACCACAAAACCCAATGGTTGGCTCAAAATCGAACCAACGTAGAAGTAACTTTCATGCAACTTTGAACGGTCCTTTTTTTCTCTCTTTCTCTCTCTCTCTATGACGTCGCCACCATCCATGAAGTGGGTGAAACCAAACATCGCCCCAAAATGCTGGTCCATTCCTCCGAATTTAATCGTTTGTTTTTCCTGTACACCGGCCCCAATTCAACGATAACGATCCGACACGCTCAATTAAGCAAGCACAATAAAATGCTCCAGCCGAAAACATCATCCATCTTTCTTTTTTCGGTACTCCACCCCCCCCCCCCCCCCCCCCCCCCCAAAAGCTAAAGATATCCAATTCAATGCGGTTTCGCCCCTTGGCCGTGAGCAAATAATTTTCAAATCGAAAGCCTTTCCGTTCGGATGCGGCACAAGGCGGGTAGGCGGGGCACGGTGGGAAACCGCTACTCTCAACATGATTTCCGTGTTTCATTCGCTCGCGTCCGCTCCGCTCCTTATCGACTTCCGATCAACCGAATCCCTCGGACAGCCGATTCGATTATTTCGTTCCTCAAGAGCTCGGCTCGGCAAATCTCTTCCAGTTCTGCCCCCGGAAAATGCAAATCCCGCTCCGGATTACATCCATCCTGCTCGACACTTTTGCGCAAAAGTTGTTTCAAAAGTCGCCCGTCGCAGGTGACCGAAGAAATCACATCGAGCGATCAAAGGTCCCGGCCAGAGCTGGCGAGAACAATGGCGACCTGCTCGGGAAAACCGTCTGGCGGTACGGGTTAGCGTTGACCCGTGCGTCTCCCTCCTCCATTCCGGGACAGGGCACACAATGGGAAAGCGGAAAGCAATAGAAGAAACGGGAAAAGCAGGAAACCAGCGAGAACAGTGGCAGCCGTCCCGAAAGAAAACCATCCCGAAAAGGATCGAACCGAGCGTTGCCGGTTCGGTTAGGTTTGTTTTCTATTCCGCTCATAGTATTTCGCTCCGCATTCTTTCGCTATGCTAAGCCATATCCTTCGGAAAGCTGAATGACCCGATGGAGAAGGTATGTTTATGTGGGCCGTGGTCCGGTTCCTCGTAATTCCCCCGAGGGCGCCAGGGAACTGTGCATGAAGTGATGGTTTTATTTTTCCGGGAAAAAACCACTGGTGCTGGATTTGGTTTTGCGATTGCGTCACTGTTTGAAGTTGAATAAACCTCGGTCAACAGTAAAGTGATTGGAAGGTACAGTTTGAACATGGAATGATACACAAATATCGTATCAAGTGGGTCCTTTTAGAAAATAGTACAGGATAGCGCAAGAATGCAAGGATCTCACTTGTGATAATCTTGAAGTTGAAGGACGCTCCCGATTGTGAGTTGAGAAGCTAATCGACATACTGTATTAGATTCTATTCATCGGTGTAGGGCCATTCGTGTATTCGTGCTGAAGCTGTAGAAATCAGGGTGTTGCTGCTTGTGATGGTGAAGCTTTCTTTCGAGACCGTTTTCCCCCTTTGACGTAATTGGCTAGTCGATCCTTCGTACCGATCTGGATTCAATCCAACGCCGTGGCGAGTCGTGTACAAGCTGGTGTACGCGTTCAGCTATTTCAAACTCCTTTTGCAGTCTTTTATTTTGTGTTAATCCTTTGTAAAACATCTCGTCAATAGCTCAAATTCAAGCTGAGCCAAAAACGGCGTTTGTGAGCGCAAAACAGAAATATCCTCGCTGTACTTCAGTTAACAAGTAGCTTTCCAGCATGGCCAGGTCAAAGATGATTAACGGCTATTCGGAAAAGCGTGTCACAACATATGCCGTTTACTGAAAAAAAAACATGATTGTCTATTCTAAGCTTATGGCCACGGCAAAAATATGATTTCAATGAATTGCTCGATGAACACTCGACTTCAGCAAGTTCCTTGTTAGCGTTTCCCGCCTAAAAGTGGTTCTCCAATAAATTACTTAGCGAAACGCGAGTCCGAGGCGAGAAAAGCGCATCAAAACAGGCGGAGCCGGTCGAAAAATTCCCTTTTCGCAGAAATCCCAACTAAATGTAAACCTGTAAACAGTGATCCACGTTGACGTTTGCTTACAACGCGCCACGCGGCAAACATTTCCCTTTCGAGAGGCAAAATCTTCCAAATGGTCTTCCGCACGGAACGGAACAATAGCTACCCGGCAAACTCGCAGAGCCGCCAGAACTGGGCGAAGGAAAAAATAATTTAAAAGGAGAATCAATTTGCTGTTATCATAATTTTCAATATTTTCTCCCATCTAACGCCGCAGGCACTTGGCAAGGATTTGGCCCGGGCGAAAGGTTCCACCGAGTGGTGCGAGTGAGCAAAAGGAGCCAGCGAGAAACGAAGGAAGTGCAAGTGCGAGAGACACACGGAAACTACGCATCCAGCGGGCCCGAGGCGATAGGGCGAGTCCTGTGCCAAGTTTTGCGATAATGTTTATTTACCTTCCACTCCGGGCTCGGTTTCCGGGTTTGCTTCAAGACGTAGGCAAATGTTTTTCCGTGCACCGAGCGCGATGGAAATGCGGGAGAATAAATTATTGGATTTCAAACTTTAAGTACCGTCGGATTTTCGGGGCCAGCGAGTGTTTCCGGAACGCCGCTCGGTGGATGCCATTATTTTTCGTTCCGACGCGCTCGAGTGTCCGCACCGCAAGGCAGCGAAGGGTAAAATTTTCACGAGCGCCTGTCACATTCCGCAGCTGGCATGGCTTTAATAAGACGCTTCGGGTGGGAGCCTTCGAGTGGGACGACCCCGTTTTGTGATGGAGCTTTCGGGGAAGCGCCTTGCCGCCATCGGTGGAACGAAGCAAAGTGACAAATTTCATAACGTGGATTAAAATACACCCGCGCGAAAATGGGGTTTTGTTTTACGACTCATTTACAAGCTGCGTAATGAACGTAGAACAATATCATTTATCTCAAGTCATCATAGAGTTTCTTCAATTTTTTTTTTTTGCTTTTGGGACGAAGAAGATAATTTTACCTAACCTTAAATGAAATGCTCAATATCACACCAAAAGTTGAGAAAGCCTTTAGATAGCAAGAGTTGGAGGAACTGTAGTCGTTTCAATCAATTTGCACTTAAGTTAGAAAAGAATAAGAAAGCCTCTTTTCGACTAAAACTCTTCAAACATCAACGTATAGAAACATAAATGAGTTTCACTGGGAAAGTTTAAAAAATATGTATCTTTTACATCTTTCTAGAACGTAGTGCCACATTTCCGCACAAAAATCCTTCCCAAGTGAGAAGGAAAGCGACAAGAATTCTTCCCGCCGGCTTGGGCCACCGATTGCCGAGCAACGATTCTGGCATTGATTGGCACTTTCGCCTCGTGATGAAGTCAGTCTATAAATTGAATTGAAATTTAAATGAAAGCCACGTCCCACCTTCAATTCATCGTTCGAGACCCTCAATGTCAGGTGTGGTGCGGTGTGCGGAAGTTGTTTCGGGGATTCCTTCCGGTCGAGCGCGAACAAAAAAAGGTGTCTGATTCTCGCTCGTTCTCTTCAACCGGTCCATGTTCTGTTCCGCCTGGATCCAATCACTTTTCCCTTTTGAGTCAGCCTACCGTTTCCGGTTCGCTTTTGACTGTGATTTGATTTTATTTATTTCTGCGTTTTGTTTACTTTTCCAATATAATCACTTCCCATTAATAATTATTTTGGATTACTTTTTATTTCATTTACACCCACCCGAATCGCGCGGGCAATAAAGGGTAAATGTTTCGCGGGGGGTTGCAGATGGAAAGAAAATCGATTTTCTATGCTCGCTACCTGGCAGCAGGTGTGTGTGAGTCCACCGACGCTGGGTGAAGGAAAACCCAGGAACGCGTTGTGTGCGGAACTCGGGCGTCGGTCGAAGTTCTTTTCCGGTTCGAATTTTCCCAATGACTACGGCTCCGTCCAAAGAAAACAAATCTAACAAAGCCAGGAAAAAAAAAACAACCAAGGAATGCCGGAAAATGTTGCGCACCAGTGGCCAAAGCGCGGAAGGTTTCGTTTCATCCTTTCGCCGGACGGTACCCGGACTCGGTGTACCTTTTTTTTTTTTTCCTAAATCCGGAATGCTCTTATGTACCACGGTGGGAGATGAAGCTGATGTTCTGCTGTTTGGCCGCAGCACGAGCCGTGCCGAGGATTCATTATATTACCGCTTTTTATTTCTATTTTACGCCCGTAAGCGGTTGATGCTAACATGAGCTACTTTTCCTTCAAGTTCCTTGTTAATCGCATGCTCACTTCCATAATTATAGCAGAATTTGTCAATTGCAATACATTTTGCAAACATCACAAACATTTAAAGTGAGTTGCAAAACATGCGTATGATTTATTTGAATAAATCAAAGGGCAAAAAGGCTTTTAAGTATATTTAAACAAAGTTCAAACCTCAGCATCACTTTAAAGTAGGCTTGAATGAATGTAGCTGATCCACACACAAAAAACTCAACTTTTGCATGGCTCACTTTACTTCACGAATGCCATTTATGGAACGACGAAACACTCACCGCGAACGAGTTCTGTAAAAGGAGGCAATCAAGCGGCGGATCACAATCCGATTAGCACCGGTGGCTTTGAGGTGAACCAAATATGGAAACCGGACGTACAGATCTCAGAGGCAAAGTGAGCGAGAAGAAGAAAATAAAACCAACAAACACCAGAAAAGACCCGGTTTATAATTGCATGGCCTAAGCAAACAGTCCACGGGCACGAAACAAACCGTGCCGCACCGGAACGACGGATGGTCCTCCCGCCTGCGGTCCGAAACTCATCCTTTGCCAGATGTCAATACGGCTCGCGAGTATCACACCGGTGCGCCGCCATTTTTTAGGCTCCGATACGCATCCGCTGGCGGCAGGCGACGGTACTCCTTTTAAAAGCTGCTGCCGTCACTTCCGCAAAATGTGTTCTAGCTCCCTCCATTTTTTTTCGTCCGGATGGGATTGAATGGTGCAACCTGGGCTGAAACCCGGATTTGGTGATATTTATTTTTTAACCCAGTAAGCAAAAGTCTCCACTTAGAGGTTATTCCTTTCACCCGGTTTTCTCCGCGGGTGCGAAGAGAGTACCAGGTGAAGGTGACGGAAGTCGAACGAAGGAGAAAAGGCTCGGCTAACTTTCACTTCACTTCGGTGTTCCGCAACGGTGCGCTGCGTGCGTGGTTTCGAACCCGTGAAGGAAGAGGAGGAGCAACGATGGGAAATTCATCAAATGACCCAAAACTTGTTGATTAAACTCCGACACGAAAACAGCATCAGGCGGTGGACAGAACCGCAAAAATCACACTTTCCAGGTGGCAAACTCGGGATAGGTGCGATCAAAAGCGGAGATCACAAAACTAAGTGAAGCAAGAATATTACCTCAGATTAGCGCGATTGATGCTAACCCGGGGTGCTTGCACGCTACCTGCCTGCGGCGCCAGTAACCCCGAGCCGCAGACTGAGCCGAAAGAGTACGAGAGGCATTTGAAGGGTGAAACAGCTTCCACCGAACGGGAGAAAAATCGGTGAAGTAAATATGGTTCGCTTGGGCGCAAAGTTTCACCAAAGCACAGCGACGGACGGAGCTCGAGGAAGTCTGGGCGGGACGCGCTATAGACAGTTGGAAAGTTTTGATGGAAAAGTTGATTTTCGCCAGCACCTTCGGACAGATTACGTGGAAATGGGGAATTTTCCATTGTTTTGTGACAGTTGATTAATTTTCTACAATCGAACGCAACGGCACGGAATGGCATTCGCTGGCGACGTAAACTTCCGGGGTGTTTAGTCGGCCGGCAAACTCTTCCTCGTGGCGGGACGGATCTTCACTGATGCCTTTTTAAGGATCATTGGACACTGTTCTATCAGGAGATTTTCCAAGAACGAAATGATTCGCAAGCATCAAGGACTTCTGCTTCATTTGTTCGCTTGCTGTACGTTGGAAATGACGAGTTTGTTTGGTAGTGTTTTTATTTTGAAGATGGACGCCATCATCACGAAGAAGCAAGAGTTTATTAGTCCACAATTGTCTCTATACCTTTTTCGATCTTCCCAATTCTGAAGCCAGCATAAACACACTCAATGTTTGACCTTATCAGCTGACCAAAAAATGCTCGTCTAACTTCCACGGAACTGATTTCATAGGAAAACCCGTAATGTCAACCTTTTTATGGTTTATCTACTTCGTCACATCGTGTTCGCATGTAGACTCGACCCCACGGCCTGTTTTACTAGACCACCATCTGCTTTTCTTCACCATCAAACGTTGACAACCGGTACCACTTACATTTGCTTTCCTCAGCCGGCTGCAAGACGGCAACCATTCAAACGGTTGCTTCATTCGGCTCGGGCATCCGGAGATCCGCTTTCTTCATACTCCCTTTGCAAGATTCGGCGTGGAGCTACTCCCCTTTGGGAAAATAAATTTCCTGCATACGGAGAAAACAAAAAAAAAACATCCCTTCGATCAGCTTTCCTGCTGAGCTCTTTTGATGCCGTGCTCTGTTTTCTTTTTGCTTGCTACTGTTTGGGTGGGGTTCGGAAAAACTGTCCCTCTCGTCGTCTCAATCCCAGTTTTGTTCGTTCGCCTTTCGTACGTCCAGGCTCGGGGGAAATAAAAAGCTCGGAAAACTGTCACACAGACACACATGAAAACCCATCATTTTGCAACGATGGTCTCTGGTTGTGGGAAGGATGGATTCTAAATAAACACCCAAGGGTAACTAAGTGTGCACTACTAACCTGGACGAATTGTCGAAATCCGGAAATCGGCGTTGGCGTTGTTGTCTGTCCATCGAGACACCAGGGCGGACGGTGGCCAAACACAGAACCACAGTCACCGCTTTCGTTTAAGCACACACACGAACACTTTAAGGAGACCGTTTTCCTTTCGCTTTTACTCTCGTTCGGATAATCTCTTTCACCCAGCAAGCAAAACCCCGGTTGGCGTATGTAATTATTTCGTTATTCCTTGTCTTTTCCACTTCCTCTGTACGCGAGCAGCAACACCCGATATTATCCAGCTCACCCGACCCGACGCAGGCTTCGAGGAGGCAACAACGACGAAACCAAATCACGCCCGGGGATACTTTTCCGGGAGCCGTCCCGCACGAGTTTCGTGGACTGTACCGGGAGCTTTTTGCATTAATTATGTTTCCGGTCCCGTGCACAAAAACATTAAAATTATGGAAAAATGGCCGTGGTGCAAAAGAAACAAAATACGGACCGTTGCACCGAACCAATCGGAAGACGGGCAACCATCGAGCTGGCAGAGGAAGCACCGGACCAAACAAAACAACACGAAAGCGGAAAAAATGCGGCAACTTAGCTCGCAAACGCATCCCGCAGCACATGCACATTCGGGAGCGTTCCATTCGCTTTTCTTCTTCCCGTTGCTTCCTCCGGTCCTGATTTGTGAGTCGACCGCCATTTCCAGGAACAAGTCCTGCTGGCCACTTGGGGGATCGACCGGCATGTTTTAAGTTGCTGTTTTTTCTTCTTCTCTGCTTCCAGTTTTTCGGCGATAAAAAAGCATGCTTTTCCCTCGTTAGCACCACTCTTGCTTTCCCCGTTTCGATGCTTTTACATGATTTTACTACGGATGTACCGTGCCTTTTTTTAGCTTCTTTGGTTTGTTGCGTTTTGCGTTTGCCTCAAAGGATTGGCAAGGAAAAACATTAAGGTAAAGGAAACACGGATTTCACCGGGTGTCTTAGGGATGGGTGTGGGTGCTTCCCGAGCCGACACTCTGTCTTTTACCTTTCATTCTTGTATCTATTTTTTCACCTGTACCATTTTACATTTGCTTTATTCGGGCGAATCCATTCATCATTCCCCCTCCACCAGAGCTTTCAGCTCATTTTTGCGCAGATGTTTTCCGCGGTGGCGCTTTCCATGCACAATACGTTTCGTTTAAGGATTAACGTATTTTCGTTGTTTTAATTCTCGTCAACACCCACACTTGCGATCCTCTAACTTCCCAACCTACGCCACGTCGACGTCAAAAAACGGCCCAGATGTATCTGTCTGTCCGCCGTCCTTGCAACTTGCCGAACGAGAAAATGGTGTGAAAAGCGTAAAGTCCTAGCTTCCCGCGGGTGGGCGGATGATTTGTTTCCCAAATCGGACGTTTCGTTGCTTCCATTCATGACTCGACAGCGTTCGTCATTTTCTGGTCCGGCAGTTGTTGGTGTTGGAAAAACGAAAGCGGTAGATTAGCTAGGCGTCAATCAGATATCAAACCACCCCACGGCGGATCTATCCAAGTGCTGGTGGAGCGTATTTTTAGGATTTCCACTCAAAATTTCCACGGCTCTTCCACTTTCCGGGTCGGCACCTTCGGCATAGGTGGCATAGGTTAAGTTAATTCCACTTGCGTGCGACCCGAGCCAACTTTCGCCTGCCAGGTTTCGGAGCTCCGCCCGGCACTCCGCTCTTCGCTGCCATTTTCTCCAACACACTCTCGCGCTCTTTTTTACGCTGTCTGTTTGCCTGCGGTACACACGCTTCCGCCGTGCTCTCACCTGGGCGGTGTCGGGACGGGGAAAGGCTATACGAGCTACGATAGAAGTATCGGGCGAGCGCGAGGACTGCAACTCGGATGCCTGAAGATGCGATGGCAAAACGGCTACAAACGTGAAACCCACCCCTGCTGTGCGGTGTACTGCAAAGCACCTTGTGCTCCGCAATGCTGGATGCGAACTGGATGCCGCCTGTTTGTCGCGATCAACAATTGACAAGTTCCGCAAAACGATAGCTCCAAGTCACAGCGCGAAACGCACCTCCGCGCGGGCGTTGTTGAACGACACACTGCGTGAAGCTGGCGAACGGACGCGCGCGAACCCGGAAGCTAAAACACGTCTGACCTGGTTCCTGGTCGCCCGATGACTGGTCGGCCTGAAACTCGCCTCACGCCTCGGTGGGGAAGCGCCTTCGCACGGGCTGCGTGGGGTGGTCCTCAAAACATCAAACAAACCCAGCAAGACAGCGCCGAGAGATACAGCACGAGAAAACCGAGCAACAGAGAGGGCGAGAGAGGCCGGCTGTTCGCCGGATGAGAATCGCAGACTCACAGCAGATGATCGAACCTCGAAATGAGTTCGGTTCTCGCAAGGACATCGCCGGAGCAGGGTTGGACCTCTAGAACGCGGAACACCACACAGCAGCACCCGCGCTCTAGAGCAATCTCAATGAATCCCTCCCCGCACGTCTCCTAGCCAGCGCATTCCGGGAACAACGGCAGCAGGAACGGCACGTCCGAAGATGCCGGAACTTGGGCGCAGCTGCATTGCCGGTATCTGACTGACTTTCCTTTCGCGGGAACGGAAGCGAGGAAGGGTTGGTTGGGGGCGCGTTGCCAAAAACTCGCCGTTCTCGGAGCACGGCCGGAGTACTTCCTGCTTCGGGAGAGCGCAGGCGCGCTAGCCCAGTTCCACAGTTTTCCCCGCTTTCGGAGCGCAGCCGACCGTGTGGCCTCGAAATCGACCACACAGCAAACACACACACACACACACCCGGTACCCTGGCGGCATCCTTCGAGGCGGCGACTGCATCCTTCCGGGTAACGCACACAGCTGCGCTGACCTCCTTATTCTAGCCGTGCTCAGGAACTCACGTGGCGTTCGCTTGACAGCTCGCTGTACCGGCACCCGGCAGTGGATGCACCTGTTCCGCGATGTTTTGAAAGTTTGCGTCCCACTGACAGCTGGCGCGACTGCTGGCTGAGTGCCAGAGCTGCGGGTGATGTTTTGGTACGGGGAACTCAACGTCCTTTTTCTCTCCGTCTCGGCTCAACACACGATCGCCTCCACATCTCTTATGACGCTCTTGCTCTCCCGTAGGACGGCACTTGGTTCTGCTAACGGTTCTGCTGTCTACAAAAGAAAACACGGCTTCTGTTGCTCGTTGCATAGGGTTACCAGACCGAAGACAGAGTTACTCATAGTAGATTACTTTATTATGAGTTTAACCTCTTATTTTCAAAAACGTTAAACGGATCTTTTTTCATCGTTAAATGCTTGAAAAAGTCACCTCTTAGAGTTTAAAGTTCAAACTGAAGTTTTTTTTTTCTTATCGACCAATTTTGTCATGGCTACCCATTTTTGGGATATACGAAATTTTGTTAAATGAACGTGGATAGTCAATCCTACGTACCGGGGGAGGTACACGATCTGGATTCGAACCCACGCCATCGTAGGTCATGTTCTAGCCGGCGTAGGCGCTCGATTATTACGAACCACCAAACAAATCGAAGACAAATTATTAACACTTGTTACCTCTATTACCTTGTAGTTAAATATTGTTTTCTTGTAATCTAAGCATAACGAATGGATCCAATTTATAGCCTACAAGATAGCTCAAATTTAATTCTAACAACTTCTCTCCCAAGACAGAAAATGCTGTTTTTTATTAGATTTGGCTCCATGTTAGATGTGTTGATGGTGATTTTTCCATCACTTTACGGGGAGGGTTGTTTATTCAAGGTTCAAGTGTGAATTTTTCGATTGCAATCCAACGATGCCATTTCAAACAGAAACTGTTTTACAACAACTAACACGAAACGCCAACCCGTAGCAAGTGATCCGCGAATGTGTCTTAATGCAAAGCACGGCGACTACATCGCGTGCCGCCAAACGGACATATGTTTTACCAGCACCAGCATATCATCAGTAGCAACAACGCTTGGCTATCGGATACGCGGGGAGAGCGGGCGAGCGTGGCAGGCGGGACGCTACACGAGGACGAACTGCACGGCGCTGCAATGCCATTATTTATAGCCATCACCGTCGGCCTGACAGGAAATTGATTAGCTCGAAGAAATTTTTGGCACATATATGTACAACTTCCCCATTCCGGGGCGCGAGGTGAAACCGGCCGCATCATCTGTTTTGCTAAAATGGCGCTATTGGGGACAGTTTAATTAGTTCCCTCGGTGGTGTGCAGGTTTCCACCGGGATGAATTAGTTCAATCTGACGGCAGATCGTGCAGCATTTTTCCGGCGTGTATGAAACGAACGGGGCATAAAGTGGTGCATAAAAGATGCCCGATAACATCGCGTGGATGCGGCAATACAATATGTTAGCTGAAGTATCATAATCCGCGTCATGATAACATCGAGCCCAACCCACGTTGCTTGGGATATGGCAAGAGATCTTTTTTCCCGGAAAGGTTACTACACCATTAACTAATGGTTTTCATCTTATTCGTTTTTATTTCAAACTTCATTTAAAACGTACAAGAAAAATAAAAATTATGGTTCGAAGCATTACAAAAAAGAAATCTCCTTCTTTTCACTCGAGTTCGTTTTTTTTTATTCCACAGCTAGCAGCTTAAATACTCCACAGGGGAACTTACCCACGAGAAACCCTGGAAGCGAAAGCAACAAATTCTTCGAACTGCAACAAATAACACAAACAATTCACCTTCCGATCTATCCTTTCCTGCTTTCAGTTTCGCAACACCCTATTCCATTGTCCTCTAATCTTCCTGTTTCTCCTTCCAGCTATCACCCATTTTTTTGTTTTGTTTTTTACTTCCAGAGTTTGCTTTTCGCCCAGGGGCGAACAAAATCGTGCAAAAAAAAGGGGAAAAAAGGCGGAAAACTTCCTGAAGCCTTAGTAAACTAAGAAATAACCAGGCGAACGGTAGGAGGGGGGTAAAGTTTTCCCAAAGAAGTAAGGATGATTTGGTAAGTTGTAGCAAATGTTGGAGCGACGTATTCCTCTCCGTTCCTTTAAATTCCGACGCCTTGCGCATTTATCCGGTTGGCAAGATCACACGTTTATTTCAGGTGAAAGGAAACAGCTCAATTCGATTACTTACATTGCTCATCACCTCTGCCTGTTTTTGTCACTTGCGATAATGGATAAATTGAAGTGAGGAGGAGCACACAGAAAAGGGCAAATAATGGACGTCCATCGGAACGTACTACAAGTGAACGAAGAACTCATCTTCAATGATCAGGCTACGCTGTGTTTAGTGGTCAATGTTTTATTTACTTTGGCAGCTCTTCCGTCGTTTTTTCTCAGATTGAATTCTTTGCTTTTGACCTACAGCAAAATACACTCAAGATCCAAAGCTTGTAAACGTATAGAATCAATCCTGTTCCAACCATTAAAATTCTTACTACTTAACTGCCTGGGTCTTAAGAGTTTGGCTTAGGTCACTTAACAATAAATCTCGCTTGTACAAACATAATTTAAAATACAATAAATATAAACCGATTGATTAATACTCTCTAAATGCATTACAGATCCCTCAGAGAAGCATCAGCACCTCAAGCGCTTTTACCCTGAATGCATCTTCACATCATGGAAATCCAGCACTTGGCCACGCGAAGGACTCGCCATAATCATACCCTCCATTGAACATTCCCACTGTTGTTAAGTAAATTAACGTCAAACAATTTAAATGTGCACTTACCACCCTCCCTCCCGTCCCCTTTGAAAGGAAGGTACGCGGGTGTGAACCTTATTGTTGGCGGTGTCGGTTTGCGAATCGCAGGCAAGATAAACGTACCACTTTTAATTATCACCATCCGCATGCCACCATCTTGGTTCGCTGCGCGCGCCTTCCGTCAAAATAGAGCAGAGTGGGGCGGATTTAACAGAAGAAAGACAAAAAAAAAAACCGCCCATTCCTCCATTTGCACAGCCGACCCGGCTGCAGTCGGGAAATGTGGCAGTCAGTAAATAACCGCAGGTAATTTAAAATGAATTAAAAAGCAGCGCGTCTCGAGCGGCCCCGTTAAGCGCACTCGAAAATGAATGGATGCGAAGATGAAAGGGAAAAAGAAAAACGGTGCAGCAAACGGGAAAAACTAACCAGCCGCCGGCGTACGTACGTACGCGCCCAGCGTCACAGTGTTGGTCATTGTTGTAGTAGTGGCGATGGCGTGTCTGCGGCGACAAATTCACTCTGCCGCACTTATCACCAACTCAATGGCTGGTGACGGCATTCCGGGCGGAAAAGTCGGCGTGGAAACCCTCTCCCTCCCCCCCCCCCCTCCCTTCATTTTCCCGGCGTTAGAACTATTTTATCTATTTGTGGCCCGTAGTCGCTACCGAGACGCACTGGCTGCTCCTGGTGCTGACTTCCGACGCAGCGCGGAAGTACGGGGTTTTAAGTGCGATTGCTCTTTCCGCCGTGCTTGCCTGAAGCGAGGATTTTTTTTTTCCATCTCCATCCAAAGCGCAAGTTTGATTGCTACTTCTAGGGAAATCAGAACCCACGCGAACGATGCCGAGGTTTCCTTATTATTTCTACCGCTATTGGATGTATCACTGAAACACTAAACTTATTAAAGTGTACCAAATTTTTTCATTTCTGGTAATATTTTCTTAAAAATGACAAACGATACATTTCGACACATTTTCATCCCGTAATCATCAAGATTCCTGTTTCCCCAAAGTCCTCTTCCAGCTAAGCGATTCCCCACCAAACAAAGAAGCGTTAGAAAACGTTTTCCCCTCAACTATGGGCCAGCTGTTCGCGAGCGACGGGGCAAAAGAATGAGCACCAATGGAAGGGCGGCGGGTCGGTTAGCGGCGAGCAAAAAGCGTGATGGAAATGCTACACATGAAATTAATTACCGTCATATTCAGCTCAACCCGTCAGCATTAGACGTTAATCCATGGACCCGGAACAGAAAAAGGCGTCCCAAACAAGAGGGCTACCGGTGTGATGAAAAATGGCTTCTCGACAAAGTGTTTAGTATTTTGCTGGTACCGTCCTTTTTTTCCCCCGCTCCACCGCTCCACCCTTCCCTTTCGGGACCTTTCGAAAGGTCTGCAGCAGAGAAAGCGAGCTAACCCTCGTAATGCGCCAGGCGGCGGGTTTTGGACTGGAAGTGGCAGAGGTAGAAAATTAGAACGTTGCTCCAAATGGCGTGCGATTTGCAAACAAATAAACATACACTCGCGAAAGAGCACAACTTTCACCCCGTCCGCCCTCGGTGAGCTTTTCCACTTTGCCCTCTTTTATTTCCCGACATGGGGCTGTCGAGTGGCATCTGATACTAGGATCACATCGGACACAGTCAGTCAACAACATGCGTTTATCCACATTTTAAATTTACATTTTAATATCATAATTTGTTTTGTGCTGCACACATACGCCAAACATTCAAATTTAAAGACCATTCAGGCTGTTTGTATTATTCTTTTACAAACAAATTCAATTTAAAAAAAAAAACTTCTTCATATCGTTTTAGTTATAAAATTTTGGAATGAAATCGTATCGCATAAATGAAACCGTACCTCTCATCATTTTTTTTTTGCCTGCACCAGATTTGCACGTTTAGTTGCAATCGAAATGAAACGAACGGATTAATAGCGCTCTGAAGCATTAAAAAAAAGAAAATGAAAATCTGTCCACAACTCAGTGCACACCAAACTCAGCCGCGCGCACTTTGTGTCATTTGCGGAAAACGCAACGCCCGACAAATCACTTGCAGTGCAGCGTAAATTAATTGATGTTTCAATTTACAATCCGCTGTTTCCCATCATTTGAAAAGTGTAATAAATCATTCTCCCATTTTTTCCGCGCGGAACCAAAAAACGCGCGCAAACGAACGCGAACGTCTGTCTGCGCTAATCGGCACCATCGTCCTCCACTCGTGGTTCCACCGATGGGAACAAGCCTTAGGATCAACGTGGCTTCTGCCGACCCGGGGAGATAAATGTGGTTTTCAAAAGAGGGGGCGGGATAAAAAGGGAAAATCCAACGGTCTTGCCCGAGCGGATGTGCACCGTTTTCCACGGCCAGGCACCGGCTGGCCGGATCGGGAGGCACGGCAACATATGGCATAGGATCGTATCATCGCTTCGCAAATACTGATGATGGCAGAGCAAATATGAGATGGCCACTGACGTGCAGCGTCGGCAACTGTCCCACGAACAGGATGTATATTGTTACCCTCCGCCGGGAACGGTTTCTATTGTTTCGTGAAATGAATTATACTTCACTCAAAGGCGAGCACTTTATCACATCACTAAACGCTTGCTGTAGCGGCCATCTTAATAAGCCTTCCGGTGGAGGGTGATAGCAGGCGAACAAATATGGAACACGAGTTTTTTTATTCCTAACATTTCTATCAATAGCAGACTTTTATACTGATGTGATTTATTTTTAGTACGGCACTGCAAGCAGCATTTACTACCATCATACTACCATTTTGTTAATGCAATCATGTGGGTTCGTGATAGCCGAGTGCTTACGCTGACTCACGCACGACTCACGAGCGGCGTGGGTTCGAATCCAGACCGGACCTACCCCGGTACGAAGGATTGATCAACAACGTACGGTAGAGACGAATAAACGTCCCGGATTCCTGAAATGAGTAGACTTTCGACCAAATTGGCTAGCTTAGGGATAAGGTGAAGCCAATTGTTCTTGTACAAGTTCTTCAAAATCCGTATTATTACAACAAGCGATTCCACTTTTCTGAAGCTTTGTTTTATCAAACAATTTGTTTTACATTTCAGACATTCACAAAACTTTATGGAAAACATCCCATTTTCCTCTTCAAATCGATTATACTGCACTACAAAACATGCGTAGTGTTTCAAAATGAAATCGTAGTTTTTCGACTTCATTTCTACTTTTCTGGCCTAGGAACACTAGGAACTAAACCTAGTGATGCTCACCTGCGCTGCAGTGCTGGAATATTAACAAACCGTAATTGTCCACCTTGTGCCACCATGGACAAACTGTGTATTTCCATTTGTTGTTGATTTTCTGTTTTTTCGCCCTTTTCGGCAACCGTCATCAAATCGTCCCCACGACATACAAGCTCCTGCCTAACGTTCCGGAATCGCCAGTATCATTTTCTCAGAAAACGGGAAAACAATATGCACTGCCATTCGTCACAAAAGCGTCGAAGAATGACCAAACCAGGGCTGACACTACCCGGGGTGGGAGGAAAAAAAAACCCCGTAACCCCGGAACAGGAATCACCCGAATGAAATAATAAAATTTTACTAGACGAACCCTGTCGTAGTGGTGCAGTAAAGCGCCAACAGCGAAAATGGCTATGAATTTTGCAGCCGGTAACGTTTGTGGAACCACCCCCATCCCCCAAAACCCCCCAACCAAGCTGATGCAAAGGACATGTTGGAAAAGCCTATGCCAAGCGGAACGGAATGGAGGAAATACATCCCGGACTCCTGGAGTTTGGCCAGCTCGCGATGGACAGGTCGCGAGTTCTGCTGGACGAAAGATAAGCTTCGCTTCATCATTTGAGAGTGTTCTTCGCTTTCCCGGGCGGGCGCGGAATTAAAAAAAATCGTCCCCAACCCGCACACACACACATACTCGGAGCAGGGTGGAAAATAAATAATGTCATCATATCGCTGTCCACATGTACGTCTGCAAGCTTTCGCGTTTTTCCACCGCGGCTGGCTGCAAGGTGCAATGCAATCGCCCGCACGTGCACGCGTGTGTGTGGGTGTGTGCTTGTAAGTGGACACACTGTCAATATGTGCACCGTTTGCATGTGCGTGCGTGCAGGTGTATGCTGTGTTGTTTCCGTGCGCGGTGCGTGTTCCGAGCCGGGCCGCATAAATAATCGAATTCGATAAATGTACAATATTGCTCATTATTTATTGAAAGCCGGGCTGAATAATTTATGATAGTCTGCGTTTTGTCGCGTGCTCGACGTTTGCTCTGTCGATAGTCGAGAGTCGAGTTAGGAGCAATGGGAGAGGTTGGTAGTGGGGAAGAGTGGGGGGGGGAGTTGATCGTGCTTATCTTGTCCGGACGACATGTTCTCTTCGTCGACAGTCCCCTGGCTGTCTGGGCAATCCTTTCGGGGAAGTCCCGCTCCCTATGAGATGAACTTAATTATATTCACGTTTATTTTTTTTAATGTTTTTATTTCCCTGTTTTTCGTTTCGTTTTCCTTCCTTTTCTCAGTATGGAGAGCTTCGCTTTAGGGTTCAACGTAGGGAAAAAAATGTCATTGCATGTAGGTACTACAAAAATGTGCATGTTACAATTTAAAATAATAGAGGTAAAATTAAATAAAAACCTCAAAGGCTTATAGTGCTACCAGATCTGTAGATGTTCGGATTGTGCTATGGGTTTTAAGCTCGTTTTGATGTGTTAATTGAAGGTTCAAAGGAGCAAATGGAGTATTTACATCGAAAAAAGCAACATTTATGCTGGTAAAGTACAGTCTTTCATGATGTTCATAAATTTTAATCAAACTTCCTGCCTGGAATGAATAAAACAACAGGCATATGCAATGCTCTGCATTTACCAGTTTTTTTATTCATACGATAATCTTAAATAAGAACAATGAGCAAAGAGTACACTCGTTCACTGATCAGGCCAATTAAATTTTGCCTGAAGGAATCATTTTCTTTCAATTGAATGCGCCTTTACTCCGACGGCAGCTTCATTGAAGTTTCTCAATAGACCCGAAATTCACAATGCTTCCATTCGTCGGCACGAGCGTTTTAAATACAATTTTCAACCCGAATGTAGAAGACTGTCTTTTCATGATTTATTGCAACCTCAAATTGATGTTCTTCTCGATTTCTCTACATGGCTAGAAAACCTTACTTGCACACTTACTTACACTTAGAGCTCCTTACAATTTTCCTCAATGTCACTGAAACTCATACCTTGAGTTAACCGATGCCATCATACATATTTCCAACGAGTCTTGGGGCGCCAAAATGAGGGTGTGAAAATTGCACGAAATTAATATCCCACCCTACATTCTCGCTCGCAGTGAAAGCAAAAGGCATTCAATTTTATCATTAAGCCATGAATTCGGAAGTGCTTTCAAGCGACCTACCGTCTCCGCTTCTGCTCACTTCCGGAGGTTTCACATCAAAACGCTACAGCGAGAACCCTTTACAAAAGGGCATCATCACAAGTTGCTTGAAGAATGATGATAAAATTCCCTCCGCCGAAGATGACATCTTGTGCCGCCGGTGTAAGGAACTTTCATCGGCCTACGTATTACTGTAAGAATGGTACGGGCTTGCGGGATGTTCCCAACTAGCGGTGGAGTGAGGTTCCATCGTGGTCTTTCATCGTGCCCAACGGAGCGAATCCGACTCGTTTCCGGATGAATCAATCAGCACCACCATGACAGTGATAATTTTGTAACTTATTTAAGGTGGGAGACGAAAACGAAAGGATTGTCAATTTATGCTTTGAACCCGAATATTATACTTGAAACACGATCACAACTGGAATGGATGGACAACAAGAGAGCTATTTGTTTTAGAGAAGCGTTTAAGGTGCGTAAAGGGCTGCAGTAAAACATAAAAGAAACAGAATTAACACAAATCTGCTGTTACTTACCGTTTGATTTGCAATCTCAATGTTTTTCTTGCAAAACTTAATTAGAAAGATAGATGATTTATGTATTTATATCATACACTTACGTTCACCTAAGTCTTTCAAAGAAAAGACTTTTTCCAATCGAATGAAACATCGCTATAGTCACTTATAAGATGAACAAACGTTTCCCAACGTAACAAGCGAGGGCAAGGTGTAGTATTTGCATAGATTTATTTGAAGCACTTCCCGCTCCGGTAACATGATTGCGCAACTGTTCTAATTAAACGCATTTTGCGATCAACTCAAACTAGCCGGAATCGTACTCGGTCAAGTGACCCTCGAGAAGAATGCAATAATGCTATAGCGTAATATTTAAGCAGTCCTCCAGTCAACGACTCTGCCATCGGTAGAACGCGGTGCAAAGTGCGCCGCAAATTCGCTCACTTCCCGACGACGATTGAAATCAAAAACTATCCCTCCCGCCACGAAACTAGTGACCCATTTGCCCCAAACGGCACTTGGCGCATCGGTGCAGCGAAGATGTTTGGTGCAGGTGCAGGGAAACTGAGGCTGGTTCGTGGTCGAACTCTCATCAAACTCGAACTTCAAACTTCGTTTCCTAGGGTCATTTCCGGGTGTGCGCCGCGTCTCTGTTTGGCTTTCATTTGAAAGTGCAATGAGAAAACAATAACACACCAATCAGCTTTCGCCAGTGTGCCCGGCCAAATTACGATGCAGCCAGCGTTGCGGCCGACCGTGTGCGGTGTGCAACGACCTGGCGACCGCGGTGCTCTGGTAAGTCGTTTGCCACCGCCCAAGCCATCTCAAGTCGCTGCCAGGGCGGGACGAATGTGCGCACTCAAGCAAACGCGTCAAGACGTGGCCGCCGCGATGAAGCGAGAGCAGACCGAGCAGCGTTCCACGCTGTACGGTTGAACATCTAGCGTACCGGAAGCCACCCTGCTACCCCCACTCCCTGAATACATTAGCGTGCTGGAATGCGCACCGACACAGAGGGCATCTCAGTTGTTGACTCGCCGAAGCATCCACCGGCTTCGTTTTGCCGCGAGATGGCCACGGCTGGTGCTGGTCACGACTCGAGCCCCGTTCCCTGTTTACACTCCTCTCACGGAACTTCAAAGCCATTCGCGGCCCACACGGGGCCGCCTCATGGGTTCTTTGAGGTCTCGGACTACATTTGGCAAAAAGGTAAACCGTCGGATTGCAGCCGCTGCTGCGTTTAGCGCTTATTTGCACCAAACCAAGCCATCGTTCGAGGGACATTACGGACGCGAGGACGTCACGTTGTAGTACAGGGAAAAAACATCCATTGGACAGCGCATCGCATCCACCTACGAGTGAATGTAAACTCACAGAAAATGAATGTTTTGTTTGTTTAAAATAAATGCTCACTATTTCCTTCCACGAGAATACTATGCTGGGAGTAAATATCTACAATAGTGGGACCCTAGTTCGGGTCTGGGATAGCCGAGCGTGTACGCCGTTTAGAACACGACCCTCGACGGTGTGGGTTCGAAGCCAGACGATAAACGTTAAAGGGAAAAAAAGCTTAACCAAAAAGCTTTACCAAATGTCGGTCGTGTTTTGCTACGAAGAGGAATATCATTAATCTTAGTGAGAGAATATGAAGGGACGTTTTGTTGCTGTGCATAAAGCTTTTTTTTTTTCTTTCATTATTCTAGGCTATATTCAAATCTGTACCTTGCTTTTGAAGCATTACCATCAAATCGTACTGCAGTGATGCTAAAACCTCTGTTACTTTTCTCTTGCACCCCGAAATGAAGGAACATGCCACGCCATAGTCATGTCTTCGCACTCGATAACGAATTCCCAAATTCCCCCGCCCGGAAAGCGCATCATCAGCGCAGATAAAGAACGGGTTACATCCAGCCACCGCAAGCGTTTGTCCATATGTTCTTAAGCCAAGGACCGGAATCGGCCTCTTCCGGTGTCGGGCAGAAGCAGCAGCACCGGCAGGCCGGCAGATGATGAGCTCAGCCCATGCTTGTCGAAGGCGTGCGACGGCAGCAGAGCGAATCAGATTCATACCAGCGCAACGTGTCTGGTCGCACAAGCGCATTCTATAATTTATTTACTCGCAAGCAGGGCCTAGCCTAGCGTTGCCTACGGAGTATCCTTGCAAACGGGGGGGAGGGGGTTTCTTTTTTGCTTCCGTCTCTTGCTGTGTGCCACTTTACGCCATCCTACTTGACTCGTTCAACCGGATCCCGGTCCACGGAGCGAGCGAAACGCTGCAGAGCGTTAACGCCGCGTCCGCTTCCTGTCGGCGGGCTCAGGCCCAGGCATGCGAAAAAGGATATACGCGTTCATTTAAAACGACATCATCACTCTAAATTAGGGCCGGGAAAAGGCGGACAGTTTCAGGGTCTCCCCTCCATCGGCAGCTTTCTCATCAGCAGTGATGCGATACCGGCACCCCCTCCGCAGCTGGAGTGCAGGACGAGAGTGGCGTAGGAATTTGAAAAAAGTTTACTACTCCACAACAACAACAAAATAGAGGATCACGGCAAATCATAGACAAAAATGGGTTTGAGCTGGTGTTGCTCTTCCCGCATTTCCTTTCCCGCTTCGAAATATGAAAATATGAGCGGCAACCTTGCGCTCGGAAACATCGCATTAGGTTGGTTTTATTTTTGCGCGTCAACGCTCCTCCCAAGCACCGACAGTCTCATTAAGCGCGTCGCAAACAAGCGGAAGAGGATCTGCTACGCAAGAAGCGGACCGAGTGCCGGCCTGACCCTTTCGCAAACGAAACAAAACAAAATTAAGCCGGTCCAAAATAGCTTATTAAAAATGTCCACATCTTTGGGATTTCCTTCGCTGCACATCCTTCCAGCTTAGGATGCAAATATATTTAACAAAATTCTCGGCACGCCACCTGAACCGATGGGAGGCTGCTCACTTTGAGTACAAAAAAAAAGTGACAACAATATACCTGTTTAACTTTTTGGGGTTTCTTCTTTTTTAAATAAAACACCTTAGATGTCCGTCTGTACGTCTGAAAGTTTTTCTGAAGCAAATAATAAAATTAAAACTTTTGCATTTTGGACCACAAGAGAATTTTTAACGAACACACAATTCCTATTTTCAACTTTCCACATAATTATCAACGTGAAAATGCTCTTTAAAAAAATAATTTATTCGACAACTGCTGATGGAGTAGTTTATTATTATCCAAAGAAAATTAGATTTCACCCATTTCAATATATTATGGAAGTAATATGATTTTATCAGTTACAAATCCGCAATTAGATGATTACTTTCCCCAATCGAATCAAAAGCATTTGGACAAAAGTGTAGTTTCAGCCTACGGCCCGGACTTCGCTTCCGCCCATCCTCTTGCCCCGATCGGACGCAAATTGAAGCGGAAGCCCATTATTAGAATTTGATCATGAAACATTTATGATGGCACTCGTACGACAGTTCCTTTTTCCGGCCCCTCCCCCTTTCGATTTTTTTTCTTTGGATCACCATAAAGCGACCAGCAATGGAAAGCGGGATGATTCCCAGCGGCAAACGATTCTCTGACTCAATTAAACGATGTAATGGATGGTTAGTGCATATTTGTAATCCTGTGTGGGCTTGGGCAATCAAATTGATTTGGTTGTACTCGGCAGGATAATGAAAATTAGTAATGGTTCAGCTTATATCAACCCTTGCAATAACCAAAAAAAAAAAAAAAAATGGAACTGCTGTTCGCCGCTTTTCGAATAACGTGCCTGTTATTTCCGATCCTTCTTCCCTCGCCTCGAAGAAGAAACACGGAACTGTTGTGGATGTGGCGGTTGCATTAGCAAACTGCTGGTTACTGACGTGTTTAGATCATGTTTTTTTTTTAATCAAACGATTTAAATCCTCACTAAACATTACTCGATGAAGGGGATGTTTCATGAGCTTCACACTGTTCGATCATTTCAGTGTTACATTTCGATCCAATCCATCCCATTCTCTCCAATTACCCTACACAATATTTAAAAAAACGGAACGGGTTCTCCACCAACCCCAACCTTCGTTGCACCATTGAAACTCATTAAAAACGCTCATTAAGCAATCAGACACACAATCAACCATATAATTGATTCTCGGGTTTGAAACGAAGCCTCCAGCATCATTATTCCACCTCGAGTGTAATCTGATGGAGACCGTACATATACCAGGCCTGCAGAAACATGTCGAGTGAGAAAAAAAAAAGCAAACGTATTCTAACAACGATATTGAATTGTTTGCCGGAAATTTCAAATGCACGATGCACGGTTTTTTTTTTGCCTTTTAATGTTGCCAACGAGAATTTTGTGCCACAACGTCCTGTGGCTCCAAAGGCGCATCGGAATGCATTGTGGCCCATCCAACGTGGGGCGCCATTTTTTCCCCTCCTCCAAAAAGCACACCTATAATTCAATCAGCTCCCGAGGTGCCCGGAACCACTCGGTACGACAAAAACGATTGCACCGTTTGAACCGTTATTTAGCTTGCTTTTTCTTTTTTCTCCTCTACCCTGCCCCCGCTTCCGGTGGTCCGAAGTACCGTGGGTGGTCCGATTTTACCTTCTGATCCTTCCAAAACAGTCGGTTTTCCTGCCGCACGCCTCGAAAAGCTGCAAAGCGCGTCCTCGGTGCAGTTCGGTGCAGTGATTTAGCAATAAATATATGACTTCAATTACATTAATAAGTACCAGCGGCTCGGTCGTAACGAGTTCTGCGAGACGTCCTGGACGCCTGTACGGCAAAAGGGTAAATGGCAGGCCACGTCAGGGCTAGGCAATCGACGAGATACTATATTAAAGGCCTTTTTTTTTTAAATAAAATAAAGATTTTACGCATACACACTCCTTGGATGTAAAACTGATGATAAGTACAACCTTCTTCTTTCCCTGGCGTAACGACCAATTGTGGCCATCCCTACCAACCTGTTAACGTAATTTTTTGTTTAATTTTTTTTAACAGAGGAGGTCCAGTCTCGATTCGAACCCACACCGTTGTGGGTCGTGTTCCATCCGGCCTACGCGCTCGTCTATCCGTCTATCTTCTCGAAGCAGAGAGTTAAACTAATTTTAATCAACTAAACTAATACTATTAATGGATAACAATACTCAACACAATTGATCATAATATAACATGTATGCAACATGTACAGCATTCAGGATACTAGTGGAAAATATTCTCGGACATATTGTCCATTTTATTCAACAAACAGGTCTCGCTTCCTATTGCCGACCGCTGGTCTAATGCGATTCCGATGGTGGCTGCTTTTGCGGTGTGCTTTTCACTTGCAGCCCTTCGGAGGCTATCTGGCAGCGAAAAAGCCAACGCTGGTCCGAGGTTGAACAGGTGGCGACCGAACGCTGGCTCTGGCACGGTACCTGCAACGCACGCGGTTGATCTGGCGTCGGACGGAACGGGCGACCGGGTATGCACCCGATGGATGGATTGCAGTTCCGGTTTCACGGCTTGCTTCAGCGGTCCGAGCGCGAATCGCGGTGCCTGCCACACATAATCTATTGCCAACCGCAACGCAATCTCCGCAAAGTTCGTGTCATCGACGGTTTTAAAATGTATTTGCTGTGAAAATGGGCGCTCGGGTTCCCGCGGGCCGAACGCATTAGCCTCCCGGCGCCCCCGGGCTTCAAAAGCCCAGCACCGGGGAAACTTGACCGTTGGCGTAGCGCGGGCAAAAGCGCGGAGTCGAACCCACCCACGGCAACTGCCCGTATTGCAGGTTGGTTTTTGCGGCCCAAGGCCTCCGACCGTGTAATGTGTTTCTCCGGCAGCGCAGGTAGGGGTATGAGCCGTCGGAAACGAGGGTCGGGAAATCGATTGCCTGTGAAAAACCGCCCCTGCCACTTGAGAACGAGCGAATCAGCCGACAGAGGCGGGGACTGCATCGGGCATTTTATGAGAGGCTTCTTTCTGTAGTCGTTATCATCGGGTGGCGGATAAGGCACATACAGGCACGTGGAGCATTCAAAAAGTTTTGAAAATCATGCCATGGTAGGCCTAAAATGGTTGTCGGGCCTTTTTTGATATTTTTTTTTCCACGAAATTTTGTAGACAATTTCCATAATCGGTCGCAAAAGCAGCTAGCAAAAATGATTCTCTTTTAATGTATAACTAGAATTTAAATTTAAGTAGGATATGGAAATGAAAAAATATGTTAATTCTGTTCTTTGCATCCAAGTAATGATTGAAATGAAATTAAAATTGAATTTTCAAGAATAATTATTTGCAAGAGGTTTAAGGACTTCATCGAACGATCACGTACGAGTTGCCTTTGTTTTTGCCCTTTCCAAGGTGGAAAAACTGCAAGGACCAAACGATTCCCTCGAATTGCTCACTGGCCAGTCACATCAGCTGGAGCTACTTGCAGTGTAAATTCTCTTTCTAGTGATATATTTTTAATTTATTGTTTCGCTGCTTGCAACAGATTCGGATTTTTTGTTTTTCGTTCTTGCCTACGGAGGATGGAGGAGGACGAATTTCTAACCTAACAAAACGATACAGTCTACCGGCGGGAATGCCGGCAAACAGACCAGTAGGTAAACCTGCCGCCATTCGTTACAGGGACCAAAAATGTCGATACCGTTTGCTAGGCCTCGACGGGACCCGCCGCTTGCCGCTGTGCCTAGAGGGGAGCACAATAAAATTTCCTTTCATACTAACCTTCATAAAATGCCGTAACGTTCGTGCGATCCATGTGCGACTCTTCCGCACCCGGGGGCTCCCTTTGGCGAGGATTTCAAACAAAACGCGAAGGAAAGTGTTTCCCGATGCGATGCGCCCACGTTTTCCCTCCCACCAACCCCAGCGAGCCCTCGCCATTAATCGTACCGCCACGTTGGATGAGAACAAACTATGCAATGGTATCATTCGACAAAAGCATTGCTCCCGTGCACACAATCACTCGCACCCACACACACACACACACACACACTAAACTACCCCTGTGGCCCGTATAAATTTGCATGCCAACAGGCCGCAGTCGATTGCCGTGGCCGATCGCAAACAGGAACGCTTTTCCAATATATCTTGGCAATGAATCGAGAAATAAACGTTTGCGTAGCTAAAGTACACTAATTCATTTTTATGTTTGCTCGTGTTCTCTCTTCTCTGGGCCACACACTATCAGGGTACGTTCCGCTAACCGAGTGGTTGGAAAAATTCTAATAACACTCCACGCTGTGAGGGAGAGTGCGGATGGATGAGGGACAAAATACGGGGGAGGAATAGAGTTATGTTTGCGATTTCTTTTTCCTTTTTTTTTTTCGAAGGCGCATCGGAGAATCTATTATTCCACTTCAATTCCGCGATTTGCGATCGGCGTAAAAAAGAAAAAAACGACCGAAGCGCTCAGTGTACGCATGCAAACGTTTCCATCTGATCTCGGCGAGCTTGGAAAACAATTAGGAAAAATTCGCCCACTATCAAACGGTAAATAATCGAGCATTCATCTTGGGGCTTGGGGTACGATGGCTGGGTGAAACTTGGAGTTTACAAATAAATTCTTATTTTATGAAAGAGGCAAAAATGTGTTATGGAAGCGCTGGGAGATGATCAATTGATGCGACCATTGCTAGTAACAAGTCAGACAGATTTTGATTTTGATGTTAAAATCAAAAGGTATTGTCGCGTTCTTTTCTTATTAACACATCCGACAATGAGTAGATTGTAAAAATATGGCTGAATACGGTTGTATTTGACGCTCATCTTAAAACGAATGTGATAGTCATGTTCGAAAGAAGCACAAATAATCGTTTTTATCCAATTCTTCGATAGGAATAAGGCACCAAGCGAGCTGGCACGATTTAAAACGAGCGATTTGTACTTTCGTTTCGGGTAGACGAAAGTTTTCTTAAAATCTTCTCCACAGGATGACCCTCGGCAACTTTCCCTGCAACAGAACGGAACAAGGCACATTCCATCATCGCTGGCCCTGGCTCGTCCATCGATCCATCGGTAAAACTGCTATATTTGTACCAAAAACTCTTCACCGCGCCCCCATTTGTTCCCCTCCACCTTCCGGCACCACCGTTCGAGCAGCGCATATAATGGACACAGTCACGATGAGAGAGCACGGTTCTGGCACTTCGCGTTCGAAAACTAGCAAATTGGGAATTGAGACTCGAGCCATCGCTCGAGCGAGGTTGTGGGGTTTCTTTTTTCCAAAATCCAGAATTGGGTTTGCGTGAGTGTTAGCAGCGCTAGCCGATTAATGGTACTAGCGAATAGTTCAAGCGCAAGCCACCAATCGGAAAGGGGGGGGGGGGATGGGAAAAAGTGCCTCTTGCGCACAGAAAACCACTGGATAGTCCACTTTTTGCATGCCTGCACCGCGGCATACGGCGCTTCCGCGGTGCTGCACTTCCGGTGCATCGGATTGCTTTCATGCAATCGGCTTTTGTTCAACTTTTTCCCATTGCTCAACGAGGCATTTTTGGAGTTTTGGCGATGCATTTTTAGATGAACCCAGCGGTGTACGGTACGGTACCATAGGCCTCAATGGCTCTTCGTTTCGTTCACTGAAACAATTCACCATAAGTAGCGCACACACACACACACACACACACACACATTCAAAAAAACATCAATCCTTCGGCACCTGCACTCAAGTTGTTCTGGTCGAAAAAATTCGGATCCGTTCTGTGCTCTGTTAGGAATTTGGAGTCCATCACTGATGGAAGTATTAGTTGCGGTGAAATTGCTATATTCGCTTTTTTTTTTTTTTTTTTTTTTTTGCTCGAGCATCTTCGTCCCAGAATGCAATGCACATTGCGGATAGCTTGCAGCTAGCGATCCTGCACAAAGTCGGAACTATTTAGCCTGCAGGATCCTTCGAACTCTTCTGCCATCCAAACTGCGCAGAGCAGCGCGTTCGGGCGTGAACATTCCTGCATCAGGGCCTGCAGGCACAGCAAGAGCCCCCGAGCCATTGGTGCGTGCTGGACCGGAAGCACGTCGATATCTGCCGGAAGCCCTCGATCGCACCGTGCGGAGCACGCACCGCAGGCAAACCGGAAACCACCGGCCGGGCGAGACGAGCGTTGCCAATCTCCTGCTGCGGCCGTTGTTCGGCTCTCGACAGCATGGCAAATCGTCGATTGACCGGGTCGCCCGGGCTAAGTCCTTGTGCAAACCACATTTTAAATCAACGCTTAGCCCCGACCCCGGCCGGCGGATGCCCCCAGGGACCGTTACCTAACCTTCGATTGCGATTGCTCGCAAATTTCAATTAATTACACGCTTGACCCAATTTACACGCATCTTCACGCAGATTAATTGGTGTCGATGTGTCGGGCTGGCATTGCCGTGCACCGGCGGCTACGTGCAAGGGCAAGAAGTCGCTCACTTAAACGTAGCACGGCGTCAGGTTCTCCGGACCGCGACCAATTGAAGCGCAACCCGGGATGTTAAAACCGCCCGCCCATGGAAGGCTCCCGAAGGCGGTCGACGAGTCGGTAACGTGCGGCTTCGGTTTGTGCGAGGCACACACTACCCACCCCACATCCGGAGAAGCTGCTTATTAAGGGCAGGCCGAAGACGCTACGCCAGGAAACGCCTCCCCAAACGTCGTTGGCAGGTTCGGCACGCCGTCCCTCGTGCCGTGAACGATCGAAATTTCATTTAAATCACCTGACCTCACGATGGTTTGCCACCGGGTGCACGGGACATTCGACCTAATCAGCAGGTTTAATGGATTCGTCGGTGGAGTGCAGCGATTCTGGCCTGATTGAACGTCACATGACCGGTGTCAAATGCTGACGCTGGGTGATAAAGTCAATATACTAGTCAATTACATTCTGATTGATCGACATTTTTGGGGATTTAATTTACATCCCTTCATTGGCCACCTCATGACATGCGGAATAGACACGAGACCAGGAAGCGAATTCATATGACAGCATTTAAACAAAAGGATAACAGAACAGTGAAGGAAGACCAACGTTTGTGTTTAACGAATTGCAATATGAAGTGATTTTTCTTCTCTTTTTTTTCTTGGAGTAACGATCCTTCCTTCGATCTGGATTTGAACCCACGCCATCGTGGGTCGTATTTAAGCCGCCGTACACGCTCGGCTATCCTAGACCCGCACCATAATTATCGCATTATTAAATTATACATTGTTTGAAACGTGTATACATTTTAGCTTACAAAAATGAAACGCAAACACAACCCGGCTCAAAAAAGATGTCACATTTATTGTTTTGTTTTGACCTCGCTTTCCTACGACTTACAAAATATCGTATATACATTCGACGAACATCAACAAACGGTTGTTTTTTTTTTAGCACAAAGCATTTGACAAGACCCTCACACTCTTGCTACGGGGGGTTTTTTTTAAATAACTTTTCCTTTCGTTTTCCAATTGGCAGCTAAAACCTTATGCTACGGAAAGCCTCTCCTAACACCTCTCCAGTGCAGGAGTAACACGATGCATCGATACAGAGTAGATGTAAGTGGACAGAAACGTTAGCGTGGCGTTTGGCTCACAAATAATTACCTCAATTGCACACCGAGTGCATCGTCCTCCGCTTCTGTAGAACGCGCGGCCGTAACGCAAGCTTGAAGAAGGTAGACCTTTCCTTTCCTTTTTTTTTTCTTCATTTTAATATAATATCTTTAACCGGAACAAACAAACGTTGCAGAGTAATGTGTTCGATACGGTATAATTAGTATTGCATGTCTTAGCGTATTTTGTGGCACGGAAAATATCATCTGGAATCAGCGAGGAGATTCGAATATGGGATTAAGTGTACTAGAACAGGTTTTTTTTTTTTGACGGCGTATTATTATCGATTCGTAAGTGCTGCATAATTTTGTTTTCCGATGTTACCCTTTCGCTGGCGCTAAAGTCACGCCTGCACACAGGCGCGGCGTGAAAAGGCGAACAAGAAACGAACTCTCTATCAACACGTGTTTACTGCAGCTGCAGCGACCTGGCCCTATGCCGGCTATGGTGCACCTGCAGCGCGCCCCGATGGGTGATGTCTTCATTTGCAACGGTGGTGCCATTCCGCACCGGTGGAAACCAACCCTTGTTGCGATGGGTTTATTTTTAATTCATTGTTGCATTCCGGCCATGTTTGCTGTTTGAGCACATTTTTCGTTTGTTTCCCGGCCGAGCGGGAAACCGATTTTCCTTTCATTTGCTTTTCGTTTTTCGTTTCCACCGATGGCGCCCCCCCCGGTCGTGTTTTATTGATGCTTTTCCGCTGCTCCAACGCCACCAGGATTCGGTCCCCCGCCGGCCACACCTGCACCGGCCCCGGGCGCCCCCTGCCCGTGCTGCTTTTGCGCCTTCTTTGGCAGCAACATGCGCAGCGGGTCCTTGTGGTAGCGTGCGAACACCTCCCGCTTGAACACCTCGAAGTACTTGCGATTGACGTTGTTCTGGCGCTCGCGCCACGCCGGACGGCTCTTTTTGTTCTGCAGACCCCAGTGCACGGTGAACAGGGGTGTCAGCACCTGGAACTGGTAGCCAGCGACGAACATTTCGTACACCTGCGATGGAGATGGGAGTAAGAAATAGGAAGAGAAAGGGAGTAAGCGAAAGAGGGGTTGGAGTACATAGATGGGCAGATCGAAAAGGGTTGATTATATATTGAACATTAGGTTCAAGATGAAATATTGAACACGTCATTTTAGATTAATTTGTTCAAAAAGCACGAGCAAGAAATAACATGTAATAAACTGCACTAGTAGAAAATTAAAATATAAAAAAGCCATGTAACGAAAATGAATCAAACATTAAAAGGCAAATGTACCACATACAAAAAACCAATAAATGGAGTCGTTTCTTCCAATGATTTCTTATTTAACATTGAAAGAAAATTTGTCCAATTTAATTTGCCAATAAAAACACTGGGTCATCATTATATGTAAGCTTCTACAATCTAATAAAATATAAATAAAACAATAGAAAAAAAAATAGCAAAACGCTTAGCTCAAATAAGAGCGCTTTTGTTATAAATATCATCCCAATAGAACGTGCAGCTTTTTTCCGTTAAATATACCTCCAGCTCAACCCATAAAACCATTGCCTTAACAAAACAGGGAAGCCAACACCGTCCTAAAGCGTTGTCTTCCGACACTTTCCACAAAGGGACACAAAACGGATAACCTTTCTCCTGAAAGATTGCGTCGGTCTTCGCTCTAGAATGGGTCACGTTTTCGTCATCAAAGAAAAGGCGTACAGCGGCATGTCTTAGGCGTAGATAGACAGGACATAAGACGAAGAGTTTTTGGATCGTAAAAAATAAAACAAAATTCTTGTTATTCCAAACCAAGCGAACGAAGTGCTGAAGCTGTTCAAAAGCCCCCGGAACGATGGTATACAAAACGACGAGGAATCAATAGGAAGTTGATTTGCAGACGATTTTCTTCGTGTAGTTTGGAACATCTTGGTAATGAACGTAAGTATTACAAGCGCAGCGTTTGTTCAACATTTGACACCCGCATACGTTATGCAAGTCGTTCGTTTTATAGCAAATGAAAAAGTATAAACAATACCGCAACACATTCATTTAGATTATTTGTGACATCGTGTCATCGACGCAGAAAAAAAGGTAGTTCCTTCTCTCATAAAATGAAGCGCCTCTTATTTGCACGGGTCAAATCTTAAATGCATCTTCAAGTTATTTATGTCAAACCAGTGAGTGACCTCTTTACCCTCGAAGTACAACCCTTGAACGGTTGTGTAGAAAAACTGCTGGCAATAATTTTCTTTTATTTATGCCACAAAACCCCCGCAACAAAACAAACACCACAGTATCGTCGAGTGACAGAAATTGAATCATACAATATTTATTGACGGGAAAGGAAGGATGCTCCCGGCAAAGCGTTGAACGATGGCAGGACACCGTTCCGTGATTCGTTCCAGAGTGTAACGGAGGGGTGGAGATTTTTATATATATTTGCGTTGCGTAGCGAATAAAGAAATGATCATAGCTCGTCCATCATAGCCGCACCGGGGCACTTCGACGCGAGGCAATCTTTCCCTTCCGGCGTTACCGAAAACCCGTAACCGAACGGGCTCTATCCCTCAGTCGGAGCATCGCAAAACCCCTTCAGGCAGCCGCAATAGCCACGAATTTATGGCCGAACCTTTACAATCGGGGACGTCTCATCACTCGATGGATGTGTGGAACTCAGAATGTAGACCGTGTCATAAAGCGGTCGTTGGGTGGAAATTTGTGGAAAGCAGCAACGCCACCGACCGAATCCGGCCCGGGACCCGGGAAATTGCGACCCCTTTTTCGGTCCGGGCTCGGGAACATCTAAAAGCCCCCCAAAGTCGTCGGCGGCACGGGCAGTTTGCCAAAAAAAAAAAAAAGCAATGTTTTAATATAGTTTTATCAATTCCGAACACGCGCTAGTTAAATGTCGGTGTATAAGGAAATTAGAATGGCTTCCATCCTTTGCCCTGCACGCGGGCTTCCCCCTTAACGGAAGGCAAGGCGCAAGGTGTCACCAACTATTCCCGAAGTAGTAACAAATTTAAGCCGAAAGCCTTTCCCCTTCTCGAAGTGTGCCATGGTGTATCAGCAAAAGTGAAAGAGAGCACTCGTCCAGGCGAACCGCCAGGTCCAGGGCCGGCTGATTCTTGCGGATACGGGGAGGTACGAATGAAAAAAGGATGAACGTTCCTTCCAAACTAAAGAGATCATCAGTATTCAACGCCACCGGAATTGTGCACCGGCGCTGGGCTTGGCTGGGTTTGTTTTCGTTCTGGTGCGTTCTGCCGTTCCCCTTTCCGGTACTTGCCACGAAAGTAATTTGAGAAGATTTTTCGTTTATTGGATATTTGCTAGTCATTTTATGACAAACCCAGCCGAAAACCTGAGCCCTCCTCATGAGCTTGTGGTGTTTTTTTTTTCTCCTTTAGTTCTCTTCTTCTATCACTCTTTTTATTCTCCCTCATCCCCTCCCTGTGAAGGGGTTTAGAAAATTATTGAAAGGTCAAGGTATCGGGAAGGACGCACAGTGTGAGTCACAGCGGAATCAGGGGATGGACGTGAGGTCGTGCAGAAATGGACTAATAATTGGATTTTTAAATTATTCATGTAAGCTGATTGGAAATCGGGCAAAACCAAGCAACGGTGTCAAAAGTAAAAATTGAAGCGGAAAAAATCGAGGAAAAAAACACGGCGATATGTTTTCTCCTTTAGGTAACCGTTACATTAAGAATCTGCAATATCTAAAACAAATTTAAAATATTTCTTGCAAGCAAGTAAAGTTTTCTCAAATTGCAACCCATTTGGAACAGTCCTCGTTTTGTACTTGCAGAGCAACGCAATAAGACAAATTCAGTTTTCCATACCGTAATGAAAGTTTTCATTTGCGTTTTGACCTTTTCGCCTCCCCCCCCCCCCCCCCCCCCCCCGCCCCCCGACGGCGTCAAACTAGACAGCTTCAATTTACCGACCTGCAAACAACCAGTCAACGCTTCAGATACAGGACCATTCTTTCTTCGCGTACACTCGTCACATTATGACAACTCGTTTCTCCAACGCGGCGGGTGGAAAAAAGAAAATTTGCATGGTAATGAAAATTATGAACCCACACCGGGGCCGGGAAGAATTTCCCTCCGAGATGCAGGGATTAAAAACCGTCGCTCCCATGGCAGGCCGATGCCGCACGGCGCAGGAATGATAGGGAAAAGATATACAGCGCAACGTTTGTAATTAACCGAAACACAAAAAGCAACCGAATCTCGCGCGGAATGAAATAAAAACACGGCTCCCAACCCTTCGAGTGGCCCGCCATCCGCCTCGGTCTGCCACGCCAATGGTTGGTGGTTCGTCGGGTTCATTTGGTTTGCTGCACACAAGCACCAAAACGCGCCTGCATCTGACAGCGGGACCACTTCCGGCTTTACAGATTTAGGAAGCACTTGGCCGCACGCTTCCGGCGGTGCCAAACCAAGCGAAAAATAGTTTCGCCCCCAAGAGAAGGCGGAAAAGGGGCGAGAAGAACAGAAGGCAATCGAAGGAAAAAGGAAGAAAATAGGGGACAGAGGGCAGGAAACTCGTTGCTGCGAAATGATATACGAACGGAACTTGAGCCACGCTTCCGAACGACGACTTTGCGCATATTTGGCGCCATAGCTTTCCCCCCGCCATGTCGATGGGAAAGCACTTCATTCCGAGGGAAACGACGGGAAGCCTGGACGATACACACTCACCGACGCCGAAGCATGAACAGAGAACACTCGAATTGCATGTGCAACTTGCACTGAAGCGTGAAACTAATTTCCATAGCCAATTTGCAATCGTCGAGTGCAACCGTGTCGAGAGTGAGAGAGAAAGAGAAAGAGAGGAAAGGAGGGGAGAGATCGGGATAAACCCAGCTGAAAGTGGAGCGCTACGGAAGTGGGCAAAAAACCACAACGCACACTCACTCGCAAAAGCACGGTGATTTGTCTTGCTCGAGCATCTGCCAGGCCATTATCTGCCCAATACACGCTCCGTCCGATGAGCGCCGCCGGAAACGCTTTTTCTTGTTCGATTCGACGCCGGCTAGGACTATCTCGCCACGGCCATTTTGCAGGCCGACGGGCTTCCGGGAACGTTTGCGTCATGGCGCGCGCCGCGACTCTGTCCATCCTTCAAATGAGGGAACTTTTAATTTCTTTTCTCGTTTCTTTTCGTTTTTTCGCAGCAAACTAACGCACCATAGATTATCCTTCGACCCCCGCCAACACCGCCACCCAGCGACTCACGGCGTTCCAGATGCCCAAGATTTGCGCTACTGCCTGGTTGAGATGCTGCAAGCGAAATGATTTATGGGATGGATGAACAATTTCTCCTTACTCAATGATCCAGGGGGCCTATGGCGGCTTTCTTTTGGTGAAGAACACCCGATGCCATGCCGCTTTGTGGCCGAGAGAGCTAGTCAACGAGGAACGGGCACTGGGGATGGGATGGATGGGGAGGTGTGTTTTTGTTTTCTTTGGCAATAATTAATTTCATCCAGTTTTCCTCGAAGGTACAGGTTTTCAAAGTCGCCCGACTTTCGTCGGGTCTTTCGATTGATCTTGTGCTGGATTCGAACCTGCGCCGCCGTGAGTCGTGTTCCAGGCCGGCGTAAGCGCTCCACTATGCAGGGTCTCTAATCGGAGCAATAACAATCGCATATAATAAATAGTGGATAATTGTCCGGGTCACAGTGAGACTACGATAAAATAAAACAATATTGAAGCATAAACGCAACCGAAATTGTGTTCAACTGCATTTCCATAAAAACCGTGCAAGAAGTGCAAACAAGCAGACAACAATAAAAAAAGCCTCTAAGGATGCCGGAAGAGCCTGTATGCTGTAAAATAAACTACGTAAATCTGGGGGCCACGAAGAGGACGAAAGGAACGGCATCTAATGATCTCACCTGCGTGTTGCGCGTGTAGCCGTAGCCAAGAAACCGCTCGTCGTGCGGTGGAACCGTGTCGGGTGCCACATAAAACGGTTCGTAAAGAAACTCAAAGTTCGTCACGTTGTGCGACACTTTCGTCTCGTCGCTCTCGGACACGTCCGACTGCCACCTGCGGGAAAGGTAAGAGCGAAAGTGCTAGTGGTTAGTAATGAGGCGCTACAAGACTCCATGATTGGAACAATAAAAAATGGTTCGTTACCGCTAGGCTTCATCGATCATTAATCGATTCAAACTTCCTAACCGCTCGTAAAAATCGTAAAATTGGCTCGTAGGTACGAGCAGGTTGTGCTCGAGCCGTTGGCAACGCATTTGTTTTAAGTCTCCCTTAGTGCATGATGCCGTGGGCGTAAAATTATGCGATCGGTGTTGTAAAACCTCATTCAGCGCGAGCAGCTCGTTTGGGGTCTTAAAGTCTGGATTAGAAGTACCTTTTTTTTCCCCCACCCGAAGTAAACCCATCCCCACCTTTCGTGCCCCATTACCCTACGACTTATGGGTGCTTCCGTGACTCCTTCTTCGCGTCTGCTACGATTTGAGCAAGAAAAAGGACGTCCGGAAAACCGGGTCCTTACCTTCAACCACGAATGGGACGAACGATGACAGCCGGCTGGTGGTGGTGGTGGTTGTTGTTGTGGTCCCATGTGTTTCGAGTCCAGCCATCACGGGAACGCCACATGAAAATCAGAGCATCTCATCTTTTACGAGCTCTTAAATTAGAGAACTTATTCGAGACCAGCCGAAGCTTGGGGGGGGGGGGGAGGGGGGGGTTTGCGGTTGGCTCTGGCCTCGAGTGTTCCTCCACCAAAACCCGGAACCGAACTGAAGAATGTCGTAAAGTGCCAGGCCTGGCATAAACCCACCCCCCCTCACAATGTCCACGAAAAGGTCGAAAAGAATGCCGACATCGGAAGCATAAATTATCGTAAAAACCTTACTTTGAGCAATAACTGTCGAGTTTCAGCAAGTTCGCCGCCAAATTTGATCGCAAATGGTCACGGCGGCGTCAATGAGATATGAAGATATTATCTGCTGGCGCTCGTCCACTGCCCGGTGAAACGGCCCCACTTTCCGCTAGGGTACAGCACGGGAACGGGAGGGATGCGGAAGTGGTTGTTGAGTTGGCAGGGGAACTGGTTAGGGCTCTTATTGCGGTTCTTCAGGACTGCCGCAGCATCCGAGCAGACGGGCGTTTTACGGCTTAATTGTTTAACGGCAGCAGCGGTGTCTAACTTTTCGTGCGGCAAGTGAGTGAAATCAAAAAGTTCTTGGATGAAAATGTTCCATGCGAACTATGCTTTCTCGATTTTTGCGAAAGACGGACGTGACCGCATTTTCTTCTTCACGTGTTTGTGTCAAAAGCCGACGTTCAGCAAACAGAGTACTGTTTTGAAATGGATTTACTATCTGTCGGAGCTTGGCCGGGGTTATTTAACAGTAGTGAGCAAACCATAGTCCCATTCGCTTGTACGTCTTTATCTTACTCATCTAGACGAGTTTTCGTGTGTTCATGAACATTTTTCATATTTCATATTTCATATTTTATTTTATTACACATAAAAATTACTATTTTTTCAACTTTTTCTTCCAGTGGCAATGATAACAAAAAACATTATACCTCGGTTACAAACAACTTATTGCAAATATTCCAAGCAAATTAACCTTAACCGGTCAGTTTGGACCTGAAAGTTAACAATACTTTCTATATCTCGAATCAAAGAACATAATCAAATAACACGAACATAAGTCCCAAAAGTAGCCATTCATAATCATTAATAACTGATTGCCCCTGAAACAATGCCTCTAAATCAATCAACAATTCAACTATCAGGAATTTGTATATCCACAGTTATGAAAAGCTGCAATTATTATACTCTCACCCTCTAAAATACATTGCACTATGCGAATTCAAATTTCGTGTTAAATCTGATACTCTCACCGCACTTGACGCTTACAATAAGTTCTAAAAGGATTAGACATGATTTAGTTGAATGTGCGTTAATGGGATTATACTGTCCGGTTCTCCCACGTGAGCAATCGTTCGATTTTTCCACAATCCCCTATTGCTGCATTTTCCTCCCATGTCGTTTTTCGCCTTCACGGCAGACAAATGATAACAAAAAGCTGTCAGAGACAATCCATTTCGTTTCATCGACGATCGGTTGCCGCTGATCCTGCTCAGTCGCGTCCTTAACCGCGCGGCACGTATAATATGCAATATTACATCCGTTGCTGTCCTAACCATTCCGCCTGATTGAATCGCGTCCGCCGGGTGGTTCCCGGTGGATCTACGCGGCGGTAAATGCGGTTACATCACTAGCCCCAGTTTATAGCGCTCTTCGGGAAAGAAAACGCTCCGTTTTATTGCAAACCGCCGCCTGACGGTCAGTTGGTTCCGATCAGAATCATCCTTCTTAACCCTGGCCCACCGGAGGAAAATGCTTTCCCCAAACGGGCGCGTGTAGCCACGGATCGGTGTAGCCGCAAGCACAAACTGACTCGCACGCTCGGTCCAAGAATTAATGATTGCATCAGAAGCCGCTGATAAATAACGCTCTAGTGCAAATGGCTCTTGCAGCAATAAATCTTGGACCACCGCTTCACGCACCGCCGATCGTGAAAATCGGAGGATGTGATTGTTACAAGAAATAAATGAACGAACAATCATTTGCACCGGCCACGAACTGGCGGGAGGGCCGGAAGGTGTGAAGGCAATCAATACTCGGAGTTACGAACGAAGGCAGGACTGAACGGACCCAAGGGGGGGTAAGTGCGCATAAAACCAACCCGACAGTGCTTGTCGTGAAAGGGGGTAGTAAAATCAATTCACTTCTCGCCAAACGAAACAATATCCTATGCCTAATGGGACTCCATAAATTCTCCTATTTAAGGGGGTACGTAATACGGTTTTCGCTGATAATCATCCAGAGGAGTTGTCAGCGCTGCGGTAACAATTAATGAAAGCTTCGGAGGGTTTTCTGCACGCCACCGAGTTTTGGGAGCAGTTAGCTTAATCATCCTTGTACTAAATCGACGGCATGCACGGATGACACCAACTGATTGGCAAGTGATCAGATTTGTCGCAAAAAAAAAACGCACGGAGAAGGATCGGGCTTACCTGGAGAAGTTGGTCGCAAACTGATTGTAGATAAACACCTTGTGGTGGAACGGTCTCGCCAGGCCCTTGTTCGCCAGCCGGATCAGATCAGTCTTGTTGCGCGGAAAGCGGACGCGCTCGTCCAGCTCGTACGTCGGCACCACGAACGCGGTCAGGTGGTGCGGTTTCTGCCGCCGCAGGAACTTGTCCAGCTGCTCGGCAAAGCTCACGCTCGGCACGATGTCGACGTCCGTCAGAAAGACGTGGCTGCTTTGGCACCCCTTGCGGGCAACGTTGCGCAGGTGGTTCTGCGGGTACGGGTTCTTGATGCGCCACTTGCTCGTGTCCGGCTTGCGCAGCTTCAGCAGATCGTTGAGCGTCGCCTCCGGTTTGGCACAGTCGAACTTGGTGAAGTCGCTCACGTGCACGCTCTTCAGGTGCGTGGGGGTCCGGTCCCTCGGCAGCACCAGGTGAAAGCTGACCCGCTCCCGGATCGGCCGGAAGCAGAGCCGCAGGTAGGACAGGTAGAGCTGCAGCAGGTACAGCTCGTCGTTGCCGGCGGCAAAGATGGCGGTCGAGATGGGGCCGGACCAGTGGTGCGACACCTGCACCAGCGAGTAGATCTTCTCCAGCGAGCTCTGCGTGGCCAGGCAGACGCTGTAGCTGCCCGACAGCTCCGGGAACCGCTCGCCCACCACGGCGAAGTCGAATATCTTGTACAGCCGGCGCGTGTCCCAGCGCCCCAGCCGCAGATCGAGCCCGGAAAAGACCGCCTTATCCGTGCTGTTGGCGAGGCTCTCGGCCAGCACGTACTCCAGGCAGGTGGCCGGCGTGAGGATGGGAGCCCGGGGCACCATCGAAACGCCCTCCTCGGCGCCACCGTACTGGTTGCAATCGCCACTGTGCAGCAGCCGCACCGTGAGGAACACGTTGGACAGCGTCAACGCTAGCACGCTTGCAATGCTCAGATTCCAGAGCCGGCATGTCTGCAATTGCATTGTAGAACTGAACAGGTTAGTTAAACCCACGCAAATATATATTAAGAGCTTTTCATATTTCACCGCACAATGACGAGTGTGAAGAAAGGATTGATGCTAAATGATTTACGACAAATGAAAAGCGTGCAGTTGTGCAGTGCAGTTGTGATAACAGCTTCTTCCGAGAGGGAGAGAGAGTACAGAGTCCATCATACAGCTAACGACACCAGTTCCTAACATAAAAATTTCCCCAGCTAAATAGTAAACAATATGGCAGGACACGTTTTCGTTTGCTGCGTTTGTTGTTGTCGTTTTTCTTGCACCTGAAACTCTCCGTAGCCTTATTTTCGATTATTTCCACCGTCAAATAATCATCCATCGAATGATTGCCTTTGCGTGCCGGGCGAACAAATTGCGAAAGGGCCGGGACAACTGTTGCATAATTTATGGGAGCTCATCCTTAAGATCCTTTCAATCCACCCCTCCCCGCTCTAACACGACGTGCCGGCATGCGGCAGGCGAAGTAACGACTAATCAAAATGCAAAGCAGCGCCACCCGGGCCAACCCCACCAAATAATTCCCCCAAAGCCCCCGAAGGACGCAAAGCGCGAACAAGGAAAAGAAAAACGGGCTTAAAAGTTTGTACAGGTGAACAAGTCATGCCACGGCTGATCATCGCGAGATTATTCAAATGTCACCCTTCCCGTCGCATTCGCTGAATAATTTTGGACGGCTTTGCAGGCGGGGTTGCTGGCCAAAAAACACATCCATCTGTTTGGAAAGAATTATGAAACACGATTAGTCATTTTTGCATGATTTAATTTCGCAACGTCCGCGACGATGGTGTTGCCTGGCGCATTCGTAGACCGTCAGCGCCCAACGCCGTGCCCCGAGGCCAAATTTATCAATCAGGATTATCGAGGAGGTAATTTTCCTCAGCCCCGACCGGCACTTTCCAAGATTCCCCCAGCCCCTTAGTCTTCGGAGCAAAGGCACATTTGTCAATTTGCACATGTGTTGCGGCACGGATGGATTTTTGAGGATGTTTACAAAATCTAAACATGCTTAACACCAGGTTAACTGTAAGACATTTTAAGTACCTGACGCCTACATTGAGTTTGAATCTTGATTTTTTAAAGCAGGAAAGAGCATTTTATATGGAATTGAAAATTTACGACAAAATTCAAAGATCGCATCGGAATGGGTTTACGTGTAATTTGTTCAGATGAAGCCATAAGTATTGAACTTACCTGAAACATTGATTATGATTGCTGATCTACGACTATGTGTTCAACAATAGTGACGGAAATGGTCATCACTCAGTGCTGCACGTGGTGTTGCTTCACTCTCTATATTCTTTCTCTTTCTGTTTTTCTTTTCCCGCTAGCTTTGCATTCGAATCAGCTGTGCAGTTGCTGAGCACAAAAAAAGGAATCTTTCTACAGTTTCGAATGTTATTCATACGTCAAATCACAATAGTTGGATTCTCTTACGGAGCAGGATGACAATTGCTTTGCAGTGCAACACATACGATGGTTACATATTGGCGCACCTCATGTTGTGACCAGCGCCGGTTTCAATTATTACAGACCCCATCAATTTTGCACGACGGTATTACTTTCGGTGATAGCCTCACTCATTGTTTTACCCTACTCGAGACACTCCTCTTCATGTAATCACGTGCGGAACCAAGCCTGTAAGGCAGTGCGTCGCATCTGAGGGAAAATCAATTTATCGATCGGCCCATGGTGCACTCGACTCCTTGGAGGACTTTGTTTAGGCACGCTCCGCCTCTGCAAAACGGCACATGTTCAAGGGTTCATTTTACAACCTTGAACAGCAGTAGAACTGTACCGGATCAACATTTCATTTGCCTACGGAATGTGTTACTATCTTTGGCGAAGGACGACTGCTACTCCATCGTTTTTGCACGGTCTGATGTTACTCGGAGCCCATCTGAACGAAGTGGCCCCAGGCACTGCCCTTAACCGGTCGACACTGAAACCTGAAGCCGTTGCCGAAACTTAAGCACCGCCAGGCACTATCAAAGAATCAAAACAATTTCTGATCGGAAATCGCAGTCAATACAGGCGCACACCTTTATTTTCGTTCAGGTTTTTTGACAACTACGACAGCAAAACAAAATATGCGTCACTGAGTAAGAAACAAAATGTCACCCTGCTGGTACGTTCAACCCTGCCAAAAATCCTCTTTCTGAGACCGGAAACACGCGCATGCGCAATAGAAAGCTACGAAACAGGACCTACCTTTTTGTGTGCCGATTCAAATGTTCGGTTTTATCGCACCATGCTCCGAATTTAGTTGTTTGAACAAAAGTGGATGAAGGGTGTGTCGACGTAGAAACATGAGGCGGAGAATACCAAAAGTTCACTGAAAATAAACAATATCAATGCAAAACTCCAACCATTTTGTTCGGAACCGCCGTGCAAAGTTTGGCACTACTTGACGTCAGCCTTTTGCAAAACGCCTACCCCGAGCTCTTTCTGTCCCTTCTGGTCTCCGGTAAATACGCACATATGCATGCATGCATGCACAAGCGCAGGTACACGTCTCGATGAGTAGCAAGGCTCTATTGCTAGTAATAAGGTATTTAAAAAGGAATGGTCTTACCAACAGTAATGTAGTAATGTTAATGTAGGTGAAACTAAGGCAACAATCAAGCATTCCTGAGGCAATAAACACAGAAGGTAAGGCATAATGTTTAAGAGACGAATGAAGCCAAGAGGCTCAAAGTCTCTCTAAACAAATCTAACAACAACAACAACAACATAATGCGGCGAATTGCTACTGAGGTATTCTTTTAAACTTTTAGGATTTTTTTTTGTTTTATGGTAATTTAACATATTTATAGGCATTGTTGAATTGTTTTCATTATACAAACATTTGTCATAATAGGTGGTAGGCATTAAAACCGATCCAAATTATTTAAAAATCGACCTTGACGCCACGTATGAAGCAATTTAGCAAGCAAAAAATAATTTATTCTACAGGAGTAAAGTTTCAAAACGCAAAATGCACATTTTTTTTCACGAACTTTCTCGTCTTTTGAACGCAGAGCGAACATCGAACATCGAAGAGGATTCGTTACGCATGGTTGCTAGTTGATGACCTCCCAATGGCCTATGCCGTGATGATGATACAAGTTGAGACGTTGGGGGTTTTACCACTCGCCAATTCTCAGTACTTTAGGGTACATTGTTTGGACAGAAATTTTGGAGCCAGGGATTTGCCACTGATAATGAAGCTGACCATTACTGCGTTTCGGCAGTGGAGCTGGGCAAGGGTGTAGTTAAAAAAATACCAGAGCCAGAGTTTCATCCTCTTACAAGGTACTATTTGTATCATACGCGTTGAAATATTTGTTCAGATAGATCATTGAGAAGACACCGCTTTGATGGTGTTTGTACCAGTTATTCCATAAACTGTTCTATCAGTTATTTGGAGCATTTTAAATGCAAACACCAACCCAACTTTAGTGCATTATCAGCAAACATCATCTGGCTGTGAACGCCTTGAGGCTAGTAATCAATTCGCGCGGGGATTTATTCTTATCAATTGGTTTTCTCGCAAAGCGCTGCTCACAACTACATTTGACGATTGGAAATCCCCGTTTACAAAACATCTTCCGCGATAGAGTGATCTGTCGAGTACGACGCTTGCAGCTTCAGATTTCAGATTCATTTCAGACGTGTCCGAGAGCAGACGCGAAAGTGCTCATTGACGGCATCAAAATGTGGCAGTTCATAAAGTCAAGAATACTGGTGGTGATAATACTCGTCGGCGCTACCCAGGGGTAAGAGCAGTTTCAAGTGTTTCTACATTAAGGTATATAAAAGAACGCAATGTTCATGCTGAATGGTTCGTTGCTCGTCACCCGTTTCAGATTGCTTGTGGTTGGGCCGAAATTTATCCGGTCCAACCAAGACTACATGATGGTGATAACCAATTTTAATCCAGACTTGTCCAAGGTGGACCTGCTGGTACGAATGGAAGGCTTTACGGACGCTGGGGCAAACATCCTCAACCTTACCAAATCCGTAGACGTGCGGCGAAACACGAACCGACCGGTAGACTTCAAAGTACGTTCCCTATTCTCCACCGAGGCAGCGGACGCGAAATTAACAATTCGATTCCTTGCAGTTGCCGTATCTGGTTCCCGGAAATTACAAGATCACCGTGGACGGCCAGCGAGGGTTCAGCTTCCACAAGGAAGTCGTTCTTGAATTCCTAAGCAAATCCATTTCCAGCTTGATACAGCTCGACAAGCCGGTCTACAAACCTGGTGATAGCGTTCTATTTCGCGTGATAGTGTTGGACACCGAGTTGAAGCCTCCAGCTAACGTAAAATCAGTGAATGTAGCGATAAAGGATCCGCGCGGTAACGTGATTCGCAAGTGGTCGGCGGGACGGCTGCATGTAGGAGTGTTCGAGGCTAAACTTGAGATAGCCCCGACTCCGTTGCTCGGAATCTGGAACATATCAGTGAAAGTAGACGGCGAGGAGCTTGTGTCCAAAACGTTCGAGGTGAAAGAATACGTGCTATCCACGTTCGATGTCGATGTTTCCCCGACCACAATTCCGCTCGAGGGAGATGGAGGGCTTAACCTAACGGTTTCAGCTAACTACTACTTTGGAAAACCGGTCAAAGGAACGGCAATGTTGAGCCTTTATTTAGAAAATGACGTTCTAGATCAAACGAAAACGTGGGAAGTGGATGGTATGGGCCAAGCGCGGTTAATCTTCAAGGACGCTCTTGTAATGTATGAAAATCAGCAAGATGTGCAAGTTAATCTAACATTCATCGAGCAATTTACAAGTAATTATTTCGTTATCGTGAGAATGCGCATTGAGCTGTGTCAAAATAAAACGTTTTTCGTTTCAGATCGGACGGTAACGAAACAAACGCCGATTACCGTGTACAAACACATGTACCATGTGGAACTGATAAAGGAGAGTCCACAGTTTCGTCCTGGAGTGCCGTACAAGTGTCAGATTCTGTTGAAATATCATGATGGTACTCCCGCGAAAAACGTTGAAGCACAAGTAACGGTGGAAGGTCTTGATGAAGAGTTTGAAAAGACTTTGACAAGTGACCATAATGGCGTCATCAAGCAGACTTTCAATCCCAGCGAATCAACGAATATGATGAACGTCGTGGTGAGTGGATGCATCTATTGACACGATAACGTCGAAACGGAAATGGACGGTAATTCAAACCATTGATTTTCTTTTTTCAGGTGACCATCGGAGATAATGAATTGTTTAATGAGGACATCGATAAAGTTGAAACAGTGACCGATGCTTATGTGAAAATTGAACAAAAATCAATGTAAGTGTGTACAATTTAGAAACTCGGTAAGCCATCACATACTACATCATACCGCATTAATTTATTTCCAGCATAAAATTGAACAAATTCATCAAACTGTCGGTAACATGCACGGATAAAATGACCTTTATCGTGTACTACGTAGTGTCGAAAAGACGCATAATCGATTCCGGATTCATGAGACCGAACAAGGTTACAAGATTTCCGCTACAAATCAATGCTACTAGCAACATGATTCCAAAATCAAAAATCATAGTGGCAACCCTCGCAAAGCAAACAATAGTGTACGATGTTATCGACATCGACTTTGATGAGCTGCGTAACAATGTATGTCCACCTTATTGTTATAACTTTTATAGTATCCTATAGCAATGCACTAAAAAACAAGTTTGGTTACATGACTTCATTTGTTGGCCCAATTTGTTTGTCTGGTGAACTTTCCTTACGTTCTACACATATCTTCTCCATCTAGTACAACATGAGGATTGATGAAACAGAAGTAAAACCGGGAAAACAAATTCAACTGGACATGATTGGCCGGCCGGGATCATATTTAGCGCTTGCAGCTTATGACCAAAGCTTACTACAGCACAATTTCAATGGCAACCATGACGTATTTTGGGAGAGCATAATGGAATTGTATGACGGATTACACGAAATAGAGGAAAATGTGTACGATAAAATTCATGTAAGAGAGAAGTGAAGGCACATCTCAAACAATTGTTGCCTTATTAACTAATGTTGTTAATTTTCAGAGCATGGGACTATTTGCTCGAACTGTGGATAGTATTCAGCTTGAAGGTGGTACGTATATCTCTAGTTCAAACATAATTTAATTTATTGCATTGGATGCGCTGAAATGTGTAACAAACTCAGCAGTTGGCTGCTGATTATCCAGCAACTCACTCGAAGATTCTTTTCGTTTCCAGCTAGTGATAAGTCCGCTCGCGATGGGACGCAGTCTGAGTATAAGCCAACGACGCTTGTCGCGTATCGGACGAACTTTTTGGAATCTTGGCTCTGGAAGAACTTAACCATGCCTGTGACGGGACGGCTTAAGATGATTGAGAATGTGCCAGACACAACGACATCCTGGTACCTGACTGGGTTCTCCGTCGATCCGGTGTATGGACTTGGGATAATCAAGAAGCCTCTACAGTTTACGACCGTTCAGCCATTTTATATCGTTGAAAATCTTCCATTCTCTATTAAACGAGGCGAGGCAGTGGCGTTGCAGTTCACCCTGTTCAACAACCTTGGCGCTGAATATATTGCCGATGTAACGATGTATAATGTGGCAAATCAAACCGAGTTCGTAGGGAAGCCTGTCGGAGGTAAGCGTTTTGCTATATTTGATAGTACGAAGCCCTACAAATCTTTCTAACGCATGTATTCCAAATAGAATTGAGCTACACAAAGTCGATCAGTGTGCCGCCGAAGGTGGGTGTTCCTATTTCCTTCCTGGTGAAAGCCAAAAAACTCGGCGAGATGGCTGTGCGCCTGAAGGCTTCGATAATGCTTGGCATGGAAACAGACGCAATCGAAAAAATCATCAGAGTCATGCCGGAAAGCTTGTTGGAGCAGAAGATGGAGTCGCGAATCTTCAGTCACAGTAGCTACGCTAATGACTCTCATGCCATAAGCTTGGATATCGACAAAAAAGCAGATGCTGGTTCACAGCAGATCGTTTTCTCTGTCAATCGTAAGTTTTAAAGGGAGCTAGTTTAATCATTATGTCTATATAAACGTTTGTTTTTCTCTTTACAGCAACCATACTTACAACCGTAATAACTAACTTAGGAGATCTGCTTAGTGTACCTACCGGGTGTGGCGAACAAAACATGGTGAAATTTGTGCCCAATATAATTGTGCTTGATTATTTAATTGCAACCGGATCAAAGGACACGCAGGTAATCAACAAAGCCACAAACCTCCTGCGACAAGGCTATCAGAACCAGATGAGGTATCGTCAAACGGATGGTTCCTTTGGCGTTTGGCAGACCAGCGGAGGAAGCGTGTTTCTGACGGCTTTCGTCGCGAAGTCGATGCAAACTGCGGCAAAGCACATCAGCGAAGTGGATGTAACTATGGTGGCAAAAGCTTTCCAATGGTTGGCATCCAAACAGCAGAGCTCTGGACGATTCAACGAAGTTGGACAAGTTATACACTCCGATATGCAAGGAGGCCTACGAAACGGAGTTGCGTTAACATCCTATGTTTTGATCGCGTTTATGGAGAACGAACAAGCAAAGGTGACTCATGCAGGCGTTGTTGCTAAAGGCATAGAATATGTGGCAAACCTGCTCCCAAACGTTTCGGATCTTTATGATCTGTCCATCGCCACGTACGCCTTGATGTTGAACAATCATTACAAGCGGGACCACTACTACGAGAGACTCGTTGAAAGATCCACAATTATAGACAATGGAAAGAAGAGATACTGGGCTAGACAGCCACATGGAATTGAAACGACAGCATACGCCTTGTTGGCAATGGTGCAGGCAAAAAAATATCCTGATGGAGTCCCTGTTATGCACTGGCTTGTGAACCAACGCTACGTGTCCGGGAGCTTTCCACGGACGCAAGACACATTCGTTGGGCTTAAGGCACTCTCCAGGTTGGCTGAAATAATATCGCCCTCGAGAAACGACTACACTATTCAATTGAAATACCAAAAGCATGTGAAAACATTCAAAATGACACCACAAGACACCGATCGGACCGAGTTCAAAGACATTCCTAGCGATGTTAGGAAAATGGAAATCAACGTTGCAGGAATGGGCTTCGGATTGCTCGACGTGAAGTATGAGTACAGCCTGGATCTCAAAAATTACAACCACCGATTTAATTTGAAATTGGATAAGCTCAACACTAGCTCAAACTACGAGCTGAAGCTTAAAATATGCACAAGTTATGTACCAAAACTTTCCGATGAACGTTCCAATATGGCACTGGTTGAGGTAAACTTCCCGAGTGGATACGTCGTGGACAACAATCCCATCAGCGAGGCGACTACAGTCAACCCGATTAAGGTAAATCCGATCTACATCTACATGGATAAACTAATTTACCTAGTGCACATTCCACAATAACATGGGTTTACAGAACACTGAGATCCGCTTTGGTGCAACTTCGGTGGTGGCATACTACGACAACATGGGGAGGGAAGAGAACTGCTTCCTTATCACGGCGTATAGGCGTTTCAAGGTGGCTATGAAGCGTCCAGCGTATGTGTTGGTACACGATTATTATGATCCAAGTAAGTTCCTCAGCTGTTGTTATGTCTTTGAAATTTCAGTTTGCCACATCATTATCTTATTGATTGCCAATTTAATTTCAGAACTTAACGCGATTAAAGTGTATGACGTGGATCAACAAAATATTTGCGAAATCTGCGATAAGGAGGATTGTCCGGAAGAATGCAAAAAATGAATGTTCCAATGACAAGAAGCGAGAGTAGATGTGACATCAGAAGCGTGACAATGTGTAATGTTGGATTTTTGTTGAATTCATTCACATTGACACAATAAATTTCCAAACCCAAACCCAATCTTAAACACAGCAAATGAAATTCGAAGGGTCATTATAAATAAATAATGGGAGCAGCAAGACATCGTACCTTGTTGAATAATTACACCTGGGTGCATGCAAAAGACGTGCAAATAGCACTTAATATCACAATTCAATATAAGTATCCCTGTAGAAAACTACAAAACCGTATGTTCAGGTGAAATATGTAACCTAAATATATTGCTTTGGGAACCTTTCGCACTGAAACCTGAATATTGGAAATAGGAAGCATATGGAAGCATATTTGAAGAATGAATTAAATTATGCTCCGTTCTTAAGTTCAATAACAGTTCCGATAAGTTCAATGAATCAGGTTATGTTCGCATTGTTAAGTAGTTCAAATCGTGTTTAAGCACTTTTGCATTGATATTGTCATAGAAAGCCACAAGAAAAAAAAACTCCAAAAAGACAATTCAAAAGTGACACCACTTTTTTGCTCAGAAAAGTAGTGTGACTTTATAAAAAAATAGTATTTTTCGGCTATGGCGTAAAACGAGGACAAATGCAGTAAGTCTCCACGATCAACACATTACGATCGCTTGGTTTACGAAAAAGCATAGCCCTCAAGGTGGCATGCTTATGCGGCAAGGCATCAGATGAGCTTGGGAAACATGTTCTTATCAATACCAACCAATACCAGGGGATTCCCCGTACAGGGTCAATGCTTATCAATGCCCCTATGTAGAATCTGAGCACCCAGTGTGTTCAGCTGAAAGTAATCAGTCAAGAACATGGCACGTATTCCACAGTGTGAGACAATAAATGTCGAGGTGTTTTTATTTGTTTACTGTTGTATAATCTAAATCTATTTAATTTTTTTGTTTAGATGAAAAGAGTAAGATTGTTGATACTTCAATCAGAATTAGCCGAGACAGTATAGGTCAAACGCATTGTGTTTGTACTATGAATGTGTAGGGTAACTGTAATGAATAAAAAATGTAATATCATTGATTGATTGCAGATTGATTCAATTTTATTTGAATATTTTTATATTTTTTTTAATACAAAATAATTTTTTTCAATTTATTTTATATTTAACAATTGTTCAAAGGCAAATTCTTGCGATGCCTTTCAATCGTTGCGAGGATCCAGTTCATAAACTTGCATGGCGTTAAATCCTGTAATAGAATGGTAAAGGTCGACTAAATTCCGCCAGGCAACTGAATGATAAACGCAACGGAAATACGAGACTTACTTGGATCGTAGTAATCGTGTACCAACACGTATGCCGGACGTTTCAGCGACACCTTAAAACGCTTATATGCCGTGATGAGGAAGCAATTCCTTTCCGTCCCCATATTGTTGTAGTATACCACCACGGAAGTACCTCCAAAGCGGATCTCGATGTTCTGGAAAAAAAAAACAGGTTGGAATGGAATGGGAACGATGTAGCTTATTTTATGTTTTTGGTGATGATCCGCGGATTTACCTTTATCGGGTTGACTGTAGTCGCCTCGCTGATGGGATTGTTGTCTACGACGTATCCACTCGGGAAGTTTACCTCAACCAGTGCCATATTGGATCGGATCTTCTTTGATTGTTGAATAAAACTGGCGCATATTTCCAGCTGAAGCTTGCCGTCAGAGTTAGTGTTGATTTTTTGCAATTTCAAATCAAATCTTTGGCTATAGTTGCTCAAATCCAGGCTGTACTCATACTTCACATCGAGCAATCCGAAGCCCACTCCAGCAACATTGGTTGTTATTTCTCTAACATCGCCAGGAATAGCCTCAAACGTTTGTGTCTCCACGTTTGAAGGAGTCATGGTAAAAAATTGCTCCTGCCCTTTATACATCAGATTGACGGTGTAGTCGTTTCTCGCTGGCAAAATTTTTTCAACAATCTTCGTGAGTGCCTTCAGCCCAACGAACGTGTCTTGCGTGCGTGAAAAGCTACCCGTGACGTAGCGTTGGTTGGCTAGCCAGAGCATAACGGGGACTCCATCGAGATATTTCCCTGCCTGCACCATCGCCAACAAGGCGTATGCTGTCGTTTCAATTCCATGTGATTGTCTAGCCCAGTATCTGATCGTGCCGGTACTTGTGGATCTTTCAACGAGTCTCTCGTAGTAGTGGTCCCGCTTGTAATGATTGTTCAACATCAAGGCGTACGTGGCGATGGACAGGTCATAAAGATCCGAAACGTGTGGGAGCATGCTTGCTACCATGAGTTACTTTGGCTTCTTTATGCTCCATAAACGCGATCAAAACATAGGATGTTAACGCAACTCCGTTTCGTAGGCCTCCTTGCATATCGGAGTGTATAACTTCTCCAACTTCCTCGAACCGTCCAGAGCTCTGCTGTTTGGATGCCAACCATTGGAAAGCTTTTGCCACCATAGTTACATCCACTTCGCTGATGTGCTTTGCCGCAGTTTGCATCGACTTCGCGACGAAAGCTGTTAGAAACACGCTTCCTCCGTCGGTCTCCCAAACGCCAAAGGAACCATCCGTTTGACGATACCTCATCTGGTTCTGATAACCTTCTCTAAGGAATCCAGTGGCTTTTTCCATCAATTTTGTGTCGTTTGATTTAGTAGCCTTTAGATAATCTAGCACAATTACGTTAGGCACGAAACGGATCATATTTTGCTCGCCGCATCCAGTGGGAACGCTCAGCAGTTCTCCTAAATCAGAAGCTACGGTTGTAAGAAGGTTTGCTAAGGAAAGAAAAAAACGATTACAGTTAATCATATGACCTATATTGCTGGAATCATACTTACGATTGACTGTGAATGTGATCCTTTGAACACCAGGAACCGCTTTTTCGTCAAAATTTAGTTTGTAGGTAAATAACATGCTCAAATGCTAATCGTGACAAAACAAATGTGACTGCATTCTCTTCTCCACCAAGCTTTCCGGCAATACTCGAATCACCTTCTCGACTGCATCCATCTCTATCATGTTTGACGCCTTCACGTGAACAACCATCTCTCCGAGCTTTTTGGCTTTCACCAGAAAGGAGACAGGAACAGCTACCGCTTGCTTGACCGTTAACAGCTTGAAGTGGTACAACGCTGAAACAATTGTTTGAAACCGTGAATGTACTGGAAATGAACAAATTCAAGTTTGCATTACTTACTGCTTGTCGGTTGCTTGACAAACTCCATTTGATCCTGAACATTTTCCAGCATTACTTCGGTGATAAAATCGGCCCCCAGATTGTTGAAGATAGTGAACTTCAAAGTGACAACTTCGCCACGCTTGATTGAGTAGGGCAGATGGTCGACGATGTAAAATGCCTTCACGGTGCTAAATTGCAGAGGGGCCTTAATTATTCCTAACCCGTACATCGGATGCATAGAGAATCCCGTCAAGCACCAGGCGGTCGTTGTCTCCGGTGTATAATCTATCAGAGTTAACTGCCCGGATCGATCCAATATCGCACTCCTCCACAGAAATGATTCGGCAAAGTTCGTTCTAGTCTCCACCTTTTTTTGGAGTTCATGTTCATAGCGCCCAATCCCCATGGCTTTGAAAATAGAAAAAAAAAATGCCAGGGAATTATTGCTACATTGTAAAAGTATAATTGTTCCTTTCTAAACGTAAGTTGTTACCTAGATCCCAGCTAAGATTGTCAGATATTCTAGCGAACAGCCCATAGCTCTATTCAGGAAAAAATGAATATAGAGTTAACGTGGACACAATTCAACGTAAGCTTTATTTACCTGAAACACATCAAACTCGTTCTTATCGATTTGATGGAAGCTCTCATACAACTGGTGGACGTCGCTATAGTACAAATCGTGCGTTGAGCCATACTTGAGTAGACTTTTATCGTATGCCGCCAATGCCACATACGATGCAGGGCGCGCGACTATTTCCAATTGAATCTGTTCCCCGGGCTTAACTTCGTTATCTTCCAGCTCCATTTCGAGCTGTAAACCAAAAACGAAACAAACAATTGAGAGCCTTCATCTGCAATCTAGCATTCGCAATTGTGTTCTTCAGAAGGTTTCTTACGTTGTTCAGTAGACCTGGAAAAACGATGTCCTTGATGCCGTACACAACTGTATTGTTAGCAACGGTTACTACCAGCACTTTAGCCTCGGGAACCATGTTGTCTGAATATTTTAATGTTAAATCAAACCTATCTTTCTTTGACCGTATGAAGTCCTGAAGTATCACATTGCCTTTCGAAAGAACACCAAACATTTAACTTTCTGCCTGCAAGTCACTTGAAGTTTGATGGGCTGTGATAGCTGTAACCTGGTTGTCAGTAAAGTTGGAAAAGATTCAATTGAGTCGAGCTCAGCTCATCATTTTGCATATAGTAAGGAATAAAAAGTGGTTCATTAACATGTGAATTCAGAAGTGCTGAGTACCCAGTATTGTCTTCTGTCTTCCTTGCAAGATGAATCATTACTGCTTGCATCATTATGTACTTACTCGTTTACATTAGTAATTTTAAAGAACGCTTCAGCATTTTGTTGATCCCTTTCAATTGTCTCATCCAGTATTTCATTTTCTCCTACCGACACCTGTGGAATCAAACTATTGTGTTTAACAACCACGTTTTTATGAATTTCCCTCACAACACGAGAATACTCACTTTTATATATATATCATCATTTTCTGTTGGCGTAAACTTGAGTGTTATTTCTCCTTCGTCATCAGTTGCAAACGTTTTGACATAGGTGTCTTCGAGACCGACCACTTCCACTTTGCAGCTCACGGACCTCGCAGGAGAGCCATCACGATGTTCCATTTTTACCGTAGCTGTGAATTCCTGTCCAGGAAGGAACCCGGGGGTCTCTTTGACCAGCTGTGCAATGTAATTGGTCTTGTATACGGTAAATTTGAGAAATTTGGCTATTGAACGATCTAAAATGACGAAAATGCCCATGATCAATGCTCTCTTCAACATGCAGCGCGTAATACCAGCTTTGTGACAAGTACTCACTCGTGTATTGCTCGGTGAATGTGAAGTTCAGATTCACTTCTTCTGATTGATCATAAATAATCAACTTCTTGTTGAAACGCATCTCAAGCTGTGCCACACCATCGACTTGACGAGTTGCTTTTACTTCCGAAAGGCTGTCGTTTGTAAACACTGTCAAATGCACCTTTCCGCTTACTGGCTTACCAAACAAATTGTTTGCAGATATTGTGAGGTAAAGCCCTTGATGCTCCTCGATGGCGGGTGTGCTCAGAAAGACATCAACATCAAACCTGGACAGCACGTATTCCTTCACCTCTAACGTTTTGGACACCAGCTCCTCGTCGCCCGATGCTACAGTGACTTTGTACGTACCGAGCGCGGGAGATGGCGCAATTTGAAAACTTCCCTCAAATACTCCTATCTGAAGATCTGCAGCATCCCATTTGCCAACGTTAACACCGTTGCCATTTGCTATGACCACAGACACGGATCTGAGGTTCGTTGGCGGCTTTAGATCGGAATCCAAAACTATCACCCGAAACTGTACGGTTTCGCCGGGCCTGAAGACTGGTTTGTTGAATTGAATCAAGCCGGAAATGGATTTGCTTGCAATGTCAACTTCGATTTTCTCGTAAAAGGAGACACCACGCCGCCCGTTGAGAGTTAATGTGTAACTTCCAGGTGCAATCCCATCTGGAACCAGTAGATGTGCCATGAAATTTGGAAAACACAGTATTTTTGTCACCCAATCGCTACGTCATTCCATTCGCTTACATCGAACTCAACCAATTGGTTCCTGTTCCGTTGGACATCTGCCGTTTTCGACACATATACAGTAGCGCTCGTAACGTCTGTCAGATTCACTAAAATTTCCACTCGTTGAGACAAGAAATTGCGCATCACCATCGTGTACCGTCGGTTGGCACGGAGTTTTTGCGGACCAATTATCAGCAATCTGAAACATCGAGAAAGATTTCACTGAACAGCGCGTCTTCATCACCGACACTAGACGATCCGTGTCTTATGCCTTATTCTTTCACTCAAAATTCCCAAACCAAGGCTCACGATTGATTACCCCTGAGCAACGGTCGCAAAGATTAGCAGTGCTGGCAGCAAGGAACACGCGTGCCACTTCATTTTCTACGGTTCCACTAGAACACCCTGTTCGGTTCGATCTCCGGCTGCAACTGAAGCGCACACAGTACCCAATTCAAGAGGAAAGCCCGGGGAGTATTCTTGATACGTCTGTTATTACAATTGTTACGCGATAAGCAGTGCTAAAACTCCTACTTTATCTGTTGTCAAGTTCTGGTTGTGTGTGGTTCCGTGAGGCGTGTGCATTTTGTGTCTTGAATTCAGAGTTTTTTTCCCACACTGAAATCGAAATCAGGATTCACATATCAGTACTCCAGTGCGCAAATGTTTAAGGGTTTTTTTTTAGCATTTGCAATCAAAATTTGAAAGGTCAAACAAGCAAATGATAACCGAGCAGTTTGTTGGGTTTTCTTCCGCAGCACTAAAAATCGCGCTTTATTTTTTGCCAAAACCAGATTATTTGTGGTTCCGTGATGCGGGGCATTACGAACGTAACATCGTGTCCTAAATTCAAAGGTTTCTTTCCCACACTGAAACATTACCGTAATCAGGATTCATATACCACTATACGAGTACGTGAATGTTAAGGTTGTGACGCTGGGGGATTCCCAGCTCCTTTGGGGTTATCGCTAATTAAACGAACCAAGGCGAAACAAACGAATGATAACTGAGCAGCTTCTTGGATTGGCTTGGTTTGAGGTTTGCAACAAGTTGAGCTGGAGCCAATTTTGCACTTCTTTGGACGCTTTGTTTAATTTCGACCTGCAAATCGGTAGAATGTGCATGTTAAATTTAAAGTGCCTTGCAATTAATATCACACATGTAAATGTTCAGCACAGATAACCTCTGCAAAGAAAAAACAACTGTACCATTTCAGTACTATTTTTTTAACAAGTTGGTTAAGTTTAACAAGCTTCAAAAACAAGTTTAGGCACAGTATTTGGATGTTTTCAATGTTTGCCGAAGAACGAGGTTAAGGAAACTCTGAGTGATGTAAGAACATTGTTCTTGTTCTTGTAAAGGCTAGAAATATGAAGAAAAGATGAGGGACCGGAAGGCAAACCAAAAATTGCTTGTCCCTGTGTACCACAACGCGTTTTACTGTAAATACTCTTTTCATTGCATATATAGCCTAGGAGGCGAACGGCTCAACTATTATGTATGCACAAACTCCTCACAGGCTCAGTTTATTGTGGAGAAGATAAACTTTCTAGCGCCAAGTAGGGGACTTCGAGGCAGACAACTTTCAAGAGCGAATTTTAGGAGAACGACCTATGGATCTACTGATCCACTTTTACAACTCGTTGACCAATACAACAGTTTAGACGCTGATGTTGATTTAAATATATTGTGAACTTAGACTTAACATTTATTCTAAAAAACAGTTATATAGGCTTGCATGCCCAATAACTTATCATGAAATAAATAAATAAATATTTTAAATTATAAATACGCTCCATGGACGCCAAAGGTGACGCTCGATGACGTGGACTGTAAAATTGATAATGTTTCTTCTTGTCTGTCCCGTTCGTAGTTGAGCACGTCGTACTTACAGGGCCTGGTCGTCAGTCATTTTCCAAGTTCCGCCTAGAGTTGATAACGCAACGTATACAAATTGTAATAGAAGAATGCTTGGAGGCTCGTTGTCGGTGCACGGCAGTAAGAAATCTCTCCGCTTCGGACGCCATTCATGCAGTTGAAATTCGTCAGTAACTCATACGTGAACAGAAGCGAGAAACTTTAGATTGCATTTCGCTTCGACGCTTGTTTTTCTTTTACTATTTAAATTACTTTATCCAGCTACATGTACATATTTTAAATTAAAATAAGTATTGCAAGGTGCATCAACCTTGGGAAAATGTTTTGTGCCAATAAATTGATTAAATTGCTGCGTTCGTTCCATTTTGGAATCTATCCTTCAGGTGAAAAGAGTTTAACAGTGCCTGTTCGTTTTATTTTAATTCCAGAAATTTGCCTCAAACCGGTACGGTACAAGTTGACGCACTTCGGTGAAACATTTTGCCTCCTAATGCGTCAATCTTTGGAAACATTGGTCCACGATAATTGGAATCTTTATTTGCCATTCGACATCTGACATGCGACCGGGCAGTGTTGTTTATTTACCCATCGATTCTAAAGCGTGTCCCGTACGATCGGTTTTGACTCGGCTCGTAGTGCTGGCACATGGCCCGAACTGATGCTCAAGAGGGTCGGGATGCAGGGGTTTGCGTTTTAATTTTAGATGCACCGGCGTGCTGCATCTAAAATGCGGTGCAACTGTTCGGCTGCCACAATGGCATCATTTATGCATGTCTAGACCCGCCCGCTTGCGCCGCAAGTCAGCGCAGGGTACACAACCGTTACAACCGGCTCACCGAAAAGTGCCGAAACGTACTGTCGGTGAAAGGCAACGTCGCGTTATTTGGCATCTTGCGTCCGCTGTGGCAAGGGATATGGTTGCGGAAGTTGTCGCCAGCGCCGCATGTTTCGTTGTTTCGCTCGGAAATCTCGGGAACGTGCTGACAGTGCATTATTCACTCCGGCCGAAATCGGAAGGGTACGCTGGCGGCATGCATTCGTAATTTGTCCCTTGCAGTCCACTCGCTCGGACGTTCGGAAAAGGAAACATCAGTTTACACTATAGATTTACAATTGGAACAATCAGTCGATTTAGCGACTAAACCATGCCCCAATTAGATCGTTATTTCTCTCACTACAAACACGCACAATTGAGTCAAAGCATTGCCAATCACCTGCAAAGACTACTTGAGTGGAACGCAAGACAGCGAATTCCAGGAGATTATTAGCTTTAATCTACTTTTAATCGGTCCGCATCTTCATCATTCATCCTCCCAAGAGTAGCTCTTATTTTCGGTAGACAGAGCAGCACAAATTTCGCAACCCCTCTAAATGGACCGAACGTCGGGCAGCCTCATTTGAATGAAATTTAAATTTTGTTATTTCGCACCCGAGGTCTAGAAAAAGAAAACCAAACATTTTACCATGCCTGAAACCGGTGGGAAACTGTTTGAATTGACCGGTAAGTGCTTTTGTATAAAGTGTTGTTACTTAATTTTACTTGCTCAGTTAGGTCTGGTCATTGAGGTATAAAGTGTTAGGTTGTACATGGGTGCAACTTGGCTAAATTCAATAATAACGTTCCACCAAGTTCCCTGAAGTCTGCAGTCTTTTAATTTGATATGGTCTGTAGCATTCACACAGCGGAGCGTGAAAGGGTATGTTCCCTTTACGGTAAGTACTTTCCCATACATTATAGCTCAATGACCATCTTAACTCATTTTTTAAACTCTTACGAACCAACAAAGCATTCAAGAGCGCAACCATCCTAGGCACCTTTCTAGGTTATTATATCATAAAAAATTATTGCATTCACAACAATCGCTGTAGATGAGATGAAATAGTGCTTGAAAAAAAATCTGAACATCCTAGTAATTATTGGATTTTCCTTTGTTTTTACCAATGCCGTAAAAAGATTCCACGACGAACCAAAACAGGCTCAGATCGGGCTTCCCTTGCCCGAGCTAAGTGCTGTCTTACCTATGCCACTTCGTTTTATGTCTAAAGATTCACTAAAAAACTTTATGGGTTATTGAAGTAATGGATCTAGGCACTAACGTGTGTGTAGCGCTTAACAGATCCCAAAGTATTAATGTTAGCTTTAATATAAGTATTAGTGTAGGAATCTCGTTCAGTCCGATCACATCAGTCCGATAAGAGAGGCCAAAAAGTACGGTCAACATAACCCAGTGAACACATTCTAAAAAAGATTTCCTGTGTTTTCGAAGCGCAAATCTTCCGCGCTGATATCGAATATCTGCCGTGTAGTGCAATATTTGACTTTTACCTTTGTGGGCGCACCATATGGTTCAATATTATTTCCCACGGCCCTGTCGTTCCTTGTCGGATTGGGTTTGGAGTCTTGGTGGACACGAAATTAATCCAGGTCAGCGTAGCACAATGTCGGCATGCGGCCGGCTGTGTCACCTGTGCTACCATTGGATTCTGCTGACAATAAGAATGAGACTTTCCTCTTTGGTGGCGCTCCCAGATGGTGAAAGAAACAACGGCAATTGGTGGACAAATTGCACGATTCGGATATGGAGGCTCCACATAACCCGGCCGTCCGCAAGTTCAACCTCTTTCGGTGTACTTTATATGGAAATTATATTATACTCGAAACATCTTACCACTAGAGACATATGGAGTCGATCGTATGCGATGCGCTCATTCGTTCCAGTTTATTGCTCGCGTAGTGAAGTTTGGTTGTAGAACATTTCGTCGAGAAACAATTTACTCACAGGCGAGTCCTTCTTCTGCTCCATAGCCACTTTCATGCAGTTTCGAGAGCGAGTTTTTGCTGTTTTCTATTTTGATTGCTTAATTTTCTTCGAAAACGCCACCGCCAAAAAGTGATTGGAAAACTTTTATTCTCGCATTTGCCTTTCGTTTCCATTGCTTTCAGTTGTAGTTTTTTACCTACAGTTTCCTTCCGTCCGCCGTATTAAGTGTATTAAAATTTTGGCCTTTTTGTTTGTCCACTATTGCAAATGAATGAACATTAAGATTTTTAAAACAATCTGAAGGTATAATTTAGGATACCAACCTATTCAGAGTGAACTTCTTCTTTGTCTTCCTTTGAATTTCAGCACAGCAACTATAATCAGATGCCGCAATCTGCCAATTTACTTTATATAATAAAAAAAATAAACCTGCAACGAAAAAGAAATTAACCAGGATTATCCGACTTTGTCTGATCCGAACTGAACTAATGGTTAAAAGCAAAAAAAATTGATAATTACAACAAGTAACAAGGCTTTCATCTACGTGACAAAAAAAAATGCAAATCGGCAAAAAAATCGCTTCATTTATCGTTTTTATCGATCCGGCGCTGAACCGATAAGAACAAATTCCGATGTCAAACGATATGTCCCGGGTTTTGGTCCCTTGATCGACTCCCAAAACGGGCAAAAAAGGTTTAATTTTTGAGGCCATTTTGGTCTTTCCTATGGGACCAAAACCAGTTCCGAGTAGGAACAATACCGGCTCAAATCGGGACATATCGTTTGCACATGTTGTAGCTGCAGTCATTGCAGAGGGATTCCTGTGGCAGCGGCGGCTAGCGACATCTAGCGTGTTTAAAACACAACACGAACTATTTCGTGACATATTTCAAAGGTTTTAACGAAATGTGAAATATTGCAAAGACTCAACGAATAATGCTCTTTTGTTATATGGTTTGGCATTTGAATGTTTTTCAGATGCTCTCTGCAATTGTGTTCTTTTTCGATAAGAAATCCTGGTCGATGGTGGCACAAGTATTCAAATTTAAAAAAAAAGAACATGACGATATCGCTTGTAATTTCTCGGTGCAAAACTAAATCAAAATCAAACACTGCAGTACCATTTGACCGGCATCAACCGGTAAGAGAATTCGTTACTTTATTGATCGCTAGACCAGTTCAATTGAATCCTTTATTTGAGCCGCACCTTCACAATGCCAGTCCTTATTTTCATCATCTTCTCCATCGTCAACCTTCTTTATTATTTCGACCACAGTGACGGGGTTGTCCGTATTAGCTAATTAATATTTACAGCAAACTCCATCCGGTTCACTACTGAACGCTGACATCGATTTTGCTACACCGTAAAAGTTAGATCACCTGGTGGTTACTCCAAGAATTTTCGTAAGTGCCTAAACTCACCTGCCTTCGGCTGATCGAGTCCGTCCCACCGCGTCTCACAGTGCGGGCGGGATTTTTTAGGGTTTTTTTTTTCTTTCTTTCTTAGGATTACGGGTGCGGTGAGAAGCGAGGAGTTGTTACTTATACGTCCTTACCACTTGGAAACGCCGAAGGGTTACGAAGCGTGATGTCCTGCAACGACCGTAGACCACCAACATGACGCACGTGGCACCCGGGTTAATTGTACACATTCGATGGCGGTCATTTCGAACTCATGACACGGAACAAGAACCGACCCGGGTTTACGGTTTGGGTCCTACACTATCATTGCAGGCGGCTCTGGGTCCTTACAGTCTATAAACTCGACACTATTTTACACCTTACTGCTCGAACACACCTCGAATGATGTACCACCGTTTTATTAACTCTACAGACTTTGCCCCATTTTTGTTAGTGAACTTTCTTTCTCCCCCAAAAGGGATAATCTTCTAGGGAATCCTATGCACGTAAGGTTCACAACCTCTCGAGGGGTTTGTTGTACGTCTTTTTTTTTATCTCAGGTTCCCTTTTCATGTGAAGCCGATTCACTCGTTTTTGCTTTCCATTAAAAATTGTAGATGATGCTTTGTCATTTGCCTGATGGAAATAGTTTGTGCACAACGGAAGCTCGAGATCGAGATGGCGCTCAATCCCTATCCTATATCCTGTTCTCGTATCTAACTGGTTTTTTTTTGTGTATGATTGTATTTTTTTTTTTTCATCGCAGCCCCCGAAGGCTGCAACATGTTCCGGGAAGGAAGGGGGCGTATGTCGGGCGTATTTAGAACTTTTTACAAAGATTGCACGCATCCCGTTTATCCTCTGTGCTCGTAACATTGCAACAACCAGACGCTGGATGCGTTGGGGTTTCTTTTCCCTTCTATTTCTGTTACTTAACTACTTGAGAATCACATTATCATTTGACGATTTGAGAGAGAGGTTTTGCATTTGGTTTGGATTGTGTTTGTGTGTGGGTTCATTTTTTAAATATATTCATATATCTGTAACGTTCCCGACTTTTCCTTCAGCTCTCTATATCACGAGCAAGTCAATCGTCGCGGATACAGAATGTTTAAAACCATCGTGAAGGAAAGAATGCTTACTCTGTACAGTGAAGAGCAGGTCGACGAAAGGAAGGGCCGTCTTCATGATCTGATGGCACTCGTCAGATAAGAAAAACCACCTCCTCCAAAATTATACAAATTCAAACGATTAATTTTTATCCCCACCTTTCATGGATTGCATCAAGGTTTTACGTAGTGGAATATTCTAAACGCCACCAACCGGGGTTAAGCCTGGCCGTTGCGGCCGCACATTAAACGACTCCCTTCATTCTATGTACAGTGTTTAAGGTGCTAAAAACGTTATATCTATGATCATTCGCTATTCGAGCGGAAACTGTCTCGTTAAAATGCGTTGATGATTGCTTCTGCTCTTCACTCGCTCGAGTCGGTAACATTTTTTTTTCTCGAATGTTTCAATGCATCTTGAAACACTGTCTAAGGAATTGCAGAAAAATTGTAAAAATTATCGTTTCAACCAATTCAAAGGCTCAAAAATGGTGAGAAACTCCAAAGAATATAAAGTTTCTTCTTTGGGAAGGAAATTGATTTTATAGTCTTTTAAAGAAACGTCTGCCATGAAAATAAACGCAGTAAGCGTTTGCAGCCGTACCGATCGAGTCGAGTTAACCATGTGCCAACTTCGCCGCTCTCCTACTGTCGAATTCCGTGCGCTGGCCATCACAACCATTTTAGTTACTAGTAATTTTGCAAATGTACAACAATCTAATCCTCCTGTCTCAAAATGTTCCTCCCCTCAGCTCATCCCGCACACAAGCCAGGCCTCTCGTTTTCGATGTTGAGAACGCTCATTTGATCAGCCGCCGCCCGGAGTCCTCGCTAGACTGTTTCCTTCTTCGAGAATGAGATCACTCATAGACGCACTGAATAGCGTTCGACATTCATTGACCCGGCCGTCTCGCAAGCTGCAGTAACTGATTGTCTTAATTAAAATCAACCCTCCGGCGTGTCGGTTCCTTCATGCGTCCTGTGTTCGGCTGTTTACTATTCCTAAAAACCAATTCCTCGTAACCGACCCAGGGAGTTGGTGAAATCGTATTCGACGGAGACCGGCCTCGGCACTGCGTGCCTCTAAACGCGTGCCTCAGAACGTATCACGTGGAAGGTTTCGCTCGCCCCGGGTGCCGTCAGTGTGCAGGGCTCGCGCTCGGTGCCACCGATCCCCGCAGCGGCTCAGCGGCTGCTGGTGCCGGCGGCGTTGAACGCGAAGTAGTAGAAGTCCTGCGACGACTTCGGTATGGGCTACACCGAAGTCTCCAGCTCCTGTCAACAGAAGCTGTCCTTCGCCGGGTCGAGGTACAGCGGTGTCAGCGCGTGGCTCGACGAGAGGTGATGGTTGGCGTGCGGGTAGCCGCCACCCGGCCCCGGATGGTGATGGTGTCCGGCGTACCCCGCCCGGCCCGTCACGTCCGCCAGATGGCGCGCGCTGCCCGACGACTGCAGGTGCTTCTTCTCGACCCGCTTGCGGCGTGCGCATGCCGTCAGGCCGGCGGCAAGGGAGAGCACCAGCGTGAGGGTGGCTGCGGCCAGGCCGACGTGCAGCGGGGACAGCGGCAGCCGTAGGTCGCACTCGGCCGGGCTCTCGTCCTGGCCCGAGGGGCAGTGCGCTCGGCCGTCACACCACAGCTCCGCGGGGATGCACGCCTGTAGCTCCTGGCAGCGGTACGGGCAGTCGTGCCCGGGGAAGATCTCCATCCACGAGAACTTGTACTCGAACATCTCGAGCGACGGCCGTCGCGGGCTCTTGAACTCGACGATCAGGCTGCGCGCCAGCTCGGTCGCGCTGAACTCGTACGCTCGGTCCCAGCCGTCGGAGAACGCGACCACGTCCGGGCCGGAGGGGCAGAGGTCACGCGAGCCGCGCGGATTGTTCGTCGAGTAGACGGTGATGCGGGCATCGGTCGGGCAGGGCGGTGCGGACTGCAGCAGCGGCGGCATCCAGAAGCCCTTCAGCTTCAGCACCAGGTAGCTGCTGTCGGTGTCCGGCTCGAGCAGCCAGGGCTGGATGAGAGCGGGGCACGGTGTCGGCTTCAGGTAGGCGTCCCCGCTGCGGCCCCGCAGCCTCCGCTCGGTCCAGTCCGTCTCGCAGCCGTCGCGCGCAAACTCGTACCGGCCCTCGAAGTAGAAGTCGCGGAAGTCCTGATCCACCTCCATCTGCAGCGTGGTGAACTTTACCTCCACTATGCTCGCCGCCAACGGTGCCAGCGTGATCGAGCCGGACACGTCCGAGCAGAGGCAGTCGCGGGGCAGGGGTGGCACGTCTGTCCACGGCACCTCGCTGATGCGCAGGTCCGACACGGGACCGCCGTGCTGGTTGCAGTGCCAGCGCCCGGATCGATTCTGCTGGTTCTGACACGAGCGACCTCCGAACCGGGCTCGAGTGATCGTCAATCTGGAACATAGGACATCAAAAAGGTTAGCAAGGAAAACCACCAGAACACCAGAAGTAGTTTATGTTTACAATTTTGTAGAGAGCTAACATCGCTTTATAGTTGGCGGATGCACTATTCGTATTTCATTCTTAGGTAACCTAATTTACTTATATAGTTTGTTTGCTTCCTCAGAGAGAGGGCTCGTTCTACTTTTTTTTTAAAATAATTCTTCAGTATATTTGGGGGGTTTTGAGCAAACACCATTCAAGCAGATTAAGTATTCGTTTAAGACTTGAGTTCCGCAAACCTTATCGTAGCTTTTTCATGTCGAAAGTCGAGCATTTATTCCCTTATAACGACAGCAAAGATAAGTATTAATCTTAGTATAGCTCTGATTTTTCATATGCAACTTTGTCTTTCTGTTTATGAAGCAGATGAGAGATTCAAGCACGTTGGATCTGGAGTAAAACTAAAATGTGACTGAAGGTCGAGCGTCTTCCAAATGATTTCAGCATCTTCTCAATTATCTCATCTCAGCATCTCTCGCTATTTAATCTTATACACTAGTCGATAATAGGTTTGGCGAGGTATGCTTCGTAAGTCACATCATAAATCGCAATCAAGTATCTGAATTTATCCATCTTCCATGAAAGTTGTCCAGTACAGGCAAGTTGTCTATTGTCCCAAAAGGACGAGAGGGTGCTACCCAACTCACCTCACACTCTCGCCGGCGCTCGCCTCAAACCGGATGATGCAGGAAATGTTGGGTGAGCCGCCGCGTCCGTACATGAACACGTTTGAGGGCGAGCGGAAGATGCCGCGCGAGGCCGACGACGAGCGGAACACTCGATCGCAGGATTTCGGGTGGAACTGAACGAGCGCGGCCGGCTCCGGCATGGCCGAGGGTGCCACCAGCGGTTCCAGCGGGGCACCACCGAGCGAGTTGTCCACGAACTCGTAGCGCAGCTTGAAGGCCGACGCCGGACCGTACAGGCGGGCGGTGCCGATCGGACTCGGCCGGTACTCGATCGTCAGGTCCGAGCCGGTCGACAGGTAGCTCTCTGGAAAATGGAAACCCCGTTAACGCCGTCGTGTATCTCATGTAGGCCATTTTTGAGTCACGGGCCTGGCAAAGCCGTCCTTACCTTGCGTCGAGCAGGGCCGACTCCCTTTGGCCACCAGCGAGCGGGAGCACAGCCTCGGCACCTCCTCCCGGCAGATCTGCTCGATCAGGCTCGCGTTCCGCTGGTACTCCGGTGGGGCGCCTAGGAATACTACAAGTAAATACCGGCAGGCTCAATCAACACACCCAGCGAGCACCGGCAGTACTTACCGTACGGGCGCGACGTCACCGACCACCGGCCGTCCCAGATGCGCAGCTGCGTGACGCACTCCGCCTGCGACTCGAACCCGGTCGGATCGATCGCCGAGTGGTACTTGATGAACGACACCCACACCGTCTCGTGCCGCCGGCCCTGGAAGTGGTACAGGCAGGAGCTTTCCGGTGGCAGCGTGTGCTGCGGACTCTCCAGCTCGCCCGTCTGGCTCTCGAACGCGCTGATGATGAACTCGCAGCGTCCCGGCTGCCGGATGTACGACTGGGAGTTGGAATTAACGTATAGTACCTAGAAGCAAACGAACGAGAGAAGGTGTAAGAGCGGGTTCTACGTCACATTCGCAATGTACTAAAACGAGGACTTGAATCCACTATCGTTGTTTACGCAATATTTCCCTTCTTTTCCAGGATCCTTCAGAGATGAGTGATTGGATTGGATTTCTTTTGGATAACATCAGTACATTTTAAGACTTTATAAAGCATGCTTTAGTAAGTGGATGTCTTTTTGTGTACTTTTTCTCCTCCCGGTACACCCCCCCCCCCCCCCCCCCCCAAAACTTACGTGAACTTCCAACTCGAAGCCGGGCAGAAAGGTGACCGGGTTCGGGTGGAATGGAACGTCGAACGGGGACGTGCGGAACTCGACGCGCATCTCCGGCCCGCTGGAGACGATATCGGGCAGGACGTCACCGCCGCAGATCCGCCCAATGGCCGGCGCTTCCGGTGCCGCGCCGTCGTAGATGCTGAGATAGTCCTGCGCCTCGTCGCACTGCTCCCAGCTCCTGGCGAGAACAAAACAAAGAAGAAAACAATGTAATACTCACACGAACGGACTGCTTCCAACCTTCCTTCCAGCGGTTATCCATGACTTCAGATATAAAAAAAAAAAACAATTCATTCGCAAACCTGCCCCCCTTAGCAATACCCCCTAAGTGATCGGGGCGCCTCGATCGGCACGCTCTGCCTCTAATTTGTTTATTGACCGTTGCCCAAAGCGGCGGAACCGTTCGTCACGCAAACTAATCTTTTATGGTCCACTTTGGTCGTTCATTTTACCCTACTTACCTTTGACGCTGGGGAGGTTCGCCCCAATGATTACCTCACATATGAAAGAGGTGCGAATACTGTAACGGCATCGAGAACCGTGCTCGTGCTCGCAACCGGACCGCGGTCAGTTTACACGCACGCACGGGTTTTATGCTAAATGGCGTGCAGGTCTTCGACACCTGGACCGGGTGGGTTGAGCATTATCTTAATGCTTCTAATTTGATTGAGCAGTTTGCACTTTGCTTCCAATTGTGTGTACTAAATCAAACGTTCCCATTCAATTACGATTACTGTTGATCGTAATGAAGCAAATTAAACAGCGAGTTACGGAATATAATTCGAAAATTGGAATATGAAACAGTAGTTATAAATTTAATATACTCCATTACAGACACATTTTAATTTTAATTTGTGCTAAAAATGGTAGTTTTCTTAATCCTAAAGATGTAAAATCTTCACGTTCTTTTAACTTGCTTGTAGGAGACGAATAAAAAAGGACACTCGCTTCACAATCGCTTTCCATCGATCAGAAATGTGTGAAACAGCTGTTACATTTCATGATTTGGTTCATTTCATCGATTTAAAATTTCAACGCCTTGCATCGCTCAACTCTATCTTCCCGGTTATGCCGTTCAAATTCTTCGCCGTTGGACGAAAATCCTTCCGTGCAGCGGAAACTAAAGCACACCCCGCTCGGCAAACTCAACGCGCAGCAATATCGCCCAATTGATTTTCCAATCAAATTATCGCACCACCCACACGCCCGTCCCTCCCGTCTCGGCCAAGGGCTGCAATGGTTTTTCTTTTCATTCTGTGTGTGTGTGTGTTTTTTTTCTGTGTGTGTCTACATTGTTACTGCTGCCTCGGGAAAGCAATCAAACGTAAGAACCTCTCGGCGCTCCTTTGTGGGTGGCGTGGCGTTTCGGAGCTGCCGGGTGAAGTTTTCAGCCCTTTTCCGAAACCGCTAGCCTATTCCTGTGCCGAGCGGCGGGACACGGAACCAGGGCCCATCCATCGAAACCCCTGTGCGATAGGGAATTTCCCATTTGTTCCAAAGTATCTTGTGTGAGTGTGTGTGTGTGTGTGTGTGTGTGTGTTGGGGGTGCTGAAAAGGAATAACTTTCTCTGCATGGAATCTGTTTCGAAATTTACCTCAAATCCTTAACCCAACAGGTTTTCCATAAATCCTTAACTTTTTCCCTGCTCGTCCGTTTCCTTTCACTTCCTATTTCCTCTTTTGCTATCTAGCTCCCTCACTTTTTTCCCTTTTCTTCCAGTCTTCTGTACCTTTTCATAAACCGCAACCATCATCGCCCGATCGTGGCCATTGGAAAGGCAGCAAATCGACCGAGAGTCCACAAACTCTCCTCCATCAACTTCCTTCTTCCACCACCCACAAAAGAGCAAGTTTTCCTTTTACCTGTGCCAGCGCGCAGAGTGTGGGGGAAAGTTTGAATCTTCTTTCGTGTTAAACTAGCTCGAAACAAAATCGCTCCACGAGCCGGATTGTCGGGAAGCAAGACGCCGCCGTCTAAGTAGATACACCCCAACGGCTCAGCCGAGCCACAAAGTGCAGCAGTGCACCGGGTATTGTCCGTTAAACATTTTCCAATCCCACCGGCCAAGCCAAGGGAAGATCGACAACGACGAGGCGGCGGTCGCGGTGGTGCGGTGCGCGGTGGTCGGCAATAATAATTTGAAATAATAATTTACAAGTTTTGCATTGAAAATTGCTTTCAGCTAGGCTCGCCCGACCGCTTTCCCCGCAGTCTGGAGATCGGACCCGTGCAACAGAGTGCCTCGGGCGGCCCGAAGAAAGGCAACTCTACTCTTGGTTGCAGTCAGATAAATTTTCGTGACCCATGCTTTCCAACAAACCCCCCCAACCCCAACCCGCAATGGAGCCGTCGACCGACGTTAAAGCTTGCCGTAAAAACAGTCTCGAAACAGTGCTATAAAGTTGTAACAAAACTAAATAAACGGGTTTTAGATATCATAAACTAACGTATAAAATAAGGCGAAAAGAGTTAATTTGTGCTGAACTAAATTCGTATTGGAAACAAACCAAAGGGAAGACAAATGTTTTAAAAGTTAAAAAGACGCCACATAAAATTATTCATAGAAAAAAAAACTGAATACAGTGAAACCAACACATTCTACTAAAACTCAAATATTGTCCATCTAGTTTAGACCAGCTAGCTCACTGTGCGGTTCGTTTGTTGCACCGAACCCGTCCCGGAATGCCAACCCTGGACGGAAAATGGCACACCCCGACCGCTTTCCCAGGTGTGTGTGTGTGTGCCCGGGCTCGAAACCGAAATGGAAAGCTGTAAATTCCTGTTCGGCCAAATGGATAGTAAAGTTAAGCATTAACTTTATACCATATTGGTGGTGGGGTTCCCTGGGCCGAGGGTTGAGCTGGACGCCGGAACGGATTGTGAAAAGTGCCAGCGCAAGGAGAGAATAAAGTTGTCTTGCACCCGGGGAAATCTGACTGGCTCGTTCGAAGGTAATAATGGACGAAGATAAGACCAGAAAGCCATAAAGCATTATTCGAGCTTGTGCACATGGTAAACATCAAATTGTTTCCTTGCAACACCGGTGGGTAGATTGTGCAGTGAGGAAAACAATAACGCATTCCTGCCCAAGACCAGTTTGCTTCGTTAAGCAAGTGCTTTGAACGTTTCACAGGTGTCTTTTTTTTTTCCTGTTTCAATTATTAATCTAGCTTTAATAAACACCAGGCAATATACAACGTAATGTAACCCATGCCGTCGGGTTTTTCATACAAAGAAAATGGTTTAATTTAATAACAACGTTTTCCGCTGCACCAGAGAATATAATTGCCATCAGTCGGACAACTGCTGTGCATGCTGCCTGCAGGTCCCACCACAGAACAACAAACTGGCCAGATTGTACACTGAAATATGTTACAATTTTGAAATCCGATGAAAAAGATCCGCGCGAGTGCCGGGACCGACCAGCCAACGACGGATGTGGTTTGGTTTCTCCATGGCGATGGTCATATTTAATTACATTGCGGGTTTTGAGGTGGAGCACATTTGCACCGCACCACTTGCAGCTACTGGACTGGCGCAGGATGGCACAAGTGGGATGTGATGCCGCGATCCCATGCCAACCGGCAGTCACCCGAACACCCGGTTCGGGGTGAACATGCTCAAAATTACACATTTTTATCGCGTCTCCCAAACCGACATCCATACCACACGGTGAGTGCCCTCCGAAACGACCGCTGAAATTAAACGGAACGACAAACGGATCAAACTCGCCCGACCGACCCTCCCCAGCGACTCGCACAGTTTTCATCGCGAGCCTTCCCAATCAGTTTTCATTTTTAAGGAATGAAACTGTGTGCTGCACGCACTCCGGAGTCGTGTGCGATGCGGTCGAGAAGGCTCAGCTTGCAGCCCAATTGAATGTCCGAAGCGATGCACAAAACCACTTTATCTCCTCGTTACGGTAACCGCCATTTATGAGCTGTGTTGTTTTGAACCCGATTTCATATTACAGCACAGCTTCACGAGATTGACTTCATGCCCGATGGTACACTCGAAACAGATCCCATATTGCAAGGAGTTTCGATCACTCGTCTGCGTAATGGACAACTTTGTGCAACCCGTTTAAAAAACCCCGTTCGTGCATTCGTGAGCCATTTCGTAAATTATTGGAATGAATTTTCCACCGGCCATGAAAACGAAGCACAAACGATTTCACAAACAAAATATTGATTTTTTTCAAAAGCACTCGTCAAAAACAACAACGATAAACCAAGCAACTGGTCCATCAAAATGTCCGTGGCGCGTTTGCAGAGCATGACATTCGGGAATGCAGCTGCACGTGAAACTAACGATGATGGATGAAGCATATTATGTTTATTCATGTTGTTCCGTGGAACAGTTTACAACCATCCAAATGAGCTATCCATCCGGCCTGTCCATCCACGTTACGGGCAGTTCATTAGTTCGGCCAGAGGTGGAAAACAAGTGCAATAAAGTAAAAAATTATAACTGACAAAGGGAATGAAATTTACATTCGTTTCATTGCGGTTCGCAACAAAGGCAGCACACACTGAAACAGGTGCAAGGCGACGCTGCACTGTGTGTGCTTTGATGTGGTGTGCAATTAATCAGACATCTGCACACATTAAACGGAGCCGATTCGGTACTTAATAAAAGTGTAACGTTACATGACAGCATCGAGTAGTCTGTGGAAAGCAAAACTTAAGGGAGCATCTGTTTTTTCCTCACTCCTCAAGTTGTATCCAACGTGTGGTGACAAATATTTATTCTTATAAGTAACATTAACAAAGGAGAGAACATTGTTTTTTAGAAATGAGTTGTTCACGTGCAGGTTGTATAATTTTGTAAGGCATATAACTTTTTACGAAGATTCACTTATGTTTTGCCTCATTCAATTTGTTACAGATGATTTACAGATTCCTCTCTGAGACTTGTGAAAAACTATTCTACCACTTAGAGGATGCTAAGCCAGCAGCGTCGATTGATTACACGTGTCGAAAAAGGTACGGTGTAAGCTTGTTTTAAAAATTGCACTTTCCCGAATCTGTGCTACCAAAAAATAACCGATTGCCCCGGGTGGTGCAACGCGCACGCACTAAAAGCTTTCCATTCATCAACTCGGCCACTCGGTGGTTCATTAAACACCTGCACCGGCAGCCCAGAGAAAGCACCGACGGTGAATCTTTGAACGTTTGACCCAATCCGCAAAGCAAACCAAAACAAAAAATCAAGCAATCGTCCCAAACATCCATCACTCGCTGGAGGGAAAAGCCGATCGGAAAATGCGCACGTCCGTTTCGGACGCTGTTTGGAAACCCGTACGCATGTTCGTCATCCACTTTCCGGTCTCGCTCAACCCCTTGCGCGCGTGCTGCTTAAAAATACAAATTAGAAGAACTAAGCTGAGCGGAACACAGAGGCATGTCCTTCAACCGGTCCATCGACCGGGATATTTCCCGATACCCAAACGACGCGTACCGGACGATCGACGCGTGCTCGGAAAAACGCACCTCCGCGTTCGCGGTCGTCAATAATGAATTACCTTAAAATCCGGTTGTTCGCCTCGTGGTGCGTCGCCTGCTCCTTCATGTTTAATTTATGCCCGTCCGGCTGCCGGAGGACGATCATCGCGTGCAGACCGCTGGGAGGCGCCCGATGATTAATATAATATTTACATGTTAAATTGCGCGGATAAATGCCGGGATAGTTCGGCGATCGTATTCGGCAGGTCCTGCGAAAAAAAAAGGAGAGCAAGAGAACGTACAGCGATGAGTCGCGGCGGGATTGCGTGCGTACGAGCGACCGGGTTTCTTTTTTTTTTTCGTCACTGCTACTTCGCCCATTGTCTTTTCCATTTTCCGCGCAAAAGCCACAGCACAAACACGGCGTTTTCCCGCACGATGGCAGCAAAGCGGCCACCACGGTTCTGCTTGCCGGTGACCGTTAGATTGGCTAATTTATAATCCACCGTTTCGCCATACGGGGGCTCGCGCTGCTGATCCTTTCACGGGTCGGGAACGTCCTTTCGTCGAAATGCGGGATTAAGCGAGGGTCACAAGCTTGCTGGGTATCGTCGCATCGTTTGGCCATGCTGTGCGTCAGCCAATCGTCGATTGCCAGCGTTTCTGCTCAACCCGGGCCGGACCCGGCCGATCCTGCGAATCCTTTGCATCCCGTGGGAAAGGCGTCTAACGCCGAGCGCAAATTGCTACCGCGTCGTGTTCAGGTCCTCGTTCGTTAACCCAACGCCTGGCTGGGTCGAACACCGTTCCCATCAGGACACGGACACACGCGAGAACCGTGGACTATACACGATTACCTCGAACGCAACTTACCGTTTGTCACAGTCGTAGAAGTTCCGATTGCAGTAGCTGGCGGGCACCAGGTCGCCGTTCCATATCCGGTTGTCGTTGCTGCTAGAAGCAAATGATAAACGGGATAATCGGAGGTTACTCGCCGGTAAAAAAAAAACCACCCAAAAATTAAGCTAACGGCGAACGTTCTGCGATAAGAAAAACGTGGGATTAAGTCAACATATTATTCGCTGCCAATAAATACAAGCTTTTCGTATATATTTACTCCCGTGGCCCCCTTTGGCGGGGGCAAAAACTCCCTACCGAGCCCTTCCTAAGCTTGTATCTCTTCTGCCCTGCCTCGAGCAAAAAAGCAGGAAGCGTTGAATCGACGTTTGCGGGCGTTAAAGGAATGCCAGCCCATCCGTTTCGTATTGTTCGCTGCCGATGGTTGTTCCGATTTCAGCTCCAATCGGAAAAGGCGGAAGGGAGGCTCCCGTCGCTTCCACATCCGGCAGTCACAACAGTGGAAAAAAATTGTGTAAAATGCAATAACCTAGATTTAATGCCGCCTTCATTGGATCGCACACGTGGGCAAAAGGGAACTACTTTACAGCCCGACACACCCTCTAGCCGTTCCCCGGTTGGTGTCCATGGGCCGGAAGCTCCGCTTGGTGCGGGCGGCTTAAGCTCTTTGTGGGCGGATTATTTGTGTGTGTGTGTGTGTGTGTGTGTGTGTGTTGCGCGAATTTTTATATGATTTTTCCTTTATCACCGGCTGCCATTGGACTGCATATGGAAGGTCGTAAAAAACAACTTTTATAGTTTATTACTTAATGGAATTTTCAATTTCACTCCATTCGGTAGCTGTTGCCGTTTGTTTTTCGGCCCGCGAGCTTTCGATTTGGGTGGGGGAGGTTGGCCTAACTCGGCCAAATGAAAGATACACCAGCACCTACGACCCGGGGCTGGGGTTGGCTCGTAGTCCCAGTTGTAACATCGAGCGATGCCACCAGTACTTCTGTAGGCTGTAAACATTTACGCTCGCCCCGTTCGATTGGCTGACTTGTATTTGCGAAAACATGCAAGACATAAAAAATGAAACGCTCCTCACGCCTAGTGGGAATGGAGCATCAAAAGTTGCTATCAAACGAAAGGAATGTAGTAACTGGGCTTTATTCGTTTTAACAGATGCTCAACGACATGTAAACTATTTTTTGGAATTTGCGGTCCCTAATGTTCACTTTCCCTGCAAGAATAGCTGTGACAAAGTTGGAATGGGTGTCTTCCATGAACACTGCAAGGATAATTCCAAACCAAATAATTTAATTTTGATAACAAACTCTGGCCAACAGCAGAGACAAATATGAAAGAAAAAAAACTGTACCAACATGCACAATTCAACCAAGTTTTGGGTTCATCTGAAAAGACACCGGATAATGTTGAAGAACGCATCAACAATCCAAATTAAAGTAACTTAATAAGCATATTCCTAATGCGATATATTATTATTATATGGACAGAAAATGAACACGTCCTAAATGCAGGTTAAGATTTGTGATTTAATAAATTTCTATCGAAACGTTTAAGATCAAATGATAATAATTACGGCGAAATGGCAAACCAGGATGTAAAATCACCAACATAAATTAATTAAGGTGCACTTTGACGTGGTCACTCAATCTTTGATGCTGCCCGCTTTACGTCCGTGCAAACTTACCGCAACTTGGCATCGCTCTGTCGCAGGAACTTGTAGACCAGCCGGAACTCGAACCCGTTCGCGATGCCGCTGCTCGCCTGCGGAAGCCGGTCGAGGCGCAGCGTCACGTTCACCGACCTGGTTTCGCTGTAGTATATCGTGTAGCCGGACGCCGTGCCGCACCATTTGCCGTCCAGGTGCGGCAGCCCCTGCTCGCTGATGGTCATGAACCCCTCGGTGCACTCGCCGTGCTGCTTGGGATCGTGGAAGTTCTCCACAAACTTTCCGAGGCTGAACTTGGCGAGGTTGAGCTGGCGAAGAATGGAAAGGAAAGTGGATGGAAAATTTTTTTTACCGAGAATTAATGCCAAAGCACTTAAAGGAACCGACCAGGTTTCATCAACTACGGCTTTCATTTTGGTATCATAATGCGATTTAAAGTGGAAAAGAAGGCACTGCGTACTCTTTTAGCCACATTACTCGACTCCAAGTCCGTTTGTTAAGCTCAGGAGCGATCCTTTTCCAAACCACGCTGGTTGACCTTCAATGGAAATGAAACACGGCTTCCGGACGAGGAGCAAAAAGGGACTTTATACAAAACTTTCCCGGGGAATGATTAAGTTTCTCGGTGCGTCTGGATGGGATGAAGAAAATCTTCTTCGCGCGAAGTTTTTAAAGAACCAGGCAGAGTACGATAGGTTTGTTGGGAAAGCCTGTTAACAGATTCCGGCTCGCCCACGCAGATGGGCAATAAATCTGTATCAATAAGATTAGGAGGACCTTTGTCTGAACTGGCCGAAGTTTTTCAGTGGATAAACCAAAACAACTTTCTGCCAGCCATCCCAAGATTCCGATCTTTACTGATGGACCTACGGAAAATAAAGTATTGCAATTTTCTCTATCGGATACTACTTTTAAAAAAATACTGCAACCTACTTACATACTAAACATTCATAAAATGTTCAAAATAATCTCTGCTTGTCCATCGCTTCCATTTTAACGGGTATTTTCTTGTGGACATCCAACTACATTACACAATCTGTTCGCCCATGCAGAAGAATACGCTCGGTTGCGAGGAAGACGTACCCTAATGTTCGCGACTAATCCCGTCAATGAGACAAACCGGCATCAGCGGCGGTGGTCGTGATTAAAAAACTTTCATATTACTGCACTTAAGCTCTTCATTGCGCCCGAAACCTTCAACCGGCGGGGGGCTTAGGTGCCCCCATTCTTGAGAGTGAAGTTGTGTTCTCGCGTTTTACGCCGTCGCCGTCGCTCGAGACTGGGAGGCTTGGCTGTCCTCGAAAGAAAGACGCACGGGAGAAACCGAGTCCCGTCCTGGGTTCTCTTTTCCCCTCGCAAGTCTGGTGGTAGGCTTGGGGACCGGGGAAAAACCGTTGAAAGCATCATAACGAATTCCGACCCGGAACAGAGCTCAGTCAGTGGGCTGGAAGAAATTGTCCGCGTGTTGTACTGGTTTTTGAGTCTATTGCTGGTTCCTTTCTGTTTGCGAGTAATACCAACGCGATGGAAGCTATTGAAGGATTAAGGATGACGATGTAAATAAGGTAAATGCACTTAAAAGCTCCATGGGAAAACTAGATCTGCGAAGAATGGAGTGGTTTGTAACCAATAAAAAATGCAGATGCCATTGTTAGAGGCATTCCAAAGTGGGTCTTTCCAATGGAGACTTTCAACGTAAGATCGTTTTGATGAAATGCTGAGCCTTGTGCATCCTTAAATGTTGCAAAAAATCCATTGCAGGGCGTGGAGAATTTCGGTGAAGCTTTGATAGATGCGGCGTTTTACACTATCGTCCTTTTTCCCCCTCCAACCACCAAGGTTATCTGAACACGAATATTTTGTTTTCATTTAAGAGTGCCTCGGTTCGTATTAGAAAAAAAAAATTTATCGTTTGTTAAATTTCTCGAGGAACGCTGAACCAACTCAAAATCAGTATCTTCAATGCCATCTTTTTCGATTCGGTTTCATTCGATCGACATTGGGCGCCACAAACGTTTTTCACCACCCTTAAAATTTCCTCTCCAAACAATTCCTAGATCCATTAGCAACGGCTCACCGGCATCTAACCGTGCCGGTGGTCAAACGTAATTGTTTCTGGTTCCCGTTCGTCAACCTGCCGGCCCGGAAGCTAGCCACCAGCAGACGTCTTGTGTTGTGTTTGACTTCGGGAATAAATTACACAGCTTCATGCACCGCGTAGCGTGCCGGAAGCTGCAGGCGGTCGCCTTTTGCACGCAACTTTCACACCGCCGCTCGCTTTCCACCAGCGGTGACCGCGACGGCTTCCTGTGGTTCCGAGGCTGTCCGATGAAGGGAGGCCAACTGGGGGGCGAAAACTTATTCCTACACCGCCCTCAGTGCTCGAGTGCTCTATTAGCATAAAACAAAGCAAACGACGGGAATGAAAAAGTCAACAAAATTGAGAACAAATTGAATTAAAAGTAAATAAACTTGCGCGCCCAAGAAATGGATTTGTTGATCTAATTTAGCGGCAAAAAATCGATTCGCCGTTGGAGTGAATTATTTGCAAAAACCGGTGTTGCCAAATCACGGCCAAATCACGTGGTAGTTATTTTTCTTTCCCCGACGAGCGACAACTAGATTTCCATTAGGGTCCATTGTTGATAAGGTTTTCTCATTATTAGAAACACGAAAGCGCCGGTCACCTTTTTGGCAGCATGGGGCAACCATGATTGACGGTAACACGCAAAATAGATTTCCTCACAAATGGAAGGATGTTTTCCTTTTGGCCATAGTAATTTAATTGCTACCTGCAGCCGTGTTTGCACTCCACATTCACCAACAAAAAGCTAAACATAGTGGATGCAAGTTACCAAAAGTAATCAATCGAAATAAATCTGTTTCTGCAAAACATTTTATGGATGGGCTTGTATTGGTTGGTTCTAGCATCCTTTGTCCTAGGCCTGAGCTAGTTTTCGCCGTAGAAGCTTCGCCCAACACCGATGGAGGATTACAAAAAAAAAAGGAAAGCGTGAAGTGTGAATCTCACATCCCGCAGGCCATATTTTCCCATTCACTTTCCAACACGCACGCGTGTACCGGGACAGGTTGACGTGCAGAGGATTCCATTTTTTCCCTATTTATCAATTAGAGATGAACATGAAAATTCACTCTCCCTGCCTGCTGGGCGCTCCGCACCGGACCCGCCGGCAGCGAAGGAAACACATTTTTCACTTTCAATTTGCTTATTGATTTTAGCGTCGTCCGTCGTCCGTCTTGGCGAAGCCGACTGTCGAAAGTTCCGGCCTTCCGGCCGAAGGGAAAGTTTCCCACCACGTCAGCCCCATCCTCCGCCGTCCCCGGGCCAACGGCAAGGCAATTTTCTGACGAAACCGACAACCGTCGCCGTTCGCCATTTGTCCGCCCAAGCGCCAGCGATGAATAAAAGAAGCGAGGACCGAGCAGCCGAACGCACGCCAGACATGCGATCTGACATTTGCCTTCACGAATCACTCCACCACCCACCGAGGGGAGTTAGGGGGGGGGGGGGGGGGGTGGAAGCTGAGAAAAAGTGTACTCCTGTAAGAAAAAGGGAACAAACAAAAAAGAAGTACGGAACCCCTGAATGGTGAAGAGAACGGAAAAAAACCCCGACTCCCAACCGATTTGCTCCTTCGGAAGCCGTGGAAAACGTGGCACGTTGCAGAGCGAACAAGGAAGAATTTATGACCATCCATTAGTGCGGTAAAAGCAACAAGAAATGGGGCGCGTTTTTAATTTATGAAGACGCTGCCAGTGGCAATCATCGCATTTGCTTCCGCAAGGCTCGGCCGCCATCACGGCAAGGATGTCAATCGGAGTCGATGACAGTAGGCAGAAGGTGGCGGAAGTACGCCTCCAAGCGACCGGTACGCCTCACTCACCTGCACAATGTCGCCGTACAGGCCGCCGGTGGCGGTGAAATTTAGGTGACACACGAAGGGATACGTGCTCTGGAGGTTCTGGATCTGGAGCTCGTACGTCCGACCGGCTTCTCCGTACAGCGTTCGGTTGCAAGCTGAAAATGGAAGTAGAGAGGGAAGTTTGGTTAGAATCAATAGATCAAACAAGATAACTGCCACTCATCTATCACCATAATATGCTCGTTTATGCGGTGGTGAGCAGCCTGATTTATTTGCAAACGTGAAAAGCCTTAGAAACACCTACAATACGTAGAAATCGAACGATTTCATTTTTCATTTCTGAAATAAACATTTTTTTAAATGAAAATAATAATACTTCCTGATTAGCATATAGATTTTTTTATTTTTCATCTTAAAAACAAGTAAAATGTGTTGTATGATATCGTCTCCTGTCAGTGATGCTGCCAAACGTCAAAAATGTAAGATGACAATTAGAGACAGGCCATTCCATCTCCTTTCATTAGTGGCAGACCATTCTAACTATCAAAATAATATGACAATTTCATATCCACTTGAATCGATCACCCTAAGCTAACGAAGAAGGTTAGTGAGGTTTTTTAGGAACCATTCAACCAGAACTTAGATTGGACTGCTACTTTACTTGCGTACTTAAACAAGTTTTAACAATATCAACATTGAGTACTTAGTTTAAAATGCGTATGTTTATCGTCTCCTTCTTTTTCGCCTTCTTCTTCTTCTTCTTCTTGGCGTGACGACTGTCATTTGGTGAAGGGGCTTACGAGACTTTATTCCACTTTAACGCACGTAAGAAGTCCTTGAACCGGTCTGGAATTCTAACCCACGACGGCTTGGATCGTTTGACAGCCGGTATACGCGCTCGGCTATCCCGAACCCTACAAACCCATTAAATTGTAAACATATTAATAGAGCACCAGGCAAGCCCGTTCCAAATCAAGTAATTGTTCCAATTTTTGTTTATTTAATCTAAATTGGTTTTGTACCAAAAAATATATTATTAGTTAAAGTAAAGTAGAAATTATCCAAATTACGGATTTTTTTGTTTTGAATAAGGTGCTGAATTAACAGAATGGATGTACTAACGGGCTACACCTTAGTAATTTATATGAAATCATTTTACTACATCAATTCATTTGTTGTTCCAAATCGATACATCCGATTTATTTGCAGCACACGTTGGATATTGTTATTCTCAAGGCGAATCGTATTTCTCGCTCAATAGCATCTGATTTTTGGTTTGTAAGTAACGGCGTTCTATCCGCACCGATCTGCAGCTTACCAGAATGCATTCGTGGGCACGGCACAAGTAAGAGTTTATGCCAAGCTGCTCCCGCCATTTTCCATACGGTTCTCGCCTTCCGGATAAACACTTTTGAGGGTGGAAAACTTTGGCAAAAAAGTGCAGCGCACCACCGGGAGGCTCATTTGCATTCCAGTCCAGCCACGGTTGGTAACTAAACCCAATTTACCTGTGTGTCACACCTCACCGTATCAAAAATCTCTCGACCGACCACACACTGCTGGGAGAGTTCTGTCCAACTATCTCCCGGGCATCCATTTGGATGGTGGGACTTCGTTCTGGCGTTCTTCTTTTCAATTGAAAGCGCACCAAGATGCCATCGGGCACACATTTTCGTTGGATGCCGGAGTTTGAGGCTAGCTCCCTCAAGCAGCCCTCCTAGACCTGCCCAACCCTCTGGGCAATGTACGTGTTTTTCTATGCTCTCCCTTCGCAAGCGAACCGGTAAAAGTTCGGTTAATTTTGACTCGACCGGTTTTGAGGTGGCGATGGTCCGTCGGGTGGGAGAGGAACGACAGGGGGAGGAGGGAACAAACTTTTCCCGGTGGGGTGCAAATTTTCAATCGCTTAAAAGCCCGAAACACAATCACCCGTAACCGACCGGAAAGTGGCGGTGACGACGTGAGCGAAATCCGAGAGAAGGATCACGCGCGGTCCGGAAACTCCTCAACGGGAACGAGAAGGAGGCAGGAGCGGAGGAAGTGGCATCGGAACTTCCTAGCGCTGAAGCAGGCAAAACGGTGGAGGTGTTTCAATGCAGGTACCTGATGCTACGCACGCCGAAGGTGTTACAAAAGAACGGAATGATGCGGAAAAATCGACCAATCGCTGGAAACGAAAGCTAGGAAGAAAGTTACACCGGCAAGCGTGTGCGAGGCACAGAGCAGGGGGGGGGGGTGAAAGTGTGTAGCAGTGCCGTTAATTTAATAAATTCAATATTCTCTACGCGGAAAGTTTATGCAAATTCCCTGCATACTGCACCGAAGGCGTAGCGAATCAAAGCATTGCGGTGGGAAAAGGTGCGCGGAAGCGAAGCATTTCCCGGCGCAAAGAGTGTGATGGATCCGAGAAAAATCGGGGATCAAACAACTTAAGCTCTTTTTTTTCTGCTAACTTGGCGCAAGACAAAGAAAAAACACTTCCCCATTTTCCCTGCACGCAAACGGTGCCGCGTGATGATCCATTTCCACTTCTCGCCGAGCGGAAGTCAACTGTAGCAAGTTTTATGAAAATCTAACCCATACGCAAGGTGGTCTTACCAGCCCCGGGAAAAGTTCATTTCTTGGCAGTTATTATTTTTCGTTCCATATTCTTCTTGTTTTATTTTTTTGCAACTGCTGTAGCAACGGTGTGCGAATACAATTTTCTTGCGCCGGTTTGCTTTTCCACTGCGAAAATCCTCCGGCAACCGAAGCGCCGCTCAATCACGCTCCATCACGGAGTGCACGAAAATCTTCAGGGGAAAAGGGGAAAAGAATCCATTTCGAAAAGAAGTTTTGCACCTCCAGCGTTTCCCTGTTCGTCTGATCCTCGCTGGTCAACGGGTGGAGGAACTAACTTTAATTCGCTTAGCGTATGTGTGTCTGAGTTCCTTTTTGTCGTTTTTCGTTTCACACCCGCACACCGTTTTAGACATTCGGTACGATTTTGGTGGATATTTGAGCCACAAAACTTTGATTTTATTTTAGATGTGCTGCAAAAGAGAGGTCAAAAATGGAGTAAGGCCGATTGAAGCTCCAGAAAACAAAAAGGGAAGCATGAAACAAGAACGAACCCCTTTATGCGACTTCTAACAGTTTCAACCTCAACTTTTCATCCTGCAGGTGGAATAAAGTTTAATCGTTTTATGATTAGTTTTCCATTTCCTTTACCAAAGCGAAAAAAAAACCCAAAATGCGAATGGGTTTTTGAAATCTCTGATCATTCTCGTGTTTAAACTTCAAAAAGGAGTTTAAACGATTATTTATTGCTAATGCTAGATTTTGCTTCAGTTCATTCATTTTTTTTTTCACCCACTGCTGCTCAGTGCGATAAATATATATTTTGCCCTTTATCAGCTACCGAAAATAAACTATCAGCTCATGAACACAAGACTACCATTAAACCCAATTAGCCGAGTACGTACACCTCAACCCAAGCGTTGCTTTCGTTCGAGAAAAGGCCAAGAAAACCTGGTGATAATTGAGCTAAATTTAAAAGAACGGTGCCGCTTCTTCCGACGCTAACGCGCACCGATTTCCCCGGTATTAAGTGAACATTAATTAGCGAGCCATACGTATACCGCAGATCTACGTACGACCTAGGATTACGACATGCTCCCCACCCAGCCCAAAAGCCAAAGGTTTCCCTGGACTCCGGATTCGCACCGTTCGCGCCAAGGGCAAGAAGGATGTCCGCGGAAGAGCACCACCCACCGGCGTGATATTGCTAGTAATAGCTTCGCCGCCGCTCGTTTATTACCAAAGATTATGTCACGTATAAGTGACTAACGACGGCTTCCGTGGAAATCTCCTTCGTACCTACACCCGCTGCGAAAGGGCGGAAGGCGCTGCGACGAGAAACATGGAACATTGGGTTGGGGTGGGCGAATTTTTTGTCTGCTCTCGGTCTTCACTTCGGTTTCACTTCCGGCCTGAACGCTTCCTCGCCACTAACGCTGCAGCTGCAATTTAATTTGTTCCACCCTAATCCCATCGGCCACCGGTGGGTAATTTTAAAGGATTAAATTTTATGTTGCCTGCATAGTTTGATAGTAAGTAAATTACTGCGGCACTTTCACGCGCAACTTACGACCGTTCACGGGCACAATACGGGACTGCCATCCTTTGTGCCGTCTCCATTCGCAAAGCGACACGGAATCATAATGTTGATCCTCACATGAATTATGTGCCTTCATTGTTTGTGCGGTGAAAAATAAACGCAACAACAAAACAGCACATAAGTGAACAAGACTGCCTTGGATTAGCTTTACCCCATTGTCGCCGTTAATCGGACAAACAACAATTGCCAATATTTGTATGCGAAAAGAAGCACACGAGCAAACAATCGTAGGCCGAAGGAATGTCGTGTTTTGGGGGGATTGCGAATGCTCGGGGAAAGGGAAACAAACAACCATCAGCGGTCTTGTTTTACTACTTAGCCCCCTGGATATGCTCCTCTTCCAGGAAAGCATCCTTGAACCAGTAACCAAGGAGTGGCATATTTTCCCATGTTTCGTCGAAGACCAGGTCGCAGGTCGCCTCGAGGTCCGTCATTCATTGGGGATAAATTAATAAACCTCCACTGGCAATTTGGTTGCCATAATCAAAATCAATCCAAGCAGTTGGCGCAAATTCGTGCCAATGTGCTCCCCTTTCCCCTTCCCCCGCCTGCGTGTTGTGGCATAGTTTTCCGAACAAGCGCGCGCACACAAACATGTCTTCCGATACACCAACCATCTTCGTCACATGTCCATCAACACGGTTTTCGTGGCGGCCGCAGTCTGCCTTGAGCCTTTTTTTTCTCGTTCGTCCGTCAGGGACAGGAAAGGTGGAAGAAAAACCGGAGTGGGAGTGCTTGTTATGCTGCGGCACGAAGGATCTTTGTTTTGGATGATTATCATCTTCGAGCGGCGCCCGAAGGATACGTCAACAAAGTAGTTGACTCCACTTATGTCGGTTGCTTCCTTTTCTGTTCACATTACGGAACTGGAAACTCGGAGATTGTTTTTTTCAGGCGCTTTCATGCGGTTCAGTGGTTCCGAATTTTTGTGATGGTATTATGAATCGATATTGATATTGAAAACTGATGAACAAAACTATTCATGGCAATTCAACGCCTGTTAAGAAAAATATCCGAAGCTAATTTTCGTTCAACTCAAGAACTTTTTTTCAGATTCAGGAAATTAAACCTATGTTGAACAACACTCAAATTAGATCCGGGATAGCCGAGCGCGTACGCCGGCGTGAACAAGACAACGGCTGCGTGGGTTCGAATCCAGATCGGGAGGAGAATAGGTTAAAGAGGAAAACGCTGTACCATGTTCCATGAAATCCAATTTAATTCTTATTTCATTAAAGTTCGCCGACCATCGTGAACGAATTGGTTGCAAACCACCGACCACCGACGTCACCTTCCTGTGACGTTTTATTCTTTTATTCTAGATCATTCTTCCGGCAAATCGTTACATCCCCTAATGAATACCCTCATGTTTGACCTTCAAAGAGTTCGCCACCGTCACACGCAAAGGTTACCAGCGAAAAGTGCGATGCGAACGGAAGCAAAAAAGCAATCCTAGTGCTGGGAAGGACAAAGCAATTTTCTCCTCTACTTTCCCGGAATCCCTCTTCCTCTTCCTGCTAGCACCACGTCTCCGTACCGAGCAGAGGGCTTCATGGCGGTAGGCAAATAGAACCTGCGGGGCAGCACGGGAACGCCCTCGCGTACGTGCACGCCCAGCGGAGACGACAACGACGTCGAAGATGACGACAGCCACCGGCCCCATGCCACACCCGTCCACCATCTTTTCGGTCGTATCCGGCGTTGCCGGCCACGCTCGGATAATGTGCTCCCAAAGGGAACATTCCACCGCCGATAGTTAACGACGTACCCGGAATGGAAGGACCTTTGCCTGCCGCTTAAGATCGCTCACTTGGCCTACGCGTCGTTTGAGCCCTGATCCCCACCCTGCCCTGGGGCGGAATGTGTATGATGGAACGGCGGGGTGGTAAATTACCTTCAATAGGGGGGGAAAAAAATTATATTTATACGAAGCCTTATGCGGTAGGACTTCACTTCTTCCGCCGCACGTGCCCGGGCGGTGCTCTCGGTCGAAACTCAAGCTATATGACAAATCGGACCATAATCTGATGGTTTGAAATAAAGAAAAGCTTATAAGGAAAATTTGTCGCACCTCCCCCCGCTCACCCTGATCGCCTCGTCGAACTTGGGGCAGAAGATGGTGAGGGCGCATTATTGCATTATCTTCACCACAGCTTAGTCCGCCTGCCGCTTCCTTCACGGTTTCGCAAGCCAATGACATCCCACTTTCGGGCGGCGGCAGATAATAACATTAAGCTGTTCCGTTCGAGCGACGATATGCACCGGTGCTCTGATGGCACTAGACCAATGGCTTGCGGAAGAGCAGAGAAACTGATAGCGACAAGGACGAGGATCCAGGAGCAGGATTAGTGAAGCCTCTTGACACCAGCAAGTGGGGCACACACGCGCTCCGGAGCTCCCGGAAACGGCAGTCATATTAACAGCGCACATAGTGTCTTATCGCACCGAGCGTGTTACGCGATCGTTTTGCTTCCGATTCCGTACGAACCCGTTCCTGCACATCCTTGTCGAACGAAACCTCTCGCGGTTTGGCGATGATTTTCGCTTCTTGAATGGAGAGGCATCATAGTTGGCCCTTTTAGTTCGTTCGCACGTGAACGTGTGAGCGCACGTGATGAACAGGACAAAAGAACGAAGGTAAGTTTCCTTTGCACACATCACGAATCCTGTCGGAAAGCTCGGAACAGGCAGATGGCGGCGGTGACAAATCACGAACTTCCCATTGACGTTGATTCGATTGATGAATTTGATGGGTGACAATTTGTGACAGATTTATTTTATGGATGAATTATTTTATCACGTTGTTTCGGTGTCTACCTGCACATTGCTTTTCTCTTTACCTCCCCGACGTGCCTAACGATTTAATCACACTTTCCCTGTACAGACGAACAAGCAAAAGGAGACTGTTTTGTTTTTAAACACGTTCAAACGTTCTTCTTCTTCCTAAACGATCAATTTGGTCATTCTACCCGTGTATAGTCAATGTTTAATTTATTGGTACAAAGGGAGGTCTAGTCTGGATTCGAACACGCGCCATCGTGGGTCATGTTCATGCCGACGTACGCGCTCAGCTATCCCAGATCTCTCGCCTATCCCAGAAGATTACCGTACCTGTTGTCTGAACTGAACTTAGGAAACTTCTGTTTTTGAGAGAGGATTAATCTAAAATAGTAAATCAACTACTGGAAGTTTCTGCGACGTGAAACACACAAAACAGGAATCTCCATTTATGTTGATTGCTATCAAAAAGCGTGGATTATTCATGTTTACATCAAATTTGTTGTAGCGTCGAATGCTGGTGCATGAAATGTTTTTTTTTTTTCAAGATAAATGCTTACATCACACAACACAATCATCATTTTCGCTGCACTGTAAACGTTTATGTATTCCATTCGAATCGAATCCAACGTGATTTGCAGTGTCGCACTCAGGAGCCCGCCCATGGCTTCATATCGAGAAAATCTGCCAATTTTCGGAGAAAGACGAAAACATTCGTACCCCACAAAACCCCCCCTCCCAGACTCACTTCCGACGTCAAATCAAATCACATCATTCACATGCGCCGGGAAACATATGCCACCTCATCGTCGGCGTCTCCATTTGCAACCGTAAAAGCGGTCACAATAATTCATATGCACCAGGCGTTCCCAAGTTTTCCCCAAACCCCCGAATGCTAGTCACATCCACCTACATACACACAGACAAGGGGAAACCGACTGCCTCGTCAGCGGTATGCAAACGAAGCCCAAGGAATAATTCCTGTCATCTTCCGCAAAATTTCATCTCGATCTCGTCAGCGCCGAATGCGTCGACGTCGAATTCAAAAAACCGTCCACCGTGTGTTCGTGCTTTTTCCTCTACCTCTTCGCTTTTCGCAATAGCAATAATCCCATCGATCGGACCGTTTCCGACCGGCTCGTGCCGTGGAAGCTCATCGGCACCTTCTTCCCGCCGGGTTTGCCCCACCGAACGCAAGAGGAAAACGCGCAGCGCACGTCAGCGCCATTGTTGGGAGGAAAAATGTTTTCCCTTCAACTTCCAGGGTGAACCGACACATCACGTACTGTCGGGAAAGTGTGCTGGCTACTGCTACTGCCGGTGACGACTTTTGGTGGCGTCGCGAGATGCGAGTTTTCTCGATGGCAAATGGCACCCGCAGAGTGCTCGACGCCGAATCCGTCGAAATCTCTTCACAAATATTGTCACAACCGTACGGCGCACGCTGCCAGCGATGACGAAAATCTTCCGCCCCACCTCCAACCCGCTCCATCGCCACTTTCCGTTTCCCTCTGTCTCCCTGTCTCGTGGCTCAGGTCAGCAGGGGAGGACTTTAAGGACACGTGCCCAAAAGCCTTCCACGCTCCGGGGGGTTTTGCGATTTGTGTGATTTTAGCAATCCGTTTGGCCCACCACGAGATTTTTCATCAGTTTTTTTGTTCCAGTTTCATGCTCATCGTCCTTGTCCTGGGCGACCGGCAAGTGTCTCTGCAAAGCTTGCAACACAACGGTGAGCTAGGTTCCTTTATGACGGATAGGACAACACCACTTCACCATCATGTTGAGACCGATACTGGGAATTGTTTCCAATTTGTTGTTTTGCTACCCCGGCCGAGCCTCTTCAACTACTTTCTTGATTTGATACATGTTTTTCTTTGCTTTTCCGGTTGCCTTTGCTCGTGCAAAGAAGTCCTGACTTCGGACGACCGTTTCTTGCTGCTGCACGATCTGTACCACACATGTCTTTGGGCGTTTGATTAAAGTGAACAATTTATTTCCTCGCCCCTAAGGTACAATGGAAGGAAAACCTTCAATGCCGTCATCTTAAAAAAAAAAAACGCTGCCTGCGAAAAAATATTGCCCTTTTGACGATGGAGTTGTCAAGCTGGTGTGAATGTTTTGATTTCCAGTCATCGATCGCCAGTCGACCGTTTTCCACTTGGTTGTCCTTTTTTCAATCGCCTGAGAAAATCTTACAACCATTAATCAAACTCCATTTTAAGAGCTTTAAGTTTCGTTTTTTTTTTCAACTGTACCTATTGGAAAATAAAATATGTTGGCTCATATAGATAAATATTTCATTGTATCGATAAATTACTGAAATCAAATCATATTGGTTGGATTTTTCTTTCGGTAACGTTCGGAATCGAAGCTATGAAGGTGAAAAATATGGCAGATTTTCTCTCATCGTTGAGTTAAATGTTGTAAAAATAAATTGAAACTTGATACCACAATATTATAATTTGAATGTAAAGCCTTCTCCTATTTCATTAAAAAGTGCCATGTTTTTTTCTTCAAAACCCACTGCCAACAATTCAGATAAATGTAAATATAAGGAGAGTTTTCCTATCCATTGAAAGCAATCGTTAAATCCACTGGATTATGCTTCACTCCATAAATTTGCGCGTGCCACGTATTGTTTGCAATTCGCGTCTCAAAACACCGATACCACAACGAGTTAGATGTTTTTTGCTTCTTCAAACATGGCCTACCCTTCCCCAGGGTCACCGGAATCATAAAAACCATTTACATAATTCTCGCTCCCGCATAAAGCAACACACAAACGCACAAAGCCTAACAAACGCCCAGCGTACACCTGTGCCACACACACACACACACACACACACACGGTAAGGTAAGGGCGTCCCGCTGGGGGGATAACATTTTTCCGACGTTTTCCACCGCCGGGCGCGGCAATCAACCGATGGCGGCACGTTTCACACAATCGGCGGCAATGATGCGGCGGACACAGATTTATGATCCAATAACGATTAAGCCGCTGCCACGGTCGGCTCGCAATCGGAGCATACAAATCAACATCAAAACCGCAACCCTTACAGCGCCAGGACGAGCCGATGGTGGTTATCTTTTCGAGTGGGCAGCTTCTGAAAGTGCTTACCCTCGGGAGTAGTGAGGCAGGCCGTGAACTGCACGGCGGAACGAGCGGGAGGGTGAGATGATGATGATCGAGGGGAGGAAGAGTGAAAGAGAGATCAAGGACCGTAATGTCTAGAAAAGTCCAAATCCAATTTGCCCTCGGCACATAAATAAATATCAAATGTTAACAATTTACATAAAGCCAAAGCCATCGACGTTATCTTTCGAACGAAATTCAACTGCCAAACTCCCGGTGCGGTATAAATTCGAAATAACATCTGTGTGTGTGTGTGTGTGTGTGTGTGTGTGTGTGTGTGTGTGTCTTGGGTTTTTTTCCATCGAAACTTTTATTCTCTTTTACATGCCGAGCCGGTAGTTTTCCCAATGTGTTCCGTTTTGGTGAACGGACCATACGCCCCCCTAGCACGATTTGAAATCATATCTCACACTCACCGAACAACGGAAAAAAAGGCACCACCCACCGCCACCACCCGCAGGAAGAAGCACCGAATATAATTGTTCCAGAACACGAAAGTAAAACATCGTAGCGAGGGGTGGGTCGGAAAAACACACCTAACAAAAAATAGAAGAAACCCGCCGGAACACACAAAGCACCATTGGACACGTTGGAGCTGGGGGAGGGTGAAGAGAAAAGTAAACTGTGGGGGCGTGGGCGGTGGGTGGTGACTTCCACTGGTCGTGAGGTACGAGCCCACGTTCGACGCTGGTAGCGATTGAATTTGTATTCCAGCTGAGAGTATGCCATCAATATTTCAACCTTTTTTGGATTTGAAACATTTTTCCGCTTCCTGCGGACGCAACCGGGTCCGGTGTTTTCCCGCAAAGAAGGGGGGAGGGGAGGGGAGGATGGCGCCCCAGTTGCTTCTCGTAACCTAATGTTCCGGAACCCGCAACGCAACCGTTGAGGAGCGAGCACGAAACGATCGTGAACTGAAGATGATGCAGTCGACGCCGATGGATGATGCGGGCTCGAGATAAAATGTTTAAAATTCAAACCGTACACAACGGGGGAAATAAAATATCCATTACATCTTTTTCGCTCCGTGCTCCGTGGGAACTGACCCCCGGCCAAGACTCCAAAAGCCCTTTCCTGGGACTCGCTTCCGTTTTTGTTGTCAACCCCCTCCAAATTCGCTACTCGAAACTGCCCGGAAAAGCGTTCCAATGCTTTTCCCCGTTTTCGCCCCACTATCGAGCAGCAGTTTACGGTGTGTTTCTCTATTTTCCGATCGGAGTTTAGAAATTCTCCACCGCTGCCAATATGCTGGCGTTTTCCCCTCACGCCCCGTTCGTAGCCCGGCTCTTGCACTTGTGTCTTATGCAGCCAACACCGTGAGGGCCGAGGAATTCGCTGGGTGAAATGAATTTGTTTGCCCACCCGCTTGCACACAAGTACGATCCGCATACATCAGATCGTTTGGCTCGACCTCTAACTAACTATTTCGCCCCTCCCTGTCTCTCGCTTGGTTTCCACCGATCGAAGCCGGCACTTACCGGATCGCTCGATCGTGAAAATAGTTTAAGTTTCAGAAAAATCAAAAAAAAAATCCACCATAAATTGGCTGCCTGGGGAATGTAGCGAAGAGGGAGGAAGGTGAAGAAGAATGTGCTTTTCCGGGCGGACGACGGAACTCATCGATAGCCGGTGCTTTCGCTTTTGCTGCGGGGTCGTTCGGATTGCCAAGCTGCGAAGCAATACAGTAGAGGAGCCAGAGAAGAGCACTGGGGGACGGGAAGGTTCTACCAGACTGTTGCTTTATGCTCTAGCTTCCCCCCCCACATGCGATGCCGTGGCTCGTACAGCTGCCTTTCGGAACGAGCGAATGTGCTACATATGTACGGTTTCATGTTTGTCCATGCTGCAGTTCCACATCCACAGCAGTCCTCCAGCTTACGAAAAGCAGTAAGGTGGCGTAAGTTGTATGCTCACTGCAGCATGAAAGCTGCAAGGCAATGATTCTTCTCCCCACCTCCCCGATTATGACCACCCCTTCACTATCCGGATTCGTTAAAGTGGCAACGATTTCCGTTCCATTCCGTTCGACTGAGATGCAACGCGACTGGTGATCCTCGGAACTAGCTATGGAGGCGGGTTCCTTCCAAAAGCAGGATGAAAAGGGCAGCTGGAAGCTTTTCCTCTGGCTCAGCACAGAAGCTAATTCATGCTAAACGTTGGAACGGAAGGATAGAATAAGTATTCTTATGTTTCCTCATTTTATTTGCTACCCGAGCTAGGAAGAGACTTCTCCTGCCACGGCTCATTGGTTTTTCTTAGTCTTTGTTAACTGGTATATTTGAGCGTTTTCTACATAATGTTATCTTAGATTACTTAGTTTTGCTTAACAACTCTTGCCACATTTTTATCCAACTTTAAGATTCCATTCGACTAACAACCAAGAGCGATCCCCTATTCCATCATTAGCCAAGGCTTGAACCGTCGCAAAGAACGAAGCAAAACGGTACGGCTGTGTTCAACGGAAAACGCCGGCCTAAGCGATTTTCCCTCATCCATTATGTTTGTACACTCGCAAGTATTGTATATTTGCGCGTTAAGTCGATTGGAAAAGTGTTGTTCTTTCGAAGCGAGACGACCGGAACGGCGTGAGTGTGTGTTTTCTACTAAGGCCACGCGGTAGACTCGCTTCGTCAGACACAGAAAACCCCCGGTTCGATCCAACTGGTTTGCTTTACGTCGGCCTCATGTTTATAGAGCAAGTTGTTGTAACCGTGTTCATGTGGCTCCGCATTCAAATCATTCATTCATGCATGTTCGTCAGTTATTTCGCCGAGCGTTCCTTCATTCGCCGCGTGTTGCGTGTTATTTGCATACGCGCACGCAAACACACACAAACACACACATTTGGAGCCTTAAACATATTCATCGCAGGGCGGCAAGACCAAAGCAAGCTGGAGTTTGTGGCAAAGGTCCGAAATGGAAGGAGCAATGGCGGTAATCAACGGCAGGACGTTTCTAGTTTTTCTTGACGTGTTGATTTCCCGATAAAGCATCTTCTTGTTGGATATGAAAATTCCTACCATCTACCAACAGCGGATTAATGCATACGAAAATGGTTCACTTTTTTAATTAAGAAAAAAAAACTTAGTGCACATAGCTCATTGGATGTTGACACAACTTTTCAGGGCGCGTACACCGGCTCTTAAACGACCCACGATGATGCGTTAATTTAATGCAATCTTCGATCCAATTGGTGATTGTACAATCGTATTCTCTCATGATTTTTTGCGAGAAGCCTTTTTGTGTATAGAAACTCTCTGAAACTCAGTTCATAATCTTATTATACGGAAAGAAACTAATTTCCATTCGTAGAACTCATTCGTAATTCATCTACCTACCCAAAACAACCTCCAGTTCCAGCTTTGACAGCCGCTGGGAAACAAAACAAGTTCAAACAAATGCAAGGGGGATGCACATTTTAATTTGATTTGCAAAATCATGTTTACTTTAATTTGTGTTTCCTGCTTTTTTCTCTCCATTGGCTCCTGGTTCAGCTCCTTGCTCACACACGCCATGTTTGTTTGCAAGGGCAAAAGAAAAAAGAACAACAACTACATTCACCGCTGTCAGCAGCTCAGCTCCGAACCTGTTTGCACGACATTTTTGTGAGCGCTGTGGAGTGTTTGAATGTTTGCTCCTAGCCCTTATGGACTGCAATAAATAAACAGCAAACCCCTTTACCGTTTATCCAACCTACTGCCGGGAGAACGAAAGAAAAAGAGACCCATTGGGAGCGGGAATGAACAAAAAAAACCAAGTCTTATCACTCCGCTCCAACCAGAGCTTCTGTCTTCATTATAGTAATTAGAAAACTCCTGCGATAGTTCTGACAGAACAAACACTCTTGCGCCGTCTTTCACCATCGCCCGTAATTTTCCTTAGCTGCCTTGTGTGTGTTTTTTTTTTAACTTTTACTTGACAGTTTTAGTTTTCATGCCCTCCGAAACGGAAACTTACCCGAAGGGATCTATACAATTTCCCGGTGAGGAACCCACACACACACACACACCGTTTGCTCCCATGTTTATTTCGATTGTCAAACAAACAAACTACCAGCACAAGAAAGTATCCCTGTGACTTTTGCCGTTGCAGAATGCCTGGTGCATGGGTGGGGGGGGGGGGAACTTTTCCCCGTAGTTTGCAGGGGAGCGATTTTGTTTTTGTTTTATTTGTTCTAGCTTGCACGAAAAAGGACGACAACTCTTCCACGTACGCTTGAGCGCTGAGCAAACTATAGCATGTGTAGCGTGTAGCAGATATTCGTTCTATTTTATTTTCTTTCTATTTATTTCTGCGCCTTTTCCCAGCCCAGTGCCAGGGGAGGGGTGTAAGGGCACGGGTCGAGTGCTGCACCTTTTTCCTCATCGAAGCTCATACTTTTAGACGAAAAATGCTCGAAACACTGGCCCGGTCCGGTCCGGATGTATTCGTGCGTTGACACAGAAGTTCACGGTGGCACCTGTCGATGGCAGCCGGTTGAAGGCAAGGACTGTTGCACTTCTGGCCAACGTCCACCGGATGGCTGAAGCTCCGGCAATTGTCAACCGACAAGTGCAAGCTGCAGATTCTGTTCTCCTTGCACGGTTCTTGTAAAATGACAACTCCAGTGACAGCCATCGTAGACCACCGAAGATGGTGTACCGTTGGAGACGTCGTTTGTTCGACGTTTCGAAGCTGAAGACGATCCATTCTTTGCACAGTGGGCCAAAACGGATAATTGAATTGATATTGTTCGTTAGTTTAACTGAGTGAAGCGTAACACAAAGGGGACGCTCTTTCTACTTTATGTTTCCTCCAACGGATACACTAATAAATCCCTTTCCCTCTTGTGCTGCTAAATACAGCTTCCCCCGCTCCGGTCGTATTGATCCCGAATTGCAGGATTATTTTGCCTGGAATGCCGGCTCTGTGGACAATAATGGGACCGGAAATTGCACCCGCCAAACGAACCTCTTGCTAACGGTGCAGATCCTTTTCGAAACTTGTGGAAAAAAATAAATTAATTTGGATTTTCTTTTGCCGGCATATCCAAAAGAATGCGATTAGTAGAGCCTCAACCTGCCAGCCTTCGACCATGCAGTCCTCAATAAATCTCAGGCTTTCTTTACCAACGCACAGCCTTACCCACGCAGGCACAAACATTGCACGTCGATGGCCGCTGTTTTGACCGTATTGATCCATATTTATGAAGCCTACACAATTTAATTATTCTCATAACATTTTCTTTCTGTTCTGTTTTTAAAAAAACACACACACATACAAAAACCCTGCCTCAATCGGGGCATCGCTTCCGAAGCAGGAAAGCTCCTTATCCGCTTGGTACAGATTTTCAGCCACCATCCCCAGGTTCCGGTTATCTTCCGGCCCCAGGTCACCCCCCAAGCCGGAAGGGCGCCTCTCCCAGATTGTCGGATGCCTAAGTCAAGCCTTCAGCTTCATAATTTGGCATTATCTTCCACCCCGAATAATAACCTCGACATTATTAAATCTAAGCCTCCACAGTGACTTGCCCCGAGGGGAGCAAACCATACCCGCATCCCAGGCGCCTTCTTGCCTTTCCATCGATCGTCCTCGCAAAAAAAAAAAAAACATTCCTTTCTGCACCAACCTCACCCGGAACCGTTTTCTTCGCGAGTCAATTTAAATACATAAAAAATGTAAAACCAACTGCCACAGTCGATATTCGAAGCACCCGGAAAAGGCGGGCGGAGATACACACATACGTCTACGCTCGTACAATTGTTTACACTTGCATACACGTGTGCGTCCCTGGAAAACGTCCTAGGACTTTTGATAAGCTAAGGTTACGAGACAAATGCTTTCATTGTTTTTAAGCTTCCTTTCAGAAAATACACGCCGAAAAATACAAATATCGACAAACGAAAGGCAAAAAGCAACGTATAAAAAATTAAACAGGAAAACAACAGAAGACCTCGGAAAACTCGTGGAAGAAGAGCAAAACCGTAACGTCAATGACACGACAGAGGAACGAAAAGAATACAGCAAAAAAAATAAAGGAACGGATCGAGATTAGAGGCTGAACTTCCCGTGACCCCACGAACAACCCGAGCCTAAAGGGAGCCCAAGGAATCATTCCAAGGTTCGTACCAAGGAGCAGGAGGAGGACGAAGGAGGCATTAGCAGGAAGAGTAGGAGGGGGAAGAGAATTACGACTGCTGAATATTAATTTTCTGAATATGTCACCGGTTTTAAGGAGTCCCAGTGTTTGCTTGATAAGAAGAGCGGGCGGACGGATGGTTGAGGAGCGTGTAGACGAATCAAGCGGCTGGGTCGTTGGATGTGTGTGCGAGTGTGTGAGTGCGCCTGCCGCAGAAAGGACGCATTTGAATTGTGAAAAGCCGAAAACAACACAGCACCGGCAAGTGGCAGCTCGGGCTCGGCAAACAAAAGTTTCCGCAACAGCGAAGAAAACGGAATTTGCGGTATTTGCTGAGCTTTTCCCCCGACCACCATCTCGTTTTTTTTTTCCACACCCACTGGATGATGAATTTGGTGGAAAATATGCAGACTGCAATAGTTTGAGTGCTGTTTGAGAATCGAGAGGGACACACTCACAGCCATTGCCAAAACAGCAAAAAAACAACACATTCCGTCGTCGCCATCTGCTGACAAGATAATTTATATTTTTCCCTGCTTTAAATCCATGCCCGCTGGGGTCTGTGGAAGCTGGTGGGCAGACAGGGAAACACGGAACCATACATGGCACCGAGAACGAAAAGAAAAAGCAAGAAATACCATGACCAAGGAAGAGCCGCACGCAAGTAAGTCCTCTTCCCGCAACTAATTTTGTTGCATTGTAAAGAAATGAAGAATCGCGTCATGTTCTTGCTCTTCAGGTTTCCGCCCGACCTTCTGCAAAGCTCTGGAAGAGGGGGACAAATGAATGCGATCTATTTTTATTTGCGCTGACAGTCATCAAGTCGATTCACACAGTAATCTTGATGAATTGCCAGCTGCCACCGATTTCCGAGACGGACAGAAAAAGCTTCAAATAAGTCCGAGGCGAACAACCGGAGCCTAGTGTTTTCGATTCTCTATCGGTATTCATTTGTCAGGCGGCGAAACAACGGATCGTCCCGAATATGCTAGAGTCAATGCCTGGTTTTAATCTGGCTTATCTTTTTTCTTTACATCATGTCCCTAAATGTCTGTCTCATTCGAATCGAATGAAACAGGAAACTTTGCTTTGTTCTCTTTCAACATTCAATGGTCAACTTAGTTACAATACCCATTTTTTCAACGTACTGAACGAACCAACACCTTTTTTTTACTATGTGAGAATAATACCTTTAACCTGGTTCCTTAGAACTATTAGCTCGCCAAGTTTACAATATAAAAAGAAAGCCTCACCCTCAACCAAATGGTCATTTGAGATTAATTATCTAGTGTGACCCCAAAAAAAAGGCAAATATTAAACCACGAATCATCAAAATTGCTACTTCTCCACTTCACATGATGCCAGTGTTTTTATGACTCCACTCTTCCTCTGGGTTCATATCTTCATGAGTCATCGGAATCTTGGGGTCGGCGTTCCCGTTTCCAAATGGATGCCATAAAACATCCACCCTTCCGCAAAGTGTCAAAAAGTTATGGAAGAAAACAGACCAGAGCCAAAAAACTCGAAACAAAATGGAGTGTCCTCCTCTGTCGTACCATCTTGCACACAAACAGTCATCAGCTGCGGTCCCACACATGATGAATTGCTTGGCCGACGGAAAATTGAAACCCTTTTCTCGCGTGTGCGACCGAATGTGCGTTCAGAGTGGACTTCTTTTCCGCGCCGAGCATTCCCCGATAAGGTGATTACGATTAATGGATCTAGGCAGGAAGCGAGAGAGAGAAAGCGAACAGGTCTCTGCAGTCCTGGAATCTGCACACCATTATTTACCGCGCACCAAACACATATCAGCAAGTTTATTGTATTTATCCATTCAATTTTGATGATCCTGGCGTGAATGTTATTAAAAAGTTCTTGCATTGGCGATTGTTTTAAAGAAAAACGGCCCGCCAAACTGTTGTCCACGGCGAACGATGCGGTTGCGGAGTGCAAGTGTTCGGTATTCTTTTCCATAGTTTGCACTCTGTATGCTTTCTGTCGTGGTCGTAAAAATAATGCACTTCTCGGGTAGTGCCGCACGGATACCCACAATGGCAAGAAAGTAGCGAGGAGTAAACTTTTTCAACTTTCAACTAGCTCGTTGGAGTGGGACTTCCGCGTGGAGTAGGAAGATGTTACGATGCCGCGTTCGAAGCAAAGCACCCGAGGGGTAGTATCGGGAGTGAAGGTTTACTATATCAAACCTACAACCCAACAAACTGTAGGGCTTTCCGTATCATCTTGTCCTTTGCCGGATTGTAAGCTTTTCCAGCCGACAGCTCATTTCCAGCCTTCGTCGTCAGAGTCGTCGTCGTCGTCGTCGTAGTCGTCAGCGTCTTTATCAGCGGTCCCATGCGCCTCATCATCGTCTTGGAGCCGAATTTTCCCCCTGACGGCCCTCGGGTTTGACGGGTCGTGAAGTTTTGCGCAGAATTCGCCATCCGAGGTTTTTGCGGCACATTTTTCACTCGATCGAAACGGCCCAAGGCCCTGCGGTGGAGCGTAAAACATGGCAAAAAAAGGGGCTCGGGCAGGTTGGTGCAGCGAACCGAACGATCAAATTTAACCCCCACAATGCCATTGGAAGCTACCGAGAATCCAATTGTAACCCCGAATTTCCAGAACGAGTTCCCGCTCTGTGCTTCTTTGACTAAGTTGTCCGTCGTTGAACAAATTTCGGAAAAGAATCTTGTACAGAGTGCCAAATGGCTGTCACTAATGTGATGTAGCGGATTTTGCTGAATTAATTTCATAGAAAATAATCAATTTCTCGATCAGCTTGAAATTTTTAACGATTACCTCAGAGAAAAGCAAGTCTTGGAGAGATATAAATTTATCCAAGTCTTTCGCCCTTAAGGGTTTAACAAAACCCGTTAGAGCTGATTCTCCAACGGCATGACTCAATTTCTTTCTTCACCAACTTTACACTACACTCATAATACACTTAACGTAAAAGTTACTTTGTCTTCATATTCAATCACAAGGCTATTTTTCCATCGTTCCTCTCGACACGCTGCAGACGCTTGCCTCTTCCCGCAACAAAGGAGTCAGTTTATACCGGGACCGGAAAGGAAAGTTTATTTCTCAGGGCCTCCAGCTTCCATAGTTCCCGGACTCCACCACCCCATGTCGACCGTGTACGTGATCATCCTTTCCGGAAGTCCGCTCCGCAACGACACCGATCACCACTTGCACTACAAACTATACTGACCACGTCGTTGCCACCGGAGCCGCCCACTCGGGAGACAGCAAATTTTCGGGTGGTCATTTCCCGGCCGGACATCCGGATAAGAAAGACCACTTTTACTCTTTACAGTTTGCTCTCCTTTGGCTCCTTTCCTTTTTTCTTTTTGTATTTTGCGTTCGGGCAACTTATTCTTTCTTCAAGGCTTTGCGACACCCAGGCGACTCTGGCGGTCGTTAAAACTTTTACCGAACGCGACCGAAAGTTCAACATCGTGATGGTTGCTTAAAAAGAAGGGCAAACAGAAACCCAGCAATACACACACACACACACCAGGACAAAACAGAAATCCAACTGAACCGGATAAGAGCTTTGGCCTGTTAAAAGTAAAGGAAAAGTGTTGTATCCAACAGAAATCGAGAAATCGACCAACAGCAGCCAAGGGGTTCCTTAAAAAAAACGGAAATCAATGGTTACGACTGCGCCAGTATAAACAGGCGGTGTTGGATCAAACAGCCGTTCACTTTTAATGCACCCACTGGAACTGCAGTTTTTATCGAAATGTGCATTCAAGGGCGAATGATTATTGCGACTCGATAATGACGATTGGCCTCCCCTTTGTGCAGTGGGAAAGGCGAAGATGGCTAGCTCCACACAATCCGAGGAAAAAGAAAGCGGCTGTGATTATGAGTTGCACTTTTCTGTTCTCTCTTGCCAACCGGGAGATTAAAAGTGGCTTCGAGATGGGAAAGCAAATGTTTCCGTTTCCGGGAATAAAGTATTTAGCAACAGCAAGAAGTGTGCCGGCTTTTCTGTCGATTGCTTTGGCGTGGCGTCTTGTCGCTTGATTGCGACTGAACCATGTTTAACAGAGCTCAATACGACCCCAACTTTATGCTAGCTCGAGTTCCCAGTTCGTAAAAAAATGTTCTGGAACGAAAGCGTGGTTTGTAAGTTATCTACAATAATTGGAAGAAAATGTTCCACGAACAATTTAAAGTTTACAGTTTTAAAGAGTAAAATCAAAACGAATCCAGTTAAAATACCAACTTAAAAACAAATCATATTTGTGTGGAACTTTTTAAAAGGCAAATAATTACTCCCCGAACGCTTAGAAAAGACGAGGTGACGATGGTCTTTGCTTCTTTATATTGTGTTAAATATAAATTTAATTAATAAAACCACAAGCATGTTTAAAGATGACACATTCGTTGTAATTTCTATTCTTAGAATCCCGCGTTCTCTGTCGTTGCTTTTCAAAAGCTCCCTGCTCAAAATTTAATTCATAGAAACATCCTGTTCCTCCATTCAGCACATTTCACCCTGAAGGCAATGAAAAAATCCCTTCGAACCCCGTGAAAAACAACAATCAAATGTCCATTTCCAAACGGCGCAACAGGGCGCTACGTTTTACGCCACGTGGAAACCAACAGGCTCAAATTTAACAACACCGAAACGTAAAATGAACAAAGCAGCAAAAAACTGAGCTTCGTTTTTTTCAATTTCAATCCAGTACCGACCGGGATGGAGTTCGAGGAACTTCTGATTTGGCTGGCATCGGTTCGGTTCCGTTCAGCTGCACAGCTCGTTACTTTCGGCTGCGCTAAATGGAAGCGAAACGACACGTGAAGCAATTCAACAATTTACGAGCCCCAGCCAGTTTGCTTTTCATGTTTAAAGTACTCCCCCGCTGCTCGGGAACCTCTCTAGCCTTCCACGTGGCCTTTTCCCCACCGGTTAGAGCTCAATTGCAGACACATTGGCCCGAACAAAGCGACATTAACCTTTAAAGACTGGAGGTATTGCGTTTTATTATTACCTTTTTTTTTTAGCTTTGTCTTCCCAACCCACCATTATGCTTCTTTGACGAGCGATTTTCCTTCCGTGGGTGAGGAGGGAATGAAAAAAAATTAAACAAAAAAACCATCAACGGTGAAACGGAGGCACTGATTCCTCCGAATGCGTGGGGCGAGTAATATTACTCAAACTAAGAAAAGAGAAAAAAAAACACAAAGCCATCCTACGTCAAAGTATGGTACATTCACACGAGTTCCCTTGTACCTGGCATATGTAGGAGCGACGTAAACACACACACCAAAAAAGAAGTAAGAAGTAATCAAAGCACACTTACCTGTACAAGATTTGGGCTCGTCGCTCTTATCGAGGCAATCGAAATTGCCATCGCAGAATTTTGACGACGGTATGCAGGTCCCGTTGGCGCAGCGCAACTGGGCGATATTACATTTCCCGAGGCCGCCGGTTCCGGTGGCGTGGCTTCCACTTCCGTTTCCGTTTCCGCCACCATTGGCATTGTTGCCGCCGGCGTTGCTGTTGGCGTGGCGGGACGCGAGCGCGGCCGCTATCGATGCAGACGAGAGGGAGGCAATCGGCGGCGAGGAGGAGCGATCGCGGCCACCGGATTTCGGCCTCGTTTCGGTGACGTTCGAGCCGACCGGCGGAAGCTGGCTGCTTACCAGCGCCAGCGCGACCGCCAGCAGACATTTCATCCACCCATCCATCTGGGAGTCTCTGCGCACGAGAAAGAATGGAAGAGGCGAAGCGAACATAAATGATTTGTTTCAGCGATTGCGAGACCGTGATTTGTAACGTGTGGAAGCTTATTGGAGGAAGATAGAAATAGAAAATTAACTCGCTCGATGTTCATAATGATGATGAGCCGAGCAAAACAAGGCGCGCCATCCTTTTTGGCATTATTATTTTTAACAAGTGTAAAAAGAATTAGAAACTCATATAAAACAGCATTTGTGTTATTTGTTTGCAAATGATGTGTTATGCACTATAAATGTCCCGCGAAGTGTTTGAACAATTCCATGAAATATTCCTCACCACATACATACTTCGAAGGAAACAAAACAACTTTTAAAATCCATAAAGGACCAGGCGCCTCCTTTCGTCGTACCAGGCGCCTCCATCCATCGTACCAGGCGCCCCCATTCGTCGTACCAGGCGCCTCCATTTACAGTAGCTCTTTGTTTTTTTAAACACCAAACACCATTGGTACAACGTTTTAGTATTTTAATTGGCTACTTTAATCCTCTTATACATCCCCTTATTTCGTAAACCGTATTATTCGGTATATATTTATTCCGTCCACGAAAAGATGCCAATTAATGGGAAGAAAATCTTATCTCATCAAAGATGCTGCATCAGAGCGTATTAGTGATTATTCCGGATGGCAAATGAGGATCCGAACGTGTGCGATATAAAAAAAAAAAACCTAAAACTGTTGCCCAACGTTCACCGCCTTCCTCTACCTGCCCTAGCCTTCGAAACGGAAGGCAGGAAACCGCACAGCCCTGAAGCAGACACGTTTACAATAGGCTCCCAAGTGGGTTGTAGTGTTGGCATGATGAAGTTCCCTCCAAACCGAACCTGAAGGACGCTCTGGTGTGAGTGTTTTATTTTTAAAGGATCAATATTTTCTCCCACTCTTCGGCCCATCGATAGCCCAATCGACTTTTGGCACACGCACGTGCCAAAGTTGACGTGTATTGATTACGGACCGACCGACCGACAGACCGACTGCTGGCTTCCTCGAAGAAACGGAAGGATGCCTCAAGCCGTCCGCGCAAGAGGGTAACACTGCCGGCTGAGCTGCGAAAATTGAAATCCCCCGTGCACGGGCCATCTTTTTCCCTCCCTTGCTTGACGGCTTTAATTTAGGTCAAGCGACCAATCGGGGCGACGTCAAAAGCACCCTAAAATGTGAAGCACGTCGCTGGCCGTTGCTCGATCGATACCAAATCCAGCCCAGGCATCAACGGTGGCATGCGAGGTCGCTTCGGGATCTCTTCAGGGACCGGGACCGGTAAATGCACCCGGGAGCCGTGTAACCGTTGTGTGTCGCTGCATTTTTCACGCTTCCAAGTGGCTACAGAGAGCTCGAAATGCAACAAATGCTGACTGAGAGGCCCTCTTTTCTGCAAATGACACTTGACTGACACTTTCTAATAGACGATGTTAACTAGTGTTTAAAACTGTGCATTATATTTAGCAGCACAAACAGATTTGATCGATGATGTGGCAACAGCTTTCGCTAGGAGCAAAAGTCTGCTTAACAAGCTTGTACCAAACTGCGTCAAACCGTTCCCTGTTATTAGAATCAGCTTTCATTTGACAGTGATTATAGTGCATAGATTATAATTATCTACGAAGAATTGATTGCTGTTGATTGACGTTGTCATTCGATGAAAATGTGAAAAGCCGGAAATTACCAATCATTGTAATTAAATGCATCCATGGTTTCGATTAAAATTGTAACAGCGTGGGTATATTTTCATCGTGTTACATTGTTGTATTAGCTTAAGTTTTTTTTATAATTTTTTAAAGAAAAATATCATTTGCAGTCATTCCGTACATTTTCTACTTATGTTGTATAGTTTGTTGTGTAGAAGGTTTGTTCAGCCAACCTTAATAACATTGATCGGAAAACTTGGTATTCGGAAGACACAAGGTCAAAATAGTAAAGTGAGGCGTTTTACATATCTCAAGGTTTGTAAGTATATTTTAATCCCCATAACAACATGCAGCAGTAGAGCAAAATGGTTGCCATTTTTCCTTCAAAACTCCACCACAAACCATCAATTGAGTTTGTAACATCTGCACTGACACGTTCCGGTAGGTCTCCCAAATTAGCGTGGCTCCTTTGTAGCTGCTTTAGGATGCTCCATGGCTTTCACACAGCAGAAGAACTTTTTAAACGTTTCGAAGAATTATTTCAGTTACGGTCTCTCGTTTGCTGTGGTTCACATTTCGCTTCAAGAAACGTTCGATGGACCTCAACCACCGATTTCTTCGAATTGACCCCGAAAAGTAACAGCTTCCGCGAATGGAAAACGATTTGGGTTAAAATTAGACCTTACCTTATCCTTTTCATTTTGCTCGTTTTGCCATTTATCTAAAACCTGATGTGGGTTTCCTTCGTAAGTATTTGTTGTTAAAAGCCTTTGTATCGTACTCGTTCTAGATTGTGTTCATCTTGTTCAATATTAGTTTAAACAATTTTCCCTTTCCGTCTAAACCCTGCCACTCATGTCTGTATAACAACCAGTCTGTATAGCAAGCGCAGTCTAAGTCGTAGGACAACGAAGGCCGCAAATTCTCAGCAAACTAACTCCATTTCAGCACCATCAGTCACCAGCGGGTGCTCCAGCGGCGGGTAACGAATGGGCTCCGGTAATCCCACGAAAAACCATCCGTAAACCACACGTCCCTTATTGCCGCTGCCGATCGTCCCAAGAAAGACCGAACTCGCCGGGCCAAGCCGGCTCCGTGATCAATCACGTCGGTACTGGTTATGAGATATTTATCATTCAATTAGCGATCGATCCCTAATCGTTAGAAACGATTGGAAAACGTTTACCCGGAAAAATCAATCAAACTAATTAAATTTTGCACCGAAACAAAGCGCCCACCCCCGCCTTCACCGAAGGACCGCGTTCGTCCATACCGAAAACTAGCCACAAAATCCCAACACACCGCCCTCCTACCACCTACGCGTCCCACGTGGCCACGGCTCGGGTCGCCCCGTTTTGACAACTCATCCCCCTGGAGTCGGTTTTCCAGTGGCTTCGCCGGCGTTTCGAGCTGCCTTTACTTGATGGCACAAACGTAACGGCGGGACGAGCGACGGCGTGGTCGGTGGTGCGTTCCGCACGTTGTGAAAACTTTATCACCACTCATCTGCGGCGTATCGAACGCAAACCGCATCAAACGCTGTTTATCATCGTTGGGCTCACTTACAGTACACCACCAACCCAGCGGGCGTTACACCCAACCAACCACCCACCCATTCACCTCGGTCGTCGTGGGCGAGCATAAATCATTAAGAACACTCACGCTCCCGTGTGGCCTCCACCACCCCCACGAACCCGTCAGCCCACCGCCCGGAGCTGCCTGGGCTCCACCAGACAAAATTCCACCATATCGACGTCGTGCGAACGAAAACCGATATTGTGTCTATTAGCTTACTTTAGAGTAACAATATTATACATCGCGCACTCCGTGCTTCCGCAAGGTACTTAAGACGCCGGGCCGATTAATCGTGGGGCCTCTTTCGGAAAACGAAACGATGACGTGCGCCTTTCTTTCGTTCGCCCCGGGGAGGCATCAGATCGGAAAAGGCGGTGCCATGGCGAGATTTCACATCGCTCCAGCTTCGCGATGGTCCCATAATTAATTTCGTGCCACTTTACCCTCCACTTCGCGCGGTGCGAGAAAAGGATTAAGGCAATCATTCTCCGGGTATCGTGCTCCGGCAGGAAGGAGCCGGTTGGGACGTTGTTCCAATTAAAGTGTTTTTAAACGGGATCAAAGTTGCGTTGTGTTGCTTAAAAATGATGGAATATCCTTCCACGGTTCATGTCGTTCGTAGATCCACCTTCGACCTGATCTGTGATAATATCCCAACCAAAACGATGGTGTTAAAAGATATGGAAGCTCGTCAAATAAAGAAACGTCAAGTTATCAGCAGGGCTAGGACATACTGGACTATAATTCGACTCAAATCGACTCAAACGTAAATTTATAGAATCAAACTCAACAAGTCTGTATGGAGATATAAAAAGAGGAAAACCCTCATGTAAATCATCATTGCAGAATAAAATACTTTAGTTTTAACTTAATGTGTACAAAAATTGCACAATAATTTGCGGTCGATTACAACTCCTGCTAATTTTTGGTTATCGCGGAACCACTTTCTTTCTGACGGATTTAAGGATCAACAACGCTCACGTCCACTTTCCGTCTTTTTCGGGGTTGGAAAGAGTACTATTGAACTCCTCAACTCAAAGGATTGTGCATTTTACACTCATTTATAGTTAGTATTTCTTCATCTCAAATAATTTCGATGTTACTAATCTGTTTGTAAACAAAAACTGACAGCTAGTACACACTATAGTCAAAATTAGTTATGTTGGGTATTGATTGAAAAGGAAAGTTCTCCTCCTGCTTTGCAACAGAGTTCATGGTTACAACTGACTAGTATTATTCGTGTTGAACTTAACTCATTCCACTTAAGACAAATCACCGAACACATATTAGGAGCTCTCCTGAAAAACATTCTCATAAACTCATTGCTTCACAGCCAAGGGTGGTTAAAAATAATAATTTCTGCAAAGTGTGTGTATGTTGCTACTGCATCCTCACCTGAGATCTAGTTTAGCTACACATTGAGCGCATACACATCTAAGTTGCACAGAACTCGAAATATTTAACCATCGTAGATTATTGAAACACACACCACAACACTACGTCAACACAGCTTCCTTGCACAAGTTCAAAATGTGTTTTATCCCCTTTCCTTTTCCTCCCTCCGGGCCGGATTTATGGCCCTTTGCGACAACTCGTCACCTTTGTCAGGCTCGCCTCACTACTGTAGCATCACAACAATTTTGCTCCTCGACCCTCATCGTCCTCCACCGTCCATCGGTGAAAAGCGTCGGGTGCAGCATAAATTATGCCATTCGGCAGCTGGGCGATAAATCACAGTGCCGGAATTCCATCTGTTCGTGCAGCCGCGTCGAGGCGCAAGTTGCCGAGAGCATTCCCAAAAGCAAAACAACAACGCGTACGCGTGATTTATCCGTGAGTGGATTCTTTTCGGTTTGTTTGTTGGATGAGCGAAATCACACCGCTTGCTCACTTATGCCTTTCCGCCCCAACTGCAGGGAAAGCTGGACGATATTGGCCAAAATTCGTTCACTTTCGTCGCAAATATCGCGCTCATCACTTCATCGTTTGCACCGCTACGTTACGATGAGGATTCGTTTCCACCAATCTTCACTCCGTGATCGATTTTTCCATCCATTTCTACGCCGCCAGCCATTAACATATCGCGACACGTGGTGCACGACCGTGAAACCGATGCACAAACCGGAAAACAAACAATCGAAAGGATACGTCGCAGTTCCAAAAGGTAAGCAGTACTGATTGCGTATCTTCCCGGGTCGGGGGTTTTGCCTACGTGGTACGTACACTTTCCACCGACCGTGACGGGAAATGCGGATGAAATTGCCTTTTGTTTACGTGCCAACGTGCTCGACTCGAGTCACCCGAAATCGATTGCGAACGCAGCATACACAACCGAACGGAGCGGGAGGAGTCGACCGTATTTCTTCACACCGAAACCCGTGACGTGACGCTAAGAAAACCCGAACCGAACCGACCTCGAGCAGGACCAACCGAGGACTGAATGCGAATGTCGACTTTTCATCCATGTTTCCCCTAGCTGCAAGATTCGATGACCGTGATGGTGCTGCTCTGGAGCAGCGAGAGAGAGAGTGAGGGAGAGAGCCAGGAAAAACGCATGCGAGAGAAAACGAAAGGAAAATTCCGAGGTGTACGAGGTCGAGCCAACGAGAGCGAAACCGTGCGTTTCTTCAGCGCGGAAAACCGCGTCACCGAGAGCGAAGCGGGAAAACTGCCGAAGATTGGCTGAAGCACATCCTCAGTTTTTCGCCACTCTCAATTTTCCCGCGCCTCGATTGTTTGCATCTTGCCCGGAAAATGAGTAACGGAGGCAGCTTCAAAACAATGAAAACACCGCATCGCAACCGGGGGGGAACTACGTGGGGTGAAGATTTCCTATGGATTTTCCCTCCTCCCACTCTCGGGCCGTCTGCAGCGTTCAGTCGGTCCGTTTTGCCAGACAATAGGGCTGGCAGAAATGTGTTTGTTTGTGTGCGTTTTTTTTTTCCTTTGCTGCTCTTCACCTCCTCGTCCGTTATTCAGCCTCTTCCGTTTCCCCCAATTAAATCTCGACCCCGTCCGCTCGTTCACCAAACAACAAATCGGTATGATGTTCATCCTAATGCAGGAAAAGGAGAAGAAACAATCACGCGGGCATAGAAAACACACACATATCATCCTCCGAAAATAGAGCAAACCCTACGGAGCATAATGCTTGTCCCTGCCTGCAGAAACGGCGCAAAAGGCGTACAAGCGAATAAACACACTGACAGGACGAAGGAGTAGAACGTACAGTGTGTGGGAGATGTGTGAAAATACTTTTCTTTTCTTTTTTTCCCTTTTTTTATGAGAGTGAGATGGTGTAAGTGATTCTGGAGGCCATGAGCGTGAATGAATTGAATGGGGTTTTTTTGTCTTACCCTTTTTTGTTAGTTTCTTACGGCGTTACTTTCGTCCCATTTCGAAGCGCAGTTTCCTTTCGGCTGTTGAGGAGAGGCTCTTCTCCCGCCAAAGCAGCTCCAAAGTTCTGGCGCAGACTGAAAGGGGGCCTTTTTTCTTCCATTCGACATAAATGTAAACAAGCAGCTATCAGTTGCGAGATCACGAGATGGGCACACCAGAAAAAAAGGAAAAAAATACGAAGCCTGTGTTGTCACGCAAAAAAAAACAGGAACTGAAATCAAAGGTTAAGAGAAAAACAGTAAAGGCGTTCCAGAAGGTCATCAGGATGAGGAAAAAAATAAACACGCATATGTTACAACCCGAGAGAATCACACTGAAAACCCGAGAAAACTGCTGACTGAAGCAAATAATGTTGGCATCAGTTTTTCAACATTTGTTTTCTGTATAAGTCCAAGAAACACATGAAGAATAGTGCTACGAAGCGGCACTCGCGTGATGAGCGTTTATTTCTACGCCCGAATTCTTTAGCCAATTTTCACAGAAACTTCCTTTGTCGCAACTCCATCTTGTATCATTTTTGTAGTCGTCTCATCCGTGTCTCCTGATGTGTTTCTGTATGTACCGGCTTCGGAAACGCAGATGCTCGTAATATCAATTCAACATCAAATTTCATTACCCGCTCTCGGCTTCAGAGTGCAGACCATCCTACCACCTCCAGCAGGTCAAGCAACAAGTACCACGAACGGTAATGTAACTCCCATCGCGCGTTGAGAATGTAGGAAAAACGAGAAGTCGGTTTTGGATGCGATGGGCCATGCAGCAAATTGTGAGAACACCTCAGCACGGAACTGCAAGAAACCGTAGCGTGGGGCTTTCTTTTTGAGCTCCATTCGGAACCTCGGAGCGCCCGGGCTAAGTTATTGGTCCTTTTCACGCGCGATAAAATCGCAAGATTACGTGGCCCGGCGTTTGCGTGCGATAATGCGCGCCGATAAGCTACGCAGTTTAATTTTACGATGAAATTTGCCATAATTTGGGTTGCGAATTTATCATTGCCACAAGTGAGTGCGCAGCATGAAGGAGTACTTCGCGCTCCGGATGGCTTCATTTTTTGATCAAAAATTGTTCGAATGGAACAAAAAAAAAACACATAAAAAATGTTCTGAAAATCCAGAGCGATACCTTATTTACATGGGGATTTCCTAAACCAAAATCGTTGGAAAATATTATCACCAACTTTATTTATTGTTTAACATTACACATTCGAATTATACGTTTATTTTCGTGTCTTTTACTTTGTGCAACAATTTTACGATTAATCCTCACTTTCTCGATTCCGGACCATTATTATAGATACCGATCCTTTTTTTTTAATGCTAATTCCTTTTTTGCACCTAGGTGCGCCGCACACCTGTCATACGAAACCCACAGCAAAAACGCAATGCACTTTGTTTACTAATTGTCGGTTCCCGTTGCATTCGCGATAGTTTCTAGTTCGTACCTACTCCCAGCATCCTGGATCCATCCACGTTTAAAGGAATCCGTCACAAGTAATGCTGAAAACCTGCGGCATAGCTTCAGTGCAATGAAATCCCCAGAATTGTACTTAGTAACCGATATCTACAGCACATCCTTCACGGATACGCGTTCGACTGCTCAAAGGAGAGCTTTCAGAAAACGGCAGTACTCCTGCTTTATAGTTTTCCCTCCACTGCGCTCTCTGTCCTACTCTAGCCGGCATTTCCGTACCGGGGGTGACATTGTTCTGATTTACAGCCCTCTCCCTCACTCCGGGTTTTCATCACATCCTCGGCGAAACCGTCGGACGCAAACCACACGGAAGCGAACCATTTCCGGCGAAAATTTCCTCTCTGCAAGCGGCACACGTTCAGGTAATCCCGGCACAAATTTCCACCCTCCACCGCAAGTTAATGGGCAGAAAGCCCTTCAACCATTTTCCGGGCGCTCTTTCGCACCGGGAGCTTTATAGTTCTTTTCCCATCTAAGATAAAAGTGAAATGCTCACCTTCCCGTGTCGAACGAATGAGGGTGGAATGATCGTACACACACATACACACACGCACACCCACGCACCACAGCACCCTTCCTTGACACCAGCCAAACCCACATCCGGCGCGAAAGCGATCGCACTCACCCGATAACTTCCGTTCGGACGCTTCCTTTGTCACGTCCCGTGCGTGCCTTGCGAAAGGTGGTGGAGGCGGGGGAGTGGAGGGGGTTGTGGAAAACCCCTTCAATCGTCTGTAGCCGTACGGAAAGCTGGTGAGTGGCGGGAGGGCAAACAAGGGGGATGGGGTATTGTCACCTCACATGCTGATAGCACATCGCACAGGTAGGCGGCCAAGCAACCGAAGGCCAAGGACCGACGCAGCCGTTCCGACAGTGACGCTGCGCCGTTTGACAGGGCACGATTTTCATTAGCCGAAGGCGAATTTTCCGCTTCCCAGGATTGACAAGTCTCTCCTCGAGGCCCGGAGAAGCTCGCTTCGGCCAGGGTGAAATGCGATGTCACCATCGCGCACGTCCTTGACTTTTGCTGGCGGTATGCTGCTCCAGGGCTGCTGTGCCGCTCGAAAACGAAAGGAAACTGCTTGGAACTCCAGTTTCCAGTGGCTGTCCCTGTGGTTGAAGGGTGCTAACTCTTACTGGATTCGTCTTACATAAAGATTTTGTAGGCACAAGATTTTTTTTAAGCCCGTAATATCTGAGAATTTATGATCGACATCGCTAACTAAATTAAATTGGAACAAACAAGCGTAAGGTTGAATCCTGTTATTGTAAGTGTTCTGTTACAAAATGGCGTTGGTTTAAAGAAATGAATACGAGCATATGAATTTAAAGTTTCTCGGCTGGCCAAAAACTTTAATCTTATTTCCGATCGAAAAAAGAGACCGTTTCACGGCTGTCTATACCCTCGCGACCGTGACAGGCAAAAAGGACCCTAAATGACAGCTCAGGCAGCGTTACTACGTGTAACGTGCGTAACACGTTCGTAAGTGTATTTTTTTTTTGACTTGTTTAAAACAGCTAATAATATTTAACTATAATCACCATTTATTGGAAGACCATCACAAAACTAAAATTCGTTTTTCATATAGCTTCATAAAATAATAACCAATATAACCAATAATTATTAAAAATAATAATTGAATAAACCAAAAGGCACCTCAATGCAGGTGAGTGTAGGTGAAAAGCAAACCTTTTTGATCAACAGTTCCGTGAGACGTTTTACAGCAAATCAACATCCTGTGACTCTAAAAAATGCGTTGATTGAAGCCTTACCGAATTGCTCCGTTACGTTGCTTAGCTGACCATTTAACTTTTATAAAGTTTCGTTTGCTCAGGAGTCGCATATTGACGTAACATTGACGTTTTCTTTTTTGTTGCTTCAGTTACTTCATTTGTTTTGCCCATAAACTTTGAAATAAGTAAAACAGTTTGGTAAATCACAATGTTGCCGGTCGTAAAGTAAAGTTTTGCACGTAAAGTTAATCAAACACCCAAACGCAGCGGCCTTCAAACTTTGGGACAATAAAAACTTTGCATTATTGTCCGCAGAAAACATGCATCTTTCTTACACTCCTCACTCTCTCCCTCTCTTTCACGCCCTTTTCTCGAGCTTCCTCGATGTAAGTTTAATTTTCTTTTCCTCTGTCCACCGTCAAATGGAACTTTAAAGCCTCAACTACGCCGGTGACATTCTGCGCTCGCTCGAAAAGCGGCGAGGTACTTTAATTACCTCCCCTGGTCCGTGCGCTTACTGCGTCTGTATGCGGCCACATTTCCGGGTTGACATGCAAATCGAACCGGTCACGAAGCCGAGCCCCGGCTTTGCCTGGGCGTGTACACGAAGCTCACGTTCAGCCACTGCAGTTTGGCGAGTCAAACTGCCAACGGGTACTAAGATCACAATATCCACGCCACACCGGGACTTATTACTTCCCGGCAGGAGGTTTCGGGGACGGGAGGGGAGGGAGGTACTTAAAAATTCACAAAACCCCCGAAAACCAGGTCATCCACGTCCAAGCCTGGGCCCGGGCCTGTCGCAGCGTGAATCGCGTGCACGGAGCCGATTGGAGCACGGAGCCGGCAAGGTTTGCCATTTTTCCTGCAACCAGCTGGCCCTGTGACGCTGGGTGTGCTTGGCGGCGGTGGCACTTTTATTCATCCGTGCGTGAGCCAACGCCATCGGGTTTTACGGGGAGGTTGTTTTCTTTTTTTTTTTTCGCTCGCCGTCTGACGTTTCTCCAAAAACACTAGCGAACATCCTGGAGCGCAAAAGTTTCGTGACAGTTGATGGTTTCCCTTACAGTCTTTGTGTGTGTGACTGCCGTTCGTCCTAAGATTCATCCACACCCGTCTGCCTTCCCCATACAACCCCCCCCCCCCCTTAAGTTTTAATTCCGGTTGCGTGGTTCATCACAGTTTGACTTATTTAATTAGTCGCAAATTACGGGGGAACTGCCAACCGAAGCGTTGCACACTCGTGTACTGGCGATGTTCACCCTGAAGCGCCCTTGAGGTGACACCATTAGCAAAATTTTTGCTGCCCCATATGAGCTTGTTTCTTCCAAGCGAGCGTAATCACTGCAACACGTAACATTCAATCAACGGCAGCTGGCAGCAGCAGGATTAGCCGCACCGTGGGGACTCCCTTTTCTGGGCTTCTCAAGCGTTAGGCGATTGAAAGTGCTTTCGGACTTCGGGCATTTCCCGCCTGGAACCGGTAGGGCCACCTGCCGAGGCCTTACCCTTACATCCGGATTATGCAAATGTGCGTATCGAGCACGACGACGCTGGCCTTCACTGGCTGAAGGCTGAAGTGCGTTCCAAAGCGAAGGACTCCCTTTTTCCCCCTGACGAAACCCACCGGAGCGGCAATTTACAACGTGCTGAAGACGAATGTTCGATCAGCGAGCTGCTTGGCAAAATTCGAAGGTCCGGAGAGTGCAAAACAAAACAAAATGAATCGAGTTTGCGGGAGTTTAAGCGATTTTCTAATGCGTGTTTCCTTTTTTTCCTTCCTTTTGCTTGTTGGAACATCTGCCAAAGCTCGCCGGTTTGCCAATTCTTGCAGGGAAATGTTGGACGGACAACTTTTTCCCGAGCCAAATTATCCCATTCGCTCACCAACACAACGGGGTTGATGCTCGTCCCCGGGACTCCTCCTGCTGGCAAGCTGCTTCTGAACTTTCCCAGCGAACTTTGCAGCCCTGCTTTCACTCAGGAACTACTCGAAGTAACTGCCACCATCGCTCACTTTGAGCCCTTCACCCGCTTTCAGGTGTAACCCCTCAGCATAACCAATACCGGGGAGTTGTGTTTTTATAATCTGCCCTCCCTGCATTCAACTCCTCAATCGCTCGCTCACTCTTCTTCCAACGAGTTTCTCCCCCGAAAAGGTTGGCCCGGTTCCAGCAGGTGAGATAAACTGCTGAAAATTTTACGAGCTGCTCGAGTTGTGCTTTCGGCCCGCCCTTAATGGCAATGTTTATTTGTACTACTGCAGAGGATTAAGCGAACGAACAAACTCTTTTCTGCACGGCTGCTGGAAGATTAGCTCGACAGGGTTCGGGAGGAAAACCAGACGAAGGGAAACGCGACGAGATACACAATGTAGACCCCCTTTTCCCTTCCTTCGCACCAGCACCAGTTCAGGGAAAGGCGAAAGTAATCTAGCCTGCAGAATTAGGATAGCCATTTCTGCAGTGGACAAGGAGGCGTGGGGGGGGGTGGTAGGAGAGAAGAAGAAAAAAGGGGAAGGGGGGAGTTACGTTTCCTTCTCGCTCGTCAACGAATTATGTTCTTGACCTTTCGCCAATGGCATCCACCCCTCGGAACGAAGGGCGGATGTTGCACGTGCTTCCGATGATTGAAGTAAATGAGAACCTCGATTGAAGCGGCGATTGCCGGATCTCTGAAACGTCGCTTTTATTTATGCCTCGTTTTTTTAGTACCCGCTGAATAAATTTGAATGAAGGGCCAAATGACGCCGGTGGCATGATATTGGATTTTAATTGAGGGGAATGCCACCCGTGCTTAAGAAATAGTCTGCAAAATTACACTTTAGTTACCTTCGACTTCGTTTTCTCTTTTGTGCAATCTATTTATGATCTATTGCACCAATCTTTGTGTAAGGCAATAGACACAGCATAATCAAGCATTACAGAATATGCAGACGACCTTTCTACTTCTTCTTCTTTTTGGCGTTACGATCGTCAATTGCTCAAAAGCCTACCCATTTTAGATTTCTTCAACTTTAACGTACGTGCGCTGTCAGTCCTTCGTAACAAGTGAGGTATGGTCTGGAATCGAACCTACGCCGCCGTGAGTCGTGCACGAGCCGGCGTAAGTGCTCGGCTATCCCGTACCTCTTTTTCCTATGAATTTTCTACACTGTTTAGTATTTGGCGCATTGGACATTTTTTCTAAGCGTATGCAATTGTGCGTCAAAGAGGCGGTAGTGATTAATTCTAATCGATTTTTCCAAGAAAACACCACATATAACATTAGCTAAAAGCTGTTGTTCTTTGCAGGAGTGTGTTAATATGCCTTTTAAATTGGAACATAGAGCTTCATTACAGGAACAATTGTAGGCTAATGGAGATTAGTTTTTTCGTCAAAATCATATAAAAGGGGGAAGCCGTTTTTCCAATATGCAAAAACACATTACCATTAACACTAATTGATCTAGATCTACCTATATGAAATGCTTGATCGTTACAAGTTTAAACGTATACGCTTAGTTGGCATTCTTATCGGCGTGGACGCAGATTATTCATTGGGAACCAAAATTTGTTTTTTTTTTCATCTGTCCCTAAAACAACTGATATTTCACAACACTTGAGTGTTATCAGCAGCTGCGATGAAAGATTGGACTAAAACGAACAGATACCGTTTATCATTCGCTGCAATCTGATTATTTTCTTCACGTGAAACAATCTCGATTTCGCCCGGCGTTCGTTAGCATCCCGCATACCTTCGATAGGAAACGCATGCATCCTCTGCCCACAATCAAAACCCCGGCACGGAACTCGTGTTCTTTCGCATGCCGGACCAGGAATGCCACAGTCAGCCCAATGCTGATGACTTCCCATTCATTAAAATGAGCTGACTGGTTCGGACGAATTGTCGCAAACCGATGCAGAACCCGGGAAGATGGACTAAAATCCACCCCACCCCCCTCCTCCCAACCTACCCACCCTCCACCACCCCCCCCCCCCCCCAACCCCTGCTGCAAACGGCGTTCGTGAAAAGCCGATAGGCGGTTTCCGGGAGTTGTCAGCAAATGACACCGGCCCAACGCTCCGGAACAGATCAAATCGAAGGCAAATGTATGGCGAGGCAAATCGAGCTAGGGCAGTAAGGATGGAAGAGGCTGGGAGGCTTGCAGACAATCATACTGATGATCAGTTCCCTCCCTGACCGATATCGATTCCATCGTCCCCCGCTTCAGTGGCTTGTGCTAGCGTAATGCCAGGTAGACCAGACAAAGGTTTAGAGTCAAACAATTAATTACCTTAATTAAGATACTCGTCCACCTACGAACCACACACTCGGAACCGGGCGGCTTTCACCTCCCCCTATCTCTTAGGGGTGGAAACGATGGAGCATTTTCTTTACCTGCAATTAAGAAGATAAACGGGATGGGGCAGGGGGGAAAAAATACCGTATCATTAGATTCAGTTGTCTTGGAATGTGCTCTCGTGAGCTACGGCTGGTCTTCCGCATGGGCCGAGGTCAAGCCAAAATGAAACCCTGGAAAAGGCATGTATATTCATTCGACGAAATTGATTAGAGCGACGCCCAGCCCGAGCCGGGAGAAAGGCCTCCCATATTTATTTATTTTTTTCACTTTCTTCTCGCGCATCAGATGCTGCTCCAAAATTATTCATTTTATTCTCGTCCGACATCTCGTCCGAGACAAGGCCAAGCGTCCGAACGTCGTTCAACAACAAGGAGAGAAGAACGCAATATAAAAAACGGGTTAAGAATGCCGGGCGCAAACACAAGGCAAGATAAAACAATCCCATCCGGAAGGCGAAATTTGCAATCACAATAACGTTCACGGCTCGGAACGCTCGCTGACAAATCTTGATGGCATGGAAATGTGGAAATGCGCATAAATGAAATTGGACTCTTAATTAAAAATGGGCCCTGCCCGATGGATTTCCAGCGTCCTTGGGTGCGGGGATGGCTAGAATGTCGTCATTTCGTCTCTCAGCCTCGAAACATCTAAGTCAATTTGTATGTATTCATGCTGGAGGAGTGCTCACCCTTGGAAAGGGGAATGCGTCCGAGGCTCCATTTATACTGATGAAGCAACATGAAATCTAGATCTACGAAAAGGCGAAGGGGAAGAGGGATAAAATGAGCGAAAAATCGGCCATATATGTTTGGAAATATTTCGCATCCATCGCCGTTGTGTTCATTACCATATGTCACATGAGGTTTTTTTTTGTATTTTTTCGGTCATTTGCAATTTGCAATGGAAATTTTTATTCATATCGTTATAGTTCATTACAAGTCGCAATTTTGTCAACCGTTTATTTTTATTTGACAATATTGCCTACTAAATAAATATCCCTAAGCTATCCAAAGGTTCTTTTTGTGATCATAATTATCTACCTGTCGTGTGAATATTTCCCGAGTCGTGCCAGCGTCCCTCTTACAATCGTTTGCATCTACACGATGGGTTTCTTGCATGTACAACTCATCATATTTGCCGCTTGATTAAGTCATCCTTTTTTCCTCGCAAGCGTCGCTGGTGAAAAACCAATCGGCACATTTATAGAAATTCCAGGCGCCGATGCTTCCACAGAGATATTGGCAGCGGGTAATGGCGTGTCCGGGCCGTCGTTTATGTGTCATAAAATTCCCATCCACTGCCCGCTCCGTGACGGAAACATCGTGGAAAAACAGCATCAGATAACGCGGGAAGGTGCACACGAATAACATGCACACAATCGCCAGCACACGATCATGGGCCGTAAACATACCGAGGGCATCCTAATGACAACAACTACAAGCTGCATCGAATGCAGACGGACACGGAACATCGACAACGTTTCGTTTCGATCATTTGTGTCGATACTTGCCGATTCGACCACCGAAGGAAGCAAGTTTTAATTACACCGGCATGGCCCTTCGTCGTTGCGGGGTGATTAGGGGAAGAAAATGATCATGGCACGATTTGGTTGGCATGTAAGCATGAGCATTTGGGAGGTTGAACGTGGATGAGCGATCGATTGTCGGTGGAATGGCATCGAAACCATCGAACGCCATTCTCCAGCTGTCGACTGATTTTCTTCTCTTTTTTATCCATTCCTATGCATCGAAGGCTACGAGATTGAGCTAGGAGTGGTGCCCAGCTTCTCCTGGAGTCACAAAGTGCTGCTGGTGACGATGATGATGAGATCATCAATTTGGGTTTGCGGTTGATCCCATGACTCGGTTGCAGCTGCAATCAACCGTCGATTCGGTCGGATGGGTGAAAAAGAACTCAATTACAGCGAACGGTGAATGTGCGGTGAATGCAAAATGACAATGGCGTTGGCCTTTCAAGACGCCGCGTGTAGGAAGTGCCCTGAACTGAGCAATCATCTTAGCCCAAACGAAACATATGACAGAGCTCGAGATAAATCCACACGACCCTCGGTAGAAGGATGAGGTGTTTATTGTTTTAACAATCGAAACAATGGTCTAATTGCACACGCTGCGCATAAATAACTAGAGTTAAAATAATTGGCATCATGGGCCGTGAGCAAAACGGAACAAACTTTTCTCGAAAACCAAGCAAAGTACTGACTGTACCAAACCTGCAAGGTAAAATCTATTAATGACGAATATTCCTTAAAGATTCCTGTGGTGAGTAAGCTTTAATTAAATGATTTGAAATAAATAAAGGTTTCATTAGCAACTAAGATTATTGCGCGTCAAAAACGTTTTAAAAATAATCGAAAATCCTTTGTCGTCATTTAAGCGACTTGTTCAAGGTTATCGCACAGAGGTCATCCAATAACCGAAAAGCTGTCGTTTTGCATAAAACATAATAGCAGAAAAGGACAGACTAAACACACACCAGTTGATAAGTCCGTCGGACGACCAAAATGCTGCTGGATTTCTGAAAAATCTATACCATTTTTGAGAAGTTCTTTCCTTCTATCTACAACATCTGACACATTTTTATGTCAATCCAACCATTAGACGTACCGCATCTTTTGTGATTTTGACATCATTTATTTCAAGAATTACATTTTGATCAGGAATAAAACACTTATTAAGTCGAAAATAAGGCAGCTAAACGTAATTTGAGCTCTTTTCCATTTAAAGTTGTATTTAAACGTGACCGTACATGCACCAAATGCACTATAAGCTCTTTACTTCATTTGTCATGAGCTTTCATCGGTTATCAAGCTGTTTTAGAATTGGGTGTCTCGTTCAATGTTTGAAAATTGATGCTCCGAGTTATAAATCTGTATATATTATAGCTGAATTTGGAAGAATTGCTGTAAGGATTACTTTTGTACCGCCAGCAATTACCAGATTTCACACTAAGAGACTTGGTGATTGTAGGTCAAATATGGACGAAAGATATTAAGCAACTTTTTTTGATATGCAGAAATATTGGAGAGGCGCTATAGCAATTACACAGGTTCATCGATAAATAGAGTCAGCCATTGCTCACTGTCTGAGTGTTTCAGCGGTCTTCCTACGACCTTATCAGCCCGAAACCCGGAGCAGGGAATAAAGGAGAAGGAAAAAAACACAAAACTGCCAACCTGATCGAAGTGCACCATAAAATCCTACCTCTCCCGGTCGGCAATGCGGCGCGAGAACAGAAAACCGGTCACCCACTCGGCTGGAAGTAGTTGGCGGTAACAATCTTGATCTCCCGGTTCCTTTCTTGCCGGGATGCTTGTTTGTTGCCTCACACCATTCTGCAGACGGTCGCCAACGAACGTGTCTTACAGCAAGCCGGCAATATACTCATTCGGGTCACCGGTGAAATGTAGTCCACGCGGTGCTACGGTCCACTTGCTTGTAAACTTTCTTCGCTTGTAAAGATCGATCATACGATCGGGAGAAAATTATCTTCCAACTGAACAACCATCGCTTGCTCTCGCGTGACAAAGACATCGAATGCCAAAAAAGGTGTTCAAAAGACGGCTTATTTGCATACCGAACCGGAAAGTGCGTACTTCCAAGAACATGATACTACAGATTGTGGTCTAAAGTCGATGACTTCGGAAGCCTTCTGTACCCGGCAACCCAGTCCGTGGTGGGAGATGGAATTTTCTCGCTCTCTCTCTGTATCTTCTTCTGCATTTTTCGTCGTCTGCAGATGGCACGTTGCTCTCGTGAAGACGGTTATTTAGGTTTTATCTCGTGGTGGTGTTCGTGCCGCGAAAGAACGACCACGACGGTCTGCAGCTTCGCGGCCCGCGGATCGATCAGTAGCATCGCAGCTGGCAGTTTAGACGGGTCGTCGCGTCGCCTTGTCTCGGTTCGGTTTCGGTACGGTTTCGGTGACGGATGCGCGAAGAAAAGACGGACAAATACGTACGCGCACCTCACAGCAACAGCCACACGCAGCACACCCGGGACTCGCGGTTCCGCCATACCCGGGCAACTCTGATCGTGCGTGATCCACTTTCCCTTGGGGTACTTGGGCCAAGTAGCGGTGCGTGTGACGCACGATAATTGCAGTTCAGTCGCCGTCAAACCGTCAGTACTTCCGCCACTTGCCACTTGTACATTGTAAGAAAACCGCGTTCCCCGTTCGTGTGTGATTGTCGCCTGGAACAGGCGAGTTGGGAATTCGCCCGTCGCCACAGCCGGGACTAACGATTTGAAGGAACGGGTTTTTACTGTGGATAGTTACGCGCGTGCACTAACGATTAACAACCGTTCGCGCGAGCTGAATTATTGATCGGTTATTTCCTCGATTCACCCATCTGCGCGAAAACCTTGACGCCAGCTGAACGGGCAACCTTCGGCGGGATCAGTCTTGAACGTGAACTTGAGTGGTCCGAGCGTCTTCTTGTGCGGTTGATGGATGATGTGCGAGACGATCATACGATTTTAACGAAGACGAAGATGTATTAACACCAGCAGACTGATTAGTGCAGGAATGAAGATGGATGGAGCTTGGTGTCTCCTTAACGATGTTTCATATCAATCAGCATCTCATTTGTTCGCTTGCAAAAAAAAACAGCATTTCGAAGAAATAGACCTAGTGTGGAGATTGAATTGAGCAGCATTCTCAAAGTGATTTTAAAACTAGTGCCAATTAACCGCATGTGGAGTAGAACTTTATCATAAATACATGTAATTATCCACCGGTGAAACCACAGAGCACGGCATGCAACTTGTGCCCGAAATCGGTGTCTCTGCACAAACACTGTGTCGAAATCGGTGAACCAAGCACTGAACGCCACCGAAAATTAATCTTATTAAATGTATCACAAATAGAACTGGTTAAAATGAACAAAATTATATATCTCGAATTAAAGAGTTTAAACTTTTAAAAGCCCCGATTGCGTGTACAAGTTGCAAGAAAGTCAAGTTGCACACCATCTTGCACGCGAATGTCGTATTCTGTGGTTTTACCAAATCTTCCGCTTATCATAGATTGCTCGTATTGCTTATCGATCATACGCTACTCACCTTAGCCAAGGGGTTCTAGTTTAGAGATTGAAGTATGGAAAATAGTGGACACTAACGGAATGCAAATATCGCAGGGGTAAACCTTTAATATAACAGCTTGCAAATATATTCTACTCATCATATGTTTAGCGCTAATCCATGGGGAATTCAAATTCAACATATTAAAAAATAGATAATACTGCTTGGGATAATGAAAAAAAAGTTTATTTAAAACGTCGTTACATTTCGCCGTTTCGGCTGGCAAGCACCTTAGGTTTTGCCAAGTTGTACTTAAAAAGGAAGTTAGAGAGTATCTTTCCTTGCTTTCATCTCGATCAAAAGGTAACCTCAAATTGATTTGCATGTGTTGTACTTCCTAACCACCAAAAAAGTGTTTGTTTACCGAAAAATGTGATATCTGACCTTTCTCTTTGAACGCCACTTGTGCGGAGAAAAAAAAAAACTCACAGCTTTCCTTGAGTCTGTTTGTTGTTTTGCAAATCAATCGCATTTGCAAACAAAGTCGTACAAAACTCTCGCTAAGCTTTACGTCGTTACGCAGTTAGTTGATTTTGTATTTTTGTTTTGTTTTGTTTTGTTTATTGAATTCCGTCACGCGCACGTCAAACGATACAATTTTTTTTATTTTATTTGTTCAACATCGAGTGCAAACAGCAGGTAGCCCCCGCCAAGCCCCTTCGAGATAATTTATGATCCTCTCGATAGTGCGACCCGATTTAATCAGGTGCTAATTTGCCGCCATTAGCACGTGGAACCCTTTTTAACCGGACACTGTCGTCACCGGGGTGTCTGCCGAGGTCCTGTCCGGGGAGTGTACGTTGCCTAACGATGCCGATAATTCTTCCGCCGGCTCGTTTGGAAGTGAATCACGGTGCCGTCGACTGCACCAAATGACCGTCTAGTGACTCATTTCGAGAAGATAACACCAATCGGTTTTCGTGCAACGCAACGTCTCCCCGCCTCGGCACATATGACTTCCGCGAATTCGCCTGAAGGAATGTAAAGTTATCTCAAACTTGTGCGACAATTCGCAACATCTGCCATCCAACACCAACACCAGTAGTGCGTACCAACAGACACACGCAATTGCTCACAATAATAACGCCCATTATTCACCGAAACTAAATCAAACCCGCAGCCACCACCCGGTGGGTGGAAAATATGACATCCACCACTCCAAAACTGCCCCCGCACAGCTCCCTTCCAGATGGAGAGAAAATCACGCTCGTTACGCCGTGGGGCGCAAGATTTCCAGGCTGCGGGAAATGTCTGACGTTGACATATCGTTAAGCTGTTAGTGGCGCTGTTCGCACAAATCAAGGTCACTCTGCCGAGGGCCTGTCAGGCAGGGCGTGGAGGAGAAACATCAAGCATTACCTCCGGATCGATAAATGTAACACAAAAATGTCGTTTGTTCCGTTGGACCGCTCCGTGCACGTGTTTTTCCACCCCGAAGTGCGAAGTCTACCGTCGTCTCATTTCTTGCAATGCGCTGTGAATGTTCTTATTCCACAACTTCCGCCCTTACTTCTTCCCTTCGCATGCCTCCTTATCTCTTCTCTCGCTCTTGGTCTCTTGCTCCCATCCCCCGGTGCGGAATCAAGCCGAAACCTAATTTCGGCTTGTTCCCTTTTGCCAGACAGGCCGCCCGTATCGAGCGGCGACTCATTTGCATCACTAACGGCGCCCGTTCATGGCGAAGCAGAACATAAGTTCGGCACATAATGGTAGCCTTTGAGCAGACGCGCTTCCGACGCCTCACTGCCGGCTGAAGAACTGTCAATGGAACCCGCAATTACGCGCGTCAACATACGCAAGAAAAGGGGCTTTACCCCGACGCCATATATCCAGCTAGACCGGTTTATGTAGTTTTCCGTAACGGTGGTGGAGGCAAACATAAAGGGATAATATTTTAGGATGAGATCGGAAGCAAACCCAACAGCTTACTCATATTGCGTTCTGAGCTGGAAGGGAAGAAGAACAATTAAAATACATTACATGAACTATTCTTGGACATCATTTTAGTGATACTCCTTAGTATTATTTTTACACCTTTATCGCTCAAGATAATTGTCCCAGATTTAAACGTTACTCATCTCACGGTCCACGATGGCTGAGCGCTAACACCGAACGCGACCCAAGGCGGCGTGGGTTCGAATCCAGATCAGACCTCTAAGGGTATTAAGGCTTGTAAGCGCTAAAACAGGCTGGACCAAATGCAGTCGTAATACCAAGCAAAGAACAAGAATCTTACATACAAATCATTTTATTACACGCTGGCAACGTGTCACTTCTATCATGGCGTCCGCATGTCTACACAAACGCTTGAGGAAGGTACGACTCATTAACAGATGTGGTCTAATTTCCTGGCCAAACTTGCTTACCTTACACCTTTTTTCTTGTGCACACTTTGCACAATGATTTGCTTTATGCTCCAATTCGAGGGGAGAAAAAAAAAAACAAAAGAAAAAAAAGCCATTAAGAAGGAAACTTCGCATTAAACATCGCTCTCACACAATTCGCCTCACATCGAGCTCAATTGAATGAAAGCATGAAGCCAGCGTTTTTTTTATACATGTCCCATTTTAAAGAACACGACCTTAGCGCCACAAAAGTGTGCAAAACAAAACCTCCCCCCCTCTCCACCCTCCTAATGTGCGGCTGATGAGTTTTGGATTTCAAAAGCCAAAGGTGCCGAAACCTTTGCATTGTCCGCTGACGAAACGCGCCGACAGTTGGTTGCCCTGGTTGGACCTGAAGGCTTCTCCGACCGATCCAATCTACTCAAGACGATGCACTTTCAAGACGACGGAAAATGGGACAACGTTGAGGAGCAACGGAGGGGGCAGCCGAGTTGACATTTAGTCGGCGGGAAATCAATAAAACGTGCATCGGATCGTGATTGTCGTATTTCCTCGTTGACACAGAGCCCTGCCATTAAGTATTCGTTGAGAATAAATCAGGATTATTTTATGACGCTAAGTCATAATTCTACCCTTGTCACCGGTGAACATGGTTCCGGTATTGTTGTAACAAATAATAATTGAATTATTTGACAGTTCATTCCGTGCCAGCGTCTAGAAAAACAAACAGTTGTTAGTCTTTTCAGTAATTATTTCATAATTCGTCATAAAACTGCTTCATTGGTAAACTTGTTTGCACCATGAAGAAGATCTGAGAAAAAACAAAATATTACTTTTGTGCAAAGGTTGCAAAAAAAACATCTTTTTAAACAACCTACCATTGCCTACAACCAACGATTTCCATGTAACAAAATAGCGCAGATGAGGGCCGGGGTAAAAAACTTGTTTGAATTTGTCATACTAAAAAAATGCCGCCACCTATGCATGTGTGTCATTTGCCATTAATATTCAAATTTTAAAAACTTAAAGAAAGAAGCAAAACTAAGCAAATCATCAGCACATGTTGCTATGAGCACGTGACAAAACAACGGATGGCGGGGGGAAAACCAACCAAAAAATTTAAATAATTACAAACAAATATTGACCACTAGACGACTTCAACTTTCATAGCAATTACACATTGATGAGTCAATGTTTTTTGTTATCGTGTTTATTTCTAGTTACTTTCAATTTTCACGCGCCAAAAATGGCTTTCATTGCGACTATTTCAAACATTTGCCCACTGGTGATACGATGAGCCAGTCAGATTGCAAACTGTTGGCTTGATGTTGCGAGATCGTAGCAACGCTTAATCACCCGATTGGTTTTAAGTAATATAAAACATGCAGTGGAATTAAAATGCTTTTTTATGGTTCACTAACTTTCAGACGATAGCAATGAAATCTCTGTTTGACATTTCTTACCGGTCAATGTTGCACTCGTCTAGTGGATGCTTAACAAATTCGGGCACGCAATACAATACTAATACCAACGCTCTGTGCTGTTTTTTTTTTTCATATGTTCCCGTTAGTGCGGGTGTTGAAAAACCGGAATGAAAACAATAATAACGTATTTGGGGGCCCGAGCTCGAAAGAGACGGACGCTGAACGTGCCTTCAACGAGCGTTAGAGAAAGCAGACACAGAGCGGAAGCTATGGAATCATTTTAAAACGGCCATACCATCGTGGGAAGCTGGGGCGTGCAGCGAGTGAACGAATTTTAAAGTAATTTTGACTCTCGCCCCCGCATTGAACCGCCCGGGCAACGTGGCGTTAGTCACTTCGAGTTGTTCGGTCGAGTTTGACGCTTCGTCAGCGTTCGCACAAACCGTGTCGCTTATCAGTAACCGTATTATTTGCATGGTAGTGCTGACCAGAGTGCTTTAAACTAAACCGCATACACGAACTAAGCTATCCCCCACAACCCTTGTGCCCTTGAATTTCTATCGGTTGAAACCTGAGTGTGAACAGATGGAAGGCGGCACAACAAATTTTACCAGCCGTTTTGTTCCAGCTGTTTTGTTTACTTCCTACGAAGTGGTAGACGATACGATAGTCGAGGCGAGCGCGTGTGTGCGGCAACCTAGCGCGGTCAAGCGCGAGAGAAAAAAAATCCCAAGCAAAGTTTATATCTTTTCGAGCAAGCAAGTACAACCGTCGTCCCAGCAAGACAAACTGCTCGAATTTTCGACCAACTCGAACAGATCGCGAACAAATTAGAGAGTTTTTTCGGCAGTCGAGATATGATCAGGAAATGGTCAGAAAAATTGGCCGGTTCTCAATAAATATCGACCGCTCGCATTAACCCTCCTTTCTTCCCATCTGTGTATAGTAATATGAGTCTTCACTTGTCAACGCAACACAGCACTTCATGTTATGAAATTATTTGTATTTATTGAACCATTTGTACTTATTTGCTTACACAACGGGAAGGTACAAACGGTTCACAAATTGCTTTGTTTTTCACCAGCTGACGAAAGTTCTCTGTGAATCGTACGAATCATTTGCTGCTGCGGTTGTACTTCTCCGTAATGCGTTTAGCTAATATAATGGTTTTGGATCTTCTGCGGGCACTTCAATTGGTGATAGAAACTTGCATTAGCAATTTTAAGCGAAATTATTTGGTTTGTTCATTTCCCCTGATGAGTGCTTAAGTCGCGTCCTTCAAATCGAGTTTGTGCAAACAAACACACATACCGTCACGAGACAGTAGCGTTGACAGCGAATCGGAGGGGGCCGCAAGCTGGGTTCCGGTCGTATTTGTGAAGTCGAGCAGTGCTATTCTAGTTGGGACATTCGAGCCAAGAGTGGTCGTCGTCGCACATGCTTCGTTGGGGTGTCAGATCGCTTCACCGGTTTAGTTGCGCGCCGCTCGTCGTGAAGGAAACGACGCTATTCCGTGCCACCACGTTAGTCCCGGGTGTATGGGTGTGTTTGCCGGGCTGCAGGTGATACAGCTGTTGTAATTGTGCGCGTGGTAAAGGTACCATCGTTGTCAAACAAAAACCCTCAACCGCATCCCCAAAACACCGCTATCGTGTTGCGTCCGTTCGTCGTGTTACGTGGTCGTTTCGATTGTGAAAGCCGGCGTGCCCTTCTTGAAAGCCGTTACGGAGCAGTAGTAAGACCTACAGGCAAAGTCCATCGTTCCTACCGCCCTTGCTCGCGCCTTTTCTTTGGCGACCTTGGAGCAAAATGAGGAGTCTCCTTAGTCTACTAGTCGTCCTCTGTTCGTGTTACAGTAAGTATTTTAAGAGCAAAACTTTAACCACCTTCCACACCTCCTTAAACGTTCCAAACAATCTGCCCTAACCAGTGCAAGCAGACAAATCGTTCATCGCCACGTTGCACAAGGATGCTCACATCATAAGCTCTCATTTATGTTCTCGAAGAAAATCGATCCAAAGATCGCAACGTTGACCACGATTCCTGCCTTCATGCCACGCCGGTGTGGGGTAACAAAAGATCGTGCAGATCGTTTACTTCCATATATGCACGTTGATATCTGCCGGCTTGCATACCGGAGATTTCGTAGGCCCGACTCGCACCCGCCGAAGAAACCAGTTCAACCGGCTACCATTCTTTGTTTGGTGTGTCCGCGCCGGGTGCTAACCTTGAAGCCTGAGGGTAGCTGCCCGGCACGGAGGAGGGAGCACCGCGGAAGGCGCCGAAATTGCCATAAGAATTTCACCGCTGATCGGACATTTGCAAATTTCTTGCAGTGTTATGTTTCAACGGTACAAACAAAAAAACCACGGAAGCAAAGGAGAAGAATGTTGTGCCTAACATCGTTGCCACAAACGAGCAACGGGTTTTTTTTTTTTATCATCTCTTATCCACTTACGTCAGTCATATATTTGGCCAGGACTGCGAAAAAAGTGCGAAACATAACATTCAAAAACCCACTTTCACGTTCTTGCGCATCCTCTGTTTCACCACTTTACCTTCTTCCTTCACCCCTATAGACAGGAGAACTTTTACTTTCATCGGCGGATACTGTTCTAATTTTAGCTCGCAACCTCATGCACCGACAGTCACGCCATAAACACGCCACTGTCGAAATAGATTCCGTTTAACGAGCCCCTGTGTGTCACTTTCTCACCCTTAAATTGGCAAATTGTTTACAGAACCCATCGGGTGCCTGTTGGTGTTTCATAACAACAAAACATGCATGGAAGATAAAGTCTGATCAACAGTTGGATTAACGTTCGATGAGTTATAACCTTGGGCTGGTATGACTAAGGGCCGTTATCGCCTTCGAGATAATGCAATGTGCAAACCTCATCGTATCGCTCCAGTGCAATAAAGAAATTGTAATTTCGTATGGCTTGACTTGTAGCAAAAAAAAAAATACAGGTGGTTGGTTGTACATGCCTTAACGCCAGGTCAAAATACGGTAGCACACAATTCCAGAAGATCAACATCATGGCATAAGAAAGCTTCTACAGAACTGACAGGAAAGCCGTAACAAAAGTCCATACAATTTTAGCAGCTGTTCCTCGATCGAAAGCCGCTTTTATCGCAAAACATATTTCCTGATAAACAGAAAAAGATTTGATCGTTACAGCGTCTTTAACATTTAGGAACGCTTAAGATGTTCAGTTACCAGCGGTGAACCGCACCATTCACCGACATGTGAGAATAAACAATTGTCTCCTCTTTCGAATGGAAAGTTCATCGTTTGTTGTATATTTCGTACCGGCTGCGTCAACACATGATATCTCTCTGCTCTAGACTTCACCCTTTCTGGCGCAAACAGAAAATTTGAGGCCACTCCGGCGATGATACATTCAGGAACCAGTCATTCTCGTTATCTTGTTCTTGCTTATCGGCGCCGTCAGTTATAAGCCACAGTATGAACAACCTCAGGAAGGCATGCATACATTTGATGAATCGATCATTTCGACAGTCGCGCAAAAGTTTAAGTTACTCATTTTCGATTCTAGACATCACTCAAAAATGGTACATGCGCTACAGTCAAAACGAAACAAATGCCAAACGCAACTTCTAACAGGGTATAGGCGGAAGGTATAAAGCCAGTGATGTCGATTTCGAGAAACCATATTGATTAATCCCAATTTGGCATGCGCAGCATACAGTTTAGACGAGTTGCTACTGATTGCCTTTGTTTCTTTTTTTTTTTTCGCTTTTCTGCGCCTAAAAAATTCACAACCGGCTCCTTGCGCTTAAAACTCGCAGTGACTCCTAACAATTGAAATACCTAAGTTGCGGCGAATGGCATCGGCTATAAATCATTTAAATTTGCACCGTCTACCCATTCGCGTTCTCGGCACGTTTGCGTAAACCGTTGAGGCAACCATCTGGATGCTATATGCTCGAGATTGGCGAAGATAGCGACATAAGGGGCCATAAAGCAAGCAAATGGGATACTACTCATTTCATTTTGCACTCTACCACAGGCGAAAATGCGAACCGATAGAAACCGTGCCAAAGAAATGTTTAAATGATTTTAATAGCAACATTTTGCACCCACTCGATTATAATTTGTCGTCTTCGTTTAAGGAATCAGAGTAAACTGACATCATCTGTTTTTGATTGGCAAACCTTTTTTTGTTAAATATCTTAATGAAGAATTATTTCTTGTTCCATTTTCATGAAAAAAATCTATCGTTTTAACATCAGACAATTTATTTAACATTTATTGTGTGTACAGTTTTTGTCTTCACTTAACGTCTAGTAAATTATCAAACCAATGGTAACAAGATTTGAAATTTGGGTTCCCAAATTAAAAGAAAAATAAACGAGCAGCTTAACCATAACAAATACTATCCCATCATGATGATGGCAATACCAGACGTGCTCTGCCGATGGGCAGAATGAGTCGTACGGAGCAAATCCCTACTCATATCTGATTCCAGATTGCCTGCAATGAATTGTCTTCCGACTAGCCGTTCCCAACCGACCACCACACCCTCCGAACAGCTAGGGTTGGGTGAGTCGTGCGATCTCTGAATCCCGAAACGTTTCCCCGATCGAGATAAGACACGATCGGTGGAGGAACACTGTTTGGCATGCAGACCACTCTAGGGCGCGCTGTACTATGTATTGCATTGACATGAAAATGCTTGCTTGCGTCGTGGATACCAGCCGACTGAGATCACAACTCGAGGGAACGCAACCCGTCCCCGGCTCGACGGCAATCGACGTCTGGTGACCTTAGCCACTCAGCGTGGCCCCGATTTAATTCCATCACCGCCAACGCCGACAATATAGGCCCTACCAGTTGGGCATCGCACTCGGTTCGTGCCGGAAGGACGCGCCGGGAAAAATCAATATTTACTCACTGACGCGCGTTTTGCTCACACTGTCGCTCTCTCACCTCTCCGTTCATGACTCTTTGCAGGCATCGTTGCCCCGGTGCACTCCCAGCAGCAGCATCAGCAGGACATCGAGACCGTGCCCGCATCGGCAACATACTACGACAAGTACGAGCGGGACGTGGAGCTGCTCTGCCGGGCCGGGAAACCGATCCAACAGTGCCGCATCCTGCTGCCCGGTACCGCCGAACCGTACGACATTGGCAGCCTGCCCGCCGGCGTCTCCTTCTACGGCGCCGGGCTAGCCGAGGGCGAGTGTGGCGTGCGGCTAGCCAAGCTGAGCGCGGACCGCGTCGGCAAGTTCGTGTGTCTGCTAACAATCGGCGGGCGGGAGCATGAGGCGTTCATCGAGTACGGCATCCGCGTGGCCCCGCAGCCGACCGAGCTGAAGATCTCCAAGCACACCAACCTGGTCGATGGTGGCCTTGGAGTCAACCAGCTGCTGAAGGCGAAGTGCATCTCGCGGCTCGGCGGGCCCGCCGCCAAACTCGTCTGGTCACTGGATGGGCAACCCGTCGCCGAGCGGCTGCTGAAGCCGGTTCAGATCACGGAGGAGTTGCAGAACGGTCGCCGCCTGCAGACGATCTTCCAGGAGATAAACATGAACCTGACGTCGGACCAGAACGGGAAAACACTCACCTGCAGTGCGTCTCATCCAGCTTTCACGAACGCGCAGCGTACCGTGTTGCCACTTAACGTTAAATGTAAGTAGGATCAGCACCACAGCTGGCCAAATCCAAACAAGCAAGGTTTACTTCTTCGGATGAGTCACCGTTTACGGTGGGGCCAGGCAAGGCGGAAAGAATTAAAATTAAAATGGAGTGTATGATTCCGATCGTGGACCAGACCCGTCATGGGAAACTACATCTCTGTTTGGAGTGTGAGCAGGTCATCTCTTTTGGGTTTTGACGCAAGCAGAAATCTGTGACCAGATGACTCATCACTGATTAAAATATGATCTTTTCGAAAAACCTGATCAATACCAGCGATACCGATATCGATACCAGCGACTCCGAGATTCGAACCGAACCATGAAGTAAGCCCGGTTTGCTTCGTTTGTGCCTGGATAATTTCTTTTCATATTCCAAACTCATTGATGTCAAAATGTTTGTGCTGATTAAACCACACGTGAAATTTTATAAATAGCACGCTCACATTCCCCTCTCGCAAGGTGTCTGAATGTGCGGTTTTATTCGTAATGAAATCATCGGCAACCCTTGAAACGGATGGTAATGAAGCCATTGAACAATGCAGCCTGTTTCCCCCGGGCGCGGCTATCGGTAACAGCCTGGGGTATGTCGTAAAACTATGATCACTTTCTCCTAGCCAAAACAAAAAAGACGAAGCTAGATACAGGATATGCAAATTTACGACAAGATTGTTATCAGCTATTGTGTGCAACTCTTTTGACCGTTTAGCACGGCAACATGACGCCTTTTGTTTCGTTTTATGCATATCATAATATCTATTATTTTTTGCGTTAGAAAATGAGTACGCACGTGTATTTATTTTGCAGACTAGATCAGTTTTTGTTCCGTTATTCATCGTTTGATCAAGGGGAGAAACATCATGCACTAGACTGTGCGATATTAAAGCGTTTTTTACAAGAAAGTAAGATTTTTTAGTGACTTCAAAAAAAAAATTGCTAAGAAACTTTGAATGTTTTTTAATAGATATACATCACGATGAAAGATATACGTCACGAGGGAATGGGAATGGCATTTTAACATTCAAAGAACTAAGGCTCTGAGATACAGTGAGTTAAAAATAAGAAACCACACTGTAATTGACCTCTATTCAGAATTCCACAAAGGGTGCACTGTATTCTCAGCAGCAGCGCATGTAATATTCATGTCCCATGAACAATTCCCTTTCCTAATGAGCTATCAATGAGCACTCGTCGCAGGGCGGCATTCCTCCGATACCGCGAAACCTTTAGGTTGCTTAGCGAGCTCGTCAAAGTTTGCTTGCGCGTGCGAATGAAGCAACAAATAGTCGTTGTTTTCGATTAGTATTCTCACTCGGAACCGTTTGATCGTGCGGATGTTTGCGGATGGAGTTCTAGTTCCGGTGACATCGAACCCAGCGTTTTGCGCGTCTTGCCAGAGCTCGAAGAATGATCGATGGGTGGGAAAGATATTGTTTAACTTGTAAATTATGTTCATATGGTGCATTTTCTCTCCCCCTTGTTTTTGGTTCATGCTGCTAGTTGCACCGGAAGAAATCCCACACATCAACATCCATGAGATGCCAACGAGCGGAACTGGCATGATCAACATCACGATCCACGCCAACCCGCAGCCTATCACGCGCTGGACGGTCAACGGGCGGCTAATAAAGGAGGGCGAATCGGTCGACATGTACCAGGCGTACATCCCGCACGCCACGAAGGTAAGACGCTACCGCCGAGAACGGAGGACATTAGCCCTTCTTCAATGCCATCTTTTATACTTCTTGAACTCTTTTTCCATTTCTAGAAAGCGGGCGAGTACCGGGTGCTGTTGAAGAATAATGACCTCGCGGCGGAGCGCGCCTCACTGTACACGTTAGAGGCTACCAACTTACTCGGCACGCAGACGTATGTCATCAAGGCGACCCGGGTGGACGATGAAGGCGAGGAAACGAATAAAGTGCAAACGGAAGACGACAACAGCGGGTCCACCTTCTGGCTGATAAGCGTGTGGACGTTCTTCTGCGCTATGATAGTGACACGTCTGTTATGAATCCAATTGCATCTAGCTGTAGTTATACCGCGAACCCCATCGCTGTGCCATCCCAGGTTGCTGGGCGAGAAAAAAAACGCCCACGCTGGCTTGAGAATGCTACCAAACGTCCAACTGGGGCTTTAGTTGGTGTTGGAAAGGCAAGGGTGTAGCGAGAAGGGAGGTGTCGGTAGGGGGGACGTTTGGCACCGTATTCTCAAGACGGATAGGCGCGCGCACCAATCGAAACATCAAGGTGCAATACGCTGACAAGCAGTGGCAATGTACTTCTCCTACTTGATGTTGTTCAAAAGCATTTACGGTAGTTCCTTTGAAAAAGTATTGCGACAAAGTCGTTTAAAAAATGGAATGAATCATTCATCCGACCCGCAGTGATTTGCGATTTACCAAAATTTTCTTCGATGTCTTCGATTCTCTTCCCGATCGTCTAATAATAGAATAAGCAAACTCGACAAAAAGTGAAAGTTCCAAATGAACAGTTCAAAGACGCTGAAGTGAAAGTGACGGGCTTCCACTAAGTGGCGGCTGCGCAAGCGAATAGTACCAATCCCATCGCAAATGTTAACCTTACCAGTAACCATTATAAAAGCGATGCATATTGTGTGAAACCATTAGCTTGCTGTGCGTATTATATGAACACTATTTATTTCGTGTTAGTCTCTACAAGAAGAAAAATTATGCTTAAATGATGCTAACAGATCTGCGGGCTGCAGACGAACAGGAAACACGAAAGAGAACCTAGTCCGGGGATTTTGTACACGCGAAATTGGTTCTGAATCAGTATTACTAACCACTGCATGTGGTTAAATCAGTACAAATCGCAGGCTTTCTCGACCGTTCGGCAATAAAACCAATCCCTAATTCAAAAGTCGTTTTTTGTTTCCGGTGCACACAAATTTAATTTTTTAGAACAGCGCAATGCGTATAGATTGCCTACATTTAGGCGCCAACTGGTAAGGTTTTTGCTCGTAAATTTTACAGTAATATTTTTGTCACTTAACGTCCATGAAAAAATGTTGTGCACCAATTGACGATACAAAAAGTCTGATTACACATTTGCATTCCAATCTTCCATTCCTGGGGAAGGTCAGTACTGCGAAGAAGCATGACATAATCGATTTAAAATCAAATTTCAATTGCTGAATGACTCCATCGTTATTTGCTCTCTTTCCGCGTTCCTTCTATCCAGCCTATGGAAATTTACTGTTGGTCAATCCATTAGCATGGTTACCTTCAGGAGCCTCCCACTTCTTTCCGACTACACCTTCCTGCTAAACATAGTCCCGCGAGCAAACAACAGTAGATCCTGATGCCATTACGAGTGAGGGAGCTTCAATGGGCTACTGAAAATCGCTCGAACGGTGGGTGGCCCCAAGAGCTTCCGCCGAGGGTCCAATCTGCCCGGAAAACTGTGCAGGACGACACGCCGGCACGCAAACGTCCGATTAGCGATCGATGCAACAACCAATGGAGGTCCGCAGTGACTGACCATAAAACGATAAAAAATATTTCGGTGGAGATTTTATTTCCCCTCGAAACTCCAATCTTCGCACTACCCACCCTTAAACGCTGCAGTCAAAATTGATATAAAATGAAAAGAAATTTAAAAAAAAAGATTCACTCGAGCCACCGCAAAACGGTGCTTCCACACCCAAAAGGTTACCTTATTCGTAGCCGCGCGCAGTTTACGACCCTACTGTTGCGGTTGCCCGGAACCAGTCGAACGGTGACCCCACCGGGTTTGCGTCGGTAACCCCATAAAAACCCAGCATTTATGGAACTCGTTAGAACTTTAGATTGCCGAAATTTTAACTTCCCGTGTCGCGCAACCGGTTCGCACTCTCGCGCCTCGGTTTGCCGGACGCAGCCAAAACAAATAATTAACGAGCGCCGCGCGGAGGAGGGACGATCTTAACCGATTAAAACGGCGCAATAACAAGAGGAAGGAAGCTTGGAAGGTCTGAGGCTTAATCTTGGGGACATTTGGGCCGTTACGCGTTTCGCATCGGATGGCGACCCGTTGCTTTGGCAAAGGTTTTGTGGCGTCGTTTCTTCTGTTTTTTTTTTTTTTTTGTGTATGCTTCGCATAATCGGTATCAACGCACGGCGCCGTTCAACACGAGAACCGTTCGTTTCCGGAATTGGGGAAGTTTGGGAAGAAAAATTGATCGAATTAATATGCACCACCGTAGACGACCGGAGTCTGGCCATCATCGATCACGGGCGAGTCGCGACTCACCATCAACGGGAGGCAAAGATGGGCCAATGTAGCGTAATTAGCACCATCGATCGTCGATACGCCGAAGCATGGGGAAGCTTCATCCGTCCGAACCGGTCCAGCGGAAGGCGACCGAATCGAGAATGAAGATCACAAGTTCCGGGGTGAGGAGCTCTCGCATGGCGCGGGCGGGGAGAACGAATTTTTGCTTTCGGGCACAGAACACCTTAAAAGCCCGTGCGCGGCCCATTTGGCTCCACAGTTCAGTTCAACGGTTCATCGTTGAAGGAAGCTCCGCAGGAGGATCCAGGCGCGATCGCGATTTCGAGTTTGGCAAGCAGCAACACCATAAGGCGAGTGGAAGTTCCCACGGAACGCGGAACTGTTTGCGGAACCAAAGCGAATTCTTCGATCCATTAGCGCGTCGACGAGACAAACAAAGTGCAAAGTGCAAAGATGTGTAGTCGGGTGCGATTGGCCGGTTTGGTGCTTTTCGGTGCAGTGCTGGCGTACAGCCATGCGATACAGGTGGTCACGGAACCATCCGGGCAGGTGACCGTCGCCGAGGGTCAACAGAATGTCAACCTGCTCTGTACAGTCGAGGAACCGATGGATTTCTGCATGTACGTTCGCGGTCCTAAGGTCCTAAGACATCAAACATAGCATTCACCATATCCTTTCTTCTTCGGTACCTCGTTGGGCAGTGTTAAGGTCCCTGGAGCACCGGCCCCATTCGCCGCCAGTGACAAGCTTCCGGCTCCGGTCGAGGGTATAAGCTTCTACGGGCAAGGTTGGGCGAAGGGGTCGTGCGGCATCACGATCGACACGATCAAGGCGTCCCACGATGGACAGTTCGAGTGCACGGTGTCGGTGCGGGGCCAGACGTACAAGGGCCAGATCGACATAACGGTCTCAGGTGAAGGTTGCTACCGAGAAACACCTACCTTCCGCTACGTGACACTAGACCAGTCTTAACTGTGGCCTCGCTGTGCCATGTTTGTTTTAATTTCTTCTCCCCACACTCAAGCAGTTGCCCCCGAGCCGCCCAAGATCGAGCTGGCGAGCAACGTGGACAGCAGCAACGGTGAGTTCGAGTTCGGCAAGAAGGTGACGATGCGCTGCGTCTCGCGCAATGGATGGCCAGGTGCGAAGCTGTCCTGGTATCTGGATGGCGTGCGACTGTCCGAGGACGTGGGGGCCGAGTTCGCGGAGACGTCCAACCGACGGACCACGGTCCAGCAGACCTACAGGCGCGCGATCGCCGTCGAGGACAACCGGAAGAGTGTGACGTGCCGTGCGGAACATCCTGCCTACCCCGGCGGCTTCGTGGAGACGAGTTTGCCGATCAAGCTGCGCAAGGGTGAGTGCCAAATGCAGGGTGCATCCTCTATGGGTCGCTTACTAACGAACGAAGTGCAACCTGTTCGATGTTTCCTTCAGTTTACACCAACGATAAGCCGGTGGTGCAAAAGGAGGCTCTGACCGAGAATATCAAACCGCGTCCGCCTCAGCTGACCGTTTCGAGCGATGTCGAGCAGCAGAACGGAGCGTTCAAAGCGGGCAGCAACCTGGTGGTACAGTGCGTCTCGAAGGATGGTAACCCTCCGGCCGGCTTCCTGTGGTTCCTCAGTAAGTACACGATTTACAGTGGGGATGATCTCATTTCCGAGGTATGCAAATTCAGCCCCGTTAGAAGACCCCATGGTTGAAGGCCATTGCGTATATTTGGAGACCAGATGTCTTCCATGATTGTAAACACACTCACGAGACCTTGAGGAATCCATAATTTACCAATAGCTCTGCCCGGCGCTCTGTTCTCAAATAAATTAAATCTTGACATTTATTCTCGTACGCCTAAACTTAGCTAACCCTTATCATCTCTCCCTCGCCTACAGACGATCAGCTGATCTACGAAGGCCTTTCCGCACCGTTCATTAGCCGCAACTTCCGGGGCAACACCGTTCAGCAGACGCTCCTGTACAAGCTGAAGCCGTCCGACCACGGCAAAACGCTCCTCTGCAAGGCGCGCCATCCGGAAGGAAGCCAAGAAACGCGGCTGAAAATCAATACGTACAACTAAACGTCGCCCGTCCAGCACGCAGCTAAGCTCTCTCTCTATCTGTCTTGCGCCGTGATTCGCAACAGCGAAGACACAAACCGGTACAACCTGATTCAGTCAAAAAGCCTTTTCTAACGCACGTAACGTGGCTACTTCGTGGACGATCGGTAACTCCATGTCCGTTACTATTGCGTTACAATTGTAACGGGGCGATCGCGAACCGTGACATGCGAAAAAAAAAGAAAAACAAAAGGAAGGTTCCATCACGTTGATTGTTGGTTTAATTATTTGGCACTTTATCAAGTATTAACTTATCTCAAAATGTGTGCACATTCATGAATAAAGAATGTTTTTTTACGAAGAACAGCATTTGATTGATAAAAGACAGCCGAAAATTACTTGGAAAAGAATGTTCATAAAGCGTTACCCTGTCGCGTTATGTTGCGTGGCGTTATTCAAAGGCATTTCAGTGTTGCTTGGCCGTTATTCGTTAGAATTTGAAAATAATTTCATGTAGCGTGTATGAGTGCAGTGGGGGCCAAACCTCAACTTCCAACTACGGTTAAAGAATTACCGTTTCTAGGTTAGTCCGTGCACGGAATGGGGCACACCGAAATCCATAAAACGCGGCCATTCTGGGAATAATTATTATTGTTTCATTTGCTTTGCAGCCCGTGCGGCCGGCGTTCGGTATTCGCAGAACCGCAGTTCTCTTTTGCAGGCGTGTGCCGATATATAACGGGGCACAAACATAGAAATGTAATTGCTTTAACAATGATAGAAAAAAAGGCAATGACGGATTTTCCTCCCGCGCGATTCACCTCAAATGGCATTCGCTCACGAAAGTTTGTCGTTCGGGTCCAGGTACTTAAACATTCGAAAAAAAGAAATCGCGTGTGACTTCATTTGAATTGCCCTTCTTTGCCCATCCCATGCTTGTATTGGGGCGTACTTGTTTGCCGCGGACTTGAACTTATTTTGACATCGAAGTCATAGAACAAAGCTCCAGCGCGAACCTTCGTCTTTTTTACCTTTACGGACCACGGGAAGCCCAAGACGAACACGCCCGTCGGTTCTTGCCTCTTCAGCGTTCGCTTCAGCTTCAGGTTTGTATTTTCTTGCCCATTATGTTTGGCCCCAGTCATTCTTTCCCGTTCTTCTGCGCGGATCTCTTGCCGGACGTTTTCCTGCAGTCCTCTGGACGCCTTCGTGGGCTTTCCTGCTTCGTCTTCGTCTTCTCTCCTTCTGCTTGGTGAACCTTTTTTCCTCCCTTTACGCAAACAGAACCCCGACTTGTAGGTAACGACTGCCCCTCGCGCCTTCGTGACCACATTTTCGGACCCCTAAATGGGCCTGAAAGTCACTCAAGCATAGAAAGAAAACATAAAACGTTCGTGGCCGGTGGTGCCGCAGAGGGAGAGAAAAAGTGGGTGGGGTGCACATCGTGGGCTATGCTGGTCCGTTCTCCGCAGTGAGCCAACTGACCCGAAACCGGCTGTGTGTGTGTGTGTGTGTGGACCGGACCCCAGCGAATCCGATCCCAAACTTGGCGCACCAAAAAAACGCCTGGAGCTAGCTTGCATCGTCTCGGTAACGGTCAAAATGATTTGTTCCATCGATCCCCCAATAGCTGGTAGTCGTCTGGCGTGTGTATGTTGTGTATGCTGTGTGGTTCACATACAGGCCTCCATTGTGGAGTGGAGCCTCGCCGAAAACCAGTTTCGCCCCTTGCCGGAGTCGTGCCTCTGCCGCAGACGTGGGGCCCCCATGAAGTCCTTCCCTCCCGGTACCAACGTGCAAGGATTCCCCTGGGGCCTCCGGGGTCGATCATAAATCGCGGCCTCGCCGAAGATCGGTGAGGCGATCGAGTGTCGATGCTGGCATAAATGCCAAAACCCCGGGACCGAGAGATCGTGCCGTGCATCTTGGGGGTCGTTTAATTTTCCATTGCAAAACAGAAACACGATCCTCGAGCGTCGGGTGCAGCAAGACTGCATCCCCCTTTCCACTGTTTGTGTTTGTGTGCTTCGCCAGCATACGAATCCATGCTCGAGCAGGGCACAAATTGGCATCCATGTCTCTCGCTCTCTCTCTCTCTCTTCTTTGTCTCGCCTAATTCGTCCGCGGCCCTCTTGGCCGTTTCTTGCTATGCTGCACCCTTTTGCGATCAGCTCAGTAGAGCCGTGCCGATTCCGGAGTGAGAAGTCAAAAGTCTTCAGAGTATCCGAGAATTAGAGATTCCGAGATTCCGAGTGGCAGAACACATTCACCTGCAATGTAATATATTAGAAATATAAGACTATAGTACGTAACATGTTGCCAGCCTACCTTTACTTTTAAGTGCAGCTTGTATTTAATTCAAGACGCCCATTTGCAATGTTCAAAACAAACTTTTAGGGCTCCTAAAGAGGGTCTCTCGTTAGGAGCCTAGCAAACTGTTGACAGGAACGCCATTCGGACAAACTCTAATGTCCTTTATTTGACACAAACTCTTCATTCATATTTGCCCGTTGTTACTCTCCAATTTGGAAGGACACCATTGTGCCTTTTGTAGGTAATTGTATACCCATAAACAAGCATCCCTCAACCGGCCAGGGAACATTTGACTCATCGTTTGGACACCTTTCCCCACTCGGGAACAAGCGCTGGAGTCTCCGCTGTTGCAGTTCTTCGGGTGTGTGCGGGGCGCGGTCTCAAACACAACTCCAAACGAAGCGCGCGCGAGGTCCACGCAGTCCATACACAATACACAATACCAAAGCGTGGCGGCTCGCGGTTGTATTGGGTTCCGCGCACATCGCGTCTTTCGTTTGCCCGCGCGCTACACGTTGCTACCTGTTGTGCCAACGCGTTGCCGAGCCATCAGGGGGCGCGTGTATGTGTGTGTGTGTGCGTGTGCTCCGTGAATCGGTCAGTGTTGGTGGTGAAAATAGAAAAGTGTTGGAACGGAACGGGCCCCGAACAAGAGAACAAAGCGCGATAATGACGAAAGAGCAGGTGGTGTGGGCAGAGGAAGCGCGACGCTTTCGCGGTATATAGTTCGAAGCCACACTGTTTCCCTCTCGCACTCGCACCCGCACCTTTTCTCTTTCCATCGTTCGCCTATGGATGGTTGGAGTACAGACAGACCTCCATCTAAAACCCACGAGTTCAACACTACTACTACATATCTTGCAGCAAGCCGCGGGTCATAACCTTTCCCGTTTTTTTTCCTGCTCCCTGCCTGCTCCAGAACCCAAATCCCTTCGGAATGGTATTGGGGTTCTTGTTATTGGCATTTTCCTCGCCGCTTTTGGCGCGCCGTCATCGGGATCGGGAAATTCGGAAACACGTTCGTTCTGGACCCAAGGAAGTGTATTTCTTTCGGGGAAAAATAAAATATCATTATTGGGGTAATTCGAAGTGCAAAAAGGTTCCGTGTAGGAAGTCGGGGGGGGGGGGGGGGGGGGGGGGCAGTATTGATTTTCGTACGCCTTTTGATACCCATTCCCTCCATGAACAAGTCCCTGGAAGGGAAAGAATAAGCAGAAAAGAGGGCCACCCCGTAACAATCGTAATCGACCGATGCAAACCGCATGGAAACGCGGTGCATATGAGTCAGCCTTGTTGTGTGCAAAACGGGAACGACGCTCGCGATGACGACGCTTTCTCTGGAACCGTTTGTCTTTTCCTGTTTTTGTATATTCTCACTCGCTCACCGCCAGCGGCTCACGATTAACTCACTGTACACTGTGCCCCCCCGCTGGACAAACAAAAAAAGGGGGCTATCTACGTGCGTGTACGTGAATGCATACAACGGCAGCGAGAGCGCTTGGAGAAAAGGAATAAAATAAACACGTAATCGAAACGAAACGAAAAGAAAAAAAAAACGAAACGACTTGCGTTTTGGTTTCCACCGTCTCGCGTTACCCGCGACGCGCCGCATACACTTCACCGGTACGGTGCTGGTGTGCGTGACCGGCGACAATGCCCATACCCACAAAAACCCACACTCACACGTGTCTACGGTCGCGGCTCCAACGCGGTGGGCAACGAAAGCGGCTCGATCGCGCTCGAAGCTTCATTCCGTTGCGCGACGTACTCACGGTCGGTCGGTATCGTTTCGCTGATTGACAGTTTGGTTGTTCTCTGTGGTGCCGGTTAGTTTTCCTCTTGTGCTTTTTTTTGTTTTGTTCCTTCCACCCCCAAGCTTTTCCTGATCGCTTTTCGATTTGTGCCCCCTTTTCTCCGCGCGGTGTGTGAAGACGTGTCCGGTTGTGAAGAGGAGCGCTTTTCGAAAACATCTACACACCTGCGAGGTGTGAGCTGCCGGTGAGAGAGCAGAAGTGAGAATTTTATCGATCGTGAGAAGCAGCAGCAGCAGCATCCAGCCATCCTTCTCCTCCAATTCGGCGCATCTCGATCGCTTTTTGGAAAAGGCCGAGAAAAATCTGCCCAGAGGCTCAACAAGTGGGAACTCCTCGCACACGGGAGTGAGGCCGGTCCAGTTTTTCCTCGAACGGACACGTAAGGACAGGCGTACTGTCCTTGTCCAACGCGTGGTCAGGTTGTGTTGGTGTGATCTGGTTCGGCAGAAAGGATTACTGGAAGCAAAAATTAAAAGCGTTCGAAGGAAAAACGGAAGACAAAAATCGCAGCACCGCACGCGAGTGAGGAAGAAGTCGACCAGAACCAGCATAATCTGCATTACAAAACAACGAAAAAGCCGGTTAATGTAATCTCCCCCAGGGGTGCGGGGGGAACCGTCTAGCTTTCCTTTTCCCGGTCCCGGTTCGTTCTTGTGGGGGGTTTTTTTTTGTTTAATCGTAAAAATATTTGTTTAGGCCGCCACCTTCGGCGTGTTGCTGGCACATTTTGGTTTTCGCTCCTTCAAGAAGCCAACGGCAGCGACGAACGCCTTCCGTGTGACCCGGTTAAACCGGTTCCAGTAAAATCCATGGACCGGTTGGGATTGCTTTTTTTTTTCTCTTCTTGTGTTTGTTTGGCACCACCGACGGGTGGTGGGTGAAATAGTAATCTGAATAATTTAGGAGATAGTAGCACCCGGATAATTGCCCTCCAAGGGCTTCCGTTTTGGTTTTTGCGGGTCCTCGTGGTGGTGTTGTGGCCTTATTTAAATAAAACTCCCGGAGTTTCTTTTTGTTTTTTGCCACCTTCTTCATCCCTTCGAAGAAAACGGAAGGTGGAAAAGGAGATTGTTTAGGTCGTCGGGTTGCGGACGCGAACAAGTCAAACACACTCCTTTTTCCTCCCCAGCCCCAAGTTGGCCACACTAAGTGGCGTTTAGTTAATGTATCTTTCTTTCACCCCTCTAGTTTTTCGCTCGTTACGTGAAGAAGAGTTTCTAGTTTGGCTTTGGAGTGTTTGGTTTTTCATTGGTGAGGTGGAAAAGAAAACGGAGTTTCCTTCGAGCGAGAGCAGTGTGTTACGCAACAAGAAGGAGAAGCACGGTGGAAAAGCACCGCGGGTCAGTGTGGTGATGTGGTTGATGTGCTCGTGATTTCTCGAGAGCCTCTGACATAATCTTCAAGTTAGCGTGCGATAATCTCTTTCGCCCCCGTGTCGGGTTTTGTGGATCGCGCGCACCGATCGATCTAGGGGAAAATTCTACCCGAAAAGCTCTCGCAACTCAATGTGCCGTGGCGTGTTACGTGGCGTTGTGATTTCCTGTTGAAGCTGAAGTAAGAAGACGAAAAGCCTCATTTCCTCGAGGTGGTGAAGTGTTGTCCGGGAGCGGAGAAGAAAATAAATCAACGACATCCGAGAAGGCATCCCTCGGCTAACAAAAACCCCACCGATCGAGGCGTTAGATAATTAATGAGTTCGAAAATGCAAACACTTTTCCTGACCAGTCTGCTGGCGGCGTTCGCTGCGTTCACAGGTAATTATTGGACATTTGTTTTGTTTTCCTTACCATCTCCTGCTCTTCCTGCCTTCCATTTTGGGGTCCACACTTTCCCGTGTCTTTATGTATCCGTGCTGCATCGTGCATCGTCATTTTGCCCTGTCAAAAACCTTCCCTTTCGTAGTTCTAATGCCGTGGTTTTGTTCCTCCGGCCAACGAGTTTTCACCCCCTTCCCCCTTTTCTACGATTGTTTGTTTCACTATTAATGATAAACTTCCGGGACTGTGAGATAAATTATATCGGGCTCCCGCGTCGTGTCCCCTGGAAGGGAAAAAAAAGAAAACCCTCTTCGCCCGAAAACAATCATGATAATCCCACCGGGCTGCTTCTTCTTTCCATTTTGATCAATCTATCTGCGGTGGATGGAAAACTTAATGAAAATTAAGTCCCAAAAGTTGCTCGGAAAAGATCCCGACACCGAAACGAACGGGTTTGGTTTTTGTTCGTATATGTAAATGATCACGAGATAAGGGAAAAGGAAATCGTCAGGGAATGAAATGAAGAAGATATACTCCATACATTCCGCAGCGTCTTGGGTTCGTTAGAGGAGAGAATTTTATGCGTGATAAATGATCCAACAGCAATTGTCTTCGTCTTCAGCGTTAGGATTGATCATAAGATTCCCGAGCCGTCGAGGAGAACGTCTGTGGAAGTTTCGAGATTGAAGTAGCAGCAGCTTCTCCTTGTCGTCAATTATCACCCTTGGTCAGATGACGGTTCCTTCGGACGCGTGCTAATTCGGGTGACTTGCTCATACCGGAGGAGAGTCGCCAAGCAAACACGGGAGCATTAGCAAGCAAACACATTCGATCACAAGATTCCCCAAATGATAAAATATCTCCACGCCTTGTCGTAAAATGGGTACCTTCACCTGGAACTCCTCGTTGCACGATTGGATTTTCCTTCCCGAAGGTTGAATTACCTAGAAAGAAAGAAAGAAGATGTGATAAGGTCATAAATTTATTGTGCATTCTTTCACGCAAGAAAAACATCATCACTTTAGAAATGTGGTTTGCTAAAGAAGGAGAGATGTTTATAGGCTAAATTTGAAGCGTTTCTTCTTCAGAAACTCTTCTAATGGAATGCGTGAAAAGTTGTAAAACAGGATCAACGTATCACACAGATTCCCGTGCGAGCCCTTTTGAGGAGTAGATTGTTGTTGACTTTCGTGTCGCCTATGCGATTCAATTGGAAAAGTTCTGGGTGTCCAATCATCGCCGGTAATGTTGCCCGTGAAGAGTCTTAAGCGTTACATTTCTAATGGTAGGTTTGCTCTTTTTACACTCATATCCCACCATAATTACCAGCTGTTCGTGTTAAACTCCTCCCGTTTATTACCGCTTATAGCTCGTCCGGGAACTTCAGGAACGATTTTCCAAACATGTCAATCCAACGCAAACGTGTCTCGAATGGGAGGGAGCAAAACCAAAAAAAAAAGCGCGTCCAGCGGCGTCTGTCGTCTCGCACGATCACGTCGGGACGATAAAAGTTAATCTGGTTCTTTTTTTTGTGTGTCTTTGATGACGCTGGGGTCATAAAATGCGTCTCCGGTATACGCTGCGAAACGATTTTCTGCCTTCATATCCACGACACTCCCGGGAAGACTTGCGGCGAGCGAATCGTGTAATGCTATTAGCCGAAAGTGCTTGCCCAGAACAACAGCAATCGTGTTGAACATGGCCTAACATGATACGACGATGTGTGTGACCACCGTATTAAACATAATGAGAAAAAAATGTTCTCAGAAACCCAGAGACTCGCATGGGCGGATGCCACAGGAACCATATGAAGTTTTCTTACTTTCATCCAGATTTTTGGAAACCCGTAAATCCGCAAAAGCTGGAATACATCCACGGTTCGAGAAAACTGAGTAATTCAGTGAAGCTAATTTTGAGGGTTAAGAATATCGCACACTCCTGTCCAAGCATGTTTTAACGGTTTGTGATTCATATGTTTTGGATCGCCATTAATAACGGTCCTTTTCTCACTCGTCTCTTTCTCAATGCTAGCTCGCAATTAAATTTTGAACAATCAGCAGGCTGCAGCAGCGGTGGCACATTTTCACGGCCATCGGGTTGTGTTTTCAGTTGGATTTATTTGTTTTCTTCTGTTTTTTTTTTGCGCGTTACCCATATTTTGCTTCTCTGTACCTGCCGTTTTGGGAACCTTGCACTCTTGGGGTTGGGGTTTCAAAATGTGATTCCCTCCCGTATCACGCAACACCGGCTGTTCGGAATTGGGTTGTTTGGGTTTTATTTTGCAAATTTCGGCAGATTTTTTTTTCGGCCCCACAAAAGTTCGCATGAAACCCCGAACCGGCTTATTGTGGAACCACGTACTCGTCAACCGCTTAAAGGCGTGTTCTGAGGGACAAGCAAAATATATTAGGACACCACCGTCGTTTTGAAAATAGGCATATTATTTTTGTTTTATCTTTATTCACCAAGGCCCCCGAGGAAAATGCAAAAAAATTAAATAAAAAGGAAAACATAAACCTCTTTCAAACATTGCGTGAGTCACATAACTCCAAAACGCCAGGCTTTGCAGAAAACCTTTTTTTTTCTCTTTCGTCCGAAGGACTGTGGGGTTGCTTATACCATCGTGTATACTTGAGTCGATAAGAAACCATTGACGGGCACGTTTCCGAGGTTGTGTGCCAAATGCGCACGTTCCGCCGTCCGTCGGTGCAGTATTTCCTCGTCGGGTTGTCCTCGTTTTGAAATTTTCAAAATTGCGTGCCCCTGTCCTGAAAATTAGGTAATGTTGTTCCTCCAATATCTCTTAATCCCAGACGCCGACGAGAAAGGGAAAACATACGATTTTCCACACAAAAATTACCTGTTTTATTTGGGACCTCCAGTTCCAGTTTCTTCGAGACTTTAAATCACGAACATTTTACGATCTGGGTTCGAAGTCTGCAAAACATTATTATTGTGCATGATTATGGAAAACATGTTTGGTCATGAAAGATGGCTCATTAGTTTTTCCTATTTTACCGTTTTCTGTTGCTACGTCGTCACCCGTCCATGATCACTCCATGGATTTTTCACACATACAAAACTCTGTTGGAAAAATAAACTTGCACAAAGCAACCAAACTTCAAAAAACCTCGTACCGATGCTGGTGTCATCGTAATGTATGGCAACCATATGGAAAATGCATGCAAATGAATGTCGTTTGCCGAAGGGCACGCGTGATGGGAAATGAAAAATAGGAATGTGCTGGAAAAACAAAACACGGGGCACATATTAGTTCCTCGTTTTCCTCCCCGAGTTCGCGCGAGTTGTTTTCCCTCGATCGCTCTCCTGGCCGGAAATGGTAGAATTTTCCAGACATTCAATAATGCTTCCATCATCTACGGAGGGGGAAAATGGCTCATGACCTCACGACACGCGCCGCATTCAACTGATGAGTCAACGTCTCAAAGTGTTTCTGTTTCTGTCTTCGTCCAAACCCTTGGACTGCATTCGGTTGGTAAGAGGGGGAGGTCCGCGTCACCGCGTGGATGCAGTTGCGCGGGAAAAGAGTATTGTGCCTCGGTTCGAGAAAACGCCGAGGCACAGTGAAAATAAATCTTAACTTGAATCACGACACCTCGCGGCGGGGCCAAGGCTAAGAACGAAATAAAAATAAATTACAATCCAAATGCCGTCATCGTCGTCGCCGCGCGAAGAAGAAGCGTGGCGCGATCTTTTGCCACCAACACTCACACGAATCAAGGCACGATCACGACTGATCCACCAACACACACATACACAATTACCGTGAAAAGTGGAATGGAAGAAAACCGATGAAGCTGCGCTGGCTTCGCAGCAGCACGGATGAAAATTCAGAGTCCGGCCGTTAAATGCTCAGACACGGGCGGTTTAAAGTTGAACGCGAGCGAATGTGGGCGCAAAGGGCAAAGCGAGAGGAGTGAGAGGAGGCTAGCTTAAGGTGAAGAAAAAGAAAAAAAAACCGGCTTCGAACCACCTCCAGAAGAGAAAGTTCGCGTTGCAGTAACAAACGGAACGAAGCGAGAAGCAAAGAAGCAGAAGAAGGAAAGAAAAAAAATGGAAGAAACATAAACCCGCGGGTTTGAGAAATATAAGAAAAAAAAGAAAAAAAAAGTGAACAAAAACGGGTTTTGAGCTGGCCGCGTCGTTGAAATCGTTTGAACCCGCGTCCGTCTCGCGTGTCTGCCTGGTTCTTCGTGGATTCCTTTCTTGTCTTGTCTTTGCTCTCCATCTCGCTCGCACACTACTGTCCAGTTTAAGTCGAGGAACAAGAAATAAAAAAGGATCGAAGACGATCGTGAATCCGGAGGGCGAGAAAAACGCCAACCGAGAACAAAGCGGCGACGATCGGACGGAAGAAAGATGGGACGGACGCGAGATGAAGATGATGGTTGCTATGGTTGGAAGAAAAAAAAAAAAAACGTTGGCACGTAGTGAAAGGGTCAAACGCGGAGGTACGAAGACGAAGAACGGAGCACAGAATAAGGGAGAAAATGAAGGAAGAACGAAGGGAAAGATTCAGGAGGAAGATAAGTAAAATTGGCGCGCGCTCGGGCAAGAGAAAATTTAAATCTCCACTTCGTTTGACCGCTCGATAAAGACATGGACCCGTCACATGCGTAGGCAGGCCAGGCACGCACGGAAGGAGAACATTTTTGACGACGAGAAGACGACGGCGACGGTTTCTAGTTGCGTCCGCGCCTTCGTTCGTTCCCGTTTTCTCCCTGAAGGGCGGGCGGTAGGATTTGTTTTATTAGGCTCTTAGTTTTGCTTGATTTTAATTTTTTTTTCTTCCATCCCTGGCTACGTGTCAAACTGTCAGTTGAAACACAAAAACCGGAACCGAACGTAGGGAACAACATCATTTCACGCCACGATGTGGTGCAGATGAAGAAGAAGGAGCGCTGCGAATCGTGGACGCGAAAGAAACCCCAGACTCTTCTCAGCTAAGGGTGTTTTTTTCTTTCATTATTTCATTCTGGTGGGAGGAAGAAGCTCAAGAAATCGTTCTCGGCGCGACGACCGGTTGTCGCGACGATGAACTCGTCAAGAAACCATCTCCGGGGTCGTGAGGTTGTACTGACTGCAAACTGAATGCGCACCGAATATAGCGTTGGTGGGTTATTAAAAATAAATAAATCTAAAATTTACACAAATGGACAGAAAATGTTTAATCCAAAAAATCAGATAACAGCTTCCATAATTGAAATATGTAAGACCTTGGATGCAAAGAAGCTAGATGATCCAGTACAAATTCAAACTTATGATGGAATCGTAAAAGCACCATAATGAACAGGGGAAAATATTGTTTGTCTTAAGGAATCTTTCCTCTGACTTCAATTAACGTTACCCAGACTTTTCAATGCACTTTGGGTCCGTCAATTCGAACACTTTAAATCCTGCTGTCGACGCCTTCGAAGATCCAGACCTTCGTTAAATAATTAAAAAGACAAAAACTAGGTCGCAAATCTTTCGGGCAACCTTCCCTGCCCGGGGACTGGCTGGCGCCTCCGCCGGTTTAGGGACTTCACCACGCCCTTCAGATTTTCGGTCACTCGTGCCCCGAAAGTCAACTGCTTTCCCGTAAGGACACCGAAACCGTCAGCAGTTTGTGTGTGTGTTTTGCTTCTGTTTCCCTACCCCCAAAACCACGGGTAGGGAGATGCTCCTAGTTTGGCCGTGCGCTCCTAATTAGGGCGAGTGCATTTTCTCTCCCGTCCCGGGATTGCTTGTCGCGTCTCCGCTTCCGTGGGTAAAATATCGTGCTAATAATAATATGGCGCAGAAAGGACAGCAGGTCGTCAAATTTGGTCCGTCGAGGGAACGGCGAGGGAGATCGGCGATCGAACCAAAAAAATAAAAATAAACCACAAAGGAAGAAAGGACGGCGCGCAGGATACTCCACCGGTCATTAACCCACGGGCGGTAATGGGACGCGACGGATTTGGTAATTAGGTTCATTTTAACGGATCGCGTCCAGCGTGGCCGGCGGGGGAGTTTTCCGGTCCCGGGAAACCATCGGGACATCGGGGCGCGCCTGTTGTGTCCCGTGTGGTGAGGACTCATAATCGGTCGATTTTTCGTTCGGAGCGAGTGACCGAAATTTACCGCTCGATGACGTTTCTCCGGGAACCGGTGCATGTGTCTGGTGAGGGGAGGGTTAATTATTGCCATTATGTAAATTTCGAACCGGATAAACTTGGTGAGCTCAGGGTGATAAAAAAAACCCGACGAAAACCCGCGGACCGGCTGGCTGGGAATGGTTGTGGTATGGCGATTTGAATAAATTTCACTTTCAATGGGATGGGATTTTATTCTGCTTGTGCCAAAACAAATCCTCCCTGTTCACGACGGGTTAGTTAATATTTTTCCTGTTAGTTAATATTTTCCAGACGGTTTATAAACAACACGCACCATGAGAACCTCCTTTAACGTGCAGGATTCCAAGTTTTAATCTTATCTCACCCATCGCCCGATAACCACGCATAGTTCTTCGTTACTTGCCACACACACGAAGTACCCGCCCTAGGGAGATCTGACCTTCCGCGGAATGCCATATGGAAGGTCGGGTCGGTGTGTTCACTGTTCACGAAACCTATTACGAGTTTTTAGCATCTTAGCTCACCCCGGCGCGCAAACGTAACATGAATCATCAGCAACTAGTTAGCGAGCGATAACTTGGCGATGCACTAAAGGTTTCGTCACGCACACACAAACTAAGTGAGGCTTTTTTGTGCGCTTCTAGCTGACTGGATGCACACTAACCGGTCAAGGAGAGTTAGAAGGTATGCCAAAGTAATAGGCAATTACAAGCAACTCCCCGGTCCGTTTGTATGATGACTAATGGGACATATTTCATTCTCGGAAAAGGTTGCCGACAGGTGATTCATTGAGTAGCTTGCATTGTAATTCTTGCGTGATGGAGTTGTAAATAAGTCGCAAGAAAAAGCTGAGCTGATTCAACGCTCAAGACAATCTATTTTACAGTGAAGCCTTTGCGAAAATATTATGAGTGCAACTAAGTTCAAAACCAGGTGCATCATACTTACAGGATTAGTTGCGCAGGAAGTTGCGCTATAGTCAGAATCTTAAAAAATATGTGACAGGTCCTTAAAAACACCTGTTGTTATGACTCGATCTTACCTCACAATTCCTCGAGGAGTTCCTAACATGCCGATACTGAAAGATGATTGTTAGATAGTGCCAGGTAGCAGTAACAAAAACTACTTCCGCAGACCCTAATGCTTCTGTAGATTCAGAGATATACCTTGCTAACAAATCTCAGAACTTCCCACATATCGCCCTGGATGTAGCCTTATCGATCAACGGGTGGAAACAAATCGATATTCAAAAGCAACAAAGTTCTAAACGTGGAAATTATTTAACAGCCGGAACATACCTCAGGCCTCCACCTCACAGTCACTTCCATCCCACCGTTGGCGGTGTGACTGATGGCTACGGACTGCGAACTATTCCCAGCAGTCTCTCTCGCAGCAGCACAGTAAATAATTTTTGCATACGCCCCGATCCAACTCTGCACCCTGCCCTTGGATCCACCTGCCATTTAACGGTGACGCTTGAGCGGAAACGCTTGCAACACACCGACTGACAGCTCGAACAGCTTCTCCCCTCGGGTTTCCAACCCGGTTGAGTGACAGGCTCACTTGTCAGCTGGTGTGTATTATCGATGCACATTTACTCCTATGTTTCTCCTCCCCCCACCCACACAACACATGATGGTTCCGTTCTTGTGGCTCCGGGTTTTTAAGCGGTGATGCCCACACTTGAGCAGTAAAAGGCGCTCGAAAAGGGTTGGAAGGGTGTACTCTGCGGGTACTAAATGAAAAAAAAAAAAAAAACTGTCTGCCACCAAATCGCGAAACTGCAGCGGAAAACTAAAAACTCCCCCTTCCGTGTTTTACTTTCTAGATTTTATTCATTCCGAAAAATGGCATGCCAACGATATGGGCTACTGCGTTTTGCCTCCATCCAATTGTTTCATCGGGAACAGTGCGCATTTTATTGGCTTTGGAGGGAGGGTATGTGGGTGTGGGTGTTTGTGTTTGTAGCCCTGCTACTCTTCGCAATTGCAGGAATTTTAGTTCTCGTTTTTCATGCGCGCCTTTGCGGCAGTGGTGAATCTGTGATTGAGAGGTGTTTATTTTGGATTTTTCGCATTCTGCCCCCTTTCTTTTGTGTTGCCCTTTTGGGGCGGCTGTGTTAGCTTGTTTTCTCCTCCCTTTTCCGGGTTTCGCACAATTCTCCTGATTCCAGACGAACTGAATTTTATTATTAGAACCGCCAGAGTCTGTCCAATGATACTCAGGGGAAGTAAAAAAAGGTGCACAGGCGAAAGAATCGCTTCCGTTCGAGCGTGTCGGGCGTTCGCTTATTCATTTTTGCTTCTCTGGGCCTCTTTTTGGGTTTTGGGCCCATTATTTCGCGAAAGTAGTGCTGGAAATTGAACACTACACTACTGTTTGTTCGCGGGTGTGACATCATCATCCATCCATCAATCCATCCATTCCTTTTCGTCTCAGTGTTCTTTTTCGGTTTTGTTGCCTAGTTTTTGCCTCCTCCCATCGTAATTCCGCGCCCGGATGATGATGGTGCGTGTTTGTTTCGCGGTATTGTTCGCTCGCGTTAACTGTCAAACGCGTTCTTAGTCCTCCCGTCGGGTCCAGGGAGGTGGTTGTTGTCGCGTGTGCTCTTCTGCTTCTTCCCGCTTCTTCCCACATCGCTGGAGCATCAGGTTACGACGGTGAGGTTAGGTTGCGTGTTGAAGGAAGTGGTTGGATGTGGTGGCGCCACGTACGGTGGTTCTAAATACCAAAAACACACGTCATCGTCAAGTCCCGCGAAAACCGTTCCTGATTTTTTTGTGTTCCTCTTCCCCGACCGGAGGGTGGCTCATTAATATTCTTTCGATGTACACATGCAGGTTCCCATTGTGCCCTTTCTCCTTCTCCACTCTATCGCTCTTTCTCTCCTCCCACTCTTTTGAAGAACAATATGCGCCACCAGCGTCGAGGCGCAAAAAGTACCGTTTCGAGGCGCATTCAAATAAAGGCCAATGGTGCATGGTGTGACTATGGTGGACAGAACATTTGAAATTTCACCAGTAGATCACTGAACTAGTGCTGCATGAGAAAATCCGTGCCGTACTGTGCAACATTATCCCCTCCCTCGATTCAGTTGTTGTTCTTTCCGTGTGTCGGAAAATTGTTTTTTCTGTCCAACGCTCTACTTTACTACTTATCTGATTGATGGAAGCGGATGGCGACATGGATGGTGCGCGTGTCATGGTAGGATCGATTTTTGCCCTAGGCCAATGTACGAGTAGTCATGGTTTCCTTTTTTTGTGTGTAGTTTTTTTGTTTTGTGCAACCGAGAAATCAACTATTAATGATCATGCATTTTGTTCTGCAGTCCTGACTTTTTCCAATTACTTATACGAAGATTATCATTGCTTTCTTTAGCCTTTTATGATTTATGTGGCTATTCCTTTTGTTAAAAAGTTTATAAAATGTCTCATTGAATTTCATTGAAAATAAGTCTTATTTGAAATATGACAGCCTTAAAGGTTGAACCACGAACTCAACCACAGAATCTCTCCAAATTGCATGGGTTCCATCCAACTTGTGCCTAGAACCTAAAATTTCAAAAGCCTATAACTTCTAAACTAACCTTCTAAAATTTGGTTAGGCTTTAAGAGTTCTTGTTTAGGCTTCTGAAGCATGATCTTAACTAACTTTAGGGTCAATTGCAATATGCTCCAATGTTGCACTAGTGTAACATTTTTGGTGCCGTCCAGGGCGTTGAGACCTCTATTAATCATTTACTTTAGGTCTTCTGTCTATGGTAGCTTAGGACCCCGTTTAGTAAGTTTTAAGAAATTTTACTGGCCTCCCCAATGGACTAGATTTTAACATTAGGAATGACAACGCCAGACGTTTACTGAGCTTTAGGATTTCTACTCATTTTTAAACTTGCATTTTTCCCAATTTTTATGTAGGCCCCTGGGTCAGACAGCGTAAGAATCAATACAGAGTAAGACACAACATAAGTTGCAAGAAATCTTGTATGCGAACGTCGTATTACGTGGTTTTACCGACGTCGGACTAACGCTACCTCCATCTTCATCGACAAAAGTCACCTTTCCGGCTGCGCGTTTTGCGTGGGAAAGTTGGATGTATGCATGTGGGTTGGTGTCACGACCTCCCACCGCGGGCTTCCTTCCCCGCTCCTCGTATGCATTCGGAATGAGGAAACACCTGCGGAAAAGTCGTTGATGGAGAAAGAATGATGCTCCAGCGCACGACGACGAACGGCTGTGCCACCTGTATGCTTCAGGTTTTTTTTTGTTCCTCATTTTCTATTCCTCTTCCTCGTAGTATCCATCCCATACCATTCCCTTCCGTAAACACACCGTGTGCGCGGCGAGGTCTTATCCGCGAGGGAAACCGTCGGACCCATGTGTGTTGGCAAGGTGTGAATCGTTGCACACAAACCAAAACCCACCCCCCACGTCCGTCGGTCGTGTTTGTACCGGCGTTGCTCCACCGTCGGCGACTTTACTATCAAACGGTGCATGCCCGCGCGAATGTTTGGCTTCTGGCGCAACAGCAAGAGCAGCCGCACGAGGAGATAGAGTAATCGCGCACGATAAGATATAAATACTTATCGGAGGGCAAAAAGCGGGACATCCAAAGGTATTCGTGGCAGTAGAACAGCGGTAGGTGTTGGTGTCTGGTCTTTCGCGTGCTTTGGCGGGGCAGAATTTACTGGGTTTTTTTTCTCCTATGAACCTCTTGAACATACCTCGTGCCTTTTCGAACACACACTCTATCGGGTTGATAACGAGACGATTGGCTGGGCTGGCATTTGCAGGCGGAAAGAGGGAGCAGGTTGTTGCTTTCTTTCTCTGCTATGTTCGCGCATTTCAACGCGGCTCCGAAGGGTGCAATCGAATACCGGATGCATCAATGTGCGCGTAATTAAGGCGATAGAAACCGAGCAATGGCGACCTACGGTAAAGAAAAACAAACAAGCAACCAGCTTCACAGCCTTCTTGAGCGCCGGAATGGGCAACGTGTGTTGGGTGTGCTAGCAAAGGGGGGGTTGATGGTAAAGGGACTGGTTTCGGGTTGCATATACAAAACGCGTTTAGCATGGTGCTCCCTTCCCCGCAGCCCGACGCCATAACGTCATCCGACGCGCCGCTTAGGACGGCTTTATGGTGGTTCTGTTTGCAACTCAGTCGCTTCGTCTCTTTGATCAATTGCTATGACCTTTGCCAGCAATGGGGAGTGTGGGTCTTCGGTTGGGCAGACCGAAAAAAAAAAGAAGAAACGCACATTCTTCTGCCTGCGAAAGGAATTCTGAAATTGCATTCACAATCGGGTTGAATTAAAAAAAAAAAGGACCAGCACTACACCATCGAACTTGAACAGTGAAGAGGCAAGGAGATGTGTTTTTTTTTTCCTCTTTTTACTTTTCAATGTAGCGTCATCATGGCTTCGGTAAAAGAGCGAAAAAAAAAAACACACACTGGTTTGCCAGCGCTGGAAAAGTGAATGGTGCCGCATTCAAGACGGAAAGGAGGCCATCATAATTAAAGATTGATTTTTTTTTCTTAATTTTTTGCTGTGTGCCAAACCCCCTGTTGAGAAGGCAAGTAACTGCATTCGATGGATTGTTCCTGCTGTGTTGTACATTGGACAGAACATATTGCCCCCGAAAACAACGCTCTGACAAGTAAGGTTGTGAAGGGTTTTCCAATGAGTGTGGAACGATTTTGACAGTCTTTTACGGTCATGTTGCTCTTGTGACATCTGTCAAATCTGCTTCCTAATGATAAAACTTTGTTATTTTGTTCGTTGGAGCATGGAGATTTCGAGGCGGCCAATTATTCGCAGCCCACAAGAGCTTCGCCTTTCGGAGACCTGGATTTGGCAAATTGCATAAGAAGGCAGACGACCCGTCGTTCCAATAGATTATCATCTCCGCAAAGGTCCGAATCCCGATTAACTTCTTATTTTAGGGGTTTCTTAATGTCTTCGGCTTATGCAAAGAAACCTCAAGCGATTGATGTCCTTTAAGTCAACATAATCAATGTAAATTCAGACGGATTCATGGCACAGAATATTTGCAAATGGGATTTCTGGGAAAAAAAGCCAGGATGCCTCAACGAACAATTGAACTTTGTTATTTTTCTTACAAGATGGCGTTCATGAGTCTTTCAAATGGAAAAAAAAAACAATTTTATTACAGTCGGTTTGTTTTTTTTCCATTTCAAAACTGTTCCGTCCTTGTTGAAACACCCTATTTTTGAGGAACTAAAATTTTGAATGCTGTTAAATTTAAATTTGTTTTTACGTCTATGCAAAAAGAAAAATCTTATCATCATAATTAAATTAAATGCTTATCTGTTTCCTCTTTTTCAACATCCCCTAAATTTATAAGAACAAAAAAATACTTTAAGCCCCTAACCGTTGGTAAACCGCAACACCTTCTTTTTTCCCTTAATTTCTTTACGATGCACCGGTCGTTTTCGAAGCGTCACATAATCGACCCCTGGGAGGAAAAGAAAAAGTCCACAGAACCACACCATACGTTTGATTGACCCATTAGGTCGCGAGCGGGGGCTAAGGGTTTTGAAATAATCGTGCAGTGTAATTGCCCTTTAATGGCGCTCTTCCTCTCGCCGGGCTAATGTAATTGAGATCCGAAAGCCAACCTCGCCGAACCATGCAACCATGGGCACCTCCGCCGAGGAGGCGTTAAAAAAAAAGACCCCGAAAGACCTGTCCCTTATTGACCGGAAGTTTCCCTATTTCCCAACGCCCGTCATGAGGCAACAACCGCGCACAGTGTGTGTGTGAGGAAAAACAGGTGGTTGATTGTCTTTTTTTGTTTCGTCGTTCCTTTTGCTTCTCCCATGGAATATGCAGTTGGCGTGTTGCGCTTTGTTGCACCTCCTAAACACTGACCTTTCTCACGTGCGCCATGCAGAAAGGAAACGAAACATGGGGTAAGGATAGACAAAGGGAATGAAAAAGGATCACGGGCTTTGAAAAACAAAAAAAAAAACAAAAAGATAAGAGAAACACACCGCCGCCAAGCGCGTCTAATAATGTTGTAAGGTGGTAATGGCGGTGTAATAAATGTAAAGCTTCGTCTCCTGAACATATTGTTCCTCTTACCCATAGTTCACCGGCAGGGCAAACACCTTCTCGTGGGTCAAATTGAACCCGTCCACGAAAAGGGAGTTTTTTTTCAGGGGTAAGAAAAGCAATATATGCCGCTGTAACACCTCAGCCTCAGAAGGTTTTTTTTTGCCTACGACGCGGTAGGAAAATGACGCGCCGTCAACTTACTTCGTGACCCCCCGATGGAGGCTGATGTTTGTTTGTGAGGAACTTTGTAGGGGAGAACATTCCCTCAACCATGACATCCCTTCGTTCGGTTGCGCGGTTCAGTGGATGCCGGTTCGTGTCTCGATGCCTCAGCTCTCCTGGGCTTAAGTTTCCCCGTTGCAGAGTTTTTCGTTGTTGTTGCTTTCGTTTTGGGGCGGTTAAGGCTTGAGGTCTACATCCATAACGACGCTGGTAAGGGCTGACCGTCACCACCACATATTTATCGTGTGGCTAATGCGCGACGGGGGTTTCAATGATGGATTTGAATATATTTCAACGAAAAAAAAAAAAGGAAAAAAGGGAGCATAAAGGACAGAAAAGGTTCTCAAATAGATGAGTGTCTAGAACAGCAAAATACGGAGAGATCTTTATGTGGAGGCATTCATACAAAATGAATCGATTTGTTGTAGAAATATTATTTAATGGAGGATTTCGAAATTTATTAGATTAGAATTTTCGTTCCATATGGAATTTATTCTTTGGCAGGATCCAATAAAAGCAATGCAATAGTTAAAATTATGCGAAGTCCTTGAAGTTTAAAGCCTGAAAGCTAGGATTTTAAAAGACAGCTATGAATGAAATATCTCAAATATTTATTTAATTCAATTCAAATTAAATACTAACCTATTCTCAAAGGTTGCTGATTGCATTCTCACCAGAACCGATTGGAACCGGTGTTACCGGTTATTGCTTCACTGCGTTCATTTCGTGGATGTTTATCTGCCTCTGGCCGAATTCATGGGCGGTAATTCCGACGGTTCTGTTCTATCCCGGCTAAAGATAAATGAGTTTCCGAACGGCGGGAGATAATCTGACAGCCAAGGCTGACCCCACCGTGGGACGAACTACAGGCCGAAAATATCCCAGACCAAACCGGTCCGGCGGGAAGATTTTTCAAATGCGATAATAAATGCAACGCGCACTGGTTATGGTCCGCTGCACTTTCCCCAAAAAAAAAAAGATAAAACGAGGCGTTTTGTGGCCACGTCGTCGTGGCCTGTCCGTCGCCCGTCAATGGCGCGCGTTGACAAATAGATTAATTAAAAAGCGACAGTTGAGTCGGGGACGTAATGGTTCGGCAGGAGATTATGGGGTGGACTGTCGTTTGGAACGTGCAGGACACATAACTGACTGATCGTAAAGGCAGCAGCAGCTGTTTTTACGGTCTGCAGGAGGAAGAAAAGGTGACCGTTTTTGGAGGTCGTTAGGGATATATGGTGATTAGAAAAAATGTGTCCCTCCAGGGGGGGAAGGGAGTTCATTGTAAGATAGACAAAGGTTTGACTTTGATGACCCTTATGTTGTATAAATATTTAAATGCTGCACTAACGGTCGTGTCATTCGTGAACATTTCGTGCAGTTTGAGTTATTATTCAATGTCCAATGTCCCTAATGTTTTTGTTTCAAGGTTCATAAAATACATCATTTTTATGTGATGACATATTGCCAGGACCAGCTTTTAATTAGAAGCGAAAGATTTGCAGATAACCAAAAATGCTTTTTTGAAGGTTAACTCTTCACACGATTTGTTAATTTGTTTAACGAATATTCTTATTTAAAATAGAAGCTACTCTCCCGATCAATCATTTCCGTGTGTCTCGATGAGAAACGAGGCGTGATGAACGCGTTTGGTTTGTCTTTGCGTTCGGTCGACGCATCCGTTCCACTTTTACGTTGGCCCCGTTGCATTTCCTTCCACAGACCACAAACAAACAACCGTCGTCGTCGGAAGTCGTCATTCCCCGGACCGTTGGTTTTTGCTCCAGTGCGAAGGCACACGGCGTGTGGTTTGTTATGGCGATGCTTACGCAAAGAAACTTACGCGCGACGCGCCATTTTTCATTTCATCTCGTGACGACTCCCGTCCCTTCGGGGGCGCTCCACTCTTCAGTCGACAGATACCAAGCCTTCATTCACGTTTGGCATCGTTTCCATGCATCCGTATTCCGTTCGCGCCATCTCTTAACCTTTTCCCCCCGCTGGCTGGTTGGCGAAAATTCTCACATCTAAATCACAAAGCCAGCCCGGGTTCAGGAACGGGTAAGCAAACATAACCTCAGCAACACACCAGCAAATAGCGCTGTTTTGTTGGTTGTGAATGCGTTGATTTGGTAGCACGTATTAGTACACCCGGCCGGGGGAAGAAGTTTTCCTTAGCGATGTCCAACATCATGCCAGTTTTTGCATCATCTCCAGCGCTGTGATTGTGTTTTGTCTTCATCGTTTTTTCTCTCTCTCTCTCCATCTCCCTTTCGCTCTCTGGGCTGACGTTTTCCTTGCTTTCCCAATCCAAAGTCAGACCTAGCTTTTAACCAGCTTACGCCTTGCTACGGAGGAGTACCACCGAGTTTACAGTGTGTCCCCCTAGTGTGTTGTCTCTGCCTCTGCCTCTGTTCGTGGTTACCAGAAAGGGAGGACCTCGGTATGAAGATATCACGAACGAGCTGCTGGATAATGCTGCTAGGTTTTTTTTTCGCATGTGAGTCACTTGCTCGTTTTCACCGCCATGTTTGACTTACACCGGAGTGCTGCAGCCGCAACTGCAGTGAAGCGATTTAGGGCAGTCGGGTGGATTTTTCCGCGGCGGCTGCATAAAGTGGAACTTTCCTACGTCTTCCTCAACCTCCCTGTTGATATCGTGTGCCTTCCGGTTCGCCGCTGCACGTGCTGCTGCGATGCATCGGGAAAACGGAATGCAGAAATCGCGTGTGCGTGCTCATGTTGTCAGCATTTTTGTGCATTATCATTACTGGCAGTATCGCGATCACTCTCGTTTCCACTGCTCGCCCATTTTCACACCTTCCCCTCGACGGTGCCTTTGTCTCTTCTTTTCCTTCCTTTTTTTGTGTTTCTTTCCCTTTTCTGATAGAGAGCTTAGCCTCGTTTATCTTCCACATATTTTGTACGACGCGCTGTTGTTGGTTACCATGGGCAGGGTCTCTACACATTTTCCTCCGAGCTACGTTTCGTTGCTTGCACCCACAACGAAGAAGAAAAGTCCATCCCTTTATGCTTTCTCGTGATTACCCTTTTAAAAAGTGAAAGAATCCTGTTGTAAAATCGAGTCCCAAACGATGCATCAGGTGTGTGGTTTGTTTTCGTTTGTCCAGTCCTCCCTGTCCCTTTCTCCTGCTCTCTGTTTCCTCTTCGTGCACTGTGAAGCGTTCACTGCTCCATCCCTGTGCACAAGACCTCATTTCGCGAAAGGCAAAACTCTTACTTTCGCACCGTAAAAGTCAAGTCCGTTTTGTGTACGTACTTTCCTTTTTTTACGCCGTTGAGTTAAAGCCGTCGATGGAACAAGTCGGTCAAGTTGATGGCGCGCGGACCAGAGTTTGTGGGTCACGACAGTAATAACCGCAATCGAAAGTGCGGTGTGGTTCGCATTGACCTACCCAAAAAGTGTACAAGAATGGGAAGCTTCTGGGCCTCGGGGGAACGTAGCTGTCGGCGAGTTCTTTCCCTCGGTTTTTTTTTGCTTTCTACCAATGCGATGATTGTGGGAATCAAAATCTTGAACGGTGAGACATCGCGCATTAATTAGCTTTTTTTTGTACGATCCTGAGATTCCATAAGCCCGATGCGCAACTTAAATCCCCGTCGAAATCTGCCACACACTGGGAAACGATTTTTGATGACAATCAGCTCGCCAGCTCGATTTGTGTGTGTGTTTTTTTTTCATTCCAGAGGAAACGAGAGTAAAAATCATATTTTTCGTGTGATTTTTTTTGGTTTTGTTTGGGGCCTGGTAGTGGATTGCTCTCGTTTAGCGTTTAGTCTGGAACTGCTCAGCCGAGAATTTGTCCGAAAAAGGAAGGGTGCCATGCGTTCCAAAATTGAATGGTACATAAAACTTGGCCCAAAAAATCAAATCACATAGTCTTAGGGCTCGAGGGGTGCTGCGGTATGAAGTGTGTGTCTGTGTGTGTGTGTGTATAAACCACACTTCGCTGACAGTTTTATTCAGAGCGAACAAAGCGTTTTGTCTGATGATGCGAGAATGGGGCGTGATTCTTTTTTTTTTTTTGTCGTGTTCTGGTGCCATTTTCCCATTATTTATTTGGTTCCCCGAATCGTACTTCCGATGCTATTTGCATTGGACGGGACAGAAATAATCATCAAATTGAGGTTAGCGAAACGCGACATCTTATGACAGCTACTGTCACGTTTGTTTACATTTTTCGGATCGCTGTCGCTTTTTTTTTTCTTCCTCTCGTTCGTCTTTTGTGGAGTTCTGGATGATCGAGCACCGCACATCACGACAGAGAGGTGATAGCAATGTATAGAAGGGCGCATTGAATGGCCGACATTCCCGGGAAAGGTTCCCAAAACCGACGACAAAATGCGTGGAATGCCATTACCGTCCATCTAAACGGTTGCTCGTGGGTGCTTTTCCGAAATTAGAATGTACCGAAAGGTGAGGCCATGAAAAAAAAGGAGGGAGTTTTGGGTTCCACAATCATTCATTTGGTAAAAAAGTTGACACGTTTAGAAAATGTCAACACATTGTTACTGCGACGAGTTTGTGGGTAGGGTATGTTCTGAATTCTATTAATCGTGAATAAAATTTCATCGGAAGTAGAAGCTTCTATTATGTCAAATCAAATCATAGCTCATCTCATGTTCAATGCTTTTTCATGCACAGAAATTAATTTTCTTAAATACACCAACATTTGATTGTAAAGGTCTAATACAAATAATCCAGCTTGAATTAAAATAGGCGAAGAAATGTTAGAAAACAATCTAATCCTAGTCAAGAAGATCGGCAGCTTGTCAGTACGCCAGCTTGTGAAGCCTTTAGCTACGAAGCAGATTTCAAGCACCATTCAAGTTTGAGAGCTTACACTAGCGTTCCCTCCAACCTTCATGTTGCGTGCTTCATTCTCGAACCTCTCACCGCATCGGAAGTTTGAGGTGGAAAATTCACATTCGGCCGCCAGCGAGGGCGTTTTCCAAATGGTGTGGCAGAATCAGGTTGAGGCCACCCCAAATTTAAACGAATTCGGAAATGCGTGCCGATCGCGGCGAGATTGCTTTTCCTCGCGCCGCTTGTTGCCTTTTTAACCCATTTTCCTCCATCCCACCAGTACCAATCACGAATGATTTTCTTTGAAGCTAACCGCGTTTGGCCATTTCTTTTTTGTTTGCATGCGAAATGGTGAACTGTTTGATCGGAATAAGGTGCTTAGAATTGACAAACCAAGCTCGATGATGGGGGAAAGTACCGAGCTTCCGGGGCTTGCAAATTTTCAATGTGCTCATTTTCGCGACCGTTTCGCTCGTGGTTGACTTTTTCCTTTCCTTCTGCAATTGGAAGCGCTTGTGCGGCTTAAAAAAGGCCATCGTGGACGAGTGTGGAACATGGGAAGAGGTCCACATCGTTAATTATGTCACCTCATTTTAGTTTTCCCAACCGTTCCGTCGGTTGTGCGAGGAAGCGTGTACGGGTTGTGCCCTTCACATAATTTCACTCGCTTCGTTGTCGTGGTCGCGGAAAATGGAAGAGAGCTCAGAAGAGGCGTCAGAAACCTAGAGGACTGTATAGGAGACAGGTCACAGGCAAATGACGCTGGTTTGGCAACGAAATGGACGCTTGAAGCGCTTCATTCCGCCACACAACTCCAAGACTTTAGGCAAATGGACAGGCGGAATGAGTCCATGTTCTGAGCCAAACCCCTCGGGAGAAAGTAACGCTTCGGATTGGAGTGTGGGAAGGGGCGATGATAGAGGGCTTGCCGCTTTTTGCGGACTTGACGGAAGCAAAACGGGTCGTCGCGGTCTCATACAAAAACAAACCGACGAACGCCATGCCAATGGGCTTGTTTATGTGTGTGTGTGGGTGTGCGTCGTCGTGTGTGTTAGATGAAGTGAGGCGCGGTTTTCTGTGCGATGAAGAGTTTTTTTCCTCGCCACTTTGCAATGCAAGAACGACTCCGTCGGTATGAAAGTGAGGTTCATTTGTTGATGCGGTTGTTATGGGAGCAGAGGTGGAGTTGGGTTCGTTTTCTGAGGAGGAACAGTCCATTTCCGTTTTCGACAACAACGGCTTTCTCACAAGTTCGTCTAACGGTCGTTTAAAACATTGGAGTAAATATTTGCGAGAGATTTAAATCTAATTTGTCGTCATTCAATAACCTTATTTTTAAGGGGAAATTTAATTATTTTCCATTTATTTGGTGAACATGAAGCATATCCTAAAATGTCTAGGCCTTGGTTACACACTGTAGCAAATAACACACTCTCCTCCCGGCTGGGCTGCACTTTCAAGTGGTAATGTGCTCGGGCCGATGAATGCATGAGTCAGTGTGTTGTTGGTCCGCAACTCGAAAGGCTTTGCAAAGCTAACACTCGGCAGCTGGGGTGACGATTGCCAGGGGCAGCATTTAAACCAACAAATTACTGCACAGCAAACCCCGTCAATCTTCAACGCCAAGTTCATCTCTTTCGCCAGAGTCGGGGCCGGCTTGAGCTGGTGTTTCGCGTTGGTGACATTGCGATAAACCTAAAGCGCCGTAAAAAGTCGTGGCTACTGAGAGGAAGAAAAAAAACTCCTTTCACTTGGCGTTCCTCTCGTTATTAGACGCTTGGTAGGAAAAGTCGCACTTTTGATTGGGAAGCGGTTGTTGCGAAAAGGGCACGCCTAGAATTGGGTCACATTTTTGTTTCTTTAATGTTTGAGATTTTTTTCCCGGGAAAACTTTTGCTGTTGAATTTTAAAACTTTGCATATATTTCACCTTTTATGAGACGGCATTAGTTTTGGTGGTGAAAAATGCAAAGATTCGGTAGCAGCAACAACCACACACGGTTCTGGAATCGTTCCAGTGGCCATTGCGTTGTTTCGCAACAATTTCGAACATTCCCGGAACGATGGGGAGAAAATGTTTGCTTGGAAGGAGTTAAAAAAAGGAAAAACAAAATTTATTGCAGTCATGTTCCGGTTGCAAAAAATATGCTCTTTTTACAATGAAAATTTAGCTTAGTTGATTTATAGTGGTTTTTCCATGAGTTTTCCGAATCAGCATAGTACTAAGAGAAACAGTCGTAACTAAATCCAGTCCGTGTTTCATACATTCCAGCGATACTTCAAACAATAAACGTAATCAAAATCAAATATTTAGAGACAGTTTTCCGCTTATTTGTGCAATTTCTGAAATGAGCGCTTCACGGTTTAGTTACGGCAACGGGTAAAGTTTATGAGAAATCCAACTCCAATTCCGAACGATTCGAAATTTAGAATGAGTGCAAAACTCACGTCCTAATTTTAAACAATATGGAAAATATGTTTCCTGTTATACGAATTATCCCCCTTTTTGTTTGTCTAAGGAAAAGCAAATGGTATAATACTTCATCACGGACATTATTTGCACGGGTAGGTAATAGTTGGAAAACGTTTGAAAATTCTGCACCAAATGTGATCAACTGCGGCTTCAGTAAACGCGATTTTCCCCGCTACAAAATCGCTGGTTTACGTTACACGAAGAACAACGGTCGAACGTTACTGAAAAACCATAATTAAGCCGTCGGACGGCAGATGCAGGAGTGTGTGCGGGGGGCTCGTATGAATTATTAACTGCATTTGTGTTTGCCGCTTTTTTAAACCCCCTTATTGCACACATTGTTGTTGAGCCACCTTCTCCCTTTTTCACCCCTCCTAGGGTGGTGCCCCCTTTTCGCCACAAGAACTAGCGGTTGGAAATAAAGTTTTTATTTATCGCATCCGCGTGTGGTTTTTGACGAAACAGATGGCACTGCGTCAGAACCTCCGAGCCGCGCGTTGCAGTATTGCATTGGGGAAAGCCAATCCTCTCCTATAGTCTGTGCACGTTGGATTAACTATGTTGTTCTGTTGTCGTTTTCCTTTCCGAACTGCAGCTGCAATTCAATTAGAAATTCTAATTTGCTGCACAAGTTGGTGGTCGCCGATGCGCTGCTAATGCTTTTTAACTTCCTTCCTATACTTATACACGAAAAAACGTACGGAAAAAGTGAGACAGCAGAGGGTCCAGTTTGAGGTTCTTTCCTTATCTTGATTCGATTAAAGTTATTCACTGGAGTTACACCTTGGTTGCTCGCGACTTGAGCTACTTGTAGACCATGGATATTACTCCTCCTTCTCGACCATCGGCTGAAGCTTAAATGTTAAGGAACCACTGAGCCAATTCACCGTAACCATTTCGGCAAAGATAGCGAATAGCGAAAGGAAACTCAAGACGGCAGAAAATGTATTCCCAACCAGGCTAACACCAGCGCTCGCTGTCAGGTGGAAATAATATCGAGTTTCTTCTTCGACCCATGGACAGCCACGCTCAATTAACCTTACCGGGCCCTACCGCTCGATTGGATTGGACCGGGAGGGGGTTGACTTAACGTTTCCTAATGTTGTTAGATCGACATTTTGCTCGCACTTTGCTGCCATGAATCTAATATGGCGATCGGAAACTCGACGCCGCCTACGTGTGCGTCGCGTAGCTTCTTCGGTGACAGGATAGGTAAACTTGCAAGAGGCTAACACACACAAAATGTCCCATGCTGTGTAATACTTGACTTGGTAGCCAAGTGTTCAATTACAAAACATTTATAGTTTTATTTTACGCGTTCGCCATTCGGTGGTAGGTGGTTTGCTCAGGGTTTCAATAGATGCGGATCGTGTTTGCCAGTGAGGCTGTTTCTTATTCCCTTTCAGCATCGAACACGAATCCACCGGTTCAATTGGAACTCCGGTTTCTCTTGACACGGAAGCTGAACGCAGAGGGGTGGCAGTTCTATCGAGTTTCAAAATAAACGTTGTGGGTGTTGCTGTTGTTTGTTGTGGCCCTTGACATTAGAGGACTGTTGAATTTTATTCTCCTTTTCGATCTTCCTCTTTTATTTCCGACGATTTCCTACCCCCTCCTGTTTCGGCACCAAAATGCGATAAGGAGTCGGATTCTCGATTGCGAGCCAAAAATGACGCATTTTATATGCGCTTCTTTCTTGAACCGATGGTGATGAAATTAAGATTGCCTCAATTGGATTTGTTCGATCAGTGTTCAGTGGAAGATTACAGCGTTGCGCTTATCAGCAGAGAATGGGATCATCAACGGAATTCGCTAGGTTTTTTGGAATGGTCCAGATTTAATGGGATGCTTCAATTTGCCTAAAATCCATCGCTGGAGGTATGTAGTTTTTTTCTCCTTCGCAGGTCATTTTAGTTGTTGCAGAAATTAGGTATTCCGAAGCATGCCTCGGCCTCCTCAGGCTACATATTTTAGCTTCACTTTTACACTCCATCGGAAGTCTTCCCCTCTAGACTACTGTGAGTCTAACACGTTCCCTCATCCTTATGTAACTTATAGCCCCCCGTCGAATAGACATCTCCGGGTGGACAACGATAGAAAAAGCAATTTGCGATTGATGGCTTGGTTCGCCTTCGAAAAACGGGGAAACTTTTCGGACGACTAAATCAATCCCGAATAGAGCAGTCTGTCCGCTCCCTTGGCGAATGGCGATGAACGGAAGGCTCTCCAGTTGACAGACAGTCCGACCGGAAGGAAACTTGTTTTATCCTTCATCCCTGCAACGGATGAGGGAGGGAGGAAACCTAGCCAATGAGGCCAAACAACCTACTATACTCCCCCTCCCGCGGGAAGAGGAGGATGATAACGATTGGTGAAAGTGACTGGCGTGTATCTGGTCGGTGCCTTAACCTCCGCCCTGTGCGATAGTGATAGTATCACTAGAGTTAATTGCTTTAATAACGTGTAATCACTTTGTTAATCTTAATAGGCAGTGACGAGGTTCACTTGTGCCTTTCCGATCCAATCCTGCGAGCAAGGCGGGCAGGCGGAGCAAGTATAAGTGGGCCGTAATATTATATTCGCCATGTCCGTTCTCCTGCGCAGGAGCTTCCTCGGGGGTTTGTCGACGGGAGGAGGGAACGAGCTCTAGCTCACAGCCAAGTCGTTCCGGAGGGGAGAGAGAAAGTACGTTCGACAAATAGCTAATGGATTTATGCTTCGACGAGGCGTTAGATAAAAGGAAAGAAGAAAAAGTCTTCAAGTGGAATAGAAAAAGGAGATCGACGTTTAGCGGAGCAAACCACGGCATCTATCGTGTCCGGTGCCGTACGGTTCGAGAGGATGTTTGTAATTTTTGCACGGTTGTTCCTTCATTTCTCTTATTCGTTTCTACCATAGTACATGAGGTGGACCTTCAAATTATTTCTTATATATAGTTATGTGGAACACACCGGACAACCTGCTACGTCAGCAGCCACGTGCATCCATCGGTCAAGCGGGAAACATGAGAACGCATCGCCACCAGCCGCAGCAGAAGCAGAGCAACGGAATGTGACTTCGACGTAGCAGACGCATCGTCAGCACCTTTACAACATCGATGCGAGAACCGCGAGGAAATTAGCTAGGCAGTTCCGAATTAGGGCTCAAATGAGCATGACGTTAGAAATAAAGTTTTTTTAAAACATCAACCCTGGCGTCGGCATCATAATTGGCGCAGCCGTGCGGAGTGCCAAGTGTTTTGTGTGAAAGTAAAACAGTGGAAAGGTGATTAAAGTGAAAATCTTCACCAAAGCGATCCCGCGAAAGCATCCGGAGCACCAAAGGAAATTCTTCCGCCGAGGAGTTGAGGATCCCCCGCACACAGACCACCCAGGAACCTGGCGAAGTTGGCACGAACCGTGACCACACCCGACTGTAAGTGATAACCTTTTATTTCCTTTTTTTTTTACTTTACTTTTGTAAGTGAGAGTGCGAAAGTGGGGAAAAAAAAAAGTCAAAAAAGTGTCACGTGTTGTGTTGTGAAAAAAAAAAAAAAGAGGATTTTTTTTTTCTCTCTTCTCATTCACCACACACCCTCATACGCACTACCAGATAGACGTAGAGGTATCCGTTACGCACTACCAGATAGACGTAATTGGAAAATTCTGAACCGCACTACCAGATAGACGGTTCCGAACAAAACAATTTTCCTTCTGAAAATTGCATACGCTGTGCCCACAAATTTGCTAATCTGAGATCCAGAAGCGTTCCGGAAAAATAATAGCAGGTCGACACGTATGAACAGAAGTGAAAAGTTTAACAAACTCCGCAATCTTCCGACACTCTCCGAGTTAGAAGACAGTGACAACATGGAAGAGCTTGCAGGAAAACTGGGTGAAATGATGGCAGCTATCAATGCGCTTCAAGGGCAATACCAAACCCTTGCATCATCTCATTCCTCTCCTAGAGACATACCGATTGGAGATTATTATAGAATCCCCGATCCAATTAAATCTCTACAGCCATTTGAAGGTAACAGGAAACAGCTATCAGCATGGCTAAATACAGCTGAAAATACGCTGAACCTTTTCAAAGGGAAAGTTCCCCACGATTTATACTGCACATACGTGACAGCAGTAACCAACAAAATCAGTGGAAAAGCCAAAGACATCCTCTGTCTGGCAGGAAACCCACAGGATTTTGACCAAGTGAAGGAAATTTTGATTTCTTCACTAGGTGATAGGCAAGAACTATCAACCTATAAGTGCCAAATGTGGCAGAACAGAATGACAGATAGTATGAACATCCATCATTACTATCAAACATCGAAAGAAATTGTGCAGAATATTAAAACTCTAGCGAAACAGAACGCGAAGTATCTTGCACATTGGGACGCGATTAACTCGTTCATCGACGAGGATGCCCTAGCAGCATTCATTGCCGGGCTACGCGCACCCTACTTTGGGCACGCTCAAGCAGCTAGACCCAAAGATATCGAGGATGCGTATGCATTCTTGTGTAAATACAAGGCACAAGAATTAAACGCAATCGCTCACGAGAGGGGACCGAAAAAACAGCTCCTCAACAATCAGCGAAAATTCCAAAACGAGGAAAAAGCCAAATTTGAGCCACAAAAACCAAATAGAGCGAACTCGGTAAGGAAATTTTCAAAACAGAATGATGCACCAGAACCAATGGACATCGACCCCTCGCTTCGAACCAAGCTCAGCCACATCAGGAAACAGTACAACAATAATGAGGCCGAAACTGAGGATGAAGGTAGCGAAGATGAAGAAGAACTAGCTGAAGGAAATTTTTGCATAGCGAACAAAGACAAAGAAGGCATTTGAAATCCAGAAAAAAATATGATTTTCTCCCATACCTTTGCACCAAAAAAGGACTCAAACTTTTAATAGATACAGGCGCTAACAAAAATCTCATAATACCAGGAATCTTACAAAAATCAGAAGAAATTAAAGGCGTTGCAATTTCCAACCTAATGGGATCAAGACCAATGTTAGGAAAAGGAAAACAAAATTTTTTAGGAAAGGACGTTCCTGTACAGAAATACTACGAAATTCATTTTCATAAATTTTTTGACGGATTAATAGGGTCTCAATTTTTAGCTGAAAACAATTCAATAATAAATTTCAAGAGAGGTACAATTGAAATCTCCGGAGTGAACTTTTCGTTCGAAAAATATTTTCCAAGCAAGAAAACCTACCAACATTACGTCACCCTCCCAACAGATGAGAAAGGAGATTGGACAGTATACGAACCGACCCAAATCTATGAAGGAGTCACGGTCCAACCAGGTTTGTATACAGCAACCGGCACGAAAACTACATTCGTGGTGAAAAGTACAAAACCCAACCCCCCCAAAATGCTTAACAAAAAAATTAATCTGAAAATAAACAACTTCGAAACAATTACGCCCATTCCGATAAGCAAAGGACAAACCCTAACAGAAAAGGATATTCGAAAACTAATCCGCCTGGACCATTTATCTGAGCATGAAAAAATTCACTTAATAAAGCTGATTCTGAAAAATCAAACAGTACTTTTAAAAACTAATGAAAAACTTACTGCCACAAACGTAGTTAAACACAGGGTTATAACAACCGATGAAAAACCTACATTCACAAAGTGTTATAGATACCCACACCATTTGAAACAAGACGTAGAAGAACAAATTATGGAACTACTGGACAATGGAATAATTGCTCACTCCACCAGCCCCTACTCCTCACCAGTTTGGGTTGTACCAAAAAAAACAGATGCTTCTGGTAAACGTAAAATCAGAGTCGTCATAGATTACCGAAAATTAAATGAAAAAACTATAGAGGATAAATATCCTATACCCCAAATCGAAGAAATCCTTGATAACCTCGGGAAATCTTCTTACTTCACAACTTTGGATCTCAAATCGGGCTTCCACCAAATAGAGATGGACCCGAAAGATCGTATGAAAACTGCATTCTCAACAACCCAAGGGCATTTTGAATTTGCAAGAATGCCCTTCGGACTAAAAAACGCACCCGCGGCATTCCAACGGGCGATGAATAGCGTTTTGTCAGGACTTATAGGAAACATTTGTTTCGTATATCTTGACGACATAATCGTCGTTGGCAAAAATTTGAAAACACACCTCGATAACCTAGATACCGTTTTACAAAGACTATCTGATTTCAACCTAAAAATTCAGCTCGATAAATGCGAATTTTTAAAGCGAGAAACGGAGTTCTTAGGACACACTATCACCCCCGAAGGCATAAAACCAAACCCCGATAAAATAGCAAAAATTCTTGACTGGAGACTACCCACAACCCAGAAAGAAATAAAACAATTTTTAGGTCTCACAGGGTATTACCGTAGATTCATTAGGGACTACGCGAAACTAACCAAACCCCTTTCAAAATGTCTAAAGAAAGACGCAACAGTAAATTTCAATCAGGAGGAATACAGGACATCATTCGAAGAACTAAAGAAAATCATTTCATCAGATCAGATACTCATATACCCCGATTTTAAATTGCCGTTTATTTTAACGACAGACGCAAGCAACTATGCACTTGGCGCTGTACTATCCCAAATGCAAGATGGTAAAGAAAGACCGATTGCATTCGGCAGCAGAACGCTTAATGAAACAGAGTCGAACTACTCGACAACCGAAAAGGAGGCTTTAGCAATTATCTGGGCAGTTCAGAAATACAAGCCGTACCTTTATGGAAACAAGTTCACACTTATAACGGATCACAAACCGCTCACCTTCATCAAAACATCCACAAAGAACTCGAAGATTCTGAGATGGAGACTAGAACTGGAAAATTTCGACTACGATATCCAGTATAAGGAAGGAAAAGCGAATATTGTAGCTGATGCGCTCAGCAGAAAAGTAAACAGTTCATCCGATTCAAATACTAATAAAAATCTGTCTTTCACAGGAATCGAAAATCAACCACACAAAAAGGAAAACACGGAGGAGAACATTACAGTTAATCTGGAAGAATCTCTTTTCGTTTCAGGAGGACAAGATGAAAATAACCCTTCTCCTGATAATTCCCCTAACAACCCCAATTCCGATTCCCAAACCATCCATTCAGCAGATACATCGGATGACTATTACATCCATTTTTCTGAAAGACCAATTAACTACTACCGTAACCAAATAATATTCAGAACATCCCGCATAACAACTGACATAACAGAAGCTCCTTTCCCAGGTTTTAACAGAACCATAATCTGTAAACCGTATCATGACGAACTAACAATAATGGACTCGTTCAAAAGATACCATAATGGCAAACAAACTGCTATAATGGCCCCCGAGAATCTAATTCAACTAATACAATCCGTGTACAGACAACATTTTAACCAACGTGGACATTTCGTACTAACTCAACTACAGGTAGAAGACGTTACCAACCAAGAAAGACAAGACAGGATAGTTTCCAAAGAACACGAACGCGCACACAGAGGCATCACCGAAGTTGAACATCAATTACGGAGAAGCTATTTCTTTCCCAAAATGACTAACAAAATCAAAGCAATAACCCACCTATGCAAGGTATGTAACACCCATAAATACGAAAGGAAGCCCTATAATATCAAATTGTCTCCTAGACCGACCACTAACAGACCCTTTGACAGAGTTCACATGGACATCTTCCAAATAGATAAATGCAATTTCCTATCACTAGTCGATTCATTTTCAAAACATTTACAACTTATCCCAATGGCAACAAAAAATATCACAGACGTGAAGAATGCCTTAGCACAATATTTCGCAACGTATAACACACCGTCTCAAATAATTACTGATCACGAAACCACTTTCAGATCTTTGCAGTTAAAAAATTACCTAGATAATTTAAATATTGAACTTTCATACGTTTCGTGCTCCGAGAGTAACGGACAGGTGGAAAAAACTCACTCAACAATAATTGAAATATTTAACACAAACAAAAGTAAATTTACCGACATGAGCACCATTGAGAAAATGCTATTATCAGTTTCCTTGTACAATAATTCGGTACACTCCGCTACAAAGTACACACCGAACGAAATCATATTTAACGGATGTAATGAACACAGGCAAAATACAGAAGATCTTTTTGCAAAAATAAAGGCTAACCTTGAAAATGCCAGATTAGCACAGCTTAAACGCAACGAATCTAGAGAAGACCCCCCGGAATTAAAAGAAAACGACGAAGTGTTCATTAAACCAAATATACGCAAGAAATTAGACCCGCGAGCCAAGCCAGTCAGAATTCAAGAAGTCAGAGAAAAAACATTCAAAACGATGAAAAACATCAAAAGGCACAAAGGAAAAATTAAAAGGAATAAGTGTTGACTCAAGTTTCAATCTCATTGCAGATGACGACAGCAATATTTCTCACACTTGTTACCATGATAAACGCGCACGAAACTCATTCAGCAGAAGACGGCATTATATCACCTCAACCACCATTCAAAAAGATAACTCAACCTAAACCGGAATTACAAATAACTTTTTTGAGCGACCAACCGCTACTTTCGTTAAAGTTAGGTACGAGAAGAGTACAGAACGGAAATATTAACATGATACATCCCATCAACCTTACTACCCTAGAGAAAACAGTAAATTCACTAGTTAGCTTAGCATACGAAAAAATTGAGAATCCATTGAAAGACCTTATCCGAATGAAAACTAGACTATTGTATTCAAACTTTATGCAAATCAAACCTAGGGAAACCAGGAAAGCTAGAAGCATAGAAGCGATCGGAACAATGTGGAAATGGATCAGCGGCAGTCCGGATGCAGAAGATTTAAGCCTCATCAACAAAACGATGAACGATTTGATCGACAGTAACAACCAGCAAGTGAAAGTTAATACGCAACTCGACAAAAGGTTAAGCGCGCTCACAAACGCTGTAAATGCAGTCATAGGGGAAACCAACAACAAACTTCTCGACGAACTCGAAGCAATTACCCTTTTAATTAATATCGACGTCATAAACCACGTTTTAGAAGAAATCCAAGAAACAATCATTTGGTCAAGAGTGTCAATTGCCAGCAACAAATTGTTATCCTTGCATGAGATAAATTCGATCAGAATGGTACTCGAAGACCAGGGCATAAACGTAAATCTTCCCGATGAAGCCTTGCAACTAGTAAAGCCGAAAATAGCAGTTAGCGACGACACGCTTCTCTACATCCTTCAAGTACCACAACTCGAGAAAGAAGTGTACGATTTACTCCAGATACACCCATTGAACGTGAACGATTCAATAATATCGCAATATCCAGCACTCGTTATAAAAGGTAAACGAGGAATCTTCACTTCGACGACACCAGATGAGTACATCCAACGCCCCGGCAACATCAGACAATACGAAGACGATTGCATCTCGAATCTACTCGAAGGCAAGAAAAGCAGTTGCAAAACCAAAAGTACAAACAGTACAGTTATCAATACCATAGCAGAAGGCACACTCCTCATCAATAACGCTAAAAATGAGTCCCTGAAATTCAATTGCGGCCCAGACGAGAAAATAATCACTGGAAATTACCTAATCAGATTCACCCAATGCACGGTAAACATACAAAATCTGTCATTCCAGTCTACAACTACCATCGACAAAACAGAGCCATTCTGGGGAGCCGTATCGAAAACAACAGTAACGCTACAACCAACAGAGTTGCAAGATCAAGCGAACTTCATCAATCGGATCGAGCTGCATCACGCCTACTTGAAGAAATTCAACAGCCACTGGAATTTCAGTCTCTTAGGAGGTATTTCATGTTCTCTCATCCTCACAGTAGCTTTGGCATTTTTTGCAGTTGTATTCTACCAGAGAAAAGTAAGAGCCATCGCAGAAATCTTGCCAAGGAAAAACGACGCGTGAGGCCACGCTTTTCCACCCCCCGGAGGAGTTATGTGGAACACACCGGACAACCTGCTACGTCAGCAGCCACGTGCATCCATCGGTCAAGCGGGAAACATGAGAACGCATCGCCACCAGCCGCAGCAGAAGCAGAGCAACGGAATGTGACTTCGACGTAGCAGACGCATCGTCAGCACCTTTACAACATCGATGCGAGAACCGCGAGGAAATTAGCTAGGCAGTTCCGAATTAGGGCTCAAATGAGCATGACGTTAGAAATAAAGTTTTTTTAAAACATCAACCCTGGCGTCGGCATCATAATTATATAAGGCAATAATTTACGATTTGCTTTGTATAAAAAGAGTTAATTAGAATAACTTGGGTTCCAAAATTGCTAGGATCTTCTTGGTGTAACTTCCAATTTTTGTTAATGCCTACCCACTTTTGAGGTTACGAGACTTTTTCGCTTTTTTAAATTCCTGGCTAGTCAATCCTTCTTACCGGGCGAGTTCCGGTCTGGGTCGTGTTCAAGTCGGTGCACGCACTGTGGCTATCCCGGACCCCCAAATTACTAGGATTATTTCCTCCATAATGTCCATAGTTCCTATGTTCCGTAGAAGTTACTGTCTCTCTCTCTCGCTTATCAAACTTCTTTCCATCTTGGCTGCAGCGCGTAGCGCAACGCAGCTGGAATTCGTAAAATGTGTAATTCCAATTAACTTTGGCAAGCAGGCAGAAAACGAAAACGACGACGGGCGCAACGGAGGGGTTCGAAGGAATCCTCAACCCCTGCGGCGATGATTTTATCGTATAATATTCAGTCAATAGTTTACGGAGCAAGGAGAAAAGCGACCGACCAAAGGGATGGCAAGCTATGCCGAAGAGTAGCAGTAGCATCGTAAGAAAATCAATTCCTCCCCCCCTCCCCCCACACCACCTTCCTAATTGGAATGCGTACTTCCCCATCCTCTCCAAACCGACGATCGGGTGGTATTTGTCTTAGTGTTTGCCTCACGGCAAGTGTAACGTGTTTCCTTTTTCTTTGTTTATTTTTTTCTTTCGTTTGTTGGTTTTTCGCTGGCTCATCACATTCCGATTTTCTCATTGATTGATCAGCAGCATCAGCATGGACTGGCAACAGGAGGGTGGTCAGCAAAGGGCTGGAGAGAGTGGAGTGGAGGTTTATGACAGGCAGTCTTCTTTCACTTGCGAGAAACACGGTCGGTGCTGGGTGAGAGGAAACTGTCGGAAGATCATAATTGCATTCGAAGTGCAACAATGCTCACTGTCAATCAAAACGTCCGGAGTCGGAAAGCCAGAAGAACCAGTGGCAAACCATGTTGACACTTGTTCGCTTCCCTGCCGCCGATAAAACCGATGTCAAGGGAAAGGAAATACACAGAAAAAAAAAAAAACGGAAAAGAAATCTATAAAACCTCACGCCGATGATGTGACGAGCATCCTCATCTTTCTTCGTGTCCGTTTTTAGCTCGAGCTCTGGTCTCTAATGAGTTTGCTTTTACTATCGACCGATGCAAGGGAGGGAGGAGGCGGCTGGTTCGCAAGGGCTAATGAGTCGAAGAATATGATGGATTGAGAGGCTGGCAGGACTCCGTTTGTTTCCGTGCAGAGAAAGTAGTAAGGTGTTTGGAGCGTTTTATTTTTATTTTGTTTTAACGGAGCAGCAAGTTCCAAGCTCTGTCCTAGACTTCTCAAACCACAGCAATGTACTGCCAACCTTTTTTTTATTTCGTTGAAACTCACAGAGGGAGCAGTTACGAAAGGATATATTGCAAACCAAATCGGGTGAATTCGTTGAGCACTTGATGATTAACTCTATTGTGAATTAGAAAGTTCCCGCTGAGCCGTCGCCAAGGAGGAAATCGGAGTCCGGGAACATTTCCTCCTAGGCAGCGCAAACCTCGTGCGAGTCAACGTTCGAGCGAACGAATCTGTCATCGAACGAACCTGGTCGGGGGAAGGTCGTCGGAAGCGTTTCCGCGGTTGGACGAATCATAACAAGAAAAAGATCGGCAAAGAAAAGCGAAAGCTTCAAACATAGAGCCCTTCGAGTAGCAGTAGGGTCGGTTCCGCGGTCAAAAGGTAATAAATTTTAAAGGAAAATTTGAAAGTGCGCTCACACCGAACCAACTGCAGTTACGTGCAGTAGGAAACGAAGACGGGAAAACATTAAGAACCATTTATTATTTGCTTACGTTTCCCTTCCAAATGTGGCGAAATGTGGCGGTCCGTAATTCGAAAGGCAGTCTCGAGCGGGAGGGACGCGATTGATTAACGGCAAGATATACAGAGGGCAGTTTGATTTTAACTTTCCAATAAAAACGATAACAGCTTCGTTCACTGCGCGTTCAAATGGCGCCAAATTATGGGGCTTTGCAGGTGAAGTACGCGTGCATTACCGCACGAAATTATAAGTGGTTTCGACGCTTTTGTGCCGCCTGAAGTCGTACAATGGAAGCCCTTTTTCACGATCGTGATGAATGGTTGGCGGAGAATAAATTGTGTCGATTTTTGTTTCTATTTTCACATCGTTATTAAGATCGCGATAAGCGCGAGAGCGTTTTCCGTCGCTTTGTGAGTCACCATAATTCACCTCGAATCATTCGCCATTAGCAGCCCAAACTGCCAGTTCTCTCTCTTCACCTAGCGATCGCCGTGTGGCAGTTACTGTATCGCAAAAAACGGATCTCGATCCGCTATGGTTTACACCCAAAAAAACTTACAAACGGGACTTGTTTTCCCCACGGGAGAGAAACATTGCTCCAAATGGGTTACGTTTTCCCGCCTCATTTCTCAGCCTAACACCGAAACCAATCGCCTTTAATGTTTTTTTTTCTTTGTGTCCCTCCATTGTAAAGCTGCCAAAACGCGTTGGGTTGGGTGCATTTGGACAGAAGAGGTGATTATTTGGTGTTTTGGGTGCCGTTTTCCTTCCGGTGCGGTGGCAAGTTGGAAACGCCGCGCCAAAAGGGTTGAGTTTGTAGTTAATAGTTTGTATTCTTACCGATTAACCGGCAACCGTTTGGGCGAACCTTCGGTTCGGTTCGTTGTAGAGTCGGCGAAAGGGAAGACAAACCAAAAAAAAAATTGGTCCTCATTTCCTTCCACACTTTCGCTTGGTTCGCGCTGGGACTAAGCTAAGCTGTTGCCACCTGACTGGCAGCTGTAAAGAAAATTTACTGCCCAACGGGTTTTTCGAACGATCGCCTTTCGGAACGGTTTGCGAATTTGTCTCGGAGCTTGTTTCTATTTTCCCTCCCCGGTCAGCAGTGGGAAGCGAAAATGGGGGAAATAAATGGCTACTCCCATTCATCGAACAAAACTGGGGAACCATACGCTCTTTTATGTGTGTAAAACGCTGTAATGTCAAAGTATAATTAATCAAAGGTATAAATTGTATAAAATTGATGTTTAACATACATTATTCTTAGCATTAAAAGTTAAAGATTAATTCTAAATCGCAGCTAAGTTAAAGTTCATAAACGCAACCGGACCAAGGGACACGATTGAGAACAAAACGAACAAATTCAGTCACGAATCTTGCTCCGTGAAGAAAGCTACAAATCACAAGCTGCCCAACGAACACTGCATTTGCATGAGAATGCAAAACTTATGCGGCATTCTGAAGAAGTGACCCAAATAACTCTTTCCGCATCGAATCACGAAAAATGCACCGGTATGTTTTTCCAACAAAAAAAAAAAAAAAAAAATCAAAAGAACACCGTGAAACTTAAGCCAGTCGCAAACCGGGTTTTCTCCGGGTTTTCCGTTTTGTGGGCAAGATTTTCCGCCTCGCAAAGGCCGTCACGACGCGGCAACAACAGTTTTCAGGTGATCGTGAAGAAATGGCTTTTGCTTCAACTTTTGGAGTAACCGCTGCGGTTTCTAATGTTTGCGATTTGTCTCGGGGCTGCCTTGCCTTTTTCCCTCTCACTGGGCGGTGCGTTTCGGATGGTTCCTGTTTCTTCTTCATTTTGTTTTTTTCGCCCTCCAAAACAAAAGACGAACTGCTGTTTTATTTATGACGGCCTTAAAAAAATAGTTCCTCGCCACTTTCGCGCCCCAGGGATTCGCCCCCTTCGCACCGTCCCAATTTTGCGAATGCCTGTAGCATATTTCTTTCTCGTGTAATGAGGCTGGTCGAAAAACAAAACCTAAAATTTCGCCATAGTTTTGCCTGAGAGTTTTGCTGCCACCAGGGATTTAGCGGACAGTTGAAACAATTACTTAAGTGACCGCCTCCCTGCCTCCTGGGGAGAAGAAGAAAGCAAGAGTGAAAGAAAGAGAGGAAGCAAGGCAGGAAGTAAGCTAGAAATATTGCGATAGCAGTAAGGGCAATAACAATAACGCCATAAAATATCGCTCACATTTTTTTTGGGTTGGTTTTCAGATTTTTGTATGCGTTACATAAAAGGGAAAAAGTGTCTTGGGGGGGAGGGGCAAGGGAAAGTAGTCGGTAGTCGGCGTGACAGTAGCAATGGCATAAACATGTTCCAGCATAGAAATGTTTTAAAAGCTCCCGTTGAACTGGTGATCGCAGCTGCAGTAGCAGAATAAACAAATTAAAAAAATAACAGGCGTTCATATCAGCAAACCGCTAGACACAAGTCATTTTTTCGAAAAAAAATTTTCATTTTTTTACGGTACGTTTATGTGTGTGTATTGCAAAATCACATAAATAGCCGATCGTAAAAAAATGCATAAAATTTCTCTTATGCCACACTTTTTTTTCCGAATAGTTTTTGGCTGGTTATACATTATTCCTGTGACTCACGGACTGTATTCCCCATACTGCGTAGCGATCAATTTCTTCCGACGGTTGCTGGAGGCGTGTGTGTGTGTGTGTGTGTGGAGAGAAGCACACAGTGCGGGCAAAAACCGAGTGTTAGTTTCGTGCATTTTTTACGACAACCTAGAGTCATGATTTCAAACCGGAAACTTCTTATAACGTGCACACCCTGTGCCCAAACGGCAAATCTTAGCGGGGGGAAAGTCAAAGAAAGGAACGCGAACCGTGGAAATAATTTATGACCGCAAAACAATTTTCCATTCATTTCTGGTTTTGTTGCTCCGTTCCGCTACTGCTTATTCTGCCGCGTTTTTGCTCTGTATGCTTTGTGATGATACAACTCGCCTACGAGAGACCACACCACCCTACCAAGGCTTTGGCGCAGCTGCAGCAGTTGAGCTGTTTGAAGTTTTATGTTGGAGCAGTTTTTTTTTCTTCTTGCGATACAACATTTTTTTCGCCATGCTGTTGTGCACAGATCCTTGTGATGTTCAAAAAAAAAAGAAGAAAAAAAAAAAACACAAATTCACATTTGACCTCTTGTGGGAAGATGATTATAATGGCAAGCGGCGAGAATGACAGTGAAGATGGAGCAGCAGCAGTGCAAGCACCAGAAGAAAACGGAGCAAAAAATCATCATGATAATGCAGAACACGAGATCGGAACAACGGAATGAAAATGGTGCTGCCTCGAGGATTTCTTGGATGAAAGATATTTTGTTTTCTGATCATTAAAGCATAGCGAAGAAAACCGAAAAATAGCGTGAACTTAATGTTTTGAAAGGGAATTTAACGAACGTGCTTGAAAATGCTGTGGAAATGAATGGCAAAAAGATAATTTTTGCTAAGAGTCTCTTTGGCTGGTAAAAAAAAAGGAACTTCTTTCCGCGATTTCCACCCGCAAAAAGTCCTTCCGTCGTGTCTAAAAATAACCCACAATCCAACCAAGCTTCACCTTCCTTACAACGCTTAAGCCATTCGCCGGAAAACTAATCAAACTTTACCCTTTTTGTCTTTTCGTTATCTCCTTCCAGGTGAGCCCTCCTCGATAATTGGCAGTTTTTGACATTAATCAATCGAGCCGGCGGGGAAGAAGCAGCAGCTAGTTCGATGGTGGAGAGCCTTGAGGGTGAAAAGTCTACGGTGTGTTTCTGCCAACGGCGAAGAAGAAGGCACCATGAAAAGATGGAGACTCCACCAGATCCTTGGTGCATCAACGTTAACGCAAACCTCATCTGTTTTAGGTTACGGGAATGTGTTTGAGCTGGATGATGCAACCTGAGAATATCGCTGTGTGTGTGTGTGTATGATGTGGGGGTGGAGGATAAATGTAGGTTAAAACCGAATCTACTGCGTGGCAGGAAAATCCCTCCAGGGAGCCAGGTTATTGAAAGCTGAGTGCAATTGATGCTAGTCGATAGAATAAGGCCACTTGCAGAAAACGGGTTGAGCGTTGCTACGGCGTTAGAGCGAACATGCTGATGAAGGTAAACGCAGTTGAGAGCTGACTCTAGGAAGTAAATCCGACCGGAGTCTTCTACCGTAGCATAACTTTGCAACTGCATATGCCTTCGTCGAATGTCAGTCAAGCGATAGTGTGCTGTATTGAAACGGAAAAAAGCTCCTTAACTATTTTAGCACAACGGGACCGGGCCGTGCCTCGGTACTCACAGCAAACTGTTTTATACTCGAGGGTGGCATGCCGATCACCGTTCGATAAAAGGATCACTTGTTGGTTGGCTCGATTACAGCAGCCCGGGTTAAACTCATTTTTCCATACCAATCGCACGCACACCCACACACACACACATACATAAATACAGAGACGTGAATCATAATTTCCTTCGATGGAGCGACAAGCGCAAGCACTTAACGGGAGAGAGTGTAGTTGTATGTACACTTTACCGAATGTGTGCACCTGTGTTATGATCTGCCACCGCAACATGGGTTCACCGCATCATCAAAGCCGCCACCCTTGGAATAGGAGGAGGAGCAAGGAGGAATCCTCGGGCGAGTGGCGAGTCTTACCTCCGGCTAGCAAGCCCATGTGTGGAGAGTAGGGTTAGGCTTTTCACCTACTGCGAACGGTACCGGGCAGGCCGGCATCACTCCGTCTAAAAGTATGATTGGGGAAGAGCGTTTCCAAGGTTGCGTGGCGCTGACGGGGGCTTACACATTTTCTCTATTTTCCCCCAGCCGGGGCAAACCGAACCCGACGCAGGTTTTTCTGTTTTCATCAATCACATGGTTACGGGAAGCCGCAGGAGGCCTTTGCACTTCACCACGCGCGAGCGAAGGAAAGAAAACAGAATGAAGAAGGTTTCCCATCCACCCATGGACGTTGTTCAGGACTCTTCGGTTGGTCCTGTTTTTTTGCGTTGCTGCATCCACGCAGGTTAAACAACCGACTGCCGCCCCCGTGGAGGTTGTGGGATTACGCTCTTGCGGCGGGACATGATGACCGATGACGATGGGGAAACATTATGATTTATTGCATTTCAATCGCAAGTGTATCGGAAGGCCGGCTTTCTCGTTATTTTTGTGGAGGGGTTTCACTTGCCCCGAGCATCCATCCCAAGGGGTTTTTTTTTTAAAGAGAGATGTTGAACGTTTCTATTGAGACTAGGACCATTCAATGTTCAACATTGACCAATGGAGCTTTTGAACTAGACTTTTTTGTATTCCTTAAAATATGTGATGATTTCTTAGCTTCCCCGGACTCCGTTTGTTAGTCTTTCGTACAAAACTTTCGATAGCGATGATTTTTCAATGATGATTTTAAAATTTGAAGTTTGTACATCGGAAAGTACAAGTTTAGTTATCCAAAAACAGTTCAGAATTATTAAACACATACGGCCTTTAAATTATCTTTCCAGCTTACTAGTCATCGTGTACCATTCCCGTTGAAACATCGATGACCTCCACGTACTACAGGCTGGCAGCAACGGCCGTCGTGGAAGTATGTCAATTCGAAAATGGAAAAAGGATCCGCTACGTTCGTGTCCTTCTCCCGCAAACGGGAGGTGCAGTGTGTGACTCGTGTGCCACCACCTTTCGATGCCATTTCTCAGACCAAATGTGTGCCGTGTATTTTTGCTGTCACAGTCGCTTTCGGTGGCATTGTTGGCACGCGCGCCCCTCTTTTCCTTTGCACCGCGGTGTCAGCTTTCGTGTCATAAAGCATTCATAATCGGCACGTCGAACGTATACCGCAAACACGCTTCCAAGATGATTTGGCGAACTGGCGTCGGTGTGTTGTTGTGCGGAGATGGCACTAAATGCCAGACTCCATTTATGTCCCAATCGAGCCGGGAGCGGCGGGTGCGTGCATGTGATACGCGAGCTGCTGATCGTCTTTTCGAACGGGGCGAAGGGTTTTGGGGGTTCGATATCGTATGTTGTGGCCTCGGGGATATGGATATGCAACGACTCAAGAAGGGTAGGGCAGAGAGAACGAGAGATCACTTACGAAAATGGATGCTGCAGTTTCGTTGCCAAATAAAGATATCAATGCTTAACGACGGGAAAGCACACACGACGTAGTCGCGCCACGATGGCAAATTGATTGTGAAACTTATTTGTGCATGCTACTCTCGATGGTTTCGCCTCGTTTTTTGTTTTATATTCTTCTCGAATCAACTCGCTGTGCTTTGTTTGGTAAGGGAGAATGCAGTTTTGCGGTGCAGGAGTGCGCAACTGTCGTTGCATAACCGGAGTCCAAGGCAAAAAAAAATCCACATTGCGTTTGTCGTGCAAATGATTGGAATTGTGTTTGGGTTTCGTTCTAACTTTTTCCTCCCTCGATGCTAATTTCAATATGCTATTTGCACATTTAACCAGCAATGGATTCCGGGGAAGGCGTTGGCGGATGAAACCGAAAGCAAACCAGGCAATAAACGCAGTTCAATTGAAAAATACCCGAGATAAACGATCAAGAAGGGGTAGGGGATGATGATGATGTAATAGAAAAATCACTGATGAATTGCAAGTCCCTGCGTAAAACCACAGCTGGGTTCAACAAACACACACACACACACACCCATAAAGGGTATGGAAAACGGAGGTTTGTGGTGAAAATTGGATTGTGCAGAGTTTTACTTTTGATGTTGGAATGTGTTTTTTTTTAAATATTTTGTTTTCCCTTTCCAGCCTGTGCATTTGAATTTTGTTATGTTTTTTTTTTTTGTTATTGTCTGTTATGGAAAACAATTACGCTAACCTACGAAAATGAACCCAGTGTAATCACCTCACCCTTCTCCCCTCACCGCTTCTGCTCGCGATGGTTTTGCCCTCCCCACATCAACCGCAAATCGTGGATGGTTTTTTGTGTTATTTTTGGAGAATGAATTTTTATTGTTTCTAATAACGCTTGCTTCCCAGCGCCCCGCGGAGGAGGGTGGTTGATCACGCAAAGTCCGCTTCGGTGCATAATGATCATACTTTTATAATGTTGTGGTTGTTGTGCAACATGTCTTTTTTTTTTAAATTTTTTTTTGTTGGTTTTTTGTGAAGTGAATTATACGGTTCCAAAGCTGCAGCACCACCATTTGGTGCACAAGCGGGGGATGGGAATGGGTGGCACGAAAAACACGATGAAATGGTATGCGAATGTGTTTAACATGCAATCTCGACCGGTTGGGAATTTACAATGGCATCCGTTAAATCGAGTGGAGAGCAACGCCAAAGTGCAGCGATGTGACAAACGTACATTTTTCGGTAGATTGACCCTCCCTGAATGCACCGGTAACGTTTTTTTTTTTTTTTTTATTCATCCACTGCCACAAGTCTACTCTTTAGCAAGAATCCGAACTATCTATCCGGCATTGTTCGTTGGGTCTCTTTTCCCGCAGCAGGAACATTAATTCGGTGGCCTTCTCCTCCAGGCGTCACCCTCACTCTTATCCGGAGGTAAGAAGGTCGTATGTTGCCGGTAGCAGTATAAACATCATGCTCGCATCGATGCACATACACACACACAGCAACATAATGGGCAGGGTGGACCCTTGCCCGGTTGCTTCTGGATAACGGTACATCGTAGGGTTGATGGGTAGATTTCCTTTTTTATTTTCTTCGCTACGAGTTCATTGTTGCGATGCGAGATAGGAAACTTTGTAGTTCCAAGGGCTCGAGCGCGTTTGTTAGATTGACCATTGTTTTCGCTCTGTATCGTAAAATTAGGTTTTCTTTTAATTTTCCTTCTTGATTTTCTTTAATTTTTTCTAATTCCACCTTCTAATGGTGCAACTTAAACATTAGCTATGTGGGTCATGTACACGTTCAGTTGACCGCAACAGGTGTATGGTTTTAATTTTCCAACTTTTCCAACCAAAAAATTCCTGCCGCTTCCACTTTTCGATCAGAGGATTGGTGTGGCATTTTTGGGCAATATTTAAAGTGTCATTTCACAAAATTAATATTAAAAAATATTAATGTTCTTCCTTGGCCTGTCTACAAGTAAGTTATTGTTTCAGATTTCCTTGAGTAATAGGTCCGTTTAAAGTCTATTGAGTACAAAACTCCTTCAAGTTAGGCTGAGGAATTGTGATGAAAGCAAAAGAAGTGATTAAAATGACTCAGTTTGATTTATTCAGTTTTGTGTCACGATGCGCGGTGTCCAAAAAGAAGAAAATTGCCACCCCCCCAGCCCTCCGCTGTCGTTTGCTCTCGGACTGCACTTATTGAAATGTAGCAAACACTTCATCACCTCATCCATTCCGAAACGTGTTCATTTGCTGTAATTTCACCCCGTTATTAGGTTCAGCCTTTGCTCTCCTTCTGTCGCTGTTATTTTCTCTTCGTTTTTTTTCTCCACCCCTCCCCCCCCCCCCCCCCCCACCGTCTGCTCGAGAAGCATAATTTGTCATCAGACAAGTTTCCGGCGCGATTTGTCTTCTTTTCCTCCGGCGTGTTAAGGGAGGGGGGAGTTAAGAGTTCATTTTCGAATCCGCCGTCGAGGCTTGTGCGCCTTATAACTTTCACGGGAACCCTTTCGCCCCGGGTCCAGCACCCATATAAATACGGGGCACGGTAGCCCCATCGGGTTTGTGTTCAATTTGAACATTTTTGGGCGTACGCTCCCGCTCCCGTGAGAAGCGACTGAGGTTTTTTTGTATTTCAGAAGATGGAACGCCAAAAGCCGGGGGAGGAATGACTGTTTCTTAAAATCCTACACTTTTGGCCATCTGTCCGTCGGGTCGGTTGGTCTCTTTTTCTGTCCGTCTATCTGTCTGTCGGCACTCCATCATCCGACGAGTACCGAGTAGCGGAGCCCCTGGTACAACCCATATTCCTTTTCTTTTTGTGTTGGTGATGTTGAAGTCACTTTTCCTTAGTGGGAGGAGGACGAGAGTGGGGGACCTATTTTCCTGGCCACACCGGGACCTCTGGCTTGCCTTAGTGAAAGAGATTGAGACGGACGCGCGAAACTACAACGCGAGCGTCAAATCTATTGTTTGAATCCGTGAACACCCAATCCGATCAGAGGCGCGCGGCCTAAAAGGTAGCGTCAAGTGGAGCCGAGTGGATGTTGGGTGTGTGTTTTACAAAGGCGTGAGGCCACGATGCAGCTATGCTTTCCTGGAGGAGGAGGGGGTTCGATTGGACGTGGTCTCGATCTGGGAAATGTTATTAAATATTTGAGCAGCGCGAAGAGAAAGGCTTCCGTCGTTCCTCCCGTAGGGAAGGTGCAGCTGTAAAGGAACAAGCTTGGAAGAACTAGGGGAGTTGGGGGAGTTGGCTTGCCCCCATTTTTCTCCGTGCGAGATCCAGATACCGATCGGGTTCGACCGGAGTGGACCGGAATCATGGCACCGTGTAAAAGTGGGTGTGGCTCGATGATGTAGATGGCCACGCGGAACCTCTAATCATCGTGAAGAGGAGGCCCGCGTCATCAAGCGGCAAATGCGCTAACGACCCTTTGGGCCCAGGAGAATATCTATTAGCTGCTGTGGAGAAAGACCGCCGCGTGGCACAGGTCAAGGGAAGCGGGTCTAAATTCGTTCCTTTCTTTCGGATTTGTTGTTTGTTATCCGAAAACCCACTCGAACAACACCCCCCTTGTAAGCCGGTGCGATACGGAGATACAGCTAGTTCAACTCAAGTACACACCACAGCCTGATTGGTCACGTCCCTTCCGAGCGCCCCAGGAGAGTTCTCTGCAAGGTTCTCGAACATTTTCTCGGCAAGAACTTCCACCCGAGAACCCTCCCGTTCTCTCGAGTGCGGGTCGTTCGATATCTCGAGAGTTGGATCACGGGTGTGCAACAAAACCTGCGCCCCGGTGTTTCGGCCCGCCGTGGACCAGACGTCGGGGTTTTCTTTTTTTTTTTAACAGATGGCGAGAGGGAGCTAGCACAGAGGAGGAGTTCATTAACCGGATCTTTTCTTCGCTTTGCCGCGTGCTTGTGCTGTACCTCACTCGCATTAGTGCCGCACTTTCTTCTTCCACTTGGATGCGGCTTCGACGCGGGACGTTCAATGACCCATCCGAAAAACCGAATGCAAGGTGTGTGGAATGCAAATGTACGTGGGTTGATGGCAGCTGGGGTGTGTGCGGACGTCTTTCGTTTGATTCCACCAACCTACGACTCGCCTCGAGTGGAAATGGTTCACGTGATTACGAAAGGCAAGAAAAGGGGTTAAACTAAGGGGGAGGGTTAGAAAAGCGGGGACACGGGGCTCGCACCCGAAAATATGATGAAAAGATTCTGTTTCAGTTGGCTGACTCTGTGGAACGTTCCACCTTTAGCGGTCACCTGTGCAATGTGTGTGTGTTTTTTTTCTTCATATTTCTTCTGTCTATGCCTCGAGGGTTTTCGTGTGAAGTTCAGCTTTTCGGTGGTTTCTCCAAAAAAAAAACACACACACACACACACGCGATGAGAGCAGTAACCCCGGCGTTTTGTGGGAAGGTTAGTTTTGGGTCGTCCATCTCTCGGGCACCCTCGCGTCGTCTTAAAACATGATGGCACGGCTCTAACCAGCCAGCAGCACCGGAATGGATGTTGTAGAATCGCTGTCAAACATTCATCGCTACAAGCGCATCGACAGTAAGCACATTCAGGCAGCGATTGAAGAGGATTCTTCTCACTTTACGTTTACGTCCCATTTCTCTCGACTGCAGGAATGCTAGGAATCCCGAAAGCTGGGTGAGGCCGCATACTTCACAGTCCGTTTGGAGAGGACTTTGTCCTCGCCAAAAAACCCGAGGCCAAGAATTTTGACGCATAATTTTTTGCACCACCCCAACCATGCTCAATCGCCTCGCAGGATATTCCACGCCTCGGAGCAGTTGCTGAGGAGTCACTCCCGGTTGCTTCCCATCGAATCGCATGCGTCTAACAAGTCAAACGAATCCCGTGCTTGAAAAGATAGCAAGGCGATTCTTCTAGCCCTCCATTTCCCCTCCTACCTATTTATCCTGACCTTTTCTCAGCACCAGGCAACTAACAAGAAATCATGTTGAAGGGGCGTGCATAAATGCACTTTGTATTGTGCTGTACTTAAAAGTTTAGGGTTTTCTGCTGTTGCTGTTCTACTCCTTTACAGATCACTGTGCACGCTTGTCGGTTCTTGTCAACCGGAGCACACTCCGTGTGTCTGTGTGCTTTCATGTTTTATGCAAACTATATTGAATTCTTCGCCAAAGTTCGCACGTCCTGCTTTTCGAGCGCAACTGGCGCAAAAGTGCGCTACGGAAGGCAGCGAGGGAGAGTTCCGCTTTGAAGGGAAGATCGGCCAAAAGAGGTGTTGTACGTAAAGTTTTATCTATATCTTGCGCGCACAAAGAAGTGAAGGCACATTATTTGTCATGACGACAGTTGTGTGATTTATTTTTGCTTTTGCGGCAATTTAGAAGCATCATCAGATTTCTTTGGAGTCTGCCATTTCGATGAATAACAAATCGGGCATTGTTGAGATGTTTTCAATGCAATCAATGCTATATTTTTTTGTTTATTTTTTATTCACAAACTGAGGTGTTTAAGGTTTATGTAACGTTGCTCAACTATTTCGTGCCAATCGATTTCCTGACTGTTGAAATCTTATCGTGATATTGGAAACATTATTGTTTGCTGTCCGTTCCCAGTCAAGTTGAGCGAATGCTACTGGTTCTATTTGATGTTTAACATACACTTCAGGACAGGATGCATCAATAAGCTAATGAGTCCATTTCTGCTCAAAACAGTGCCAGAGTGTTTCCTAATCTAAGTGCTTCGATGGGTAAACTTTGAGCTCGTCCTTCGTCAATCAAAAGGGTAAAGAGCTCCATCGGATTCATGGTAACGCAGAGCACACGTTACCTATCGCACTATGACAGTTACAAGTGATGGAGTCTCTTGTCAGTCAGACTTTCCACACGCTGTACCTGCGGACATTTTTCAGTCTCTTTCCCTTTTTTCCCCTCTTTCTCTCTCAATTTCCACCGATTCACCCATTAGCATTTACATGCGAATGGCTGTGCAAATGCATTGGTGTGACCCGTTTTCCTTCCCGGTTCCCGGATAGATTAAGCCACGGTGAGGGAAACGTTGTGTGCAACCGAAAGAGTGAAAGCGGCTCAAATTGAAAATCCTCACCGCGTCCGTCCGTCGGCTGATGAGTTGTCGTCGTGTCCATTAGTAAGGGGCAGATTAACCGTCAATGTATCCTCCTGCCGGCCTTTGCGCCTGTGCCTTTCTCGAAAATCTCCGCCGTAACGAAACGGCACAAGGAGGAGGGACGGAACAGGAGGGTGCGAGAGGGCAAAGGCAGGAGTGATTTGTTCCAGAGGGGCAAGCCAAACCAAGCCTATACCATTCTGTGTCAGTCAGCGCGATTATCGATGTTGCGCTAATTACAGTCGACATGGATTTCCTCGTCACGCGAACGGAGGCAGAGGGAAGTTTTGCGTGAGTTGGGAATAGGCCAGGGGAGAGAGTTCCCGCTGGGAGAGTGTGTGTGTGCTTTGTCATTGTCCGCATGTGATCATCACCGTCTTACGTCGACTTGCTGATTGCGTCTTGCATCGTCAGGGAGGCTAATCCAAGCGTGTTGGGTCTCCAGGACGGAGATGCTGATGTCCGCACCCAGCTTCTGTCGTCCATCGCTTGCAGGAAACTCCGCCCCGACAAGTGGTCGAGAGGTTGGGACGACGTTTTCGATGAGCAAGGACTGCTTGAACACCAACGTAGACAGCCTAGAGAGAAAACCGATCCCATTGAACATTTCTTCGAATTATTTGGATTTAGCCTATCGGAAGTTGTAAAGACTATTCCATAATGTGTAATGTAAATGTTTTGCCAACCGCATGCGTCCTCCAGCTTAGAGTAATATAGCATTTTCCAAGCACACTTATCCTACTATAGTGCTTTTGATCATGGTACAAAACCGCAACGATACACAGCACAGCGATGCGCCGTGGAGCGACTCCTGCCGGGACTAATTCGCCGTGCGATGTATGTCTTTGAGATGTCTCACGGGACAACGGGGCGTCTTGTTTGCTGTTCGCCCGTCGATAGCTGCGTCTGTGCCATACGGTGACCCGGTGATTGGTATTAGTGTTTGTAGTTGACAGATGGAGAGTTTTCGGTGACGGTGTTATTATGCTTCGACGAAAGCCGTGCGGCCAATAATGGGACTCCATTCTCTTATCCATACCGACCGAGCTCCGGCTCTCTGATGTTGGCGACATGGTACGTATGGTAAACAGTGGGTACACTACGTTCGTTGCGAAGCGGCGTTTATTACCGCTGATTAGCGTACGCCGAGGAAGAACCCCGGCGTCATGCAACCCTCAGTCGCTACCTTGACCGATAATGTTACCACCAGCGCCGCACGACGTTGTTCGGTAGTCCGGACATATCCGATACACCCGTGTCATTGTCCCCCGTGATGATTGGACTCTTGCTCCGTGTAGTAAGGCAGATGTAGTCGGCCCAAGAACCAAGCAAACTCTCGCCGAGAACAAGAGATACACTCCACCGGAAAACACCGGTGCGACTGCCAGCTTGTCAAATATCCGCTTCCCAAGCAATGCCGTCTACCTGCAAATTGACCCCAAGACGCGGGTGTTTGAGTCGCACGCCATGCTGTCCCACGCAGTCGGTCCAAAAGTCCAACGGAGGACATTTTCCACTTGACAAACTCGTGTGATTTCTGCGACACGAACCAGTACAGGCGCGCTCTGATGTAGTCGAGTGTAAACGTGTCCGCGCTGTGTCTCGCGCGCTCCGTATTCGTTTGAAGTAGCAGTAGCCTTGCCCGGTGCCGGGGCGTTGCGTTGGAAACTTACCCAACGGCGCTCCGACTTCCCAGCGAGCGTTTTGTTAAATTGCAAATTAACGCCACCAGGAAACAGGGTGGTGGTGGACACGGTGAGAGAAGCTGTTCCGTGTGGGAACAAAGGGGCAGCAAGAAACGCAAGGCGTGGTGTGTTGGGTTCAAGAAGGCCCGACAAGCTTTGTTCCGGAAAGCACGGGAGCTCAAGCGTAAGTTGAACATGCAAGAACTCTGACACGGCTCGCCCCCCCCGCTGTACTGCCGCCGGTGTTTCCTCTCGTGCATGAGATAAGAGACTGGAGACTACGCCGGAAAACTCTCGGCGAGGGACGCCCATCGGCAAAGACCACCCGAAACCCGTTCCGAAACTTCCCTAGAACAATACATCGCGCCGTGGTGCTCGACTGTGTGGAGCCGAGGCGCGCGGAGCTGAAGAAGCCGGCGGGCAAAAGCCGATTGTTGTTGTGTTGCTGCGGCCCGGTAACCGATTTGCATTTGAAGATTGCATTAACGAGATGCAAACAGCAGCAGCTCCAGCGAGCTGGCGAATGGGACAGTATGGCCAATGGCTGATGGCAATGGCGAGACGGAGGTAGGTGCATTATGTTTGCCCAAGGACAGTGCCAATGGTTTAGATGGCGACGTCACGACAACACTCTGGAGCGGTAGACCGCGAAAATTGCGTTGCTTTGTCTTTATTCTGGGAGGAAAGGCAGAGGACGGAGGCACCAAAGGGTTTGGAGTAGTGTCGTTTTATCTTGTTTTTGCAACCGAACGCGCGGCTAAAATTATCCCCAGGAAAGCGGAGGCCGCGGGTGCTGGGTTCGTCACACTAAATAAAGAGTGTAGTACCTTGAGGACCGAAAGAGGGGACTCTGGTGTCTATTTTTTTGTCGTTGTTTGAGTTTTACATTCATTCTATGGCGTGAGAAAGCAATTTTTTTTTTCGTACTCTTCGCTAAGACAACTTCATAAATAAATTCGTTATGCGACAAAAGGCCACGCTTATTTCCCTTTTCACTTACCGGCGTTGGGTGGGTGTAATCTTGTTTTACCTATTCCGTTTTGAGCTGCAGAGTAATTGCTTCGCTGCACGGAGTTGCCACGGGTTGTTTGTCGGACATATGGTCGGCATGATACCTGGGACAACAAGTTTGCGCTGTCCGGTTGGATGTTTGCTGAACTCTGGACCGATGTTAATTAGAGACTAGACAATCTTCATCGCACGAGGTGCAGAAATGGTTTTAAGTTTACTTTTTACAGCCAAGGCTGATCCATTGTCTTATAATCTACATTCTTTATTGGCCTTTACACATTCATGTGTCCATTAAAAGCAGACAATTCTCTTTTATCTTTGGAGAGTCGATGCCACACTTCGATTGGCTTCGTGTACAATTCCAGTCTTGCTAGTTGGAACGCCCCAGGAACTGCTGCTAACTTTACGGCAATTGGGCCCCACGTTCAGTTGGGCGTGTAATGATGAGCTGGGTCTGGACTACCGGGAATCTTGCCGAGCAATATTCCAGCTGAACTGGTCTTTTGTGCAAATTTACACCAGGACAGCAAACTGGGAAGAAAAGCTGGGCCTGTCTGTTGTGTCACAAAACGGACCGACATATCCTGGACCCAGGAAAGGGGTTGGAAAAGTGTTGCGAGAAATTATGTGTGGGCAGCGGGCAACAGCAGGATCCTGATCCATCGGAGGCACTATACGCGTAACACTGATATAAGGGGGGAATCCAAGGCGAAGGAAGAGAGATGTGTTACCGTAGGCTGGCATTGAACTATTGGCTGTGTTTTGCTACAGGAAGCCACCTCCAAAAAGCTCCGTCATGGTAGCCTGCAAACCGACACTGTCTCTAGGGCTGCACACTCCCATTGTTGCAAACGCTCGGTTCGATGGTGGGCCGTAGATAAGAATTCAATTTTCCCGATAACTCACCCGATGGTGTAGCGTCTATCGACTCGGAAAACTGACAGTGTATGCGCCGGTGGACGGCGTGTAGAGCATTTAGACGGTAGTAGCAATCCATCGTAGCCTTGCATGAAGCATGAAAGCGTTGGCTGTGCATTTCGATGGGGCATAGTTTAAGGCGTGTGTTTTATGTTTGAGTGGAATGTAATTCTTTTGTGCAGGTCCTGCCAACGTGGCGGATCAAAACGGCGGCGATCCATACAAATTCGCAGTACTTTTGTTTGCTGGGGGTTGAATACCAGGCACCAGGACTTCAAATGAACGGGGTGAAGCTTTTCCAATTCAATTTTAAACCTTCCCGTGTCCATTCTGGAGTGTTTTGAATTCAGCTTAGAGTTGGCTGATTCTATCTAATAAGTGAGGAAAGGCCTCGGGCATGCCATCGAGGAGCGCAACAATGCAATGCCAGTGCTCTGGGGAGGTGCATCTATAGAACTTTATTTTCTAGTGACCACGTCGATCGATTTTTTTTCCATCCATTTACACGCTCTCTTGTTCATTTCAATTCCCGCCAGCGATATCCGACATCTGCATTCAGATCACACGCCCTGCTGGAATCCGCCAATTGCACGTAGATTTGTTGCGAAGAATTCATCAATATGGAAAGGCGAACCTTCTCATGGTCGTCACTTGCGCGGGATTGCATGGTTGCATATCTACAGGTTCACAGGGAATGGGGCTGGCTCTAATGCGGATGCATTGAACTGCATCCATCATGACAATTATGTGTTACGATCGTTTTTTACAACACACCTCTCCATTCGCCTATGGCTGAGCTCATCGCGTTTGCATTTTATAATAGCGACTAACGTCAACCTCTTTTTTCTTCTTTGTTCTATTTTTAGGTATGTTCTCGGCTATCCATGACGTATCACCGGAGCAGCATGACCTTACCAATGCTCGTGACGAATCATAAGACCAACCCAACACACTCGTGAGCAACTGCTAAGTTTATGCTTCAGGGTGCGCACCTTGAAATTGTTTCCCTGCCGTGCCCGACCGATCGATCGGCGTTGAGGGATGGTGGTACAGATCGAAAAACCTCCGTCGAAAGATTCTCTACGTGTGATACCGCACGGTGCGATGCATGACGGAAGAGGGAAAAAATAATCCACTACCACATTGTGCAAGGCAGGTGCATGTATGCTTCAAGGCAAACCGGAGGGCTTCAAGGGGAGGGAGATTGTTGAGAATAAAATTATCTCTGCCATCAGCGGCCATTCCTTCGCGTTGCGTCGGTCATCGGATGCGTGGTTGAGCAAAAAGAGGAAAAAAAAAAGAACAACCACAAACTGGTAACTGTTGCACTTTGTTCCACTTACTGCCACCTGCCACTCTTTCCCCGCTAATGACCCAAAGCAATGGACCTCTCATAGCAAGACCGTACAGCAATAATTATATGCCACGCAAAAACAGGTTCTCCCGTTCGGTCCACAGATTCTGAGTCAGCTGTGTGACTGTGCTGTAACTTCCTGTGGCGTGTAACGGAGAGAACGGAGGGGGAAAAAATAGTTTATAACAAAAAAACCCCTTCGATCCGACGAATAGTTTCACGCGCCCGTTGTGTGAAACTCTCGCGACCCGCTAGGATTTGTTTTCCTGCAAAATCGAGCGTGTAGAAAATAAGCTGTAAATGGTTTCCAGTGGTATGGTGGATTATGAAAAGCTATGTTTTGCCTTCCGACACCTTTGCCGCAACGTGTTGTTGCTGTTGTGTCGTTCTGGGTCGACGAGAGGAAGCAAAAAACAGCTTCTTGTTTAGTTTGGACCATTTTCCACAACGCGATTAACCTATTAGCGCTAAAATGCAAATCGAATCGCCTAATCCTAACACTCGCCGGTCCCGTTTGGGAATCGGTGTTAAGCTATTTACATTTACGCACCGGCCCAAGTGGATGGAAAAACTTTATGGATTAAGAAAAAAAAAACAACCCTGTTCATGCGGAGAGAATATGATTGGCGCTCATTTATGATACAAATCCGTCATAAATCGATACTGCACGGCGCTGGAAAGCTTTCGCCCGCTGGGAGAAAAAAGGGCCATGTTATTGACACCATGGGAACGTAATAAACATTTGCTTTGCTCGTACGTTACCTTTTTTGCCCGACCCGCGGACCATTTTGCGTTGCTGGAGCCTTCTCGGTGGAACACTATCGATTCGCGTGGGCTGATTATAATTAATTTAATTTCAAGAATAATTTATTGCCATACGTTCACCGGTTTTTACTGCCGCCTTCGACGGTTGGCTGGTTGCCTTCTGCAACGAGGGGAAAATATTAAATTTTCCACCCGGAAGCAGTTTTCCCTTCCTACGGGGAGGCCAGTTGACCGTTGAACGTTCGATAATGTTTTCCTTCCGGGCGATTTGCTTGCTGTGAGGGAGGAACGCATAGTTTCCCGATGGGGGCAAGGGCTCACACGTTCGTTCTGCTTGCCGGTGGCAAGGTGTAATAATGAGCTTTCCTTCCGGGAGCCGTCCTCGCAGCGCACATTTGCTCAATTGACCGCGGACCATCGTCGTTGTAGCACAGAGCTTGGTCTGGCTCGATTTACGCCCGCAAGCACAGGTGGTTCCTGGTTCGTATCCAACGCTTCCAAACTATCGTGGCGTACGAACGCTGTGGCATGCCTTCCCGCAGGCAGATCGCTTCTCTGAACCCGAAGAGAGGAGATACGTTGCAAACGCCGCTCCCGCTTCCGTCTTATTAGTTGTGCGCTTTTTCGGCACCTAATTAAATTAGCACTTGGCGTTTCCTAGTGGAAAAGGGGGGAGACCGACGGCAATGAGTCTTTCCGCGGGGACAGTGTCTCGTTCTGAATGCAGCTGGATGTAAAATGTCACAAAGTTGTGCCGTTTATTTTGCATTCTGTGCGGAGGGTATTGCATCATTAGCATCGTTTTTTACAATTACTTTCTCATTATCGGGGGCATCTTGGGAGCCGGAATTCAAGATATCTCTGGAAGGAGACGTTGAGGACAAAAAACTACCCATCCATTATCCAGTGATATCTTCATTAGCCATCGAACTGTTGAATCAACACAATTTGCGTGTCAATTTGCTGCACTTTTGGCTGGTGGGGGTTTTTTTTTCGTTCTTTCAAACAGCTCCTCCCCGCGCTCATTATGTTTCCTTCAAGAGAAACTTTTGCGTTCTTCGGAGTTGGCCTATCCTCCCGTTTGACTCTTTTCCGCTCGTCCCCGCCCCGGTGTTCCACTGCTGTTGCTGCTTATTGCGGGAAATGCAAAAAGCAACGCTTTGGCAAAAGTTTCGCGTCTCGCTCGAGCGACATCGCAAGGAGGGGGGAGAGCTGGGAACCATTTCAACTGAATTCCTATTTTAGAGAACCCCGCAAGGATCATCCGGTTCGTCGTCCTTCTTACCTCCACCGTCGCCCGCAGTGTTTCATTATGGCGTTTCGTGCATAACTGCGCGTCGTACACTCTTTGTATCGCCGTTGCAACCGAAATAAACCATAAACATCGAGCGAAAGTGGTCCCGCACGCCGGGAAATGCGGCGCAGAATGGGGGAGTGGTGGGGTGGTTGTGAAAAAAAGAAGTTTTAATTCAAAGTTTGTCTCCGTTTGTGCCCTCGGGATATGAAAAACCTTCCCGTCGTCCCCATCCCTCCGCCAGCGGGAGGCAAAAGTTTTTCACTCGCAAGTTTCGAACCCGAAGAGTGCGGCTCGAAATATGCTGCTGACCAACAGGAAGTGGTCGGTTCCGGTCGCTCCCAACCCGGGCGTCTCTTCTGCGCCTTGGAAGTTTGGGGACAATTGTGTCTCCGGGTCGCTCTCTCTTTCTGCTGCAGCAGCAGCCGCAGCAACACAGCGCCAAACGCCAAACAACTGAAAATGGAAACTTCCTCATTGTCCCGCTTGGTAGAGGACGAATGGGTAAAGTTAAAGAACAACGCTCCTTCCTCCTCCCTGCCCGGCAATGGGGGTTGCTTGGTGGCCACAGAATGTTTCGCGAAGAAGGAAAAAAAATGTTAAAAAGGCAAATGGCAAAGGAAAGCAGCACCGGAGAGCAGAAAAAGCCAACTGGAACCGCTTCTAACGACCAAACGCATTCAATGGGTTTTGTGTGTGTGTGTGTGTTGTGGTTTCCCAAGGAAAAAAAAAAGGGAACCTGGCTGGTTGTCTCGCGTGCGCGCGTACCGTGAGTGATTTACTGCTGCTCCGTCGAGCGTCGAGCTCAACTTTTGCAGTCAGACCTGCGATGGTGGAAAAATTGATTGAAGTAATTACGCAAAACTGATTCCGAATGAGGTGATTTGTTGGGAAAAAGTGGGAAGGGAGCGCATGGGTGAAGGCACGGGAAGAGGCAGGAAGAGAGCCCGGGAGAGTTAAACGAGGTTGCCGAACACGTAGAGGAAACGAAACAAGCAGCAGAAGAAAAAAAAAAGCAGACAAAAAGACGCAGATGAAGTTCTTCTGCCAAAGTTCTCACCCGGTCCCAACGGTTGCGGAGGAAGGACAGAAGAAGGGAAGGTACTCTTCTGAGATGCAAAAGCATTTCCGCGCTACCTCCCCCCCCCCCCCACTCTTCTTCAACCCCGTGAGGGCGAAAGGGTGAAGCGTGGGAAGAGTGTGCCGGAGAATTGTAATTGAGTTTAATTTAATTAAAGCACAGTCTCAGCATGATGATGACGACGATGGTTCTCTTTTGTAGTGTGACACGGCTGCTGTTAGGGGTGCCGCCGTTACAGCCTCCTTCCTCACTGCCCACTTTCGGGTGAGCGCATCTGCAAGACAAGCTGCGCCGGTTGGAATTAGTCATCACCGCAAAGGAGGTGCTTCGAGCGACAACGATGCCCTTGATCTTGTTTATCTTTGACTGATGCAATAATCCCGATCCATCGCCACCAGCGGTGGTGCGCTGTGCGATGGGAATGGGGAAAAAAGGGGGAAGGAGTAGGATGAAAGGGCAACATCTGAGATAGCAGCGCGCACGTCGAGATGGTTTCAGACCGGATCGGAGGATTTTATTAATGCCGAGATTAAATGAAGGATATCCCCATAGCGTTGCCCGAAGGGGAGAAAGGAATCAAGAGAGAGAGAGAGAGGGAGAGTGCGTTCAGCGGGGGGATTGTTCAAATCTGTGATCAACTCCAGTTTGCGTAGGCTTTCGTTTTCTTCAAGACGGTTCGTGATCGTGACGAATCGAATCAGATGACGATGCGCTGGCAAGCACGTATAAGTCCAAATCCATGAGATGGTCTACAGCAAAAAACAATCTATGAGAATGTATCCAATTCTGTATTGCCAGTTGATGTGAGATGAGGATTACGTTCGGCACCGAACGACATACCAAGGAGTTCGCAGGAATCACGACTAATGATTTAACTTTTGGCCCCAAAATATCTCTTCCGTTGTAAAGCCTAAAATAGAACTTCACGCAACAAAAAAGTGACGTAAGCGAATGTAGCAAAGAAAGGAATGTCATTCGGCAGGATATCCTTTCTTGCATAAAAAAAAAAGACTCCCTCACGCCATAAAAAGTCAAACAAAACAGCTCATCGGTGCGGTGGCCTCATGTCCCTTGAATTAGGCCCATTAGCAGAGGAGCGAGAATTGGCGTAGGTTGGCCTACAGACTAGGAAAAAGGCTCGAAAAAAGTAAAACGAAAACAGTGTTTCTGTCGGCGATGGATGGCTACGGATGGCTGATATAATCTCGCTGGATGCCAGCGCCAGCCTCAATTTGTTTCACATTTGACATTAGCTGCGCGCCCGTTGCTGTGACCGTGTCATCGTCATTGTCCTTGTCCCGTCCCTGTTGCCCCCAATAAAAACCGCAGCGCCGTCGTCTCGGGGCAACTGAAGGAATGGACCGCGGCTGGAAGTTGCTGGTTCGGGCATTATCCAAAAAGTGTACCCAGCATCATCCCCCTGCCAAGGACTTGGGCAGGATGGTAGAATTTCGCTGACACTTTCGGGACACACGCGTGTCTTCCGCACGCCTGCCCGCCCGCCTGTCTACCGCTTGCTCGGTGTGTGTGGTCTTTTTGTGCCACGGGGAGCATAAATCTCGACCGACAGCATATCTCCTTTCCAAGATACCGACAACCAAGCGCTCTCTTTCTCTGATGCCCCGTTGGCAGATTGACCGAGAAACGTTTTCCGTCGCGTCATCATCAGCATATCCGGTGCGAAACCTCGAGCAGCGGAGCTCTGGCACACACATACGAAGAAGAAGAGATAGTGTGCTGTCGCCATTTGTTGATGAGAGCAGAGGAGGGAACCCCGTCGTCGTTGTCGTCGTCGTCGTCGTCGTCGTCGTCGAGAAAGAAGAAGGCCTGCCAACGACCGCAGTTCCTGCCCGGGCTCAACAATAGGTCCCAAGAATTCGCCCATCATGAAACCGGTCCTCCGTAGCTTGTCTTGGCATCATGGTGATGATGCTTAAATGGACTAGAAGGACCATTCCAACGGTTTTTCGCACACTGCTGGACCCGTTCTAGACATTACGCCTGCCTTTCTGTGTGTTGGTAACCTTGTGAAACTCGCCACCGAACGGGTGGAGAGGAAAATTGCCTCCCTGCTGCCCATCCGTCCCCCAAGGGACTCCAGTTCTGCTCCGCGTGAAGTGTGAGCCAAAAAATGCTGCTCAGCGCATATCCACTACTCGGCTCTTCTTCAGCGGCATCCCATTCGCTCCCAGGGTGCGCCAGGGCTTTCCTATAGTTTCATCTGATCCGCTGGGTGCTGTTTTGTTGTCAGGATTGCAAGGAAATGAACTTTTTCTCCGCCATCGCCGCCTCACCTCGCAGACTCCTTGACTCCCGGCTTGCTTCCACACAAACCACACACAACACGCCCGAGCATTGCGCTGCTGCAGTGAGTGTTTCTGCGAATATTATAGCGCTGCGACGACAAATCCGAGCCGGAGGAACCCGCGTCACCGGGAAACCCATCACGGAGCGTGCATCATCCCGCTCCGTTCGAGGACCGGAGCACAACCAGCCTGCATGGAGGTCGCCACACAAGACCTGCGCTGAGGCCTGAGCCACCTTTCATAGCCAAGCGAATCCCACGCGAATTCAAATTCTCCTCCACGGCAGGAAATGTCATTTCCTCCTCCTCCGACGGGACGAGAAGAGTTCCTCTCTCGCCCTGCAGACTAGCGAGGTAAAATGCTGAACCGCGACTTAAATCCTATTAGAATTTAACTTGTCAGCTAAGGCAGAAGTTCGCTCCGTGCAGCTGATCCCTTCGTTTTTTTTTTTTTTTGCTGTGGTTTCGTTGCACAGTTGAAATCGGTTTCCAGCCTCCTCTCAATTGAATTGCTCCGGAGAGGAGGCAGACGAAAACTGTCTCTGGTCGCCAGATGAACGACGAAGCGGCGCGATTCGGTGTGTCACATATGTATGTATGTACATTTATGTTTACGCGATGGTGTTGCAAACAATCGGGAGGACTTTTCGAGACGAAGTAAAATATCTCTTAAATATGTTTTTATTTCATACTTTATCATCTTCCGTTTTCGGTGCGACAAACACAAGGAGTTCCGTGAATGTTCACAATGAAAGATATATTTTGTCGTTGCTCCGTTCCATAATTCGACCGCATCTGTTCAGTTGCTCATTGTTGTTCAGGAAGTGAACGCAGGGAAAGAATGAACCGGCAGAGAGATAAAGCGCCAAACCCTGAAGGATTGTAACATGCATGCATGGTAGGTGCGTGCTCAGGCTTCATGCTAAACTGTAAGCGAACCGTAAGCGGATTGTACTGTAGACAAAAAAAAAAAAAAAGGGAGGTGTGTGGGCCGTGCATGGGAAGCGAAAAGGAGTGCGCCATTGCGAATCGGGTGAAATTAATAGGAAAGCTTTGTGCCAAGTGTTGCCGCCGCAAGGCTGTGGAATGATAAAAAGCGCCCTTTTCGCTTTCGCAGGATGGCAGGTGGAGTGAGTTCGCGCCGCGGAGAGGGGTTTTGACAACAACAAGACGCTACCGTCATTTATCACACGCACGTTGTTAGCACCATTTCTTCCCCTTGCCCTCCGGGGGGGGGGGGGCGGAGTGGCAGAGGATTGCCAACACCATTGATGTGTAATTACGACTGGGGGCCAAAAATTGTACTGCTTATGAGCGTATGAATTTCGCCGTCCCCTTTCATTTCGCATCGTCCTTTGCGCCTCCACGAACCATGTGGATCCTGTTATCATATCTCCCCGGGTCGGTCTGTGTGTGCGTGTGAGATTTGTGTTGGTTTGTGGAGCGCTTGGAACATGATGATAAATCTTCCGACACGCTTCCGCAATGCTGAAATTCCAGCAATTTTCATAATATATCGGCCTCTAACACATTTCCAGCAACCCTCGGAAAAATAACCCTGGGCCAACAAAGTGCGAGGCGAGGCGAGATAAATGGTAACTAAAGGGACAAACAAGTGGCTCCAACTGCCTGTGAGCAGAGGACCCAGCGAGAAGGGGGGGGACCATGTGTGTCATCAGCAAGCAAATATAGGCTCCGAGGAGAAGAACTGGCTGGGTCGTCTCGAATCGAAAATGAACGTATCTTTTAGGGGTCGCGCTGCGCAATAGGTCCGGCTCATTCGCAAATTTGTGTGGCCCACCTCCCTCACAGCAGTTGCACTGCAGCCAGCCAGCAACATATGATTCATATCAGCTAATTAATATCAAAAACGCTTGGGACACACGGAGGGGAACGCGCCTACTCGTCGCTGCGGTCGTTAAGATTGGACGGCGGGGAGTCGGAGTTTTTTTTTACTCACAGATTCTTGCGCATCACGACGGCGCCTCCCGTTTGTCCCGGAGCTTTATTCACGAGTGTTTGCCCTTACCCTTTTGACCGTGCCGCCGCGAACCAAATGGAGAAGATTGTTCATTTTCGCTGAAGTGCAAAAGAACGAGAGAACGTAACGGAACCAGCCAATGCAACAAAGAAAGTGTTCATTCGAGAAAGCAAAGGGTTCTTCCGCGCACCACCGAACGCATGTAAGTTCGTTCAGATTTTGCGCTCACTCGAAGATGAAGATGGCGCCGGTGGCGTTCTATGAGGCAATAATAAAATATAAAAAATCGGGTCAAGGTTCCACATGTTCCGACTTGAGGAGTACACTTGTGCCTTTGGTTTTTCTCGCAAAAGTTTTTCCACACGCGTTCCCTACACCGTGTGTATCCACTTTTCAAAAGGGAACGTCGTTGACTTTCTGCCAGGTTCTTATATATTTCTTTTATGGGCTTGTTGATTTGTTTGTTTGTTGTTTGTAAGTTAGGGAGCAGGCAAGGTATGAGAATTATCAGCGGTCGTTTATCCGGACGATTTGCATATAAATCTTACATTCGACAATAAAATGACATTTGGCTCCGCCATATTGCGCTCAGATTCATCAAAAGACATTTTATTTCCGTCGGGAATAAGTTCAGCTTTTGATGACCTCGTATGCTGTCGGGCTCGGATTTTGCTGAAAAGGACATTTTTGCCCTTTTTCGCACTATGTGGCGCGAAGCACTTTTTCTGCTGTCAATAAAGTTATTTAATAACACAATGCTTCTGCGGCTAGTTGTGGAAAGCAGTAATTCAATTTTCTCCCCCCTGCGTGTGTGGTTTGTGAAATATTTTCCTGCAGTTGTTTTTGTATTTTTTTTAATACACACTATTTACTCGATCAGGAAGGCATAAAACCCACAGTGACCATCAAAGAGCACCCGCAAGGCTTGGTAATTCAATTTTAATTACTGCCGCTGTCTGGTTACATTCCACGAGCAAATGATGCCCGCAAGTTTGTAATGAACATACATAAAACAGTATAAATAGCGAGGAAAAAAGGGGAAAAACAGCTAACGAAACATTTTAATGATTTTACAATTTTTCAACCGTAGGACATCAATCAACATTGCTCGTGTTATCAAAAGGGGGGGGGGGGGGGGGGATCATTACAGTAATCACGTCGGATGCCACAAAGTGCATGTTTATTCCTGTCTGAAAGGCTTTTAACATGTGCATTTGATTATGTGTGCTTTCTAACCGAACCAAAAGAGGAGAGTGGTCGCGTTACACAAGTCACACCCTCTCTAGATTCTGCCCGCTAGAGTTTTTTGGGTTTGATCGTGTCCTGTAACTAGATGAGCGGCGCATTGTTCGTGAACTAGATAGACAGATCGTTGTTGTTAAATTTAATTAACTTTCGCTCCGGAAACGATCTGTTTATGAAGTTGTAGAGTGCGATTTGGGCTTTAACGGGGGAAAACTCTTTCGCCTGCGTTCTGAAGTCAGTGTCATGTGGTTCAATTACTGCACAAAAACCACGCTACCTCTGGCAAAGTTTCAGGCTCATATCTGGACGGTTCATCCTACTCGTTTTCTGCTGTTGATCCTTTACCTCACCGGCACGGAGATGAAGAAAGAAACAAACAAAACGCACTCCTCCCCTACCAAAAAGGACTACTCTCTATTACAGGCGGAAGCGTATAACCCACGCTCTCGTAAAGACACAGCCATATCAGCACCGTATGTAGTACATCGCACAGTGCGTCGTAAAAGTGCCATAAAAAGGCAATAATTGTGATAATCAATGATAAGCATAAAGTTTACGATACGATTCAATCCATCCCCGGGTGGGGTTGTTTTCTGAAAGTTATTTGCCTTGCCCCGCTGCTTAACTCGTCCAGATCGTCAACCGGTCGGTGGTCGCTAGGGGTAGGGTTGACTTTAGGAACAATTTTCTTGCACAAAGTCACTCGGTGGAGTTGGGTTCCTTTTTTTTCGTCCAACCCCCAAAAGTACACATCCCATTTGACTCCCATTAGCGTGTTGGAGCGAGACGCAAGTCAGCGCGAGATCCGAGCGAAGGAGCGAAAAGCAGTGTGAGTAGTAAAATTGTTTTGGAAGCCATTCCGAACATATTCCGGTGGCAAGTAATTTGGAAGGAGGGAAGTATATTACGCGATCGTGATAACCAAGTTCCGCATATGCCCAGATACGGTGCAAAAAGGTACCTCGGAAAAGCTTGCCGGAGGAAGATTTTATTCTGTTTTGCAAAGTGTTGGCTTCTTTTCTTTATTTTATGTTTTTGCTCCACGGCCAAGACGGTGTCCTTTTTCTGGTTGCCGCGGGAAAGATGGCCACGAGCCGTTTCATCACTTTCATTGGACTTCATCATGCTTTCGCCCGTGTGCTCTCCGTCGTCTTTGTCGTCGTCATCGCCATAATCATCCAATGTGTGCTTGCTTGCCCGGCATCCACCGCTAGCGAATGTCGAGGTTAAAAAAAAGAGACGGCAGCGAAACGAAGGGATGTAAAATGTCGCACAAACCGACGCAACATGTTTGTCATGCTGGGTGTGGTTTTATGTGCAATATGGTTGGCTTTTATTTACTTATTTAGTATCGCTTGCAGCTGCTCTAGCAGTCGAAAGGGTGCAGGTGAAGGGGCTGGTCACTTTCACTCGGTCGTTTGGTCCCGGGACCAGTGGAGCGCGTTGCGACAGAGACTCCTTGGGAACTCCCACGGAAAAGCACATACTTGCTGCCTTCTCTCGAGGCGAGACGATTCCGAAGATGTAGAGCACAAACGGAACGGCCTGGCTTTCAACACTGGGCGAGAGTTACCAGTGTGTGGAGTGTGTCGAAGCTGTTTGCTCAGTTTTCCCCTCCTGTTTGCGTAAGCCATATACACTTCATTGTTTTCCTGGTCCACCAGTTAACAGCTGAAGCTTTGTGGTGTCAACTGGTTTTGTTACACTGGTCCGCCCGGGTTTGCCCAAGAACGCCCGGTGGTTTTGAAGCTCTATACGGTTTTGCTGGAGGAGTTTAAAATTAACGAATCCAGACTGGACCTCCCCCGGTAAAGAAAGCAAAACTACTGGGTATACTTTATATTATCTTTAAGAGAATTCTTTACGTGTGCAATTCTGCTGATTGTTTTGTCTGATGATAAATCAACCTTCCATGACAGAAGAGAAGTGCTTTGACAGCTTTTAAGTAAAACCGCAAGCCTTGGAGTCATTTTCAATCTGGTGCAAATAAATTGCACCTGACCGCTGGCCTACAATTTACGAATATTATACTCCTCCCATTCCCTGTTCCATTTACCCATGGCATCTCCAAACTCGCATCCTCCCTGTTGTGGACGTTTGCTGTGCTGGAAAAGAAGGTGGGGTTTTCCCCGTCCGCTCTATTGAAGAGCAATCGAGATGGAAATTCGTTCAATTGCGAAAACCACAAAATACCCTCGGTGGCAGTGTATCGTCCGCAAACGGGTCGTGTGATCCGGTATGTCCATGACTTTTCCATTCGCTCGCCCGTGATACCGATCGAAAGACCGTATCGAGTGTTGTGGTGCTTGCTTTTGACGATCGCAAGATGGGATACGTTTTAAATCGTTCCTGTTCGGCGGGATGATGATGGGACGACCCACCGTGTACCGAGTGATGTACAAATGTTGTCCCTGTATGGTGCGAACTTAAATCCGGTAGACAAGACTTCCTTGGTAGTTAGGCATTCTCCAATGGACTCAATGGAAATCAATCAATGTCGAAGAGCGGGAAAGTAAGTAATGGTTTTCGGCGGTTTGATTTGGTGACCATTTTGCCGCAAACCCTAAATTGTTAAATTTATCCACACCGCTGGAGTTACAACATCGCGACTCTCGCACTCCTGCTCTGGTACTGAGGCATGGAGTGTGGAGTGTGAGATCGTGGTTGTGGGTACTTCCTATCCACGCCACCGGTTTCGGATACGGTCATGGATTGAGGGGATACTGTTTGTAGCCGAATTGCTGCTGCTCGTCCACACTGCCACCGTGGTCTACACTATTACCCTCGCCAAACTCCTCACCGTTCCCGTTCTGGGAGTATGCGGTGGCATTCCTGCGTGAACAAACTTCGCATTCAACCGCATGCGGTTGCCTGCGGTGCTGGTGAGTACGGCTGCACGTGCATTTATGGGGGAAATAAAACACTGGAATTAGTCGAATATATCTTGGCAGAATGCGCTGCTTGCTGGCGAATCCCTCTCACTCTCTCTCTCTCTCTCTTCCGTTCCTCCCGGTGAGCGGTGAGTTGACGCTGACTGACTGCCTTTTTGGAGCGAGTATCGGCCGGAACGCTGACTAAGATCGATCGAGGTCGAGCCGAACTGAATAATGATCAGCATGTAGGTCACGAACGAATACGGGTGGCGGCTTCTTTTTTTTTTTTTTTTGTCTGTCCCTTCTTCTAGTGGCTCCGACCGATCTCCTGTGGTCAGTAAAATGTTTGAACCAATGGTCTGCTTGTAGCTCATGTTCGTTCGGTGTCTATCAGTTTGATTTTGTTTGTTTGTTTGTGTGCATTACATCCACAAACCACACGGAGCCTTCTAGGAGCAGGATAGACTGCAGGCAAATGCTGTTCAGCGATGGTTCGGCTTCAACATAACATTCCATCGGAAGAGAGCGAATGCAGCAGAACCGGACAGCATATTTTATGCGGCTCAAAATACGTCGAGAAACCAACAGCAGCAGCTTCTTGAATCGCTCGGGTGAGATTGGTAGAAATCGAAAGCGACTCTAGAAGAAGGCGAAGGAAGGGAGCCTTCTCGTGTTGTAAAACGATGGGCATAAAACGGGCTCCGAACATGTTAGTACTACTAATTTTAACTACCACTAAACCATCCCTATTGCCAACAGCTACATCGAAGGGCGATGCTTCCCACAGCTCACATCTCCAGCGAAATTCACGTGGCGCAGAAGAAACGCTGCGGTTGTTACGGCAACATAATTAAACCGACCGCCGCGTCGGCCTGGCAGTCTTGCAGCTTCAACGGTGTGTGTGTTTGGTGATTAAACAAACCTAGACCTACACACAACCACATACCGCTGGGCCGCACGCTATATAGTGCACTGTGCAAATTCGCCTCAGGTTGCATAAAGGCGAAGATAGAGTGACGGACCAAACGCGGAATGGACCGGAGCCGTCCGTCCGACGTTCGCCATCCGTGTGTATCTCGGAAAGCATAATCGATGCTGGGAGCATAAACAAAAGCGCGCCCCTTTCCGCGAATGCTGGAGAGTGGAGGAGAGATCGACTTCCAACCGAGCGCTGGCATCCAACCGAGACCGCGCCATCAGCCTTCATGGCGGCGGATTTGTTCGTACATATGATCCCTTTTCGGAGGCATAATTTCGGCGTATAGGCACGCTCGCTTCGCATACGGAAGGCCGCGGAGAAGCGTGAGAGAAAGGAACGTGCTTTCTTCCCGTGGACCGAGAGGAAGGTAAAAACTCCATTTGGCTGTATGCAAAGATGCCGTGTGAAAGTCGATTCCGTTTTGCATCGGCGATAGAGTTTCATTTGTCATGGCGAACGTTGGAAGTGGTTTCATTGTTCGTTTAGTTCGTAATTTTCCTGGGAATCGGAAGCGCAGATTGAATTCGAACAATAATATCAAAAGGCTCAAGAGGTTGCGCTTGTTGAATGTTTTGACACATTTTTTAAAAGTTGAAACTCATCCGCCGATCCGCTCGATTTCAGCATCCGTCAAGCCATTGCTATTCTCAGTTCAATCAAATTGCATACATTTAGGCATTTAGAAAATGGGAAGCATGATGATTGGTGCCATGTAGAAGTGGCTTAATTTTAACTAACTGTTCAAATAAGCTCACGAACAAACACCCGGATGTGTTTCAAAACTGTGGCAACTGTTTGATCGGACGAGCGCAAACAGAAGCAAACTAGCAATCGATTCTTCTGTCCATGTCCAAAAAAAAAAGCTATTCGACGAGGAAAACCCCTGGACGTAAAACAGGGAAAACTGGAAACGATAGCTGTAACTGTCAAACAACAGTTGCTTTGAGAGATGCAACACACATCTCCCCGGCCCTGTCTGGTGAATAAATAAAAGTGAACACGCTGTGGCACCACTAGCCACCGGAATCGAACAATCGTCTGTCTGCCCATGTTCTCCGCGGGATCGATGTAAACAGGTGTTCGGATCGGCGTTGCTGGGATGGCCGAACCTCTTTTCTCGTCTGGCCCACCGGATTGGCTCGAGACCGGACCACTTGTTTCCGTGGCTGGCGTGTTGTTTAACAACGGAGGTATCGAACCTCATTGTAGGGCCGTTTTCGGCGTTTGTTTAAACAGACGCATCGTCAACTAGCGTGACAGGGGTTACCATCACCACCGCCACCACTCGCTCTTATGTTCTTTTCCCACCCAACCCAGTTCCCTTTTCTCACCCATTCCATGTGCATCTTTTCCACGTTCCACGAGCCGGCGCGCGCCCGTTGCATCTTTGGCTGATGAGGTGCACCGAGCGTGAAGTTGGCACATTGAAACAAAGCAGAATCTGTCGGTCGGAGAGGCGTTCGTTTGAAATGAGGATGTATGTCCACCGTGGCCAAAGGCAAAAGAGCAGCGATACTTCTCTGCACAGTGGAAAAGGCCAACATGGATTGATGGACATTTTGGAAATGTTAAGCTCTTGAATTTCCTTGTTTTTGCCCTCTATTGATGCTCTTAACTCTTAAGGGTCCGGGTTAGCCGAGCGCGTACACCGGCAAGTCCAGACCAGATTCTCCCCGGTTCCAAGGACTGTAAGTCCTAGCAAATGGGAAGTAGATTCTCTTATCTTGGAATTTAAAAAAAGGTGTTTTAAATGTTCTTCACATCAAATGTTAAATGCCCCACAAATGTCCGTATTGGCATCCACCGTGCATCCCCTCATGCAACAAACGGAAGTGAAACTGCTCCCAACGGCCAGCAGAGCCGAGGGTGATGCATTGAAATAGCGCCCAGGGCTCTCGGATGTAAAAGAGTCAGCTTTGCAGAACCTTTTGCCTGCCAGCCCGTCCATTGATTGTCCGTTGCCAAGGTTGGCGTTGCAAGCCGCGTGGGTTGCATGTGCAATGTCGAAATGAGTCCGGGTGTCGTGTTGTTTGTGACTTCGCCCTTCGGTGTGCAGTCCATCGAACGGAAAACACCCTCCCGTCGTGGTTGCGTGCCGATAAAGTCACGCCAGCGTAACCGTTTGTTTGTAATTCTGGCCGAGAAGAGCGGAACCGAAAGATTGACAGTGCCTCGTAATGATGCGGGGGAGTGGCTCGTACCGGAGGTTTAGTGAAAGGGTAGGTGCACTTGCAGAGTTTAATTGTAAACTTCCCGGACCCCCTGTGCTGTGTCCCTTGGTGGAGATAAATTTTCGCATTGCTGTTCGCCTGCGGAAAAATGCCCCACGCAGCCGGTGAAGAGCCAGAACGTTCCACGGACCGGTCAGGAGGAAACTACTCTGCAGTGGGAGTTATGATAGTTTCATGCACTATCTGCAGAGGGCTCTCGCCGGTTGGCAGAATGCGCACAACATTTCGCATCGTGTGTCTGGCCGACTCCGAATCGGTTATGTTTTTGGAGTTCATACGGGGGTCTTCATGCGCCGGGAGGAATGATATATATGATCCAACGGGTTGAAGGAGCCTGCATCTAGCGTCCGGTGGAAGTTTGTAAGAATGGTTAGTTACCTCCTTATTACACTTGTTGCCACATCCGTGGTAGTTTGCCTGAACTCTCCTGTTACCATCGGGGAACCGCTGCAGGCAAGGGCCTATGCAAGCGTTATCAGTCCCTGACCGAGTCTATACGGATACGAATAAACAGTATAAATCCTTGCAACCGGCCCGTACTTCCCTACTGCTAGCTTTTCTTCTGGCAAGCCAAGCCAGAAATAATCAGGTCGAATTTCGACTAGTAGCCTAGCAGCATCTTTGACTATACGAGTCGTTTGCAAACCTTTTCCCCGAGGCGAGTGGTGGTACGCAGGATGAGTAACTTTAGCCAAACTTCCGCAAGATTTACGACCTAAAACTGTGGCCTGAAGGTCCTCCGCTGGAGGGGGATAGAGCTGAGTGAGTCTCTGGGGAATTACATTTGCCCAAAAGCTTACGATAAGCGGGTGTTGTCCTGGCAGTGTGCGGCGGGTCGATCCATGATGATTTATGTGCTTCTGTTTCGGTAGATTTCTTACATAATTGTATCCGCTTTACGGACTCCGACCAGGAGTGAAGGGGGGCGGGGGGAGGGGGCGCTTACCTGGAAAGAAAACAAAATCTAATTTAGTTTCGATTCAGATAACAATACGGTGGATAGATTTCTTTTCGTTATTTGTTTATACCAATTTCTTCCGAAAAGACTGAATCTTAAACTCATTCCATTTTAATTATGTGTGTTAAATCTAAGCAACATGGTATTCTGAGTATTATAGTAGACTCTCGTTTATCCGTCTTGCAAAAGAGTAGCTTAGAAAGATGAACTGTCTACGCTGGTAACATCCTTAACTTAATTTGGAATGTACTATAGAAGAGTCTGTAGAAATAAATGAAGATGTTTCATGAATAGATTTTGTTAATTTAGCGAGAATGATAGTATTCGTAGAACTGTTGTTGAGAAAATGAAATCGATGTAGGATGGATCATTTGCGATCCAATGCTCCAAGTTTCGAACATTTTACTGAAGAATATTATTTATATATAGCATCAGTCAGCTAGCGTATACCTCAAAGTAGGATATGAAGCAGCTTAGAGACATATTGCGGGATTGAATAAATGTCTGGGGAATATTTTCTTTTTATGTATTTTTGGTGATTTGAATGTCTTTTTCGTTGTGTTGAAGATTTTGCAAATCGGCGAATAAAGGATTCACTTCAGTTGGCTTTTTGAAAGATAAGTCGTGCTTGTTTAAACATTGTCTTCGCAATACGTGACAAGCTTAGAACTAGACAAGGTTGTGATGAATAGTTCATGCTGCGCAGGTTTGCGAGCGCGTTAAATTAAAATAAAATGTATTCATATAATAAATTCGCATTCATACGCGCGCTTTGCATCATTACCGGAAAGCGTAGCGATAACATAATTAAATTACGTGACGTAGCACATCGAAAGGATAATTAGAGCATAATAATCATCCCCGGAACCTCCTGGACTACATCATCCCCTGTGCATCCCAGCAACGCCGGAGCACAATCTGTTCCAATCGCATTTAATCTTTCGGGCGGGCGGTTACTCAACATGGGACACACGCACTCAACCGAAACTACACCACGAACCACGATGGTGCGCACCCGGTCAACACAACAAATGGGATTTAGTTGTCCCATGTTTTCGCTAAACATTCTTAAGCAAATAAACAGCAGCCCCGGGGGATGAAGTGTGTAATCCTCACTATCGCACCATGGCCGCGTGTTTGGGCTTCCGGCAGAGGGGCCGTGGCCGTCCTTCCCAACTCTGCAGCCGTCAAGCGTTTTTCGACGAGTAGCCTGTTGGGAGATTTATAAAAAAAAAACACTATTCACTGGGGAAAACTATCCATCGCTGTGGAGAGAACCGGAACGGAAGGACCTGATTTGAATGCAGCGCATAATCGAAACCACAACGTGTGTACGGGGTGAGTGGAGCAAGAGCCTTGCACACAACCCACTGCGCGCTCCATCATCTCCAGCTTTCGTCACCGACACACGCCCAGGGGTTGGCGACATCACCCACCATCAGCGTCCATGAAAAACTCAATTAACTCGACTCGATGGGACGAGAAGGGGGGCTTGGGTGTCCGTCCTTCATCATCCGCTGCACGGGAAAGAATGGAAGATTTAATGCAGTTTTCCAGGACCTTGCCGAGGGCATCTTTTGCCAGATTGCAGAGGAAAGCGTTTCGTAGAAAGAAAAAAAAGAGCAAAAAGCGCAACTCGACACAAATGTACGCAAGCCGTTCCACGAGGAGGTCGAGGTGCCTGGACAGCTTCAGCAGAGCGCCAATGTTTCGAAAACGTTGCTCGGAAAGGACCGAAACGAGTGTGCGAACACAGTGACGTGGCAAAAAGGGGTCGGTCCACCACAGCGCAAGGACGAAGGATTATAATTTGATTACAGTGTAATTAGACGTGATTTTCGTATTAGATGGTATAATAGGAACCAGCTCTTACTTGCGGTGGAATTTTGCGGACAAAACGCCAACGGAGCGCGCCAGCCGGAATGCATCGAGGACCTCGTTCGCTCAAAAGTGTATTTCGCTGCACCTGCAGTTGACGTTGACGCCTCCGAAAGTCAGTCAGTCAGTCAGTCGGTCGGTCAGCCCGTCGCAACCGTCCGTGAGCGGAAGAGTTGTCAGTCAAAGTCAGGCAGCAAAGTCTGCGCACGGGCCAAAACGCTCTCACTCTCTCTCAATCCCTCGTGCGTTTGGAAGCAACGACGTTATGATTGAGGGCGCTGAAAAAAGAAAATGATTATGCTGTACCCGGAAAGGCGAGGGAGATAATTTAATTTAGCACCAATTGTGCTTGGCGGTTGGCGTTGGGCAACGCATTTGTCGCGCACACCCGTTTTCCTGCTCGGAGCGCGAACAAATTTGCGCCGGTGGTTAGGGCCAAACCACCGAGAAGGAGGTTAATTGCATCGATTGCATAAAATGTGCACCGTGTTTCGCCGACAAAGCTACAAACAATCAGTGATTTGCTACGGCCTCGGGGTAACGGTTTCGAAGAGATTGAAAAATAAATCCAGCTCCATCCAGCACCTCCAATGGAGCGTAAATGTTTTCTTCCAGTAACTTTGAGCTTCCCGTAGGTAAATCCAGCACACGACAACAGTTTGGCAGCTTAGTGTGAGCAGCAATTAAAGATTTAGTAAACGAACTGTGCCGAATGGAGAGATTTGCTGGCGTTCGCGTAGGAGAAGGTTTGTAAAAAAAAAAACACCATAATCCGTTCGCAATTTTATGAAGTTACATTTTCGTTTACTCATTTTTCTTCTTTTGTTTTGTAGGAATAATCGTAAGCAGGACTAAAGCGGATACGCTCCAAAGAACTTATGATGCAAAAGAAGTCTTCGGATTTCCAAGAAACACGAAACAATGCTCTCAGCGTCTGGTTCTGCACCACACATCACCTTTCCACGGCGGCCTAGAATTTCATATCTCAAACCGGGTCTAAAATCTTGGCCCATCGCGACACGATGCTGTTTTGCGGGAGGGAGAAAATCAGGAAAAACCATAAGCAGCTTAATTTGGATACTTTCTGAGCTGCTGATGCGGGAAGGAAGTGAAAAAGTCGGAAAGGAGTGCAAGAAGAAGAGGAGGAGAAGAAACCTGCCATATAGCCAATGTTACTGCGCTAGCTGCCTTGCCTGCCTTGCCTGCCGCCTGCCTTCTGTCTGTTAGGGAAGCGCGCTCCCGGCCGATTACCGTACGGCAGCTTTCGTTCCCGAAAAGCTGATTGATTGATTTAACCGAACGAAGGAAAGCTTTTTCCACGAAAGTGTGCGCGCGCGCGCGTTTTTGGCCGCGGCCCTTCTTAAGACCTCACCGCGGCGCTGTTCTTTTTGAGCAGGCATTTTATTTCTGAAGAGATTTCACTTCGGCGTGCGTGCGGGGCAGACGTGTTGTGCCAGGGCTTTTCCGTGGCGAAATCGCTGCGCTCTGTCGAAAAAAGCCTGGGAAAACGGGGGAGATTTACGATATTGGTAAATAAGCGGGGGTTTTTTTTTCCTCCGTTTGATGGCCCACAAGTGTTCGCTTTTGGCGTTTTCTTACAGGGAAAATCCGACCCGCCAGCCAGCTCTGATGTAATTCGTCGGTGTTTGCGTTTTTTTGTTGCTTCCTTCACTAAACCATGATTGCGGTTGTTTTGCGATGATGCTGTTGCAGATGAGGTGTGTCTGTTGCATGAACATTGTTTGGACAGAGTCGATCGATTGTGGCGAAAGATGAGTGATGTTAGGCACCGCTCAACATTTAACAACCACTTCAGTTGTATCAGAACATTTATTGCAGATTAAATTCGGTTAATGTCATTTTAGAACATGTTGCAAAATACAACCGAGCTTCAGCAAGTGCCACAATGTTTTGTACTAACCATCAAAGGGTTTTATAATTACGGGACATATAAATACTTTTCATTGTTTAATGTGCCGAGATGAATGTGGTGGATATAAATAAAATTCCTTCTATAATGTCAAGTATAAAAACCACCCCATAACCCACTGACTGGGGTGAATTTTAGAATCCACTCTCTACTCCTGCAGCTCACGCCATAAAAAGTGAGTGGAGTAATAGATATTTTGTGGACAAACATGAGGTGCTACAAAGCGACAAATGAAAAACACACAATCCGATATCCGGATTAGGCGGTTGCTGCTGGAAGTGAAATGCGGAGGAAGCTGCGTGAGTCACATGATGGATCGCTTTTCCTCTAACATTACTTTCCTTCTCACTTTATCTGCTTCTGCCACTTTCCTCCACTCAACCTCTTGTACACGTCACAGGTTGCTGACCGCAGGGCTAATGAGTATAAATGAGGTAAGAATGGTGCAATAATTGTGTATCAGGGTCCCGGGCGGACGACCCGATGCCCTGTTGCTCTTCGGTTTAGTTTACGTGTTTTATGGTGTACGCATAAATTTGGAATGCCCTGCACTAAAAACCGCCCCTCCCCCCTCGGCTCCTACCAAACCATAGCAGCACCCATCATAACCCAATCGTGTTTGGTTCGTGGTTGGTTTTTAGGGTGTGGGGAGTTTAAAAGGGCTCGGATTTATGGCCACATTGGTCGCTTTATGTAAGCTTTAAATATATCCGCAGTTGAACATTATATGCCTGCAGGTAGGAGGCTGAAAGCCGGTGAAATTGAAAGCTGTAGAACTTTATATTTGTTGAAGCGATGTACTTTATCCTCGAACGAAGTACTAAGATACAAATGCGTTAGAAATTTGTGCAATGTAAATTTGTGATAATATTAAATCTTTCTTTCTTTTTATTAACTTTTTTCTTATCTTTATACAAAATGAGGAAAAAGGTAAATTTTAAAAATCATGTTCATGAACAACTCTCGTTACATTGAAGACAAGGTGAAACTGCGCAAGAGTACAGATGCCATCCATTGCCCACGGCAGCAGACACGGTGGGTAGATTTGAGCTCATTTAGGAACCCACGGATGTGTTAACATTTTCCACTTGCGAGTTTATTAAAAAACCGTACCTTTCTCATCACATCATGTAATGAGTGCCGTGGGTTGTTTTCCCTGACACACTTGTAATGTTCTGTTGGGGTAAAAGAATGTCTTCAGAGTTGATGGCATGTGCAGAAAGCATCATAAAAACCAGGCATTCTCCGTCAACTTCACTTCACTGCTGAGGAGGCTTTTTGAACATATGAGCGTCGCAAAATAGGTTGAATTTCTTCTCCAAGTGTTGCCCAAAGACGGAAGAAGAAAAAAGTGTCAAACTTTGCCCATTCTTGTCTGCCCGTTTTTTTTTGTATTCTTCGCTTCATTTTCCACCATACACTTGGAGTGCTCCGGATTCGAAAATGCTCTCACACATTCTACCATTTCATACCCCTCGCTGCTTGTAATATCGCAGCTGATCTTGACAGCCAGCGGAAAGACAGCGACGCGTTTTCGAAAGCGAAGTCAAATTTTCCCCCAAAACGATCGGCATACAGTTTGCGGTCTTTCGTAGTCGCAGTTCTCGGCGGAATGTTGGCGGGCGTCGAAAATGGGGTGGGGTGCAGGTTCGCTGTTGCGCATGTGGAAATATTGTGTCGGATGCATAACTTTCGGAACTTTCGGAACGTTGTCAAACACAGTGACTTCGGTACCGTGCTTCCGTTGTTCCACGAGAGAATGATCATCGCAGCCAAACAACGGCAGAACAACAGTTCATTTTTCAATCTCCCTTTTTCCTCGCCCAAAAATCAGTCTCAGCCAAATGTCTCAGCGCGCCGCAATCATTTCGCGAACGTGTTCGTCACACACGCACCGTGGGAAATCTCCATCGGGAAAAGATGAAACGAGAGGTGGGTGGGTGGGATGATGCAGGGTGGGAGGTCAATATTTATGCACGCGTGCTCGGGAACTCGCAGCCTCGTCGTTCGATTGCACAAATTATGCGAAACGCCAAATTTCACCACCAGCAAGCGTAAAATCACAAACCTTTCGTTCGTCGCAGTAGTGTGTGTGTATGTATGTGTGTTGGTGTTTGTGTCTTGTACACTCTCCCTCTGACAAGCCTGGCAGAGTTGTTGAGCTTAAAATTTACAACTTCCCCGGCACAGCGGAGGGAAAATGAACTGGCCTGGCCGGTTTTCGGTTTTCTCCACGGCGGAAAAGATTTACTGTTGTTTGAACGGACTCCTCTCTTCTCCCTGTGGTGCGTGTATCTCACCCCTCACCTCACCTACCACGGAAAAGCGCTGCACACATTTGCACATTCGCTCGAAACCGGGTGAGCGAACTTTCCGGCCCTTTTTCGGTGGCTAGTTCGCAGGGGCGAAACAAATCTTCAAGTGCCATAAATCAGAACATAATGAAAACGACTGTAACAGCTGGAGAGAAAAATGTCGCGCCCCTTGCGCTCCTTCGTGTGCTGGCTCGCGGTTGGTCATACGAATGGGCTCTGCTCTTCTGTTCTGCTGCCGGTGGGAAAATGGAAGATAGTTTGCAGCAAGTACAAGCCGGTTGGTCCCCAACTTGACCGCGCAATCATTCTCTCCACAATAATGATCCTCCCGTGCTGCCGTTTTGGATCTTGTCCAACGGAACGGCACACCCGGAGGCAATGCGTGTGTCGCGCCCGGTCGAGGGATCGAAGGACGAAGGACGTGTTTTTCATATTCCTCCCCTTTTTCATTGTGGACAGGAGCGGCCAATGAAGGGTTTAGACGCTGCGGCAACCCCACCGCAAAATGGCGGCGACCGAAATGGGCCACTTTTCGGTAGTTTGAGGTCGAGTTTGTGCAGAATGAAAAAAACAAAATTTGTTTTTTTGGCAGTGGCAGTATTGGTACAAGGTGGTTTACGGTGAAGTTTCATCTGCTAATCGGAAGGAGCTGGTAGAAAAATTATTAAGTTGATTAAAGTTCACATAAGAACGATTCTTGCACTCATGCACTACTATCGGATCTCTTGTCAAACTGCATCAAATAGAAAGGAAACTCGAGTAATGCATGATTGAGATTGTGATTTACGGATGTACAGCATTTTTCCGAGCGATCATTGCATAATTTTCACGATAAAATAGTAAAAGTACAATATTTGTTGTCACTTGGCAAGTTTAGAAGTGAAGAATCGAACCCCCGTTACGTAAACGCGTAAAACCGTTTGCAGTAGAACCGTCCACAACTAAGTGCGGTTATGATTGCCTAGCAGCTAATTAACTGTTTGGTAATCTTTTGGATTGTTTGATATTCCTGCGTGTGCGTGGCATCCAGGAAAAATTAATTGAACAATTTCCATCGGCGAAAATTCTCACATCTCTTGAAGCTACTGATCGAAAAGAAAAGAATAAAGGAAAACTGGCAATCTTTCGCCAATCACCGTTCGCACATTCGTGAAGCTTACTGCAAATACTTTGATTTAAAGTTTTCCACCGTCAGGGAGGGTGGAGTTTGGCTGCGGGCAATTAGATTCCAGATCAAAGTGTCTCAAAGCGCGGCCTGGCCCAGGCCTAGCGGTCCGAACTTTCCCGTAGCCAATTTTCCGGCTGCGTTAATAAATTGATTTACGTTTTATCAATAAGATATTATTTTGCCCGGTCCCTGGTCTCACAAGTCCAGCTCAGATCCTAAGTCGCACTGTTTACTTACGGCCGGTTGGCAAACACAAATATCTCATCGCGGGAACTTTTCCCAAAAGTCTACAACCGTGGGAGGGGAAAAACAGCGAAAGCCCCCCCACTGCAGAAGCGCGGGTCGAGCAATTTAATGATTTTCTTTAATAGCATTTCTGCGGAAAAATGGTTTCTGTTTCATCGCGAGCTTCCAGCTTGCCGTGTGTGCACCACCATTGAAACACGCGGATCCCAGAGGTTTTCACTGCCCCACCCCCGGGAGGGAGAGGGTAGGGTGGTCGCACCCCGAAATTTTTCCACAGCGTTTCGAACGTTTAGGAAAAGTCACCGCGTTCTTCTCGCATATAGCGGGGCCAGTGCAGCAACGGTGTTACGAAACGAGCGAGGAAAAAGGAGGAACATCATCATCGGCGGCACGAGATTGGCAGCCGGAAAAAATATATACGATCGCTCGGTCCAACTTTTATTCATTTGCCGTTTTCAACACGTTGCGACCGACCACACGTTTTCCCCTACTCCCAACCACGCCCCTGGAGCACACACACCTTTCCACGTCTCGGTGAAGCGTGTGGACGTGTGCTGGGCAAAATCTTTATTAATAACATTATTTAAGTTTTGACAAAGCGGGCGAGCGAAAAATAAATGAATCGAGAAAATTGAAACGGAAAGCGTCCCCTTCCTTGACCTGCGTTTCCCTACCCCCTCAGCGGTGTGCGGTTGTCGCAGTTTGCAATTTTCCTTCCCTTCGCTTTTGCTGCCCAGCTACCTTTTATCGTCACCGTTGTTCCCCCCCCCCCCCCCCCCCCCCCCGACGTCTTCCCCACATCTCCTTCGGCACACGAGATTGGCATCTTATCTGCGAAGGAAATGCTTCCGTTTTCGTCCCCCGCTGGTCAGTGGTTTTTTACTTCTTCGCGCTCCATTTTTCGGCCGCTTCAGTTTTGCCCATAACTTACACGCTGAAAGGTGATCAATGAATCGGTTGGGACTGGAGGAGACGGTAGGAGTCACCAGGAGACTGTCGCAAGGACGAACGAGCTGTTTCCAGGGCCATGGACAAAAAATAAAAATAAAGTTGAAATGAAAAATGTCGAGAACGAGCCCTGCAAGTTGGCTTCCATTTGGCGATTCTTTTAGATTTTTCACTTTTCCTTTCCGTTATGTTTTTTTTCTTTCCTTTCGCTCGTTTCGAACTGACCAAACACACAAGCGCGCACACACACACCATTCGCACAATGTTTCCCACAATGTTCAATCCTGGCTTCCCTGTGACCACCCGTCCAGTCCATTTCCGCCGAGGGTGGGACTCCTTCCTTCCCGGTAGCCATTTTCTGACACTTCTGACCAGTCGCTCTCACCCTCTTCCCTCGTTCCATCTCCCACCAGGTGGATGGGGGGAGGTCGTTTGGGTGTTGGAAAATTGTGCGATATTTTCCCGGCATCCGCCCCATGTCCTCCTTTTGTGGTTCTGTTTTTTCATCTCTTCTTACTCTTGGCTTGTTTTTTTCCGTTGTTCATTCCACTTGTACCTTCGCACACAAATGGGGAGGGGGGGGGGTCCCCTCTCCGATGTGGTCGCGTGATTTTGAATAATGGGAGTTTGAGAATGATTTTTTTATTCGGAATTTTGGCGCCTCCCACCCCTTCGGCCAGTCGTCCTTTTCGTTTGGGAATTTTAACAGAACACTGTTCGTAAAATATTTTTAAAAAAAGGAGGAAAATGGAAAGCCCAGCCTCAAACGATGGCGCACTGCAGGTGGTCGGTCGGTAGGCGGCCGAGGATGTACATCCTGCGACTTTTTGGAGTGTGTTAGCAGTGTCATCTTTTTCTCTTTCTTTTTTTTTTTTTTTTTTTAAAGCGAGTTCTACGAGTTTTTCCGCTGGCTGTGAAAAGGTGCGGTGGAGCGTTTCGAGGGAGGAAGCAGGAGGCGGTCTTCTGCCGTGAGGGGTTTATTAAGAGAGGAACACGGCGGACACGAATTTAGCATTCTCTTGCTCGGGCAGTGCCAGTCTGCCAGTGACGTTAAAGATGACATTGGGCCAAGTGAATTTAATTGCGTGCATCGGCGCACGGTGAATCGGCAGAGGAGGGTGGGCGAGGTGTGGGGTACCTCTGGTGTGACACTCTGTTCGCCCGCGGAGAAAATGCGAATGTGACCCGAAAGCCTTTTCGGAGCGTTACGTTACATTTTCGGCCAGGGAAAATAGAAGACGCGACTTGGCAGGGAACGTTGTCACAAGCTGATGTCCTTTTATAAACCTGGTGCCAAGTGCTTCTCCGCACCGTCGGAACCCGCTGGCGGGACTTAACTGACCGGAAAGTGTGACAGAGTGACTCCCACCGACACTGGGAGGGGGGGGGGGGGGGGAGAAACTGCCCACGCCTTCGGTCGACCGGGTTGGGAAATGAAATTTATTACTTGCCCTTGTTGGGTTTCAATTGCAGAACTGGCAGAAGAAAAATGGCTGAATGAAGAGATCCCTACAGCGAATGAATGATAATAACGATGATGGCGGACGATGGAGGACCGACCGCCGTGGGCATTTTTCTTTTCGCTTTTCCCGGCACTCTCGATTATTCATGATAGCTTTCTCTTCGCTTCATTCAATTCATTCTAAAACTACTTAATTATGGTTGAAGTATTTGTTGAGGAAAGTGAGCGGGGGTGGGACCGAAAGAAGTCGGGGGAGTTCGCGCGCGTCCATCAGCACGTTTTCTGCTTCATTGACTTTTTTTCGCCCATTGAAGAGTTTTGTTTTGCAGAATTCAAAGCCCGCGCTAGAAAGATGAGCTCATCTTGAAGGCGCCGACAGATCGATTTCGTCAAGAGAATGTCAAATTAAACGGAATTTTCCTAATGAAAGGATCCATCGAACTGAAAAAATGATGGGTTCAGTTGACTCCGTTGTCCCACCAGAGAAGGGTTTGATTGTTTAGTTGCTGTTAGCATCTTCTTTGAAATATTATAATTCCATGTGTTTGATTGTCAAATTTTTGCTTTGCAGAATTAATCGAATGATATTCAAACCCTATCGTAATTTTGTATTTCAACGAAGTTCCAACACAAAATGGTATTACTAATGCATTGTCGGAATTGTGGCTGTTTCATCTTGCGAAGCTTGCTCCCACTTTTATGCAACGGAAATTTGACCGTAGTTCGTTAGTTTTATCTTCTTCTCATTTCTGTGGTCTAAAATTAAACAGCTTAGTCATACCGTCGTGCATGTGTGCGATCGTGACGTGAGGATGAAAATGACATGCCGAAATCACGGGGGTTCCCACGGGGGTCAGCAGCTAATTTTTCGCCCTTCCTTTTCCTTCGACTTTGAGGGCTTTGGATGACGTCGTTTCACGCGTGCGGACATCATCAGAGGTCTGAGTGCGGGAAGACAACAAAAGGGAGGGAAAAAGGGAACTCTGCCATCTCGCACGGGCCTAACGGAGTGAAAGCGCGGACGATGAAAAGCGTGAAAACGCTCATGATTTAATCATGTCCGCTGGACGATTCACGCAAAGCTGTATTTACTTAGCGATGTTCAAATGCTGCAGAAATGTTCGTCCAGCATTAGGTTGAAGTTATTTGCAAATCATATCGTTTCGTCCGGGAGAAAATAGATCCCATCGATGCTTTCCGGCGAGAAAACACAAGGGATAGAAGAATATCACGGACAACCGGACAACATTTTCCCCATCGATTCTGTCGAGCAAGCCAAGCATTGCTTTATGAACTCACATGCGACGGAACACGCAGAAAAGTGTGGCCATTTGCCGTTTGTGCCAATGCAGTGGTTTTCCTTACCTTTTTTTTCACAACCCAACAGCACCGCCACACACACACACACGGAGAGGAAGAAAATTAGAACAGAAACAAGGGCAAAACGACAACCGGGAATCCTACTGGAGCACCACTCAAAACATACAATTCCTCTTGACCCGCGCTCCCATTATGCTGCTTCTAGGGTGTGACTTTTCTCCACATTTCCTCACGATACATGTGGCTTGAAGGTAGAGGAAAGCTGCGTGGAAAATGTGTGCTTGCCGTCATTAATGTCTCGGACGGCGGAAGGACCAAACGCAAAAGGATCGCGCCGCTGGAAAAGGGGGGGGGGGGGTACTGTTTATGTTTTTAATTTCTGTCACTGGTACCCTATTCGTGTGTGTGTGTGTGTGTTATTTGTGCATATAAATTTACACTCACACACATTCCACAAGACGCCTCCAGACAACTGGGGCTGAGCAACTGTTTGGCGAGGATAAAGTTAGCAGCCGGCAAAACACCAGAACCAAATATAAAACCCAAACAGTCTAAATTATAAAGATGGCGAAGAGAGGAGTTTGGGGCAGAGGATTAGGAAAAAGGTAGTGCGGTGCCGGTGCTGGTGGGAACACCCGTTGGAGTGTGTGCGTTCTCGGAGCTTCCAATCTACCAGGTTCCAAACCGCGATCCCCGGGAAAACTCTACGGGGGAAAATCGTACCGAACCCGTTCTGGGGGAAGTTTTAAATGAAAAATATACTAAACAGTTACTCTTTCACCCTTTTCGCGGCTGCACTCTCTCCCGTGCGTGTGTCTAGAAACGTGCCCAAAATCATTTCATTCCGACTGTGTGTTGTTTCGGCTCGATGCTTAGAGTGTCGGTTCCCCTTTCCCCTACTGGGATTCTCCAAAACAGTCAAAGTAAAACGCAGTCGATCGTGTTTCTCGAGCTCCAAGAGTTTCGAGTTCGGGAAAAGGACAACTTCTGCTCTAATGTTTGCTGCCGGCGCCGCCGCTTCTAGTTCCTCGTACATCGACAGGACCAGGACGCGGATGGTGTTGTTGTTACTCCGTGGTGCGATATTGCCTCCGTGGTTGCTCTGGCTGGTCGTGTTGTGCCGAATCGTCGACCGAGTACCGAGCGGTGTTTATGCCGGAATCGTTATTTATGGCACCGGAAAAGTTTTGGCAGCTCCTCTAACCGATCGACGGAGCAAAGGAGTGGCAGGGGAAGGGAAAGTTAGCAGGCGCTACTGCTGCCCGGGTTAACCTAGAGACGCGTCTGGCAGTCCGCTCTGATGTTTTGCATGTTTTGCGTTCCGCTTCCCAGCTGCCGGGGGTTTTCGCTGCGATGGCACACTGTCACCGGCTTCCCCGATCCCTTTCGTGTGCGGATTGTGTAGTGCGAAAAGTTTAATTTCGGTCAAATGCAAAAAATAAAACCAGGAAAGGAAGGAGATTCTTCTCCTGTTCCGAGAGTGTATGTGTCGAACTGGGTCGTGCCCTTAGGCGGCTCGTCCCAAGAAGAAAAGCACTCGCCCTCAGGAAGCATCATGCAGCCTTTTTTTCAAGAGGCCAAGGAAGACGTCTTCCCTCTAGCTGCTTCACCGAGAAAAACCCCGTTCGACACTAAACGAACTGTCAGAGCTTAATTATGTTTTTTTGATTTAGATGCATTAGTTAGATTAAAATTTTCGGTGGAACGCGGTGCCAGTTCTATCCGATGAGTACCCTTCTCGGCCTTCAACTTTGCTTCATGTCCACACCGGGAGGAGCATTCGGTTGGAGTAAGTAGGTCTTGCGAACGACTTTCAAGCAGATGTTTGCCTGTGAAAAAGGGGGAGGAATCGCGCCGAAGAAGATTAAATCCGAAGGTAAAACCTCATCTGCATCCACCGAGAGATAATTAGGCCCTGTTTTGAAAAGCAAAGATATCAAGCTTTTCTTTCATGAAGCAATAGGAAGTACAAATCATCATGGGAAAGGAAGCCGTTTTCCTTTTATCGTCAATGTTAATCTTCGTCTTATTGATATTGGGTAGGAACTTATGTTTCATTGTTGCGTTTGCTAGCGAAGATCCGAAGCTACGCTCTGCAGTTGTATGCAAATTCGGCTCCAGCGGAGGGAACATTAGTTTTCATCTTCATCTGAAAACACACCCCCTCGGCACTTCCCAGCAAAAAAAAGTACACGCAAACCTTTTTAATGATAGTGTCCGCCACCAGCAAGTGGCGGGGGGGGGGGGCTTAAACTTAACAGAGAAACGTCACAGCGCCAACGGACTTCCGGACCGGGTTAAATAATTAATATGGACGGAAGGAAGACACTTCTTCCGCACATCGACGAGATTTGCAAGCGTGCGCGTGCGCAAAACTGATTGCGCGTTAATCTGGCGGATATTTTAGTCACACTTTCTGTTCGGTTCGCCTTTCGCCTGGTGGCGGTGTTGCCGGACTAACGAAGTTAGTCGTAAATTTTTGCTTCGTATAATTTCAGGGAAGGAAAACACATTCAACTCATTAAAAAGTCAAACTTTCTCCGTCCGGGTTTGTTACGACATCATCCAGTGCATTTTTGCTTTTGGAAAAGCGATTCTCCCGTTGAATTTTTTATCCCCTTTTTCGCCCTTGCTTTTTCTCCAAGCAGTTTCTTTTCCTTTCGCTCACCATCAATCGCCAACATCGTCGCGAACATCACCATCATCATCATCGCCGCCGTGACCATCAACGACAAAACGTCTTTATGGACGCCGTCTACGCGACTTGACGCCACGCCGTGAACGTGCGAACGTGTGTAAACTGAATTAAGAGTGTTTTTCACTTCACGCAGCGAGCCGCGGACGGAAGGGCGGCTAGTTTAACGCAAAATGTTTTTCTTTCCTCGTTTGAAAAATAATAAATTTGGAAAAGAGTTAACGAGGGTGGTGCGACTGAGAGGCACAACAGAAATGCATCACTCCAAGCAAACCACGCTAACTTCCCGGCAGCAATAAATTCAAGGTGTCTTACTTCGTTGTGCAGCAAATGTTGACGATAGACTTATTTCAACTTTGGATCAGCTCGTCGCGCTGTCGGTGGTGTTGATTGAATTGAAGAAAACAGAAAGAAATGTTTTCTCCAGCATCTTCCGCTGGTCGTCTCGAGTGTTTCACTCATTTTCACCGACACCGACGTGTAGTGTGGAGCCGTTGCTGCCAAGAAGCACAACCGTAAAACAAGACGGGCGACTCGCGAACCTCGCCGGCGCCTGCTGATTGCCAAGTGAATGGCTTTCGAGCAACTACAAAATGTGTTCCTTTTCCGTACAAGGATGGGTTTAATTACACACCAGCTGCTCGCGACGACGGGTGGTGTTTGATCTCGTCTATCGGCGAAAGAGCCCGCTCTGGGGAGAACGCGCAGGAAGTTGATACCACCTCGCCGGCAACATAATCGCCGGCGGAAGGTGTGTGCAAACTGATATCATTAGATAAATATTTTTTAAATGGCAGGTGGTCGGTCGGGCCCAGACACGGGTTTCAATCACACTCGGCAGGAATTGACGCGCTGTTGTTGGCCTTTTGAAAGGTGCTTTTCCTCCGAGAGACGTGCGTGGAATGCGAAGAGGGCAACGGTGCGTCGTCGATGGCACGGGCCAACAGCGGTAATGAATGTCATTGGCAATTAAGGAATGCCGGCATTGTGCCGCAGAAAAGTTTAATTAAAATTACCGAGGAAAATGCAATACAACGATTCTTCTCTCCTTTTACTTGATTTAATTTTTTTTTAATGTCACATTATTAAATTCAAGTTTTTTAATTTCATCTTTCTTTTCTTCTCATTGTAGGTAATACGGCGTGGATAAAAGCTTTTTAGGATGGATGCACAACAAATCCATTGAAACAAAAGTATCAAGCGAAGAACATCGTTCGGCGTTCTTGTTTCGAATTTGCATTGGATCCCCTGGTATGAAGGATGTACTACCCACGTGCGTTAACGGAGAAAAAGGCTCTAAAACCCTAAATATGGGAAGGCTTGAACAAAGAGTCGTTACGCCAAGAAGAAGAAGTTGTATGCGCTCTCCTATGTAAATGTATCATTGCAAGAAATTAATTTTGGAGTTTCGATCGTGAAAAGAGATTGCGTTGTGTCTTATTCAAATGCTGGTAGATGCCTAAGACACCTGGTTTAAAAAGTTCAACCAATCAGAAACGGAAGAAAAGAAAGCAGACGCCAACCGTTAGACAACAGCACAAAACCACGATGCTGCACGAAGGATGATTACATTTTGTCATTCCCACGGCCACGATCAATCAGGTTCTTCCCGTCTGCCGGGTGAGACAAATTGTGACAACATCCATCTCACTTATCCGGCTCGATGTTTCACCACTCAATCATAATCGATCGTGCATCGTTTTTCGTTTCATCTTTTTTTTTTAAGTTTTCCATCGCCAAAGAGGCTTTCCAGAAATATCCCCAACATTGGCCGACCGGCCTACAACGACGGGGAAACGGAAAACAAATAAATAAACCCTCAACGTGTGCCGATGATGGTTTTGTTGATGTTATTCTCACTCGGGCGTCGAAAGTGGATGAAGGACTTTGAGGCACGGAAGAACAACAAGCGCGCGAACCGTTTTATCTAGTGTTTGGTTTTCCACCATTTTCTAGGGACCGACCGGTAGGGCATCACTCCAGCAGATAGCAGTGTTTGACTGTGGGAAGTGAAAATGATTTAGCTTTCACTTCATTTCATGCAAACTTGGCCTGCCAAAACAGCAGTGACAGACTTCACGTGTTTCTCGGCGTTGCGGACGTCGTGTTTTTTTTTTGTTCCTTTCCTTTTTGCAACCAATGCCAGCTGAAACCTGTTCGAGAGAACGGGGGTTCCGAAGGCGGGAAAGAGGATACCATCAAAGATAGGGAGGGTTCATAATCTTTTGCAACACGGATCTCGAAGCCACGGATCGAACGAGGAAAAGGAGGAAAAACAAAATAAAACGAGCTCCGTTTCCACCGATCGACAATAAACAAAATCTTCAAGTGGTGTCATCACACTTCGCGCCCGGTAGCGCAGTTGTGGCAGGCTGTGTGGTGTACTCCACCGTGGTGACAGCCGACCGACAGCTTCGTCAACAATCCAGTCCAGACGGTCTCATTTCGCTAGACAAAGTTGTGGCCGGAGTCTCGGCAGGTCTACCGGCGCTACTGGCGATGGTGAAGCATCATCATCGTCGGAGCTGCCTCTGGTTCCGCGGACGCAACGTTCCATCAATCTATGGCAAACCGAGCAGCCGGTTAGGAAGATGGTCGATCAACCGTCAAGAATTGCCAGTATGCCGTGGCGGCATCTGGCCATGACATTCAATCGAACCGAACAACGAAAGACGGGGAGTGTGCCCGGCTGCCTTGTTGCCTTGCCCGCTCTTCGCCATTGTGGGCGATGAGAAAACCGTAAGGAAAAAAATATGGGCAACATGAGCAAATTGTTCCTCCAATGAAATCATGAGGAACAGATTGCTGAAGCTTGCTTGCAACAACAAAAATAGTCAGTACAGTAGACTCCCGATTATCCGGCGTGACTTGGCGCGTAAATTGGGAATATAGGCCTATTTCGAGGATAATCTTCATCAAAACAATTTAAATCAACAAAAACTATTAGAGTATAAGGGTTTAAATAAAAAGGTTTTAAATTTTGCATAATTATGTACAAAGTACATCGTTTGTCACTCTATTTAAACAATTTCTAGTATTCGCGTGAATATTCCCAAACCGTATCCAACCTTCCACCAACTCCAACGGAACAATTTCGATTGTTCATCTATGCACTTTTCAATTGACAACAGATGTTGTTCTTTTACTATTATATGCAATCATAAGTTGGAAAATGTAGTACAGAAGATTCGATATCCGAGAGTAACGAGAGGAATTGCTGCAGTTGCAGATGAATTTGTGCTGATAGTGGTTGTTAAGAAGCATCAGCCAGTTGTTTAGATTGAGTAAGACATGGTATTTTGGCAGCCTTTATTTCATTGCATCAACCACCGTGTGTTGTTGCAGCGAACACTTAATATCGTTGCGTTTCTAATCTTCTGAGCTTTGGCGAAAATGAGCTGCACATAAAACCCCAGCATAATAGACGCGTTTACGTGTCTGTCGATTTTCCATCCAGTGAGTAATTGCAAGCGAAAGGCACAAATTAGTCTACTCGAACGCAGAGTGTTGTGGTGACCGACCGTAAGAAACCGTTAAGCCGTTGTAATGACGAACCGTGAAAAAACGGTTACCTGCAGTACCGGGTCCAGCGCGTCACGGGCGAAACATTACGAATCCGTTCGCTAGCTCACCACAAGCCCCCGCAATCGGTAAGATTTTCGATCACTCCAACGCGCGACACTCGATTGCACAGTTCAATGCGTTTGTATGTTAATGATAGAGCGCCAATTGATTTTCGTCTGGTTTGTTCGGCGAATTGTTGCGCTTCGATGGTTCGTTTGCTCTGTCCCGTTTGTCTTGGCCATTCTTCCGGGTTACACTCGAGCGAACATGGATGTCACTGCGGTGGACGGAACGGAGTAGAGAACGAACCAAACTCTCCCGTTCCCAGCTCCATAATTCCTCCTCTCGCCCACTACTTCCTTCGGGTGCATTGAAGCGCAAAGTCATCCCGCGCACTCGGTCGCGGCACGGCTCGGCTCTCTCTCTGCACGGTTAATTCCGTAATTGCAAATGGCGACGGCTATTACCGACAGCCAAGAAGTAGTTGCACCCGGGTTCCGCAATGCCCAAGACAAGGAGCGTGTCTTGGACGAGCAGATGAAAAAAAAAAAAAAAACGGTAATCGCTATTCGGTCCATTTGTTTCACCGGTAGCAGATATTTGAGGTCAAGCATTCGCCAAGGTTCAGCGGAGGATGCTTGCGTGCGTGCGTGCGGAACTGCCCTAGAACTAACCGCACCGGATCAACCAACCATGCGCCTCCATCGGCCTGGGAGCCGGGAGTATGTACATATAAATTAAATAAGCCGTTACGGTGGCATGCCGACGAACTGTACATTACCACCGACGCGTATCACGTGCAGCTGACGCAAATGAAGAGGAAGATTCCGCTAGCGATCAGCCTCCGTGTTGGCCTCCTGAGAAAACCCCCTGCTTGGCATCGCTCCGGGAGTATGTGTTTGTGGTTGTACGCGTGTGTCACGGTTGAAGGACACTTTTTATCGTCCTCCCGCCCTTCCGGTGACACTCCTCGGTGAACTAGTTCCGTTGTTTTCACTGCCACGGTTGCTCCTGTTCGCTTCTACGGTGCGCCACTATCTGAGTCAGTGTCGTCGTTATGTGCTCCGTGGAACGACAATTCCCTCCTTCCCGCCTTCCCGTGGTTTTGTCTTTAGTGATCCACTTTTTCGGTGGTTTACGTCTATCGCCATTCTGGAGCAGTGAGACGAAGAAGACACTGGTTTTGTTACTTCAAACCGACGTGCAAAAAAAAAAAAAGGGGGACTCCATCAGCTTGACGTTGTAAAATGTCACCGGGTCGGATGGCAACCAAGGAGCGCGAGGGAGGGGAGGGTTAGTTTTTTGGAACTTTTTCACGTTACCGACCGGAGACATATACCAATTCAGTTACACACAAACACATTACTGTGGCGGCAGTTCACTTGACGGCAAAAAAAAAAACCCCCCTCCGGAACTTGTCTTAGCACAAGGAGGAGACGGATCGTTTTTCTTCTCTTTTTGCAACACTGGTTCCTACATCATCCAGCACATCGTTACCTAGTTACAGCCATCAAAAGGACGGCTGCTCCCTCCCATCCCCTGCCTCTCCGCTAAACAAGTGTCAATGTGTGCACCACGGAAGGGTTACGACGAGGATTTAGTTGCCATTGCCACTCCACCGGCGGAAGTATATCTATCTTCCTTCGTTTCGTTGTCAGCCTCCATCCTGCTGCGCCGCTCCTTCCGTCGTCGTTGGATGTTTGTTCCGTTCGTTTGGGGAAAATGGGAAAATTCGAACCAGATCGCTTTCATTGCCGCCGGTCGTGTGCTTTCCTTTGGCTCAAAAAGCTGCAACAAGGGATGAGTGCGACCAAAAAATGCACACAGAGGCTCCGGAGGATGTTCGGATACGTTCGAGTAGTGCTAGTCTATGGTGTGAGTTTGTTTCCTGCCTTTCCTGCCATTCTCTTCAGGCGGACTGCAGCCAAAAAGTTAAACTGAGCTGTTTTGGGTTTTTTTTTTAAATTTCAACTCTCTTCCTCTTTGCGTTTGCTGGTGGGGCTACCATTTTTGTTAGTGTAGAGGTTCCGTTTGTCCTGCTCCTGTATTTTAACTGATGCTGGTGAAAAACTTTGTTCCGCAAGTAACAAATGGGTACTCGCAGGCACCTCACTACACTTTGGATGATGATCTAGTTGATGTCCTCTTTAAAAAAAAAAAAACGCACACACCAGAACCGAGCAAAGCAAAGCAGAGAGAGCGAGAGATCGCAAAAACGTTTGGGAAGGATTTGGTAGCATGGAAGCTTCGCCTCGGGGACAATTTCTATACATTGATAGTGGTGCCATGTCCGTTCCATCCCATCCGCCTGTGAACTGCATCCCGTCCCGACCGGAGCAGTACTGCCCAAAGGCGGCCGTGCTTCATCGTTCCGCAGAGGAAAGTTTCACCGTTCCAGCACCCTGTCCAATGTATTCCTGGGGCCTTCGCCTGGTCCCTTCCGTTGCACAGCGTGTGTCCCACATTCGGCTGACCAGTGATTTCGGGCTCTACTGGTGGTGTGGACTCCGGGGAAATGGGACAAATGATATCCATCGCCCATTCCGCGAGACCCGTTCAACGGAGCAGAGTGAAGCAGAGGGAGCGAAAAAAAAATGATCCCCCATTTTGACACCACCCTTCTGAAAAAGCTGAGCGCGAACTACAATAAATTTTATTTAACTGACAGCAAATGACAGCGGCAAAAATATGATACGTTGTTCTCTGGCACCGGAGTCGGAGTCGTGGGTGTGTTCTCTGTTCATGGACCCAACATCCTGCTGCCCCTTTGCGCCCTGGCTCTTCTTCACAGCCTTTCGTCCAGCAAGTGGTTATGTCCTATTTTTGGATCCGCTTTCGGGGGGAAACTTTGGCCGCCGGAGGGGGTTTTCCTGACCAGCATCAGAAGAGAGAAAGACGGGAGCCCGCCCCCGACTATGTATGTATGTCGCCAACGCTTCAGTCCCTTCTGACCATGGTCGCATGAATGGGAATGAGTGTAAATAAAAGGATATCTCATCTTTCGTCCACCCAACGATGAATCGTTTCGCGGGAAGCGGGTTTTAGGAACTCCTTCAGTGTCCGGCAGTGTCGGGGAGTGTCCATCGCAACAGTTTCCCAGGCAAACCGCGTCCTAATGCACTGATCGCTGGAGGCGGCGAACAACTACTACGGCAACAAAAAGAAGGCTTCGAAAGGCAGATAAAATGCCCGGGAGCTGGTCATATACATAGTGCGCAGTGTAATGCCGAGCCACCACTGACTGTCGGAACATGTTTTCCTTGTCCGTGGGAGACAGGGATGGGTTTTTATTCTCCATCCCGTCGAGCGCCTGATGCCCGTTCTGCTTCTTGAGGGCTTGCGTACGGTTCTATGGACCTGTTTTTGTCATGTTCTTCTACCCCAATGTTTCCCACGAGTCCTCATTTAGACGAGCGTACTGACGCGTGCGACAATTGGGAGAAGTTTGTGTCCGCCGCATCGGTTGGTACGGTTTGGGATTTGCATGGCATATGCAAAACATGCTTGTTACCCAGCGAGCGGTGCCGGAAGGGATGTGGGGCAAAACTGAACTTTATTTTTAACGATGACCCGCTTCAATCATTCCGATCCCCCTGAGGAGTTCGTCCCGATCCGAGTTGACGCGAGAATGAAAATAGTAACTTAAGACCGAGGTCGTGTTGAACTGCAGTTTGGTTTTCGATTTTACAACAGTTGTGGGGAAATATGTCTGTGTGTTACATTTTTTAAATGTGCACCACGCTTCCCAATCTCCTAACAATAAGATTAGTTCTATCTAGCTCCTTTCCAAACGCAATATTCTTGAAACAAGTTTGACTAGCTGTACTGACTTTGACAGTAAGCTACGAATACTAGTAGGTTTTTCATTGCATCACAAAAAAAAGGGGGACAACATTGCCTGCATATGTTAAAACATCGAGTCACACTTGTGGCACTATGACGGTTCATAAATTTTGCACAACGTAATTGCATGTCGCCCGCGGACCACACGTGTGCTCTTTTGAAGTTTTCTCCGTCGCATCGGAATAGCTGCAACCGCTCGTCGATGCAGAACGATGGAACTTAATATGCTCCACTTCCATTGTTGCACCGACTCCGCACAAACCGAGCCCAACTACCGAAAGGAACTCGTGGCTTCGGAGAACTTCATCTACCGGGCCAATTGCCAGTCGCCCGGAACGGATACGGAAGCAATAAGGCTCCCCTCCAGCGCGTGTAACTGTGTGTGCGTTTTTTGTTCCTTTCTTTGTACACGCCGAGCAAGGGGTAACAGCAGGACCCTGTTGTCTGCTGTTAAAAATGAGTGTGGTGAATGGATCGCCGATAGGAAGGAGGGGTGGAGTATAATAGGGTGTTGTAGGAAAATCGATTGATATTGCAATGGTTGCGCCGAGGCTCGATAGTGTTGCTGGGCCCACGCGCGTTCCCCCTAAACCTAGAAGTTTCCTTTGCAACGCCAAGCGAGCGTGTGCAGGGAAACCTTCACTGAAGAAAAAGGAAACAAAACACGGCTTGACGAACCGAAATGAAAGCGTTGCTCGCGTCCCGTCCAAGGATGCACCGGAAACACAATAAAGACATTGCATTCGCCATGGGTTTCCGCCATGGGTGCTTTTCACCCAATGGAAAAACACACCCGCCGCGCACGCTGCAACACGCTTCGCAACCATCCCCTTCCCGCAGACTTTTCCTGGCGAAAGCGAAATGCCATTCGTTACAGGATCTCGTTTTCCAATTTCATCAAACGACGGGAGTTCGTTCTCTCGTCGACGGCGCTGTGTACAGGTTGTTCAAACAAATGGCTCCACGAATGCCCCCCCAGTGTACATCGCTGCCGATCGCCAATAACCATAGCTTTCAGCAGGGCGCCTTCCCACGCACGCGAGCCAGGAAGGCCTTTCGCATCGAGCAGAAGAAAAACCCCCTGTGCACATAAAACTAGTGAGCGGCACGGAAGCATCCCGGCGGAAGTGTGGAGAAAACAACAGAGCAACAAGAAAACCGGTGCACCAAATGAGAAAGCTTTGTGCAAATAGAAACGAAACTAAAACAAAGGGCTAGCCGACGGCACTAGGACGAAGATCCAGATCCTGTAGTGGGCTTTACAGGACAAACACACACAAAAAACTGGACAAAGCATACGCGACTAGCATACCGATTGCGGTCGGAGTCCCGCGCCATCGGCGTCCGACCATCGGTTTGTACTGTCCCTGGCTGGCCAGCCTGTTCCGGGTCGTGAGAGCAAAGGGATAAAAATCGTTCGGAACGCCATACCTCCCCCAATTCGCCGACACACCTCCATCCACTCGATCAGGCGCTGAACTTATTGGGTAGACAAAAAATAGAACACCAGGGCAAATATGCTGCATCCGATGGTGGGTGGCAGCGCTGTGCAGTAAAACAAAAAGTTCGGCCCGGCAAAGCCGCTCGTCAGAGGTCGTCAAAGAAAGCTTAGTTGTGGGCAAGTGTGGCCCACTGTCGATGCGATACGGCGCTTCTTGTGTTTCATCGTTGCCCTCCATCTTCCGGACGGTGGACAAAGTGCCGAGCGAACTGACGGTTCTTCCGTTCGTTTTTTTACTCCGCGAACATCACACGACGAGGAACAACGCGCGCGCCACGTCCGCCAGAATGAAAATGTAGTCATGTTAGCACAAACAATCGTTGTCCGGTACAGTCACAAAAAAAAACCCCGCCAGGCCGTGGTGAGGTCACGAAATGCCAGAGTTACGAGCGGAATTGAAGTGCTCGTACCGAAAGACTAGTTGCAATTCTGTGGATAGACGATGTGAACAGGACTTAATGGAAGCCACGGCCAAACACACCCGGATGAACACGCTTTTTCGTAGGTCACTCCGACCGATGGCAGTCCGATGGTAACTGCATTCCAATTTCGGTCATTTCATGTACGACGGGGGTTATCTTTTTCTTTTCTTGTTTTTTGTCGGAGGTACTTTTCGTTTTGATGGGAAAATGGTGATTGTTAAAGAAGTGTGGGGTATTCATTCTTCTTCGTGAGTCGCGGGAGGTCACTTCGGAATCGGCGCCGATCGTTTATGCATGCAAATGTAGAGCAATCGCCAATTGCAACGATTCTATTGCACACCTGCAGAGTATGTGAAAGCTTAGGAAGTGCAAACGAGTTTTTCTTGATGCTAAATTTCCTTCTGCCACCATTTAGTGTTTCATTTTTTGCGGAAGAATATTTCAGGAGGCTTACAGGAGTTAACAGGAGTTTACTGACTTTCAAGTACTTCAATTATGATGTTTTTATTGCAAGCAGCAACATGTTACAATGCAAATGAAAATCTGTGTTTCTTGTCCCTTGATGATTCTATTGATTTCCATTCCATAATGAATGAATTGCTAGTTTGTTCAGCCAAATACTAGCAAACCTGTACAGGCACTATTTTGATAGGTGTCCAATTTTCATACTACCAAATTATGCAATTGTGTACCGCGGTACATGAGTCGTCAGAGTTCGTGTGAATTCATCTGCTCTCGGCTTGAGCGTGTGCTGCCAACAAAAGCTTTAATTATCTAATCAGTCTCGAGCCCCGGAATGATCACGCTTTTCGACCGAGCGCGCCCTACAGTTTCAGATTTTTCCAGCTGGAAATGTGCCTCACCCGGCCTACCCCATACACACACCGACACAGAAACACAGCGAAAAGCCACATGACTTGGTCTCGTACCATCCGCGGCTAACAAAAGCCTTTCCATCAGGCGGAAAACCGTGATTTAATTTTCTGTGGGTGACTTTAAGCTTAGAAGAGTACGGGTCACAACCCCTTACCGACGAAAGGATGATGACGGCTGAGGAGTTCGTTCCGCCGCCATCATTATCAGCCGGACGGAAAAATCGTGCCAGAAGAATGGTTTGGGGGGAAGCGACCGATGGAGCACACGATTATCTACGGGTGAATCATCCATCCTTCAAAGCGGGTGGAAAGTCATAGGCAATTTTAATTAGGATTTGCGTTTCGACGAGGGATTTGTGTAGGGCCGAAGCGCAGGATGGGTGACTGCGGGAGATTGTTGAAATTGGATTATTCCACGCTGTTTTTCCCCCAGCTCGTTCTCACTGGCTTGGAAAATCGGATCGAAATATTGTGATTAGATTAATTAGCAGCAGAAGCCGAAACCATAGCAATGAATTAAACAAAAGAAAGTGACTCGTGAAGGTTGTGGCTTAATTCTGTTGGTTTCGATTTTTATTCTTTTGGGACGGTTATAGATATTTCTATTGATTGTTTCAGAGCATTGCGCATCCCAGTTTGAATGCTTTTCAGTGCAATACATCAATATCTTATCAAACAATGTCTAAGCTGCCTAGCTAACGGGTTTCAAAATAAGTCATCATTCAGTCATCTGATCAATGTGTTCTCTCTTTTTACTTGCAGCATTTGCGTCCGCACAAGTCGTGGATACTGAACCCCGCATGATCACAGTCGTAGAAAACCAAGAAAATGTAAACCTCCACTGCCGGATAGGTCGTTCGACCAATTTGTGCCTGTAAGTGTTTCCGTCCAGCGTCAGCAGCCTTAGCCAGACCTTACCTAACTCATGTTCTTTGTGTGTTTTATTTTTAGCATACAAGTGCCAGGGTTCGCGCAGTTTTCGGCTTCACCCACCGAACCATCGCCTGTGGCGGGCTTAAAGTACTTCGGCGAAGGATATGAGCGCGGGTCGTGCGGTGTGACCATTGAGCGCGTTACCGCAGATAATTCTGGTAACATGACCTGTACGCTCCTCGTCGGTGGAAAGACAGTGATGGGTGCGATCGAAATCGTCGTCGCATGTAAGTAGAATTTTGATGCAGACTTTAGCCACGCTTCGGAAGGCAGTTCTCACCTAATGTTCTTCCACAGTCCCACCGGAGCAACCCTTCATTGAAGCCCGGTCAGCCAATCTGGATCAGGTGGTGGTTGACAGCAAACTCACCTTCGACTGCGAAGCTGCTCGGGGCAATCCTGCAGCAACCATTTCGTGGTTCTTGGGTACGTATGATACTACCGTGCCTCTTCTACTGTACCCGCCCTTTGGCAGCTTATTAACTTTACACATCTCTTCCTTTTCCTCACCGATAGACAATGAACAAATTTACGAAGGAGTGCGCCCGGTTGAACCCGAAGAAAACTTTGACGAGGTCTCTGGCAAGCGCTTCTTCACCGCCAGGTCCAGTCTGACTCGCTCGATTCGCGCGGAAGACAATGGCAAGCGGTTGACTTGCCAGGCGGAGCATATGGCGTACCCGAAGGGTGCCTCTCGCACCGATTTGGTACTGAACGTCAACTGTAAGTGTGTCTCAATCGGCAAACGTGTGTGTTGCTGCAAGTTATTCATTCCATCTTCTCTCTTCGCACAGTCCAACCGCAGGCTTTGCCAGATCAAACCGTCTACGGACTCCAGTTGGGACGCACCGCCACGGCCAGTTTGGTGATCAACGCGAACCCTCCCCCGATCGTCATGTGGAATATTGACGGTGTGGACTACCACCAGGGCTCCGAAAATGGCCGGTATGCCGTCGCCATCCCCGAGGCTTTGGTAAATGATTAGATGAGATTTTTTTTTTCCCCAGCAAAGCAGCAAAATGCAATCTTTATCGTTGCTATCCGTAGGGCAACAATCGCTACAATGTGACACTGACCATTGCCGGCCTGACCCTGGAGGACCTCTCGAAGATGTACACGCTGCGTGCGTCGAACAGCTTCGGTGTGGAAGAATATCGAGTGATGTTGCGCTCGCAGGATGAGGTGATCAACGAGTCGAGCGGTGTTGGCATCGGTGAAATCGTCGGTTTGGTGCTAGCTGTACTGATCGTCCTGACCGCTGTGGCTCTGATTTTGGTGGCACGCGCGACCGGCAGATGGTGCTTCCGAGGTAAGTCGAGAAGTACATTTCTTACAGTGGAGAGGGTAGTACACGGTTAGGCTGAAAATAATCATAATACCTGCAACCAAATTGAACTACTAACCAAACATTGCACCCGGGTTGGATGATCGAAACCGACGCACTTGATCGGCCGATGGCATTCACCTTACACCATATCACATCTCCTCTCCAGGAGAGCGCTAAGTATCCTGTACTGAGGGAATAGTTTGTTGAAAGGTTAGTTACCAAACGGGTATGCTTTTCAAATACAACGCATTATGTTTTATGCTGAAGTTTGTCACTGATAAAAAGGACATTCATTCTTTGAAAATTTTATATCGACGCATAGCTTGTGCTTATCCGTGGAAAAAGAAGCAAGAGAAGAAACTCGTACGCGATTACTAATGAATTGCATGCGAATAAATTTCTATTTGTTATTTAAAATCGTTCGTATACGGTCGAGTTGATTGGCAATGCACAGCAGAAAAATTAAGAAACGATCTGGAAAACACACGCACCCACACACGCGCACATCCCGAAAATGTTGTTTAGAGAGAGCATACAGCTCACGGAAGCTTATTCTCGCTTCGTCGTTATTGGCATACGTTTTTAAAGTTGATTCTAGCTTTTCAGACTGTAAAAATGAGCTCTACAAACTCAAATAGCAAACGCAATTTCGCTCACTATCTACATGCAATGATGCACACATCTCACATTTCTCCTCCTCAGCGTGCATTTCTCCATTCCTTTTCAACAGTTCAACTTCATTCACAATTGATTCCTTTTTTGTTGTAGTTGATATACGTTGGTTTTATTCTTTCAAATACATACTGTGTGTGTGAGTGTATCTTTCACGAAACGAATCCTTTAATTTATTTCTCTTTTCCCCCTTTTCCTCTTATTCCCTTTTTTCTCTCCCTGTTTCTTTCTCTCTGCGATTCTTTTTCTCTCTTTCAGTCAGCTTATATCAGTAGTAGTGAAAAGTTTGTTTTCTTCATCGATTAAGCAACAAGAACTTGTTTGCGATGCGCAGTGATTTCGTGTCCCGTTACCATTTTTGGCAAACGTAAATGTATACTCGAAATTCAAGCCAATAGTACAATGTAACAGCTTTTCTTACCCTCACGGTTAAGTTTTTCAACTGTCAGCAGACAGGGTTAATAAGAGAATCATTTAACAAAAGATTGTTGTTAGAGGACAAAGTGTTCATTTTCTAGATGTGTGTAATGTGTGTATTTAATGTTCAAATCAAAGCTCTTAAGCTAAGTTGTGGAACGAAGATCTTAAAGAGCTATGACGTATTTAGTAAATCATGATATTGAACACAATCAAGAGACAATGCGATAAATCTTAAGAAACGACCATGATACAAAGAGAGTTGCACTAATTTCGAATACAATTCAAATGAAACCAAAACTGCGAGATCACAGAATGAAACGATGAAGCTGTAGCAGTATAGACCCACGGTAATTAAAGTTACAGGGAATCTCGACCTCCGAGCCGTGTACCTCTAATTAGTTGGATGCTTCGAAAAGAAAGGCATTATTATAAGCTTAAGCTAATTTATTCCGACTATTTTGGAACGCTCCGCGAGCATTCCATCGCCGGAGTAAAGTTTCGCAGCAGAGTCAGAGCAAGGCCAAACTGTTTTGAAATTCATTCGTATGATAATCAGATCTGTTCTTCTGTCATGACTGCGCATTACGTCTGGAGTTGGTGAATTGAATCGTTTTAAAAGCAATTGCACTTTCTCGCTCGCTTAAGAGCCTTGTTCCATTAAAACTGTTCTATTGCCTTCTTTTTTTTGTCGCGTGTGGGTGCGTGTGTGCACATCAAAGAAGACGGTACTTGATAGTTAAACTCGTTGCACTGAACGTAAGAGACCTGATGATAGGACCTGCGTAAGCATTTTGTCCCAACTTCTCAATGACTTCAGAGTACAAACATGTGCTCTTATGCGTTCCTTTCATCTCTGAAGCTTTTAAGCAAAGCAAAACAAGTAATCAAACGTCGGTGAATACTTGCTGCTGCATTTGAATTGCATCAAGCCATCCCGTGCCAATTCCCGTCGAGAAAGTCGCACAAGCTGCACTTCTTCTTCTTCTTAACTGGCCCGCTCACGGTTGAGCACGTCTTGCTGACATGGCCTGGTCACCAATCGCTTTCCAGGATACTCGGTCCATGGCTGCAACTCTCCATCCCCGGTCGCATCCGATATCTCGCAGGTTCTGCTCCACTTGGTCCATCCACCGAACTCGCTGAGCTCCTCGTCGTCTCGTGCCGGGCGGGTCGCTGGTGAGCACCTTCTTGGTGGGGCATGAGTCCGGCATCCTCATGACATGCCCCAACCAACGAATCCTGCCGGCCTTCGCCACCGTCAGGATGTCCGGCTCACCGTATAGCTCAGCCAGCTCGTTGTTCATCCTTCTCCGCCACACGCCTTGCTCGCACACGCCGCCAAAAATAGACCGGAATACGCGCCGCTCGAAGACTGCGAGCGCGTTGGCGTCCTCCGTGAGCAGAGTCCAAGATTCATGCCCATAGAGAACGACCGGTCTTATCAGCAAGCGGTATATTGCACACTTCGTGTGGGGGAGCAGCCTTCTGGACCTAAGGAGTTTGTGAAGCCCATAGTAGGCACGATTCCCCTGAACAATGCGCCTCCGGATTTCGCAGCTCACGTTGTTGTCCGAAGTTACGACAGTTCCGAGGTAGCAAAACTCCTCCACAACCTCGAGTTCGTCGCCGTCCACTGATACACTGCACCCCAACCTGACTCTGTCACTGTCAGAGCCACCGATGAGCAGGTACTTCGTTTTCGTCGCATTGATCATTAGTCCAATCCTTGCGGCCTCGCGTTTCAGTCGGGTGTACGCCTCGCACACCGTCCTGGTGTTCCGCCCGATGATGTCGATGTCGTCCGCAAAGCCGAGGAATTGGAGTGAACGGGTGAAAATCGTGCCACGGATGTCGAACCCCGCGCTTCTCATGACACCTTCCAGAGCGATGTTGAATAGAAGGCAGGAGAGTCCATCACCTTGCCTCAGACCCCGGTGAGATTCGAACGGATCCGACAGCAAGTTCGAAATCCTCACCTTACACAGCACCCCCTCCATTGTAGCCTCTAACAGCCGTACCAGCTTCTCAGGAAAGCTGTACTGCCGCATGGTCCTCCATAGCTCCTTCCTGTCTATGGTGTCGTAGGCTGCCTTGAAGTCGATGAAGAGGTGGTGCGTCGGGATCTGGTGCTCTCGGCACTTCTGGAGGATCTGCCGTAGAGTGAAGATCTGGTCGGTGGTGGATTTGCCTCCAACAAATCCAGCTTGGTAGCTTCCGACGAAATCTGTAGCAAGGGGCGCGAGTCTGCAGAAGAGAATTTGGGAAAGGATTTTGTAGGCAGCATTGAGGACTGTGATGGCTCGAAAGTTGGCACAGTCCATCCTGTCACCCTTTTTGTACACTGGGTGGATGACACCCAGCTTCCAGTCCTCCGGTATCCTTTCCTGGTCCCAAATTTTCACAATTAGCTGGTGCATACTGACAGCAAGCTCTGCCGAACCCATCTTAAACAGTTCTGCCACCAGCCCATCGCTACCAGCTGCTTTGTTCTGCTTCAGCTGCTTGATGGAACTAGTGACTTCGTCCAAGGATGGTGGGAGCACATCGTCATCTACCTCCAGGCTAATGTGCTGCTCTATTCTGCCTGCGCCGTCGCTGGACTCCCCTGATTCCGCTCCGTTCAGGTGCCCGTCGAAGTAGCACTTCCACCTTTTGATCACCTCTCGCTCGTCCGTCAGAATGTTGCCCTCCTCGTCTCGACACATAGCGACGTTAGGCGTGTAGCCGCCTCGTGTCTTCTTCAACATCCTGTAGAACTGGCGAGAATCTCCCGACTGAGAAAGCTGCTGCATCAGTTGCTCATCCGACTCCTCGAAGCGACGCTTCTTGCTCTCGAAGAGCCGGTTTTGCTGGGTCCTCAGTCGTTTGTAGTGTTCCACGTTCTGACGGGTTTCGCGCTGATGCATTCGGGCGCGCGCTGCGTTCTTCTCGGATAGTGCCCGCCTGCACTCGTCATCGAACCACTCCTTGTTCTGGTTGCGTGGCTTGTGGCCTAGTGTCTGCTCGGCTGTGCTGCTGATGACTTGCTCCACCATACGCCAGTGGTCATCGAGGGACATTGTGGCGGTCGCGTAGTTGTCCGGTAGCGCTTCCCCAAGCGCTGACGCGTATCCCTCGGCAACAGCAGGTGTCCGCAGCCGATCCGTGTTTAGGCGTGGGGTAGGCCGGTGACGCAGAGTGTTTACAGCGCAGAGCTTCTGCCGTAGCTTCACCATAACCAGGAAGTGGTCCGAGTCGACGTTTGCGCCCCTGTACGTCCGTACGTCGATGATGTCCGAGAAGTGCCTTCCGTCTATTAGAACGTGGTCTATTTGGGAGTAGGTCTGTTGGGGTGATTTCCAGGTGTAGCTGAAACGAGGTTTGTGCTGGAAGCAGGTGCTACGGATGTTCATGTGCCTCGAGGATGCGAAGTTTATGAGCCGGAGGCCGTTGTCGTTGGTTAGCTGGTGGACACTAAAGCTTCCAATCGTTGGTTTATAGGCCTCCTCCCGCCCGACCTGAGCATTAAAGTCCCCGATGACGATCTTCACATCGTGTTGTGGGCAGCGGTCGTACTCCCTCTCCAGCTGCGTATAGAAGGCATCCTTATCGTCATCGCTGCTCCCAAGGTGCGGGCTGTGCACATTTATAATGCTCAGGTTGAAGAAACGGCCACGTATCCTCAACCTGCACATCCTGTCGTTGATCGGCCACCATCCGATCACACGCTTCCTCATAGCACCCATAACAAGGAACGCCGTACCGAGCTCGTGCTTATCTCCACCGCTCTGGTAGATCATGCAATCGCTGCGGTAGCGACGCTCCGTGACTCCCTTCCAGCGAACCTCTTGAAGTGCTACTAGTCCGAAGCCGCGGGCTCTCACTTCGTCTGTGAGTATTCTGGTACTCCCGGGTGATGTCAGAGACCTGCAGTTCCATGTACCGAGTTTCCAATCGTAGTCCTTTTTCCGTTGCGTGGGTCGGGCATGATTGGTCCAAATCGGTAATTTTTCTTGGTGACTATTCGTTGCAATATTACAGGGGGTGGCTTGCAAGGCCTCTCCCCCCGCCTCCTATCTCGTCGGTGGATCAACGCATCCTAGTTGTTTTACGTCCCGTAGGATGCCAGGACAGGAAAAACAGCCGCCCCTAACATGGGGAACAGACGCTGGTTCGAGCCGCTCCTAACATGGAGAACCGACGCTCGAGGATGAACTGCTAGCATGTAGCAGCCCATTCCCCCTCTCAATTCAGCCTTGCTGCCCATCCGCCCAAGGGGGTGGGTTTCCCCGTGTACCCAAGCTTGGATATCTAGGCGACAAGTTACCGTTCTGTACGTCGCGGACGTATTGAGTAGGAGTTGGGGAGGAGAGCCTATAGTAGCCTTCAAGAGGCGTCGGATCCAACCCGTTACAGAACACTTAAGTGCCGTCATTACCGGCAGAACATTTGCAAGCCCGATCGAACCCGTATCCGAAACACAAACAGCCGCGTGGGACGAGGAAAGTAAATGGGGGATATCGCACTAACATCCGAGCGGAAGCGGGCCTGCGCTTCACAATCAAGAAACAGAAGGTAGGGACTGCTCGATATAATTCGCCATGCTTACTATTGGAGATTTCTTAAGGTCAGATACAAATGAAAGCCTGCCTGTATATGTAGCGATGTACGAGGCTGTTTTAAATAATAAGCTAATCAGCTTGAGTAACATTGCCAAAGAGCAAGTCAACGCATGGTTCACAAGTTGACTGTTGACGTGAAAAGATATTATGAACTTGTAACATTAGTTTAACTCTTTTTTAATTCTTAAAACAATATTTTCTTTGCTATCACTGTTTACTAATGCTTCATACACAACAATTATGATATGATACGAAATCAAATGAAGCTAATAGCAAAACATTTCGATTTTCTGCATTTAAAAACTAGTAATGGAAACTGAAGGCAGAGGCAAATAGCATTTCCCGTTTTCATTTTGCTCCGCTGTCTTGCGGAAGCTCAGCAATCGAAGAAAACTAAATCGCCCCATGGAGGCTTTCTGAGTCAATGGGTGGTTCAATCTTTTCTCGACCATTCTTCAGAATGACACAGTCAGTAAATCTGTAGTTAGTCAATCAGCTATCTCCAAAACCCCGACAAACAAAAACCAATTAACGTGGTTGAGATCGAAAAAAAAAAAGAAAACCCTTGTCCTGATTCTGTTTCTTGGTTGTTTTTGCAGGCGCTTCGCTCAATACCGATATCAATCCCGATTCCGAGGCGCAGATCACGCCCCACCCGCATGACGACGAGATCGACGAGAAGCTGCAGCCTCAGGACCCAGCCGCCCACTTCGTGCACGAAGGTGATGAGAAGCACCCGGCCACTAATGGGAAGCACGAGAATGGAAAGCAAACAAAGACGCAACAGCAGCCGCCGACCGTGCCGGTGGTGGCAGGCGGCAAGCAGGAAAATGGCAAAACCGAAAGCAAGACCAACACATCTGTGTAGATCCCCGGCTGCGCTCGTTTCTTCGAGAGCAGGATGCTTCGGACGGTGTGGCTAGGTAAAAAAGAAAGGGTCTGATGGCTATTCGTAGGAGTGAAATTGGTTGAGCAACTAAAAGGGAAGCACAAAATAAGCGGTTGCCCAGCAAGAAATCGGTAAGAGAAGTGCTTCGACGAAATGTGCGTGCAACAAAGGAATCGTCGACCACGAAATATGGGCACTAATTAATGAGAAGGAACGCAAAAATCCGTCATTTGCAAAAAACACACAATTCCGAGAACTCGCAGCACACGCATAGCAACAACAAATAAAACCGTATTCAACAGAGCACAACCATTTCTCGAAAACAGCAAAAAAAAAAACACCCGATGAATGTTTGAATCGCAACGCAAGGCAACACAACAAAGACCATAGAAGAAAAAAAAAATGGTTCAATGCAAGATGAAAAAGACTTCTTCAAGACTCATTCAGGAAAATCCATCCCTTTTCCGACCAGCAGCGTTTTGTGGTCGAAGTGAGCCGCTAGGGAAAATGTTGCTCCTGCTGCCATGATTGACCCTGATTAAGTTGGTGATTAATGCAAAACGAAACGCAAGGCAAGCAAGGACGAGCATAGCGCATTGATTTGGTTTGTTTGTTTGTTTGTTCTTGGCTTACGCTTAAAAACATAATGATAGAAATAATCAAATCATCGTTGTCCGATACTGAAGAGCAATTAGATGAAAAAAAGGGAAACGAACTAGCAGAAAAGAGCGAAAATATATTTTTTACGAAAGAGTCTCACAGATGGTTTCGCGTTAAATTAAAGAGCATGAATGAATGTTAAATTCTTTCAAAGGTTTGTTTTTAATTTTTTTCGATAATCTTAAATGCGAAAAATTCTCGCACACAGTGACAAACTGCGGATGGTTATTGTTGTCGAAACATTGGCCGTGGCTTTAGTCGGAACGCAAAGTATACGTCGCGAGTAGTAAAATAAGTAAAGCTCCGTTGAATGGATTGGCATATAAACTACGTGTAGTTTGCTTTCCAATTTCTTTTTAAAATCTCAACTGCCTAAACGGAATCTAAATCGCATTTTATGAAGATTTTTCAACCATCGTACTTAAACTGAAAATTGGGAGCATTTAGAAGCGGACGAGTTAGAAAGGGAAAACATAATGTTAAGAATGGAAAATTAAGTATGATCATTAGAGAAGCAAACGAAAAATAAGAAAACAGTACTTAGAAACAGATGCGAAGGAAATAGACAAAGCAAAAAAAACTAAATAAACAAATTCCATCCATAATTGGTTCCTTTGCAGCGGATGATAATGTAACAAAAAAAAAAGGCTCAGCAAATTCGACCCGACTATACCAGACCACAGATGGCGCTTCGGTCATCTGTGGAAAATGATAATATTTCCCGCCAAGATCTGCCGAGTGCTACCTTCAGTGCGGGACAACAAAAGTGACTGTCCATTTGCTAAGTGGTGGTTTACTGGTTTGGAGGCGTCAGTGGTTCGGGTTTGATTCAGCCGCTGTTACAGAACGACCCACTATTTAATAGTTAGCGATGCATCTATTTCATAAGAACCTAATCGTTTTGTAGGGTTAACTTTGCACAAAGTGTCCATATTCAGGAAACCTTAGGTGTACGTTTATTTTATGCTTTCTTATGTTTTACGTCACTTCGACTTTCGTTTCCTTGATCTAGCATATTTTTCTGTTTCTTTTTTTAACGCATAAGAATCTCAACATTCGATGGTCGTGTGACATAGCGTACGGCAGTTGCAGTAGAATTAGAATCTCCATCGGCGTGATGTTACAATCGCATTTTTGTGTAGATGTGAACTTCATATAATCGCCATGCTCGCACCCGAACAATCTTTTACACCTTTACGTATGACTATTTTACACGGAGGAATTACTTAAATCATTTTTGGGCTAGCTATACTTAAAACAGAGGCAATTGGCGGAAAGCACCGAACGCCAACGCACAGGCACACCTTCTATTGAGCACATAAAAGAAAGATTATTTACCGTGTCGGGGCGAATAGGTAACAATCTCAATCGAAAGGAACATTTTTTAAATCTATTTCTAATTTTTTTTTTATATCAAATGTATATATTTCGAACAAATAAAAGTCTTAAAAATAAGATTCGCTGTCCTTCCGCGATTATTATTGAAACGCTACCGAAAACCATGTTATTCCGTGTGTGCATGCATAATTGACTTCCCCTGTTGGCACATACTAAAAACCCTATGTTTTCGCCGGCGTGTGTGCTCCGAACACGATCCACTAATGTCCTCTTCTTGTACGTGAACCTCTTTCTTCCGCAGGAAAGGGCAGCTCGACCTCTACCAGTGCGGCGAAAATCGGGGAAACGTAAGTAAAAGTTTGCCTGAACGAAATATGCATGCGTGTTCCGTACCTAACAGCATACGGTAGAGTTGCTAGTATAACATAACGGAGTAGTAGATAGTTTTAGCTGCTTGTCGGTGTCATTGTTGCTACCCTTCACTCTATCGCCCGCCATTGTTGCGCCTCTCACCACGACGATTCCATGTAGTCACGCTTCCCTCATCTCGCCCATCCTAGTCGCGATGAATAGGCGAATAAGCCCCGTTATCTTTTAGTTTGACTAGTGTATAAATATTTCCCCACTCATTTTTCTCTCTAAACTGTCCCACTGTCCTTCCGGCCGGTTGAAACTAATCCAGTGACACTACAGACAATGGTGTGGGTGAAACAATGCTCCCGCTGCCGCCGGGAAGTGCGGCCGCAGCGAACGGGAGGAGTGCGGTGGCGTCTCGCTCACCGTCGGAAGTCGTCGTCGACTGCCGCCAACCCTCGATGGAACGCCCGGCTGCCGGCGACGTCAACGCATCGATCCTGCGTCCCTTCAATCTGCGCAGCAACCCGTTCGACGGATCGCTCTACTTAACGGGACCGTCGGCAGGTCGCGAGCCGCAGTACTCGGTCAACAGTAGCAACTTCGACAACGCGAGCGTCCTGTCGGACTCGTCTTCAACCGTCACCGGGTACGGCGCCGTCGGAGATCCGAACCAGGTCGGTTTGCCTTCGTCGGCGGCCGCCGGGGCCGGCCAGAAGCGCTGGATTCCACACCAACAGCGCGAACTGCTGGAGAAGCAGGCCCAGCTGCTGCTCTCCGGTGCCGCCATCAAGCGCAAGCGAGAGACGGAAATTCTCTAAACTCACCCTCAATTCAAATAGCTCCTCCCGAAACGACCCCGATGCAGCGAATCTTTAAGATTCGCAGGGGTAGAAGAAACGGTGAAACTAAAAGCAAAAAAAAAAGGATAATTAAAAAACCGCTAACGACTCCCGTTCCTCGCTCGGCTAATGGGTTTTTAACTATGTATGTGTCGTTTAACTTAAGCGTTGTATTGACCGATGCCATTGGTGACAAAAAATGGAGATTTAGACACAAAACAAAACGTATGCTAATGTAAAGAATAGTTTAATGTTTAACTTGTTACATAGATGCCTCCTAACACTCTATCGCCCAAACTGTATTATAGTACAGATGCTGCTTTTATTTATTTGACCTCGTCAGCGATGTAGGAGATTGGAATCACAAATAAAAAAAGACCTAAATAAAGCCGTTGGTAGCGTAGTAGCTGATTTTCGTTCTACCAAGCCGTCTGTGTCTTCACTGGAGTGCATATAATTTTTTATTTTAAAATATTTCAGTTTTTCTTAAATAAAAGGGTTTTTATCTTGTTGTTGTTTTACGCTTGGTTTTTGTTCCTTTTACCTATTCCATCTACTGTTTTCTCGCTTTTTATAGATGTGATTTTGTTTTTGGTGTATTATAAAAAAAACTCTAGTGTCGTAGCTTGCCTTCTTGCACAAATCGATGCCTCGGTTCTGAGAGGTGTTTTTCCGCAAGCAAAACTTTAGGAGATTTCGAAAAACACAGCACAGAAGTATACGTTAGCAGACAGCAGCGCTTACCAACATGTAAGGTTCATGGTTTACCCACCTTTCTTATTCGCCAAACACAGAAGTGACACGGAGAGCGCCGAGATGAAGCAGCCAGTATCAAAAGCACAGCGCTTCGTGAACTTGTTTTCGCTACGTGGTCAGCCTACAAGCGCGTCGGAACGGCCCGAGAACGGAGCACCAGAGCTAGCGGACGAACAAGACGGAAAACCGACGGAACAGAGCCCTTCAAAGGCCGTCAAGGTATGTTGGTTTATGGTTTTTTTTTTTTTTTAGAAAAGAGATCAACAGTAACTGAAAAAATAATGTCCTAACCGATTAATGATGTCCCTATTCCTGGTATCCCTTAGGACGATCAAACCCTTGTGTACGCTGAGTTGGAGTTGAAACCGGCGGAAATATCGTTTGTGAACAAGCCACCCGCCTCGAACGAGTCGACGGAGTACGCCGAAATTCTATACGTCCAGCAGGGTGGAGCGGCAGGAGCTGCCGAAGGTGAAACGACACCGACTACGGCCACGAGCCAAGCGCGCACCAATTCCGGCGAAGACAACCGCCCGGTCATAGACGGAAGCGCTCCGGTAAAACCAAGCACCAAGGGTGACAAAGCGGGAGGCTCCGTGGGCAAATAGGGTCGCCCCGGGTGTGCCGGAAACCTTAAGCGAAATCTCACAATGTCATTCCATGACTGTCATACTTCTTTGTCGAATTGATTAGCAAGCATTCTGTTTTTTTTTAATTCTTATTTTAAGTTAATTCCGTCCATCACATTACTTCAGTAGTTCATTATGAAATGACGTTGTTTACTGTTTTATCACTTTTCACAAATTCATCATTTTCCGAATGCACACGTAAAATTTTCACAAACAGCACAATCTGTAGGATCCTAATTTAATGTGTAGAAATATGTAAGAAAGGGCAAGTCTAAGTTTGCAGAAACAGAAAAAAAGATAAAGGATGCAAGAGTAATGTCCTAAGATTTCTGAATTGCCGAAATGCCTCCTGCAAATGGAGAAGGCAGACGAATTTTTAATTGTATTTCAACATAAACATTAGCGGAGAAATACATAATTATAATTTAAAAAAACACATTGCCTCATTAGTTACGTTTCTCTCTTCGCACGTAATTGTCCGAAAATCAGTTGCAAACGTTATGAAAGTACAAAGAAGGGTTACTTGGCTCATGCATAAAAAATTGGAATTGCTCCTCTGCGTCATCTTTTCTCACAACACCTTTGAATTGTCCGCACCAATTGCACCATTGACAAATAATTCGGACGACAAGATTCCACTGCGGAACGCAAACTTTGCTGCGGTTCCGTGTGATTATCGGTACACAGTGTCCGAACGAACTCCCTGGACCTTCGGCACCGAGCAAACGGTCGCAAATTAGCAGCAAACAATTCCAAACGAGCGAATCGCCGCTCGGTACCCGTTCCCGGTGGCAAGTCGTAAACCATTCTACAAGCTCGCTGGAAAAACATGCAACTCCCATCCGTTTCCGGCCCATCCGTACCCGGCTGGAGGTGATAACCGCGTCGGATCACGAAGAGGTTAAGAGCTGCTGTCGCCGTAAACTGGGACAGTTGCCATCTGCTGCAGGCGCACCGGACTGGCACCGTCTCACAGCCGGCGGCGATGCCTAGGTCTTATTTCCTTTCCCCAGGTCCATCCGGAGGGTGGAAGACGGAAGACGATGGGGGCGAAAAAGGAGAGCTCCAACGAAAGCTGACGAAGGAAAAGATGATTGCGAGGTCAGAAGCTGCCGAGGGAAGACTCGTCGACCTTCCGGGTCATCCCTGTGTGGATGTGTCTCGTGCACGATCCAACCGGACGACGGCGCTCTGCAGTAGGGATTCGAATTCACCTGTTTCCGGTTTTAACGATTGTGGAGTCAGTAATTAAATTGAGTTTAACGAGAGGATTTATAGAATTTCTAAACTAAATTAATTAAGGATATGGTGCCGTAAAATAAAACACCGTGGCAATAGTGGAACCGAAGCACGCAACGGAAACTCTGACTTTGGCTGCTGCTGTTGCTGCTGACGGTGTCCTTTTGCTTGATTTTCTCAACGGAGAAATGTTTCCAACGTTTGCCTTCGAGTCGCCGTTGTTGGACGGCCGCTTAGAGGAAGGCAGGAAAAGTAGCAGCACGAGCTGGCTGGGGGAAATCATGACCTAATGTTACTGGTGGCGTGTTGAGAGATGCAGGAACTTGCGTGGTACGCGCTTCGTTGTCCCTAGGGCGTTGTGAGGACGGCTAACCATCGGTAGCAGCAATATTGCAACCAGACACTCTATTCTAACGGGATGATACGGTTCCCCGTTCCTTTTGCCTTTCCCCGACTGCCCGGCAACTTGTGCACACGCTCGTCGTTAGTGCGGAACAGCAACTATTAGTGCCGGTTCCGGCAATGCGTCAGCCGTCGCGTTGTGTTCGGAAGCGGTAAACGCATGTCTACTGAAATGCCAATTTCCTCATTTGCGGAAGCGGAAGCGGTATCGGTCTTGGCCCGCTCGGTTTGGTATGGGGTCGGTCTTTGGCAGGTGCAATCGAGCGTCTTCGCTCCATGGCCCCCGGGCAACGACCCAGCACGGGAGCCATAAACAAGAAAACAATCATTATTGAAGGACGTTAACGCTTTAATGAGGCTGAAATCTTAGATTTAATGAGTGACAATCAAGCCGTGTGTCGGGCATGGCCCTTTCCGGCGGCCACTAGTTAAGCAAGGAAGTTTATCGCCCACGCTCGTCTCAGGAAGGATGAGTGGATGCATTCATGGGATAGGAGCTGAAAGATACGCTTTGACGTAATTGGAGAGTGTCTACCCGTGACTGCGATGGTTCGGTTCATCCACCTCCGTGGGTGTCAAGCGTTAGCTGGCTAGGGAAAAGGCAAACGAACCTACAGCATGTCAAAACTACAGTCAAACCATAAATCTTTACATTGTGCTTTGCGGAGCTTGCTAACGCATACTTTTGCAACCAATTAGGAGTGGAAAAACACAAACGTTTTCCTTTCAACAATTATCATCGCAATCAATCGGCACTGCGTATGAATTAAAAAAGTAATCAACAGAGAACATTTGAGGAAGCATAATACTCCTAAATGCTCATTAGAGTGTTCCGATAAGGATTAACAAACACGCCTGGAGGACCACACGAAATGCCAGCTAACTCCTGGTCGAGGCATTACCCGCATGCGAAAAGCACATCAGTACCGGCTTTTGCCGGTTGCAGTCGTCCTTGGGGGCAAGGTGCATTTTAAACCCCTAGTGAAGTGTGTAACGTTGGCCTGAGCGGACCGTAGCGTATCGCTTCATTCTGCACCTACTTAAAACGATTTTAAGTGGCCAATTAAAACGCTATAATTCATGCTGGCAAAATATCCAGGAGGTTATTGATTGCTTGTTCCGTGTTATCTTCACCGATCGCCTTAGTGGTGGGGTGTAGTGTGTGCATAAATGGCCGTTCGGTAGTTGCAAGAATCAGTGGGGCAATATTGTAATTGAAGTTGTTATTGTTGTTTTGGTAAAGTAGGACTTCCTATATCCTGATATCGAAACGAAACGTGTTTAGTGTCTCTTGTGATTTTAAGTAAAGTAAGCTTGACTAAACCTAAAACCTAAACACCTAAAACGTTAGAAGCTTAGAGTTAAATAAAAATCATTCAAAAAAAGACATACTTTGGTAATAAACATACCAGAAAAGCATAATACTTTCTTTTTCAAAAGGAAACATGTCACTAACTCAAACAACGAAAGAGTCAATCCTTACCATAGATACATTCTGATCGGCAAAACGTTACTCTTCCACAACATATAATCACAGCAAAGCATTGTAGGAAGCGACTCACCTGCAAAGAAAAGAAAATATGGAACCGGTGAGAAAAACAATCGAACTAATTAACTGAAGGTGTCGATTGGGAGACAATTTTGAAGATATTAAGAAACAGCTCTATGTATCCATTGTGGCCAAAGACTTCTCCGTGCGCTAGAGTTTGGCGATCAATTGTAGACGGGCCAGACCGAAGGGACAGACAAACAACGCCAACGAAGCCACCGAAAAGATGATACGGCGCGATGTGAAACTGCCAATTACGAAGGCAAGGCTGCACCCGGGACAGCAGATCCTGACGTGGTGCCTGGCTGGCGAGCAGCTGTCGAGACGGTAAAGTTGCTCTTCCGTCAGTCTTCGTTTCAGGTGGCGAACGAGGCGAACTTAAACCGTTAGTAATGAGGCTGGATTTGTTGCACGCCGGTGAGTTGGTAACCGACGCCCGCCGCCACGGTAGCGAACAAGAAAATCGATCTTCCGGGTGTGGCGGTGTCATGACACGTTTTACCAAGTGGCTTCGAGACCACCTTAAACCATTGCAGAGCATGCGGCACGGCGGCACATGATGCTGTCGGTATAGTTGGCCAATTATCTGCAATCTTTTCCCTTTATCAACACGGTGCCGTGACGGGAAAACGCTGGAAGATGGCAGCGATTGGTTGCATCGAAGATAGGCGGCAGTGAATCGTAGAACGTTGCAATCACGAAAGCATCTTAAAGTAGGCAATTGATTGGTGTTGGGTCAATTTTCAAGCCACTTCCTTCAAACGAAGAAGGCATTGTTCGTTCCTGCGTTCGCGTTACCATACGGTTTGTGTAAAAAGCTAAAAATGTGTCAATCGCGGCTAACCTTGTGGTCATGCAAGCGCACTGCATTGAAACTGATGTTCCGAAAGTCCATCACGCGGGGCGAATAATCTGGATTTTTTTTCACCCCTGAACCACCACCTCGTTCATGTGGCTTTAGAAAGTGGAAAACAAGGCAAACAGCAACACACGCAAAAAAAAAAACCGGAAATATGGATGCAAGGCAAAGCAAAGCAGCATGTGTCCGTTACTCACTTTAGCTCGACGATTGTGCTAGATTGACGGTAGCCAAGCATCGGTGATGGGATGGAAATTTATTTCACTTCGCTACTTTTCCACTCGTCGTTTCAGCAGCGAGCAACGTTTGGAGCGCCGTTTGCTCGTTATCCAATGAACACACTGCTGCCTTACGACGGTAACACTCGGATGAACTTGTTAGGGAAAATGCTGGTTCGTTTCCGGCAATGATCGAACTCCGTATTGCTCATTACCGGTAGCCGCACGAAGAAGCAGCAGCATATGCGTGTCGCACCCTGGGAGATCCTTATTGTACCACAGTGACGAGAAAGCGAGGTGGCGTTTGAAGCGAGATGCTTCCTACGGACGGAAACAGTTGCAGAGTGAAAACACGAGAAGAAGCACCAGGCCACAGAGAAAAAAACCAACCAAACCAACTCAGCTGGCATTGACAGCACGCCGTTACATCTTCGTCTACTCGCGATGCATTCGGATTGTCCTATTGCCGTACGTTCGATCCTGGGCGCTTGCTTGTACCGAAACCGAGGCACGTAATTTTCTTCGGTTGTTCAGTTTGGTTTTGCTGCCCGAAAGGATATTGGGATCCGGCCGTTGCTGCAACACACACTGGCGAAGAGAGGGTGACGGTGGTTTTACAACCGCAACTTTCGATCAGTCCGAAGAGCTCAGGGTGAATCTGTGGCATGCTTTTCCAACATGTTCTTGGAATGCGGTTCCGTGCCGGGGGGGGGGGGGGGGGGGCTGTGTACTGTGTGTGTCGCAATTTGTTTCGAAACAGAGTCGTAAATCCCGCAGTGAATGTAGTACATCGTTGTTGCAGTTAAATGCAATCATGCAGAACAATCTTGTGCGCAATGATGCTTTTGTCATGAAACGCAGGGCCTAGTTCGACAAAGTGAGGGCAGGTGGCGCTGTAGGTAGGATTAGTAGGAGTGGCATAAGAAAAAATGTAATTTATAGTGTGCGTAAGCTTAGATAAGGTCATGCCCGGTCAAGCATCAGCTGAGCCGGGGCGATTGACCGGGAACGTTGCGCGACAAAACGGGAGAGTTTAAAAGGCGCACGGGGGCAAAACGGGCTCTTTTCTTCCCGATACGATACGCGCACGATTAATTTTTTAGCGCTCAAGCTAGTGAATAAAGCATAAGTTAAAGCAGCTCAAAAGACTCGTGTGGTGGAAAAACCAGGGAGAAAGAAAGTTGCAGGACGCAACATTCTAAAAAATTAATCTCGCATTAAAAGTTTCGTTTAGCAAGTCGCCGTTACCTGTTTTACGGCGTGAGAAGAAGGACTCTTGCTCGCGATAAGTTCGGGAAGGACCCCGGACCAGTGGAACAGGGTAATTTTTTGTGGTGAGAAGGACTCTCGTCTACGAAGGGTGCGGGAAGGACCCCGGACCGGCGCAAGTGGCGAATCTGCTTTGAGAAGGACTCTCTAGTGAAAAGTGGGAAGGACTTCCACGGTTAAGAAAATGGTCGGTGAGTTGTGCGGCGTGTGCAAGCGCGAGGCGAGGGCTGAGATTGTCGGTTGCGACCAGTGTGCCGAAATCTTTCACCTGTTGTGCGTGAACGAGGACGAGAGCGTGTACAGCAGGGACTGGCTGTGCAAGGACTGCATTTCCAAGACCGAGGGAACTGTCCCCACCGCGTCGTCGTCCCCACCGCCTTCGACGTCCCTACACACGGCGACACCGTGTAGGGTCACACCAGCCGCTGCGCAAGCGCCGGGTTACCCTTCCATGATGGACGAGATAAGTAGATGCTTTCGGCAAATTATGGAGGAGCAACCACGACCGCGTGCTGGTGTCAACAATGGGCCTCGCATGGAGGATATCGTGGACGCCGTCATGCGTCGGTTGGACGGAGAAATGCCCCAACCGAATCGCGGACATCTCCCTAGCTCGACGGCGTACGGCTCCACCATGGAGAACCACGAGCTGAGCCGAAGTCAACTTTCGGCTCGACAGGCGGTTAGCGGAAAACTGCCCACCTTTAGCGGCCATCCCGAGGAATGGTCGATGTTCGAGGCTTGCTACGAGGAGACCACTCGCCTGTGCGGGTTTTCGGACGGTGAGAATATCCTCAGACTACAGCAAGCTTTGAAGGGGCGCGCTCTGAAAGCGGTGCAGTGCCGGTTGAGGCACGCAGAAAACCTAGCGGACGTCATGAAGACGTTGAGGAAGATGTTCGGTCGGCCGGAGATAGTTGTGAGCACACTGCTGGAGGAAATAAGAAGACAGAAGGCACCGCATTTGGATAACCTCGAAACGCTGGTTGACTTTGGACTGCTTGTGGAGGAAGTGTGCGCAACCGTTAAGTCGAACGGCGTGGAAAATCGTTTTGACGGGCCGCTCCTCCAAGAGCTAGTTGGAAGGCTCCCACCCACGTTGCAGCTGATGTGGGGCTTCCAGTGTCTAACGCTCCCCGCACCTGGAGCAACGCTCGTTAATTTCGGCAGTTGGATGGAGAACGCGAAGGATGCGGTGTTGCTGCTGAACTTGGCTCCCTCCGGCAGACGCGAAAAGGGCTCTACACACGTTCGCCATATCAACATCCACGCAGAAGCTAAGCCGCAAAAGACGTCAACCGAGAAACTCTGCATGTGCAACGAGAGCTGCAGTGGTTTAGCAGACTGCGAAGGGTACTGGCGATCGTCCGCTGCGGAACGCTGGCACCACATCAGAAGCCGTCGCCTGTGCAAGTGCTGCCTAAAGTCTCATCATGATCAGTGCCGGACGCAGCGATCTTGTGGAAGGGACGGTTGCACGGCGAAACATCACCCGTCGCTTCATTGGAGCAACTGGAAACAGGACAATGCTGCGGCGGTAAGTAAACCGGTGCAAACTAATATACACCAATCTCTACCGGAACAGGAGAGCATTCTTCTACGACATGTGCCTGTAACGCTGCATGCCGCTGGGAGAAAGGTGCACACGGTAGCATTGCTGGACGAAGGCTCGTCCGTCACCCTGGTCGAACGCGGCTTGCTGCAGGAGCTGGGTGTTAAAGGAACGCGCAAACCACTGTGCCTCAGCTGGACCGGCGGTCAGCATAGGGAGGAGAAGGACTCGTTGGAGGCAGCAGTCACCATCTCCGGGACGTCACAGCGAAACATGTACGAGATGTCTGCAGTACGCACCGTGAGAAAGTTGGACCTTCCGCCGCTAAGTATCAACAAAAACCAGCTAGCAGACCGATACGCCTACCTGCGACAACTGCCCATTTCATCGTTCGCTGCAACCTCGCCCCGGTTGATAATTGGCATGGACAATTATCATCTCACCAGACCGCGAGCAACAGTTGAAGGACGACCAGGTGAGCCTGTTGCGACTAAAACAAAACTGGGCTGGGTTGTTTCAGGACGCTGCCAAATGTACAATATGGACGAACCCGCTGCAGTACCGGTATATCAAATCGATCTTTGCGACTGCTCGAATTTGGAAGCCAGGATAGACGCAGCCATGAAGGGTAGCTTTGCTCTGGAAGAACCGCGCAACAAAAATGGCGTCGTCTTGTCCGGCAACGACGAACGAGCCTGGCATCTTCTACAAACGACGACCAAGCTCGAAGAAGGGAGGTATTCTACTGGTCTGCTGTGGCGCCACAACAACATTAAACTTCCAGATAGCTGGCCTATGGCAATGAAGCGGTTAGAAGGTCTCGAAAGGCGAATGAACCGTGAGACCGGTCTAAGAGACGTCATGAACGCCAAGATAGCCGACTACTTAACAAAGGGTTACATTCGGAAGCTTACCAGCGAGGAAAAGAATACTGGTTACCCGCGAAGATGGTACTTGCCGGTGTTTCCAGTCTACAATCCGAATAAACCAAACAAGGTACGAATCGTGTGGGATGCTGCGGCTTCTATCAAGGGCATTTCATTAAACTCCGAGCTACTAGCTGGACCAGATCTCCTGACGCCCCTCACGAACGTTCTGCAGAGATTTCGCGAGTATAAAATAGCAGTAGCCGCAGACATAAGTGAGATGTACCACCAAGTACTCGTAAACGCCGAAGATCAGCAAAGTCAGCGTTTTCTATGGAGATGGAAACCGGGACAAGAAATTCCGGACGAATACGTCATGCTCCGAATGACGTTTGGTGCATCATGTTCACCTAGCGCGGCACAATACATAAAGAACATCAACGCAGATAGATTTATCAAAACTCGCCCGCAGGCAGTTAGATGCGTAAAAGAAGACCACTACGTGGACGATATGTTGACAAGTGCCGAGGAGGTCGCAGAGGCAGCAAATCTAGCTAAAGATGTCGCCTACATCCACATGCAGGGGGGATTTCCGCTGCATAACTGGTTGTCCAATTCCACGGACGTGCTGCAAGGCGTGGGAGAAAGCGTTCAAGGGCAGAAAAACATGGACATAAGCGCACCGTTCATAACGCAGAAAATACTGGGCATGTGGTGGGATCCAGAACGTGACATCTTTCGTTTCAAAGTACCAGCGGCTAAACTACATCTTTTACAACCTGAGGTCGTGCCGACGAAACGTCAATTGTTGAGTACCCTGATGTCGATTTATGACCCACTGGGACTGATAGCGGGACTGCTTTTCTATCTAAAGGTGCTCCTTCAAGAAGTCTGGCGAGAAGGTGTTGAATGGGACGAGGCTATACCTCCGAAGCTGAACGAAAAATGGAGGAAATGGGTAGGAAGGCTACCGGAACTAGAACAGGTGTCGATCCCACGATGTTACCGAAAATCTACCGAACTCTCCGGCGCAACGATTGAGCTCCATATTTTTGTGGACGCCGGACAAGATGGATTCACCGCCGTGGCATACTTTAGAATCGTACAAGGAAAAAACACCGACATAGCGCTCATAGGAGGCAAAACGCGTGTTGCACCCCTAAAGTACACATCGATCCCGCGGTTAGAACTACAAGCAGCGGTCGTTGGAACGCGACTGGCAACGTCAATAGCAAAGGCACATCGCGAGCGTATTAACAAGCGCTACTTCTGGACAGATTCGAAGGACGTGATTTGCTGGCTCCGATCCGATCACAGGCGATACAGCACGTTCGTCGCGCACCGAGTTGGCGAAATACTCGAGAACACAGATGTTGAAGAATGGCGCTGGGTGCCCACTAAGCACAACGTAGCAGACGAAGGCACTAAGTGGGCGAAGCTTGAACAGCACATTACGACAAGTCAGTGGTTTACGGGACCAGCATTTCTCACTTGCCCAGAGTATTCATGGGACAACAAGCTGCCGACGCTTATGGCCACGGAAGAAGAGCGTAAGAAAACCATCAACTGTCACGTGCAAGCAGAAAGCTTTATCTCGTTTGACCGGTTCTCGCGCTGGAGAAGGCTGCTAAGGATGGTAGGATACGTCTGGCGATTCGTGAACAACGCGCGGTATCCAAGCCAACGCGAAGCAGGACCGCTGATCAACAAAGAACTTCAACGAGCAGAACACACGATCCTCCAGCAGGCGCAGCAATTGGCATTCCCGTTGGAATATAAGTTACTAAAAAAACAACTACAGGATCCGCCGGGCAAGGTAACGCTGCCCCGCGGAAGTTCTCTCGTAAAACGCAGCGCTTACATGGACACAGACGGAGTAATACGAGTTAAAGGACGGATCGATTTATGCCGATATGTTGGGAACGACACAAAACGACCCATTATACTACCCGCGCAGGGCAAAATCACGGAACTGATAGTGGATAGTTTCCATCGACGCTATCGACACACGAACCATCGAACAGTTATGAATGAGGTAAGGCAGCGCTTTGATATCCCAGCTCTCAGGCGAGTCTGCCACAAAGTAAGAAGCGCTTGCCCATTCTGTCACATCCGAAACGCAATGCCAACGGAGCCGATGATGGGCAGTCTTCCCGAAGCACGACTCTCGCCGTTCGTCAGGCCCTTTACCTTCACCGGGATCGACTACTTCGGACCATTCATCGTAACAAATGGACGGAAAAGCGAAAAACGTTGGGGGGTGCTATTTACGTGTCTCACAGTCCGAGCGATACACATTGAGGTGGCACATTCGATGTCCACGAGCGCATGTATCATCGCGCTGAGAAGCTTCATCGCCCGGCGAGGCACGCCAAATCAAATCCTTTCCGACAGGGGCACAAATTTCGTCGGAGCCGAGAGAGAACTGCGGGACGCCCTAAAAAAGATAAACGTTAATGAATGGATCGAAACGATGGACTTGCCGGATACGCAGTGGACCTTCAACCCTCCAGCGGCACCGCACTTTGGGGGGGCGTGGGAAAGGCTGGTGCAAACCGTCAAAAGGACACTGTACGGGGTCCCCTTGACTCGAAACCCGTCAGACGCCGTTTTCCAAGGATGGTTGAATGAAGTGGAGATGATCGTCAACTCGCGACCACTGATCGATGTGCCGGTTGATAGGGAGGAAGACGCTCCTCTGACGCCGAACCACTTTTTGCTGGGCTCGTCATCAGGAGCAAAACCGATCGTCGAATTCGACAGTTCCACCGAAGTGCTGAGGAACACATGGAAAACTTCACAAGTCTACGCTAACGAGTTCTGGCAGAGGTGGATAGCTTCTTACCTACCGACCCTTACGAAGCGCAGCAAGTGGTTTCACCAAACTAGCCCCCTGATGGTCGGAGACATCGTTTTGTTGTTGGAGGAAGGCGTGCCCCGAGGATGCTGGCCAAAAGGGCGAATTACAAAGGCAACGCCTGCAACCGACGGTGAAGTGCGTCGGGTTTCCATACAATTGGCGAATGGTAAAACACTGGAGCGCCCTTCCGTAAAGGTTGTAAAACTACAAATTCTTAACCACTAGCAACCAGATAGTGAACAGGCCAGCGTGTTTACTGTTTTGACAGTCAAATGACGACAAAACACCCTGGGGACTGGCGAAGTTGCGTCCTGCAACTTTCTTTCTCCCTGGTTTTTCCACCACACGAGTCTTTTGAGCTGCTTTAACTTATGCTTTATTCACTAGCTTGAGCGCTAAAAAATTAATCGTGCGCGTATCGTATCGGGAAGAAAAGAGCCCGTTTTGCCCCCGTGCGCCTTTTAAACTCTCCCGTTTTGTCGCGCAACGTTCCCGGTCAATCGCCCCGGCTCAGCTGATGCTTGACCGGGCATGACCTTATCTAAGCTTACGCACACTATAAATTACATTTTTTCTTATGCCACTCCTACTAATCCTACCTACAGCGCCACCTGCCCTCACTTTGTCGAACTAGGCCCTGCGTTTCATGACACTTTAGTTCCAACTGACCAAATGGTGTTTATCGTTGTCATGCATAATAGAAGGGCAATGAATCCAAGGATTAAAATGTTTCTTATAACATAAAAGGTCATAGATTGCACAAAATATTGTTAAAAAAAAAAAAGAAAATAGAAATATGATATTTAAATGCTGACGAGCTGCGAGGAAGCTGTAACTTGTGATTCCAAACTGACCGGTTTTGCGGTACCTTTTAATTGTTTAATTTGTCATCGAACAAACGTATGCCGGTAACCGCAGACCGTAAGCCCGATATTAAATTCTTGTAAAAACGTTAGTGGCTTTCGAGCGAATCACCTGCTGCATTGCGGCGGCGTTCCTTCAACCGAATGCTCGGAAAAGTGCATTCCTTTCATCGGGACCGGGCGATTGGAACGTATGTGCAATGGCTGACCCAATTAGGCATGTAACCGATGCGGCCCTTCCACCCCGCGTTTCCCCAAACCCAGAGCCTGCACACGGAGCCACACGCACACAGGGGAGAAGATGTAAAAACTATCCAGCAAAGTTACTAAACGATCGACACTACTCTCCGTACGGCAAATGGATCGCTATGGCAGCCTGGCCGAACGGTTCTTCCCACCGCACACACCGCTCGTCATAAATTATTCACCCACAAAAGCGCAAACACTTGCAGCTGGTGCTGCGTTCGAGCTCGCACCGTGCAAGGATGCGTTTCGAGGGGGATGGTGCACTTTCCCAGCTGGACGAGGGGTCGTCATCGTCGTCCTCGTCCACGTTGACGCTCCTCGATTGTGTGCATATGCATTGTGTGCGTTGTGTACAGAAGGAGAGAGTTTCTTCCTGCTACGTGGAATGTATGTAGACAAACATACACAACACCGGAGAGCAAGATGAGACCACAAGTGCAATGGGCCTCCCGCGGTAATGCCTCGTTTATCTACGTGCGGTGGGAAAAGGCGCCTCCGAAAAGGGTCATTTTTCGCAATACGAACGCATCACAGTGGGAAGGCGTCCAGTCAAGAGTACAATCAAGTAGTTAACTGTTATGTTTGAGGATCATAGTTCAGAATGCGCTCAGCAAATGAAATGGAAAATTTGTTTAAAATGTACAAAGAAGGAAAATCAGAAGTAGATTAAACACAAGAGCAAGCAGTTACTTGCATCATCTCTAACCTTAAGCTTTCGAGAAGTTGTCCTTTCAAAAAAGTCAAACACCTCAAGTAAAAAGTATCTGGTGTGCATCAATCAACCCATTTAATTATACAGGACGGATCTTCTAATTAAAAGAGCATATTGTAAGCACACGGAAATTGAAGTTTAAAAAATTTGAATGTCCTAGCATAATAGCATTGCTGAACCACTGTTCGCAGACACCTTTTGACGATTTCTGTAGCTCATGCTGTGGCTGCAGTTCCGTTCTTGTAACAATAGCATCCGACACACTCGCCCTCATCCTCCTCCTCCTCCTCGTGCTACTCGATCGTACGAAAAGGGATCGTGCGTTCCGGAAAAACGAAGGAGTATTTTCCCTCCCCATTACGGGCCGAGAGAATTGGCAAAAATGGCAGAACATCATCGGCACTTGTACATTCAAATTAGTTACAACACCACTGTTACTTAGGCTGCTGTTCTGCGGACTCTCCCTCCTTCCTCTTGTTAGCTCTTTCGCTGTCTCTCACTCCCTCCGCGCCGAGAAAGGATAGGAAAAGATTATTATGCATAAATATTTACAGACTACTCTGGCGTAAAATTGCTTTTGAATATAAAACCACGGCACCGGGGCCCGCGTGGGCTCGGTGTCCTGCCGAAGAGGAGCTGAGTGTGTGTGTGTGTGTGTGTGCGTTTATGACCCGCTCGATGTGATACGAAACGATGGAAAGCTAATGCTATGCTGCATGCAGCCACCGACCGGGCACGCCGGCATTCCGTAACAGGAAGCATTCTTTGTGATTTGCCGGGGATCATGCATCTTCCGGTGTACGCTGCAGAGCAAGCCAAAGAAAGCAGAGTGTCTGCATGGAAGGCTGTGTGCTTCAGTTTGCCTTATCAATGAGGGAAACCCGTGTCGTACGGGAAGCTCCATCATGTCTTCCCTACTACTGCGCCGGGCGAGCGTACGAGCTTAGCATTGTTTGCAGGAAATCTCGTTCCCGGTTCCTTCCGTCCATCATCCTCCTCTTGGGTCGCATAAGCATGTGTAAGCCGCCGGTATAGTTTACAATTTAACGGATTCCTGCCGCACGGAACGTAAACAGAAGAAAGCTTACCGGTAAAATTGATTTTAAATTATTGATCGGTTACGAGCCTATCCGCCGGAGCTCCCTCAGCAAACATTCACTGGAAGCTTACTCTATATTGGAATGAACAGTGCTATTGAACATCAATGTAAACTCTGCATTGTGTAATACTGTAATACGTTGCTGCATCTGGTGAACCGGGAAATTGAAACGATTCCTAGAACACCTACGGGGTTTTTTGTCTGTCTGTTGGCAACCCATTGGAAGTGAGAAAAATGCGGTAAGCACCTGATTAACGTGAGTAATTAATTACTAGGGAGCATTAATTATGCAAACAGGGCATTCGATGAAAGCTTCAGCTGCGGAAGGAGCGGAAACCGTTGCTCCATCAATCCACCACATGTTTAACGCAAAGCACGTCTTCGGATGATGAAGAAGGTAAAGAAAAGTATGTTTTTTGTTTGATTTTCAGTTGGTCCGGTACTCCTTTTTTTAAATTTCATTAATTCCTTCTTAGCAGTCTAAGCTTTTAGATTTTTAGAAAGCTAACTGCAAATTCCTGTTTGCCTCCTTTTATTTTCACGATCGTTTTCAGGAACAAAACAAAGTAATCCAAAAAAAAGCAATCATGTTTTCGTTTTTTTTTTTTTTGCAGAACCGTTGACGAAATGAAAAATTCTAAACCGTGCGCCAACCGAATACAGCACAGGCAGTCTTGGGAAATGGCATTTTCCACCGGCGTAGCAAACTGCAACAAGCGCACGCATGCACGGACCAGCAGTTTGAGAGCTAACACCCATGTCGGCCGGAGCTCATCCGGTTCAACGACGACAAGCTCCTGGGGCTCGGATGATGTTTTCCGTTTAGCTTCATGCCTTGTCCAACCGCTCCGTTTCGCTAGCGTTAGCCGACCACAGGATAATGCGGCGGACATTATGGGAAATTTTAACGTTCTTCAATCGCCGAGCTCCATCGCCAGCCTCCAATTTTCCTCCCGGGAACCGTTCGGAATAACTCGCCACCGACGCCGAAGAACGAAACATCCTATTGATATTCTATGTTCCAAGGATGAACCCTGCTTCGACTTGCAAGGATATGGGGTTTTCTTTTTCTTCTGCTCTCTGTTAAGCTTCCCCTAACGACGGCGTGTGTTTGTGGGTTTCGCTTATCCGGTTTCGTTCGATAGTTATAGCTCCGGTTTAAAATTTCCAAAATTGATACCGAGAACTGTTCTGGGCACAAGATGACCGTTGGAAAAGATGGAAAACCACCGTACACCGTGCCTCGATGGTGGGAAAGCAGGAACAAGGGCATATATCGCTTTTCCACCGGTCGGTTTTGTGGGCGAACTAATAGGGAAAAGTTTTAACAGCGCCGTTTTGTGAACCAATGCACCGAGCGGATGTGCAGTATGGGATTTTAGCGATTTTTGAACGCCGTAGGTGCGCCAAGGTAGCCCAGGAGCTGGGTTCTTTTATGGGCAACGATGTTGAAAACCCCTTAGGCGTTGCCTGGGGTTTTCTAAGCCAACGGGAGCAAAAAAAAAAGCGACAGGAAGAAACAGGATACATCGAGATTAAGAGATAAAGTTGGTCCTCGGGCCAAACGCCATCTTAAGCTGGTGGATGGGGCGAGGAGGATAACTGCAGGGTGAGTGCAGGTCCATTCCCAAACGGTTATACGATCCCGAGTGGAGCACGAGAGCGAACAAGCTGTTTTATGATATGGTCATTGCCATAAACCCGGAAATAGTTAAAGTCGAAAGAAATGATTGCATTTGATAAGTTTATCTGTACTTTTTTTTTGCGTCCGTGTTAAGTCTTGTGCATCCTCTATCGAACTCGATTATACACGATCGCTTCTACCTTTAGGCAAGCGAGAAGGTTCCAGCTACTAGAAAGTGCATCGTAAAATTTTATTTCAAAGGTGTTTTCGTATGTGTGCGTATGTTTCACCCACTGTAATCCATCCTGGCAATTTCATCGAAACGATGGAAATTGCAGCAAGTTTTCCGAGTGCTTTCTTGCCGTACTTTGGATCCGGGAAACACTCGCTTCCCGAGGTGGTGTTTGGGTGTTTTTTGTGTGTGTCGTTTTCTGCAGGAAATTAGAGAAAAGCGATGCTGCTGGGTGTGGTAAAGTTTAACGACCACAGTTTGGCACCCGGTTTCCACAGGCCGCATTTCTTTGTCCCTTTCTGATGGCACTCGGCTTTTGTGGTGATAATTTGAACCAGTTTCGAAATAAGTGTTCAAGCAGTGAAAGTGAATTTCCAATCGCTTGAGTTATTTTAAAAGTTGAATTAGAAAGCTGACTTAAAGGATGGTTCTTTTTAATTTTTTTTAAATACATGATTTTTTTTAACAGATTGAACATTTAAATTTAACATTTAACATTTTGTTACGAATCGCGCACGGAAAAGAATAAATCTGCGTATAATAATTGTTTGGACACGGGGTTTTATACCTATTAATCACAAATATTAACACCCATCCCGAAAAGGATAACGTCGTCTAACATGGATTAAAATAAATCACAACAAAACAAATGCCAACCGAACGTCAAACCCCTTCAGCATTCGTGATCCTTTGGCCGCCATTTTGGGACGGTCAGTGTGGCAAGCGGGGAAAGGTGAGTGAAAGCTTCCAACCCATCGGTTTACCATTCCTTACTTTAACCCTTTCATCATCCCTCCCGCAGCTACTCCCAGCGTGTGTCGACGTCGGCGTTATAATTACGGTAATTAATTATGCTTGAGAGATATCCTTGCGGTCGGAGCACTTCATCCATCCATCCATCTACGCACAACTAGACCAGACGACACACACACACACGAATGTCGAAGCAAACAGAGCCACCCATTCCTCGTTTCGTCTATCGGCGGAAAAGATTGGCCACTGTGCAAACACCAAATTACTTCGCCGGCAATCACGGTGGCGACGGTAGCGCCAGTTCGTGGGATCATAAATTCTCTCCCAACCCGTCACTTGACTGGAGAGTGAGGAGGAGAGGGAGGAGGCGGTGGTGGATTGCCTACCACTCTTTCGGGGTGGACCAGATGATGCCCACAAAAGTCGAACTGAGTATGATGGCTTAAATTATGATATTCAAACAAAAAAATTGGTAGCCGGCCGTCAGGACATCACCTCGTTGGCAAAGGGGGAACGGACTTAGTGAAGTGGGGAGGGTTGGGATGTAAATCCACAAAAAGGAGTGCGATCTCGGCAACAAGGACGTTCAGAAGCGACGGGATCCCTGAGTCTCCCAGTTGTGATCCAATTTACACGGACGTGCAGACTATTTGGCGTGGAATGAGTCCAGTGCTGGGAGCAAAGCAAGCCAAAGGATTATGCATGTGTGTGAGACAGAGAGATATGAAGAGATAGAAGGAGAGCTAGAAAGGACGGTAGACCAAGTTAGGATGCCGAAAAATGGATGGTTCATCTGGTGCGTCCGAGAAACGACTCACCAATCGGCCGTAAAATATGTACTCTCCTGGTGCGCGATAATCTAGATCCCCATTAATCACTCATACATCTCGTGTCTTCCTCCCTCCCCAGGCTCAACCATAGGGCTGGCTCCCCCTCACCCAGTGCAGGACAAGTTGAGGCTTTTCGGAAGAAAACAAATAAGATAGCTTGTCCAAATCGACCGAAAGCCGGCTATATGGACCAAAACGGAAGGGGCGGGCACGACGGTTGGCGACCCAATTTTCCCTCCATCAGGGCCCAATGATCTGAACTTTTGCCTTTTCCCCGGGCTCCAGCGACAACGGACGATTCTTGTTATCTCTTCGGCAGCCCTCCGTTCCCGGCGCTGGAAACTTTCGTCCGTCCGACTTCTACAGCCCCGTGCCGAAGCGATTCTAGGGTGGCTGCGGCAGGGACAACTGTCAGGACTGTTTGGAATGGTTTGCGTGCGTCCGGGTGTGTGACAGAGAGGGACGCAGAGAAATTAGTTTCTAAGAACATTATTTATATCGTTTTTCGAAGTTGATAAGTTTGGTAAACTGTAGCCGGGCCGGGGAGGTCCAGAGGCGGATGGAAGAGGTGAACAAATTGTGTGACTGTCCGAGTGCCATCGATCCTTCTCATCAACCCCCCTCCCCGGGTCGGTCCAGACCGGGTGACAATCGCCAACGTCCGCCGGGCATGTAACGGCATGTGACAGACTGGACACGACTGGACTGGCAAATTTATGGCTCTTCTGGCGAATTATTAAAATAGATAAAGCGAAAGTAATTTGCTGCTTTTCGAATCCTCCGCAGTTACAGACCGGTGAGGGAAAGAAGTCGGGGTTTTCGCGGGTGTGAGAATGTCTATCGTTGGACTACGGAAGGCGCAAATGCTAAGGAGTGGACAAGATTTCTTGAAAAACACAAAATTATGCGACCAGAATAGGAAGTTTGAATTTGTCCTAGCCACATTTTCCAGGAAATCAATCGGAATATTAAAATGCTTGATTTAGATATATCCCAAAATGTTATTGTTCATTTTTTTTTCCACCTGTCTTCATGTAAACCGGATGTCAATTTTATCTCATTTATGAAACAAAACTATAAGATGATTGAAAAACAAACCCTTGACAGTCTCCCACTGTGCTCCTTTTCCTAAATTCAAACGGACCGTATCTGCCCGTTCTAATCACAAAAGTCATTTATTTTTCTAGGACTGAAGGCGTGTTGACAATATTATAAAACTATGACAATTATAAGGGATGATGGAGTCTGATTCTCTTAAAAGTTTGCAGCGTTGGTTAACAAATAAACCCTGCCAGAAAACCGGCTGGGGAAAGAAACACCAAAAACCAGAAACAATCAAACGGACACGAAAGGCGATCGCAGCAAAAATAGTCCAGTGACAGCGCGTGCCTCTGAAGAATGGTGTCTACATCATGTAAACTGAAAAAGACAAATGATGGACGTAAGGATTGTCCTGGATGTACTCGTACTGTAGCGTAAAGTCCTTTTGCGCCGGGATACAGAATATGGACCATGGGTCGGTCCTATCCGTATAGAATCACACTGGCAGGGAGTACGTCCGATGTTTAGCTAATGCCCCGGAGCGGAAGACTCCCATTGTTACGCACCCCGGACTTGTCGGTCGATCCATGGCATGTTACCCATTTCCGGTGGATACGCCCATACGCTCTCGAACCACTGTGAAGAAGACGTCAAATTCAGGAAATGAAAGTTGCATTTACCATAAAGTGCAGCAAACGTAACAACCGGTTGTCAATGGACTGCATCAGACTGACCACTGCATCTGGCCACAAAATGGATACGATGGGAAAAGATGGTCTACGGACTTCTTGCTTGAAGGATTTTAATGTTTGGTAAGATAACACAACCTATTCCATCGTACAACCATCAATTTACACTTCGTTTGTGAGGCTACAGATTGCCAAACCTTTGATTTAAATTTAATAAAGACCTTCAATGGGGGATCCGGGATAGCTGAGCACGTACGCCGGAAACGACTCCCGATGGCGTGGGTTTGGATCCAAACCGGACCTCTATCACCGGATTTTACTTTCCACGTACGTTAAAAAGGTAAATCGCAAGCCCTAAAAAACGGGTAGGTATGTTCAGGAAGAGTATGTTTTTTTTTTTTTGAATTTTAAAATATCAGCAATTTAAAGACCTGATCGAAAACAAAATAAAACATGGCAATTTCAAATGCAACTACAGAGCATTATATGTTAAAATTTGAAATCGGATAATCGCCTCTGCGTGAACTGCGTGAAACAACAATCCACCCCCCCTGTTACTGTCTGGATGGGGTAAAATTACAAACCGTGGCAAATAAAATTTATGAGTACCGTTTCCGTTTCCCCTGGTGAGTTAAACCAATACGTCCCGTCGTCCTGTGCAGTGCTTTACGAGGGCCAGGTTTTATTCCAATCCAGAGAACCATCGATTGGCTTTCTTGCTTCCGCTTTCGAAACCGTTCGAAACCGGTTGTTGTGATACATGCCTCGCGGAGAAAATAATTGCAAAACCCGGCTAGGTAAATATGTGCGTATGTCATAAAGCGCACAGCATGCATAATGGATGCTTTGCGGAAGAGGAACGAAAAAAAAAACATCCAGCTGCAAACGCATCAGTGATCGATGGGAATTAATAAATACAACGATAGCTTTCTTGTTTCCCGTGGAAGGGGCCCATTTTTTATTTTAAATCCACTGTTACGGTTGGCCGTGTTGTTTCAACAAATGATGCTGTGCCGGCTCTCGGGCTAAGTGTTTACCCTTTCCCCTTCATTGAACGCTTATGTTCGAAGAGCTTTAATTTTTAAAAACTGCAAAAAGGATAAAGGACATTAAAGCTTTTATCCACCCATTAACGAGATTTCATTCATTTTCGTGCACGGATGAAGTAGAAAACTCCATCATCTCGAGGTAATTTTTAAGCGGTATGATACTGACCAACGTTTCCTGATAGGAAAGGTTGTGGAGTTATACGAATTAAAGTGTTTGCTTGAGTGGTTTTGGCTTGGGAAATATCTCTCATTGGTTTCCCATGCTATCAACTTTAAAAGCTCGGAACCTGGAGAACTGGAGATCATTGCGTCTAATACATAGTCCATGCTCGCCGATGGCTCTGGCCGTAACAGAGCGATGCTGGGAAGCAGTGTGCAAATCAACAACGACGAGCTCGAGATAGTTTATGAGTTTGTCTTCCTTGGGACTCTCATAACATTCGACCGACAGCGTCAGTTTGGAGATTCGAAGACGCATTGCTCAAGGAAGTCGTGCCTTTTATGGGCACGCAAACTCATGAGTTCCAGAAGATTTAGCCTAGATACCGCATGTTGATACGACCATTGGTTCTCTATGGGCAAAAGTCATGCGCACGGCGGATGCCAACGCACTCGAAGGATTCGATCGTCAGGTAATCCGGTCTATCTTTGGTATAGGCCAAGCAAGACGGGTGAAGGAGAATGATGAACCTCGAGCTTGTTGAGCCTTGCTAGTAGAGGCTTGTTATGAGGATGCGCCTCACCAAGAAGACACTTAGGTGGAGTCCGATAATCCTCCGGACGCGGTGCTCAACTTTGAGCGAGCCAGCAATGAAACACAAAGCTTACCTTCCTAAGAATAAACAGCTTTCGAAGATACGGTAATCTTCAGTTTGGTATATTTAGCGGTTGTGTTTGAGGCACAACAATTAATTGTCCTATCCATACTGGATAGGACCTCTTACCTCTTTGTGTAAAGATTATTATTTCCACTGCGCCGCGACACATTATGCCAATTTAGACATGGCTTGTGAGTCCAAGGCTTGTGATATTTAGAAAATCTAATAAACGGCTCCTATATTACTCGGGAGATGAATCAGGAACCATCGGCAGGATCAATCCATACATGCTGAAGCAATTAACGAGGCGTAAAACCTTATTTTAAAACATCTTCTGTGGACCGGACCCTGTTTAGTAAGCTAAAATTCGGACATTGTCGAGCGCTGGTAGAGGCAATACTGCTTAAAAATGTGTTCACATTCATCCTATTTCCCAGTGCGCCCTGCAGTGGGACCAAGGATTATGCGCCCAACTTGCAAGCAAGCGTTTTGCGTTCGACGCTTTGTGCGATATAATATTTAAATATACAATTGTGCATGCGTTGTGGGTGCTTGGAGGGAAGCGAAGAGCCTCCTCAATGCCTCCCCCTGCATTAGAGAGCGCTAACAATTTTGTTTGCTCCATCAGGGGCCCGTTCGCCACGGTTCGCCTGCATTGTCAGCGGATAAATTGTGCGCTCGAAACCCGAAACCTTTGTTATACTGGATTCCTAGGTTCATAGGGATGGGCGCGCTGGGGATAAATTGTTTATTAGAATATTGTACCCGACACAATGGGTTCTGCGTCTGGTTCGCTCCGAATGCCCGGAATTGCGTGGGTTGCTTACCACAGCGTTGTGTCCGAAACAACGTGATAGACACGCGTAAATGAAAACATCACCGAAGCGCTTTCCCTAGTCCCTTCGGTTCCACACGCACGGGTGCATCGTGATACTGCCACTATTTATAGGCGCCATAATATCGTGCAGAAAGGTGAACCTCAAACTTAGTTTACGGCCGTGTACCGAATGTCCTGGAATCCATTGCAAACCCCTCGGCCCCTCGGAGGTACGGTCCGAAAAGGGGCTGTTCCGATGAGACGGAAAGCTGGAAACGCGGTGGGCGGAAGTGCGAATTTGCAACCCCGGTAACATGGGCTGATTGCGGTGTATTGTTGGAAATCGAGTGGAAATTTTCATTATTTCGATCGGCCCCGCTCCCATGAAGTGATCCCGTGAACACAACGCGCACACGCAACGCCCATCGGGGCCCAGTTTTTCCGACCGATAGATTTTCAGAGCTCAGAACCAGGAGCCGTGTGCGTTATCCTTCTAACAGCCCGAGCCAGTGGGGATCTTTCCAGGGCCGGGTTCCACTCCGGAGCTCGGTTGAAGTGCAAACCAATCCCGGAAAGCGTATGCAACGCTGAAATGAAGCGAAAAATTGTAAGCCCCTCGTCCCCAGCCGTTATTCGGTTGCGTTAAGCCGATTTGTAAACTGTACTTTCCGGGCCACAGGGAGTTGCAGGCTCGGTGGTTATGGATGCTATACTGCTGGTGGGAATTTGATCAGTTTTCCGTCCGGCGCTGGCGTAATTCGGCATTTTTGCATGTGCACGGAGTGAGGGTGCGGTCGTGGGAAAGTACCGCGGTAAGCGTACGCAGAATCTATTGGAAATGGATTTATTAGATTGATTCTCAGATGATTAGAAGGAGTCTTTAGTCTAAATCGGGAGATGATAGTGAACCGAACCGAGTATTTGGGTTTTTTTTGGGAGCCGATGGTGGAGATTTGTGGCATTTTAGATTCTCCCTCGCACATGTTGACCCCATTAAGCAGCGAGGTTGAAAATTGTTAAATGAAAGTCTCTTAAGTTACTTCTTATTCGATGCATCCCATCCTGAATTTCCTGTTACTATTCCTCGTTACTTAATGAACAGCGCAAATCAATTTTTTTTTAGTAGAGAATTCGGAGCTAATCAACCAAACTAAAACGGAGTTCAACACGCTCACCCGATCGAATGGAAAACGAGCAAAACGAGCTGGTAAATCGAACAGCAAACAGTTAACTTCTCCAACCAGACGCGCAGGAAATCGTAATCAAGTTTCGGAGCTTGTGTTCGAACATTTGGCAACATACATTTGGGAGCTCAGAGCTGGCGAGAGGCGTAAAGAAAAGCCAATCATCGGTCTCGTGCGGTTACTCGGGAAAAGCGACTGCGGAATTCGAAACAAATAGACCAACCCGGGGTTACGGGCGCACACACCAAGAAACACTAATCGCATCACAAACCTCCTTCCAGCTCGCCAGCGAGATCAAAGCGAATCGGAGGCGCGTGTGTGCTGACTGTAGACTGTTTAGATTGAGTTGGAAAAGCGGATCATTAAGGTACGTCCCCCGTCCTGTGGCGGAGGTGCGTTTGGTGTGAATTAAGTTTTATTCTATAGCAGGTTTAAAACACTCGCCGGTGTTTTCGTGTGGGCGAATCCGGTTGTCTTTAATGTTCTTCCCCGAAAAGGACGAACGTTTGATCGAACGAACACACGGATGCGAATGTTTATTTGCTCCGGTGTACGCTTGCAGGCACGGTTCGTCGAGCAATCTTCGTTAATCATTTGAAAATGTTTACATTTAATCAATTTTCAGATTGAAAAACCATTACAGAACCGGCGAGATGGATAACGGGAGTGCAAAAAGTGGCGGTTGCGTCTGTTTCGCGTTTGATGGAAAATCGATATGAACGTCCGATTCAAAGCAAATCCCCAACCACGAGGAACCGATGGGGTGGAAATTAGTGGCTACGGGGGATGCATGGGATGGCAAAGTTCACAACTCCCTCCATCGCGTTCGGTCAGTGTTTGATAGTTAACTTTGCAATCACATTATGATAATGATTATGAAACGGCACGGTGTACGCCCGTTGACGGACGGAAGAGCCGGACGGATTACCTGCCAAAGCATCCGACACAATCCGAACTTAAAACTCATCATCATTAAGCAACAAAAAAGATCAACAAACGAAACAAAATGCAAACATGTCGAGAGTCGAGCATTTGCCGGCCTGATCTCACTCGATGAAGCTGTTGCTACGAATCGTTGCGGGGAAAATGGCTTATGTTGAGCAAATGGGTACGCGGATTTTTAATTATTTGCTCTACTGTTCATTCCAATCAGTTTGGAGGACCGTGAAATGCACTTCGGTTGAATGTTTATTATGCTCATGGGGAAACCCGACGGCAGTGAACATAATATGCCAATGTTCATTTGCTGCGGTAACATTATACAGGGAAATTAGTACTAGATTCTCTGAATTGCACAAAATTGAAGGATCGACAGTCCCCTTTCAGTACGTCGATTTTTATTCAACATTGAAATGTGTGCTTTTAAATGGAAAATGGATTAATGGTCTCTGAGTATCGTTTGTTCTTCTTTTTTGCTGGGGTGAAGATAAATTGCTGGTCCCCATTTTAGGGCTTTTTCCCTTTTTTCCCCTTTAACGTACGTGGATAGTCAAATCTTCGTACCGGGGCAGGTCCTGTCCGGATTCAAACCCACGCGATCGTGGGTCGTGCTCCATTCGGCGTACGTGGTTGGCTATCCCGGGCCCATTTTAAACAAACATTAAACTAGATTAAACATGTTGCATCATACGATTAAACAAATACCAAAAGCAAGAAGATAATTTTCCCACGAATTTTGAACCGAAAACAAAACAATCGGGAAGTCGTGCTTGTTAACGTGTAGAGCAACGCTAGGTTTGTTTTGCATGTATAATTGAAGATACGCCGTTTTTTGCAAACGCACCCTGTGGCGATCTGTTGTGAGCCTCTAGAACCACGTTTTCAAGTTCAAGGATCTGTGGCCCAGTGGCATTGCTCGACTCGGGGAGGCGAATGTATCACAGTGTCCAAAACCCATTGTGTTTTCCCCGACTCCCGCTTGCACAAAATTATACCCCTCGGTCAAGCATCTAGGATCCCACGGCGAATATAGAGCGAGTTTTACATGCGACGAAACAATCGGTGTCAAAGTTATCCCTCGCCTGCACAGTATCGTTTGCCGGATGCGGCGTGTTTTTCACCCAGTGTCCATGGCGACTTCTTTCCCCTCGAAAGGGAAACAGGAAGCTGATTCGGCAGGGTCGGATTCTGCAACGTGAGTTTATGGGTTTCACCCAAGGGTGGGCCTCCCAAGGGGCTTGTGGTTCGAGCCGCGACAGGGAGGGTGGGCATTGTGTTCGGAATGTTTATTAAAATATGAACCTCCTGCGGTGCTTTTCACAGTCCACGCTCAACCGGGCGCATGCAAACTCGACCGGAAAAAAGGCGAAAGGGGTTCGTGCTACCATGGCGCAGGCTGGGGGAAATGCAAAACCAACCACACGCAGATGCAGCCTTCATCCTTTCCATTGTCCTGCTGTTATCCCCGGGCACCAACTGAAATCGACTCCCAGCGTTACCGGAAAGGGCATTTGAAAGGGATATATGCAAAACGAAAATCATCGTTAAGAAATAAAACAAGCATGAATGCAAATATTATGACATCGATTGTAATAACCATTAGCGGCACACGGAAGCCAGAGATCCGATGGCCCATGGTTTTTAAAGGCTGTTTTTCACGTTTTGCGAAGCCACCAGCTGGGACTAAACTATTTGTGAGTTTGCTCAAGTGAGTCGTATTTGAACATGCTACAGAAACGATAAGTTACATGTGCAACAGAAAAGGGACAATGATGAAAAAAAGAGGAATCGATGAAGCTAAAGGTAGAACAACGTTGGGTACAATTCCTTCATTTAACTTTAATATTTTTTCATCTTTCAAGCACATCTTTGGGCGTTTGCAAGGTTAACTTACGAATAATAAACAACGTATAGAGTCTTAAGAAAAACACATAATCAGTCGCTTATCGTGTCAGGAATAAAATGTATTCGAAAACCTTTCCGAGCATCTTTCATTCTAGGAATAAATAGCTAATGATGCTTAATTTGATTAACGGGCCAGCCTTATCTGAAGTAAGTTGAATTGCCGCATATTCGGAGCATTCAATTACGCTCCTTTTCAATCCTCGCTTCGATGCAGACTTAAATGTAACTGATTCCATCGGTACATTGCGATCCCGTTGCGTCTACGGGTTGGTTTCTTGTGCCATTGTGCTACGCTCTCTCCTAGCATAGAGATGAAAGGACTGCCTGAGAAGCTGAAGGATTAAGGAAGCCTTGCAAATGAAATCAGATACCGACAATGGCCGGCCCAGGATATCAAACATGCAACAGCCGGCCAAGGTGGAGGTTCTATTGAAAGTAATAGTCATGTGCAAGTCAAGCGAACCCAATCTCACCACTTGTTGGGCGTTGGCATCGGATAATGGCACCCATTGGAAGTGACTGCCCAAGCGGAGCGCGTGCTAACCCGGTTCTTGTAGCTGGGGTTGCAACGGTATAGATGCTATCCGACCCAAGCGGAACCTTTCGAGCGATGCATGCGTGGTGTTAAATAAAGAGCACCCGGAGGGCTATCGGGAGATCCATCATCACCGCTGCCCGTTCGAAGTGATAGAATCCTGTTGAAGGGCAAGGATATTGCGGGCCTCTAAACGCCGGCCTTAAACATGCAGTCCAGCTGCCAGGAGTCAGTGGTTTAGGTTCACTGCAGACACCGCTGGCAAATGTACTGAACAGCGCGAAGAAAGGCGGTCCCACACTATCTCGCCCGTCGTTGGCGAGCGCATTAGTTTTGGGTCAAACTGCTCTTCGGGGGTGCAGAGGAGTGTATGGAACGTTTGGAAAATTAATTAATTAACTGCCGAAAGAGGAGCGCAGCACCGAAGCGGGTCGGCTACGGCCCCGAGCCGGTTGATCGTTGGTCCTTTTTTTATTTGGAAAACATCAACGTGCTGCAAGTGCAACGATATTATCTTTAGTACGTGATGCGAAACCGAGGTGGTCTTTTAAAGCGCCGCACGAGATCATTAGCATCCTGATGGTGCACTGGACCGTTTGATTTATGGAAGTTCATCAAAATCCCTAGCGTTGGAAGTTTATTGTGGAAGTACTAATAGAACGAAACGAATCGCTCATTTGCAAATTGAAAACATGGCGGGACTTTCAAGCATACAACGTTTGCCTATTTATCAACCCTTGTAGAGCGTAAGTAACATGAGATTTGAAATGGTTGTAATGAATGTGTTAGAATACGACTGCTAATTGCTAATTGCTGGTTGTTTTTAGGGATGAAATAAAATTTTCCAATTGTGCCCATTGGTCCATTCTTCGCAAGGCAGGCTAGAGGCAGGCTATTAAATGTATTCGGATTGTCTTTCATATTATATTCTTTAATTTGCACTTTATTTAGGAAGATAGGGAACAGTAGTAGTAAACACTGTAGTTGATGAAAATTGCCAACGGTTTTTTTTTTTAACTTTTTTTCATGCGTCTACTTTCTACTACTACTTTTTCCAGCTTTGGGCCCTGTTTATAGTATCCGCTCCCCATTTATTGGATAACTCTTTTTTGAACCTAGGTGAACCGCGCACCTGTCAGTCAAAAACGCACAAAAAAAAAACGTAAAGCGCTTTGTTTACTAAAGACGCGTCCCACTGCATTTGTCCTGATAAGTTGATGATACTGAGATAAGGTATCGTAGAAAGTGTTTTAAAAGTGATTATAATTAAAAACGATAAATTATGTGTGTGAATTAGATGTGCCATTTACATTCTCTCACCTGCTTTGTTTAGTGCGGCATGCCAATTGGCGATGAAAGTTAGTTGACAGCGGTCTGTTGAGTGCGTCGAGAAAGTAATTGAAGTGTTTCTTCTTCACCAAAGACGCGTTTTTCTTATCACTTTACCACTGATCGTACGGATTCTGCAATAAACCAGGAGAAAAAAAAATGAGATGATTATTGAATGTCAGCTCCACAAACCCGTTGCAGTAAGATCTACGTCCTATCCCGTGATACGTTTCAAACCAGCATTAACTATGAGCGATAAGTAAGCAGGAAGAGCCGGCCCTGTTTGTACAGGGAACGTTTGCAGTCGTAATCGATAAGTCGGACGACAACGAGAGGTATCAATTCGGAAGCCAAACAATAATGCTGGCCAGGAACAGAGCGAAGCCATGAAAGCATGGAAAATCCCGTCGACGACGGCTCCGATCGACTAGCTGCTGCGAAAAGAGCTGTGCGCTAAGGTAAACACTTTTCCTCCCACTGCTCAAGAAGCATCCTGTTCGGGGGCCGATTCGCCTCCTTTCGCCCGGCGCAACAGGACGACAATCAGGAGGAGCTTCCCTTATGTTTCCCCCTTGATGCGTTGTGTCAGCAGCGAGGTTTCATGGCTGGTTAGATTGTATTGATTTCGACGTGAACATCGTGTTTTTTCTTTCTCTTATCTGAGGGAAAAACAAGCTATTTGTTGAAGAGTCTCTCGAAGCCTGGGCAGCGGAAAACCCGGGGGTAAGGCATAAATAGATCGTTTTTTCTCGACTGTTCTTTGCTGCAATCCACCGCTGACCGCACCATGATCGGCCATCACGCGAAGACAGGCAAATACCGGTCGATCCCACGGAAGACTAATGGCAGCGATATAAATCAATGAAGCAGTGTTGTGTTATCAGTGAAGGCCGCTTGTTTGTGGAAAAATGTCGATGTTGCAAATTTATTGTTTGTGTTTCCCGGGTACGATGCTAAACTACGAAGACTAACGGGACCTGGACGGAACCGGTAAGTTGTATGATTCTTACAATATTTGTTCCTCGTTTATTTCAAACAAAGTAAGTTGAATATATTATTGAAGGTGAAAAAAGGGGAAGAACCACAACAATAGGACGTATGAAGGGGATTAATCTTTCCGTGGAAGATCCAATTAAAATTGAGCTCGATGCACATGAAGATGAACTTCCCGATTATATGAAGACGAACTTCGCCATTACTTGAAGATGAATGTTAGCACCATCTTTGACACAAGGGCAAGCAATCCGTTCTAACGTTCAAACTATGTAGATTTTTTGCGCCGTTCTTGATAAATTAATCACGACAATTAGTGTTGAACGAGTCTGTATGCCATCATGCAAGTCTCTTCTTTGGAGTGAAAACTCTTGCAGAGACTTCATTTTCGAAATAGCTTGCTAAACGGAAAGGGCATAAGAGTACGAAGGAAAATGTCTTTTCTTTCAGCGCCAAGGGTCGTCAAACGGGTCGCGTCAGCACAATGGCACAAAGTTTCGGTTCGGTTCGAGTTGTGGAAGAATTTCCCAAATTAATGAACGCTCTAATGGGTGCGCCCTTCAAACAAACCGGCAAATGAAACACATTACAAGGGAAGAAGAAGAAAAAGGCCCCCCTTCCCCCACCCCCATCAGCCCCAAGGAAGTATTCTTGAGAAATGGAGGCGATCAAATGGAAAAGGTTTTGGTCCGGCGAGGGAATCGAAAATCTTTCGAGTGGGCCTTTCGCACAACGAAATCAATTAATCTTTCGCCAAAAGTTTGATTGTTTGCCTCTGGAAAGGCACCCCGGCACCGGATGGTGTGATTTGACCGAGTTCCAGTTTTTGCTTCCGTTTGTTTCTCCGTTCGTTCGCTGCCGGTGCTGAGTAGGCAAGTGGGTTTTCCATCTAAGGACACGTCCGGAATAATGGCGATTGTGCAAGTGCCTCGCTCAAGTGCGTTCGGATGCCTCGAATTCTCGCAGCTGGAAGGGCAGGAAACTGAAGACTTTTTTGGGCTTTTAAATGTTTTTTTTTTTCTGGCATGAGGGTGGCAAAGCAAGCGGTTATTTCAACGAGATGAAGTGTGGAAATAAGCAACTAAATCCTCTTCCTTCAACTTTTGTGCTAATATTGCTAAGGATGATTGATTTCGGTGGCTATAACTTGCAACGACATGAAGTTGTTTTGAAATTATTACACATCAAATACAATATACCAACTCTTTAATTTGTTGCCCGAATTTTTTTTTTTCAAATCTGTTTCACAGTATCGTTATAGAAAGAGACATGGCACAGCATGGCCCAAACCAACGATTTCTAGCAGGTTATTTAGCAGGTTATAGTCGTTGCTTTTAACGAGGACTGCATTAAAAGTGTTTGCTTGCGCAAAATCACATATATCCTGGATTCTCGCATCGTCACCCGGAGGTTCCTGGACGGCATTCCTGGTATCCTTGAATTCCAAAGCATGATATCGATGCTGATAAGCTCGTTACGATTTGGCATGGATTTTTTTTTTCAGCTGATGCAGTTAAAACCCGACACGCTGTTCAGCAGAATTGCTTCAGGTCCTGCTTCGACATTGACACAACGCCTGCAAAGGCAACAGCAATCAGATGTGCTGTCATTCGAAAAGCTGTCCACATATCGCCCCTGGGAGCCATTTTCGCTCGGTTTGCAATCGACAGCCAGAGGAAAAACTCCCACGAACGAGTGGGAGATGATAGTGACGCCGGAAGGATAAGTGTACTCGAGCAAGTGAGGAGAGCGCGAAAGGGAGAGTCAGCTTGTTAAACTAATTAATATTCATGATGTAAAATGGTTCCAAAACGACGGTCATTGTGCGCATCCCGTCGATCGTCATGCTGCCGGCAAACGGCGTACCGGCTAGTTTTGCAATCGAATTTCCAATCCAGTTGATGTATGGCTGCGGACGAGCCTCGAAGACTCAAGCGCTCGCTGTCCGAACGCCAAAGTGACGGCCGCATTTGATTGCGTCCTTTTAAGCATCCTCCTTTTTTTTCGCTCCCGCATTGCACGAAGCGAACCAACGAGGAAAAAGGGTAGGGAAAGTCGCATCCCGGCAAACCGTTCCTGGCTGTCCGGCGTCCTGCATCTTTCATGTTGTTCCGGCTGGTGCAATCTTCTTTTTTTTTTTTTTAGTGCACCCCCTTCGGTTGCTGGTGGCATCGGCGAGAGTCCATCACTTATCATCGAAAACGTCAGTCCGCCTGTCAACCCCAAAACGATCGTCTGTGTTTGCCGACCATCGACCGTGCCGACGCGCCGTCCACGAGCCTTTGTCCCGTCCATTTATGCTCCCGATGTCTCCAATTGCCGCCGGCTTGCGTTGCCTTGCCCCCACCTCCTCCTCCCCCCTTGTTCACGGGGCCCCTTCCCGGCCTGCCGACAAAGGTGAAAATCAGCGCCCGGCAAAAGTGGTCCAGGATTGAATTTTATTGAAGTGGAAATAACTTGATTAACTTAATTGAATTGAAATCGATAGACGTTATTTTACCAGGAGCAGGTTTCCCTCGCTTGCTCCATGTACTGCACCGGCGGATGAATCGCCTGCTCCTCTACGCTCGTGCATGTCTATTTGGCGCTCCGTTGGTTCTTCAGTCGTTATTACCTTTCGTTGTCGATGCGTTGTGCAACAGCACCTCGCGCCCTTGTGCGTGTCCTCTTTTTTTTTATTTATATTTGCGTCCCGTCGATTCGTTCACAAATGTATGCGCTTTTCATTGTCGGTGCACCGTTGATTCCAGCTTGGGAAGCTTACGGTTTCGCCATCAGCAATCTGCTCGACATTTTCGTTGATTGACGTTGTCTCGTCGGGAAGGATAACAGTTTACTTGGTGCAAAAAGAGGCAGGAAAATAAGGACAAAATCAAATAAAATCAACTCTTTCTGCAAATTAATTTTGATTAAACTAATCCTCCCAATGGACAATAAAATGATCAAAATATATGTTTCCTTGTTAAAATTTCACCTGTCTAATAAAGACGGGGAAGAAATGTTGATTATCATGAGTTTTCCTTTATTAATATATGAAATATTGGAAATATACTTTATTCTGCTGCATGTCATATAATTTATAGATACCTAGACGATATACTCATGCCTTAGTGTTCAGCAGATACTTTAGTCATATTTCCAGAGTTTTATCATAGAAAGAAGAACGATCTTCGTTCAATTCTGTGCGATAAAAACCGTATCTATTTGAAAAAAAAGGAGCGGACAAAGTTATGTTGGCACTTCATCTCGCTAAATGAAAAGGTTGAAGGAGCGTTTCCTTGTGCGTCAAACAATGATCCTTTTTTCGCCTCTTATGTTGACTAAGCAAAAAAAAAAAAAAAAAACGAAAGATGATTCGTACATTTCGAGCAATTGCTCTCTCAACAATTATTTCACCCGGAAGACGGTCTTCAATAGCATTCGCTGCTGGATTCACAATTTTATGTGCAAACAATGCTTCCGACGTCTTGGTGCCCGGGGAAGGAAGCGAAGTGCAAGTGAATGTCGAGGTGAGCAGAATAAGACGAAGGTCAGCCGTAAGCTGAAATTTTGCAATCTGAACAAATCAGCGTCCATCGGGCGAGCGCTTTTGTCGGACAAGATAGAATGCAGTTTAATGCAATAAAACGATGACCGTTGACCAGGCTAAAATGATAATCTTGAAATGGAAGAATTAAATTTGAGTAATGAACAGCCATCGTAGCAATGGCGATGGAAGTTTCTTACTTTTCTTGGAGCTTAGTCGATTCTATCTTTTTCTCGTATTACGAAAGTTTTAATTCTGTTGTTCATCTAGCCTATCCGTGCTTTCTGTGCAATATAATTTGGAGAGGACTTTCTTCAAAAATGTCATGCTATCGGAATTCTGTGGGAACTTGTTAACTGTCTTAACTGTGGCTTTGTATTACTAAGCGAAAATGCAATAATTGGTCTGAATTATACGTTTATTTTTCGTTTTCTATCAATATTGCATGTGCAAAAATTTATCATGTTTATTTAATTTATTATCCATGAACACAATTTTAAACTAAATTTTAATTAACTAAATTTTATCCGAAGAATTAAATAAATTCGGTTGGAGAATGTCGTGCTTCTCTGTTCTAGTGCTTCAGCCATGTATCGGATAGCATTGCAAATATAATTTATACTGCACTACGTTGAACCAACCTTAAAAAACGAATTCTTCTCCACCACCATCCCCTACTACTTGCTCAATCGCGATTGGTCGAGGTGGTGAAAAGCGTTGAGCCGATAGTTTTATAATTTTATAACCATTCATTTATCAAAACTACGATTCAGTGGAAGTGATAGTGCTGCACCGATAGTGCAACCGTTATCAAGTGATATCCGATTCGGCACGGCACTAGGGGGCTTCTGATGGCTTTGTGCGAGCCTAGGATAACTCCTAGACTGAGCGAAACTGGCGACGAGAGTTACAGGGTGTGCGTGTTAGTAGTATTCGGATTTTCACCCGGCGTCCGCCATGTCGTGTGCTCTACATACCAAATGAAGAATGAAATGCACCCGCCGGAAGGCCGTCGCAGCAATGGATAAAAATCCATTATTCCGTCACGCAAATTTGGGCGGTGAAATTTAATTAAAACACATTTTATCGAAACGGCGATGCCGGCAGCAGCAACTGCAGTCGACACGCAATGCAATGGCAACCCTGTAGATACGGTGTATATAATTCGCAACAATAATAGTGCCACAAAGCGCCCGGTGTGCTGCAATAGTTCGTTTTCAATTTCAATTCCGCGGGAAGATCAAAATAGATGCCAATTATATCATGTTTGATTGGGAATGGCGTTGTCGGGGAAACATTTTTGTTCGCCTATGCTGTGCCGGTGCTCGTTTGGTTAGAGGGTTTAATACTTTTATTCTAACAGACCAGAAACTGGATTCAATGAAAAACATTTTTCTGCATTCATTAGTACGGCGTTGGCCTTTCCAGACCTAATAGGTGCTCAGCGTTTCTACAAACTAGCATTGGTATTAAACATACAGTAAAGTAATAAATCAAAACCTCGTTCGACGATGAATTAGCTTTGCAATATACTACATATCTTCGCATGCCCAAAGTTATTGTCCATAAAGGGAATTGACTGCATCGGATGAAATTCCCAAACTGGTAAAAAACATTCACTTCGTTCATTGATAGGTTAAGAGCTTAGTCACAGTTCGAAAATGGCGAATTCGAATCATGTGATAATAATTGAAATGATGTAATAGAAAACAATGAAAAAAACAATCAGTTCATTAATACCTTAAGCAAGCTCAACACCATTACAATCTAGTAAAAGCTTATCTACCAGATTAGATAAAACCACACGCATTTATGTGTAGCACTTTGAATCATAAATACAGAAGCTCTTGCCCGCTTTGGATTTAGTTCTCTTTCGGGTACCGGTGTTTATTGATCCTTCCTGAACATTAGAATGTACCATTCAGTGATTTTCGTAGTGACTGCGGTAGCAATAGCTTCGGCTACTGGGACGTTGTTGCGTTGCTCGGAGCAATCTTTTAGCGGCCTCGGAGGAGCTCTCCCGAGTAGTTCGTCTAGTTCTAAATATTCCATATGTTCCAGTGGTATAGTGCACGAAGTTGCCTGTCCATCTAGGCATTCTTTTGATGCATCCTCTGGAACGTGCATCATATCACATGAGTCAACGCAAGCAGCTTTCGGGAAACCTTCCCGACAATTCGAGGAGCTGTGTACAAACCCAAACGAAGTGCAAATTCTACCGAACCCGACGAACTGTTCACAGTACATTATCTGCTTTGGTCTAGTACCAATCGAGCAGAGCTGCGGAAATGGATTACTTTTCAACCCTGAGCTGGAAGTGTGTGACATACCTACGAATGTGGTTTGTGGCTATAGCTGCCCAAATGTCGATGATCCGTACAATCCCGTGTGGCTCCCCGATACAAGATTGGAAGATTGCTCAAGGTAGTAGCTGGCGTGATTCAGCTGATTCGAATTGATTGTGCCGAGCGAATCTAACAGTGGTTTTCTTATCATCCGTAGGCATTATCTATGTTTTCAAGGCAATCCGATCCGATTCTTCTGCTCCAATAATCTTTACTTTGATGTAGTATCGAATACGTGCACTTATCCACAATATTCAGACTGCAGCGTACCGGGAGTGTACTGCAATGTCAAAGGCACGGAAGTCGTACAAAACCCTAGGAGCTGTACATCGTATTATGCATGCTTGGAAGGGTTTCCACATTTTAGGAGCTGCCCAGATGGTGAATACTTTTCTTCGGAAGAGGGACGATGTGTCGTCGGTGCATGTCCACCCCAAACTGGAACCACAACCACAATCGAACCGTCCTCTACTGTGGATATGAATACTTCTACACCCAGCTTTACGTCTACCGTTGATTGGAATACCGGTACTCCGGGTTCAACGACTACTGTCATAATTTCCACTTCGTCTTCCGGCTTTCCATCGTCCGAACAGTCCACCACTGAATTACCTTCTACGCCTACCTTGTCGACTCCGCAAATCACGAGCCCAGAAACAACAACTGATACTCCCAACACATCTAGCACTCCAAGCCCAACGACAACGACAACGGGAATAGAAACAACTAATGTTGCAACGACGAGTGAAACCATCCCCTCCACTACCGATATAATTTCAACAACCGTTGAAGCTACCACAGATACTACAACTAACACCGAAGCGAGTACTACAACTATTGAACCAGTTTCTACCACCACAGAACTTTCTACATCCACTGAATCTTCTTCGTCTAGTGAAATAATGTCCACCAGCGAAGCTACAACACCCAGCACTACTGAAAGTGCTACAACCACCGTCATTATGTCAACCACTGAAACTTTATCAACAACCGATCCCATTACAATAACAGAATCTTCCTCAACACCGGAAGCAACTGTTACGATCGAATCAACTACAACTGCAGAAGTTACAACACCCAGCACCGAAGCTACTACTTCGACCACGACCGAGCTTACTACTTCCACAGAAGTAACTACCACCGAAATAGCTTCTACGACGACCGTACTAGCTACAACCATTGACCCCTCGGAGTTCTGCCAAGGAATCAACTCCGCGGCATTTCCGTATCCTGGTAACTGTTATCAGTACATTTTGTGTTTGAACAGTTTAGGAGTAGTATCTGAGTGTGCCGCGAACCAAATTTTCAACTCAGCTCAAGGAATATGCGTTCCTGGCGATCGTAACACCTGCATTTTGGGTTAAAAAATGCGTCAACCTATGTGTAACCAGATGGTGGATAAGTCTGCTTTTATAGTAGATAAAACTCCAATGTATCTTACATGATTAATGAATGAATAAATGACAAGCAATAAGCATAGATTATTTCCAACTACATTCTTCTCCATGCAAAACATATTCTGGGAAAGTTCATCCAAAGGTAGCAAAATTTTCTTATACCCCGGAAACATCATCTCTGTATGATGCGATAATGGCCAGCGCCAGCAAAGTTCAATAGTTAAAACATTTCAGTTTAAACATTTTGGGTCAACTCTTCGTCAGATTCGTGCAATCTGACAAGCAAACGTCGCGGTTGTGAAACAAGTTGTTACTTGTACAAGTTCTTGCATGCAATCGCCATGCACTGTGGTTTAACCGTGCTTTCAGTTACGATAAATTTACGCCTGCAGGTTCTGCAATACTGCAGCACTTTGGTTTTAACATGAAACTTACACGAGGATAGATACCCTACATTAGAGGCGTAATCAATATTTATTGTTTGTATCATAATCGCTTTGTGTACACGTTTGCTATTGCGATGAGTCCGGCATCAATCGGCATTCAATACAAAGTATGAACACCATAGTGCATCATAGAATTTCATTTTCAAAGTACAAACAATGCATGAAGGAGAATGCAATAGCATAACGGAAACCACTTCCGATCGGATAATAAATTTCAATTGATAATTTTAAGTATTACAAGTATTGACAAGATTAACCAGAAAAGTAATGATCCTCTATAGGGACCATCGGAGACGATAACTCATGGAAACTGGCGAAAGGCGACCGTCATTGAGATCCGGGATTGGCTTATCTGGTTTATAGTACCAGTTTTTTTTTTTTTGCATCCGGGAGAGTGGGCTATAAATTGAGAAGCTCTGTCCCAGAAGAGCTTAGTATTTTTCCAATAGAGCTGTTATCCAGTGTTGACAGATCGCAGAATGAACTATCCCGTGATTTTAGCAGTGACTGCGGTTGCAATCGCTTCGGCTACTGGTACCTTGTTGCGTTGCTCGGAACAATCATTTAAAGCTCTAGGAGGAGCTCTACCCAGCATCTTGTCCAGCTCCAACTACTCCGTATGTTCCGGCGGACTTGTGTACGAAATTGCCTGTCCATCGAGCCATTCTTTTGAAGTATCCTCTGGAACGTGTGTCAAATCACATGAGTTAGAGCAACTAGCAACCATGAAAACCTCCCGACAATTCGAGGAGCTGTGTACGAATCCTAATGAAGTGCAAATTCTACCGAACCCGACGAACTGCTCCCAGTACATTATCTGCTTTGGTCCCGTACCAATAGAGTTGACCTGCAGTGAAGGATTATTTTTCAACCCGGATCTGGAAATGTGTGACGCTCCCAGTAACGTGGTATGTGGCACTAGCTGTCCAAAGGTCGATGATCCTAACAATCCCGTATGGCTACCGGATGCAAGATTGGAAAATTGCGCAAGGCATTATCTTTGTTTCCAAGGCAATCCGATTCCATTCGTCTGTCCAAGCAACCTCTACTTTGATTGGGTGTTGAGGACGTGTACACATCCGCAACATTCGGCTTGTAGAGTTCCAGGAGTGTACTGCAACGTAGACTTTACCGAGAACATTGAGAATCCGAGAAATTGTACATCTTATTACGCATGCTTGGAAGGATTTCCGCATTTAAGGAGCTGCGCGGATGGTGAATATTTCTATGCAGGCGTAGGCCGTTGTGTTGTCGGTGCATGCCCTTCGAGTGCAACGACCACACCCGAACCTTCGTCTTCTAGTGCAACTGAACAAACTACTATAGACACTACCTTCACTTCTGCTGAAACGGTAACATCAACTGATGATGCGGAAACAACTGAGTCAACCGACACCACCCCTACTACTGCTGAAACGTCTACGTCAACTGAAGAAGCAGCAACAACTGAGTATACTGACAGCACCACTACTACTGCTGAAATGGCTTCGTCTACTGAAGATGCGGAAACAACTCAGTCTACTGACATCACTGAGTCTACTACTTCCTCCATCGATACTACTGCATCCATCGATCCACCAATTGATCCGAAAGAGTTTTGTAAGGGCCTAACAGGGGTTTTCCCACATCCTCACAATTGCTACCAGCACTTTGTTTGTTTAGAAGGATTTTCTCAATTATCTGAATGCAGCATGGACCAAATTTTCCATCCAATAATACGCAATTGCGTCGAGGGTGATCGTGAGACGTGTACGTAGATTGCATTTTTAACAACAAACACATGAGTGAAAGGCAACATGAGCCATTTCAAAACCAAACTGAACATTATGATCAAGTAATCTAAGCTGATTGAACCAATGCAACCAATATCAGATAACGATAACAAAGCTAGATTAAGTGTTATCGTGACACCCTATTTTTACGATGCCTGCAATATAAATACAGAAGCTCTTGCCCGCTTTGGGTTTAGTTCTCTTTCGGTAACCGGTGTTTATTGATCCTTCCTGAACATTAGAATGTACCATTCAGTGATTTTCGTAGTGACTGCGGTAGCAATAGCTTCGGCTACTGGGACGTTGCTGCGTTGTTCGGAGCAATCTTTTAGCGGCCTCGGAGGAGCTCTCCCCAGTAGCTCGTCTAGTTCTAAATACTCCATATGTTCCAATGGTATACTGCAAGAAGTTGCCTGTCCATCCAGGCATTCTTTTGATGCATCCTCTGGAACGTGTATCACATCACATGAGTCAACACAAGCAGCTTTCGGGAAACCTTCCCGACAATTCGAGGAGCTGTGTACAAACCCAAACGAAGTGCAAATTCTACCGAACCCGACGAACTGTTCACAGTACATTATCTGCTTTGGTCTAGTACCAATCGAACAGAGCTGCGGAAATGGATTACTTTTCAACCCTGAGCTGGAAGTGTGTGACATACCTACGAATGTGGTTTGTGGCTATAGCTGCCCAAATGTCGATGATCCGTACAATCCCGTGTGGCTCCCCGATGCAAGATTGGAAGATTGCTCAAGGTAGTAGCTGGCGTGATTCAGCTGATTCGAATAGATTACGCAGAAAGAATCTAACAGTGGTTTTCTTATCATCCGTAGGCATTATCTATGTTTTCAAGGCAATCCGATCCGATTCTTCTGCTCCAATAATCTTTACTTTGATGTAGTATCGAATACGTGCACTTATCCACAATATTCAGACTGCAGCGTACCGGGGGTGTACTGCAATGCCAACGGCACGGAAGTCGTACAAAACCCGAGGAGCTGTACATCGTATTATGCATGCTTGGAAGGATTTCCACATTATAGGAACTGCTCAGATGGTGAATACTTTTCTTCGGAAGTGGGACGATGTGTCGTCGGTGCATGTCCACCCCAAACTGGAACCACAACCACGTCTGTACCATTGACTTCAACAACAGCTGAAATAACTTCTAACGGCACTTCGATAGAAGCGAGTACTATGCATACAGAAACGACAACACCAACCATCATTGAACCTACAACACCTGAAGGAACAACATTCCCTGAGTCTTCAACACCTGAACCAACAACAGTCACTGAGTCTACGACATTGGAAACCACCACAGCCCTCGAGTCTACCACGTCGGAAACCACAACAGCTCCCGATTCTACGACATCGGAAACAACAACACCAACCATTATTGAGCCTACAACACCTGAAGGAACAACATTCCCTGAGTCTTCAACACCTGAACCAACAACAGTCACTGAATCCACGACATTGGAAACCACCACAGCCCTCGAGTCTACCACGTCGGAAACCACAACAGCTCCCGATTCTACGACATCGGAAACAACAACACCAACCATTATTGAGCCTACAACACCTGAAGGAACAACATTCCCTGAGTCTTCAACACCTGAACCAACAACAGAAACTGAGTCTACGACATCGGAAACCACCACAGCCCCCGAGTCTACCTCGTCGGAAAGCACAACAGCTTCAGAGTCTACTACGTTGGAAACCACAACAGCTCCCGAGTCTACGACATCGGAAACCTCAACATCTTCAGAAACTACAACTTCCGAATCAACTATAACGACAACAACTGAGTCCGCCACTACTACCGAACCTACAACCACAACAACAGAAGCTTCAACAACTGTGAATCCATTGGAACTCTGTGCGGGAGGAATACCAGGAGTGTTCCCAATTCCTGGTAACTGTTACCAATATATTGTGTGTTTTAACGGCATCGGTGCAATAGCTGAATGTGCCGAGGGCCAGATTTTTTACATACCTACACAAGCTTGCGCCGCAGGAGATCGTGAAACATGCGTTTTAGGCTGAAAGTCCTGAGGAAATGCATGAATACTAAATATATTGCTTGCATCGAACCATCAGAATTGTTTCAAGGTTTGATCTTTTGATAACTTTAAAATTGTTGAGTTGCTTTGTGATTCTGTCAATTTTTTGAGCATGTTTGGTGCGAAAATGTTTTCAAAACGTGTTCAATTCCTGTCAGTCGACATCGCAGAACAACGCACACACAGCACAGCAACGTTCAACACAGACAGGCACAGTCTGGCCGAGACGCAAGTTTGCGAAGCAACATTTGAATATCATTGTGATTATAAATTTATACCCGTCGAAAGAATGCCACAGAAGGGGGGATACATTTGCAGCACGACAGGATGAATACCGGAGTGAAATAGCGTCCTTCGCCGCGCTTCACGGTGCTCATGCTCAAGGAAATGTCCACTGTTTTCCATGCGTCTGCTTCGTGGTAAACGGGGCAGGGGCGTGTGAAACCCACCGACGTTCCCATTCCCACGTCGCAAAAGCCAGTCGGGGACAAAAATAATGTTAAAATATTTATATAAATTTCAGATTTTGTTTTTGTGTATTTTATTGATAACGCAAACACTCAAAACCATTCGTTCGCACACGTCCATCCGTACGTTTCACCGGCGAACGTATCCCAGCGGTGTGCTGGAACGGCACTCGAATTGCGGTAAACCATTCGCTCCGTGTCTGGCGGAAGGCAGGAATATCAAACACAGACGCACGTACCGGTACTGGTACTTTGGTGCCCAAAATTCCCCGTTTGCATAGCCCGTGCCATACAGAAGAGAAGCCTGACGCCTGCCAGAGCTTTTACTCGCCACGATCCAGCAGGACAGGGCGCACATGTTGACTCTCGGAAGTTGTGTGCTTTGGCGGGTGAGTGTTGATTGGAATTTATGTTGTGGATGGATGGCAAGCGGACCGCGTGCTCCGTGGAATGCCAGGGACGACGTCAACGGCGCCTAAGTGCATACATGCGCTCCTTCCCGTGCGAGATGTTTCATCATGTGGTGGCGATAAATAAAACTGATTGCATCATTTTTCGCTCGACGTGCACTGAGTTCCCGTGCCGGTTGGTAGGCATCGAAGATTGGGATGTTATGTCTCGCAAATCAAAAACCTGCAATGCACACCTGAAATGCATCGTGTCTAATAATTGTTTACATAGAGTCACTCTTTCGCATGTTCACACCTTCCGGTAACAAAACGAAAGCAAAAAATTGCAAAAAAGGTTCCGAATTAATCTCTAACTCTATTGTGTTGCCGTGTCCAAGCCTATCTCAACGGAACTGAAGATTATCTGACGCGTTATAACTGATAAAGAGTTTTTGGAATCACGGATGTTCTTCCGGTGGACCCGGATTTTAGATAAACTCCCACCCGCTGGTTTAAAGTCATTTGAACACCTTTTTAATGTTATCATAGAGTCATCAACCTTGCGATACTCGAGCTGCCTTAGATTGTTTATTCACGTCTGCTGTGCGTTCGGTGCTTTATCAAGTGCAGTTCACAGGAAGGAGGCAGGAGTCAAACATCGGAAAGATCTGTGAGATCCAAAATCGGCAGGGTGAAAGATGTTTAATTTAAAATAGAAAATAGGGATATTAAGCATAAGCCAGTTGTGTAGTTATCTGATAGTACTCGAACGAGCCGAATAATGCACATTCGAATATGTGCTTAAGACTGCATCCTATTTATGATTTACGATCATCGGTCACCATGGCGTGGTAAATTCCATAGCATGCCTGGCAAGCAAAAGCGCAGTAACCTTTTGCGCGAAAATGTTGCCCCGATGTGTGCATTGGGGTAGGTCAACTCGAACCCGGCGGCGTTAATCGGAAATGCATATGCAAAAGGAAATGCACGCCGCAGTATCGCAACGGTACAGCGTAGCATTACTGCCCGAAAACAAATCGTAATAAATAAATTCAAATCGGTTGGAGCAAAGGAAAAGAAAAACCCCTCACAACAAAGCAGCGTTGGCATTCGCTGCAGAAGGGGGTCTGTGGGTAAGCGGGGGTTGTCCAAAGGGACAAAAAAGATTTATGGGTGCCGTACATTGACCGGTGGGCATCGGTGGGTGGCACTCTGTAACTCGATAATTCATGAATAAAAACCATAAATTGAATGAATAATGTCCCTCTCAGCGAATCGGTTGGCAAGAACAAACGCAGGGCTAGTTTCTACCGCCGATGGAAAATTATGAAATATTTATGAATGCATGCGAACGAATTCAGAAGTGCGGAAGGCCGTGCGGGCGACGGACATGTAAACAGGGAGCAGCAAGCCTCAACAACCGCCCTGGAGATGAAAGCGGACACGTAAGCTTACGGTGGAGAGTGTTGTGTGATTTATTTGACGTTTTTTTTTTTCAAATTCGAGCTTCATCCGAGATTCGACAACGAAAGAAACGTTTTGTGAAAAACAATTGGAACAATTAATGCTGATTTAATATCTATTGAATAAACGAAAACTAGTATGGCATCATCAAGAAGATAAATTTGTGCTTAAAAACCGCGAGTCGGTTGAGTGTCAAACAATGTTGACCAAAGAAGGGAAACCAAAACTGGCACATCCAAAAATTGAAACCCGCCGTTACTTATAAACCACGTCCGACAGCAACGGAGAGTTTGATTTGCTTCAGTGAATATCGGTAAAAAAAACACTGTTTTTGAACACGACACCGTTCGGATATGTGCAGGAAAGTAGGTCAGGAAAACTCGTTCACAAAAGTATCACCACCGTCGGAATACTCAATCTCCATCCCGGCAACGGAACGGTGAAGCTCAAAATCGCTTTGGGTTTGATTTGTAACACCGGAAATTAAATTTCAGGAACCGCCGAAAGAAAGGCGGCCACCCCCGTTACGGAGCGAGCGTCTGGTCGAACATTTCCATGCCGGGCGCTGACGGAGTCATCTCCAAAAATTGGAAATCGAAGTGACACACACCGGATGGCTGGTACGGAAAGGAGCCAGAATATCCGCCCGGAGGATTGGTGCGAACCGATGGATGGCGTCGTAGGCTCATCGAAAAGGTCAACCACTGAAACGGACTTCCGGTGCCGTCCGGTGCCCTTGGGAGTCGGTGCGGTACGGGCTCGGTAGCGATCATGCGTAGATGGTGCCAAAATTTATGGTAATGATCAATTACCATCCGTAACAAGCATGTCGAGAGCTGTTTGCACCCTTGTTCTTAATGCACCATTGTGTCTGTTTGCCGGAAAACTTTCGTCGGCCTCTTCCGGACGTCTGGTTCCTGCCCGGCTCAAACGTGAGGAGCACCGACAAATGTCTTAGCCATGAAATTGACTTCCACAACCCGTGCGATGCCGCTTTGAACCCGAACGGCCCCCACAAGGGCCCGAAAAAACATCATCAAACAACAATAAAGTGATAATTTTATCTCCCGACGAAGGCTTGGAAGGTTTTGGCGAGTCGAAATTGCCCTATCGCCAAGACGCCCTCCTCCGAACTACGGGGCTCGGGAAAGTATCGAACGGTCGGATGTCCTAGACCTTTTGAGACGGTGGACGACCGAGTCAAGCAGGATGGAAAGTGGTAAAAACCTAGTACACACGCTCGGGCACTGCCTGGGAACACATCCAAGAACCGTTTGGCAACACGGGTACCAAGGTCGTTTTGGGAATGCCTTCTTGGAAGTGGACCGACACAACAAGATAATGTCCCGAGAGGTCGTCGTTGAGCGGCTGCAGATGACACGCACACAAACACATTAGATGCTATCAACAATGCCCTCCCTTTTCGGCCGGCTCACATCCCTTCCGTCCGATCGTAAAGTCAAAATTGGAATCAAGCGGCATTACTGTACGGCTTACATATGTCAGCCAGCTGCCGCCGGGACTCGGGCGCCATTCCCGGAGGGCTTTCCCGGCATTCCGGATGAAATGAAAGGATTTGGCAAATCTGACTGTAATTACCACGTCAGCCAGAGGGACCAGTTACGAACAATGGCGACCCTATTGATGATGGGGGTCGGTTGGGACTTCAAGCCGGGCTTGGTTCAAACGCCCAGACGTGAATCGTGACACCAAAACCTGGAAAATCGGAGGCTCGAAAGCCTATTTTTGATACTGCTCCTGTTAATGCTGGTCGGACAAAACTATTTCCAATTTCTCTGACTTCCTTGGATTGGATTTCGAAATGTACAGTCTTACCGGGGAACCCCATAGAATAACAATCGTGGAAATTGATGGTTTTATGTCCAAGCCCGGTCCAATAACATAAAGGTCGGAATTTGGATATTGAATGTTCGAGAAACACTAACAATAATATCCTCCAAGATTTTGCGAAACATTTCCAGTGAACGATTTATTTAATTTGGAAAATGTGTTACATGAACTATCTTTTCCAAACAAAATCTAGAAAGAGCTAGACACACCGAGAACAATCAAGGTCTTATTGATTAAAACAGCACCTCACGTGGGTATTATCTTGGAACCACAAAAGAAGAGATTTATGACATCGCATGATCTCCAGAAAAGATTACATTTCAAATTACTTCTTTTTGCCACGTATGGCATTAAAAGAAGGGAACATTCAAAACATATAGCGCCTCTCCTGTGCGCACCTCGTCAGCCAAGCGTGCTCTGTGGCCATAAGACTTCCCACGTGAACCATCAGCGGCAGCGACAAAGACCCGAATCGACTATCGCTATCCTTGAGCTGCGAGCCCTCGAGTCTCGATGTGAGTGATTCATTGGAGGACGGTTTTTCTTCATTTTATGAGCTTCCTTGGCGGCCGGAAGAAACCAGCCAGAGTACGGCAAATGGAACGAATTTTCACTCTCCGCACACGGAACGGTGTCGTCTAATTCAGAAGCCATAAAAATCTCCAGAATCCATCAGGCAGAATACGTCGAAGCGTGCGGATGCTGCAGCGATGGAGCTACGGGGACATATAAATTGTTCGCTCCAAAGATTGATTCACACCTGCCGTACCGGTCCTTTGGTCGGTCGGTCGGTCGGTCGGTGTGTCGTCTCGCTCCGGTGCAGCCGCCGCTCAACCGGACCCGGGCTGCCGAATCCGGGACATCCGCCTCCGGCTGCGCAATCCAGTGTACTCGAGCACAACACTGCAGATATGTTGCGGTACGATCCGATGTCGTATTTCAATCGAGACATCTTGAAGTGGCATAAAAAGGAACACATTACGGCGAACTGCTGCCCGGGGACGGGCTCCTGGAACTACTTGCCAGCTAACGGTACCGCCTCCGTTTGCTCATGGTTTTCTTTATCGGGAAGAATTGGATATTTTTTTCCTTCCTCCTTCCGGCACTGTCAGAATCCATAACTCCACCCACGCCCCAAATCTTGGGTGACAAAATGTGGAACGAAGCTTTCATCTCTTCTGCACCTGGCCTGTTACGTTTGGTTCGATGGATTTCTCTCGTCGTTACGGTGTGAAATTTACCAGGTTTCCCTTGCTCCTGATACGGTTATCTTTTCAAGTAAAATAAACATGCCCAACGATTTCCTTGCTTCGGGATTGTGACGATTCATACTGATACTGTTTATTGATAAAACTAAGAAATTAACATGAAAATACAGCAACAAAAATCAACCAATCACAGCTGCGAATTCCTTACGTCCAGAGCCAATTTAATCCTCGCACAGTGCGTTTTGACGAACAATAAGTTGAAATAAGGAAGATAAGCTTCCTGTTTGTTTGTGTGTGTGTTGACTCTACCGTTTTCGTATGCCGTTGCATTAAGTCACGTAAATGCCTGGCCCTTCTTGCCCTACCGGTTAAACGAGCGCGAGGAAGCCCCCCTTAAGTTGAGCAACATAAAAGGAAAGCTTTTATAGCAACACCTTATGGTGACAAGGGACGATGAGAGCCACTGTCAGTGGAGTAAAAAACTATGATCTCTCATAAACTAAACTTCCATAATTTTGAAATCACAACATTTTGTTAAAGTAGACATATTACAGCATTTTAGAGAAAATAACAACATTTTGTTCAAGCAGACAATAGCATTTTCGTTGATTCATGTAGCATGTTTTTCGATGCTTATTTGAAATTTCTCGACTAAAATATTTAAAATCAATATTTTTAAATGTAAAATTGCTGCACAAATAGTCAACAATGTCTTCTAATCAATCAATTATGTTTTTAATGTTCACCGTAAGTTAAGTTCCCTTTTTCACAGCGTTAGTCCTACCTCCACGCAGGAATAGCTCACTAGGCAGCGAATTTCAAATGTCTGCGCTGACATCTGCCACAATCGAAGTAACGTTATCTTATCAAATTTCGCTTATCAGCGCGAAACCATGTATCCGCGCTTGTCGTTAGACCGTGACAGTCGTATCGAAAACTGGCTCGCGTTTAGTTTCGTGTAGTTGGGAACGCATTATAAAAAAATGGGTTCTGCTTTTTCCAAAACCAAAAGCAAAAGTGAATCATCGCGCCCAAGCGCCGTTTCAACGTTCGATTCGGTAAACGATGCTGTTCCAGCGAATTATTCTTCCCCTAGCCGAAAGACAAGCTTTAACAGTAGTGTAACAACGTTTAAAGTGCACCGTGAACAAACACAAACGTACAAAGCTGTGCAAACGGCTACGACCAAAATTACATCGGGAACTTCGACAGGATCACCTCGTTACTCACCAGTTTACAAAAGGCCCCTGACACTGGCCCAAGATGCCCAGCCGAGTATAGGTTCCCCGAAAATCGGGTATGACTCATAAATGCTGCAAGTGCAAGTAAAATAAGACTACCAAGATTTATTTATTTTTTTCCATAAAAAACCTTGTTCCGGCATGAAATGAGCAGACGGCAGATCACCAACGGATCGCAGCAGATCGCAAACCGCGCAGATAGGTACGATCTGAAAAAGAAGGCATACGTTTTGGTTTTTCATCACTATGAATTCGAAAATAAGAGGGATAACCGCGCAGGTAGCATGAAAGATATGGACAAAATCAAAGCAGTACTCAGAAACTACCGAACTGAACAACTAAAAATTCACTCCAACTGCTCATTACGGTCGGTGCGAAAGGTGATGGATGATGGTACGTACCTTGAACCCCGATAACACTGAGATATTTAATCTGTACACTCTTTTTGCACTTTAATATTTTTCTCCTTTTCGACACCAGTTAGCCAAAAAGATTTTAGTAACAACAGCTGCCTCTTGGTTTTCATCATGAGTCACGGCGGCTCACAGGACACCATTCTGGCGCACGATGGCGAGTGGTACTCCTTGCACGAGGACATTGTGGAGAAGTGTACTTTAAACAATTCATTGAAGGGGAAGCCGAAGATATTCGTGTTACAGGCGTGCCGAGGGGACGCACAAATGCAGCCCGATTCGGTGAAGAAAGTTATGAGCGATAAGTCGGATATCGTGATATTCCAAAGCACATATGAAGGTAGTATTTGGTAGAACGGGTACGCGGTTATAAGGGAACCTTTATATTTCTATAACTCTTCCTTCTTATTTGCAGGAAGCGTCTCGTGGCGTGACAGAGAAGGATCTTTCTTTATGCAGGAATTTCTAAAATTACTTGAATCCAGTGACAGTAGTGTTGATATCCATGACATAAATATAAAGCTCAATGCTCGTTTACCACATGATCCTCGGTTTCTTGGAAAAGAGTAAGTTTTTTTTCTAAATAAGGTACTAGTTTAATTATCTTATATAATTTCTAATTTGAATTCTTTCAGTATCAATCAAACTCCTACAATGAGCACAACGTTAAAAAAGCGATTGTACTTTAATGATTTGAGACGTTCGTAGCGAATGATCTGCATCATAAAATACAGGATATGAAAAGAAACGCTGCCAATCGTGCTGAATTGCACGAAGAGATGAATCAACAAGAAGTACCTAGAAGCCTTGCCTTCTAATCGATAGATTCTCTCTAATTCAAAGCAAAAGAAAAAAAAAAGGATTGCGAGGAACTATTTAATTTAATCTTATCAAAGGCAAGATAATAAGTCTGCTATCTTAGATATGGTTGCGGTTACAAAAAAAGCCTTATTTCGCAAACAAAGAAAACTGTGACGTGGTGATATAAATTTTCAAATAAAGAGTCGTAAATGTTGAATAGTTTTCTTAGAAAGATTTCTTAGAAGTTATTTACTACGATATGCTCCGTGTGGGGTTTGAGACCAATTGAACCTTTTGCTTAGAAGCTACAAATGAATGTGAAATGATGTGCTGTGTTTAAAATTATGCACTTTCTAGAAATGTGGAGCGACGTGCAACTGTGTTGAAAAACTTGTTCTTCAGAAGAATGATTGGCAAAATAAGAGCATATAGTTACGGAAGAAGTTCCTAGGCTACTATATTCGTTGGTGGCACATTTGGAACGAATTCATATTCATTATCAATAACAGGCATTCGAGGAATCGAGTTGATTAGATACTAAACCCTCCGTTGTGGGATCGGTAGTTAGATAATTTTAGTCTACATCGAAAGCGAAACAATGCTAAAAATCCACTTATTCTCCATCACAGTACAGCGTGTACACCTCTGGAAGTGTGTTCTTGTTTGATTTTAGTGTAACCCGATATATTTGCTTCTCAACAACGCACCAACGCATAGTGGCTTCTTTTAATAAAGTCCATCAACGAAATTCCAATCATCCGAAGAATCTCATCAAAGAAAGATAATAAATCCGATCCAGGCGTTTTTGTCTGTGAAACTGAGCAAGAAATTCCGAAGGATAAGGCAACGGCAGGCAGCGCGGGGGATAAAATTCAAAAGTGAATAGCTGTTCATCGATTTGTATAATGAAAATCGCTTCCCATCCATCTTCCGACGCGTTCGGCCACCCGTCTATCGAGGCCATCGGCATACTCTTTCATTTCATTAGCCTGCCCGGGAGCAAAGATTCGATGGATGGAGAAAAAAAAACGTTGGAATTGAAATGAAGAGATAGTACGCTAAATAAAAGGAGGGATGACGAGGAGCAATCTTTTAAGTTTATCAGTATTAATCCACCCGAGAAACCCTTTTAGAAGTCACAGACTAGAAATACATACAGAGTCGTAGATACGATAGAGCACGAACGATACGAATAATAGCAGGATATGTTTTATGGTTTCTCCCAACTCATTTTGCTCGGAACTTCCTATTTCAAGGAATTTTATGGTACATGAAGAAGATTACAAGTGCACACTGCATAGCGACTGCCAGGAATCTTTCGGCTTTGTTGTGGGAAACATTTCCATTGCTACTTGAAAAATATTTGAATCGGAAATCTCACTGCAGCTCGAAACGATTGCTTCCGATTCTGTTGAAAGACATAGAGTTTCGCTGGTTCGAAAAATGGAAGGTTTCCCAGGGGCTTGAAACACATAATTAAAAAAATAGCCAGCTAGTTGAAATGCAGGCCAACGAACCTCATGCTAGTAAGTGGATTCAATGCGCGGCCAACGAGACTTCTTCTCGCAACAGGCGAGCCATGTTTGCCTCTTTTTACGTTCACACGCTTTAGCTTTAGGAGAGCCATTGCCGGGAGAAAATCCGGTGCTCAAGATTTGTGCACCCGTTGGGAATAGCAATGAGCGAATGGCGGGTTTAAACGCTTAAACTCAAGCAATACGCAAAGCAAGGGCTGGAGAAATAGTTGAATGTGGCCGCCCTGGTTCGTAGTCTTATGAGCTCGCTTCTTGCTCCTTTTCGAAGTAATACTTAATGCTGCACATGTTTCCACCATTCTTTAGCACAAACAATAACAAATGATTTATCTGAATCGCGTCTATGGCTATGTATTGTGCAAGAAAGGCTATAAATAGAGCGGTAAATCTGTCGAAGCGAGCCGGGTAAAGTGAAGCACGGCTTAACGTGACCGGGAAGTCTTTAGGTCGTTATGGTTTATCTTACGAAAAACATATTCCTTACAATCTAAGGTTTAAGCCTTAAAGAGAATAGAGTATTCAGTGCACTACTTAGTATAGATATTTTTTAATGCATGAAAAGGTAATTAAGGTAATTTTAGTAACTCCAACTAATGCAAATCCGTTTTGTTATTGCTTAGGTAACATGAATGCGCACTAACCCTACTCCATGTCGTATGGACCGAAAATGCTCAAATTACTAAAAGTAAGTGTTCTCCACTCGTCCTGGTTATCTTCCGCAGTCGAAATGGAAGGGTTTATTATTGAGGCAAAAGTTTAACTTTTGCCATTGCTTTGAAACGGCTCACTGAAAACTAAACTCAAACTCCTGCATATGGAATAACAAGGGTTCGTTTGAACAGAACAATTGGGCATACACATAAGAGAATAATAAGGCTGTTGGTTACGCTGAACTGTCTAGATTACGACAAAGCTTGGCGAGTACAACTGGACGATTTAGAAAGGGATTTATTTGTGATTCGTTTAATTTTTACAATTCAACTATGTTTGAAGAAGAATTGTCAGTGCAACTTAAACGAACTAATCTAAACTCTCTTGAATAATTCCAGCTAGATGGAAATAGATTGAATGCTTTGATATTAAAAGTAAGAAAGAGAAAGAGAAAGTATTTCTCGCCTTGGATGCGCGTTTTCACAGTCATCCAAAGTTCCTTTGGCAATTGAAGATCACTCAATTTACGAAATACTGTTTCCACGGCTTGCGCATTACTTTCTCGGTCGTTGTTTAATCGAGAACATAGAAAGTTGACAAGGGCAGGAAGTTTGTTAAATGTATAAAATCTCTTTTAAAGCTTCGAAAGCAGACAATGTCAAGGTACCACCGAATAGAAAGCAATAGCATACAGACACAAGGATGCACATAAAATGGCTAGAAAAACTTTCCGAACAACATTTTCACTTGATTAGCAAAGTTTTCCAGTGCGTTGTCGCTGCTGCGTTGTGCAAGCGAGGCTTTGAACTTAAGAGCGAGGTGTTACCGAACACAACGGGAAACCCAATGGGCGATCGTAAGGTGAAGGACTGGCTCATTTGTGCAAATGAAGCTTTGTAAAGTTAGAAACTGTGTGTTGGCCGTGATGAAAAATTTGCACTTGCTAGATGTTCACCGGCACACGAGCCACGCGGGTAAAATCGCTCCTGACAGCTCCGTTAGGGTTTCATTAAAACTTGAGCAATCATTCCTTCTAAATGTCAGGTACTCTGTCAGGCATTTTGAAGCGTTAATATAAAGATTTTTTTTTTTCATAAGTTGCTGGTTGGTTAGAGGCAGATACATTTTGTGGGATGGTTCTATATTTCGATTACTTTTTATTTGCAACACGAGTTACCAATTCTTTTGAAGAAAAGTAGCTACTCACGCTGCCTGTATTTTTTTCTATTTCGATATATTTCTATGATAATAATCACGAAGAATGTCAAACAAGAGAACCTATTTCGTCTTTCCAGATACTCAGCTAGAAACCTTCTAACATCTGTTTGATTTCATTCTAAAGACCATGGAGTGGAATGCATTGCATTGCAATAAAGCACATGTGTTGACGTCGAATAACTGTAAATAACAAGGTGAGAAGGATAAGATTTGCAACTGAGAAGTTCTTTTGATCCTATTCCAACGATGAAAATAATATAAATTAACATCTGAACATTTTCAGTGAACAAACCACACTTGTAGCTTTGATTTATGAGATGTGGTTAATGTGTTCATCTTAAATACTGGTTCGTTTTGGTCAATTATAATTGAATTTTTCCTGCAGTATTAAATAAAGTACCTAAAGCAAATACTAAAATATGTACCCTTTTAGTTTAGTTTAGTTTAGTTTAGTCTCCTTGTATGTCAATCTATGTAAACATTTCAAGCTGTAAGTTCCTCCGGTTGCCTAGGCATTTGTGCGTTTCTGCATGGATGTGGTAAAATACCTCCCATGTGTTTAAATAAGCGCACTGCGGAGTAGAGATTGGAGAAGGTTTCTGATTGTAATAACGAAATAAACTGAATCGAAGGAGCAATACAGGAAGAAATGTTTCTACGGTACTGGAACATTTCAATTTAAATTCATAGTATTGTTCCGGTGTGTCAGAAAACTAATATATGATTTGATTTGACCAACAAATCCAACTCCTTTATAAAGAATGCCTTCAACCACAGTTTAGGCAATATAATCCTGTTTTTCGGAACTTATTTGCCCTCGATTGCATTTTGCTCGGAACAAGAAATGTCGAACCAGGAATGCATTACAGGGCACCGAAACTCCCCATCTTCTCCCTGTATCATTAAATTGAACACGAGGAAGGAACGGTGGCTGCCTTTGATTCACATTTTTGAAGAATTTCGTTCCCATTCGTTCGAACGAAGTGCACAGCACTTCCTGCAGCTCATAAGGACCGGGAATGTCGACCAGCAACTACGGCACAGATATGTGCTGTTTATTGTTGTCTGTTTGACTGTGGCTTTGTTAATTGTAAGGAAAGGTATGCTACGACGTACCGGGATTGCCGGAATGCTGACGAAACGAGCAACAGCAGGACGCTGGAAAAATATCGTTCCCGTCGGGTTGCCGGGATTGTTGTTCCACTAACTGCATTCCGTCAGGTAGAAGGCTATGAGTGGGGCCATGCGAGCCCGGGTTTATTGATATTGTATACAGTCGAACGATTGGTTGACTCGGCCACGCTACTGTTGCCAGTTCCCATTCCAGCCTAGCCGCCCACACACAACCCCACAGCCTTTCATGTTTCGATGCACACAAACAAACGGAACTTGCCAGTTTTGTCCCGGAGAAAATTGAAATAGTTTGTCTTCCACTTTGGCTCTCAATTTTTCACAATCCATTCCGAAACAAAACCACTCGAGTGCAACACGGAAAACTGGAAAACACTGCGTTCCCTGCTTCCCGGTTTCCTTTTACCGCTCGGATGTTTAGCAAAGGGGGAGACAAACGAGGAGAGCTTTCTGAAATATAGAACCTTTCCGGAAATGAAAAATTCCAAAGCGGATTGCTCATTTTGTTTTTCCGATGCGGTCTTTTCTACCGACATCCTTTCTCGTGCATGTGAGGAAGATGGAACACGACGGATGACGGCGACGGTTTTCATTTGTATTCAATTAAAACTCATCTACCGGCTGCAATTGCTTTTGTGCAAATCTAAGAAAATATCTAACAAAATAATGAACGCAAATGGTTGAGACAAATCGTGGCATTCTATTGACTCACTATTGTCGTTCGAGAAACTAATTATTTCTTTGCTTGGAAAACATCGTAAAACATTGCAGTATTTCATAGGAAATATTTCAAAACACACTGGAATCGAACCCACGCCATTCGTGGGTCATGTTTCGAGCCGGCGTATGTGTTCGGCTATCCCGGACCTCAAACAATCTTGGAACTGTTTAGGCATTACTCTACCATTAACACTAACGAACCTTTTCATCATACTGGAACACATGGTTTCATTTATCGCCATGCATCCAGCACTCATCTTTCCTTGGGTTTCATGTTGTGTTGTGATCTCTCCATCAGCTCTCAGCCGCGACATGCTTAAATCGTTCTCTTTTAAACGATTTACTTCAGCACAGGGCGGCGCCGGAGCCGCAAAGTTCAGCCCGAAAACTGCTGAAAACTAACTTTCGTGGCACAAGTCGTGAGCCTTAATCGAGCGCAACGGTTCGTACCGGCGAAAGTCATTATCACAAGTTCCCCCGTTCGGACAGCAGCAAAAGGGGTTGGAGAGCCAGGTGAAGTTTTTCACTTTTATGATTTATAAAAGTCAAAATGGCGCCCGATTATCCTTTGGCACGAACCCGCCATACCTGGCGGTTGCGTGGTGGGCGCACCGAGTGGGGAAAGTTGTTTCCCCACCGCAAAGTAGTTGATGTTAGTTTGTACTTTTTATCGGTTTTTATCCAGGCAGTTAACGCATGCTTCAAACCTACGCCACGGGCATTAAAGAACATTGTGGTGGCGTTCATAAAAGAGACGTTATCGTTGCGGTTTGTTAGCATATTTATAATTACAATTCTAACCGTTGTATTACACGTAATTTTATGCCTGAATGGAACATTTGTATAGGATGGAAAAATAGTTTCGTATGTTTCAAAAATTGCCTACTAAATTAGCAGCTTTAAAAGTTTGTGCAAGAAATTTTGTTCGAAAATTTGCTGCTGCACTGTTTGAACTTCGAGCAGCTCGCTTATTTGATTAAGATCCAATGAAACGAGCAAACAAAGAAGTTCACACAGACACCGAGAGCAGGCTTCTGTCAGACTGTCATTAGTCAGATCCTTCGGTCAACAATAGACCGGCCAGCTGGATGTAAGAGATGAGGAACGACTCAAACTCAACCCAGACATCATGGTGAATGAGATACTCAGTTCTCAGTACAGCCGAAAAGCGCCCATGTTCGTTCGTCCGTAAGCGTCGGTCGCACTGGACAACTCAACTCTCAGGTGCTGCTTAGGCTTCTCAATGGAAATGCCAACAACCTGGCTTGCTTCACTCTGCAAACGGGCAACCTTTTGAACGCCTCGTTGGGAAACTATCGGTGTGGAAATTCCCGGGTACCAGAGGGAAGTGAAAAATCTGAACGGGAGATTAACGAAAAACAAACACTATTAGCCAACACCCTGGATGCCTTTCGCTTCAAAAATGGGAACGTTTGAGAAGGTAACAGCTGCATAGTGAACGGATGCGCGTTTAACCAACTCTACTCATGTAGAAAATCAAATCCCTTCACGGTTCAACGGCAAAGCTATAGATTTTTCAAATTTCTATCGGTATGTAAATAACTGAAATCTCCGGGAATAACTGAACTTGGTAAAGCGGGAACTATGTAAACCCTAAAGCCAACAGATTCCCTTCGACTATGCCATTGAAACACATGTGTTAGAATCCAATAGTTCCGCTATCGTTCATCTTCTTCCTGGCGTAACGACCATTTTATGTCAATCCTTCGTACCATGGGAGGTCCAGGCTGGATTCGAACCACAACGTCGAGGGTCGTGTTTGAAACGACAAACGCGCTCGGCTATCCTAGACTCCGCTATCCGCTACCGTTTTATTTATTTAATACTTTGTTCAGAGTGGCAAGTACTGGAAAATGTAACTGAAGCCCTACTGGGGTTTTAAGCAGAATACGCTAACGTATTCCTCTGAACATGGAAGCCAAAACTAAGGGAGAACTAAACCGAACTCCAGGAAAGGAAGTAGGAACATAAAACATACCAGTTCAACTTATCACTAACGACTTAAACACTCACACACTGCGGCACAAAAACACTCACATAGCCATCAATGGATGATTTGGAAGCGACCCATTACGAACGAGGCCACAAGATAGGGCCTACATATTTTTTTTTTAAAGACCTTCAACGATTCCACGACATTTTCGGTGCCCGTTCGACCCCAGCCCAGTTCGATAAAGCTTAAACTGTCATGTGTGTGTGAGTGTGTGTGTGTGTGTGTGAGGTTCTGACGAGCCAAACGGGGCCATATTTCTCTTCCATGCGAACGTTGCGGTGATCTTTCTGCAAAGCACTACATTTCGCCACGGTAAAGATGGCCAGAGGAGGGAAAGCGGAAGCGCACGCGAGCAAAGAAGCGAATGACTTTCCCTACCATATGTTGTTTGTGTGGCGTCCGGGCAGTAATGCGACAGCGACGTGGAGGAACAGCTTTGCCAAACGGCTGAACTGGGGGAACCGGGCGCAAGAGAAAGCAAGACAGAAGGGAGGCTTTGGCGCAAGCAGGCGTGCGCCCGAGTGGAAAGCATTAAATAGCTGATGATGGTAATTTAAAGCCAGCAACGTCGACTTCCCTGCCCTATCGGGGGGGGGGGGAGCGGAAAGCGAAATGGGTCGGGCCCCCGGGTGAAGAAGGCCTGGGAGAAAGCGCATCCTGCGAACGGGACGCCTATCCCGCAGCCCTCGAATGCTCGACCCCAAGGGAGTCCCGGTGCCCGGGCGAGAGAAAAGGTGGCTCTAAATTGTTCATTTATATTTATGAGATCGTGAGGACGCGATGCGCCTTCGGTTCGAAGGGAGCCCGAATCGACTCCGGCCAAAAGGAGCCCTGCAGAACATTACGATCGGAATCGATAACAATTACAGGTCTCGAAGCGCCTCTTTGCGTGTGTTTTTGTGTGTGTGTGTGTGTTAATGTTCTAGTGTCATTTGGAGAGATGGAACTCTTTATAGATCGATCGCCACCGAAAAACACGATGGTTGTTTTCCGCTTTACGTCACCGGATTCTTTTTGGCGGTTAACAGGCGGGCACGCATTTTATCGTACCTTCCTCGGAGGGGAGAAAGGTTCACGTTAAGTGCTTAATATGCTCACACCCAAACGACGTCACGTACACAACCGAAACTGCATCCGAATCGTGACGATGTGCCTCGTCGAATTCATTCCGATTGATTACCGATTACCCGTCGATGACCGAATCGGGGGTTGGCAGGGAATGCAACAGCATTAAAACATTCATTTAATTTGAGGACGATGAAATGCCTGCGCACGATGATTGAAATTTCGAAATATTAAACAAATATCATTACATCCGCTGTAAAACGAGTCACGTTTTCAGAAATGAAATGGAAAAGAATGTCGATTTCATTGCAATGAGATTTCATTTAACGTCTCTATTGTACCTTTACCGTTTAAATAGTTCAATGAAATGCGTTGCATTGCAAACCGGCTTGAATGTAAATTCCTTGTCGCAAAAAACCATCCGCCGAGCTTAATCCCCTGGTTTACAGTTTTGCACTCGGGCGCACTAGCACACTCAATCCTTGAAAGGTTACATTAGCTTTAATTAACATTCGTCGGCCTCCCCCCCCCCCCCCCCCCCCGCTTGCTTGGAGTTCATAAATTGCGTTTCGATAAGTTGTGCAAACGACAACCGTGGCGGCGGTACGACGTTCGGCGGCGATGGGACCTTTGTTTCCCCCGCGATGGAGACGCCCGGTGGAGACGCCTGGTACTTCATGAATATTTTAACTTAATTACGGATGCTATCCATCCCGGCAGACGTGGTTCGTTTCGGGGCTTGGGATGCGCTTGAGTCTGCCCGTGAGTAGTGTTGACATACTTGATCAGAATTTAAGGTTAGGGTTGTTGTTTTATTTTAATTTTGCTCTTCCCTTCATCTAGGCCGCGCTGATAGGTCAGCAGCAGCCGGGAAACTTAAATTAAGTTATCAAAAGGCAGAGAGAGGCAAATGGCCGAAGAGGTAGGCGCTATCTTGCATGAAGGGATCAACAATCTGTTCTTCCATTTTTCCATGGGAAGGTCAGGCAGGTACGAGAAGGATTTCAAATTGGTTCGATCCTTTCTACCCTAGGGCGTTCTTGAGGATGGTTTATTTAACGAGCATCTAAACTTTTTTATCGAAATGACTTTAAAAGCTTAAAATCAACGGTTGAACTTCAGTAGTTTTTCCCGTTTTTATATTTCACAAACAACATTGTCACAGTTGTGACTCTGTGACAGATGTTTGCTTTTTCTTTGACATTCTTACCCGTTAGTTTACCGAGTTCCTTCTAAGAAAGGACTGCGAAGCAATACTCATTCCCTTTAAATTGTAGGTGCAGTACAGTCCTACGTGTGCTTTCAAAAACATACAAACAAACATAAACACCCACGAACGAACCCACCCCTCGATGCTGTTCGTGCGTCACTTCCGCTGGCAACCTTGAAATTCAATTCCATTTCCCGTCGCGCTTGACAGCAAAATGCAGCAGGAGGCTGCAGGAAACAAAAATTGCACCACCTGGCCGCAGAATCAAACAACCCAGCAGGAGAAGGGTGGGTGCAAGACGACTCCAAGTGTGGCATGAAAAATGGTCAATACAACTTCGTTTCCGGCGTTTCTGTACCTGTGTGTGTGTGTGTGTGTTTTTTTCCTTGTCGTCCCCCATGAATTGCTCTCGCGTCGTTTGCGGTACAGTTTTCCCTACTTGCCATCCCACTCGCACCTCGTTCATTCCACTTCCTGTGTTGGGGTTTTTCTATTACCTGAATTGAAAATGGAATTGCATTGGCAAAAGTAGACTCTCGCGTTGCACACGAAGCGAACGAATAACTTAGTAACTCTTCGTCGGTGTGCTCGTTTTATTTCGTACTGTTTGCCTTGTTTGTTTTTTTTTTTTGCTGCTCCTGCCTCGCTTCCTGGGAAATTATGTTTTTCTTGTAGCAAATTTGCATCCCCCTGACACAGTTTTGCATATCCGTGCACACACAAACACACAAATACCACTTCACGATTTCAAACACAAACCACGTGCATACAAGCGCCGCATAATAAGTACGTCCTACCTACAGCGGTATTGCCAGAAACCGGACCGCGGTTAACCGGAGCTCCGGTGAGACCAGCGCCGGACGGTGGCAAAAATCCCACATTGTTTACGGGGAGAATAGCTCCAAGGCAAAAGCGGTTGGGTAAGTTTTTGAGCCAGTAAATGGAAAAACAGGGAGCGGGCGGGGGGGAAAAAAATTCACTCAATTATTTCGCAAACAAATGAAGAGCAGCATGGAGAAACTTTACCACGCGAAAGGAGTTGCTCGTTTCTATAGCTGTGATTAAAATTCGCACAAAATAATAACAAGCAAATAATTAAATACAACCGTTTTTCTTTTTACAATTTGAGACTGTCATTATTTTTCGAAAAAAGAAAATCACACTTTGTTTACTGAGAGAATAGCAAATTTTAGAATAAAAGTAAAAAATACGATGCTTGGTGAAAACTGCTCTTTTCGGAGAAAACGGCAGCGCTGTGTTGCATGCACGATGTTGTTCTTTTTTTCTTGCCTTGGCGCATTCCCAATCACTTGCTTTACAGCGTTGTGAACAATCTAGGCTCAAACATTCACCTTCCCTTTTCTAACCTTCCTTTTCCCGAACCTGCGAAGCTGCGATTGCAACAAACAAGACATCTTCCCTTCCTCCTCCTGGTGTACCAGCGAACTATGTTAGGAATGCACATTATTCCACAACGAATGTGGCACCAAGGAAATGCAAAATATTTCAACACTTCCGGCTATGCGCCGGAAGAATCTCCGGCCGAACCGATTCCGGTGCGAATGAGCCGTGTGTGGGAGGGGGAAACGGAACGGTGTCGCCTGCCGATCGATTTACTGCGGCTTGCAAAGAATACGACGGGAGGTTTGGAAACGTACCGAAGATTCTGCCAACGGTGAATCATAAAAAAGCTTGAGGCGACAGGAAGAAAACTAAACTACTACATTTCTTTTAAATCGAAGCCAATAAGTGATAAACCTGGGATCGATAAAAAAAAACTTTTGCGTTATTTTGCAGCTTGGTTGAAACGCCTTCCGGGATTGTGCGATGTCAAACTAGCGATGCCGAAATCAAGTGATGTTCCGGTTACGGTTGACTTGCTGACGCAATCTAAGCCAATGGTAGTGTTAGGGAAAACAGCAAACTTTTTCCGCCTAGTACACTTGTGAAACCGGCCGGGAAGCTTGCCTGCGTTAGTTTTCCGTCCGATGTCAAGGTGCGAAATCGTTGCTTGCTAATAATGAGCCCAGGCGGGGTGTTTTTTTTTTTTTGTTGCTTTTTACTTTTCCATGCACAATGCAAAAAAGTGGGACAAAAAATAGCACGATGTTGAACTGATGAGAAAAGTTTGAAGGAGCTAACTTCCAACGGTTGATGTGCTAATCACAATTTCGACGTTTTACTCGTATAAACTGGAAGATATTTACTAAGAACGAAAACTTCTTACATTTGGTTAACGTCAATTTGTAGTAACTGATGACTGTCTCCAGTTTAATAGTTGGCAATAAGCTGAAGCAGACATAGTTACGCTGTATACATATTCACAATCAAAAACGGGTTGCGAGGAAGATTTGTACTAATTCGTCAAGCGCTTAAAATCTATAATAAAAACCGACAAACATCTGTTTGCTGTCACCTGACGAAGAAAAAAACAACCAACATTGCCAGACACGTTCAAGAGTTCCATATTTAACTTTGGAGCAGTCGCGCCCAAAACGGCGACAGTGGCAACGGTGGACTCGTCTCGGAGCCATACAATTTTAACGAACGAAAAAGCTACACCTAACTTTGCTGAATATTTCATTGCCGACACGAAAGGACGACTTCCCAAGCCGAATCGTGCCGCGGAATCGATGGACGGTGCGCTATGGTGAGACTACTACTCGTCACCCGTTACACGTCCGCCCGACGTTGGAAAATGGTAAATGAACTTTACACCAGTGGGAATTCGGAGTGCCTGGTGTTAACGGTACGTGGCTGTGGAATTTTATTTGTTTGCTCTGTTTGAATTCGACAGCCCCCTGAACGACGGGAAATGATTAATCGATAGATGCTGAAAAACAGAATAAACGAAGCAAAAAGCAGCAGCCCCCAATGGTGAAAGAAGTTCAGAAATAAAACAGAATCTTCCACATGGTAATGTGCACCAATGGAAACAAAGAACAACCACGGGATACAAACAGAACAGCCGTACTAGTTCGGGCACGTTTCGTCAGCCAAACCCCGTTCGCAGAGGCACGTTTCGGATGTAGATCCTCGCGTCGCATCCAACGTCAATACCGTCACGCTAGTTCACGAGGATTGCGGTCTTTTCCCGGAAGCTGCTATCACCTACCGGTGCCATGATCACATTAAGGCTTCCAACATGTAGAACCCTTTGCGCCAACCTTTTTATAGCGCAGCATTTCAGAGCAAAAGAGAATCGAAACGGCTGTATGCCGCGACGATGGATGTCAAGGTTGGCTTTGAGCTGCTCGTGTAGGCAGATGACAGTGAAAATGTTGAGAACCGCGAAAACCATACCCGCTCGGATGGTTGACATGTCCTCGGGAACACAGGAGTCACTTGGCGATGCTTGCAAATGCTTCTGAAAAAGTAAATAACAGATGAAAACCTTTGCTTACCTGAATCTTAAACACCTCGAAGTCTCAAAGTGAAGGTGCAGAATCCCGGATGTCCTTTCGTTGCCTCTGGCTTGACGCGCATCACTCGCGCTTCGGAGAATGTTGATGTTGTCGTTGAAACCCGACTACGAAAATCCGCGCCACTAACCAGTAGATTCACGTTTTTCACAACACTTTTTTTCTCCTTTTTCGCTAACACTGCACAGCTGTATGTTTTTGTTATTACTTTACATTACACCTCAACCTCCTACTCTTGCCTTTTTCTTATATTCACTCGGCACATTTCGTTTTTTCTCTCTTCCTTTAGCTAGTAATCCGTCAGCATCAGTGATGTCTTTTTTCTTTTTTTTTTTTGCTCTACCAAGATAAGATTTAAACTTTCACCGTCATCACGAACCGATCTCGAAGCACGTCGCTGCTCGTTACGCTGGGCGGAGTGACACCGAAGAAAGCGCACGTCACTTTTCCTTCCTTGGGGAAACGCGGCCTGTTTTCTAGGTAACGCAAGACACGTTGCCTGAGGTTTTGTAGGTACGCGGCGTTTGCTTCCTTTTCTTGCTCCGAGGAAGAAACACTTATCGCCAGCCTCAAGACGCTCCGGCTTCTTGCTATCCACAGTAGCAACAACCGCACGGCTGCGGTTGTTTTCTTTTTAAATCTTTGTTTCTGCTCGCTACTCGCCCCAACAAGCGCCCCGTTCGGTGGAAATCCACCGCGCGATAATTTCACTTTCACTGCACGTGAGCGTCGAAGATAATATTTGCTTTTTCACCGAAGAGAAAATTGAATCAAGTCGCACACGGCGCATTCACAAACCACACAGCACACTACAGCCGCTAGGAACAGGCCGGGACGACGAATACGCTGAACGATGCTGCCTACAGATGAGGAATGGTAAGCGTTCTTTGAGCTTAGCCTTGGCCGAGATGAAAAGCAGCAATGGGTTTGACTACAAACACCGCATCATCAACCGCAACCGGTTCTGAACCGGTTCGGCTTAGGCTCGCAGTAGGCTCCGACTTGCTGCACCAATGAAACTGGAAGCGTTCACACATTTTCTTCCGCAGTTTATCCTAGCAAGCGCTGGCCCATCGGAATGGCTTAGGCGAGCGTCGGAACTGCGCCGTGGTTCAGCCGATTCGTAGACGAAATTTCCGTTGAAAGAGCAGCCCCGGTGAGCAACCAAGTGGGTAGAAAAATGTCGGTAATCTAATTTCGGCACATTCACAACGGCATCAAAGCAAATCCGACGTAAACATAAAGCGATTTAACCATTTGCCGTGTTTTCGCCTGACGAATCTTCACTGACGGTTTCCTTTACGCACGACTCCGCACTGGTCCGCGGCGGACAGAGTTGTGGTGGTAAAGATGAGTCGGCACCGATGGTAGGAGATGCAGTCAGCCTCGGCAGAGATTTTGGTACCGTAGCACACGGCTGCGGATTGGCCAGAGATTAAGTTCGAGATTAAGACGCTTGCCTGCGAGGCCGAGACTGTAGCAGCGAGGACGATGTTACGCTTCTCTGGCTGCACTCAAACGGTCGGCTCCTGCTTGAATGACCACCGATCGCCTTTTTTTTTTTTTTTTGCTTCTGAACCTTTACCGTTCAGCTTACTTCATTCCAACCGCAATCACCAAACCATTCGGAACTGCGAAAGCGGAAACTTTTCGTACACGCACAATTACTGGTGCTATAGAGACGGTATTTCGGTTGCTTTGGGAAAACTAACTTTCGGTAAGCTGTGCGGACGACAATTGTGGACGATCCGGTACGCAATTACGTACTCCGCTTTCGTGCTGGGCTCAACTGCAAGAAGTTCGTCTATCCGGAGGGGATTACCCGACGACTGCCCGCGTTGGTTTTGCTACTTTCACGAGCCAAAAACCTTGCAAAAACCTGGTGGGGTGCTCACCAGTGTGTGTCGCCGTCTTCTCACACTCATCCCACCGGGGGGAATTAACACATCGCCGCACCTGCCCCAGGGCTCACCGGAGCGTTTGGCGAAATTGTTGTTGACAGTTTCGGGAAAGGAGCAAAACAAGGAAAATCAATTCCGGCACTCCCGCGCGCACCGCCGGTGCAATTCAGGGCGAACTTGCGACGGAGCACCGGCTCTCGGGGGAGATTTGTGAAACTTGGCTACTGCGATTTGTGTAAGCGCGCACCAACACCGCACTAGAGGGATGCCCCCTTCGAACCAACTCTAGCGTCGTCGGTTTCCCGCCCCCTAGGGCAACCACTTTTCTTGTGGAATAATCCTCTGGTCGAAGTGGTTCGTGACCAGAATCGCTGTTCACCGTTTCGTATGTTCCAGGGGGTTTAACTCTTTCGCCTTGGGAGGCTGGCGGTTCACAATGTTTCTTCTTCGTTCGCTTCAGCCCTCGCAGCAGGCCATGGACACAGTTTGCTCAACCGTCTGTCGATTGTGAGTAACCGTTTTTTTCGTGATGAAATGGATGAAAAATGCTTCGCAAGCGGAAAATCCACCTCCACAGCACGTTCGTTGTGCTCGATGCTCGAACTCGTTCGTTACGCGGTTACCGTCGTATGAGCAGTGCGCACCTGCACGTCCAAGTCGCACCGGATCTGCAAACAGACTAGCTCCACCGGAGATGGCTAACTGGATGGTTTGACAGTTGTTCGTCTCCGGCAGCGCCTGCTGGTCCGCTGCGAACACACACGCCGTAGCCACCGCCGAAAGATGAGCCCGTCGTGACGCAGCCTCAGGGATCCACCTGCTCTCTGCGGCGAATTGCATCGCAGTAAACCAGCACGTTCTCTTGCGCTCTTTCTGCTTCTACTGCTCTCCTATTTTCGGTTAAAAGGAAAACGTTCTCTCCCTCCGCGTTGGTGTTGCGGTTTGAACCATGTGAACCCGATAGCAGTGAGTGATGTTTTGGTCTGAAGTTTATTCACCAAACGCCAGATTAACCCAGCAGCCGAACGGGCTGTACCATGCCGGATCCAGCATCTTCACCGACGTCGTGGCACACACAGGTTAGCGTGCTTGTGGTGAGCTACGGAAACTCACCACCAGACGAGACCCGATCGCGTACACAGCCGAGTGCGTTTTTCCCCGGGATTTCAAACATCGCTGCTACTCGATTGACAACGGCTGGCAGGACGACAATGTGCTCGTTCGTGACTCCTGCAGAGTGTGGTAGCATTCGGCGGCGTGACCTTTCAATCTCACTCTCGCTTCCCATCGTGGAGCAGGCGACGGGAGCGAATGCACCTTACCGGCTTCCGCTCGGTACCGAAAAACCTGACCGGGCACTCGCACTTGGTGTTGCTCTAGGACCGAACCGAACCGCTGGCAGTGGCTTCACATGTTTTCGTTCTGCATCCGAAGTTTTCCCCAACCAGTCGACATAGAGAGAGAGAGAGAGAGAGAGAGAGCTTGCGGTAGCGGTGAGCGAGTCGACATGTACCTGCTCCGGTCCAAGCAAGCCCGGGAAACCAGTGCGCATGGACCGGAAATGTCAGTGTTCGTGTTTTGTCGAACAACAAATCCCGCTGTCCAACCTGCCGAACGAAGTTCTGCCGATTCTTCACGTCGCGCGGACTGTGGCGGACATCGCTTCGGACGAGGAGCTACTGTTCAAACGTCCTGGCTTTCCTTTGTCGGTGGCCGGAGTAGGCCCGGATCGAACGTTTACCAGCGAGCCCCGACTGGCGTGTGTCACCCGCGCTGCAGGGGTTTTTTTCCTGTCTGACTATCGACGCGCTGGCCGGGTGCCAAACGAATGCCGAAAAGACGTCATTTTGCTGCACGGGGTACGGATCGATTTAAAACGCTCCTTCCCTGAACGGGGTCAGCGGTTGGACATCACCTGAACGAGGACGCTTAGAGGACGAGGAGGAGGAACTGTGGAAAATAGGCAAACATCGGCAGACCCTTGACAGCCGTAATTGAACTTGAAAAACACTGGAGCGGTACAAGATTTTTTTTCTTTCCAGTGCGGTTTCCTCGGTGGTCGAGAAATGGAAGGCCGCGTCATGAAAATGAACAGAGAAGCATGATTTGATTGTCTTATTTTTTGTCGATAATTTGGTTTATGATTACGTTCACTAGAAATTATTCAGTTATAAGAACTTCTGTGTTGCTCCAAACAATCGAATGAAAATTAAATGTTAAACGCTAGGATCTCATGGTAAAAGAAAAGCAACAAAAAGGCTCGAAACACATTATTTATCTGATATATTTTTCGGGTGTTAAAGAATCTACAAAACTAACTAGAACCATAGTCGGAGCAACATTTGCAGCAACTTCGAGTTTCGAGAGAACAATTTTCTCAAACATAACACAAACCTAAACATTCGATTCGAGCTACAACTAAATGTGCCACGATCCCTGCCTAAGCCAATTCGTAACAATTTTCATACACACACTTTCCAATGCTTCCAATTTTCCGCCTACCACAACAGCCGGTTTTCCACTGGGAAATTAGATCTGTCTCGTTTAAATTGTAGCCGCCGCCGCTGATCCTAATTACTTCACGAAAAAGAGAAGAAACGCTTTCTCTAACAAACTGCTGCGCAATACGAAAAAAGGAAGAACGGCGTAGAGGCAATATCTATCTACTCAGCATTCCTCCCCCCTCCTCCCCCCGGGTATCCTCCCACCCTTCGCTTCTCTTGCGTCCGATTGTTTCGATTTCGAGGCGATTTTTCAATATGTTTACCCAAATTAACAATTACATAAAATCAGCATAAATTTCCCATTTTCCTGCCTCCCCTACGCTATCAATCGCAGGGAAGGCACGGGGCGGATGATTGCCCCCAACCCACTCCCCCTCGGTGAACCGCTTTCCAAACCGCCTTGCGGTGCGGTTCCCTTCAAAATCCATGCACTAAAACTGACAGCGTCAGTTCCCATTGCAATGGTCGGCGCCGAAGGGAAATCGTTTAGGGCCGAGTCGAGGCCGACGCCGATGGGTTGCGTGCGCGGCGTCACAGTCACTGCCCCAAACGCACCGACACCGGGCCGGGACAGTGGGAAAATTGAATGAAGATTTCCACCCGAAGAACCGAACGAGTCCCTCGGGGGATGAAATAAAAAGGGAGAAATAAAAAAAGAAACTCAAAGTGAAGTGGACTGAGTTAAAATGTCAAAAAACGAGGCAATGGTGTAAGGCCAAAAGGCGGGAAGAATAACAAAACCACCGTGGAACGCGAAACACGAGAACTCCGGCACGGGGAGAAGGCAATATGCCAACGACTCAACGACACAACAACAACAGCAAAAAACCCCCCGTACGCATGTACAGTGCCGTGAGAATGTACACACAAATAAGCAAGCGAATTGCAAAAAAAAAAAAAGGCGCCTAAGTGAAATGGGCTGAAATAGGAGAAACGAATAGAAACGGGAAGTGGGAACTCCCAGAACGGGCGCGCGACATTTGGCGACAAAACGACATCCACAGAAATATAATATTATTCAAATTGAAATCACAAAGAATAACAATGGAGAGCGTTTTTCGAAATAAGCAACGTTTTGTCGCACCCGCGCAAATTTCCACCCGCTCAGCCGTCCGCCACCATGCGCCTCCATTCCGATGGGCCACGTGGCTTTCGAGGGAATTGAAGATTCCCCCGACCCGGAGGTGCAGGATGGTTTGAAGATGAAGCGCCTTTCTCTGGAACGGTGGGGATTCCCTCACCATTAGGCTTGGGAGTGCCGGCAACACTCACTCAAAACACCAGTCGTCCTGGTTCCGCTTGGTCGACGGCGTCGTGGCCTAGATGATGACTAGGTGCACCTCAGTCACGCATTTTCAGGATGGTCACCGTCAGGCATCAGTGACCCGGACTCCAGCCTAATCGAAATTCACTCACTTCATTTAACCGTCGCCTCGGTTCGTGTCGGTCAGGGCAGTTCGTAGAAACGTCCAAGAGGATTATCTAAAGATTATGCTGAGCCTAGAGCGGCTGAATAATAAACGATTGAAGGCAAACCAAAGGCAAACCAACGGAAATTCTATGAGATATTGGACATTTGGAGATGTGGGTCATTTTAGAGTCAAACGTTCTCTGGCATTGAGGAAACGCAAGGCAGCGAATATCTAACGAGCAAACCCTAACCGTAAATAGTTTCCATCATTAACTCTTATTCCAACGAACAGGAATGGAAATGAACACTAGTTTTTTCTTATTTATTTCTTTTTAACTACGCACATTTAATGAAGTCATCAAAATTGCCTATAAATCATTTAATCATGGAAATTTGGTGGAACGCCTACGTATTTCGAGAGTGACAGCTATCAGCTCACTTACAGCTTCTCGCACTTCGAACATCATCGACGCTGACACGAGTCGCGCGAACAAGGAAGCTAATTCCGCCGCGGCGTCGGAGACAAAGACGTTTGTGAAGGCAACTCCCTCCCAGCCAGCCCGGGATGGGACGAGACTTCACAGTCGCATCGCTTTCGCAGCTCGCAGACGCGCCGAAATGTATGCAAATTGTTTATTCAAAGTTTTTCCTCTTTGACATCGGACCGAAAAATTTGATCCTTCCACTCCATCCTCCACCTTTCACGATCGACCACTCCCCGGGGCAAGTGTACTTCCTAGCAGGCAAACTCGCACACATTCGCCATTTTCTGCCCGATTCGAGGAAGGATTCCGAGATTGAAGCCACGCAAAACCGCCCTCCCAAATTGGATGACGGAGGTGAAAAGCTTTAACCCCCTCGGGTGGCAGCGCATTCTGGAGGTGATTGTGAAGTCGTTTTCCCATGAAAGTGTGTCGGTGTGTTACTGGAATGGGATGAAGGAAACGAGTCGGTACAATTTTGGAGGCTGGAAATAAAACTCACTTGTGGTGAGACCCACAGTATAGCCTTTCGGTGGAAGCATAGTTTTTCTCTTTACATCTTTGTGCATGAAACATTCTTTTCATGGATGATTTTCTTAGCCAAGAAGAATAATTAGGTGGTTGGGATTCCGCAACGTGTGAATTAAGATTGAAGAGATGTTTAATCTAATTGGAAATAGTCCAGATGGCAGTAGATAAAAATTCTATGTAATTTCTCAAAATCAGCATCAATTTCTCAAAAGAGAATTTTTTTAAATAGAAAATAATCAATTTTAAACAACTTCCATTTACAGAACTATGAATCCTCAAATTAGGATAAACCACTACCATGACAAACAAAAACCCCCCCCCAATAAACTTTCGCACGACTCCCATTCACTTTCCCAGGATTGGGAAGAACGATAAATGCAATAGTTTAACATAAATATAAAGCCACCCAGAAGGCAACAATCGGGGAAAGGTCCCTTTTATAATTGAAAACAGATCAACAGACAACCGCAACACGGTCCAGCCAACCTGCCCGGAAGGGGTGGGGGGGAGATATCCAAACAGGGATTAAATATCATAATTTGTGTCCATCCCTGTAAGGACGGAGTACCTTTTAGCCAGTTAACAGCCGTCAGGTGTCACTTTTCTGCCCGTTTGTTTGACCCTTTTCGTCGTGTTTTTTTTTTTTTTTGTTCTCGCAGAATTTCCCGAACTGTTCGGCCAGGTTCCGTTGGCCGGCAGCGAAACCGGAGTCATACCCACGCAAGAAACGCAGGGTTGCCATTGCCAGCCGTATTGGCTCCGACAGAAAGCGTAGGTGAAAATATAATTCTCTCTGGTTTAAAATTAATTTCAGTGATCCGTTTGGTTCTTTTTTTTTCGTTGTTTCTCTCCCACCACTCTGAACCTCACTCAGGTCGGCAATGCCACCGGGTGTGGGCTTTATTTGTTTCGCTCAAGCCGGAGCAAACGGAGCCATCCGCCCGCATCTCGATTGTATGTGCCTTTGCACAGGCTATTGTCACTGCACGTGACATACTACTTACGTGAGGCCACGTTGTGGTCCGTTTCTACTTTCTCCTCATCCAACCCCCACCGTCTGTCCCACCGCTTGTGCTAAGTGCAGAGTTAAACTGGACGAAGGATATACTTCACTCCGACGGAACGGGGGAAGAAAAAAAAATGTCAGTTCATCTGTCGACAACTGAATCTCGGGATGAAAATTAGTTAGGTTGTGCTTTTCTGACTTACCGTCGTCGGCGTGGGCTGGCGCCGGGCAGTGGATTTGTGCTGAAAATGCTGAACCATGCATGTTTCTTCCAAACGCCATCAAGGTGGAGAAGGAGCAGGAGCAAACATTCACTATGGTGCTACGTATTGTTCGTTTCTCGTTTAAAACTTAGCGCTGGGGTTTTTTTTTTTAATATTTAACTGCAATCGAAGCGTCAGTAAAGGTTTAAAAATTCTTTATAGAATGGTTCATTTCTCATCACTATGTTCAACAAACATTGTAGTAAAGGATAATCATTTTGCATAAACGAAAACGGTTAAGGAAAATTCAAGCAATTTCTTCCCTTTTTCATTTATCAAAACTTATACTGATCACAATTGGAAACATTTCCTTGCATCAATGTGTTTTCTTATAGTTGCAGCAACATGAGCCTTTGATAATGTGAATGCATCTTCCTGGTAGAGGAAAATACAGTTCGCGGAAAAACATGTTCGACTTAAGCAAAACATCTCATTAAAACGTGCACTTTTGATCATCTTCTTTCCTCTCTCTCCCTCTCTGCTAACGCAACCTTCTTAACGATGGATGTTTATTGTGTGTTTTTATGAGCGTTGTGTCCCTTGTGTTCGTCGCATTGCATTCAGAGGAACGTTTTTTTTTTTTGGTTTGTACATTTCGCAGAATACGCTCATTGCAGCCGTACGCGAACTTACTTCAATGCAAAAATCCACTTCCACCAGCTTTGCACTACAATCGCGCACCGGAACTTGCTTGCTTGCGAAAGTTGTTGCCCTACAAACGTCTCACAAGCCAAGACGCTCGTATGCTAAGCTCTCAACAGTGATGGTGAACACAACAAAAAAAACCGCGCGGTAGACAATAAGATAAGGCACAATTCGCCAGCAGGGAAACTGTGCGCGTAAGCTCCGGGAAAGTGGTTTGCCTTTATTTTCGCCGTGCGCTCGAATTCGTCGAGAACCATATTTGCCATCTTCCCCCACACGATTTTTGAAGGTTTCTTTTTTTTATTCGTCACCAACTTGTGCTTCTTATTGAATCGTGATCGTGCGAACCGCCGCGTCTCCCAAGGAGCGGCAAGAGTCTGTTTCTTCTCGTGGGGTTTTCGCGCTCGGAACAGTAAGCACGAACCATCTCGAAGGAAATTCTAGATCCTTTGAACGCTCCGGAAACGAAACCGTGCCCGGAAGGCGGGTCCGGAGGGCTGTGCAGTGCGAGCAAATAGGAAAATGAGCGAAAGAATGGTGAGAAAATTTCACCGAAAAACTTCCCCTGCGTCTCCTGATGGTCTCCCTCGGCGATGCTTGGTTGCGATTACATTTCCTTAAACCGAAACAACGCTTCCGTCCGTGTCGCTTTCCACCGGGGAGGCGGGTTTCGCTGGGCGGGAAGAAAACGCATCCAGCTGCGAAAAAGCGCCACCGTCACCGGAAATTTGGCTGCGTCCTACGGCGAAAGCAGGCACAAGCAAGTTTGACAATAGTGTACGAAAATTATAATGAGGTCCTCGAGACGAATTTCGAGACAAAGATCCGCGCGACCGGGTAGATGGTTGCGACGGGGAAAAGCAATGATCCCTCCGAGTGTCGTTGTTCAATCGAGTTGCACTGGCGTTTTATTTTACTTTTAAGAGCAGCTTGAGCAATTCAACAAAGCCGAATTCGTTAACGCTGCGCCAATGGCATTTCCCTCGCCGATTGGTTACTGGCTGACTTCCGGCATTCGCGTTTTTGTGGATGGCTGAGATTTTGTGCATGATTTCGCGTTTCGTGGACAAAATAAAACCCAAACATAACTCTTTCATCGAAATGAACCACCTGGGTCCGACGCCGTAGAATCTTTCGTCAACGTTTGGTATGCGATGTTTCTCCTGTTTGTCCTTTTTCACATTTGTTATCCACCTTACGTTTTCCCCCTAAACGACACGAGTTGGTATAGAACGTGGCCTCTCAAAGATCGAACTCGTAATTGGAGCACGTTGGACGCGGCAGAAACACGATTGAAGAGGATTGCAGGATCGCTTAACGGGGCTGCTAGTTTTTCCATTTTCCTCCATTTTGTTACCATTCCATCGCCCACGATGCTTTCTCCTTCTCGCCGTGCAATGTCGTTTCATCCGCAGCGGATTATTTCGCCTCTTGGTGGTCGAGCGAGCGGCCCTTTCTTCATTATTCAAATTTGTTCTCTGCTTCCGTTTCGTTTCGCAATTAGTTGCAATTTCGGAACCGCTCCCGATTGCGACAACAAAGAAAACGCGGACCGCCGGATCGCCAGACACCCGGGCCCGGGCAGAAGTAATTATGGTCCAACTTTTCTCGTGAACGATTGCTCGTCCCTGTTGCCACGACGGTCGCTTCTCCACTGCTCCGAAGTGCCGTAAAAGAGGGGTTTCATTTGCCATCCAGCCAGCCAGCCAGCCGCGTCACCGGCATCGTTTGGTAGCAATTAGTATTTGTCTAACTTGTTATTATCCTTCGATTTGTCGGGGATAGATTGCGCTCACCATACCGTCGCCTTAGATATGCATCCGTTTCGGAAAGAAACTACTTCGAATGAAGCAACCGAAATCATCATGCCTCACTTTGCCATGAAGAAATAATTAATCCTAGTCCTTTTCATTCCTAATGTTGAAAACTCCAAACAATTGGCAAAAATACAATGTGAGGGATGAACTGTAAGCCATCAATAATCTTTAGCCTTTTGCTGATTAATACCTTCTGCTTAAGAATTAATTTTGTGTAATGAGAAAACACCACCCAAAACTCGCAAATTATGTTATTCCAATTAGAAAAAAATAATTAGAAAAAAATATCTTCTGCAAACAATGTATTCCTTATTTCCAATGCCACTTACCTGATACCAATAGCTTAAAATAGTGTGCAAAAGCTTTAACAAACAAACAAAATGTCTCCATGATCATTTCTCTATGCCTTTTTTATTTAAATTTTCAAATTAATCTCTTTTTCCCGGTTTCGGACCCTGTTTATAGAACCCGTTCCCCATCTATTGGTTAACTCCTTTTTGGACCTATTTAAGCCGCACACCTGTCAAAAAAACGCATTTCACAAAACGCAATTTGCTTTGTTTACATAGTGTCGCATTTGTGACACAAAGTCTTTTAGTTGAGCTTTGATACCATTCTCTTCAAATCATCCCGTTGAATCTATCAAAACTGTTGTGTGAAGCAAAACATACAATGGATTCATGAACCTTTGGATACCAAATTGTTTGAACTGCAGTTGATAAGACCCGGGGGATATCAGATTACACACCACAAACACCACCGAAACATCAACGCAATTCACACCCATATTTCAAGCGAATGCAACTGTTGCAATTACGGTGCCGATCGTCCTTATCACCAGGACGCTATCATAAACTTCCGGTGTTGGTACCACTAAAGCATCGTTTGTTATCGCGTGAAATGACCGCTCATCGAGACTAATGGACTAGGAAGCGAGCGTTCAGCTTTAATGTGCAGACCGCTTGCGCTCGCTCTTGCTCACATACACGCCGAACTGACTTTAAACCGACAACCAGTTGACAAAATGACACCGAAGAGACTTGGGCGACAAATCACAGCCCGTTGGCGCCTAATGTTCGAATTGATGATATCATCGAATCGTAACTATCTGACAGAATGTCCATCAATAGCAACAACGGCGCCCCACTCCGCGGTCCAACCCGGCGCACTCGAATATGGATGATTTTCCCCGCGGACTCCTTGGGGTCCACCACCACCAAAAACAACAACAACAAAAAAACGCTCCTCCTGCTGCCGCGTTGTCACGCATCGGGGAATGACAAATTACTTCTCTGTTGATTTTTGCCACGATTTATGACATCCATCGTCGTCGGGGAGCACCGGACCGAACTGAATGTAAAATAATAAACCAATCCATCACGAATGCGTGCCAAATGGCGGAACAGATAAAACCGGTCCGGTATTGGCGGCTCGGATGTGGAGGCCCCGATGTCCATCCTGCCGTAGAGGGAGATCCATTTTTCTACGGGAAAGCGGAAGGAAACAAATCTGCAAAGGAAGCTAGAGCCACGATGGCATTAAGAAACGCAACCATGCGTTTTTCCTTTCACGGGAAACAGGAATTTTGCTCGTTCGCACCCCGCCCAGTGCGTGCCTTCCGTCTGCCGAAGCCCTGTATCGAATACTAAACAACCACCGTTGAGCTTGAGCGGAGGGGAGCAAAATTAGCAGAACGAATAAGCTGGCCGAAGTAACATATCCGCAATAACATCATCACAGTCATCAGTGTCGTCGTCCCGGTCCTCTGAGGTTCCATTTCCTTTATCTCCAACATTGCTACTAAGAGAGAGAAAAAAACCCCGCGTGGTTGATGTCTTCTTTACCTCGGGAAAAGCGTTCGAACCTTTTTTTTATCAGGGTCAACAATCATCCATCTATTCGCCCGTTTGCGTCAACTTTATAAACTGTTGAGGCTTTATGACAGTGTGTCCATTGTTGGTACATTAGTTCTTATGTTCAATTTTCCTTCTTTGGTATGATAAAATACATCATTTAAATGAGGCAACCATGCTTTATAGTGTAAAATGAGTTTGTACCATGTATAAAGATCATAGGAAGTATCACACGTGGACAACTTATCGCATTTAGACAGCTTAAAGTTTTCCTTAATCGTTGCATCCGTTGGACAAATATTTCTGTCCACGCTGTACCGTTTAGCAGTTTCCCTGTGCTGATGGACCAGCTCACAGCAAAACAAAACAAAATAATCCTACGATCAACTCGCTCCACACTTCTCCCTCATCGAAGCAGCGATACAGCACCGAAGTTCCCCAGATTTCCTGTTTTCCCGGCACCACGGGCCGCAAATGGATTCGGGGAAAAATCAACCATTCGGAGCCATCAAAAGCGACACCGTTCACCGCGTCCACAATAAGCTGGCCTGGCGATACTCACCCACTGTGTGCGTGTGTGCGTGTGTGTGTGTGTGTGTGGATGTGCCCTGCAACGCCTTTATCCTCGTCCACCGTGAAGCTCACCGAGCGTATGACAGGGCAAGACGAATTGACTACTTCCCGGGGAGATCTGGACGAATTTTTTGATGGCTCCAATATATCACTGCATGCGCGTCCGTAATCCGGCCGCCTGCGCTCCCCATCACCTGCTTTCCGCATGCTAAAACCCACACCACCCAGTTGTACGTATGTGGTGACCATTAATATTCCAGCCGGGATGTCGTACCTCGGCGTGGAACACCGGCGCTGCTTCCGTTTCCCTAATTTCCTGACCGTTCGGCAGCGCAGCGCCAACCGACCCCTGGGCTGTTGGTTGATGAAAATGCGGAAACAGTCCCAATTGGCCCCGGATCTAGCGCGAAGATGGACGGTGGAAGACGGCAAACTGCAAGGAACTGCGTGCGGGAAGCCGTTGGACGGCGTGACGCTTCATCCTTCGATGCGGACGTTAATATGACGATAAAACTGGCCCCTCCATGCAGCGAGCAACCCATTGAAGGAGATTGGGGGTTTTTCCACACACGCATGGAGTCAAAGGGAACAGGGAGAAGCTCAGCGACATAAGTGTTCGATCGCTCGACAAACATTGACTTCTTCCCATGACTTCGTGTCCATAAGAGAGCCGAAAATTGACACCCGAACTGATTATACGAGATGGGAGTTTGATTGTGTTTGATTTGCAGCAGTTCGACTATTGCTGGAAGATAAAGCACTTATTCTTTTTTTAATACAAATTTTGACCCCATAAAGGTGTTGACGATAAGTCTTCACCCTAACTGGCCATTACTCGGATGGAAAAAAGTTTGCCTATCGTATTGGCACTCGTTCAATAAACTATTTCATTAGTAGCAGCAAAACAAACTTTGCTCGTTAACTATGAAATATCTTCAAGCTGCTGGTACTTTATCATGTTTTCAATAAAAGGAAAGCTTCAGTATGGAATATGTTATGAGCCAAACGCGCTGCACAGTTGTAATTTATGTTGTTGTTCAACAAAATTTAATTTAAATAATTTTTAGTAGCAAAAAATGTAATTTTATCCACTCTGGTATTAAGAAACCATTAACAGAATGAATAGTTCATGATCCCTGTTGTTTTAGAGCCAAAATAAATGCGATAAAATGTGAATAAGTAGATCAACTGAAGCTTCACTTTGATAAAAAGGTTTTCCTGTTCCTTCAAATCCTATTCCCTTTCTTCTCTGTGTAATCCTTCAAATAACTCGCTCCAAAAAATTGTACCAACAAAGCCCTTCAAACTACTCTTGTTCGCTTCCCCCGGAGGGATGCTCTCGCATAAAATATTACCGCTACGTTTTTCATCGCCATCGAAGCTTTGATTATTGATTCATCAGCAGCGTCACACCGTCGTCGTTGTCGTCTTCGACCGCTCTGGAAAAAGGTCATTACTTTGCACCAATTCTTCGATGCATCGGCCAACTTGGAAGGAGCCATTTTTCCCGGGCTAAAACCGTGACCGTGGCTAAGAAACCGTGTCGCTGGTCCATAAAGAACGGTGCCTGCCGAAAATCGAAAGCATCCAAAGTCCGTAACTGCCCACCCGGTTTCTCCTACCCAAGATTTAGACATCCATCCCGGTCTATCTAAATTTGTCATTTTTACTGTCCACTCCACGCTTGAACGGAAAACCCTTCGGGGCGCTTCGTGGGAATCTGTTTCTTTTTGAGCTCTTCCCTTTTTTGCCTTCTTCTTCTTCTTTCACTTCAGCGTCACGCTGTTTGGCGTTGCTAAAGATGTGACGCTCCGTGTCACGATCAACCCCCCGGGGCGCGATGGTGGACGCAGGAAAGTGATGAGATCGTTGAAAGCGGTACAAAATGGTGCCCGCCCCGGAGTGAAGTTTTTCGCTTAAGTAATTTTGCTGAAAGTGGAAAACTTTTCACTCGATTGCTTTACGCTTTCCGCTCTGCTGGGGAGGAGTAGGTCGGGGATATGTTCCCCTCACCGGCACGTAGTTACCCCGTGGGTCATTCCCCCCCCCCCCCCCCCCTCCCACAGCCCGTTGGCATCCGGCAGCAAAAAAAAAAGCAACTTCTCTCAGTCAAACGCACCGGAACAAAAGTGAACGATAAAGATACGTCACGGTTCATCGGCGCCGGCGGTTGGCAAGCAGCTGGAAACGTCGGTTTGATAAGTGGACACAATAGCGCACAATAGTGAGTTAACTTTCTCCCACCGCCCACCGCTTTTCCACCGGCCGGGGGTGGGATAAACCCCCCGCAGCAGTTAATTCCCGATTGCATCGACTGCATTTAGACTGTGATTGCACTATCAGTCGGGTTGATCGGCGTCATTTGGTTAATGCATCCGAAGGGGTTGGAGGTCAATGCGATTTCCGTCCAAGTGGAAAGCGAATTAATGGAGCTGAGATTTAGGTTCATGGTGGTTAGGTTGCACCCACGAAAAAGGTCGTAACTTATGAATTAGTGATTCAACGGGGTCAAGTCGCTCGAGTCGCTCTGTTGCAGACTAGTTTAGTTTTATGAACGGAATTAATGTTATCAAAGAGCATTGGCTGCAATGAATAAATTAAAGTAGCAAGCGGTGGCCACGCGAGAGTGCAATAGCAAGGCATCCATTTTCATTTTCTATTCTCCCGAGAGCTTGGAATGTGGGTATTCGCCTTATCCTTATCGATCGAGCTTGAATTAATCCAACGAGATCTTCTTCTTTCCTGGCGTAACGATCAATTTGATCATGGTCCATGGTCTATATTCGAACCCACGCCATCGTGGGTCGTGTTTGACCTCCGGACCTCAACAATATAAATTATTTAAAAAAATGTACGCCTTCATGCTATCAAAAAAGGATTCGTTTCTTTGTTTACGTACAATATCAACCGTATGCCACCGCCGCAGTCTCCATGGTAATTATCATTCATCAACGTCGACATCAGAGGGTTGCTCGTTTCCCCACGTTAATTGAAGACAGCTGGAATCGTGACATCCCGACCCGGGCCAATTCGGAACGCACCGCATGATGGCGAACCGTACCGAATTCCTTTCAACATGCGTCCAGTTGCCCTGTCAGCTGCAGAGCTCGGTCGCGGAAACCAATCAATCCTTCGGCGAAAGGTAAGTCCAACAAATGATCCATCCAGTGGTCACCCGAAACCTCCGGTGACTGATGGCACATTGATAGAGTATGATGCTGTTGCCCGAATTGTGGCCCGAATAAACGAGGAACCACGCGTCGCACAGGCACGGCAGGGCCAACATTGTCTCAGCTTCAGCTAGCCCCTTTTCCACTGGACGGAACTGCGGACGGGACCAATTGGGTTCCAACCGAGACGAAAGTAATAAGTCACCACAGGACCCCGCTCTTGCTCCAATCGGAGGCGACCGGCGATGGCGGGTTTGACAGCTTCTGCCGCCAACGACAGCTGCCAATTCCGGACGATCATTTAACGGACGTTTCGCCCCAATGCAGCCCCGCGACGAGAACGCTAGAAAACGGTGGGAAGAGGCGAGACTGGGAAAGGCGAACGACCAAATAACGACAGTTAAAATCTGCCAATTAATAAACGATGCATTTGCACGACTCATAAGCTGTCAGTTAATGTGCTACGATAGATCTTTCCCACTGTTAGCTGGTAGACATTTCTTGCCTTCTTCCAACCAACCAAAACGTTTTCCTGTGCCTCGCATCCGAAGAGCAAACTGTTACAATCGTTTGCCAATCGCCAGCATGTGCTGGAAGAACGAACATGCGAAGGGCTCGGCGTAGAGCAGGCACCATTCAAACTGTCCACAGAACCTGCACAACGCTCGGTCCTAAACGTCGATGGGATTTCGATCTGTCAGTTACCGGGCAAGTCCACAGTGTCACAGAGACACGCTCCGGCTATTACCCAAAACCGAAAAGTGTCGAGGCACCGGCATCGGCAAACTATTCGAAAGCCACCACCATTCAATGGGGAGGACAATTTTGCTTCCCAAAGCGAATGATAAATGTCGCCTCTGGGTTAGATATTCCTTGCCCGGATTTCCTTTCGACCCGCACCGCAAAGGAGGCGTATATGCCTTAGCACGACTCCACCGGACTCGTACGCCGCAGACGTACACATTTTTGCTGATACAATCAATTAATTGCTGCAAATGGTCGGTGGCATCCAATCGCCTGGGAAGCAGCGGTCCAGTCCGGTCCGGTCGAGCCTGGATGACGGCGTCAGTGTCGGTGAGATGAAATGATCCACAAAATGCAAAGTTAATCCGGACCGGATTTGGCACGTTACAAGCGAACCTACACATTTGTGCAAAACCGCAGTCGGTCCACTTCCTGCAATGACCGCTGTCGAATCGAACGGCAGCATTTAAGGACACGTCGTACGTTTGCTGGTGTGATCGTTGCGATAGAGGTTGATGCTCGACGTTTGCCTGCACACGACCATCTTTGCCCGGATGAGATGCACGTAATTTACTCCGAGCCGGACAAAAGATGCTGCCTCGACAGATTGGGAAGGATTTTGTTATCCTGTCATTACCGATAATACTCTAAACAGAACGATTAAATAACGTCCAGTCTTGTTCATCAATCCAAGGGCATTACGGCTAAGTAATTGAAGTATTGTAGTTCAATTGCTTAATGTTTCAAAGAAGTAACCGGGCTCTTGGGTTCATCGTTTTAAAAATAGTTTAAATAATGCCCGACATGTTGACAGGTTTTTATTCTGTTTGCTAGAGTTACGGACGTTACACGCCGTTACGTCGCCTCAGCTGTCATCTAAGTAAAGTGTCATGTCGTGCCTGTCACTATCGCTAGGATATACATATAAAGCGAGAAAGGCGTGCAACGGTCTCTGCATAAACGAATTCGAACGGATTAAATGGATCCTAGTTTTTGGTCAGCTGAAAAGGCCTTTCTAGGAACCAATTTTCAATTCCTGATGCCATTTTGTAAGAGTTGAAGTAGTACACCATTAGTTGCACGATCATTGAAACCGAATGATAAATATTGTTCATACTGGCTAGTAAATTCGAGCGAGCTTCCACTTTTACTTCGATGTAAAAACGGCTGCCCGTCATCGGGAAAATGTGATCATATTTCATCTCGGAAAAAATGCAGCCCAGCAGCGAAACGTCCCCGGTGACAGTTTTCTCGGAATGTTCGAAACAGGATTTCAACAATCTCACGTAAAACTGAGTGTCCCCGGGGGGGAAAACCTTCACGCGAACACCTCACTGCGCCGGTGCCATTTTTTGGCCCACAACAACCGGGATTTTCCCGCCCCCCGCCCCGCCTTCAGGAGGGAAACGTGATCTTTTTCCACGACGAATAAAATGTGACATAAAACGTTCGCTACTTCCCCCCCCAAAAATGTTCGGTCGTGTGACAGCGCAACGCTCATCATCTCTGTCGGTCCTCGCCTTTGGTTCGCCAGTCACTCGAAAGCCAGTCACAGAAAAGCTGCTGATCGTGCATCGCTTAGACGATTATGCACTCGGAAATATGATTCCACCCCCGAGTCGCACGATAGCCACATCGCCAGCGGGGGAAGATTTTTCCCACTCGGCAAGGTACGGCTCGTTTCCACGCTCCCGTCACTCGCACTAATTGACAGCCGGTGAGCCACGCTGTTCATTAGTGCGAGAAACGAAGTTGATAGTTCTGCCAGCCGAAATGAATGTGCTGTCGTAAACGGGCGAACACCTGCAAGGCAACCCACATCATCTGGCGCCTCGAGGGAACTTTTTACCATTACCATAAGCTGCTCGAAAGCAATAACGAACAAAGACACACCATAAGCTACATCCATTTTTCCAGCGCTAATCTACGAAATGAAACCCTTTTTGTATTATCTCCCCGGTTTCAGCTCGACTGGCTATTTTCGATTCGGTGGCAATCAGGATAAAATGGCTTATCGAACGACGCTTGATGACCTACTTCTCGCAAGGGTTAAAGTATTAATTATTCTTCCATCACACACTCACATCACTCGCTGGCACTTGGGAAGATCGGAAACAAATCCCTACCAATAGCGTTCGGTATCGGAAAAGTCGAATGTTTTCCCTACACTCCAAAGCCCGGACCGTCATTTGCATGAAATTGAAATCGATTCGCAAAACCGAATCGCAATGAAGTTGAAACCATACCGTGTGCCACCCCCTTTTCCTTGCTCCTTCGCCCAGCAAACACGTTTGTTTTTCCACCCACCGACAAGAAACTCAGCCACGGCTTAAGATTGCAGCTATCCGTCCCATTATCCACTCGATTCCTTGCTATTGACCCTTTTCCAGTGCGTTATGGTAATCGGTGGTCGGTCACTGAAGATGTTAACATAACCGAACTGAAGGAGAATTGCCCACCGGAGATAGAGATGATTTTCTTCAGATAAACTGTGGCTTGGATTGCCATTAATGAAATGTTCATTTAAAAAAATTGGAGAAAAGAAAAGAAGGTTGTAAAATGTGTTAAATTTTGTTTAGGCATAAAAAGGACATAACATTTAATGAAGCTTGAATTTAAAATCGTACTTCTGTTGTGATCGATAAAGGTTTTTTCAAATCTTGTTTTTAGTTTATCTATCTGTACTAAAAGTTAATATCATGAAACTTGAAAAAAAAAACCCTATTTAAACTCATCTTATAATACAAATTTTTCTCGTTCAAAACAATTCTTTTCTTTCGTCATGAAAAAGGATGCATTGGGCAAAAGTTTGTGAAGGAAAAGATAAAAAATGATTGTCAATATTGCAAATATCATAAAAGATTTGTCAATGCAAGTAGTTTCCCGTCGTGGATTGGATCTTTATCTTATACGAACAAAACCTTTCACGTTGGATTTTTCATCCACAACACAGCTTGTTTTTTACCCTTCCTCTCTCCATCCGACGATATGTGGGTGCGCTGAAGAGTTTTGCAATCGACAATCAACATTTGAGGGTTGAGGAAAAACACGCTCACAGCGATCGAAATGGGAAGCAAATAAGCAAAAATTATCCTACCCCTGCCAATCTGTGTGTGCATCTGAACGATCGTCAGGTTGGTCGCTTTTTCCACAATTTTCACCCGATCCAGTTAACGCAAATCGAGACCCGCAGTCTGCCTGGACACCTTGAAGGGAAAGGGGATACGAGCTGCAGCTGCTGGTGTGATTTCTTCACCGGTCTTTTCATGACGACCGGGGAACGATGCAAAAGAAAAGCGGCTATCGTTAACGTGCAGAAATGTCCGATTGTTCGTGTGCAGAACCCCCTAGAAAAAAAGGAAAACTCAAATCGAAGCAACTGCACCACCCGAACGACAAAAAGCTTTTTTGGGGGTAAGGGAGCAATTTGGGAAGTTGTTTGAAAACGATTTAAACGAGCACGGAAAATAAGGAGAACCACGTGGAGCCACTTTCCACCTGCGTGCCGCCGAAGTCCGGCTGCCAGGCGTTGATTGTTCCCCCGAAGGAAAACGGCAAAGAAAGCGACACCACGTACAACCCACACACGCCGCATGGAATGCAGTCCGGGAAAGTTCCGGGTTTTTCCCCCGTATTATCGACGCACCGATGGCGTCTTGATGCTGCGCTCTCCGGGTTTTGCGATTTGACTGCACCCCGTGTCGATTTGACAAAGCCGGGCGAGAACCGGGTTCAGCATTCCTTTTGCTGAAACTGACGTTTAACTAAGCGGTGAGCGGATCTGGTCGCCTTACCATTAGCACCATTACACCAAAGCAATGGTGAAGTCAACGCGGAGCCGGGGTTTTTCCCTCCCCCTTTTGTCCCGCTAGCGTCGTGCATTGCATTATTCGGGCCCGGAGCGTCGAGTTAAACTTTGCCAAGCATCCCGGTGCCGGATGCGAGTGTTTAGGAGTTGGTTATTTTCCGAAAGAATCTACCAACGACTCGGGCGACTAATGCCGCAGCAGGTTCAAGCGGAGCGCAAGAAGCGAACTCTCTGCAATCAACAAATGTGGAAGTAGCAATTTCGCTGTTCACTTGCAACCGGTTCACGGCATTTGCATTCGTTTGATTGTGGTCGCACGCCGCATGGACGGGGGTTGCGTTGACTTTTCAATTGCTATGGAAGCGAATGTGTGTGTGTGTGAGATTTGGCGTGTGCCTAGTTTCATCTCGTGCCATCAACTGCAGCGTATCGAAGTCAAAGGGAACTCGCCGTGCCACGATGCTTTGGATCGTTGTTACGATGCAGCAGTTATGAAAATTTTCACTTTATTTAAATGGTTGGTATTTCGAATTTATAAATCAAATATTTTGGTTTTGAAATTGATTTATAAATCAAGTTTAAGATAAACAGTTTAAAGGAAATATTTGCGATGGAAGGGAAAAGAACAAAAAAAGTGTTAGTTTAGGCTTTAGAAGAGTTTTGTTCAATAATTAAAAAGGTATAATATATCACTAAGTTATAGAAGACGACATTTGACAGACATAAAAATAAAAGCTACTGATGAAACGAAAATGACGCTTTGATAACACACACGACAACCCGCTCTAAACAACTAAGCTCCTAATCCTAACATATAAACTCTCATATTTTGTCTCCTTCAACGTACGTGTGTAGTCAGTCCTTCGTACAGGGGGAGGTCCGATCTGGATTCGAACACACATCGCCGTGGGTCGTGTTTGAGCCGGCGTATGCGTTCGGCTCTCCCGGATCCCCGTCAGATAAGGTAAGTAAATACAATGTAAAGCAATACGGCCGCATTATGAGCAAGCAAATTAATGACAAGCTCATGCACAACTCGAGTAGTCCAGGCAGTACACTGATTTTAATAACTTGAAATTTACTCCGGATCCCCTTGGGGGAATTTGTTGTTGCTGGTAACATTTATTTGATATTGCTGCTCAATTACACCCGAATGGTTCTAAAAACCCAGCACGTTTATTTTGAGGCTTTAAAACAAGCAATCATCTTAATCCAAATCCACAGCTGCCTCGAACCAACACGCACACGCGCGCGCTCTATCTACAATGTAATCCTGGCCAGGCCTGTACCGTTCGAGCGGCATTAAATGCAACCAATTATTGATCTTATTTATCGCTTCGATGAATGATTTTAATTGATTTATAATCCAAACCGAACCCTGCCACAAGGATTCCCCGCCGGTCGAACCACAGTTCGCGGCTGCCGTCCGTTGCGATAACAGCTCCACTGTCCGGCGCATTCGACATCATTATCATCATCACGTGCCCGAGTGCGTTCGAGTCAAACGAGCCGGAAAAACATTTGGGCAAACATAGCGGACGACGTCCCGCTGAAATAACAACGCAGCTGTCTTCCACCCCGGGGCGGGCCTGTTTCCAGACCGGTCGATGACAAGGACGAACGTCACTTGCTTTGCTTGTTGGCAGCAGTCGGAAAGGAGGAAAAAACAAAACAGAACACAAAACTGCTGTCCTTCTAAACTGTCCTCAAAACTTTCGCAAAACTTTGGCGAAATGGTTCCATCGACGAAATTCTGCCCCGGCAAACGAGAAGAACGGTGAAATGCAAGACTAACGATTCGAAAAATTAAAGTGGTCGAGATGACGAGAAGAGAGCAATGAGGCTGTGTGCTTTGAAGCACGAAAGGGGAAAACTTGCACCAAATGTATGCAGAAATAAACTCTCGCTACACAAGTTTAATCGGCTTAACTGCTTAATTTGAGCGTCGACGCAATGGCGACGGGGGCGAAAATGTTATGAAATTTCCTAATTGAAACATAAGCAGTTTAGCTGCCAAGTGCAACAGTAACGGCGCGCTCTAGGTGGGGGGGCGAGCGACGTTTGGAAGGAAAAGCGAACGGTGCATTAAAAGTGTCCACCGCTTTCGAGCACGGGCAGGACAGGGAAGGGTAGGAGGCAGGAGGCCTCCTTTTACCGCCTTGCGGGAAGCTTTTACTTTCGCTCGTCGCACGCCAAACGGAAGTAACGGCGTAGCATAAGGTGAACGCTGTCGAAACGATGTGTCGCTTCCGTTGTCGCTCATCGGCTTTGGTGCGGTTGGTGGCGTATGCAGCGTGCAACAGCGTTGGCCTCGCATTGCTCATTCCAACCCATATTTCCCGGCTGCAAAGTTTCCCGATTTGCCAGACAAGCCCCGTTCACGAGTTGTGGCTTACGGGGAAGGGAAGTGAACAGAATTAATTTCGACAATTCTTTCAATGCGGAACTCATAGGATGAAAACAAAACCAGCGATACTCAGCGAACAAATCGTTAAGCAAAAAGTAACAAGAGGGACTTCCTAATTCTAGGATGTAAAGCACCTAATCATATGCTGTTTTCGGCGTCCTTTACGACGTATTTTCGACCCGGAAAGATCACCTAACCCGATTTCCGGTCGAGCGTTAAAGATCTACAGCACGGATTAAAACTTTCCTTTTGATTATGTTGATCGGCTTTGAGACGTTCAAACGGGGACGACAGCTTGAGATAGGATTCATTTTGCCAGCTTCACCCAAAGCATGGAACAGTGGCAAAGTCCCGGTGTACCTTCACCTTTCCAACCGACAGGTGTTTCTGTTTTCAAACCGGACGAAATTTCGCGTCATGCATGCGACTAGTGAAAGTTGGATAAGAGTATTACAGACGAGAGTTGTTCAAACGATGGCAAGCTTCGAACCGAAAAGGCGAGCACAAGAAATCGGTCGAGCATTAGTCTTTAGGAGTCGGCGCGAGTAAAACAGCTCCTTGAGTGTGCAATGAACAAAGAACAAGGAACATAACAACGACAAGACAAATTAATTAATCCTGCCAGTCTGTCGTGCTGTCGCTCGAGTAAGCCTTAAGGTGGCAGAAGGATAGGCTAGTAAACAAAGGAAACGTGGGAGATTTATTGAGAGGGCTAAGACGATGAGCTGAAGGCAAGACAAACCAAAAAAGATGAGTGGGTCAAAAGGGCATGAGAGTGGATCGATTATTGTTCGTGGTAATTTGACCCATGGTTGAAGGAATTAATATTTCAACGCGATTTTTTATCAATGTCTCTTATAGAATTCTCTGAATCAGATAATTCTCAGACATGATATCTAGGATTTATAAGCACAGTAAGGGATGGTATCGGGTCGAAACAACATTTTATCTCGATATCAATCTACTATTTGGCAGACACCATACAATTACCATAGCTCATCCACTTTTTTCGGTCGGTTCGAGAACCCGGTTCAGCTTCTTCAAAGCAGAAGCAAAAAAGGCAATTTTAGTAAAACTCCTTCCGCTGCACGCTGACTCGGCAAACTACTTCAAACGATCAGCCGGGCTCCATAAAGCATTCACGAACCCGATCGCACCATTCACGGGCGGAATGATTTTTATGCAGCTCACATAGATTTCCGGCTTCCCGGCTCTTTTTTGCAGGGCGCTTCCCATTCTCGGCGCTTATGCTCATCTTCTTAAGACCCTCATTCGAAGCCGGCAAATTCAATCAACCATTAAAACGAATCGCTTTTAAATCCCTTCCCGCCAGCTTCATGCTCCAAACGATCCTTTACCAGGCCGGGCGGGCATCCCTCCTGTCGCTTGCGCTTGCTCCACCTTTCTTATTTCTCTATTCCACCAGCGACGAACCGAAAGGTAATCGCTGCACCGGTCAATCCATTCAATTCACCGGTAAAGGATTTACCTTTCTTTTTTTTTTGTTCGTCTTCCAATTTCTTGATTTTCTTCTTCCCCCAGCCCGAAAGAAAGCCTGGGGAGCTGCTGTAACGGGAAATTAGGGTGTATATTTATATATTTTTGGCCACACATCCATCCAGCAAGAACCGGCTCAAGCAGCTCAGAACTTCTTTCTTTTCTTTGCCATTTCAATGCCAAGGACTCAGTGAAAAGCATCCGCAGCATGAACGAGCGTTTCTGCCGATTTTAAATGACGATCGGCTCTCTTTTTTCACCTTTCTTTCTAAAGGTCCACATTGAGTTTCCCAGTTCAGTTTCAGGTCACCTTATTTCAAACCAACTCCATCAATGTGGGGGAAATGGAAAAACACATTGGACCAACGAAAACGCGACCCGTAGGTCTCTGCCACGATCAACCCTATTACCATTCCGGTGGGAACGCGAGCCGGAGCGAAATAAAACGAGAATTCCGACATTAAAATTACAAATTGAAAACACCTGAAGAATCCGTAAGCGCTCCGGAGTAGTTGCCCCACCCCGAGGAAAAAGAAATAAACAACGTGAGACCCTAAGACGACGTAGCTCCCTGGCTGGTAAGCCTGATGGCGCTTTTCCCCTCTAACGCTTCCTGTTTTTCCCTGCCATGCTCGACATCCAGCTCGATGGCGTTTCTCATCCATGCAGCCATCCATCCACTCGAGGGAGGGTTTTTTTTTTTACTAAATGGAGCATTTTCGTTCAGCAAGGTGTCGGTGTATGTTTCCTGCAATTTTCCTATCCAACACCCCCTCGCTCCCCTACAGGTCCCTTCATCCCGCACGGTGCACCATGTGCGAGAAGGAGGCTTCCTTTTGCATCGAAAAAAAAACCTTTAACGCTGGCTGCAGTGCACGGCTGCAAGATGGAAACTGAAAAGTGACTAACTTCCAGCAACGTGCCCGTTTATCAGGCTGCCAGGGGGAAAGGGAAGCGTGAGGGGCGGAGATCGGGCAAGTGGTAGGGCACGATACTTGTAATCGTTTTGCATATAAATACCTGGGAGCCGTTTTTTAGCCTTTCCTGCCCCGCAGCAGCAGATTGCAGAAGCGTACGTTCTTCTTACTGCCCTGGGGGAAACACGATTGAAGTATGCAGTTTTATTTTCATTTTCTGCTCCTTTATGTTTAATTGTTTCTCTCATTGATGAACGAAATCGAAGTGTTTTTTCCTTCGGTCGCTTTAAAGGCAGGTGAAAACTACAGTTTCTATCCTTTTGATTTGCATTTAATTTTACTCTCAAATTCATTCAAACATTTAAAATACATCAAACATTGATATTCGGAATAAAATGACGAATTCAAAATAGATTTGATAGTTCTTCCTACAACCTTGTTTTTAAATTAAATTTTAAAATAAACAAAAGTATTCTACAAACAAAATCACGCGAAAAATTCAAAGCCAAGATAACAGACATTTGAAAATGATGTAAAAATTGACGAATGACCAGGAAAAACACGTCAAATTTTGATAAGATTTGCACAACCTTTTCGCTCTGCTGCCTTTCTATTCGAAAGAATCTTAAGAAGGGTCGCGTATCTTAACTGTAACAACTTCCTTCTTTGCGCAGTGTAATTCCTGTATTGCCCCCAACAAATAAAACTGGGAGAAAACATTTTTCTTGTAAACTTCACTCGTCGCAAGCAAAAACATTCGTCACATCCTAGGCACACTCCAGGGAAATTCAATTGAATCCTATACACGAAGGCGCACGAAGCGAATGCGGGAAGTGAGGAGAAAATACTTGAAAGATGGAAAACTTCGGTACAATTGAATATGATGATCACCGTGGATGGAAAACGGATACGAGAAGTTGCAAGGCATCATCTCAATCCTAACACCAACAAAAAACCAAAAAAACAACCCCACGAACAATGCTACAAAACCCACGGACTGGCAAGTAAGATCCGGTACCGAGCCGGGGACTGCCTCGTTCACTTTCGTTTCGGACCGAACTTGCTAATAAGCTTCAAATTCCCCAATTTGTGTCGGTCACGTTTTCGTAACGCACACAGCCGGGGAAAACCGATGGAGTCGGAAGTTGGCGACGGTGGATTGGAGGGAGCTACAAAGCAATTCGCTGATTTACAGTGTATGAAAAAATGTGTGGATGCTATGGAGGAATAAAAAACAACAACATTTCAAACCCAGAATAAAGGAAAGCATTCGACTTGGCACGTCTTGGCGGAACGGAAGGCCATCCGTTCGACGGAAACACGGGTGCCTTTTATTTCCCTAGGAATTCTACGCAAAAGAGTGGTACAAAAAAAAACACACACACACACACACGCTGTCAAGTAAATGAGGGTGTGGAAGCTCGAAAGGATTTCGATAGATTTTGAAATAATGCCAGTGAGCGGCAAAGCATCAAATCAACCATCCAAATCATGTACACATTCGCGCACGGCGGCGGTTGTCGTATGTGGAGGCGAATGGGGAGTTTTGGGGGTCTGTCCCTCCGGGGCATGTACCAACGATGACGATGCTGGCGATGATCACCGAGACGAACAGGACGATGATGCTGAAGGTGCCGAAGAAGCGTCAAGCATGCTAATGGAACGTTACGAAAACGGCAGGATTGTGCGCCGGTTCGACGTTTTCCGGTGCCTGCCTTTTCTGACGCGCGTGCGAGACGCCGAAGCAGAAGCCCGACCATTTGACCCGGTCGGCCTCCGCATTGTCGCTGGAGAAAAATTGAATATTTTGTGATCAAAATTTCAATTTCCACTCCATCTGCCGGTTGGTTTTTCGATCCGAACCAGAAATCCGATAAACCATAGGGCAGTTGTAGGACCTGGATAGTCTTATTTTTGAATGCAAGCATCTTTTATCCTTAAATAAATTAGTTTGGTTTCTAAATCTTTTAGTTCGAATATAACTTGTTGTAAGTCTTTCATAAAACTTGAATGATGTACTTCAATTTAAAAGGAACATCAGTTTATTTGAAATCCGAGAGATGAGATCCGGAAAAGCCGAGCGCCTACGCCGGCTAGAACAAGACCCACGATGGCGTGGGATCGTATCCAGATCAGACCTCCCCTGGTACGTATGATTGACAATCCATGTACGTTAAGGGGAGAAAAAGACTTGTAAGCTCTAAAATGGATAGGCTCTTAACTAAGCCAAGAAGAATTTGGAATAGCACATCATTAAATTTTATTTCAAGCCATTGCTCGAGCAGTTTTTTTATAAATTTCGCAGACCCATCCCACTGTGCGCTGGAGAAAATTTGCTTCCGAAAGTATTGGATCACACATACCACCAAAACACTAACACATGTGCAAGGCCTCGTACAAATGTCCCTGGAGACCCGCGTGAAGCGGAACACGCGAATCTCGGGGAATCCTTCGGTTCATCTCATATAGTGTGTTATAAGTGTATAAAGAGTATTCACTGTTGCTTCCAGCGTCTTCCAACAAAGGCGTCGACAAAGGCTTCGATTTTCGATCGCTGTACTATAGTGTTGGAGGCCCTCGGGGAAGCAATAAGCTCGCCCCACCGTCGATTCGCTGTCGATGCATCGAAATTTCCTCCGTTTCTTAGGCCTCGGGCGGACGAGAATCGACTATTCTTTCGCCGGTCGCCTCATACCGAAACTCTTTCAGGTCGCGATGCATCTAGCAGCTCCGGTAGCATCACGGAATGCATCGGATTGTGAATATCGATGCACAGCCTGGCGCAGGTGTGATGCTGAATGGAAAACAGGACGAAAAAGGGCTACCTCAAACATGATTTTTTTTTTCTTTATCAACTCGTTTTTACCTGCACCTCGTCAATCGAAGCGGTGATTTTGTTTGCCAAGTCAATTTTGGCACGCTAGGTTGAAAAATCAATTTTCCACAAACCGTATCATGAGTCGATTACGTACAGAGGTTGGCATCAAACGGTATGTTTCAGGATCCTGCCCTAACAGGCTCGGCTGGCAATAAACACGTCCACCGCGAATGCAATGCAAACCGTTCGGAAAACTACCCAACCGTAATTGCATTAAAAATCCTTTAGTTTTCCTTTTAGTCTCGCTCGGTCCAGGCATCGTTGTGCGCATATGAGAGATATACATTTTCACTTCCTGTCCACATTTTATTCCTTTTTGTATTGAAAGTCAGAAAGATGCTAATGCATACAAAACTATGTCTTTTTGGTAAAAGAACATCCAATTGAGCAAAAAAAAAAACCACTATTTACATTTCCTTTGCAACCGATTGGATGAGATGAATATGATGATAAAATTGGCCAGATGTTTTATTTACACATTTTCCGACGTGTCACATTGCCCCGAACAAACGCCAATGAAAATTTGACATGAGATGGCAATTTTATGATATTATGCAGCTGGCACGAGTCAATTGAATATGTTTTTTCGAAATCCTTCCGTGTTTTTTTGTACCTCCCCATGCCGTCGCTTCCGATCGCTCGGTATCTCTTTTCTGTAAATATTCATACGGTTCCTCGTGAGAAGGCCAACATTACCGCCCGAGGCGCACCGGAAGATGTGGTTATGTATGTGATGTTTTAATATTTCTTTAACTTTTCATTTTCTGCATTCGAACCTTCCCTAGGTCCTTCTGCCTACATCTTTCCATTACACTTTCGCTCGACGATGAAGACGTTCGCCAGCAGCTGCTTGCTTTCTGATAGCTTCGTTTCTGTAGTTTCTTTTTTTTTCTTCTTCAGGAGCTGCATTCTACGGAACGTTCCCTCCTTGTACGGTATGAGCGAAGACTAAATATTTGCACTAGCACTTTCGCGACGGAACACGGAAAATAGATTTGCGGCTTTTGCGGAGCGCAACGGGCCAATTCTGGGATTTACGGTTGACGATCGCTTTCCTTGCTTTTCCCGCCGATGCACAGCTGAGTCGGCTGTAAAGAGCCTTGGGGGGGAAGAACATAGACAGCTGTACGGCAATACCGAACCCATCCTGGTGCATAGTTGTGCTGCCGAGTAATAGAAAAACCGCACGAGTCGTAGCTTAAAATTTCACTGACCGGAAAACGCTCAATGTTATCGTTTGTCGACTCATATTTTCCATTAGCCTGACGTTTTTACGCCTTATGAGACACGCACAAGCGTGCTACGAACCCGGGGGAATATTGTAAATACTAGGAAAAAGGACGTAAGGACTTCCTTCAACCATTCACAATTGGGAATCACTAAACAAAATTGGAGATCATTCATTTTGCAATGTCAAATATGAAAAATTCAGGGTGACTCTAAGTGCTTAAATTTGAAGAAGGATATTGAAATTCATTCGTGCTTTCAAATGGTATCAATTTGTTTGCTCGAAACGATGAGATTTTGCATTCACCTTCATCAATCCATCCAAATGAAATGCTCCTTCCTAAGCTTGGGCGAAGATGATAGCCAACCGTCCTATTGTGGCTTTGTTTTATTAGTTGTTACAGTTGCCTTTATGCAAAGCAGTTACAAATCCACCTGCTGAGTAAGCTCAACAATCTACTGAAAACTTTAAGCTCCCACGATAAATCTCCAATGCTTCCAGTGAGTACGACAATGAAAAAGTTGAGCAAAACTAAATAGAACCATCACTTTATCGACACAATCTCCGATAACATCCCGTTGAACATTACGTCCATCGTCAAACGATCCCTTCGACAGCTTCTTCTTCCGTTCCGCAAACCCTTCTTCGACTCAACGAGCCGGTCGTAATGAGGAGACGACTTTAATTGGTACCGCAACGAGACACGAGTTGACACTTCCAAATTGGCCCGATACCTGTCGACCAGCTGCGAACCATCGATGCTGTCCCTTCCCGAAGCGTGTCTTTCATCGGCGCCGTCTCTGGATAGGGTCAAAAGTTTATTTCCACTCCACCGACTGGCTGGTGCAGGCGCGCTGCGGTTCCTCCGACGAAATGAATCATTGAGCGTGTCAACGTTGAAACCAGGCGTCCGTTTTCCGGTCCTGGGAAAAGCCAGCCGTGTTGGCTACCGGGGAAAACCCCGGCCGGGCGTCTAGGTTTCCGGGGAGGGGTACGCCTGCCGAATCGGATGGAAAGTTTCAGGCAAACGTTAAGTGACAGTTTGAAGAAGGGAGAAATATTAGCCCCGTGATGATTTAACGCCACCGGTTAACCAACTTTTGCCCGATACAACCCGCCCGTGTCACCCGCGGGCAAACCCCGTATCAGCAACAAAGGCACCGGTGTTCGGAAAACTTTGTCCCCGAAAACTTTGGCACACCCAGAGCATGAGCGGAAAGGCGCGACGTTCTCGGTAAGATGCCTCCGTGGCCAACCTATTTTCAACCCTTGTAGACCGGGTTTGAGACGACACGCAGAAGGTACTATGTGTGCGACCCCGGATAAGAAGCTCCCATCCGGTCGAAGTTGACCTATTATTATTGGCTTTGCCGAGGTTTCTTGCGGTGCCGGGATTTCTTTTCCACGTTGTTTTTTTTTCCACTCCCCACCGGCCATCCTTTCGTATTCTCTTCCATCCACTCTCAACGGGAAGAAAAGAAAAATAGAACACCAGATTTCCATTTTCATTCCCATTCTAACCCTGGCAGCCGCTTTATTGCGCTTCAACGCCAAACTTAATTGAAATGAGATGATTAACACCTCCAGAAAAGGGACAACTTCCGTTCCGTTGCCCAGTCGGTCGGTCTACGGACGAGAGATTAAGGCATTTGGTCTTTAAAAAAAGAAGAAGTAAATTCAACCAAGATCGTCCATCTTCGCAGACGTTTGCGAAAGTGTTTCTGATCCCACGAAACTACCTAAGCATAAGCCTGATTGTCGAATTGTCTAAAAAGGCTAAATGGTGTATCAAATTCTCAAAAGGCGAGGAAAACTTTCTTCAAACAAGCTTTAAAGGCAAAAGTTGTGTACAGTTGAATGCTAGATTTTAAATGGAAAAATGAAATCAAACTACAGAACGCTAAACTTATCGTAGTAGTGTAATAAAGTTAGTCAAAACATACCAGTATTATGTTTTTTTCCCCATATTAACTTTAGACTTCCACTGACAACACAAATCAAATGCAACAAAGTTATTCTGCTACGAGAACTGCAGCCCGGCATGGAGGAAGGAGCACATTCGCCTGTGAACACAAACGTTTACAGCGACAAGCACCAACAACTCCGGCCGGCCGGAAAACAAGCGCAAGTCGGTGCCCGGGCAGGACTCGTAAAACGTTAGTGTACCACCGGTTCATAATGGTCCATGATGCACTGCTCATGTGGGAAATGAAATAAGATAATATCCTGACAGCAAATTAGGTTGATTTCGGTCGCCGTTGCCCACGCTCGGCGCCGGTGCCCGAGAGTGCCATATCCAATATGGTTCACCTGTTGGCAAGTTGGCCAGGGAGCAGCTAGGGAAGCGGGGGAAGCGTGGACCGTTGGATAAACGGAACGTTGGAGTCAACTTTTCGAGGAAATGTCGAGAATTGCTAGCTAGCATCGTTACAGGGTGCCCCCGGAGAGGACCCCGGGAACGGCTCAAGTGTTTCTCCCAAGGAACGCATTACGCCCCCACCTACCGTCCGTCGTGGCTCCAAGTGGCTCCGTCTCGCCGACTGTAGCCCCGATCCCAGCTGGGAGAGATTCAGCGTGTCGTGTCTCCTGACGGGGCGGGAAAGTTCTATTTTTACTTTTCAATTTTTCCTCCACTTGGTGCAAGCCTGATGGAACCCGCTCGAAGCAGGGAGTAACTTTGCGTGGAAGAATATTTTATCCCCACGATAAGGTAGGTGCTCGTCGCTAGTGGACTATTTATCTACCGGTAGCCACCACTAACTAATGATCTTCCTGTGCCGGTTGCTTCCGGAAGGCGTCCCTGCCTTTGCGGCGCTCTCAGCCACAAAAATAACGTACCGCAACTAGGTTCCCTGCCAGGCTAGAATGCTTCCCACACCTGGGTTATCTATGCAGATGCCCATCGCCCATGCTCCCGCGAACTGCAACCCAAGGCCCAACGTTGGCCACCTTTGGGGGATCGCGTTGGTGCGAAATTAAACTCAACTCCGCGCACCATCTACGGCACAACGGGGAAAGCACAACAATCATTTGGGTTCCTGTCGCAGGTGCTTCGATGTCCGACATTAGCTGGGGACCGGAAGGGACGCGGATGGCCCGCGAGTGATTAATATTTATAGGCGGAAAGTGAACCGCTTTTAATTGGTTTCGCCGCGTGATTCAGCGCGTTCTGGCATCGGCAGGTGTTTAACATTGAGGAAAATTACATCCACCCCGCAGCTGGGTTAAGTTCTCCCATGTTGAATACAACCAAATATGTTGAGTATTGTAAAAAACAACTGTGTTCTTTTGAGCTACTTCAATCCGTAACCAGAGTTTCTCAAAGTACCTTAGTAGAACAACTCGGTTATACTATTTTTAAGGGAGAATTTTTACTCGCAAGTTCTAAAAAAATATGGTTCCAATAAAAGCAGCATTTAGAAGTTCGAAGTCAGGGGACTGGCGTCGTGGGACTGAATCCAGAACAGACCTCCTGGTATGAAGGATTTACTAATCACGTCCGTCAAATGGAAAAAAAGTCTCGTTAGTTGTAAATGGGTGGGTGAAAGACTTGACCAAAATGACGATCTTTGCGAAAGAAGAATCAGAAGAAGGAGAAGTAGTGTCCCCCACCAACACTGTTATCCACTGCCACGAACATTTCTTTAAAAGAAAACAACTTTGTTACTCCCGTTACCTTTAGTTCCGCCCTCATGTTTGGCAGGATGGATCCCAGACTATACAAGTATTTCAAGTTAGAGATGCACTTTAGAACTACTTGCAACCACTCTGCCACCTGATGCGCGGTTGTGCATTTTGAGAGATTGTACACCAACCCAAGCCATACAACGCAAGAACAAAACCGGGTGCACCCAACTCTCTAAGCCAACAAACCTAGGAAAGGCGACCGACGGGTAAACCCGAAGTATTATTGGCGCGAACTATCCTACCATTATCAAGACCTCAGTAAGTGCATGGAGCTACTGCAAGTACACCAAATGCCGTCACCTAATCGCCGTAAACAAGTGCCGGTGACGCAGGTGTTACTTTTTGTCAAGTTCACTGCAAATTGAGATATCGCTAGTTCCTCCTGCAGCAGCGCTTGCAAGTTTCGTGAGCCTCCGGAGGACTAACAATTTCGCTCGGGAAAGTTGGTCTCGCACGCCCACACACCCAGGGATGCAGGAAACCCGGACCCTACATACAACCGTCGTTTTGGAGCCAACTTTCATGCCAGTTCCCTACGAGTTCCTCGAATTCACCGGCACATTGTCAGCGAAAGTAAGTTTCGCGTTGTAACTGCTTTGATATTTTCTCCGGAAAGTTGGAGTATTTCTTTCCGGCGGCCTACGTGCGACTCCTGCGACGGCCGTGTATTATTTATCCTCCCCTCGGGGGCACACTCTCCCGCACCCTGGAAGGTGTACCCTCCGGTCGGGTTTCCCTTTGATCCATCGAGCGGTTCCAAATCCTATTAGGCCGCACCGCAACTTGGTGGCGAATCTAATTTATAAAAGAACACAAAGGCAGCTTCCGGTGGTGCTTTCGTCGCTCGGTTGAAATCGAAAGTGTGTTAACGCAAACAGGAGCCGCATCGAGGAGGCAACCGAGCGGAGCGGCCGCAATTTCGGGCGGATCCTGCGGTTTTGTGTTTGCACCCGTACGTAGCGTCTCGTAGCCATCATTACTGCGCCACCGGGCGACGGAGGGAAAAGTCAACTCGTTTGGTTAATTGCGTCGGACGTAGACCGAATCGCGCTGGAGTGGCGCTCGGCTTCTGGAGCCTCCCCGGATGGCCGGAGGGCCTTCCGAAGCCAAGCGCTCTTGTGTGTAACGTTTGCTTACGACACAAAATTTCCACCCAGACTCGCTAAACAATTAGAAGAGTTATGATCCGCCGGGTGGCAAACAGAGCGAACCGCGGTGATTGTTTGCCGGAAACAGTGTTGACGCACGCACGCACGCACACAATCGCCCGCAGGAAACGGATGGGACTTGGTGCGTTGGAGTAGAACATAAAAGAAATACTGCGGAAATTGTTAATGCTGGTTTTTAAACAGAGTTTTTTTTTCGGGGCGCACCCTCTTTCTCATCAGGATCTTTGGGTGTGCAAGCTTGTCGCTTGATTTCAGAAATCTGTCAACGTAAAATAATAAAACAGCACAGGGATGTACATATAGTTACGAATACTACACTCCAGAAGTCTAGTGGGTAGTATATCCAGACACTCTGTTGACAGGCTGACAGTACACTGTTTCGGTAATATTGTACTTACGAAGTAAAAGGAACGACGGATCTAGCAGAACTAGAGTTGGTCCTTCTTTGTTGGTACTTCGAGCTGTCATACATTGTTCTTATAAAGTGTGACGTATACATAAATAATCTAATTTCTCATCAACTACATTCTACGCACCAACTGATTGCCTTCATCAACAGAACTTGATAGAAGTAAACGTTTTAATCAGATTCGACATAATAACACCGCTGCCATTTGCATGAGTCTATCAGTATGAAATGCACTTCCATTGAATGCTACACAAAGTTTCTGTGATGTAATCTTAGCTAATCTACTGATGAATTATAGTCATAAATTATGCCAATTAGTGCACGCGACGATCGATGCGCATCTCTACTCCAACTCGCCGGTCGATTGCAATCGACCCAACGGGAGCGTAAGGTCGCGGGATGTTTTGTAATCCGTAGCTAATTTTCAATTCATTATCGCCGTGTACCATCGGTGTAATGAGTATCAATTATTCAAATGAAGTGCTACCTCGATGCTGGCCACCAGTCACGTGAACATTCTCCTGCGTTTAGTACCAACGTCATTTTTCGTATGAAATTCATCTTGACGAAAGCGAACCAGATAAGTACGCCACAACAATTGGCATTTTCTTGCACTATTGCCTGCACACTTATGCCTGCAGTTCCTTAATCTTACCGTCCTTACCCCGCGATCCCTCGTGAATCATCACCCTTGGACGAGATGCTGTTACCATTTGGTTATACTTTTAGGCAATGCCCAGAGAAACCTATATGTGCAAGGGAGTCGATTAAAAATGGATGCCGTTTGCCTTAATAACCGCTAAGCAGACTTTATTAAAGCACACACGAGCAGGCAGCGCTTTTCTCACCTTTCTGCACCATCGTGTACTGCATTTTACACCGCTGCTTGTGGTATTTTTCTCGAAACATTCGCTCGCTCTTGCTTCCTATCCTCCCAGCCAGAAGCCTTGCGATCCATTACACCACGGTTCACCTGTGCTTGGAGTCCATTCGTCGTCCTTGATGCTGCGACGGCCAGTGTTTGGTACGGGGGAAACTTTTGCTGCTGCACCACCGGGGGACAACATTCGCCGCAGTGGCCTGCAATTTGGAAGCGGAGTAAGTGCGCTTAAGCATACATTATGCATAATGCAACTCGCTCATTTCAGGTGAAGGAGACGTTGTTCCGCTCCGATTGCTCGCGACTCTGCCGGGGTTTTCATTCGGCTTTGGGTTGTTTTTTTTCTTCTTCCGTTTTCCCCAAACGGCAACAACAAAACCCCAAACACTGCGCCAACTGCAGCACAACGTGCACCCAAGACTAAGGGGGACTCCTTAGGAGGCGGAGAATGACCTGAAGTGAAAATAAAACATGGTCCAAACGAGACCAACGTTAATGCAGTGCCATTCATCGAACGAATTCGTGGGGTTTGGTTTGGTCTGCCCACAAGCTGCTCCTAATTGTGCACCACAAATCAGCCAGCTAGCGCTTGGCAATCATTTCTATAAATTCTCGAATAACGCTCGACGATAAATAACTCACCCGAGCGCGCGGGCTCGCGGTTATTACGAAACGATAGACTACAAAGATAATTAATCAAACGTTAATCGAAGAGGCTCCATTGAAAGGTTTTCGATCCGCAGCGTTCTGCTGAACTGGCTGGGTTTGGCCTTGGGGGTTACAGTGAAGCTTAACTTTGCCGCCGAGTATGAAGAAGATAAAACACGCGCCCGAGTAAAACTAATTCTGAACCCCGGGCGAAATAAATCAATTACCACTGAAATCGACTGCCAAATAAATCTCGAACCGGGGGGGTTCCCCATGCCATATTTATCTGACCCGCTTTCCCCCGGGCTGGAAGGCTATGAAATGGAAGCAGGCAGGTTCACATTTTTGTTGGGAAAAGGGAGCAAAAGCTCACGCCCCAAACCAAAAATTTACGTTCCACGCTAACCCGTTAAACAATTCTCACTTCATCTGGCACCGTGTCGTGTCGATCGTGTGGAGACGGAGTTTGAGTGTGGAAAAATATGGAATATCGCCCCACCGCCGCAAATCTCCTGCCCTCAACGCTGTGTGAACTCCGCCAAAAAACAACATCAAACAGTTCACAGTTCACGCAAAAGCGAAATGAACAGCTCGAGCTGGCCGGGAAAATGCTTCAAACTTCTTCTTTCCATCACCCCACTCGTTGCCTGAACAAACCAAATTGCTGTCGGTTTGCTTTGCCGAAAGGAAGCCCTCGAAGTGCTCGGTGCAACTGTAATGCTTACCGCCGCGAATCCGGTGCTGGGGATTCCGAGAGTTTGCGGCAGGATTTGGCTTCACTGAAGCTCTACTTTGAAAAAACAAGCCTCCCACACACACACACATACACATTAGACAAGTTTTTATCTGATTCGCTAGAACATTTGCCGAACCAAGAACCATTAACCTTTGGAGGAATTGACTTCGATTTTTTAGAGGTTCCACCCTGTCCCCCGAGAGAGGAGAATCAGTGAACTATTGCATTATGAGCTTTCTCAATATTTATAAAAATAAGTTAAAACTTAAACTTTCAAAATATTGAGACAGTAGACTGGAACATTTTATTAAATAGTAAAAAAATATAGGCGACATCACAATTTTTTTCTATATTGCACCTTTATCTTGTTAATTTATCCAATAAAAATCGAATCACATCATTGCCATTGATACAAGTTCTACCAAGTGCTAAAATAGGTGATAAATTAGACGAGCTATGAATTGTACATCAATAAATCACATTTAAAACCTCGTTCTGGGCGTTCAAGGGTTAATGGGTACCAAAATGGTATCTACCGTGTGGATGGAGAACGCCGCACAGTACCTCTGATGAATGGGTATGTGTGTTGATTTACCAAATTGAATTACCTTTAAATTCCAAAGGCCGCGTTAATCCTATCAATCAATCGCCAATCCACGCCCCCCCTCCTCCACGTTCCCCCGTGACGCCTTTTGCAGTCACTCTGGGGACGATTCCGGGGAAAACGAAAACAGCGCAATCACGCAATGGGCTTCGAATGGGGAAATCGCAAAGGATTGCACAATGCGGGAAGTGTACCCGTGTGCCACGCAGACGGTGGTAGGAAAATCCCCGGCTCCCATATACACTCTCATCGAATGGATAGAAGAAAAAAAAACACACACACACACACATTAAGACTACCAGCGAATAACTCCCGTTGCGCCCTCTCGTAGAAACTTTTCCAATAAAATAACGTTCGGGCAAATTGAAATGTTTTCGAACGCGTCATTTTACGGATCGGCACTGGCGCCACATACGACCGAACCGATGGATTCTGATGTCGAGTTCGAGCGCCAACCTCACCCTGCCCAGGGGTGGAGTGGTTTTTTTTTTTGGGTGTTTTCGGTCGATCCGCGAGCCGAAAAGCGCCCACGGTTGGGAATGGTGGAAAATCCGTCACTTCGAAAAACATTACCTCAGTCGGTAGACACGCCTCGCTTGCCTTCACAACCCGACCCCATTCAGCTACGTCAACTGCGCTGTGAACGATGCTGATGAATTTTGCAACCGTCAACCGGCTAATGTGTTGCGAAAATTTACTTCTGTCCAACGGACGGGAAGGCAAAAAAAAATTGAACATAAACTCGTCCACCAATGGATGGAAAACCGAAGGGAGGAAAAAGACGGCGAACGCAATGTGCATCCGGAGGTTTGTAATCAGCTTTAAACGACAAGCGATTTGCAGGAACAAGGAACGCCAGAAAGGTGGTGGTAACATAAACAACGAGAACTTTTGGGACAGCAGCGCAGACGGCTTTTCTTTCATCAATCAGCCATTAGTGGAGCGCAATGAGACACACAAAAAAGTCGGGAAAAGCTTAAAGAGAAACCACGAGCACTCGTTGAGATGTATGGCAAAAGGATTAATAAAAAAAGGGCTACAGATGTTGGTTGGTTATAGTCAGTAGATTCAGATCTTTTTTACATCAAATCTTATTCCTTTAATTTAAATACCCGGTGTCCTATTAGCACATGTTTGCATACAAAATCAACTTTAGATTGTGGAAAGTAAACAAAATGGAGTAAGTAATGTTCTTAAAGCGCAACAGATACTCAATCCTTCCATTGCGTCACACTCCGAAAAGTTAAGTCATGCATTCTCTGCAATCCATGGTGAAGATTGATGAGCTTCTTGTTCCTAACCGCACACAACTTGTTTTTTTCCACACGACCACAAGTTTTCCTGCTGCACAACCCACAAAGAAATCAATATTCATTACTACCAAGTCTCCTTTTGACCTCCTCCGGGTCGGTCAACTGGTGGTTGTTGTCTTGGAGTACCAATTGGACCGGCTGCACTGACTCGAAACAAGCAAGAGTGCTGCGCCAGGCGTCAACGACGTCGCACACAATCCGAGAAGATAAGGTAGACCACTTTCGGCATTCGTGCAGATTTTTATCCAATTTCTCGTACAAAACAGTCATCCTCACGTCCTCGGCGGTATTGTTCGGTAACCAGGTTAAGGAAAGGCGCACATACGGGTACACAGCGCGGCTACGATTCTTCGCCGGCGAATCCCACTTCGCCACTTCAGTGACGACCGATTTCGTGACGATTCAATTTAACCTCTCAAAAGAGAATTAAATCCTAATTCGGCTGGAATGAAGTCGTCTGGCTGAACTTTCGATTTATCTCTATCTCCGGGGCGCTCGCGATCTTGATCCTGTTGCTTCCCAGCAGCTCGAGTGCGGTGGTTACGTTACCGTAGCAGAGGACATTTTTTCCCCACCCTTCCTCGGCACTCGGCAAAACTCCTTAACGCCAACAAAGACCGCTCGCACCCGGCTAAGCCGAGCGAGTAAACGGATTATTTTATTCACCGTTCGCGCTAGCAACACTGTCGGCGTGGCGACTGGCGTTCCTCGAACCAGGCAAGCAGCCAGTGCCGTGAAGCAGAAAATAAATATGGTAAAATTATATCCACCATGAAGCGAAGGAATTTCGGGTGCAACATCGCAGAAGTGGTTCCGGTGCTACCTTGCTGACAAATATCCGGGACCCGATAGAGCCCTCGCGTGGAGTGTGTTACACTGCGGAAGGCAACGCATCGTACTTCGTTGCATCGCTGGAAACGTGAGCGCAAACGAACCACGTGACCATATTTCGTTGGAAAGCCACGCTGGATATTACTTGTGAGAAAGTGCTTCCGATAACAGTCAGAAAAACATCTTTATCGAGTCGGCGAAACACTATGCACCTGCACGATTCCTGTACCTCTTAGAGCCGTAACACATTTGTAGGCAAAGTATGTGTGACTTGCTGTAGAGAAGAGACTGTCGTACTATTTGTTTGCTTCCTTTACGACGGATCGTCACTTACAGGGAAGTCAAATGCCCACTTTAATTTTTGTTAAGGAACAACTGTTGAATTTGTGTCTCCCACCTTAAACCTTAACCGAGGAGGGCCGAGTAATTGTAACGACACCTTCATGAAACCAACGCTGCGAGGGAACTATTCCAATTAGGAAAGTTTCCACCTCACAAATTCCCATTGTTTTCGCACCAAACTAACTCAGTCCTCTAAAAAACATAGATAACTAATTCCTCCTCGTTTAGAAATTAGACACAAAGTTCACATTTACAGCACTCCCAGAAATATGCCAAACACAAAAGAACAATCTGCACTGCGTGACATTTTCCATCACGCTTCGGTTTCAAATTGTAGATTCGGGCAGAAAATGAAAACTTTCAACCGCACGCACCAGACCATCTGTCAAGAGAGGCAACCAATGCTTGAAGTACTGGGAAAGTTTTACAGACTCCACAGGAAAGTTTGCTCCTGCCATGAACAAATGTAACAGTGCTGCATACCCTTCTTTTTTTAGTGTTCAACTGAAAATGATTTGTAGAAATCACAAATATTCCAACGGTGTTTTTTTTATTATAAATATTTTTGAATAAACTAGAAATGATAACAATTGTTGACCATTTAGGTCTGCCTGTCAAAGGTATCGTTGTTTCACCGAATCGCGGGACTACAATGGCGCAAAATGCATATAATTGAAAGCTGCGATCCAACACGGGACACCAAAAAAACCGATTTGTACAAAACCACGTCCGAGCAAACATCAACGGCATCAGAGATGGTAAGTGAATTGTTTTTCATCGTCCAAACACATCTCCCAGCACTGCGGCGACCCGTCACGAACACTCCTAGTGCCGCATAAGCTCATGGCGAGCACGAATGGCTGCCCTAATGTACAAATGCTGCAGTCCGCTGGAGCAAACATGTACTGTAATGAGTCAGCTTAAGGGAAGGACGCCCCTCCGGTATCCGATAAGGATAGCCTTCAGTGTGGGAGAATCACGTGGCGGTGTCTAGCTTGGCATTGCACCGAACTCCCCCGCCACACATACATACACACACACCCATCACCAAGCCAACGCTGGACTCCGCTGAAGAGGGAGTTTATAATTTGATAAAAAGTCAACGATAAATTAACGTCCGCTTCTGACGTAGCTGAAATGAATCTCAAACGATAGCTGCACCGGACTGACTGCCCGTTGGCGGGAGTTGTTCTAATCTTAGGAGCGGCCCTGCCCGGAGATTATTGTGAGGGAAGCCAAGGGCTGGGTCTCGTTTCCGAGCCGTCCATCGCATCTGTTGCAACACTTTCTCATTCGGTGCTGCGTTTTTTGGGTGGTTGAATGTTTGAAGTGAAATTAGTCGCTCATCGTGCTTGAAGCTGCGGTGAACTGCGGTGGAAGCCAAAACCTGGCCCTGGGACTGCATACGCCGGACAAGACCGTGCAGCACCGGATGCTGTTGTTGTTTGAAGAAAAATCCCCAGCACTTCATAAATACCCACCGGAATGGGACTGCGGAGCGCCAGTGTGCTGCGAAACCACCGACGCTAAAACATCGTAACTACCGAGACCCCGGCGGCAAACGCCAGCATTTGGCCATGGTCAACTCCACTCGAGCAGGGGTCTCCCGAGGAATGTACGAGAACCTCCAGGGGATTATCCTGCCAGGGGGAGCCAGTCGTTACGGACTCACTCCTTCAAACCCCCGGGGGAAGCTCCATCGATAACAATCAGTAGTGACTTTTGAATTATTTTACTGGCTTTATCCGCTTACGGAAGTAATAAGTCTCCACTTTAGACACACGCCGGCATCTTCCTTCCATTCGTGCTCTGGGGTTGTGCCAAGGTTTCGGAAATTCTGATGGGTTCATTCGTTTTGCCGAATGTTTGTGCTGGCGGTCAGGTGCTGCAAACTGTGGTCGATTTCTTCTTTTTTTTTCCTTCCAATTTCGGGTTTTGGCTGCACTGGACAAACCACCACGAAGCCGGTGCAGTAAATGTAGCAGTTGAGGGTTCGGGACGCATTTTGGGATGAAGAAAATGTTGATTAGGACGTGGAAACCGAGCGCAATTTATCAAGATTATGCGCAACGACCGGCAAGTCACCAATACCAACGCCTTTGTGGCAAAACGGCAGTGGAGGGAAGAAGCTGGCAGTTTAATTAAAAGGTCAGATACAAGCGACAAGTGTATGTGCTGTAGAGCTCACAGCTCAGCTTAAATTGCATGTGCAAAGCTCACAATATACATTCTCAACGAGCTAATCACATTACCATTGTTCTTCAAAGTCGACAAGCCCAAACTTCAGCCTTTTAATTTAGTAAATGATAAATTACCACTCATCTTACGTCGCTCTAAGAACTTTATTAGGTGATGCAAAGTTCATGTTTTTTCTTTTTACATCATCCACAGTATTCCCTTTTGTTCACGGCAAAATGTATTGACATTGATGAACCTTGCTGTTCCAACCTACTAGAATCCATCGCATAAATTGAATTTCTCTTGAGTGGAGAACTTATTTGTGATAAGATTCGAAGGCTTATCATAACAAGATTTCTTGGATTGGTTCTAATGTTGAAAGGTATGGTAATAGAATAAAAATGAAATGATTGCCTATTCTTCACTTTTCACTTCACTTTTGTTCGCAAATGTAACATGCAAACTTATCAAGCATGTTTGATTATTTATCCTATTTTTTTAACTGATCCTAAACTGTGATGCCACGAAAAACTTCATACTGTATCCAGCCAAGAAATTGGCTCACGTTCGTGTAGACGCCCGGTATACCTTCCCTGCCACACTTGGGCCAACCGAAGCTGGTGATGCCCACCAGAAACGTTGTACCCGCGTGTTCCTGCATCAGCGGACCGCCCGAGTCGCCGTGGCAAGTGTCCTGACCGTGAACCCCGCCGGCACAAATGTGGACCTCGCCTATGCCAGTACCGCTCGGTATGGGGAAAACCTTCTCGCAGCGGACGCTGTCGAACCAGTTCAGCTCGACTTTCATCAGGCGATGGTTCATTCCAGCTCCTAAAAGTAAATGGATGATAGATGAAGATATGAGTCCGTCTGAAAGGTTCCTGGTCCTCCTGGTACCTGGTGAAGTCGAACCCCAACCGGCCGCAATGTAATCGGTGATCAAGCCGTCGGGCTGTGGAAGTTTGACATCGTCGAGGGGCAAACAGATGGGCTTCACAACACCATCAAACTTGACATCAGTCACCAGCTCGATCAAGGCGATGTCGTTGATATGGACCGCATAGTTGACCTTGTAGCCCGGATGTATCGTATAGCGAGCGATTTCGTAGTCCATTCGGCAGATGGTCTCGTTGAAGCCTGGCAGCACCTTGCAATCTTTTCTGCCACGATAATTCATGTAGTTCCATTCGGCTACGCGCACAGAAACGCTGAAAAGATAACAACCGTATGTGGCTGTTAAGAACCTTTGCCACCGTGGAGCATTCTTTGGTCATGTTTTTAAACTGGACTGTTGAGCTCTGAATTCGATTCGATTCAAGCAAAACTTACAGCTTCCAGCCTTTCTTCTGCGCTGAGGCGAAACAGTGCGCAGCCGTCAGCACAAACCGGCCACCGATCAGGGAGCCGGCGCAATTGGCGTGTATCTTTTTGTTGCGCGCCTCAAAACGTAACAGCACCATCCAGGGAAACTCCACGATCGACGATTCTTCCCCTCCGATGATTCGCTCCGGGAAATGTACCGGACCGCAGAGGTCGTCATTCTTCAGCCGGGGACAGCACACGAGCGGTAGCCGACCTGGCCGGATGCCACACCGCAGCTTCCCCACATACTCCGTGTCATTCGTGTAGTGGGCCTGCCTCCGCAGGATTTCCCGCACGTATTCGCACTCGCGCACGGGAACACACCTTCCGGGGACTCCGCCGGGCGTGGTACACTCGTCGTTTTCGACTCCGGTTTCGCCGAATGCCACCGCCGCAAGTCCAGCTAGTAGCCAAGCATGACTCCACCCGCGGACCATTGTTGCGCTTTATCAGTTAACCGACTGTGTCTGAACGCTCTCCAAATTCACTGCGATCGGTCCACAGGCGGCGCACGTCAAAACCTCACTGACACAACCGATCCCTGAGCGAAGTTTGTGGAGTAGCTACTCGCAGAGCACTGTTATTGGTGGTGGTGACGCACCGTGGGTGTGGAATGCGTGAGGAGTTCTAGAAATAAAGTCACAGTCATGCACGTCACGCTGTTTTTATGCTGCTATCACGGCGTACAAAGCGGGGATTCCTAAGCTGGATGTAAGTGCCAGATTCCAGAGGAAGGAAAACATTGAGCGAAAGCAAAAGTGTGTGTGAATGAAGCAAAAACAACATTTGATTTGAAAGGTTTTAGGAACAGAGATGAGTGAGTATTATGTGAGGATAGAATGTGAAATATATTGCACAGTAAAATCGATTAAGAGTTTCATGCAGTGTTATTCAACTCATGCTCCTATGGGATAGTATTTCTTAGCTTTCAAGATAAGCTACCCACTGTAAATTAGGTAATATAAATATCAGTTAGCTTGAACAATACCGTAAACATTTTAGTAAAATACCTTTTTAAGAAACATTTCAACCTGATCAATACGCGTAATGTCTCAATGGAGGATTTCGAAAAATCTTTCCCTTCTGTATAGACAAAACACAAGTCTGTGAAGCAGCAGCTGTCGGCAAACGAGATATCTGGGATCGATGAAGCTGATGTTTCGGTATCATCAATTTCCAAGCCATGTTCCGAGAGCTTGTAGAACAAGAGTGACGCTCGATGGGTTTCGGCAGAAATTCCAAAAAATACACATTAATACGATGGAGGGAACCAAATTTGCTGCATTAAGAAAAGTTTTCGTTGGTCAATAACTAACGTAACACGTGTAATTTGCTCGAATAGATAGTGGATATGAAAACTCAAACAGCAACTCTCTTCTGCCTTGCTTCAACGTTATACCAATTTGCATACATCTGAGACCATGTTTTAATTAAAACTTAATTGTTGGCCAGAAACGAGAAGCGAAACAAAAAGTATGTCGGTTTGAAGGGGCGAAAAAATGCCAACCTTGCTCGCACATATTAAGCTCAAGTTTTCCTCCGATTCGTTCATCATCATCATCGTCGTTTCCGTCCAAACCATTTGCATGGAAAGGAAATTCCTTTTCTAAGCTTCAAAGTGCCTCGTGCATGTGCTTTTGGGAGAAGCAAGTGGTACATGCATTCTGCCGGACAGTGAAGCCGGTCTTCCAGGGGCTCCGATCGGCAACTTGTCAGCACGCTGGCACTAGTGGTACAAGTGGTTTGCGGTAAATTGAGGTCCCCTATTCGGCTTCCCTGTGCCCGGGCAGTGCGCCAGATTGATTCCTTCTCGAGGGCGTCCACCCACCCTTTGGGGAAGAAAGGAAACGTCGTCCTGCACAGGCGTTTGCTTACCGTTGCGTTTATCTCGTCGTAGAGCGACCCCTAAACGGCCAGCCTCATTCCAGCGTCCAATCATGTTTTAATTCAACTTTATCCCTTGTTAATTGGAACGGACCCAACGGTCATTTTTTTCCATCCATTTTTGAATCCTTTTTTGAACATTCTCTTTTTTTTTAGTAGTCCCTTTCTCTCGTTCATCAATAAGGATTAGCAGACGGTGAAGTGAACTCTTGCTCGTAGTGGGCTCGAACTAGCAACGGCGAGGAAAACCGGAGCAACGAATCGTCCACCTTTTGCGCTCCGATGATGAATTTATGGACATCACCATCATCACCAGCAAAAGGGGCGAACGAGAAACATTCAGCTTTTATAGAATAGGAGCACACAAAAAAAGAACCAGAAACATCTAATCTAAATCTCAACGGAGGAACAGTTTTCAGAAGGCCCTCTCTTGCATCATGACTACTTTTTGATCCATGCTTTGAGCATTAATCATCCTTAATAAAACCAGTGTTTATCGTCATTGCGAGCGACCGGAGCAAAATGTTTTGAGGTTATCGCAAAATACGAGCCATTCGAGGTTGAAAGATACGACCAGTTCCAGTTGGATTCTTTAACTTATTTCCTATATTATACCAAGCTCATGCGGTTTATAGCCAACTCTGTAAAATCTCTAACTTGTGCTTTGCAACAGTGGTGAAAGTTCAAATACGAATGATTTTATCAAACATTATAATCCCCCCTTGGAAGGGAACCTTTGTTATTTTGCTCACAAAAGGATATTTTCAAACAATGTTATCTAACAAGATATTCGAATGGACGGATAATTCAAAGAACACCAAAGAAATCATCAAAGCTATCTCGCAACATAACAACATGCCCATGTTTATTTCTTACTCCGTACCCACAAAATAGTGATAATGGTCCTTGCATCTCTTTTTTTGTTCTGCGGTTGAGGCTGTCTAGGCCTTGGTACCTGCGATAGTGAGGACTTATAGCCACTCGTTTCTCGTTTTGAATAACTTCCACGCAGCATACCTTCTGTGACTTGTGAATACGCACTATTCATAGTTACTGATAAAGAATGGCGGTGAGCGTGTTGTGCTTTGAAATGTTCACCTTCGGTCTACAGAATACGTAGCGGAAACAGCGGTCATGGCTAATAACAACTTACATCGCATGGTGACAGTCACCGTGAGTCATGTGTTCCCATTCTTGGGCTTTCCTAAACGATGACCGATGCGGATGAGTGATGTATTTGAGATAACAAACGAGCTTAATACAACTGCGGTAAAAGAAGCAGTTGTGCGATTCTTTTAAACGAAAACAAAGGAAGGGTCACTAAAAATGACTGCTTCAGCAGAGGTACAAGGTTGAGATTCGTAGTTACCGGGGATAATTCCGGCTTTCTAGCATAGCACAAGGTGGAAGTTGGGTTCATTACATTGCGTTTCCAACTTTCCTACACCTTAGCATCACGGACATCCTGACAGTTCACAGGGTCAATCCATTTTCGGTGTAAGTTGAGAAAAGCTAATAACGTTTGTCCCATTATCTCTGGCTCTTACTACAATACTCGCCGTCCATATAATGAACAAGACCTTGTTAGACCTTTTCTGTAGTTCCTTCTATAAAACGAAACATAATCATTTTTATCAAGGATCAGACAAACGTGCGTTAACAACCTTATTGACACCTCTTATTGTTCAGCTTTTCTTTTACTTCATGATTGAAACAGGTTTTTTTTTAGAGAACTCTCCTCTCTCTTTGATGTAAAGGCATGCGTTTTTGGTTCAAGTGCAAGAAAATTACTTAGCAATGAAAGCGAAGACAAGCAATCCTCCATGAAGAACGATGGTCACGAAATTGGAATAACTTTCTGCGATTCCTGCCCTTCAGCAGCACATTGTATTACCTTTCCCGTAAAACCGGGCAGCTATTGCAATATTTTCCGATTACGTGATTTGCTCGCGAAAAACGATTCCTCTCCTTTCCGAACACATTTTCCCAAGAAGAAGTACAAGTCGGTGTAATCAAAACATTCACCTCTGTTTAATGAATGGTATGAAATTTACCTTTTTCTATAAAGAAAAAAAAACGGGTTGCCGTTAGACCTCAGACGAGTCCTGGTTGTGCTTTTTTTTTTCTTCCTTTGCCTCGGGAGCATTTCGGTAAACCAACGAGAGAATCGAAACCTTGTGAAAACACGCTCTGCAACAGTAACACAGCGACGCACGCCAAGTAGAAAATTGCCTCATTTAAATGTGTCTACAGCTCGGATTTGAATAATTTATTTCGTGCGCCGCCAAGGACTTGAATAATTACAAAGCACGGCCGCACGTAATCAGTTCCCGCTCGGTTGCTCGCTTGCCTGCCTTTGTGGGAGAGACCGTTGCGGAAGGTCAGGGTGCCGGGTGGGGAACGGGTTTCGATATTACAAGTACTTCATCAGACGATGCGCATTTCCACTCGATGATTTTCCAGCAATCCGTCCTTCCTTTGCCGAGTCGTTGCTCTTTCCCTTTCGCTTTCCTGCTCCCTTTTCCAGTTTTTTTTTTCTGCTCCTTCAGTCTCCTTCAGTCTCGCAGCTATTCGAGGCGACAGAAATGCTTAATTTCATCACTTTTCCATCACTTTTCGTTCGTGTGCCACTCCAGTCGCGTCGCTGCTGCCATGAAGTGTGTCTTCCGACCCAGCCGTGGGGATTTTTCCATTCTTCCGCAGCAGCAGCAGCAGCAGCGAGGAGACAACCTACCCCCTCCCGGTGGTTTCCAATTCCGGTCCTTGTCCGTGCTCTATCTGATCAGCGTTTCGCAAGACGCACCCGTCGCTGGCCCCCTGATTCTTCCTGACCCCTTCCGGTTGGCAATTTTCGGTAGGGATTCACTCATCGCCGTTGTTGCTGCCCTTTTTACCATTTCCCTTTTGAATGCCATCCTGCCAAACGCATGGGGAGGGGTGAGGGAGAAATGGAGAGGCATAGTGATCGTAACGGAAATTCACATTATGAACGAATGAATTAACACGTTCACAATCGCAAGCTTGTTTCCTGTTTCACGTGGGTGGCGGGAGCTGAAGGGGGCGCAAACTCGGGTGCCAGAACTTTTACCCTCGTCTGAAATGGCATCAAATTGAAATGTCTGTCAGCGATGTACGAAACAGACTCATACTTTATCACAAAATGGACAAACAAAGACAAGCTAAGACGCGCACCAATCGAAATATATTTGAATGATTTCGCAATTCACCTTGATCTTTTTATGTTTATAGCAAAACAGAAATTCTTCCACGAAACACGCACCACTTTCTTGGAACATTCGATGAACTAATCGGAAGAAAGCACCAGAATGAAAGGTGAGCGGCGGAAATGAGCTAAAGACGAAGCAATTCAAAATTAAAAATTATGCATGTAATCCCAAAAAGGAAAAAAAGGGCTCGCATTTCCTTTGCGCAACGGGAAGACAACATCAAACGGGCGGGTGAATGGCCGGTTCAGCTAAGCGGTGCCGCGTAGATATAGACGTACTAATTATAACACGATTATGCTGCCATAAATCAGCGACGACCAGCGAGAAGCGAAATTGAGATAATGGGCGCAACACGCGGAGCGGCGAACCGAGGTTACGCAAAAGGAAACGCGTTTCGCAGCGAAGACGGAAGGAAAGCAGAGAAGTAAAAAAGTATGATGATAACCAACCAGCCAGTGTCCAGCTTCTGCTGCACGAACGGAAGCAAAAGGTCGATTGCTTAATAGGCAACCGGAAGCTGCCATTAAAAAAAAAGGGTTAACAATCAAGCTACGCTGCGGATAGGTTTTTGTTGCAGATGGTGGTGCTTTTTTTTTCTTCTTTAGTTTTTTAAGTCCTTCTCTCCTTCCTAATGCCACTCCCGATCCTTGAGATTCGCTTCGCTTGATTCTGTCTGCTACAAAAATGTTTTTCTCGCTCATCGGACGCCACTCTGCATCGAGTGGTGGGAAGTTCGGTGGTGCATCGTTAGCGGCGGGATGCGCCAGAGGGGTTGTGAGGAGCCGCAAGAAGTTAGCCCACGAACGACAGAAGAGGACAAATCGGCAGAAAACTAAACAAATGCAAGAAGGAGCGGGAAAAGAAGGAACCGCAAGGAGCCGCGAAGATCTGACCGGTAAAGTGGGAAACAATTGCAGATGCGCTTTTGCTTCCGCGCTGTGGTCCTGCGTTCAAAGTTTCTTTGCCGTTTCTTTTTTTTTTGCCTTTTTGTGTTTGGCCGTTTTGTTGCTGCTTGCTTGCTAGTTTCTGTTTTTTTTTTTTGCTTTCCCCACTCACCGACCGATTGAATAAATGATGATGCGACAAATGAAGAAAATGGCAAAAATTGCAGCAACTGACATCTTTCAGCGGTGCGGAAAGTTGGCGCCATGTTCGCCGAAGGCCCGGTGAACCGGGGGGAAATCAGCCGCTTGTGCGAGCGGAAATGCGCTAGAAGAGCTTCGATGGATTTTATCGACATCCGGCCATCGGGTGATTCGCCATCGAAAGTGAAAAAAGCGGCGGCCATCGATCGAAGAGTTGAGGTTAGGTTTGGACTTGCACTGCATTGATCGGCCAAATGAAACGGCGCCAAGTTTAAGGCCCAGTTTAGCCACACGACCGCCATTCTGACCGGGCTTGATGGATGCTTTTATTTCATTCACGTCACATTGAAACAGAAAAAAAACAGTTAGTACTTGTGAATTAGTTTGCTGGTGATGAAGATTAAATTGTTGCAAACATTGAAGCTGCTTGTAAGTGAGTTCAATCTCTCTCTTTTCCTGGCATAGCGACTGTCATTTGAATATACCATGGGGACGCGTAGGGTCTTGGTCTGGATTCGAACCCACGCCGCCGGGATTTGTGCCTCGACGCCTATTAGTTGCGTTTGAGCCGGCGTACCCGCTGGGCTATCCTGCACCTCTGAAATTATCTCCATAAAATAAGTTTAAGTAACACAAATTCATAAATCTTGGACTTCCAGACAAAGTTTAGTTTGCCTTACATGAAACGATAAGAAATTTGAGACATGCGATAAGAAAACAGGTGTATGCAAAATCAGCTTGGATTTTTTATTTTTTTATTTTTTATTTTTTTATTATAGTATCCAACTTCATCGTAGTCAGAACTGTGAACACAATTATCCACTTCAATGCCATGCCATGCACAGAAAGAAATATCAAAAATGAACCATTTTTTGTGTAGAATTGACTCCAATTTGCAAATCCCTAGAGAACCAGGCTCAACCGTACAGCGCGAAGGTATAGATTGAGGGGGGAAATATTATTTTACATCATTTTGTCCTTAGTGAGTGAAGGAAGAGCAAAAAATATCAACCCACACTGAATGCAACGCAAACCCACACACACTCCGATTCGTACCGGGCAGGACTATTTAGTGTGTCCTTTCCCCTCCCCAATCGTATCAAGCGAACTACGTACGTACGAAGTTAGAGGCACGACCGCTTACGCCAACTCACTTGTTCGGTTGTTGTTTTTCGGAAAACCTTTTCCCTGCTACCTGTCAGTGTGGCGTTGAAAAGTTAGAAAACCAAAAGGCTTGTCGCCTGTAATCCGTGCCGAGGAGGACGAAGAGGGTGGGTATTTCCCTACACGGACCACGCAAGGCGGAGTCTGTCCGCAGCGCTACGTCCACCCGGCACGAAATAAGTGACTGTCAGCCTTCGACCCGTGGGCGGAGGACAGAGAAAATTGGTCGGAAGTGTTTATGGAATACTAAACGGTCGGGACGAGTGTCCACCTTCCACCGCGTGCACGACCGGTTGGTGGAATCGGAAAAAGGAAAGCATGCCCTCGATGTGCAAGAAAGTAGGAAATATGAATTTTTCATCGCATCCATTCATTTCCATATTCCAACAAAATAAGCATTCGAAAGACCGTAACGAACACAAACCTGCCACTATCCGACGGATATTTTGGAGATTCGCTTTCCCCTTAGTTTTCCACCGTTGCTGCCTTAACTTTCACTCCGGCCTAGGATTGTCTAGAGCAGGGATGGCAAACTTGCGGTTTTGTAAAACGTTGTAAAAACATATGGATTGTTCAATGGTGGACCAAGTATGTTATTAAAATTCTATTTTTCTTGATGTTTAATAGACTTAATTAAATACCATGCAGATAACTCAAATATAAAACAAAATTCCAAAATTTCTTCCTACAATTTTCCTCTTCAACTTCTTCACACTTTTATGATAACAAGCCTCAACTATAGATACAAAGAGATGTTTATAAATGTTCGACAACACTTGCCGCTTCATCGACCGAGAACCCGGACAAGCTCCTATCGCTGGAGCCTGGGAGAAATGGTAAGGAAAACCACCAGGCTCCCCGTGCAGGTGTCTATCTTCATTTGTTCCTAGCATTTCCGAGAGCGTATATGGTGTTAGAGTCCGTGAATGTACTGCGGTCAGTTTAAACTGGCTTCACGAATGTTGGCCCCCAGTCCCAGCTAACTCGAGTCTCGCTAGAAGGTAAATGCGAAAGGAAGGTCGTACAACAAGCTTTCACCATTCAGAAAGGTAATTGACGGCATCAATAATTTATTCCATTCTGCCGTACACGCTTGGGCTGATCTCGAGATCGGTGGCAGTGTGGCGAATTCGGAATGAGTGCGCTTTATTGAGAGATCTCCAAAGCTCCCGAAACATCTTCCTCACAGCGAAGGTGTAGTCTAAGCTTTCGTTTAGACTTATGTGTACCTGAGAGATCTATTTTTCAATTTGAAGTAATTTCAATAAGGAAAAGTATGACCATGCACGTTTCCAAAGGGGTCCAGTTATAGATTTTACGAAAGATAAACATTGTGAATCAATTACGTTTCCTTATCAAACACGGACTAGGATCGTATCTTTTAGCTTGCTTGTTCGATTTGCCCTTTGAACTGTGTTCGCAGAAAGCCTTTTCACCATCGAATATCGATGATAGGTTAACCGAAGGTGGCAACAAAATCCCTCCGAGGCCACAACCAACGTGAAGCAGCTAATGCACAAGTCTGCAACACCACTCAGCCAGATCGGCTCAACTTTTCTGCCTTTCGTCACCTTCATCACCAATCGCCACCTCCTGTCTTGGGTGAAAAAGGGAGGAAAAACCCTTCCACCTCTTCCCCGGTAGGCCCCAGGTCGACAGTTTGGTCGCCGTTCCGCGTCCCAGGCAGCAGGAATCGATTTTCGAGAATCGGATGTCGATATCGAAAAGATATGGTTGAAGAGGCTTTCCGCTTTTGGGGGTTTCCGCTGCGAAAAACCTTCCCGGGGCTCTGTATGACATGGAAGAGAGGGGTAGAGGGGGAGGGGTATAGAGAAAATTGTTTCTCAAGCCGAGGCCCAACATAGAACCGAGGAAGAACTGTCAGGGCTTTCAACGCAACGCGGGCATGGTGTTTGATTCCAGCGGAGTGAAATTTGGTGTAAGTATCCGTTTTTTTTTCTTTATTGAACCCAAAAAAAATCCTAAAATAAAACGAATAAATCCCATGCTCGCACGATCCGACCCGCCTTCTTTCCGGGCTGATGTCTGTCAATCGCCATGAGAAAGGATGACATCAACGGAAAATTTGGAAATCCGGTGCCGGTGGCTTGAGAGAAACAATTTCCGCACCGCGCACACATACACGGATGTGTGTACGAATGTGTCGCTTCCTGGCAAAGACCAAAGACCAAGGATACTATGCAAATGCACACACACACAGCCAGGGCAGAACGTGCGATAACAAACGAACGATTCTACAATACCTTCGGCGATCCTTTTTATCTTTTCCTTCACTTGATTCAATCACCATTCCCATACATCACGCCATAATCCTATCGATCAAAGGAGTCACTTCCGATTATGTGCTTTCCGAAGAACGCACGCACACACACACACACAACCACGGCGACTCGGTTGCTCGGCGTAAGTCGTGGTCGCAAGATGCAGAGATAGTACTTCCTTAGGGGCCGAGCCCAAGGAGCGCAAGATGGAGTCGAAAAGAAACTCGTACTACTTGTGACCTGCACCGAGAAGCCGGATGGAAGCCAACTGTTGAACCTGCGGAGAAGATTTATCCGAGCTGATCCGGGATTGTACGAATATCGAATGATCCCGTGCTCTCGGAGCAGTTTGGAGGCAGGAGCCGCATCGATTGGGAATCAATTACAAACCGGGAAAACGAATGGTACCGACATTGCTTATCCACCAACTTTCGGACCCGGACTTTTGCGTCTTTTTGGCGGGGTGATTAACAGCCAGTCCAGAGTTGTCCATACCGGTGGAAGGGCGGGACGAATGGGTCAAGATCGATGAGCTTGATGATTTTATGAAGATTGATTAGAGGCAGATGGGCGGGTGGGCGAACGGAAACCACTGGGCCCGGGGGGGTGGGGTTCGGCACGCTTATACGCCGTTTAGTGAATCATTCAGTCGATTAAATCCATTTCCTGGCAAGATCGGTTGACTCCTGCCGGGAGCCGAAGCATCACTCGGGCTCGAACGATGACAGCTCTGGCGGGGCTCGATGAAGCAGAAAATTGCGCAAATGTCCAAATGCAATAAACGTTCTCTTGTTTCGTAATCAATCTGCGACGGGCACATATTGTCGTTAGCAATCGTTTGCGGTAAGTGGCATGAACGGTTGAGCCTTTCAATATGTGTCAAAATTAAGATCGCAATTGACAAATTTATTGAATAGCTTACCGTCCGTTTCCAATCTGATTTGATTAAAGCATCTTTTCTTTGCCCGACGCAAACATATGAAAGCGAAAGTGAATCGTTCTACGACTCAGTTGATCCTTTAAATATTAAATGTTACCGTTTCGTATTTTTGTAACTTTAATTTTGCTTCTTTAGCAAACAAATTGAGTTACCTTTAATTATTTAACATAGTCCGTTTTCTTTAAAAAAAATATCTCTTTCTTTCCCCATCATCTATTTTTTTGTGGGACTTGAAGTAGTCGAAAATATGAAGTCGCCGTTCCTTTTTCCATGCTGTAGTTTAATTTCCAATTCCCAATGCTTTTAGAAGGAGAGGGGTTGCTTAGTTAACTCCCAATAAAAAAGATCCAAACACATTTATTTGGCTTCCAATCGTGAAACGTTCATCAATCATGCAAAAGTTAAAATAATTTACTCTTATAACTCGCACGACTCACACATCTACTTGAAGGGCAACAAAAAACTCCTCTGAGGAAAGCAAAAACTTCAGCGCGTCGCTGACAACATCGAACTACAAATTGACAGTCCATCACAGATGGGAAAGCGTACCGACAACGTGTAATCGGATTACTTAGTGTAATGTTCATAACCGCTAAACGGATGATGCTTGTAATTGTCCACGGGAGCTGTGTGGTGAAGCCGTCGAGCACGATGAACCCGGTTTTTTTTTCCTCGCCTTTCCTTTTTACACCCTTTCCCGATTGAAGTTGTTGGTGTCGTTACGTTCGGCGCAGGATGAAACGGGTCGTTATTTTATTCTCCGTATGAATCTGCCGTTTTGCGGCGAACGGAATGGATTCGATTCGTAGCCACTCGACGCGGTTGGCCAATGTCCATCAGGCGGTCCATCACGTGCTGGACGCGAAGCAAAAAAAATCAGCATCCATTTTGCCGCGTCCCTTGCCATCTTTCGTAAACCATTACATTTTTCCTGCGTCGTCCATGCTGGGAAGCTCGTGTGTCTAATTGAGATTTAAACGTTGCCCAGTCGAAAGGACCCCTCCGCTCGTGAATCGAGGAAAATATCCTGGTGGTTCTGCGTACGGCCCCGCCGACTTCCGCTGTTTCCAGAGAGATCCAAGAGCTCGCACAATCCGACTCATCAGCACGCAGCTGGCCGGCGGTTTGCCATGGGAGTTGGATACAGTTTTTCCTAACTATAATTATGCGCTGCGATGGTGGCGAACCGAGGGTGGACTACGATTGTGGGTCCACTTTTTTCCACCGCGGCATTAGTTGCCTGGGACGAGCCACAATTTGGGACGCGCTGGTGAATGCTCGACCTGCAGCCCGCGTTGACTGTTGAGGGAAATGATAGCACCGAGGCAAACGAAAAAATGGTACATCAATTAAGTGTTTTTAATGTTTCGCATCAGCACGGCACTATGGTGAGTTAGTTTTTTTTTCTTTTTATTCAACCTTCCTCTCGTTTCCGTCGATCGTTCCAATGTTCCTTCCAACTTTTCTTGCGTCCCTTTCCCGGTAAGCACACACACTTATGCTTTGGCTTATTTATCCGTACGCTCGCCGAATTCTCTTAACCGCATTCTTTTCCCGGTTCCAGTGCAGATTGGAAAAGTATCCTCCCGGGGAACAGGGGGAAAAAACAAATCCCCACGCCCGGCGCATCGTTTTGCATTCCGCAGAATTAATGCGCTCGCTGCGAGAGGAGTTGTCTCTGTTCGTTCGGCTGAGCCAGGGTTCGAGTTTTTTCCATCCTTCTTTTTGGGGAAAACTGAAGCACCGTCCGACGGTTGCACGCCGGAGCGTACGGCGCGTTTTCGGGTGCATCGCACTCTCTTTTGTGTCTCCCGGCTCGTTTTGTGGGTTTTTTTGAATTGAATTTGAATAAATTTTCCCTTCCGCGAAGTTTAGCGCGCATTCATCGTTTATCCATTTTTCAATCTCTGCACCCCAGATGCAGCCGCGCTCGTCTCGGTTTGTATTATTTATCTACGAGAATGATCTGCATTTGGTACGAGATGCGCACCATTTTTTGATGTTCTAGTGGTTTAAAACAAGTATTCAGCAGTCTTTGTTTTTCTTTTTCGCCGGATGGAAAGATTAGGTTTCAATTTTGTTTAAGGACTTTATAATACTCTGTTTTAAACTGCTTTACTTTACTAGTACACTTCAGTTATAAATTCATCTCTAAAAGATTAAGAATCCAATTTTGCCTACACACTTTAAACTCATATTTATTAAATGCGCTTAGAATCTCCACATATTCACCTGATACAACAATATGTTACCCTTTGTAAAACTAAAGAAAACTCCGATATTATTATAATTCCACCACAACACAGTTTTTCAGTTCCACTGGCGGTGATCGATGAACTATAAATTTGACAGCTGTTAACGCACAAGGATGCAAAAGGCTAAGGTATGACAACGAAATAACGCATGACAACCATGCCTCAAACAACTTGTTTACACTTTCATCCCTTTTTCCAATGGTTATTGTCAAGAAATTGTTTCTAAAATATCACCGCAAAACATAACTTTTTAAACCCGTTTACTTAATTGACATTAAAGACTGTTTTCCTTCGCCTCAACCAATAACACAAACACACTTTCTGCACTCACCAACCCCTCCGCAATCCATGCAAGAGCTCTCTAGAGGCCCATTCCGTGATGTGGAGCCTGTGCCCGCGAGACATTGATACAATCAATTGGCATGCCATTGTTTTTGCCTGCTGTAACCCACTGTACCCGGAAGCCGCAAGTGACCCGAGCCTGTCACTGTTTCCCTTCCGAAAGCGTTCACCGTCTGCATTCTGCATTGGCGGCGATGCATGTTTGTCGTAATGACTATCCAAGCGGGTCACTGGTCGTGGCTGCGAAGGGGAAGAACGTGGGGAGCATTGTAGAGATCCGGCTGTCCAGGAACGACAGCCCGTCCATTGGCCGGCAAACGGAAGGAACGTTTCGTTCGACAGCATCAAAGGGACGGGCAGGATGTATCAATTATGTACACACGTACCGGAATGTCGGTGGTGGTCCGGTTTGCCCTCCGTCGCACGGACGTTGCCAAGTTCGTTAGCGGACCGACGAAGCGGTTCGAACGGAACACAACCAGACGAGCTTTGAAGCGCGCACTTGGTAGAGTTAATTGCAAAGGAATGTGTTACACACCGCCGTACTGCGTTTCCTGATTTGTTAGGCCAGAGTTCTGGAACCTCGCAGATGAGGTATAAAATCTTGTTGTATCGTTACATGTTCCCATGTTCTTCGAATCCTACCGGTCCAGCTTCATCTTTATTGCATTAAAACTCTCAGCTCCATCAATAGAGGTTGCACAACTTCGAGCGGAATGAAACATCCGGGTTTTAAGATCCTAATGCATGTTTGCACACATCGTAGCGTTAGTTAGAAAACAATATGCTTTAAAAAGCCTGATATCGCCAGGTATCTGCCCCAGTGTCCTTGTGCGATCCTACATCCAACAACCTTTGAACCTGTGAACTCAATCAACCGTGACATCCACGCAGGCTGGGGTTACAGAGTAGCGTGACCTATTCTCTTCAAATTAATCAACGCCATTGAATGGATATCAACACAAAAAAGGCACATACATTTACAATTAATTAGTCACCTCTCGGGGCTTGTGACGGGACGGCTGGAAGTCAAGAGACACACATGTTTCAGCGATACCTGGTATTCCGGAAGCATGCCGACCGTTTCCGATACAATAATTATCCGTCAATCAACGGTGCCTTCGTCAGTCACGAAGCGAAAGGTCAAGGATCACGACAGCTCTACAGTGGGATCTCTTTTTATGTCATGCTTGCGATAGAACCCATCCCGCATTCTCCCATTGCTGTCCCATTTGCTTTATTGATTTGGAGCGATTTGCGATTTGCGTTGCCTTCGGTTGACATCGATTTGCATTTGGAGAGAATGAATGGAAATGCTCCAGAGGAGGAGCCTTACTGAGCCCGCGGACTGAACGCAGCTACACCTCTGAACCCCCGTCCCACCGAAACGTGGGCAGATTGTAATTAGTGGAGAATTATGTTGTACACATTACCATAGCGAGCGATTAAAGCCAAGGCAAAAGGGGGGAAAACCAGCTTCGTTTTCCAATGGTTGAACAAGTTACAGCTAAATGGCAGGAGAAAGAAAGCGAAGATCAAACGCAAACCCGAACGGAGAACGCAACGCCCGGCTCATTACAACAATTACCCACAAATGTTCGACCATTTGATGTTGCAGTTCCTGATTACAGTCCAGCTTCTTTTAATTATGCGCTCGTCTTCTCCCGACCCGACGGGCAGCAGACCTGTGATTAGGGGAACGGGCGTCAAAGGAGCATTGGAGGCGGCAAACTTCACTCTCCGGCAATACGAATGCCATCAATGAGCGTTTTCGTTTTTACGCTAATTTAAGCGCACTAATATAATCACCGAGGGAGCTGGGAAGACTAACGTTCCGCCCAAAGCTGGACGGAACAAAAAGACGGATCCACGCGGTGGTTTGAATATTTATTCACGAGAACCGAGGCCAGCATGGTGCGTATCCATATTAAATGTGCTTGCGCATTATGCTGCCTCAGCTTAATTCATATTCTACCCTACCCGGGCAAAGACATCCACCGGGTGGAGCGAGCCACCGTGGGGATAATAAAAATTTTATGACCCTTGAAGCACCGTGTCCGACCGGTGATATCGGCACAAACTTACTGATAGACACCGGACCTGGGCCTGGGATAGTTTGCACGGAACCAAAACCCCGGTACGTGAAGCCCTGTCGTGAAAACCCCGCCAGCCGAACGATGAGCGGTGCCCACACCGACTGGATGCTGGGAAAAGGACTGCCGGCGAATGGAGGAGCAACGTTTGCAACGCGACGGCTTGATTTATGGTCCGGAATGAATCCCGTCGAAAATCCGTCGTTTCGCTGCCCGAGTTCAAAATGGGAGTAAAGGCGGAAAGAACACCACCAGTCATCGTGTGAACCATTGCGCGGAGAGCGTACCGGTTCGGGGTTTTCATGCGGTTTTGCGTGTCCCCGCCAAAACTACCCCCTTACTACTCGTTCCTCCTCTCCTTCCGCAGGGTGCGATGCGACGAACGGACCTGTTTCTTTTTTCTTTTTTGCTCCTTGTGGACACTCTGTCGTCCTGCAGCTCCGGAGCGGGAAAACAAGCCCGGACTCCTCGGCTCAGTGATGGGCCTGGGGCCTTCATTAGCATTTCGTCCACACCCGCTCCCGTGGAAATGCGGGCCCGACGGAACTCGAAAGCTTCCACTTAAAAGCTTCCAATGCAAATCAAGCAGGCCACGAAGCTAATGGCGGTTGAAAGCATTGCCCGGTCGGACAATCGCCGCCATGCTGTAGTTGCTGTTGTTTTGCCTGCCCGGGAATTGTTTCTACTTCCGTTTTTCCCCTCAAACGTAGAGAGGGTGGAGGAGGGGGTGTGTGGGCTTGTTTGATTATATTTTTCTTCATCTCGCTATCGGTGACAAAAGCGGAAAGATTAAGCTGAGCACGCGCTGGGATGCGTCCGTTCGGCTTCGTTTACCCTCGATGTTTCCTCTAACGACCGAGTGAGCAAAAGTAACAAAAAACACAACCAAAAGAGATTTCTTCAAATGCTATATTATCAAGATAATCACCTTTTCCCTACCCGGCTCGGCGCGAAGGATGGGAATGCAATCGTATTTATCTTTGTTTTACGCCCCATTCCCCCGAGCCGCCGGTGCGCTTTGGGATTTGCATAAGGATTTCGGGAATGAAAATTTATGTCAAAGTGCGTCACGGCGCGGCACGGCGTGAAATTTTGCTCCGCTTTCCGCTCGAAAACCAGCCTCCTCCTTCTCCACGATCCACGAGGTGAGGGAGAAAGCCATTTTTGTCCACATCGTCTCCACCCCCGCGCGCAATGATCACGGCTTCAATCGGCTAGATAAAAAGCAATGGTTGGAAAATGACGCGTGAAGCACATCGAATTGATACTGTTGCCGTGTGAAGGACGATCGAGCACGCGAGATGATACGTCTGGAACACTCCTGCAAGTTGGGAGGAGAGAAAGAAAGAACGGGAGGAAAAAATCACTGCACAGATAACATTGTGAAATATTCATATTTATCGTGATAGCAACGAACGCAGTTGAACTACACTTTTCTTTTTTTTTAATAAACATTTTTCACAATTTGTATGGAATTTATTCATAAAGGTATGCTTTCTTCGCATTGCTTCACTCCAAGCGACGATGTAATGCAGCGTCCCTGACAAAGTATGCATTCACGGAGCGGGTAACAGGGACGCAGGGGGGTGGGGGGGGAGGTAGACCCGTTGCGAAAAAAGAGATTGACAAGCACAAAGGCAAAAATATGCAATTGTACTTCGCTGAATTAATGATGGAAAGATATGAGTGCAATGCAATACACACCCGAGCTGGTTGCTATGGCGAAGGGCAAAGTCTACCTTTTGATGAAGCGGTTTTCCATGTTTCAATGCATCCTCGTTAATGAGAATCGATTCATTCTTTATGAAACATTTCCGGGAAGGCCCTTGCTCAATGAGGAGGGCAAAAGGAAAGGACCGGATCAAAAAACCGGCCCAACGGAGTGCGCGTCAAGCTGGGAAATAATATTTATGTTAAGGTTCATCTCGCCATGGCAACCTGTGACGCATGATGAGCCCCCTCTGCCTCACTGTAAGCGCACGGGGCGTTACAGGTGTGCATGTTTGCAAATACAGCGAGAAAACAATCCATCAACCGGTTTCGATTCTGGTCCAAACGGCTTTCCATTTTCCCGACGCACCGACGTGTGGGCCGCCTGTGTTTCTTTCATTTGTGAACGGTCGGCTCGTCATCGAGCGGCGCCTCCTCTTAGCCCCGTTTCCGCGATGGACATGCATTTAATTTTCCCTTCCCGCGTGTCAACCGGTTCGTAAACAATCAGCCAACCGATGCGACAACCTGGCTGCCGCCCGGGGATAGAGTCATTAACGTCACCGTCGTTAAAATAATTATAAAATTGATTTATTGTATCATTACTTTTAATACGATATTAATGCAATGAATTTTCCACCTTGCTCACCTTGTTTTCCATCGAACGGGACGAACCTTCTGCCAGCCTTTGTTCCTTGCATGAAGCGTACAGCTCTTTCCGGAAGCACTATGGACCAATAACATGCAATTGCATCCGGGAGGGAAGTGGTGAATATAAATTATTGAATTCTTTGGACACTTTGGTGTACATCATCGCGAAAAACAGTGCGTACAAATTGATTTTTTGATTGGCTAGGGCAAAAAAGTCTCCGAGAGTGAAGGTAGGGAATAACCGAGCGCGTTCGCCGGTTCAAACAAAACCCAGAGCGGCGTGGGTTCGAATCTTGGCTGGTTAACTTTTATTCCACTTCTTCTAGGGACAACGACCGTCATTTGCTTAAACATGCTCATTTAGTAGAGGGTTTAGTTTGGTCTATCAAAATTCTATATTCCAAAGAAAAAAAAGGGTTGTGTTAAAAAACTTTGAAGTATGACGATGGAATATAATATCCCTTAGATATTTAACAAATTAAAGCTTCTTTAAATAAAATCTAAATCTTTCATCTTGCCAATTTTAAGCAACTAGTTCAGCTACGTGAAACGTGGAAGACATTTGTACCACCCGGTCTCACGCCGTACCCCTACAGTGCCGCATCGGCCCAAACGCGCCCGTCGATACCGAAACCATTACCTTCCAAACCGTGCAGGACAAACATCTCCCATTTCGCGCGGGCCTTCGGCTTCGGTTCCCGAGTGTTTTCCCGTGCGCACCCTACCGTCATCCGCCGGTAATGTGGTGCGGTTTTCCGGTGGCCTTTTCTCGTTAAATAAATAAACAAACCACCAGAGCGCTTTCCCGTTGGGGCTTCCCCCGGCCGTATGCCAGCGCCGGCCGTCGAAGTGTTTGCTTTAACGGTAAAAGGTGCACTGAAATGTGCATTATGCGTGTACGGTCAGTAAAAAGCCGTCCGGAGCTGTCTGTCTGTCTGTTGGTCTCCGCACCACGCCGGGATCGTGACTCCTCTCGGTCAAAGGTCGAAAACGGGCCGCCTACTGCACCTCCTGCACCTGGGCCTACTTTGCATATATTGATCCAATCCAATTATCGAGTAGACTAAAGGCTATGAAATATTTATCGCCAGCTATATTCACAAACCCGGAGTCATCCCGTGGCCCTTTCTGCACGTTTCCGGGTCCCGTGCGTGGCGCAAATGATGTTGCAAAATTTGCTAAAAGTCACACTAAAATGCACCGCATGCCGGGCGCGCCGATGCGTGGATGTCGGTGTACAGCATTATTCACCGGCCGGCCGGAAGGGTTCATAAATCGTGATCGCATGAGCACTGGTCACGTTAGTGCGAACACGGTGGAACACATTTCCGGAGGAATGTTGGGTTGGGGAAGCCATTTCTTTTTGTGCAACACCGTTTGCCTCATCAACACGATTATGCTTTCGATAGACACACGTTTATTGGAAGCGTACGTCCATTATCAAACAGTGTAGCGAATAACTGGACATTTGTTCAAGAGTTCTAAGGTTTGAAAGTGGTAGACATGTTCAGTTCAGTAGGATTTCTTTTATTGACTCCTCCCTTAATGATTGACAAATTAATTTAAATTCAAATGAGTTTTCTCTTAATTTGTCTTTGATTCTTTGAAAATAAATTGCACGATCATTTAAATTTTACAATTGAACTTCCAAGAATAAACGTTACGATTCGTTTATGCTGTACATGAAATAACTTCAATAAGAGTTTTAATTCTCCACCAATTTGTGCAAAACAGCTCCACTGTCCACAATATTTATGTTTCCGCACAGGGGAGAGGAAACACATTTACAAAACCCACCCACCCCGGCAGGAATTCCGTTTTTTCGCTGGGAAAAGTATTTTTAATGCGCCCATTATATGCCACCATCAACAGCACAATAATTACATCATCTGCCAATGGATCAACATCAGTGCACCGGCACGCTTCGGGGCCGTATATATTTTCAATTAATGAACCATTCCCTAACCGACCGGGCGAACGATCAGATTATAAAGGCCCAGCACTCGACAGCGCACGCACGAAAATCCTCGTAACCGGATGCAACCAGGGTTCCCCGTTTCGTGCGCAATCTAAATAACTCCCACGTTCACCGATCGAAAAATGTTTTCCCCATTTGTCACCGTCGGCTCTTCGATGAGCTGAATAGAGATATCAAGGGGATACTGAGAGAATACACGGTAAAAAAAAAGCTACGTGAAGCTTGCAGACCCATTGGCACCACCTTCATTAACTTGTCCGGGTGGAGCCCATGCCATGTGGCTAATTAATAGAATAATTGCACACGAAACGCGATTTTAAGTTCATTGCAGGGCGGGGGTGGTGCTTGCAGAGCGACGAAATGGACCGGACACCATGTTGGCAAAACGCTGATTTTATCGATGGTTTGATAATCGCACTGTCGTACACAGATTGTGGCCCGGGCGGTACTAACCCCGGCGGTACCGATTTACGCCAGCAACTGCTGCTCCGTGGCGTGGGTACACAAATCACAATATGTGTTGTACAACATTAGTCCCACCGATTGTGTTCCATTTCCGGCTCCGGAAAAACCACTCGTAACCCATTACAGCCCCGAGTGGGGGTAAAACGGAGGGGTGGGGGGGGGGGGGGTGTAGTGGCAATGGCCGGTAATTAGCACCGGCCATCGGTGAGCAATCCAGAACGATGGTGCCGATTGCCGGTGCAATAAAGGTGACGCCCGAGGTGTGCCGGTGCCCGATTGAGTCACCAACTGCCCACCGCTTTACAATTATGTGCAAATTTAACAGATTTTAAATTGATATCCAACCACTCGCGGGGGGTTGAGAGAGGTTGCGGGAGAGGGGGTCGCTACCATCCCGAAAAGGATCGATTTTTGAACTTTAGTCCACACTTCAGGAGCAGAAGCGTTACGAAGCACCAGGCGCCTCCATCGAGCCCTCAGCGCGGGCTACCAGGCGCCTCCATCAAAGCCACACCGGGGACCCACTCGTTACCATCGCCATCGACTATAATTTATTTTATTTAGCTTTGAATTTAAATTAGACTCGTTAGCGGTGCACTTGGTGTGAATTGTGTCCCGAACAACCACGATTTGCGCTTCTTTTTCGTCCTCTCGCCGCAACACGCTTCGCCATTACGCTTACGCCACGTTATGTGCGTGCGTGCGTGCTTGTGTACCAACGGGCATTATGTTTCGGTCAGTTCGTGTGCAGCGCACCGCATATCGTGCACAATTAAACCATCACGATAAACGCCACAGCAAACAGTTCACCGAAAGGCGTACACGTTCGGATAAATAACGCGTAATCGATAAATACCCGATGGACGATAGTTTAATGAGCGTACAAAAATAGCCTAGCACACCTTCTACGCGAGCTGGCACCGGCACGCACACAACGCCCGGTCACCTTGGATGGTTCGGGATTATGCAAAGAACGCATAATTGATAGATTGGCCAATTTAATTCAATTCATATCTAAGATCAATTAATTCGCGACAAAGGGTTCACCGGCGCGCTGTTCGGTGCAGTGATTATGGCTGGAAAAGCCACTCGATTCGATGAGTTTTACCGGCTTTGATTAGGAAATAATACATTAAATTTACATCGATGAACATTTATGATTCAATGGTGACAATTGAAATAAATTAAAACAGTATCAGTATGCCTTTTAATGGATTAAATGATGTTAAAGACATTTCCGGGAAGCTTTTTTCCATGTTATTTCCATGTTATTTCTATCAATCTGTAACAGTCTATCCACCTCAGATAATCTTTTCTCAACTTTCCCTACCGTCCACCACAACCATAACGGAAAACAATCTTGTTGTAAGGCCCCAACCACGTCTTACGAAGAACCTTTACTGCCACAACTGACCTCTAGCGTCAGCAGCATGTGCGAGCATATCACAAACCCAAATGCGCTACCGGTGTGATCCATTTCTCTGCGTCGCATTTTCCCAAAGGGGAACGTAAAATAAAATAAAAACCCCCCATGTACCATCATCAGTCATACAGCATTTCAAGCTAAATAAAGAGAGAAAAAAAAGGAAAAGCTGTACATATTAAAACCCTCCCCGAGCATATGACAAGGTGCGAGCACACACGTCCCCTACGGCTCGAACTATTTTTCATTTGCATCTGGCTTGCGTCGAGACGAATGCCAGAGCGTTGGAAAGGGAGGAGGAAAAACGCAGAAAAAGAAAGGAAAAACTACCATCCCAAGATAACTTGTCGCCGGGGCTAAAGCTTCGCTGTCACGGGCCACCACCTCCCAGGCGTCCTAGCATACCCTTCCATTCCCCCCCCTCCCCCCCCCCCCCCCGGGGGGGGGGGGGGGGGTAGGGACAGCCCACTATTAAGTGAGAAAATATATGAAAGGCTCATTTTTCTGCCGTAAATTTCCCCCCGATATTAAATATAATGTATCATTTTAATAGTTTTCCGCCACCGGCTCCGTCCGTGGGAGAGGTGACGCTCCTTGCCCCTCAATGTAGTCCCCTCTCCCTCCCTCCTTTCCCGCCCGGCACCTTTCGGTCATTCCACGGCCGCCCCTGTGCCATGATTTACGTTACTATTTTTATTCTCACTTAACTATGGAACTTTCCTTGCCAGCGAAAGACAAATGCTGGGGGGAAAGCTTCCGCGTTGACTTCACGCGGAACCGAATCCGGAACCGTAAGAATGCGAGGAAAGAAATATATATAAAGCACACTCACACACACACACGTACCGTTCCAAAGGAACCGGAGGACTTGCGTGTGTCAGGTGGATGGAAGGGGAGGAGGTGGAAAAAATTCTAGTAAATTGTTTCCTCATTCCGGGACTTCATTTTACCGTGCCCCGGTCCGGGGATGATGAAGCCGAGCGCAGCGGACGTTTATGGATAGCAGACGAGCTTATTGTGACTGAGTGCAACGATCCATTACAAGGTCCCCCCCCCCTCATTTCCCATAACTCGCCCAACCCAGAGTTCGTTTCCAGGCCAGCAGACGAATAATTCCGTCATCAAACACCCTGCTCACACACAGGACAGATGCAACCTTACTGACACAAAACTTGTCGTCCATAGTCCGAGGCGAAGGTTTTCCAATTTACACGACCATATTGTCGATGTAAGCGTGTTGTAAAAATGATGAGTTGTAAAACTGTGCAAAGCTCTCTTCGTCGGCAAAGTCCGAATCACGTCCAGATTCTTTTTCCCGCGATTCATTCGGTTGCATAAGAGGGAGAAAAAAAACGGTTGCATCGACATCGCATCCGCACGGTACACACACACACACAAACACATGCACATGCCCGTTGATTGCGCCGTAAAAAACGGAACGATCAAAAACGTCTGTCCGATTATTCGTGCTGTCTGTCAAACAATCAGTCGCTTCGCATCAGGCTGCATCGCGCCGCAAACAAACGTTGACACGCGCGTGTACACGGACGAGCGCGTGTGTGTGTGTGTTTGCACAACGTAACATGGCGCAACATACATCTATAAATTTGTTGCCAACGGCCAGGACGGGTGCGCTTGACTTTCGCCTCCGCGGCGGACGTGTGTCGTCCGATTGTCTTCCCGAAAGAGTTTCCCGAACGAGCCAAACCGGGGATGTTTTTCCACGGCGGCACGGTTTTTTCTTATTTTATTTGCTCCATCCTTCTTTCTTTTTTTTTGCTTTTCCATTCAAGAACAAAGAAAACGACGCTGGTTTGCACGGTTGCAGTCTTATCTTCGTTTACGATTCCGCTTCGCGTTCTGCACGCGGCGAAGAAAAATTGCGTCTCTTCCCCGTCGTGGTCCTCCTTTTGCTGAAATTGATATTTCATTTTTCACGTTTCCATTAAACTTGTTTCATCTGCGATTTTGCGAGACCAACACCGGGTGACTGGTTGCTTCGCAGTCACTCCTTCGTCGTTTATGCTTTAAGCCTTTGCGCCTGCTTAAGATGAAGCAGCTCCCCATGTTAAAGAGGTGTGCCACTTGCCTCGAAAATTATGGCACAAAACCATGCGTGAGCAAATTAACATATAAAAGCTCATGAAGTTACTTCTAACAGACATGTTTCAGATTTTTAAAACGCCCCGTTATCAAAAAGGAAGACGTCACAAGAAACAGAAGAAAAATAAATTCCAGTTTTTTATAGCGGTTTCAACGATTTGAAATTGCTTCTACTATTCGTTTCAAACCGTTAAAATGTGCACAGCTGCGCCAATGTTGTCGACGATTATGCATTTGTCGAAGAATTTGTTGCTTGGCCTCGTTCGTGCCTTGGTTGTCGTTTTGTCCTCCGAGGCGTTATGCGATTTGAATCGCGCAGCTCAACATCAATCTGGAGCCAAAAAAAAATTATAAAACCGTGCAACACATATCTCGCTCGTTTGTGTTTGCAAAGGAAGGGAAAAATTGCACCCATGTCAAACCTCACCAACCCCCCCCCCCTCCCCCTCCGCTGCTCATGTTTCACACCGCCATGAAGAAAAACATGCACCATTTTCCCTCGACTTGTTCCATCATTTTATTCGCCACTCGGGCCGGGCGAGGCAGCTTTCTGATCTGGCAACCCACTTTTTCCACCGAATTCTTCAAGTGTGACTTCGCGTGACGAAGCTGAAGGAGGTAGGAAAAAGGGCACAACGAAGAAAAACGCCCATCAGCGCGCTGCAAAACGAGAAAATCTGCGAAACACAAGCGCCATTCAAGGAAATTAAAGGCAGCTTTCGCGGTACGGCGCACTTCTTTAGCACATTGTACAACACGGTGCTGGTGCTGTTGAAGCAAACTGACGTAGTTGTTTTGTTTGCATCTTTCCGCCTATTGGGCTATTTTTTGGAAAAGGAACGCAGCTCTGGCCCAACTCGATATCTACAGTGCGTTTCATACTGGTACACTGCGGTTCAAAAAGATAGACGAAACTAGTTGTTTTCTATCCCTCGCTAAGATGAAGCATCGTCAAGCATATGTCTAACCACCAAAAGTGTTAGTGTCGCTCGTTGCGTTGACGACAATGATTGACATGATTATCATTACACGTCTTCCTATGTCGTTCACTACACTTTTCTTATGTGAAGAGTGAAGATTTTGTTTGTCCCAAAAACCAACAATCAAATTAGTGGAAGTGGAATAAGTGGAACATCGACGATACACCGTTTTGTAAGCCTTTAAGGCATACATTCACCACTCTTTTCAACTTCTAGTGTGCAAGCGTACATTCTCAAACTGTAACTCCAACTAAATACGTTTACATGGCGGAGGTTCAATTCTTCATCTTTGCACTTGTCAAATGACAACAAATATTGTACTTTTTCAATTATATCATGAAATTTATGCAACAATCGGTAAAATGTTGTACAACCTTAAATCACAATCACAATTACGCATTACTCGAGCTGCTTTCTCTTTGATTCAATTTGGCAAAAAATCTGATATCGGTAAAGTAACCAATCAGACATGATAAGCTCGATGTTTAGTTGGAGTTGATGAAAGTGTTTCTACAGTTTGGGAATGTATACTAGAACAGAGACGCAACAGCCGATTGTTTAGATGGAGTAAGAAACCGTGTAAGTGGCATAGAAATGATGAATACATCTTGTGGTTTCCGTATGTTCTTCATAAACGAAAACCACGAATACCACAATTAGGCATGGTTATCACCATATCACTAGTCTCAAACCAACCGAAATAAGTTGCTTTGCGCATGGTGTTGTGTTATCTTAGTTTCTAGCCACAGAAGCAAACAAAACATATTTGAAGTTGCGCACTATCTAGAACGTTCGCTAAACCGAAATTTGATATAAAAGCAAGCCCAATTAAATCCATCGAGCATTAGATCGCGAGTGATCATAGGCTGAATCGTTCCGTTTGCTACGATGTGTTCAACCGTTTCGTTGGTATTCTTGTCCAACTGTGTGCTGATATTTTGGCTGCAAGTGTCTTCTAGCTCTGCATACAACTGCACAACCACTGCACAGGAGCAACCTATCCCTGGGAATGCGAACGAGTTGGCCTGGCTGGCCAAGCTGGACCATCTTCAAAGCATAGTGGAGATGTTGTTCAACAGTTTGACGACTCTTCAAGAGCAATCCCGCAAGATCCTGGCCCAGCAAGCTGCATGTGACAGCTCACCCAGCGCCAAGCAAGAAACTTCCACCGATGGGCAGCTGTTGGGCACATCACCGAACCCGCAAGAATCATGGGCATCTTGCAAGGAGGCACCTGTAAACAGCTCTGGAGTTTATTCCATTAAAGTAGGTGACAAAGGCGAGCTGTTGGAGGCATTTTGTGAGCAGAACAGTTTCCAAGGCGGTTGGTTGGTGATTCAATATCGCTTTGATGGATCAATGGACTTTCTTCGAGACTGGACGGACTACCGGAACGGCTTTGGGGACATTCACCAGGAGTTCTGGATCGGATTAGAGTGGCTACATCGGCTGACCTCATCGCGACCGTATGAGCTAATGGTAGAGATAAAGGACTTCGAAGGAAATTACGGATATGCTCACTACTCGGAGTTTGAGATCGGAAGTGAATCGGAGCAGTACCCTCTGAAGAAACTGGGAGCCTACGATGGCACTGCTGGAGACTCGCTGACCTACAGCGCGGGAAGGAAATTTTCAACGTACGACCGTGATAATGATGATGATGATACGATACATTGTGCCCGGGAACATGAAGGTGCTTGGTGGCACAAGGCCTGCCGTTTTGCACATTTGAATGGAAGATATCTGAACGCAGACAGTCATAAGTCGATGGTCTGGTACTACTTCAAAAACTCCATCCAAGGGATGGCTTACTCGAGGATGATGATTCGTGAAATAAACACCGACTAGTGGCTTTCATAATGGAATACAATGTGTTAGATCAAACTTTTGAACGAAAAGTCTAAGACAATATTAAAATTAAAAAAAAAAAACAAAAATCAAATCTTCCAATCTTCTTTAAAAAAAATCGACGTGAAGCTATTGCTCGTATCTGTTTCATGATTTGCCTAATTTCGAACCCGAAGTCAATCTGAGCGACAGAATAATTTACAACCGCAATCGGAGTACGGTGTTCTAACCGTGAGCTCGGTGCATCGCATTTGTGGAACTTTCCTACCAATTGCAGCGGGAACCCCCGAACGTTAAAAACCACACACACACATTTTCGCGATACTTGTGCACATGCCGCGACACGCTTTTCACCGGTATCTGTGCCGCCAGTTCGGAGTTGGAGTCGCAAGTTTCAACTCCCACACCGACGTGTGACAAATGGGCGTCGTAACCGCACGCACGGTTTTCGGATGCGCTCGAGCTTCCACGACTCACCCGGAGTGGGGGGAGAAGAAGCTCCGGGAGGATGGGGAGGAAAGGAAAAACAACCACACGTAACTAAACTAGCGAGTGAGCGAAGATGTTGTTTCGGTATGCGAGATTCGTAAATAAGATGCCGCCCGAAAAGTTTCGACAGTTGCCGTCTGGTGACACGAGAACCGGGTTGGTAGGGGGCGTTTTACTGCATCCTTCCTCTTGATTTCATCCCCCCCCCCCCTTTTCCACCTCTCGCCACGACGGCTGTTCTTGCTCCTTCCGCCTGGCATTAAAGTTTAATTAATTAAGTTTACCAAAGTCAATTTACGATTATCGTGTGTCTCACGTGTGTCGCAGCGCGGCACTGTCTAAATACGTGGCGCGCCCTCTAGGGGCCGGCAAGACGAAACTTACCTCGCAAAAGACAGCGCCTCCGGAGCGCGGTGTAGTTGGCTTTCCCCGTTCGAAAAGATGACACCGGCGGGAAAAAAACCCCTGAACGGAGCGGCACCGAATGGCACTTCATAGTTTATGCATTTTGGTTTCGGAAGCAACAGCAGCGTTCCACACGAGAAGGAGCAGGGCGAGGAGTAAAAGGGGGAGGCAGGTATGGAATCTGAAATGAGAAGATGATCCTGTGACCTCCTTACAGTTACACCCGAACTCCGTTTCCTCTCTGGAAACATGATTTTAGCGAGCAAACGAAAACACAAAAAAAGGGAAAATCAACTACAGTTAATCCGCACTCGAGCTTAGTATAGCTCGTCTATCCGAGGCTGAAAATCCACCACGGGGCGATGGAGCGTCGTGCCGCAAAGCTAATTGTGAGCCTTCAGGTGAGAGGTTCGATACCTTGAAATCATATTAATTAGGGCATCGCAAATGGCGGGTTTAAGTCAATCAAAGCCTGGCAAAACCCCATCTATCAGGAGGGAAAATCGATCAAACAATTACCAACTCCCGCGAGGAGTGGGGTTGCTCCCCCTCACAGTCACAGCCTGACTGCGACGAGATGCCCAATTTTCGGACATTCAACACGGGTTTGACGCGTGGATAATTCCCTTTCGGGGAGTCTTCGGCCTCCACACCTTCAAAACCGGTTTAACCGAACCGAAGGGATTAGTTCATTAGATTGCTGCTTGAGAGCGAATAGGGGGGGGGGGGGGGGGGGTAGGTGATAGAGCAGGGTGTTTAGCGATGCATGGGAAGGTTGAACATACGTGCCCGAACTTTCTAATACATTTCACCTGAACAGGGTTTTGTTTCGTTTTGCAAATGCCAACCGGGTTTCCGAACGAACGAGGGCGAGTCGAGAAAGTCCGAGGGTTTCCTTCTTTTACATGAACTTATACCTTCTTCGTAAACGATTTTTTAAGCCATTTAATAACATTTTTAACATTGTAATGGTTTTCAATAAGAAGGTCTTTTTTTAATTCCTGAAAATTTAATACATCCTTACTTGAGTAACATACTTTCCAAACGTCCTCCCTCAGGCCAATCTTGATGGACGCATCAGCCAAAACGCACCGGCAAAATTTTCCCCTTGAATAGACAACCTGCCCTTGGGGGAAAACCCTCGAGGACCGAGCGAAAAGCGAAAGCCATGGCCGATGGACACATTTTCCGCCGCTTTTACCACAAAATGACGGTGAGCATGTATGGTTATAGAATTCTAATTTACTGGAAACACACATTGAGTGAAAGAGCGAAAAATAATGGAGCAGGGAAAACTTTGCGATTCTTTTTTTTTTTGGTTTTTGTTCTTTCCTCCCCAACTCCGGGGTTGGTTGTTCCATCTCAATTTGCTCGTTACATCAACTCGTTACCGAGGCGATCCACTTCCTTTCCCTTCCGAGGCTTCCTGCCTTCGGCGTTCTTCCCGGCTAATTTTCGACCAAAACGCTCCATCGTCCACCGGATAAAAGGTTCCGATGTTTTAAGTCCTGTTTGCCAGGGCGGCCAGGGCAAAAAAAACCATTAATACGGGCATGGAAAAACTCACATGCAGTTGGGTGGGTCGGTGGAGTCGGTGTGGTTCCTATCTGCACTTGAATGCTTTTAGTCTCGATGAGCTCCGAAAAGTTGATCGAAGCTAATGTAAACCGTTAACCAACCACTAACTAACGGGCTGCTCCTGTGGATGAACAGCTTCATATGAGAACGGGAGAGGGGGGGGGGGGGGGGGGGAGATGGTTTTCCTGCCAGCACCGAAGAGTGCCCGGTTCTCTTCCGATTAAAGGGCGAATTCTTGTAGGTAATATTTTTGCACTTGATTTGGTTCCTCGCTCGGGTGCAGAGAGAAGCAGGATGGTTTTAGATTAAAAAACTTTTCTATCAATACCTTCAGCCATATTGCACTTTCGGAGAAAGTTGCTCCAGCCTGTAGACACTAACTTTTTTTTCTAATCAATGTTCCCTGATAGCTACACATTACACTCCGAAACTCGTTTCATCATAGATAAGCCACTTGAACCTAACCTAAAAATGCGTCCTTCTAATCCTTTTCGAAAGACTTGATTAAATTTCGTTTAACTGCTTGTAAACGTAACTAACAGGCTGTGATAACGAGTAGAAATGAGCAATAATTTGAGCCTTTCTCGAGTTCTTGAAACAAGTTAAACAAAGAATGGTTTTTGAGGAAAATCCTTGCGCAATCTTCCTTCAGCTGTTTTTAGAATATTAGCTCAATCCGTCACATTCACATTACCATCGCGATTTGCAAGAACCGAATTATTTTTTGTTTCCTTCCATCGCTAACATAAATACATTCAATTGCGAAATTGATTTCATCGATTTTATCCGGATGCAATTGATGTGTGCAGGGGCAAACGAAAATCATTTCCCTCAAAATGGCATCCAATCGCAAGAGCCAAGAGCAAAAGGGAAAACACTCCACGGGAAGGGAATATGCGTCCTCAACAAAAAACAGATTCTGCTCGCCGAAGTCGCTGCAGAGCAACAAATGCACAAAAGGAGATTTAAAAAAGGAAACACACACACACACACACACACACACGCCCGTCGCCATTTCAATAAAAATAATTTGGTAACGATCGGATTCTTTTTTTAATTATCAAAATTGCCACATTCCGAACTTCCGATATGATATGTTGACGATCAGCCGGCCGCTTCGCCGCGGCTCGAGGTGGAAAATTTTCGATGCGGGCACATTTCGGTTGGGCTGGGCAGGTCCTTTTATTGCGACACCAAAATGGATATTGGATGCATCGGCATACATTGCATATGACGCTACGCGATATAGTTTACCGTGCTCGTTGTTTATTTTTATCCCAGCCTTTATTCCCGGCGGTCTGCGCAATGCACCCGGGACAAAGTTGCATGGGAAAGGTGGGGACTGGGAAAAGCGTCGGCCGGAAAAATATACTCGGGCGCCGAAAACGCCGGAAAGTGAAACGGAACTCGCGGAAAATGGAGCACAACAAAAGGAATCGGAAATAATAAACGGCCCACACTGCAGTGATTCTCGTTCGCGGTTCGAAGTATAATTGATGCACATGGCAGGGCAAAAGAGAGGGAAATGGAGAGGGGTGAGGTAGAAGGATGGAAAACGAGTCGCTTTCGCGTGGGAAGGTCCTACGATTGATATTTTTAATACTCCCTTCATTTCCTCCGTACGCTCGCCTGTTTTCTTAGCTCTGATTTTTTTTTCTCCCTTCCCGCTTCCTTCGTTCCATCTGGCACACTCGGACACGGGAGCAATTATGCTTTTCCTGCCTCCTCCCTGGACGCCCCCCCCCCCCCCCCCCCTCATGTAAACCGTAGTCAATATGTTGCTGCAATTGCGAACGGGGATTAAAACTGTGATCAAGCAATGCGAAAACGAACGCCACGGAAACGCCGAAGCGCGTCGCATCAATGCTGTTTTGGTTTTTCGAACAATTAAGTGCATTTTCCGTCGGTTTTTGCAATGAAACTGGAGACGGACGGACTGCTGCCGGAGCGCAGCCGCATTCGGTCGCATAAATCGCACAGGACACGGGCTGCGCATCGCGGTGTAATCGATTTCCGAATCGACCGAGGAGCTGAGAACCGGGACAGGTGAAGATGACAGGGAAGTATGTTGCCTTGCAGGCGGCTGCGGCTTTAAGCAGCTTAAAAAGCGGGTTTTATCAACAATTTAAAACGATCGAAGTTCGTATAAAGGAGGGCGCGTACTTGCTCTGTTGGAGATCGCCAACTTTCTTTCTTTGTTTTAAGCACAAATTTTCCGCTATTTTTGACTGTCGGCTAGAGAGCGTCAAAATATTCATTTATTTTCGTGCTCTTTCAATTTTTATCTAAATTATCGACGCCACTTTCTCGGAATCAATCCGGACCCCTTTTTATGGAGCCTGATCCATTTTTTTCGGTTAACTCCTTTTTGGACCCAGGTGTTCCGCACACTTGTCAGACTGAAACGCAATTCGCTTTGTTTACTAAATACTACCGTTATTATTCATTTTGCGATATATTTTTGTACTTTACTGCTTCGAAATTGATGAATGAAAAATAGTATCCTTTTCCGTTCAGACATCTAACTGACATTCTGTTTGTTCTTTATAAGCACTGAACATCAGGGAAAAAGTGCGAAGCCGGTCGATTGCGTGTAACAATTACCTCCAAAAGTGTAATGACCGACACAATTGTTTCATACTGGCCATGTACCACAACTGGGCGAATGCTCTTGTTATAAAATTCTGATCAAACTCGTCGCACTCGAAACTCGAAGACAAATAGTCCATAATAACACAACCACTTCCGCCCGGTCGCGAAAAGAAAAGGATTACGAATGCCCGTCGAAAGCTAGAAACCAAACTGCCGTCTTACAGTCAAACTAGGGCGGCGCACAAGATGTACAATTATTTACTACAATTTATCGTCCCGCCACGGGGGGGGGGCCCGCCCGACCGGAAACGGAAACATCTTCAAACAATCGTCCGACCACCCGGCGCGAAACTGGGCCCGACATTCGTCGACGCGGGGTGCCTTGGCTGAAAGATCCCTGTCGACGGGTAAGTGTGTCTGCGAGGAAACGGGGCTGCATTGGCCGAAAATTGAGCCTCGAACGACCAACCATAGTTCTACGGTTTTGCTTCTCGGAAATCGGAAAGCTCCCGATAAAATGGCAAGCAGAGTGTAAAGACACCACGCCGCAAGCTGAGCGAAGGGAAAATGCGAACGATTTTCGACGAGTGGAAAAAGAAGCGCATCGAGAGAAAAATACCACCGACTCACACTACTCCCCCATTGCTCGTCGGCGAACAAGCATCTCTTATGATCACTGTACACACACTTTACGAAAAAAAAAAAATGGACAACCAACGAACGAACGAACGGACGAACGAATGGGCGTGCAATAAATCATTGTTTGAAAGTGAAGCACACACAGCAATGTGTGTGTTTTTGTGTCCTTTTTTGGTGCCACTCGTTGGATGGCTGTTGTGATTGTTGGACGGACGTTGTTGGACTTGGCGGCTCTGGCAGAACACCCTTTTTCCTCCAATTTCATCAGCGACGATATGTTTTGCCTTCACCAATCTTCTTTTTGTGCTTTAGCTTTCGGTTGCTTTTGCAACTTAGCAAGGAGGTGTCCGGTTCATCCGGATCCAGCCGAACCTGGTAGCGGGTTTTCTTGCTTTGGCCAGAAAGTCCACCCTGTTGTGAAAAGAGAGGGGAAAACGAAAGGGGTGGAAGGTTGGCCCTATCTGACTTTGGCGGAGGAAGACACGCTAGTGGAAAAAAGGGAATAGACAATGTTTAGCAAGCAAACGTCAGCAAACCAGGAAGGAAGAGGTTTATGGAGGAAATGAGAGAGGAGGTCAGCTGAGATTGACGATGTGTACAATAGAAAGTTATTAGAAAACTGATTGAAGTCTTATAGTTTAATTTAAGTTACAATATAAAACGTCAGATCAAACTGTGTAAATGAATCGCGGGTTAAAATATATATAAACTAGAAAGTAAGTGACTTATTCGTTTGCTTTCGATTTCTCGATATAAATTTAAATCTTCTAAGCTCTTCTCTAAAACCTTTCAAAATTGAGTTAAATTCAAACCCAGTGAATTATTCTTGGCCAGTCCTTTCCTCCTTCTTGTTCCACTGTGCGCAACGGAAAACTGATTCTAGCAGCGTTGCTTGTGAGTGATATACCGAATACTTAGCGCTAGCGCACACAACATATGCACCACGTGATGATGGACGATACTTTCCGTTGGTTTATTTGCTCCGGGGCCCTTTTTTGCTGGGTTTATTTTATGCCACTATCGGAAAATCGTTACCACGCCACGGGAAACTGGATTAGGGGAAGGGATAAGGAAGGAGGTACCTTTCCGCACGACGAGAATCAGTATTTATCGTAAAATCGGATGTACACGTTCCGCTGGAAGTTACAATAAATTTTCATCACCTACAAAATGCGCCGATTTGCTTTTTTTGTTTGTTTGCCCCTCTTCGGTGTGTGTTTTCGGTTTATTTATTTCTTTCCAATGCATGATCCTAATTCAAAGCGAGCCACCCTACATTCGGGGACTGCGGCCAAAAGTAGGGAGTAATTCGGCAAATGGCGCCCGGCGCTACAAATAACGTCCATTCCATTCGGGCGGTGCAATAAATTATTGGAAACCCGCAAGCATCAGCATCAGCCCTCGTCCTCCCCGACTGGTGGATGCAATCATTCGATGCATTAAAGAAAAACTGCGCCAGAAAATGGACGAGCCCGTGATGAACCGGGCGAAATTTAGAGGGCAAACAAATGAATCCAGACATTTCATAACACCGAGTTTGGGCTTAAAAGGTGAAACAAATTACCCTCGCCCGTCGGGGTGGGAAACTCTGTCGGCGGGATGGACGGACGCGTCGGTTGACTTTCCCCCCTAGCACCCTCCCGTTCGGACCGAACAAACCCAAGACAAACCGTTGGCGATGACAGCTCCGAGACGAGCGCGTCCAGAAGTCGGTCGTCGGACGAGTCCTCCTAATGACCGTCGTGGGACGTGGCCAGAGGAATTAAGATAGATTACACCAAACGAGCAGCAAATGGATCAGCGTTGAAATGTTTCCCGTGCATCTAATGCTCCACGGGTGCCGCTCGCCCGTGGCCACAAGGACAAGGACGGTCCAAGGAGCGGACGATTTAATGCATTCGAGATGGGCGAACGGTTGGTGATTGTTTCGCGTTTAAACTGCGGCAGGACATGCATACTTTTAGCGGAGAATTGTTTATCGTAGTTTAATTGCAGGTTATTCTCAGAGCGAACAAGTTAACCCGCGAACAGCTTCCACGAATTTATGGTCAATTGCCGTTAGTTTTTAATTACATGCATTTATTTATTTTTTTATATCTTTTAATATTGCCGCAACGCTGCATAATATCAATTCATGAAAAGCCGCAAATGGATATTTCTTCACTAGAATATCAACAGAATAATAAAGTGGTTTAAACATTTCATTAAACGGGCCAAGCACGGGCCATGAAAATTAACGTGGGTTAAACATTCGGCAGATAAAAAGTGGCAAAGCTAAAAATATTTAATAAAAACACAGGATCAAAATGAGATCAAAACATATTTTTGTTTAAAATAAACACATAAATATCGACATAATTAAAATGCATTTCCTATTGTTGAACCCACTGATTGTTCCTTCCTCGAAATTAACGTTGAGTTCTTCTCAGTCGAACACCAAAGAACTGCTTTCAATTCAACAACGCCGGTTTTCTTACCCTCTGCAGCATTGATTTTCCCCCACGACCTGATGAACTATCAAACGCATGATGCTGTACGGGAAATGATCGAAGCTTTCTGGTTGATTATCATCGCCACAAGTGCAACCGCCCACCTCCGGAAGAATCAGATCGGACGTCGAACAGGGTAGCCCGCTTTACGAACGGTGTCAGTAAGGCACGCAAATGAAATTACAAAACCGCCCTTCACGGGAGAAAATCCGGATCCCGTTGCCCCGACGACCGAACCAGCGTCCGCCAGGCTAGGACGCGGGAAAACGAACGGATCGGGCCACAACCGAGGCATCGGCTCACGGGTCAATGGGCAGCGCGCGCTTCAGCTTCCGTTTCGGGCAGAGTTGATTGTATTTCGGGGGAAAGTGAGTCGCTGGTGAAGTGTAAGACATCAAAGCCAACGCGACGCTGGGCTGTTGAGAATGCGGCCAGTGCGGCAAGGGGACCGAGGGAGAGCCTTTGGAAACCTCACAGCACGGTGTATGAACCGGCGAAGCCGAACTTCAATCATACTTTCGATGATGAAAAACCCCACCCCATACAGATGTGCCTCGAATCAACCTTGGATCCTTTTTACCTTGGCACGGACCTCGGCACCGGTCGGAAGTTCGGGCGCGGCGACATCGACCCATCATAAATTGCAAAGCTCCACCATCCGTCGACGGCAACGGGGGCCCGGTCCACACGGTTCGAAATCGAAACGAGCCACCGCCGCCTACACCCCTTTGTGCATATGTGGCTTCCCGGCAAATAGTCAGTCAATATCAGCAGCCCACCCCATCGTCCCACCACGTACCACTGCCTGAAATGTTCCCTCCTTCATCTCCGCGGCAAGAGAAGCAGAAGAAGACAAAAACACTGTCGGCGGCAAATAATGTGGGTCAATCGCATTACGGACCACGGAAAAGCGTGTGACGGTTGGGGGCAAAGGAAGTAAAAAATGAAACGCAGCGAGACCGCGTGAAATCGGAGCGCAACTGAATCTCCAGCTGTTTGTGGCAATCAATATTTTCTGCCAGTTAATACGATTCCACCGATGGGCTTCCGCTGATTGCGGAACATAACAAGATTACGGCTGCGCACTCCGCACCGCCCGGGTAGCGGGAGGCTTTTTGGTGGACGCGGTTGCTTTATTTTTGGGCTGATGGTTTGACAAAATCCCCGCCGGGACACGCCGAGTGGGCTGGCAGATTGGACATCGAATTAAACCCCCTACACCATCGGTCGAACGACGATGATGATGATGATGATGTGACGCGCTGTAAATTTAATTCGTCGGTCTACGATTCATTGGGTCGTCCAGTTTGACCACGGCAACGAGCGAACAGTACCATTAGCAGCAGAGCTGTTAGTTTAATCGCACCATAGGTCTGGGTGGTTTTGGCCTCCCACTAGGCATATAGTGATTACTAAGTGTGAAAGTCGCCACCGTAGAAGTTGAAGAACTAGCTGAACATTTTCACAACACTTTTCCATTTTGATTTTTTGTCGATAAATTATTGATTGAGTATAAAGTTCCAAGTTATGGCGTTAATTTTAATTTAATCAATATTCTATTTAAAAGCAACAGCAAACAAATTCTGTTCCTCCTCTTCTTTCATCCTTTATTTACACATTTTAAATTCTTCTCCTCACTATAACTCGGTTGAGGTAACATTGCTCCTGCATTGCGTTCACGATAAGCTAACATGGATAAACAATTAACACGTTAAAAAAGGTAAAAGGTAAAGCTTCGTTAAAAAAAGAAGGGTTGGCTGCCCCTGGCCACCTCCCTTTGCTGCCGCTGGGCGTGGGTTGAGTTTTAGTTAAGCTTCTCAATCACCACGTTCGTTGTTGATTTCACCTTCAGAAAGAAGGGGGACTCCTGCTCGGGCAGGAAGGTGGACGGACGCACCTGGTAGACGCCGGCCGGAATGTTTGCCAGGTCGAGGACGCAGAACCCGGACCGGTACACGCCCGTTTTCTCCGACACGAACGGCGCGGTGACGGTGGCATCTTCGAGGGACACAACCGTCAGATCGAGCCCCACCTGGTACACCTTGGGGCCGCGCAGTTCGATCACCAGGTCGCTCGTGTCGGCCGGACCGACGTGGAGCCGGTAGAGCGGGTTGTTTTTGTACGTCACTGGATGGTTCGGGCAGCCTCCGGCCGTTTTCCCTTTCCATTCACCGTTGAGCTGAGGGGGGGAGAAAGTTATTAGATAATCGAACACCTCGACTGTTCCGGTCACGGAGCATCACTTACATTCTCAACGGTCTGATACCGTGGGCCAAGCTGTTTGAGCTCAAACTTTGTCCTACTGTACGCCCGCAGCGAGTAGTAGATGGTGGCCGTTTTTTCGTACTGCGAAACGACCAGCGTGTAGCGTCGCTCCGAGGTCGGGTCCAGGCGGATCTTGCACAGGTAGTGCGGACTGTTGATGCGCACCCCGTCGATGTAGGGCGGTGGATCGCTCGGGTAGTACACGCGCTTGCCGCCACTGTTGTACACCAGCACCGTGATGTACTCGTGGTTCTCGCGGAAATCCTCGATGCTTGTGATGTGCCGCGTGAGCAGAATCCAGACCGATCCGCGTCCCGCCGGCACGGTCAGACCGAACTGCGGATTGTCGCCGACGTTGTACGCGTCCTTCGTCGGGCCGACGCCGGCGCTCCACGACTGGTGGATGCAGTAGGTGTACTGGAACAGCGACGGATCCCAGTTCAGGTAGAACACATCGAAGAAGTTCATGATGGACGGATAGTCGATCCAGAACACCCCGTTGTCGTACGTGGCCGCCAGCTTCGGATCGTAGCCGAGCGTCCGCTGCAGCTCCGGTGTCCAGTGCACCACGTCCAGCTCGGAGTAGTTGCCCCGCCAGCGCAGGTGCGACCAGGGGTTCTTTAGCTGCAGCAACTTAACCCCATCGACGACGCGCATATCGAGCACGGCGTACGCGTGCGTCGAAACGAGCCCGGTCCGCTCGGCTTCCGCGTCCGAAAGCTCCCCGGTGGCGACCGTCACCAAACACCGGCCCATGCTGAGCCCCTCCTGCAGCCGGTCGAACACGGCGTCGGCGTTGAAATCCGGTTCGCTCGATTTCACCAACGCCCGCTCCGGAATCCATCCCGTCAGTGCGTGCAGATCGATGTTCTACAAAGTCAAACCGTTGTTCGTCGTGTGTTAAAAGTGCGCGTGCGATTGGTTAATTTACCACCATTGAGACTCACACTATTCGAACCCGGGAAGTCGTACCCTCCCATCAGCTTCATGTACGCCTTCTCCAGCAGCGAAACCCAAAATTCGTTTTTATTGCTCGAGTACGAGCACAGCAGTTGATTGTACCGACCCAGCGGTAGATAGTCGTCGATCACCACCTTCCGCGGGACGCCGTTAACGTGCATCCGGATCGAGTACTTCCCGCTCGGATTGTAGATCGGTTCGTCTCTGCTGTTGCGCGGATAGATGATCGACGTCAGTATGCGGCGTTTGAATTTTTTCTCGAACTGCGACGCGACCGCCAGCGACGCCACGAAGCTACAGTCCGACACGACCGTCTGCCGGATGCTGTAGAAGTCGGCATGGTCGCCCACGATCAGCTGCGGGTGTTCGCTCAGCTCGCTCACGCGCACCCAGCTGACGAAATCGCGCTTCTGCTTCGGGGCCAGCGCCAGGTAGCCGTCCTTGTCGGTGTACGGCATCGGGAAGTGGAACTTCTCCAGCAGATCGATGTCCATGAACGGGACGTACACCTTCGCGTTGACGTGCGACGTGTGCTCGAGCACCTTTTTCTCCTCGTTCGTGTAGGCATGCTTGCTGCCGCTTATCGCCAGGGATGGTCCGGCTCGTGATGGACTTGCTGCAGAAGGGTGAAGGGAAATGATTGCGTTACATGCGCTCGGGAACGTTAAATCTCACGTGAACAAAACACACCCAAACTGGCACTGCTTCTCAGTACGGGGTTTGAAGCTGTCGGCGTGAGACCAACGGACGGAACAGGGGTCTGCCCGGTGTACTTTATCCCCTTCAGCTCCTCCGCCCGGTCGAGCGCTTGTTTGGCGAATTTGCTCAACTTGTCCTTCCTTTCGCGATCCTCCAGGCGGAGTATTTGCTCCACCGCCTGCCCGTACAGATCGATGGCTTCATCTTTCCTGCCTGCCTCGTCCGCGTCCAGGGCACGGGAAAGGATCGAACGAATGTCGGATTCACTAGCCATCAATGCACAGCGCCTGCATCGAGCAGGTTAAACGCGAAAGGCCACCGAGATGAGTCACCGTCGGTCTAAGCAATGGGCCAGACCGCGGAGTGATTTTAACGAACACGAAACAAAGTATCAACAGATTATGACCAAACTGGAGCCGCACGGTGACTCAGCCATCGGTTTTGTTTTTGTTTACATAGCCACAAATGTCAATCTGGCCCGTTTGACGTCTTTAGGATACGATACACGCTTTAAATTTTCCCTTTCAATCAATTTCTTTTTACTATTTTAACATTCTAGTAAATGTACTGAATGAATCAATTACCATTCTTAAATATCGTGCCGATTATGTACAAACAATAGATTTGCATTTCAATCTTATTTGTATCATTTTTTGTATGTTGTCAATTTGAAATGAAAACGCACATAGAAATTAACAGTGTAGCATCAAGTCACAACAAAGTTTTGCCGCGCTTTTGTAAATAGACAAACGTCATTCCAGTGTGCAGAAATTATTGAAAACTGTTTCGGTTTGCAATTCGTTCGTCCGTAGAACTGTTCTTATGGGTTTCTATTCATGGCTGCCGACAAAGGTTTTGAGTTGATACGAGAGTTTGAAAGATCTACCGACCCCATCCCAGCATTCAACGTAGGTTCATGTTTACCGGATCCTTGTTTTTGGGTTACACGGAATCACAGTTTGACCAGTTTTATTGTTTGTAGGATGATGGTGTTCGATCGGTGATCGAGGATATTTCAAAAATCTACCAAGAAAACTATGCACATGCGTAAGGCAGGCACATCATGTAAAGCTGTGTGTAAAGACTATGGTGTAAACATTGCTTACCCTTGCCTATTTACAGCATCACATTCAACGAAACGGGTGATCGCAAGTTCCTGCCGCTTGTTATGTATCGGCACAAGCTGATCCAACGACAAAAACGGTGCGTTCTAGCCTATCTGGGGAATCGGTTGTTTCGCCTGAAGGCACTCCGGTGGCATGTGGGTGCTACGCTGCCGCCAGAAATCAAGGCGTGCATCAACGAACCGGAATCGGTGTGGTTCAACAAGTACTCCAAAATGCTGGCCGAATACATGGCCTCCATCCACGACGGGTACGGGCTGAACCTAACGAACGATATTAAACCGCCGAAATCGCTCTACATAGAGGTGCGCTGCATGACCGACTACGGAAAGTTTGAGCTGGAGAATGGTGAGATCGTTCTGCTGAAGAAAAACAGCCAACACTACTTACCGAAGCTTCAGTGCGAACAGTTAATTCGGCAGGGCATCTTACAACACATTATCTAGTGGTTAAAATAAACGTTGTCTTATTTGCAAGCTTTGTATCCAATGCATTGTATAACTGCCAACCCTCTATCACCCATAAACCTAGCAACAAAAACAATGAAAGATGCTACAGAACTATAACCCTTTTGAACGTATCGCTCCGGTAGTCACAAATGTTACACTCAAATCCCGCGTCAGCCAACTGATTTCCCTTAAGACAGTAGTAACAGAACACATGACTGCATCCCATGTGGTGAGGAAGGATCACCCTTTCGTTGCAGTACGCACATTTACTGTCCGGGGTCAGCTCCACCCGCTCGACGGACTGCCGGTTCGGCTCGAGGCGTAAGAAATTCCTCAACTTTCGCTTCAACGAATGGTAATTGATGAGCGGTACGGTGAACCCTAGCAACTCCATAAACCCAGCCCAAATCAACTCGCGCGTCATGTAGGAATACCCTATGTTGCGCCGCTTCGCGCCATCCAGCGAACGGTAGTTGATACGCAGCAAACAGTCCACCAGCGATGGTTGTTTGCCCGTTTTGAGGAACTTGAAGAAATTCAGTAAGTTGAACAGAACCAGCGCGTTCTCCACCAGGGTCAGCATCTTTTGCAGCAAAGACCAACTGGTTAGGCGAAACTGGCAACTTTCTTTGGCGTAGGGAAGGAATGTTGTCAGCAGGTAGTGCATCGCCAGCTTAACCGGCGGCAGTTGGTCCTTCTCGTAGGCTATCGACAGCATCTGCTGCCCGAAGGTCGCGTACGACCTGGGAATGGAAAAGTTCCATAGTGCCGAGTTGAGGACGAAGTTTATCTCGGGCTGTAGATGACTGAGTAATCCTGGCTGCAAGAAAAACAGAACGAAATGCACACAACGATTCGAGGGAACAAAGCGCTTCGATTGTTTACCGGTAGACACTGCAATATGTTTTGAATTTGTTGCCGCAGAAGGTTCTTTATTTCGCTGTCCAGTTGAATAGAGTCCAACTAAAAACGGACGGTAAATTAGTGCTCAGCACGCGGTTAGAATTAGAAAATGCATACCTGATTCACTCGGGGAACAAAATGTGTTTTCATTTTTCAGCTGTTTTTATCACCATTTCTTATATTGGGATCCCGTGTTTTGACTAGCAAATTGGAAAATTTGTTTCGCGCATGTCACTTTGACAGGTTTACAACACATGCAGGTTGGTTAAAATATAATTTGGTGATTCCAAACAATTGTTACTATTGAATTGTTCGTGATTCAGATAAAACAAAATCAAAATCCGATGTTTTTTTCAATTGAAAAATAGCAAAGAATTTCTTTATTCTTTATTTTATTTGGAACATTTGTTGGCGTTACTACAAACGCAAGCGTTACGTTACGGGTACTGTCAGCAGAATGACAGCTCTACTCGCGACAACCCAAGCCTCGGTGACGTTGTGTGCATTCAATGACAACCCAGACACTACACAATCGACGTGGAATCCAAAACGGACACACAACCTGTGAACGGTGGTCGAGATCGGTACGTGTACGCTCATTTCATCTTCAAGTTTTGCTTGCATCGGGTCGTGTGTTGCTGAGTTCAAGAATCACTAAAGGTAAGCGGACGTGGTGAAAGTTTGATCGTGGCCAGTGAAACTCATCTGTTATTTACGCAGCGCTGCAATGGATCAATTCGCAAAGTTCTACGAACCCGGCCGCTCGTTCGCCAAGGATTCCATCCGACTAATCAAGCGCTGCACCAAGCCCGACCGCCGGGAGTTCCAGAAGATCGCTATCGCTACCGCCATCGGATTCTGTATTATGGGATTCATCGGTTTCTTCGTGAAACTGATACACATCCCGATCAACAACATCATTGTCGGATCATAAGCTGCAGGCCCGTCATCTCCACCCCTCATCATTTCCCTGCAATGCAAAACCTTCAAACTCGGATGACTGCTCATTTCTCCGCAACCCAAATTGCAACCCTAATCTGGCACGAAGACAATTGGAAGCATTGGACGAATTACTCCCAACTGATGTAAAAGGTACAACTTGCGTTCGATGCCCAGTCGGGTTGATGGAGCTCCGGAACCGTTTTTCCTAGCGCTTGCATATATTATAAGAGTATAATTCTGTTCTCGTGCGTTATAAGTTGTAATTAATCGTGTGACCCGTTATGTGTAGTAGCGAGTGTTACATAGTTTCGTGAAATCAAATAAATAACTTATTGTTTCACTAAAGAACACCTGTTTACAGAGTAGCCCCTCACTCGGAAGAATGTATTTACATTTGTACGACGCAAAACAGCATTGACCCATTAAACGCTTCCAATGTAGAAACAAGCGGCCTGTGTATGAATGACGAAATAGGATTTTTTGACTTTACAAAACATGTTTCTTTCTTACGATCGAGAGGACATATTTGTTTCTATATATCTCTAAGAATATTATTGCTTTTGGTTTTTTTTAAAGGTTTTTTGCATATGGGTAAAACATACATATTATTCCGCGGTGTCGGCTCAGAAGCATCTTAAACTTTATTTAAAGTTATTATCGATCGGCGCTGTACCGATAAGAACCGATTCCTGTCACAAAGCGATATATCTAAGTGCCTGTCTCTAAACCAATTTTGAGATCAACTGATGCGGGATTTTTGTGACAAAGTCATCCCCCATGTTCAAGCAAACTGGGACAAATCATTTCATCCGTCTCATTTCTGCCACAAAATCCGTACCAACGATACAGGAACAAAAAAGTAGTTTCTGATTGCATATCTCCCAGGCGCGTCATCAAGATTGCATACGTGCAGGCGTCACGTAGAATGAAATTATTCTTGATCGTGGGAGTAATGTTGGTAGACCAGCAATCAATGGCCCTATTTGTTGTGTGTTACCTACGTATTTCAGGTGATATATTCCAGACAATCGCGTCGGAAAACATTTCGATTAGCAACGATGGCGTGAATATTGCTCCATTGCATATTTCCCACCCTACTAATACGTACGTTTCAACCACCGTGTGAGTATGCAACGGCTGCGAGTAAAGTTGGGGTGTAATCGCGTCAGTCTCGCGCATTCTCTCATCAGTATAGCGTTGACCGTTCGACGGGAACGTAGTGATTGTTTAACGCTCCGAGCCATCTTGGTAGAGATTCATTGGAAAAATGCAGCCGCAAATTAAAAGGTGAGTGTAAAGGTAGCAACAATTACGTGTCGCACCAAGCGTGGGAACAGTTGAGTGCATAAAATCACCTATTTTTCGCTGGAATTATACCATCAAATTCCACTTAAAATGTTCGTTTTTTTGCTGGCAAATCGCGTCATCGCCTGCCATCAATTCTCAATAGCTTTAATTCGATTTGAGCGTAAAGTAGTATTTTCTCAGAGAGCATGAGGAGAGTGCAATGAAATGATATACAAGCTCGAATTCGCGTTTGCCGGCTATGGCAAGCGGATTTTCACGCATGCGTCCAAGCTCCCCCGGTGTTGCCACTGTCATTTTCCGACGGGTGTTTTGGTTTTCAAACTGTCTCCACCTGCCGGCCCGCGGTTCGACGCTCGTCTTAGCCGTGTTGCATGTTAACGTATTGGGGTGGACCGCTCCGGGGTTAGAAGAAAAGAAAAAAAAAGCAACACCTTTGCCACTGATTTGCACCCTTGTGCTATTTTTTTTTTCTTTCGTCGCCAGCTTTGTTAAGTAAATTCGCCACAAACAGACGTCGCGACGACGTGTGTCATTTCTACAGCACACTTGGATACATCCTCCTATCACATGTGCTGATTGTTACGTGGAATTTACTCAGCATATTCCGAGGCAGTGAAAAATGAAGGAACCGAGAATCGATAAAGACTAGCGGGGGGTTTTTTTCGGCGGTGGTATCAGCTTTCCTTAATTTGATTAATATTGATTGCAAACAAGAACAAAGGCCATGCCAATTCCTCAAAGCCCCCCTGTCTATTCTGGCCAAAATCTAGCTTGGTCCATTTTTTTTAAATATCGTCTTTGCTTACCCTTGAAAAAAGCATCAAACATACTTAATGATAGTTTTGGGGCATTCCCAATTACCACGTATCGTTTAACTTATGCACATCACGTATATGATGCGACGAGCCGTTGACCGTTTCCTGCTAACATCGTGCCCAAAAAGGAAAAATCCTAATCTGATTCATATGGTTACCACACCTCCCGTCACGCACGAGTTTTCTTGCCAGAGGTTTTTTTTGCTATCGGGTGTGCACTTTTTACTAGAAGTACCCCAAGCGCACGATACGGGGAAAGAAAACATGGGGAAACAGTAAGTACCTCTGCACACCATGTAAGCAATAATGTATCACGCTGTTAGGAAGGGTGTGTTTATGTTATCTCCGATGCGCGAGTAAACAGAACGGCCTAGCGATGCGGTGTCGAATCCGTCCGCTCAACACTTTCCAGAAACCAGCGTAGGCTAATAAATCAAAGGGGCATATGAGAACAACTGGCATGTTCTGTCATTGGTTTTCCACGCCCTCCCCGATGGTTGCTAAGTTTGAAAGACGTTGCTATTTATTTGTCGTTTTGGTCCTTTCAGCAACGGTGCATTGCTGCCGATCCTGTCCGTCCTGTTGCTGATCCCGATTGTCGCCGTGACCGGTGCCACCCACGAATGCACCTTGGAGAAACGACAGCAGGATGAGGTTTGCGTGTTCCGCAATGTCGTGTACCGGGCGAACGATTCGAACTTTGTCTTCAAGGCGCCCACCAGCGCGAAGGTGCAACACGTAGCGTTCGAGGACAGCACGCTGAACCACATCCCGCGGGAGTTTCTGTCCGCCTTTCCCGACCTGCGGGCGCTCACCGTGGTCCAGGTGAACCTGAGCTCGGTGGTGATCCCGAGCAAGCTGGAGCGCCTGTACGCGTCGAACAACCGCATCTCGAAGGTGATCGTGCACCAGACGAAGGACAACACGGCCATGCTCGAGCTGATGCTCGACTCGAACCAGCTGTCGGACATCCGCAACCTGACGCGGCTGGCCAAGCTGGAGATATTGAATCTCGGTGGCAACCGGGAGCTCCCGGTGGAGGATACGGTCGACCTGGGCCGGTTCCGCGGTTTGGACGCCTTGCGCCACCTGGTGCTCTCGGACGTTGACATGCTGTACGTGGAGAACGAGGAGAACGTCGCCCTGCCCTCGCTGGAGCTGCTCGATCTGTCCAACAACAATCTCATCACGACGAATCTGCGCGTGCAGGTGTTCGCGCCGCTGAAGCAGCTGCAGACGCTGCGCCTGTCGCACACGCTCATCTCCGACCTGGAGGCGCTGCAGCTGACGCAGAACAACCCCGGCCTGAAGACCGTCTACCTGGAGGGCAACAACTTCAAGTGCGACCGCCAGCGGCAAATCGTGGAACAGCTGCACCGCTCTGGCATCGCTACGCCGGTGAGCCAGAACGCACGCTGCATGCAGGGCTTCGAGAAGCGCGACGAAATGTGCTGCCAATCGAGCGCGCTCAACAATCTGCTGCCGCCCGTTTCCGGCCCGGACACGCGCCCCAAAGCGGGCGAAGATGAAGCGACCACCCTAAGCCCCACCCCGACCGTTGCGCGTGCCACGACGACGGCCTCTTCCCCGTCGACCGTAGCCCCCAGAGGGGAAACCATGAACAAGGATAATAGTGCAGCCACCCTGGTCACGCTGGGTAGCGGTGTGCTGAGTCTGACGTTCGTTACCATCGTCAAGCTGGCTCTGTTCTAATCCGTACCGTTGGTGCGCCGGTAGGCAGGAAGAGGAAGTGTTTCTTCTCCGCCATTGCGGTGTCGTTATAATACTTTGAGAGGGTGTTTTTTGTCGCTCGATTACGTTGGACTGACGTCGTCCTGAAGGTGGTGAAACACACAAGCCACCCACCCATCCATACACACACACACACACACATGGTGGTAATCTAACAGAACTGATTGCCAGCTAATTTCAATTCGGAAACGATTACCACGTTCTAAATTTATCGTTCGAGTGTGTGGGCTCTCTGTTGTGCTCTTTAGGTTGTGTTTGGATGAATTCCCAACCCCTTTCTTTTCTTCTTCATTACTTTTTTTTTTTTTTGTTCAGCCCACTCCCATGCTTTAATCACGCCACTTTGGTTTCAACACCTTTAGCTGCTTAAGCAGGAACGAGATGTGACTCAGCGGTCGGTCTCCAAACTGGCTAGAGTTACATCCCTCTTGAATGAAGGTGTAGTGTTTACTTACAGTTTTTTAAAACACTAAAGCGTTGGTCCGGTGCGGGTTTCGTTTGTGGGCAACTGCAACGCAAGGGATCTGTGAGCAATTTGCGAGCTTGTGCTAATTCAATCTTTAAACCAACTTCCAAAACCATCAAGCTCTGATACATGATAAATAGTTAGCCAGCAGTAGATGCCATTTTAATTATGACGTAGAAGGAAGTAGATTATTCTGTATGGCGGGGTGCAGCGCGAGGCTAGGTCTTGAAGGACTCGAAACGAGGAAATGAGTCGTTTGGACACCTTGTTCAACCAGGCGGGTGGCATTTTTGTGAAAATTTCGATTAACATTTTCTTGAAAGCGTATGGGAGATCTGAATTCATTCTGATTATGTTCAGCTTGGCGATTGGCTTATTTATGAATTAAAGCTTAAAGGATGCTGTCTTCTTTCCTTTTCTTTCTAGAATATGTAGTTTTTTTTTTCTTAACTAATATATAAGCTATCGATGTTCGTGCTTTCCATCATTTTTATGTCAGTCCATCCATCCATCTACCAAATCATGGTTGCCAAATGGTTACATTTTGTTTTTTGCCAGAACCAACAGCAGCGCCGCCACCACCACCATCCGCCATTTGTTCGGCTCGGTGGCCAGATGAAACCCAGCCGATCCGGTGGACATCCGGCGGTTGGTTGGCAGGGCATTATGCATTATGATAGATATAGGTGTAGCATTAAGCTTAACGGTAAAAGAAAATTAAACAGCAACAAGTTGTCACAATCTCCTCCTAACAATTATCCAGCCATTTACGAAGCTAACGAACTAGTCAGGAAAGTTAATGAAACATATGTTAGAACAACGTACACTAATCGATAAGCACACAGAAAAACATACCCACATACGCACGCGGGCAGCGGGCGGCCACACGACACTCGACGGTTTACTACAACGATTTTTACAACCATGTTTTGTATCGCATTTTTGAACGAAGCAACGACGAGAGATGGGCCGCGCAAGCGAGTGAGTGATAGCAAGTACGGCAAGTGCTCTTAGTGGGTTAAAAAAAAAGTCCGTGGTTAACCGTGGAAAAGAGGAGCATGAAAACATGCAACAAACCAACGGTTTACCGTCAGCAGCAACAACCAAAAAAGAAAAAAAAACCAGGGGATGCGGCTGATCAGCACGTCCGCGATGGGCAGGGCGGAGGTGGGGTTATGTTTGGCGGACACGACTGACGACGATTCAGGAAAAAAAAAAAACAACAACTTCATCGTATGCAAACGATTCTTTTTTGTAGCTTGAAGCGCACGTACTCGTATTATTAGATGCCAGTGCGCAAAATGCCAAAGCACAGCACCACACACACCCAAAATACACCAACATCTTTGTCGCTGCCGTGGGCGCATTTTCTACATTTTAATCGTAACTAATATTTCTCACTGTCCTTTCTGCAAAACAAAACAAAAAAAAAACCAAAAATCCTTTTGCAAAATCAGCATTTAGCATCGGCTCTCAGCTACTCTGTCTAAATACTAGTAACGCTTACTGGTAGAATTCCTCAGTGCGGTAAGGATGACTATGGCGCACATTATTACTACAACGACCCACGCTCCCGATCTCTGCGATCAAATCGTAAATGGTGCTACGCGAGCAAACTTGCCGAACCAATTCCCAGCTTAACGGAAGCAAAAAGAAACCAGTAGTGTTTCCCCCCAAATTTTTGGCGTGCCACCGACACACCGCACAGTATTCATTGTAATCATGCTTTATCGTGGTAGAAGTAAATGATTTTAAAACCTCACAGCCCGCCACCGCGAACGGATTGCTTTTGGTCCAATTTGGAAAATATGAGAAATATGCTTGTACAATTTAAACTTACCAATCTCGATATATTGTTTCCGTATTCGTCTATCTTTTTTTTCTTCTTTCCAACGTTTTACTAGATCCCTCTTGGCATTTATCTTAGTGTTTTCTGAGTTAAATCTCTTTTCCAATGAATTTTTAAACCATCGTCACTCGGCAGGATAACATGTACGATTTCTATTTATTCAGCTCGTTTCACACTTAAAATGTTCGTTCGTGAACTTTCACATATCGCACATTTGAAACTGTCTTCTCAGCAATAGGCAGGCTGCTATTTACACGTTTGGTTCTCTCCTTCGACACACGAGATGACCGGTGCCGCGAATGGTATAATTTAAAACAAACAAAAAATGCGACCTCCAGCCAGCCAATTCTACTTAACACTGATCACCTTCCTCCCAAGTGGGCGAGATTGCTTTCGATAATAGTGATTAGCTATTTAATTTTTTTTTTACAAATATATATTCGCCCCCATTTTCGTTAATGGTGGCGCGCAGGCTGGTGTAGTGTACGATAAAATTCGATAGCTGCATCCGGAAGGACTTTCTACAGACGACCCTATTTCGTTATTTACATCGCGCAAGCGCTTGCCGCGAGGGGCCGGCTACGGGATCTCCTCGACGTAGGTGGCCGGGAAGATTCCGATCTGGCCCCGGAGCGCCCCCAGCCACCAGCCGTCCTCCTGCTTGATGTGCACCTCGAGAATGTCGCCGGGCTGCAGCTCCAGCTCGTCGTAAAGCTTTGGTGTGTAGTTGAACAGTGCCCTGCAGTGGCCGAGGACGACCGGCTGCTGTGACGGTGCCGCACCGGAGCAGCCTGTATCGGTGCCGTCCGCCTTCGCACCACCGACGTTCTCCTGCGCCTGCTTCGGGTCGTCATCTTCGTCCTGGGAGGAGAATTCATCTGCAAAACCACATTGAACGGCAGGTTAGTAACATGAAATCAGCTCAGGGCTTTGAATACCAACCAAAATCGGAGTCAGGCTGGTTAGAGACACCATCGGCGACGCCGCGATCCCAGACGGGACTGTTTTCATCATGCAGCGCAGATTTTCCCGCCTTGTTCACGGTCTAAAAGCGAAACATAATTCCATAGGCGATTAGACGTTTGAGAAAACTTTGGAAAAAAAGGAAACGAAGGGCAAACAACTGGTGGTGTAAAAACGTTGCTAGTTATTGAAGGTGCATAAATCCAATAGCACACTGCAATAACTAACCAAGCGGGAAATTTGGAAACGTAATATTAACATTAAAACGGACCATCCGCTTCGCAGCAAATCCACCGTTTTTGTGTATGATTGCGTTGAAAAATTTATGAAGAAATATAAACTTAAAGATAATAATTATTATCGTGCATCGAAAGGGCGATTCGTGTGTAGCACTAGCGCTTACATAGTGGCCCTCCTCTCCGTTGCACCCGTTCCGGGCGTACTTGTGGACGATGTGCTTGATGAGCGTGTCGTTTTTGATGTCCAAACAGTTCTGCTCGCCCGACTCGTCCGAAGCGGTCGTTCCGTTGCTGTGTGCGCTGTAGTCTCGTCCGTTAGCCCCGCCCGACGTTTCCAGGTTGCCCTCGTCCTCGTGGTCGTGCTTTAGCCACAGCGGCACCTTAAGCACACTCGTCTGCAGACCGGTACGATCGCGTGTTATCTGGAGAAGGTAGGGATTAAAGCGAGGTTTTTAAATTATGTTCCGTTCAAGAGTTTATATTCCAGAGAAACTAACATCTAAGTTTAAAAAAAAAAAACTAAACGATAAACAAAAAAGGCGGTTCAGATAATCAACGTAAGCAAGCGCCTGAAACGTATGCAATATGATTAAGTTGCTTGTCGTCGAACGTATTGCATACTTTTAGGCGCCTGATTTCAAAAGCGCATATTTCAGCAAACTTATTCGCTTTTAAAATATAATTACTTAAATGGTACTACCAACAAAAACTAACCTGAATATGTTGGGCAAGTGGATGACTCGACCGGGGTTTATGGTCCAGCTCGAGTAGCGCCGATTGGAGCTTGTACCGGGCACCCTCAAGGTACGTGAGCATCGATCTTATCTGCAAAACGCAAAAGACGCGATCAACAAACTGGGGTCAATTGGAAAGGGTCACAGCGGGCGTGCGTGCGTGCGTGCAAACATCGGGCCACACTTACATGATACAGCTTGTCCGCAATGTTCTGGTTGCTCTCGCCGTTCTTGTCCAGCGTCTGCGAGAACCCCTTCAGTCCGTTGCGCGACCTCCGCTCGCGGTCCAGATCCTGGCGGATGAGCTGCAGCAGCTTGACCAGCGACTGCTTCCGCCGCTCCCGGTTCATCGCGAGCGTCGTGTGCTCGCAGTAGAAGTCCGGTAGCAGCTGCTCGCTCGGGCCCTCCGTCGCCCGGCGGATGTTCTTCAGCACGTCCAGGTCCTTCGCCACGCTGCACATGGCCACCTGCGGGCTCAGCCGGTCGATCGTTTTCGTCAGCAGTGGGCTCATCTCGGCCGACAGCTTCAGGTAGTCGGAGACGTGCGTTTTGAACTGCGCCAACCGCTGGCCCTCGAGCGTCTGTAGCATGGAGGAGCCGCGCAGGACGGACATCTCCCAGTCGACGCGGGCCCGCTCGGCCCGAATGCAGAGCGTGTAGTACTCAACGTCCGCCTTCTTGACCGCCTCCTCGGCCTTCTTCCGCTTGCCCTCGAGCTTGCTGCTGTCCTTCTCCGACACCTTCGTGTCCTTTTCGTTTGTTTTGTGCAGCAGCCCGATGGACGGTGTGCGTTGGAGTCTGAAAGTATACGAAGCAATGAAGGTTCATGCAATCGACTAGATCGAAACATTAGACGCGCATAAGAGAATTCAACTCACTTCACGTCAAGCATGGCATCCTGTAGCTTCTCGTTCTCCCGGGCCGCGCCGTGCGAGTTCTTCTTCGCCTTCATCTCCGCCGTTCGCCACTCGGCCAGGATGCGCGCCGACTTGTCCACGTTCGTTTCGATCGTCTTGCGCGCCTTGTGCTGGTTCTCGATGACCGCCTTCAGCGGCTTCACGACTTCCTCCGCCAGCGAGTTCGAGAACTGCCGGTGCACCTCGCTGCGGCCCTCCAGCTCGGCCGACACGGAGCGCCACGATTCCGCTATCGTGCCCGGCAGGTCCCGGCACGCCTTGTTCAGCTTGTTGGCGATCTTCGACAGCGACTTGGCGTACAGCTGCTCGATCTCGGTGCGCTCGTGCAGGATCGCGACCAGGTCCTTGCCGAAGTCACCGCCCTGCTTGACGAAGCGCCGTACCTCCTCGAAGCCATTCTGACCCTGGTGATGGAAAGCAAAGAAAATCCCTTTGGGATTAGTTCATCGACGCGATTTGGTTGTTCTTCTTAGGATTAATTCAGTTTGTGATAATATACAAGGTCCATAATATTTAACAGTGTGTGAGTAAATAGCTCTAGTTGCCCGCGTCAAACCATCGCTTCAATTCTCCTCCAATTTGAATTGTGCAATTGCATTTGCAGTTATTTGTGACGGTCGATCCCTGTTATGCAACACCACGGGGGCAACATTTTGTGCCGGTCATTCGTACTGCAAGGCCTTGCCAAAGTGGCAATATGTGTTGGGCCATATTTTCAACCGGGTGACACAAAGCCACACCGGTCGCCGATTAAAGACGATGACGAAGTGATTATGGGGCGGTGTATGCTGCTAAAGCGCAGACCTTTCGAGGTGAAGCAGTGAATGCGGCACCTGTCGGACGTGCCAGTGCCAATGATAGAAACAAGTCCCATTGCAAGAGTCTGCAACCCCTCTGCGGATAAACGGCTACCGCTATATTAGGGGCTCAATTGTACAATGTTTCCTCCATCAACAGATGCTTCCGGTTTGGCGGCCGAAATATCTCGCCGTTCCCGATTGACCGCATCGAACCGTGCCGGGAGCGTCGTCGGCAGGTTAGCTAATGCCATTTTATTGCCATTCGCCCCACGTGACAGTCGTCATATCTTGTTCCATTCATGGGACAGGCTCTCGTTTCAGCCCCGTTTTCCCGGGGTTCCAATCCAGCGGGGTATTTATGGCTATTAATAAGTAGCAGCAACATTGCCAATTTCGTTCCCCTTGCGAGGACCGGGGGTGCGCACTCGTGGATAGCAATATCTAATCATCCCCCCCGTGCAGGAGCAAATAGGGAAACCAAACGCAGTGGCAGGTTGTTTCTTTCTGCGACAACAAAATAAATCTCACACTAAATGAGGAAGAGATAATGCGACGCTGGCGAATGAAAGTGATTCGCCTGTGTGTCGTCTATTACCGCTTGTCGTCTGCAACTGGTGCGTAAAACAAGTCGGACAAGGAACTCTTCAAGTGAGGAGCGCTATTCGTCACTATCGCCACTCTTCGAAGTGGATTTTTTTTCCAAATGCAATTCATTTTCAGCTTGATGGAAACGTCGAGTGCAAGTGATTGAAAACTCGTTCGGCTTGGCTAGGAATGTGTTCCCGGTTTAATATGTGGGCCGGCTTTTCTTTGCTCTCCTCCAGCTCGTCTCGATAACGTGAAAACCTGCGGTCAATTGAGTGGAAAGATGGTTCCAACGTGCGGTTGTAAGAAGTCGTCTCACGTCTTGATAACCTCCTTTAAAAGGGAAAGCCTTCCCGGGTATGTGATAGTTTTTTTGCGTGGTGGAAGCTGAATGAAACGGAAAGGCGCGTACGGGACACGAACGCAGGAATTGATTTTTGGACTTCCTGCCCTACGCAACGCAATCACGGGCTGCAAAAAAAAGCACCAAACAAACTCATTAAATTCCAACGGCGTATCGACGATCAATAGACGATCGGATACAGTTTTTTTTTCTAGTGTGTGTTAACTCCTATTTCTCTTCATGTTGCGGTGATCGATGTCGCGCTGATCAACCGAAACCTCCCCTTCTGTAAACTACCGTCTCAATGATGATCATTGCCAATGGAAACTGCGAACAAGCGCGATGGCGAGCACGGGTTGCGTTAATTGCTGCGCTTCCGGTGTTACGGGGCGAGGCATAAATTTCCGCCTACCGACCGACGACAAACTACCTACCCAAGTTCCAACAAGTGTGTGATGAATGCGATCATAAGAAATAATCACGTGTATTAGCAATTGTCTGTGAAATCTCAAGCGACGTGTGGAACCTACCAGTGAATCTATTGATTGTTCTTCTACAATTCCAGAAGTCCGTAAGAAATTAGATGATGTCATTTTTTTGCTATCATCCGTTTGAAACTTTTTTGCGTTTTTAATATTCTTAGCTTGTAAGCACGTACATATCTAGAGACAAGAAGGAAATAAAACTCCACCTGGGTTTTATTTTAAACTTCTAATACGCAACTCAAATTCATTGTGTTCATGGAGCCATCAACAACGGATGAACTATTACAGTTGCCAATGAAATGGCTGTCAGAATAACCCACCCAAGGGCACATGGCACATGGAAGCAAATTATGCTCTCGAAGCTCGCACAATCTGTGTAAGACCACTTGTCGTTCGTCCCACCCAATTACGAGCGGCCGAACACGCCGAACAAATGTGTGAACATGTTTTACAGGAAGGCCCGGCAACCCGGAGTGCATCGATGCACCGAGTGGCAAGAACTGAGCACGCATTGCATTCGAAGACGATCGAACGGGTTCCGCCGGCATTTCCCCCAGGATGATCTTTGTTGAAGCAGCAGCCAGAGAGGATCAGCATTCAAATTGTCATCGTTAGCCGGCGGCTCGGGGCTGGTTGGCAAAGTAAGAGCTCTGATGTGAGGGGGGTAAAAAACGATCGAACGAAACATGATCCATCTGCATCGATCAGGCGTTGCGTTTTCAGTCGGCAGCCGAAAGGTGGGATTAGATTTCATGTTTTAAATTGATGAAGCGACCGGTTCTGGCTGCGAGTAAATATTTAGAAGAACAACATGCCTGAGGCCATTACGGAAATAACTCACACACCATCATAAGTCTTAAACTGTGTTGTAATAACATTCTACAATCCTCATTAAACCAGAATTCACAACATAAAATCCCGTAATATAACTTCAGGTTCCTTAAAACCTTCTCGTTCCATTTTTTTTATTCATACAAAGGAAGATCTATTTAAGTAACGGATACTACATGGATCTTGTAGTTTAATTCAATGGACAAGCTTTTTCCGGATTTCTCATTTAATATAATCATTATGGGGGGTTATTATGGGGCAACAATATCGAGTACACATAATGATTATCCCGTTTTTCGAGTTTGCGGGTAGTTTTTTTAATAGGATTTTGCCAAGAACGACGCGTACTGCCTTCACCTTGTTGTCCCGAAAAAGATCTTTTATCGTCGAGATTCAACTTGCTCGATTCCCTTCCAAACTGAACGCAAAAAATCTCGCTATCCCGGGTGTTTTTTGGATCTCATGCGATCCTTGCTCGCCTGTAAGGCCTCTCGAAAGTGTGCCTACACGCAAAATGGCAGGGCCAACAACAGGTGCGTTTCGGCGTTTCGCTCGAATTTACATACTCATCTTTTATAACTGTCTTCACCGTGGCGGCGCTTAACCGTGCGCGATCAAACGACGACGCGGACACGGAATTCTAGGTCGGTCAAATTTCTCCGCCATCCAATCGCCAACCTCAGGACAGCGGCCAAGGGAGAGTGGAGAGATTGAAGTGCGTCCACGCGGACCTACACGGACATTACACTCGCGTCGCGGATTCGCGGCGACATTCGCGACACAGATCCCTCAAGCGCTTCCCTCCGTTGCTTCCTTCTGGGTCGGCGCTTTGGCACGAAAACCTGCTGCATCTCGCGCGTAGCATTTACGCTTCGGCGTCCGTCGTGGCCTTGATCCGGCTTGCCGTTTTGCCGTGCTCGCGTTTCTTCCTCCGCATCCTTCTTTGATCGCACGCAATCCGTCGAAAGTTGTCGCCAAACTCGACGGCCGGGTGAGGCAACTTTCTTGAAATCCAACGTGCACAACAACCTGCTCTACCGTTCAGGCGCGCACGAGGAAAGAAGCAAACCGGTAACAAGATTTTAGCGTATCGGTTTCAAGGACGACGCTCTTCACCGCCTGAGGTTGGAGGGGATATTTCTGGTTAACGTGATAAATGTTTCCAAAAATCGGTTGCGTTGTGCAATCAGAGACGGGGAAAGAGATTGGCGGTCGGACGCCGATGACATTTTATTGCAGTTCTGAATGGACTGCTTCAAATGTCGACAGTTGGGCAACAACGGGATTTTGCAAATAAGTTCAAAAGATTCTCTTTTTTTATTCGTTAGAGTTGGTCGCGTTTTTTCTCCCCAGTTTGCAGATGAAAACTGGCTCTCCTCTTTTTTATGCTAATCTATGCTTCCTACTGTTAAAAAGAAAACACATCGTCGATCGTCACTCGCATCGGTGATAACAGGTCGGCAAACCCGCGCTACATATTGGAAAGTAGGAAATGGTTGACATTTTCTCTCTTTCGTCCACTCATAAACTTCCACATGATGGCAACCCGTGGCGAACGGTGTGGCGGCAATGTCGCGCGTCCTATTGGTATTCATGATTGGCCAACGGGGTTCGGCTGCCCCGCTGGGGGAAACTCGTTTTTCATCGAACATCATTAATCTGCCCAGTTATCCCCGGGGGAGCTGGGCTCCGAGGAAATACGGAGGAAATGTAGTACCTTCTAGTGGCGTCCCATCAACATCAGCATTGGTCCCAAACCGACAGACGTGCTGTGTCTTTGACCGTTCGACTGCAACCGACTTTAATTGATTTGATTTGTTAGTTCGAGCGCGCGTGTGAACATCGGACAGAAAGTGAAGCTATCCGCGCAGGGTCAGGAAAATTGCAATCCTCTTCCATCCCAACAAAAGAAAACACCATTAATCATTGGCGGAGAGGAGAACTGTTGCGAACTTTGCACAAGGCCACAGAGAAAACCTCCCCACGGCATTCCGTTGCAAAATAGCAAACAAACTCTTGCTTTCATCGGCAGACGCTGACGATACTGACGAAAGAAATATAGCGAAAAAAGTGGAGACGCTCAGCTGCCGTTTTGTCGATGGGTGTAAAGATTCCAAACCCCCCCGGGATAAATGGCACCCTGCCGGGATCATGTAATCGACAGCGACAATCGGCCATTTGATGTTAGCGCAAAGCATTGTTTGCCAGAAAGCATTGCTTTAGGGTGTTGCGGGAAAGAAATCGGCCATTTTTCATGGTTTCATGATAGCACTGCAGGCTTTTGTTCCGTTGGTTGTTGTTTGGCTGGATGTTCCACTGAATCTTTGATTGAATCTCATTATACTGCCAATTTGTTTCAGTTTGTCATAGGAAAGATGGAAAGTCGCGTAGCCTCTCGTTACGGAATTGCACCGATTTACATTTTAATGATTGTCGGTGCACCAGTTTATTTTGTCTTCTGAGGTCTGAGACCTTGGCAACCATTCTATACAAGTTAGTCGAGATCCTGGCGCACACTCGTAATGATATCATTGTAGAAAGCTCTGTTACGGAGCCGAGACTCAATTCAGCAGCAGCCAATTTCAGCAGCTTTGCCAACAATTACTGAAAGTCTACACGAGGATAACGTACAGGCGGATGATAAAAGCTTCCAAAATTTCGCGCAACTTCCAACTAACGCGCCGGGACATTAAATTGTACCAAGACCGTGAGTAGTTTCGGAAATAGTCTTCAGTAGGCGCGCCATATTTTGTATTTCATTCGAGATATCAATCTCATTAATCTTTTGTCTTTAGAGCAGTTGATTTCAGAGAAGATATATTGTAAATTAAATCGTTTTGTTATCAAAGCGGAAAACACATGCTCAAATACTATATGTCTCCCTCTCTGCGTCTTTTTGATAAGATTTATTGGCAAAAGGCTGTACAATGTTCGACCAATCTGTAGGACAGCCCAAGAGCAACATGCAGAATGAGGAACAGAAGCACGCAAAACCGGGACACAAAACACGAGGCAGTCAAACCCGTTCTGTTTACCTCAAGAATCTCCGCGTTGGCACTTTTCCGCTGCATGGTGCGCGAACCCTCCCGATCCTCGGACGACAGTGTCCGGTCACGGCGCACCACGGTGGACTCCGGTGGCGTCGGCAGCCCGCTCGCGCTGGCCTCATTTTCCGTGCGCGAATCTGCATCGCTCGTCGCCGACGTCGTCAAATCACTGTTATTGCGCTGCACGGTGGCTCCTCCGGTGTTGGCTTCCCCGACCCGCTGCATAGCGGCGTGCTTCTGCACCACCTCCCGGATGCGGCCCTGCTCCTCGCCGATCCAGCTCTTGAAGCCGCTCCACTTCTTGGTAATCTTCGCCTTCCGCCGGTCGAAGTCGATGAAGTGCTTCCCGGGGGCGCTCCGGTTCTTCAGCAGCGTCAGGCGCCGCTCGGACGGATGCAGCTGCTTCCGGTGCTCGCAGTACTCGTCGCTGTCCGGAAGCTGCGCGATGACGCCCGACCCGCGGAATGCGGCCGACTCGTTGATCTGGCGCGTCAGCTCGTTCAGCTCCTCCATCGACACCGCCAGCTGGCCCGCGCCGGTTCCCGCGTCCGCCAGACTCTGCAGGCTGGCCGACTTCAGGTCGAACTCTTCCTCGCGCGTGGACCGGCTGCTGGACGAACCGCCGCTCCTGTCACTGTCAAAGCTCTGCTGCTGATGTGAGTCGCGATCCCCTCCCAGCAGCGGCGGCGGCACGTCGTAGTGCGTCGTCGTCGTCGTCGTCGCCGGGCTCGGCAGGTTCTGGTACAGGTTGTCGCCGTCGCTCACCAGCGAGAGATTGATCTCGTTCAGGACGTGGTGCGATCGCGACAGGTCGTACGAGGACTCGCCGGGCGGCTTGCGGATACCGTCGGAGCGGGTACTGCGCGGGAAGTCGTAGATGCTCTCCACCGCCGGACTGTTCGGCACCGACACGGTACACTGCGGGATGCCACCGTTGCCGTGCGCCGCTTTCGGTGTCTGGTGGCCGAGATAGACCAACCCATCGGAGTTCCCCGATAGGTTCAGGGAAGGTGCCTTCGAGTAGAGCGACAGCCGCACTTCCGCGCTGTGAGCGTGGTGATGGTGATGGTGGTGCAGGTTGTACGCCGACTTGGAGCGACTCTTTTCCAGCTGCCTCCGGCCGCCCGCCTCCTCACCCATCCCGCTTCTACCAATGACGTTCTCGTTCTGGAAACTGCGGCAGTTGTTGTTGCTCTCCGGCAGAAAGGTGAACTTGATCTCGCCAAAGTTCGGCAGCGAGCTGTTCGCGTCCAGAAACACATCGTTCTCGCTGTCCTCCGAGGTGGACGGTGTGCCTGCCGGCCGCCCCATCACCCGCGCCGAGGGAACCCGCGGCAGCGGCAGCTGCTCCACCGACGAGTCCGTGTCGAAGTCGAACTTCATCGTCTTGGAGATGAGCACCGGCGCCCCGATCTCCGGCCGGAAATCGTCGGACCGCGTCCCGCACATGTCGTAGCTGTCGGAGAGTGGCTCCGCCACGCCCCCCTTCCGGCCCGGCGTCTTGCGCAGGAAGCGCGTCCCGATCACGCCCGAGTAGCGCTTCGTCAGCTTATCGAACAGATTCGAGGACGACTTGCCGTGCTTGCTGCCAACGCCACCGGCCGTTGCCACGTGCTGCACATCGTAGTTTCTCTTGATCATCTTCACCGAACACACACACACACATACACGAGTACGCACACAAACGCACGCACATACGGAGTGGGACACGGGGGAGGTGTAGTCCCACAAACACACAAAAACACGCTTATTTTTCGCTTCGTTCGCTTGGTTTGGTTCGATGTGTATTAACTTATTCTTCTTTTTTTCTGCCGTTGGATTTTTCCTCCGTTTCACGACTTCGTCACATTTTCTTCCTTTTCTCTTCTTCTCTCGCGTCTTTTTTTATTTTCACGGAGGGCCACGTTTTTTCGAGCAATAATTTTCCGATACAACTTTTCACATCTTCAGCCACTTTTCTTCTCGCACGCTTGTCGTCGGCGTGGTGTAGAGCTTTCCGCCGCCGCCGTCTTTCCACCGTCACCTTTTCCTCAGTTTTCCGCTGCGTTTGCTATCAATAAACAATTAGTTTCACTTTTATATTCTGTTGCGTCGGCACGCGGGAGATTCGTTCGCCCGTCGAGCTCGATTGGACGATAGATCGGTGTTGGTGCAATATAAACGGAGTCTAGGATAGGATGGAGGACTATCACCGGTTGCACCAACGTTGGAAAAAGTGCGAGTCCAACCCCCCCGAATTTCGAAGCTGACCCCGGACAGAAAATGCAGCGAAGCATCACCAATGAAGTCACCGTCAAAAAACGGGCCCCTTCAAGGGGTGCAATCAGTGGAAAAGTAAACACACCACGCGGACGCAATAAAACCCACCGTCGGCCCGGTACAAATTTCAGCCTCCGCCGTCGCGGTTGTCGCGAAAACGAAAATTTGCGAATGATTTATCGACCTTCGGCGGCAAGTGTAGGCAGCTTGAAGAGCCATCCGCAAGCAAACGCCACGTGGAAAGCGATTCGTGGATTAACTGCGACCGCGGAAACACTCCGGAAGGTGGGTCTTAAATTAACTATACGAATCCGCATCGAAATGAAAGCGAAATGAAAACCTTATTGTCCGTCCGTCCGGGGGTGTGCGGAATAGGATCGCAAAATTTAAACCCACTTTCGGCAAAGGAAGCAAGATGAATCGATGGAATGAAAGTGAAAAAGGGTTGAAGCAGAAGTCGGCGAGGAGCTGAATTATTGCATCTTACGTGGAGTCTGATAACAATCGCGCACGGAATGATGGTCAGGCGAAGAAAGATGAAAGGAGCATGTTGCGAACGCAACGACAAACCGACAAATTACCGTATATTAATAACACGCGGTAGTTTCTCTACTCTGACTCCGCGACGTTTTAAAAAACGCGGTCTTTATTTGTCGATTTGTTCTCCCGATTTGTTCTCACAGCCGTTTTTGGTTCGTCACCTCCTTTTATATCTATTTTTTTTAAAATGACCGACGGTGCCATCTGTTTTCGAACATGACAAGCTCTTTTACGCGAGCACTGCAGGGCTGCCTACCTTGTTCAATCTCCATAATCTCTTATCTCCTATAATTTTTAGAGCAACCTTGGCCACTGCGTTTGTTTACATTAAATGTCATGCTCAGTAAACAATTACAAACGCGTGGCGATCATAGTGCGTACTAATTTAGGTGAAAGATGCGCGTAGGCCTTGTTGCTTTGCAACAGAGCAGTTTTCGCGTTTTGAAAATTCTGTGTCTGGTATTTCGTTCGATTGGCTTCGAGAGTTTCGAGACAGTTGGTTGGTCGTATCGCTAATTTTCAAATGTTGTTGGCTCATACACTTAAGAAAAAAGAGAATTATTTCCCAGGTTCATACCACGTTGACCTGCTTAAGAGGTTTACAAAATGCCTCAATTTGCGACACACGAGATTAATGCATTCTATCGCAACAGAAATTTGCAGATAAATCGTTCCATCATGTTGCAACAGTGTGGCTGGCTTGAGAATGGTTTAAAGTAAATCATTAAATAACATCGCACAGCACCCGTCCGCGGTCCTCGGGGTCGACTGGCTGAATCCCACGAAAATAATCAAACATCAGTTATTACAGTAACGCGCGGGACACACCGGTAGTTGATAATTATCCTATCGAGAGGAAAACCAACGGTCGCTACCAATTAGCCGCAATCGCGGGCTGTGTTTTCCATGGGAAAACCTTCGCCCTGAAGGCACCTGTCCATACTTGGGAGGTTTCTGCTGTACACTACACAATCAGCAATCTGTCAATAGTTTCACACATTTTGGCGGTGGCAGTTTTCCCGCCGACGCTACAAAGTGTCTCAACACCGAAAAATGTTTCGCGCACCCTTCTTCTAGAGGTCACTTCGCGCAGCTTAGAGGCGCGGAAGGTAACGGAACGGGCGCGCGTGTGCTTCAGTTGTTTTAATTTTTTTTGTAACTTCCCCGACCGGTCAAGTCCCACGAAAATAAACCACGAGAAACACACCGGCACGTCGAGGATAGACCTCCAACAAGCGCGAGCTCCCGGCCGGATCGTTTGGATGAACTGTTATTTTTGGCAGCGTTGGCGCTCTGGTGGCCGGTACGGCGAACCCGTTGTTCTGTTCGTCGGCGTTCCCTTGGCCTTTTCGCTACCCTTCGCTTCGCGGCCGTCGGTCATAACTCATTTACGGATTGTTGGCTGAATGCTCTATAGGTGAGAGATGGATGGTTTGAATTCCATTATTGCATCCGCGCGCCCAGCACCTGTCCCTTTTTCTTCTCCCCGGTTTGGAGTGGACCGTGCTCGCTAATGATCATCGGGCATCGTGCCACTTGCCGAGTTTCCCTGGAATGTGGGAGAAGAGGGCCCTTCCAGAGGGTTCCGAGTCGGTGCCGGAACGAATCGAACGCCTAGAGTGAGCCCTCTTAGGTAACAACCCTTGGGCGGGGATGGACCAGCGAGTGCTCTCGATACGAGAGAAATGTGCCACTTAGTGCCAGCCCTCTGGCAACTTCAAGTCCCGGTTCCACGCGTCATCAAAACCTACGTCTGGTTCTGGATCATCATTATCTGTTGCCGGTGAGCTGCTGAAGACGCTGCTCGAGCTGCTGTTGAAGCTGGTGCTCTATTTGGCTCTGCTGGATGTAGTGCCGGATCAGGTTGAAGCAGAGCACACAGTAGGTGAACACTTCGAAGGCCACACACAGCAGGATGTGAATGATTTCCAGCCTATAACCCATCGGGAATTTGTATGACGATCCTTGATGATCGTTTTCAACACTTCGGTACAAGTACACTCGCAATGCAACAAGCGGCCACGCACTACTTTCGGTCGGTCGAACGCTAGGCGGACAAATGTCTGATGGCCTCAAGATGGTCCGCGACAGATACCGAGAGCGATCGCGTGCTGCTCCCAGGAAAATGAGCACCACGGTCGTCTCGCCAGGAGCAGGAGCGTGAGAGTCAAATCGACCTCGTCCTGGCGATCACGAGAAGACTCGCGCGAACTTCTCGAGGAAGAAAGAATAGAAGAGAAATCTCACAACCACGGGACATCATCCAAAACCGAGCGTAGAAGAAACACACGTCACGCATTCGGGGAGGGATTGCATATGACAAACGCATAGAAAAAGTGGCATTGCATTCTTGGCCGAGCGCGACGCAAGAATGCCAGACAGTCAGCAGGAGACCATCCGGCTTGAGCATCATCATGTGATTTTTTTCTCGCTTCCTTGCGTTCAACCTCGATCCGGACCAAATTGTCTCACCGTGACTCTCCGATCGTAAGCAATCTGGGAGGATCGGGCGGTGTATACGGCGAAAGATTAACTCCCCGAAGCGCCCAGAACTTGATAGTCGCCCCAGAACGAGGTCTCCACTTTCACCCATGCTGCTGCCCGGATTAGAACCGGGAACCGGATCACGCGGCGTTGAGTAATCGAGCGGAGCCAGGCAGAAAACAGGTCTTCGAAGGCAATTTAAATCTTCAGATTTATTGGTATGCACACACATGTATCTCCGCGTCGTCCATCGGATTCATTTACCTTCTGCCCTGCATTCGGCACACTGGCGCTCCTTTGAAAATGCTGCGGGAGAGGTGCGGTCGGGAGAGAAGTGCAGTGGAGAGAAGAAAAAAACAAAAGAACATCGTTCATTCATTTAAGTCTCAAAACTATGCTCCGTTCATCGACTCTTACGCCCGCAGCTTCTTCGCCTGCGTCGAGAGACTCGAGTATCGTTCGAAGATGGTGAAGTGCTGGAGTGGTTGGTGTTTGTTGTGTGGCAGAAAAGAGAGTTCTCCTAGCATGTCGATGAGCTATGCTTTCCCGAAGCAAACCAACAAAAAAGCATACCATTCCTTCTTATGGTGGTTTTCCAATTTCGTCCGTTAACGCCCGTTCCGTTTCAGTAAATCGCGAGTCATTGGGAAAAATTAAAAATACACCCCACTCAAGTGTTTCCCACCTTTTTTTCCACCGAGGCTCGAACACTGTTCTGTTCTTTTTATTTTCCACTGTGAAGTGGGGAGCCGCGGTGTATAAGCGATGATTGATGTACCGATGACAAATCCCCCATCGTAAAGCCATAGCCTCCGACACTGTAGAGTTCTTATCTGCCTCGCAAGTGTCTACGAACATAAAACAAAATGAAAACTAGCTGGGAAAATCGATGCCACGCCGCGCCAGCCCTGGCACTTGTTGCGGATAGGCATCGATCAATGTTTTTTTGTTTCGCTTTCGTAATCGTTATGGTTATCCGATCTGACCTGCTTAATCGTTCATCCGTTGCAAGGTCCGCCGATCGTTGGGACACGTTGTTTCGGCAATACTTATGTTCACAAAAATATCGATTTAGCCCTAGTTGTCTATATGATTTGATTTCTCAAAATTTGTGGTATCGTTTCGAGCAAGTCAACCGTATCAAAGATTGTTGGAATTCCAACTATCTCCGCCAGAAACCGTAAACAACTCTGTCAACAAACTCAGCCGTCGGATTTGGTTGGTTATACACATCTCCTTGACATGGTACACCTGTCGACATAGCTACGCAGCGATGCAGTGCCTGGGGGGAAAGAGGCGTCAATTCCCCATAGAAAAGCTTGGCCAATATCAAGAGGGGATCATCTGCGTGATATCGCACAGAGAGGTGTGTCAGATTTATCTCAATTTCCTCGGACGCGTTCACTGAACCTTCCCGCTACGATCGAAACGGAAAAATCTTTGCGCCATCGTGACGTTTTAGGGCAAGCTATTTATAACTGTGAACACCACGGTGTGCCACATTAGCTTAAAGGTTTTATTTGATCGACAGTTGACGATGGATACATCGACGGTACATGCGCGACACCAGGCAAGAAGATCGTTTTGATCATCGATGCGCATCTTGTGCGTTTACAGGATCGTGCACGGAAGCAGATACCGGATTCAAACAGGGAAATACTATACGCACGGGAACTGGCACGAAACCGGTACGGTACATTAAACCCCACGGCAACCGGTTGTTGCCCCATCTGGTCGGATCGGTGGTTTATTATTAAACAATCACGTTGACGCAGGCCCGAGGTATTAGCAGACGCCGGAAGGCAATGTAGCTAAAATTGTTTGCATCCCATCATCGGCAAGACGTTGGCTAATGATGTAATTGAAGCTCGCCATCCCTAACGCTTACGATTTATTTCCAGCTGAAGATTCCCCCCCAAGCGCGATTTGTGGACATCCCTTGCGCTTTCTCTGTGAGAATAATACCGGAGCAAGTGGGTGGTCAAGGGAGAAATGTGGTGCAAGTGCGTCGCAGGGCTCCTCCTTAACGTTGCCAGTGTGAGACGAAAAAAAAAGAACAACGGAAAACTAAAGGCACTACTGTGGGAACGCCACGAGGCCAACGCCTTCGTACGGATTCCCAGGACGGATTTAACGACGATTGCGGATCCGTCTTAAACATCTGGCGCTCTGACGATCCCGTGCGAAGGGAAATTACGATTCTGGGTTTTCTTTTCTTTCCCACAGCATCGAGAACTAAAAAAAAAAAAAAATGGCGGGCTTACCCGTACCTTTCTTTCCATTCTCTTCCATGTGCGTCAATTCGAACAACAACACCAAGCGTGCATAATATGCTGTTTTCGGTAAATAATTCATTTAGGCAAATTTTCTCATTTATGCTAAGGGAGTTTTCCGCTTCAACCTGAGGCTGCAATATACCGTTAGGTGGTTGTTTTATTTAAGCGCATTATGTGAGCTGTTGTTTAGCAAACATTCTTTGGCGTTTATTTCGTGCGGAAATGCAAAACTATGCAAACCCCCTTTGGGTAACCATTTCTAAAACAAAAGCATACAATCCATAAAAGGAAACAAACGATGGTCTTGCTAAAAAAAACTAAATAGAAATATTTTCGTAAATTGTCAACCTTACGGAAGTGTTATAGATAAAATATTGCGGCAACATTACCAACACCATTCAGTTGGTGATGAATTTGTTTCTTTTTTTTTTTAGCTATGTAAGTCAAATTCTTGCCAAGGCATTCCCGTACTCAAACCGACACGGTTGAGGCGAAGGAAAAAGGAATGATTAACCTCAAACAAAACCCAAAATCCCATCAATTTCGACTCAACCCCTTACCAGAAAGGCAACCCTGATGGTAGTTTAACGTGCGGCAGGTGAGAGTTTGACCTCGAATCTGTCCGTATTAATAGCAAAATGCAGCCGCCGCCTTTTCAACCCGCCCCGACGAAGCGGTAAATGTAAACCGAAGCAGTAATGGATAGGCTGCGGGCAATCGGAAAGATTTTGCGTTTTCTATTTTGGATACCTAAAAGCCGATGAAAGGGAGATGATTTATAATTCAAACAGATTGCCGAACGATCGACAGGTTGATTTAAGGCGGTGCAAAATAGGAAACAAAGATGGAAAAAAGCGGGGAAGCTCCACAGCAAACAATTTCAGTGGGTCCACCTTCTCTACGCCTCGTGGGCGTACGTGAATGTATACCCAACGGGGAGTGGCGGGAGATTTAGCTATATTTTTTTTAGAGGCCCTGCCTCGAAGAAGAAAAGAGTTAAACGCAACAACCAGGGACGGTTTGCGATCTTTAGATTCCTCCGCAACTTCTTCGATCCGATCCGAGCCGAGGAGAATCGATTGGATGTGATAATGACAGGCTCGGGAAGAATAAGTAATTAGTTGCCCTGTTAGCCGGGTGCTCGATTTCCTCTAGATTTCTTCCACATTTCCAGTCCCGCAGACGGGACGGGAATGATGATCACCGCCACCGGCGTCGCTGCATCCACGGGCCCGCGGATCGGCGGAAGACGATGCGTAAGGAACGGCAAGAACAGCAAGACGCAAAGTAGAGAAGCGCAGGCAAGAGAACCGATGGCGCCCTAGAAGCTTTCGCGCCGAGGTCGTTGTAATGATCAATATCCGGGATGTTCGAATTGGAAAATGCAATCACACTCCGGGGGCCGAAACGGGCCACGGCAAAGTAGCCTCTTCCGCGCCACGGCAGGCCCTCTTTCGGAGGTCCATCCATCCCTATGGGAGAAAACGGACGGACGGTTAAATGGACTCTTGATGTTAGAACTCCAGCATGGAAAACGGCGAGCCATAATAAAAATGGATGGATAAAAATCAAAACCTGAAAATGGCTCAACATTTAAAAGCAATCTTTTTTCAATGCGTTTAAAGTGATTCAATGTAATCTAATGATGCTCTTTAATATTCGAAAAAGAATCATCCGCTCATACTGATTTATTTATTGAAGGGTTTCGAACAATTTGCTCTCGCTCTTCTTATACTTTCGAACATTTTAAAAGCCTTCCTTGCCATGCCCAAGAGAGATCTCATGTAAGGTGTTGATTACATTCTAGAGAATAGTTTGGTGTTACTGTAGCCCCTTAACGTAGGAAAGAAATTATAAAGCACCTTCAAGCCAACGGAAGAATTAAAAAAAAGGTCAGCTAGTAAAATACCAATCAATCAAAACTGGCCTGTCCCTCTGGACACCCTCGCCAGTGTCGTATCCTTTACAAAACCATCCCGCATCGATGTCTCGCCGATCAGTGACGATCGGTTCAGCAATTAGCTGCCGCATTATTTTCACGTTCCGCGCGATGTGGATCGATAGCAACTGCGACGCCAGGGAACGAATTCATCATCCAGTCCATCCCTGCCCTGTCACCCCTGACAAAGCCGCAGCAATGTTTCGCCAAAACCGTTTTGGCATGGCTAATCTCCCGTTCCCTTCCTTTTCTTTTCTCTGTTGCGCCGGCCACCAAGGTAATCGAAACCAATTAAACGAACATTGAGCGGAGGGGGCTCGGGGACAATGAGGGGTTTCTTTTTTTGTTGTACTACTTCAAGTTTTCATTAAACTTCCCCGAACCGATTCGCGACCGTGACTGATGTGACTTTTCATCGATCGTTGACCGAAGACGCTGGCCGGTGTCTAATCCGGCCAACGGACACTTGAGGACTCGCCCGATTCCGTCGCAGAATGCCCCGGAGTGTTGGGGTGTGTGTCTATGGATGATCCGTCGAATTATGGAGTCGCCAGGATTAGGATTAGGGTTCCATGCTCGTTCGAGCGGCATGAGGTATCTTTGCTAATTCCTTCCTTCGAGTTACGTTCAATTAGACACAGAAATCGACCCTTCGGCTGAACTAATACTTCGGCCAGCTCCAGCCTTGGGTTACGTTATTGACACCAAACCCACACGGAGCGCTTCATTTGTGGGGTCAAGGAGTTCCATGCTCGATTCGTGTCAGGTTACGAAAGGATCAGGGTGCTCTTGCTCAGAGCTTGCGGGGTTTTCATTTACTTTCTTGTACGCCTAAACCCCAGGCAACTGCAAGCTATCATGTTTTTATTTTCAAACGCTACCTACAAACTTCTTTATACACTGCTAGAGCACCCTAGCAGTACGGAGGCAGTAAAAGATACATTCATGTAACCTTGTTACATGTGGTGCAAAATTCCGTCGAGATAAACTACCGCCTTATCACCTTCACCGCTACCTTGGCACACGGTTCCACATGTAAAACGGGCACGTCAGATGCCTGACAGGATGATTTAGAACGAACGAGGCGAGCGTCCGCGTTTATAGTTAGCGCTGGACATGTTCGAAGCACGAACGTCTAACGTACCTCCTTTCCTCTTCATCCCTAGGGACGTCGTATTACACGTATGGTGACGCCAAACAGGCCGTGACAAAAAAAGACGTGCCTAATATCCCACACCGGTCGCGGGAGAGACGAGGCCAGCCAAAACACTAAAGACCAAATGTCGATCTTGCTCGTCCTGTCGGTGTCGTTTCTTAAGTCGGGGCGCCGAAGTCAGTTTGTTTAGTCTCGTTTTATTGGATACGTGCCGCGCCGCAAGTAGAACCGAACCTCTAAGAGACTCAACCGGAGGCAGCATTACATCCGCATTTCATATCGAGAACACACAAAGTTGGACGAATTGTTTTACGATAGCGTAGTTTTGATTCGAGTAGCCTGTTTTTTCCGTGGCCCCCTTGTGTGTACACCATCACGAAAAAAAGGTCATAAAACACTGATATGGACCAAACGAACCCACCAACCAACAAAAAAGGAGAAGATCTACACGTAACAACCCATCACACCGATCACGCTCCGAAATTCGACACAATTCAGCTAATGAAGTCGCGCGGTGATGCACTGCAGAAAAGTTGATGATATTTGATAAAGATAGACCGGGTAGGTTGGAAGAGGGGGGGGGGGGGGGGGGGTCAGGAAAGTCGCAGATAACAAACACAAAAACACCGAAACCACTGCTCTCGTCCTCTGACGCAAAGATCCTCCATCACCATTTGCTGCCGAGAACGTCACAGGCGGCAGATGAGGATGCGCAAAAAACGAACGAAACAAATATTAAAATCTCGCACTACGATCTTTTTCCAGCGGGGGGGAGAAGAAGACGCTGATAAGGATTTGTGTGCGTCAGTTTGCACTATGATTAAACAAAAAAACACACCGAGGCTGTTCAGTTTTAGTATCGTCGCGAAATAAATGCACCACCACGGAGGCTGCGAGATACGTTCTAGAGCAAACCAACCAACCAACCAAAGGGACACACCAACACCGATCGCGTCGAGAACAATTCAATCACACACAGATCACTCCCGCGCGCACGCTTGCTCACACAGAACACGGTTCTTCTTCCTCAGACGGTACGCTGGCGCAGACTGACGGTTATATGACGGGATGCGGACTCGCGCGCTGCGGGCTAGAAGAGCGAGCGAGACTCGCGCGGCCTTCGTCGTCGGGACCGAAATTCAGCCGAACGCGGTGCGTGGTGTGTGCGCGCGCACACCTTCTACATACGCCCTTCCGCCTGCATAGAACTCGACGCACCACACAACAACAATCGCTCTAACCCTCCGAAGGGAAACAGAAACCGGTACTCCCGGTGGATACGCACACGATGGTGCGGCGCTGTCGGCCCGCACACTCTGCATCTTCTGGAGCAGCTCGCACGCACCCAATATTCAGCCTCAATGTTGTTGGAGCACACACACAAACACACACGGAGAGACACACGTGCGCATGGAAAAACGGGCACAAACGGTTGGCGCGAATGGCGGTCATACACGTTACATAAGTCGAGCAAGTAAAACTGCAACTTTAATCCAATTTCGGTTCTGCACGCCGGACACACCGACAACCGGTGGACCGCATAACCCGGGTGGACACTAGCGAAAAAGCCAACAACAAGCACACCACGACAACCCGTTCTCCTCCTGCACGGTGCTGGGGCTGGAACCTGTGCCGCGGTGCAGTGAAAGGTTGCTGGAACGCGAACGCGGGTTGGCTGTTGTGTTTACATTTTCGGGGATTTTCGCTCGCCCCGGTTTGCGGAGGCTTGGTTCAGCTGGTCGTTGCTGGGCATGTGCACTGGACACGGCCGGTGGTAGGTCTAAAGACAACTCCTCACGCGGGACCTTCTTTCGAACGAACGGATCGTGTGGACGTATTGTTTTAAAGTCGCGCAAGTTTTCCGTGATATTGTTGTTTTCTTTCGTTTCTGCTGGAAAACACGACCACGGGCCAGGAAATGCTGGCCCCCTCGGGCAGGGCCTGGGGAAAATCAGCGTGATACCAGCGAAAGAATGTCGGTAAACAACAAAACCATCACTGCCGCGTTTCTCCATCAGCACACAGTCTCGAGCCGCGGTTCGGTTTTTATTATTACCGTTTGTTTTGAGTTACTTTTTTCGGTTTTCCTTTAACCGCCAAACACACAACAGCTGCTATGTGACATTCCACTGTCTCCGTGAGGCGTTTGGAACATCCCACTACCGGGTTCTACGAGTTCCACCATACGGAGGCACGACTTCCGCAAACTTCTCGTAGAGCCAAAAAGCTTGCGAGGAAAAAGGTTCTACTTTGCTGATACATGTACCTTTCAAAAAAAAGGAGGGTCTACTTCTTTCACAAAGATGTCTGAAAAGGCGGTACACGTAACTGACACTCACTTTTTTTCATCTGGTTTTTGTTTTTTGCAGAATTAAGGATCGGATATCGCACGCATGATCGTCATAAACAACTGAGGCAATGGTCCATGGAACCACCTCCTATGGATGCTACCGAACTGTCTTGTTGGAACTGGTAGGTAGGTTCCAGCTTCCCAGCCACAAATAATCTATGTTAGAACATCTCTCTATTTGCAAAAATGCTTTCCAGGGAAGGCGAAGGTCATCGAAGAATGTCGCACTTTTTCGCTCCAGATCGCTCCAACGAATCAATCACGAGTGTGTTCTGTTACAACTCCGATGGATGGGGTGACTTCACGGCATATAAACCGATGCTTGCCTCTAGTTAACACGCGTCGGACACACCATCCACGGCATAGGATCCGACTCCCTGTCGACACCTCCTGTATACGGGTGCGCTCTTGTTTCACGTCCGAGCTCCTACTCACGTTTTTCAACTGCTCCCCGCGAACAACGAGCGCTAAATCCGCGAGGGTGACACTAATGAGAACAACTACCTCACAACTGGGCAACTTGCCCTCCGGATCCGCACTGACAGGCCGGCGGGCGCGATATCTTTGCCGGACCATCGGACGGTCGGTGAGTTCGGCGCGAAAGACTATTGCATCAAGATTTCGGCCCGTTTTCGGCGTTTGGGGAGAGGCATGCTTTTGGTTTCTTGGCGCTCGGCTTCGCGGCTGCTGCTCTGTGCCGGTGGTCGGTGGACGCAGGTGTTGGTGGTTTTAGATATCACACCCCTGTGGACGCTATGAGCTCCACGAAAAACCCGCGAACGCGGTTCAATTTTCTGCTCATCGCGAGCGAGCGCTCTCTCGCGGTTTGGGGGAATGGAACACGCAAACGTTGCTGCACACGTTTTGGACCAAACAACCGCGTGATGGTGGGCAGCGTGAGTCCGTTTCGTCCGCTGTAATTATGATTTAATTAAAAATCTTCCACCTAACAGCACCTCGCACATCTACTCACGATCACGAGCGGGTGGTGGTGGTGGAGAAACAACGAGTGAGCGGCACCACAAAAACCCAGCCACGAATTGACCGATAAAACTGGAGCAGATCCGGAACACGCCTCCGGTTTCGGTGTGGTGTGAAGGAGAGTGATCATTGAAACCGCGTGCAATACCGAAAATGGGATCAATGGAGTTGGTGCTATTTGATCCCACGCGTCTCTACGATTCTCAACGTGAACCCGGCGTCCCGCAATGTTAGTAGCATTGTTTTCCGCTGGTTTAAAGTTACGGTTCAACATTAACATGCCTTTTCTCATCCCGCAAACCGCAATGTTTTGCTGATGTTTTATGGTACCACATTCGGCGTCAGTGTACCGGAGACTACCGGTGCAATAACTCGAATAAATGCTAAAAAGCTTGCTGTCAAATTTCGCAATCGCGCAATCGGCCGGTAGACTGATAAGACTCAGAGTGTATCCATCCTAAGCTTGTCGTAAATTCAGACACACAAAATCACACCCCCTCGAAGATAATGTGGCGACGATAACGAGACTTGCCGATGCGATAAGAAGAGATTGAGTGTAAAGTGCAGCGGGGCGCATCCAAAGATCGATTACTTTCTCCCCGTTCGGCTGTCAGATTGATTAATGCGCTGCTTTGCAATGCGGACAAAATAGATATCGCTACAACATAAATTTGTTAAAATTGTGCCTTAGATATTTGTAACAAACCATAGCACATGGCTTTTTATCTATGCTCCTTGAGGACCTAACCAGTACGAAGTTAAACAGAAGGAAAAAGTATTCGAAGGGCCGGAGATAATAATTAGTCTAGTTGAACGTGATAAAAATGCAATCTGATGTCAGTTGATGGGGTTGATTTTAAACCGGAAAATTATCATTCATATATTCAATTCAAAAAGTAAAAGGGCTGGCAGTTAACAAGCAGTAAAACATTGATAACATGCATTTCTTTTCACAGTCCTCGAACAACTTGCGATTTTCCAAATTTAATTGTTTACACTTCCCTTTTCCCACAGCTAACAAGCGGACGATTTTCCATTTCAAATTGCATCGGCGTTAACAAACCACCGGGGTAAGAGCGGACTTTTCATGCGCGCGTCGACAGTTCCGCCATGATCGAATTACGACTAATGAAAATCGGCTTTTTTTGCTGTTGCCTTCCGAAATCGAAACGACAAACACCTGCTTTAATTTCCTTTCGCATTGCCCGATATCGGAGTAGGAGTTTGCCGTGCGTTGCTAGCTTTCCACAATGCTCGACTGCTGCTCGCTGATGCTTGTACACTGCTTAAAGGAAATTGATTCCGGATCGAACCTGACACGGCTCACCACCAATCCAATCCGTAGGATCGATGGCATAGAGATTGAGATATCCGCCGTATACACAGCACGGATGTGCTGCCGATGCAGTTTCCTCCCGCTGAAGCATGACGAAGGGCTGGCTCTTCTTGGGAGGAACGGCAAGCTCAAACTTTCTCCCGCCAATCGAACCGACACCGGCGTCCTTCTTTCGCCGACTTCGGCCGTGGTTCAATTGCACTCAATAAGGGGCAAACTCTTGCCTTCCCACGGTCACCGTCGTGCGTCGTGGACTTTAACCGATCGCTTGACGACTTTAAAGCGTATGACAAATCGGCGCTAATCTAATTTTAACTGTACCGCGTTGTCACCTCCACCAGCGACACGCAGCACGCCTCCCGGTGGAGATGCAGTGGTGGTGTAGGTTCGCTCGGAAAATTCGTACCTTTGTCGCCAAGTCAAGGGCATCTAAATGTAATCGATTTTCCCACCACCGACGGCTTTTGGTTTTGGTTTATGGTTCTTTTTTTTTACCCCTGCGTTACGCAGACCAACGGGACCTGAACGGTTACGGGAAACCAATCGCCATGGGGTTGTGGCTGGGCACGATTTAAATTTAAACACACTTGCCAGTAAATCCCCTGCCTGCATTTCGCGATTCGCATCGATGGTGGATTAATTTGGTTGATTTTTTTTTTATGTCGCATTATGAGTGCTAACAGTAGGCAATTCAACATTAAACGACGCCGAATTTGCGACATACCTAGCCATGCTAGCCTTGGCGGTTGTTAGTTTAAAATTGAGTTCTCTACCATCTGTGACAGACAGTGGGTGAAAACCACATTTTATTTTTTTTTAAACATTTATTTTAACACAACGAAAGCAATCCTCATCATCATCCTCCAAGCGGCTTTGGCAGATAATTATCTCAGCATGGCAGATTTTGGCAACGAAAAATTAATGTTGTTGGTGCAACGTGGGAGGGATCTTCTCTAAAAAAAAATTATGAGTTATTCTGAAAATAAAATTAACATCAGTTGCTGTTCATGAAATGAGTCACCAACGTGACAAAAAACTCCAATATGTAATAAAAATGCTTCATTTAAAGTTTTTATCGATTCGCGGCTGAAACGATAAGAATCGAGTCCGGTCTCAAAACGATATGTCCGAAAATAAAATCGCGCGAACCGGTCAGGCGAGGCGGGATTTTTCGGACATTTCCCACAGACCCCCCCTTTTACCGGTAAAAACCGGTTTAAATTTGGACATATCGTTTTGGCGTTTTTGGTTTTTGCTAGCCAACAAATTTTGAATGTACCGGTGGCGCCACCTAGTGGCGACTAGCGCAAGCTCTGCTGCGTTCCTAACTTTTCGAATTTTTGGGAGTTTTCGCCGATTTTGAAGGTGCCGAAGGTTAGAGATCGTTTTAGACTTGTTTAATGTTACCCTTCAATAAAATAATCCTAAAACTTAGCATTAAACTCTGTCCCACGTTCATGACTCAAACAGTACAACAATAAACCATGCTCGTGCTTGATAATTGATACCGCACACGAAAGGAATTTCCGTGCATGAATCACCTCCCTGAAGGAGTTTCCCAAAATGTCAGCCATAGAAAAATAAGCTACAGGTGGAATGATGGTTCAGATGAGAATGTTACCTATCTATGTTTAGCATTTGTATTTAATGTAGAGAGTTCCCCTTTATTTAGAGCAGGATCAACCAATTCTCGTGTTTGTGTATTCCTGACACATTATCAGTGAGCCATAACTCTCCCTCTTTCCATACACAAACATATGCCCGAAAGACGCAACCACAAGCGGTTTTGCTCAACAGGAATGCTAATAAGCGTCCCGTTCCACTTCCTCCAAAGCGTCAAGCGGGAGTGTTGAAAATCTTCACTGAATCTGAGTTTGCTCATTTTTTTACATCTTAATTCAAGTGTGTCTTGTCGAGGCGCTTGACCCAGTTGCAATGTTGTCTGCACATCGGGTCGAAAACAACAAGAAAAGAAAAGGAAGGAAAACCACGCAAGCAGGGTGTCGAACGTGCTCGAAACAACGCGCCCGTTTGTTGCCTTTTCGCGCGCCGCCTTCTGCTGTGCTTCGATCTTCAATAATTAGCGGCAAGGGTTTTGCCAATTTTATTTTATGTTTCCCCCCATCGCCAGCCATTGTTCGCAGCCATCGTGGAGCCGATTTCGCCGGCCAGCCAGCGCGGTCCATCCGTCAATGTTCCACCATCGGCGGCAGGCGGGTTGTTGTGGACTTCCGTGGGAAACGCATGAAAACGCATTTCGCTCGACGCGGCCTGTGCGAGAAGCGAAAGTGCGTGTAGGAAAGGGCAAAAAAAAAACGCCAAAGGTACATTACCGACATTTTTAACCGACCGCCCAGGCGTGGTAAAAGGGCCGCCCTGCTGCTGCCCGGTCGGCCCTTCAAGACCTTCAACTTTGATCGTTCACCGTGCACACACGAACACACACTCTCGCATCCACCAAAGGACGGCGACTACGAGATTACATAAAGGCATCTGGCAGTGTGTAGCCTCGGTTCAGTGCGAAATGCATCGCCGGCCCCTGCAAGCAGCCGAAACGATAAGTGCAATTATGCAACAAACAATGAACTTATTTGTGGCGCTGCCGTAGCACTCGGGGCGGTTTTTTTCCGCCGAGAATTCCGACGCATTGCGTGTGCATTATGCAGCAGAGACAGAGAAGATTTTCCTGGCTATTCTTTGTGTGCGATCGTGTGCGAAAACGGTGTGAGTTTCCCCCGGGCGCTTATCCTCGCCGTTGATCGGCGCACGTCGGGCCTGTCTGCGTCTGGCGCGATCTGATCTTCTCGCATCGTAATCTTCCGGAGATGAGGAAGGCTTTATGAGCTAATCGTCGAATAGATGAGTAATTAACAAGTCCGATCGTTTGCTTAAATAGAAAAAAGGACTTATTCATTAATATGCATATGATCAAAGATAAATACTGTATACTTCAGACATGATTTTTTTTTTTCATAAGATTAAGCGTCGATTGCACACGTTTAAGGTGGAATCTTCTAGCGATTTTTTTAAAGTTGATGCCAAGATATTTAATGGTCATTTCAACAACCTAATACTTCGCTTCATCATTTCCTTATTGACCCTTCAAATGATCGGATATCACAGACTGATTATTCTGTTGCCCTTTTTTTTGCACCCTTCTTACCGTAGCACAAATGGATGGAATACCATCGCATGCATCTAATGAACTCGTCAAACGCGTTTCGAGGCGCGTTGCGGCCGGGGGGAAATCTAGAACACCACGGCTCAAAACCACCATAAGGGAAAATTACACGCTAGAACGAGGGCGCACTGTGTTAGAACCATTAGACACATACATAAATGCTAGCTGTCGGGCGAGTGTGTAAGTGAGTGTGTGTGTTCACCGCGTGACAGGTGCGACTTACCTTCGAGGTGACGCTGATCGGTAGCAGATTCAGCATCGATTCTGATCGCGAGATCATCACCTTTGATGGATGAAAATGGGTTGGACGGGCGGGCGGAATATGGAGGGCGGCCAGTGCAACATGGAAAAAAAAGAGAAATAAAAAACGAAACATTGCAATGAGTGCACTCGCGTGTGAGGGCGCGTCTGGTGGGGTGGTGGGTTGTTTGTGGGGTAGGTGGAGGGTGAATGATTTGTCACTTTTTATGGTTGAATGAGTTGGACGATGATGGAATGTTACCTGATGCCGCGAGCAACGTAAAGTGCAACTCCCTTCACTTGACGTACAATTATCGCAAGTGAAATGATCTATCTCAGCACGTTTAGGTAATGATGGCGATCGATTGTTAGCTCACTAACCAGCTATGGTTCATAAAACTAGAATGGATTAGAATCAATGTTTTAGCTTTGTATGATGCGCTAATTGAAATTGTTGTAACACAATGAAGGAAAGATTAGTAATATTCAGGCTGTGTGAAAAGAACCTCTTTTATGTATCAACTAAAATGCATAATGTTCGTGGAACATAGCATTTCCGGAAAACGGTGTTACACTCCCGTGTACAGTATATTTCGTTGCGTTACAAACCGATTTTATAGTACCTCGACGGTAGCTAGCACCGGAAGTCCATCGCACGCTTTGTCCAGCAAGAAGCCTGACTTGGTCGAAATAATGCAAGGCAACATGTTGAATAATGTTTCCTGCCGAACATCTCGGCCTCGGTAGCAAACGCCACGGTTGAATGAATTCAAATTCTATGCCCATTTGTTTGTTTTTCGCTACCTACCGGCATGCTCTTACCCGGCATACGCAAAGGGAACGGGGCGTAGAGCATTAGCTTATGGATCCCGGGTGTTGAACGCAGCAAATGAAAGACGCCGACTTTTTACCGAATGTGGGCCACACACACTTTTGGGAGAAGTGTAAAAGGTTTTTTTTCTCTTGGAGATTTGACGAAAAAAAATGCATGAAAGTGTCGATTAATAAATTATCAACACATTTCACACCCGCCCTATTGTGGTGAACTCGGACTGCGCCAGCGACGCCGGAATGGGGAGAAAAAACCAAAGATGCTGCAAATGTAAATTTATGTCGATTTTCCAAACCATTTTTGGGGCCATCGATAGCGCGCCCCATAGAGAGAGCAGCTGTTGAGGGATTTGGCTGGGGAGTCACAGGTGTCTATTGGGAAGTTTTAGGTTTGGAAACATTAAGGTCAAATCGACGATCGAGCCGAAATTTCGACGGCATTTCCCGGGTGCGATGCCAGTGAAAGTGTTTGCTGTATATGTTGCCGGTACGACGACGAGAAGAGGGTTGGATGGGCGATGGGAGGTTTTTTATATAAAATTAGGAGGTAGTAGACGACGAGCGTAACATAAATCGGAAATCATGCGAGAAGCAAAATAAAAAAAGTACAGTAAAATAAAATCGTGCATCATGTCATCGAAACCAACGGTGGATACTTATAACATCAGCGGTGAGGTGTTGCGTTCTTCAGGTTGACCGACAAGCTGGTTCACTTTTAAACAACGTTGTTCCAATAGCATTGTGGAGAGCTTGCTTATCAATTTCGATAAGTGATGATTGTTTTTTAACGTTACATACAAGATCAATGAGTCGAGTTCTTGAACTATTTCAAAGCGTGATGTTACTCTAAAACGAACTCGATCCTGTCACAACTTTCCCGACTACCCAAAATTAAATATACTTTCTGCTTCCAACTTTTTTGTTTTATTTCTCTAGCTTTCCATTCCATTCAAGCCTCATTGCATCGGCTGTACAAACGATTTGGGCAGGAAAGAAGAGCAGCAGGAGTGTCCATGCAACGCGTTACGTTGTGCTGCATACAAACTATGCTCCGCGTGCGTTAGGTGGTGCAGGTTGTTAAATGGGCGGAAACAGGGGCAGAAGAGTGAACGCATTCGCTAACCATATGCGATGCCACGATTTGTTTCTTTTCTCGGTTTTTTTTTTTCCTCGAGCAACTCATTTCGCGGCACGAATTCACGCACGATGGTTCAAACAATCAAATCATTTGCATACCGCCTGGCACGCTGCCCTGTTGACTGCGTAAGATAAGAGGAAGGATTGTTTGTTTTTTCGAGTCCAACATTGCTCTGATGGAAAGTCGGAAAAACGTACTCAACATTAACTCTTTATTAAAATCTTCTTCATAATCAGTCATAGGTAAACATCAGATCTCTATCAGATTTAATGGATAGAAGTCAAATATAATGATCAATTCAACATTATTGATTCTTTCATATATTTAAGGGGTTACAAAGCAAATGAACCGCTTCAAGGAGATCGTAATGTACCTACCTCAACCAAATTTACGATACGTTGAAGTATTCATGCGATTTTATTTTAAGAATGAACTCGTGCACTGGCGTCTATGAACCTTTTATATTTCACTTGAATATTCTTATCTTTGTTTGTGTTTCCCCATCGAAGTCCTGCTTTAGAGTTCTTTGAACTGCCCGGTAAGTAAATCACAAATAATGATCGCGTAATCTACGCCAGAAGAGCAAACGGGCCAGCAAAATGCGCAAAATGATTGCAAATTTGACTCTCGTTTGATTACATGCATGTGTGCCCAAGCCAAAGCAAACGGCCAGACGTCTTATGGTGTATTTCTTCCAAGTCTTCCTCCCGCCCAAGACTGGCTGCTGATGTGATTCCCGCACCGGACGAGAAGATGCGGAACTGTGGCTTTTCACCAATCCCATTTTTCTCGAAGCGAAGGTTTTTTTTGCAACTGAAACCAATTTAAATGATGAGGAAGCACCAGATTGATGCTAATTGAAAAGCCACTCGAAGGTTTACCGCACCCCATGGGAATCGAAAAAAGGGAAAGAAAAAAAACCCTCTCCGCATGAGATATGATGCGATTTTCGCTTCTGCAATCCGCGCACACTCCGATGCGAATGTAGTGATATTACCCTTCCGGAATGGCTTGATGCAACCTTTTTTCAACCTCCTAGCAATTGAATCCGATGCTCGTTGGGAAGCGCCCAGAAGATAAGGTGCAGGTTGGGCTAATGATATAATTACCTCATTGAGCCAGAAAGCAGCTCAGCAACCAAACGGAATTGCGGAGTTCGTAAATGGCATCGTGGTAATAAAATGCGAAAAAGGCGTTTTTCTTTCCACCCACTCCTTGATGGCTGTTGTCTATTTTTGCGCTGCTGCATTCCATCGGCACGGTGCGTAGCGATACATTCCGGGATTGCGTGGAAGCAACGCTTTGATGTGTTGATCGACTTAACGGGGCGCCTCCATCCGACGCCGTAAATGGAATTCTTTTGCTTTCTTCCATCGCCACTAAAACTAAAAAACCGACGATTTACCGCCGCGGCAATTGAAAGAAATCTTTATCTCACGCTGCAGCATTAGCGGGCATGGGATGGGGAAGAGGGTGGTGGAAAATTAAGTGAAGAGTGAAATTGTTTATTTGACACCCTTCCCTCCCGCCCTGTTTCCTGCCTTGGCATAAGTGTCATACAGAGAGCGAGGAGGCTGCACCGAGTGTGATGTGTTGAGAGCTAGAAATCCGTTCAAAACGCCACCGAGCAGCAGCAAAAAAATAATGGTTTCGCTTTATATAATAATGGTAATTAGGTTGTTCACGGGGGGAAGGTGCTTCATTAGCCGAAAGGGTTGGTACGTTGGGTTGGATGGCCGGCTAGGCAGTTGCACTAGCATCAATTCCAGCTTTCGACTCTTCCTCTCGATCGCTTCCAAAAGCGGAGCTTCAGCCAACCGAAAAGCTACCGCAAGCGCCGAAATCGAGACCCGGCAATCAACGGCACACGGCTCGCAAATAAACGTTATGTGAATGGAGCGGCAGTGGGAAGCAGCAAATGGTGGCTAAACGGCGTAGGGTTTCTTCGGGGCGTCCCCCGACGTTGAATGCCCTCTTACTGTGCTGGATACTCGCATGGCGGTGCAATGAAAGTGGTAATATTTGCCCGGTCGATGGCACTTGCCAGCATAATCGTTCATCTTTCATCGACGCCTCGGGACGTTAGAAAATAAATCAGCCAGCTCGCTCGCCGGTAAATGATCCTCTTGTGGCCCCGGTCACTATGGGCCAGGTTTTCCGTGCCAGAGTTGGGCTCAAACAAGTATAGCACATCTCAGTTTAGAAATCAGTGTTAGTTACTTAGCATCTCTTTCATACAGCTCTTATTATTTTTAAAAGTATCAAGAATTAATACATATTGATTGGAATTGAAGAGTATTTTTCAGAGTCAAAGAATAATAATGATATTTAGTTTGAAACATTCAGAAGCTATTTATATAAATCAATTTTCTCACGCTTAGGAACTTTGGCAGATGGAAGTTGCTACAAAATCCAAAATGTATCCTGTAACTAGTGAGGCTTGATTTGAATAATTATTCAAAGTTTTCCATTTTTGTTCATCATGGCACCTCAAAACTGTGGCTCTCCGCTCCATCGAAGGTTTGTTTGCACCTTTAACGTGGTTCCAAACTACCGGCGGAGATGGAATTATAAAAAATGCAAACTAAATCAACCAAAAAACCTTCACCAAGTGCATTTAAACAATGACCACGTCTCGCCTCGCGTAACGTACACCGAGTGGATACATTATCCTCTCCGGACGGCCTAGAGTGGATGGATGCGGACAGATGAATCTCACTCTTTTTGTAGGTTTTCACCTTCACGCAGCCGCTGCTTTCATTCGGCTAACCATTTGGGCGTTACTTCGGATGTTCGGCGGACTTCTTCTGACTTATAACGACCGCTTCCGAAGGGGCCACACTGGAGTGAATTGAAGATTCTTACCAAACTACCCGCTGACCTTCATGTAAAATTCATTAGCCAAATTGTGGCGGCGAGACCGCGCCCAGCCCCATGGTCAGCCGGGCTTCTTCGAGCCCGGTGCGGTCGAGCATGGCGAGGAATTGGCAATGGAACCGCAATTTAGGCCGCCCGTTGTTCGGTCAACGGTCAACTATTTAACCTGTGCAGCGATTGTTGTTTGGCACTAAACTAATAGTAGCACCTAATGTTGGCACAGGCGCTTTGGAAACCTTACAAGCTTTGCACCGAAGAAGCAACCAACAAGGAATGCCTTGCCTGGGTGCAATTGTGTTTTACAACGGTCTATAACGTTCCAAATCGCTTTCATCCTCCTTTCATTCTATTGAACACAAAACGATGCAATAGGTGTAAACATAGAAGATGTTATGGTAAAGGTAAAGAGTGTTTTTGAGTGGTGTACTGGTTACTTGTAATGGGAATTTTAAGGAACCTCTTGCTGACGCCCTTTGGTCATTACTACTGCAACACAACTCTGGAGCAAAAAACAAAAAGGAAAGTCCTTTTGTTTTCAAATATTTCGGCCACCCTTGCGTGCATCATGCACAAGGTTTCTGTTATAATCTAAGTCACTTTCTAAAATCAACCACTTTTCTCGAGCGCCAAAGAAACTAACCACGATAACGGACACGTGGATCACTTAAGATGTCACCCATCGGGAACGCGAGGAGTTTGTTCCCAGCAACGGCCACACTGGGCGCGAGGGAGCATTTCTCCCTAACCACAAGATTAGATAAACGCCGTCTGGCGTAGGGCAAGCATCCATCATCGGAGAAGGCAGACCCCGCCGGATGGCAGCCAGCCCAAAAGCCGTTGTCGTGCGTACCAAAGCCGACTCGTTCCACAGCCGTGTTGGACAATGCATTCGCTGCCTTCGTAGAGCGAAAAAGAGCCTTTGTGAGCATTAAAATCACGTACTAGCTAGCCAACCACCCGGTGCCACTCGGTTACACCGGGGCTAATAGCGAAGGAGAGAGAAAAAAAAGTATCACCATGAATAATGCCATCCGCATATGTTCCACCGGCCCGGAGTGACGGACGACAAACCGCTTTCCACGCACGCACACATTGTGCGCATGACACTGGCGATATTAACCATTTTGTGTCTCCAACCGCTTCCACGCCGAAACGCACTTCATGACGCGTTCGTCGCTTGCAACCCTGTTGCTGACTTTGGTGTTTCTTTCCATCCAACCAGTTCGACTTCGCGGAAAAGCGCACGCTGATGCTGGCTGCTTTATTAGGAATGCCCTCTCCCGATGCGGTACTTCCATCCGCAATTGGACAATTTCATTAGTTGACCGTGTGCAGGGAGGAAAACTTCTTCGAGGTTGGTGCGTTGCGGTGGAAGCCTGTCGTAAAGGCGGAAATATCACCCTCTCACGCGCTCGACTCTTGTTCTGACTTCCCCTCAGCTAAGATCAAACATGGTGGCGTGCAGTCACCGGAAGTGGCGGAAGCGTGCCCAAGAGTAGGATGCAACGCATTATCGACGAGGTTTACTTTAGAGGAACTTCCAAAACGGACACATTTTTGTACAAAAAAAAAAAGATAGTTATACACCTTAGTTAATATCCATTGTTTTCAGCCAGATACAAATCCGGGAGTGAAACAAAGTCTCTAGGTTGAAAATATAAGCACTCTGGATGTTTGTTTTTAAACGAAACATTTAGAGACTTGATTTCTGAATGTAGGCAAACTGTTTCATGGGAAACTCTTACAGCTTACCCACGAACGACAGGCGGTTGGCGGAAAGATGGAATACATACACAATCTGGTTAGTTTCACCAAGCGCTGCAAACCGGCAGCGAAGTCGATCCCCAGACCACGAGCAAGGTCTCCGGTGGCCCACTTTTACGTAAAAGTAGAAGGAAAAAAAAAACAGCGGCCCGTACATCCGCACAACCTGTTCTATCAACCTCAACCTAACTTTGCTCCGCAAAATGCATTCCCTTTTCCCCACGTTTGCGTCCCCCTTTTCATCGTCGCCGTACGGGGTTTTCATTAATCTACATCCCTCGCCGACAGGCCCTAGTGATGACTTCGGTGGCGCCCGTGAACGCTTCCGTCGCTCGCAGGCGTTCTCCGTTGCACTTTGTCTCATTACAATCAATCGTGTCTCACTCGCTCGCTGTGTTCCCACCTGACGTGACGAGGGAATGGGGTTGGGGAAGCTGGTAGGAAGTAAGAAATTTGACACGTAAAGCCGTACAACCGCTGGAAACGCGAGCGTCTAATCTCGGGGCACATGCTCAGCTGCAAAGGCAAAGGTAAGGGTTGGCAGAACGATGGAGCAAAAGCAAAAGGGTCGTTGGACAGTGCGGTCCTCACGATGAGTTAAAGAGTGTAAAGGAAGCTTGTGTTTATTCGTCAAACAACTCCAAGCTATAATTGAACAATCAAAGATATTGTATCAGCGCAACGAGACAGAACACAAAGCGATGTTATCATTGGTATGCTTAATTAAAAGATACCATCCCACGGCGTGTAAGAGCAGCAACGCTATGACTTGACTCACCACAAGTGTAGCCACAGCTGATGGGCAGACGGGCGAGATAAAATGCTGCCTTTGCTGCTGCTGAACTCATTCGCAAAAACTGGCCCCCCCCTTTGTGAAGGTCAGATCGCGTCCGGCGGCAACAACGACAGTTCGACCAGACAACGCGGGCGATTTGGTTGGCGTCGTTGCCGTTGGGTCGAGTATATGTCTTTCTCATGGAAGGATTTCTTTTTTTTTAATTGTCAGCTCACATTGGTTGCATTCATCTGGTTGCATGAATCTGTGTTTGCACACAATCATCGAGATCTGTGAGATCGAGACGGTTAGTATTTTATTTACTGCGCGCTCGCGCTGCTGCTGCTTCGCGCCTACCTTCGCCGGTGCTTGTTTACGGCTGACGTAATGCCATTTTTCTTCCCCTCCCCTCTACCCCTTTTGTTGACAACCGCCCTGTAAAAGGTGAGCGAGTGTGTGAAGTGATGGAAATTGAGTGAACTGTTGATGAAGCTGCGAAACGGAGGACTTGCTCTGGATCGCGAAAAATAAAATGCGTCCACGCACAGCACAACGTTGCCACTTTGCTTGAATGCTTCGCGTGGAAACAGTTTGTCCAAAAGGGCGATCAACACTTCATTTGAACAATGATAAGCTTTGTTTGGTTTTACAGCACGAAATTCTTCTTTTCCAGGTTATATGTAAAATGCATGACAAGAAACATACTACTAACTTCCGACCCAACTTAACTTTAACATTGTTGTAGGTATGTAACTCAACTAACCATAGTAAACCGTACAGAATTGAACGTGAGATAAACGTCAACAAGAATTTTGGATTATGCCTTGATTTTTGTTTGTGCTTTTTGTTGTGAACCACATGAAGGAATAAAGTGAAGCGAGATTATAGACAGGAACCAAATCCCAGGTACCATCATGGCACGCCTTTAAAGCTTTAAATAATGGCAACAGCAAATAGATTCATTAAAAAGAAAATCACGCCTTTCCAAACAACTAAATCACCGTGCATAATGTTGGACTGAAAAGACCATTTGGCAGAAGGATTATAGCCCAGGATACGCACAAGGTCCACTATGCAAATGATTGCCACCGACACCGCCGCCCCTTTTCCAACCTTACACGCGCCTAACAACGCGTTTAGTTCTTTCTTCCCAGCGCAAACCGGAGTGCGCAGAAATTTCTACTCATCAGCTATTCCGCTGAATGACAAGTAGCAGTTGCTGTGTTCGAAAGTTGTGTCTACATCTTTTCCCATCGTAATTATGCTAGGACAGGTGAGTGTGTTTTTTTTTCGTTTCCTTTCTTTTCTATTTCCCTCCGGTCGGTTGCCTGTTTTTTTGCTAGACGCAAGTCGAACGAGAGGACCGTTTTCGGGGTCGGACAGTGGCTCGAGCGAACGCAGGCTTTTCCTGGCTGTTGCCGAAAGTGAAACCTCTCGCCGATATCATAAGCGCCAGCGGTGGCTTATTTCCGTACCGTTCCACGCGCAGATGAAATTGTGAAATACAGGAGCATTCGAACTGGCACGCACAGCAATCGGTCACAGCCCCCCGAGCCCGTCGATAGGCCGGCCACTTATTCTTACGCAATCGATAATTGTTCCATTTGGAATAGACAAGCCGAAAATGTTGATGAAGTGCCGAAAGCAGCCCGAATTGAATTCTCCTCGCCAGCGTAATCAAAATTTGGCGCGACAAAATGCTGCAGTTAGCACATTACACTGTCCGGTAGCGTGGAAGTCAACGCAACGTACGAGCCCCCCCAGGTTTAGGACGAAAATATAATGCGCGATAAGTTTGCCCCCCAGCAAATCTCCCTGCGGTGGCTGCTTGTGACTCTCCAACACACATTCGAAAACACGCGTTTAAAATAAGCCCATTCCCTGTTGTCTTACGTTCGCGAGATTGTAAAAGACTGCGTAGAAGACATACGACCAGCAAAAAATCGAACCTAGGAAGAAACCTGTTCATCCGTATCGGCTCTTCGCTCAAGGCCAGGACAACCTTTCCCTCGCAACACGGGCAACACCGAGAGAATGTTGTGAACGTTGTAGGAAAAGGTCATCAACTAGAGTGCTCGTACGCGCGTCTGCGATCGTTCCCGCTGAGAGTCGTCGCCACAAGTAGCCTCGAGGTATGGTGGAATCTCGCTTTCCGATAGGCCGATAGGGTTGCGTTTGGGCAAGATGCTTCCGGCGATTCGATAAGCCCGACCGTGGATCGTGGGATGAGCTTGGACGATATCCAGATATGGTAGGCAAACATGGGAGAAGAAGGTTTTGCGTGGTACCATGATTTGACAGAACACCTTCACGACCCACACACCTCGCTCGGCAGGTTGAAGTTGGGTGGTGAACCCTGTCGGGTCCATCTTGGGCAGTTGGCATGTCAAGACTTAGTTTCTATCGGATACTGCCGCTCGGATGAAGTTGATAGCCATTGGAGAGTCATGAGACAAACCATGATGAAGCGAGTGGGACTCTACGATGTCTGTTTGTTCGCTTATAACATTATTTTTTCTGTCGGTTTCAAACCATCCTCACATTTCTCTGCCATCCGAGGAGAACATAACATCTCACTTCCATTCCACGAAATCCATCCGGTGGTGAAAATGTGGTTGTTCAATTAGCGTTCCGCTCCCATGGCTTCGAGGGGGGGCGTTCGGCGTCAAGGTGGAGCCAGTACACAGCTACAGAAGTTTGCATGTGAATAGATGGCTGACACTACACTGGCCAGTTGTGCCACGGGTTAGGTGAGGCTCTTCCGATGTACCGATTCACCATTTCCAATGCTGCGGTTTGGTGTAGGTATGAAACATGGAAAACACCACAGTAATCATCCACCCGTGCGCCTGTTCTGGTCGGTTCTAGCTTCAACAGCACATTCAGAGCGTCAGCAGAGAAGGCTGACGGACGGACGGTGTAGGCGCAGCATCAAGTAACACAGTGCTGCTGACGATGATAGTTTGCTTCCTGGGAAATATAAACGTCAATATGAAAACCGCAGGTACAAACACTCCCCTTACAGCCTACGCCGGGCCTATGAGGAGGTTATATGAATTGAATAGCGGCAAACGGTAGGGAAACTCGCTTTTTCCACTGTCCACTGCTGCTGAACCACAATAGCCACCGTAACTCCATCAGAGAGGTTTTGGATGAAACAGCATATCCACAATATTTCAATTAAAACATCCACCTCGGAACCAATTTCATCCCGTCAAACGCAATGAGATTTTTTGTTATTTTGTAGGAGTGGTGAGTTGAGTTTGTAACGTTGTTGTATACTGTCCATATTTACATCTCGAGCGTTTCGTTAATGTCGGGAAGGTGTGTAAATTTCATTAGGTTTTTCTGACAAATATTCCGATGCGTGATGCGTTGTCGGAAGTCAAACTCTAATTAGAAAAACTGTACAACATTTTAGAGATGTCCGACAACTGTCGTCCATTTTTTTAATAACTAAACACGCGCTGACACGCGCAAGTGTCCTAGGTTTGACTGGCAGTAAATCCTGGAGATATCCGGACTACATTTATGCTGACTGACAGACAGCGGGGGCTATCATGCTGTGCAAAGCCAAGGGAGAAACAAAAAAACAGATAACTGCCATGTAAATGCAGCTCCTTCAAGCTAGGCGAGGTGCCCAAGGTGCTGCGCTGGTGAATCAGTGAAAGTCGATAGGCGGGAGGGCGCAATCAAAGGAATTTGACCGCCTTTAGCACCATTAGCCAGTTAGTCCTTCACTCAAGGCTAAACCTCAAGTTCAAATCCGAACCGGGACAGGGAACGGCGGCGCACGCCGACAGATTAACCAGTTTGCGGCTGGACCTCGTCCCTAATCGTCATACCGAAGAGAGACAAAACTCTTGCGCCTGCTCACTCGCACCCGGCCCATCTTAATCTGGCTCTTTCCGCTGCGAGTGATAAATGGGTTCGGGAAAAAAAAGAAGAAACTCGCCAACAAACCACCGGCGGTAGGCCCTTAGGAGGCCGAGATGCGTGACATCCCGCGGCTTCCAGTGCCGCGTCAGGCCGTTGACAGCTAAAATAATGTCCGTGTGTTGACGAAAACGGCAGGTAACGTGTTATTCCCTGCACCATCTCCTCCCTTTTATTGCCCCCCCACAGTTCCGTTTTCGTTTTGTTAGTTATTATTTATTTGATTTGAGTTGCCACGAAAGTCCGCCGGGAGCTGCCGGAATGGAACGCACCCAGTTCTCGCGCTGTTTCCGCTGCTGTGCGATTTGCCAGACGCCAAGATGGATGGACTTTTAATCACCGAAAGGCGCACTTTCTACTCACTCTCACCTCTCCGCCTTACGGAGACGCAGCGCAGTCAATAGTCCCCCCGACAGTGGGTCAGTTCCGGATTGTGCGATTGTTTCCGATCACTTGTCGGCCTCGGGTATCTGCCGCGGTGCAATGCGGTATCTTATCTGCCAATTCCGCGTGATTCGAGCACTCCCCCCGAGTCAGTCACTTTCATTCTTTATACTACTTGCACCCCCACAAATATTGCAAGAGGGGATTTTGCAGCGGAGTGAGGCCGTGATTTGTTGATGATGTTTTCCGTTTTTTATTACGCTCGTTTCGGTGACAGAAACGGAATAAATAGACCATGGCGCACAATGGATGTGGGGGCCCTACGAGGGCTGTTTCACGCGAATGGAACTCTGCGTGTCTTTCCACAGGTGAAGGAGACGCGCCTGGTCATAAAAGAATCTCCCCAAAGCAAGTGCCGCACGAGTCCACCCAACTCAGCCGTTGAACATCTGCTTGTGGTTGCTTGATTGAGGGTTTGGCTTTTCATCCGCGCTTCGGCAAGACGACACTGTTGCGCTTTCTTTCTCCTCCCGGGAGGGGGAAAAAATGTAGGTTAATCGAAGTAGATTGCCGTGGGTCACCGGGAGAAGGCACAACAACATTCACTGACATTTGCCGGCCACCGGGTGACCTTTTTGGCCAACGCCAGCCTCTCTCCGCTGCCGGTGTGATCTTCTTCGTGTGGGAGGGTTGATTTAATTAATTTATCATCGGTGTATCCTCCCCGCCTAGTGCCTGTGATGTTGCGTTACTGCGTTGCCTCGGATGGCACCAATTAGGAAAACAACGTACCGGTCCGAGACCAGGCCACAGGTTGATCGCCCACCAGCACCGATTCCACTGTAACGATTTGTTTCTTCGTTCAGGGCTTGGCAAACGGTGGAGAGTTGGAAAAGCCAACCGAAACAACATGCACACATCATTCCGTAAAACTGGACTCTATTTTTGAGGTTCATTCTCTCTCTCAAACAAGGAACCAACTCGAACCGAAAACACTCCAAACTACTCCAACTACTCTTTTTGCCGGCCCCTGGATGCAAGAAAGCAGTCCACCTTCGCACAGCGTAAAACCGACCCCCGAAAATAACAGACCTTCGTAACGCATCGTTTGAGTCCGAGGATCCAAAATTCGAGCTATCCGATTTCGATACGGTTCCGCGGTTTCGTGGCGGCGTAAAATATATGTACAACATTTTTCTCCCGGGAATGGTAGTCTTGTGACTCGACAAACCCCAAAGCGAAACAGAACGAGCTCCAATCGCACAGCTCCGTTACAGCGTCGGTGGACTATATGGGCGACCGGGGAGCCATCGACGGTAGTTGTGAGAATTTTGAAAAGTTTGTCTTGTTTTTAAATCGGTTGGATGCGTTCGTCTCCTTCGCTTTGTTTCAACCCGGAGCTGCGCCTTTCGAAATCGGAGCGTAACGGGGACATCGATGGCCTCCGCCCGGAGATTCTAACGCAGACGCACCATCATCGTGTGCCCCGATAGTCCGAATGTTTAAAGAGTCGTGAGGAACGGTTCGACCACAAGAAACATACACCTGCAGGAGGTCGCTGTTACTTGTGTGATTAACAAGATGAAAAAAGCGAAATAAAGATGACGCTAACTGAAGGCCAAGAAACAAAACGAAAAACGACCCGAAATGATGATGGATTACGCTGACATTTTGAACCCCCGCTCCTCGTTGAGACCTGGCACAGTAACGCAATAGAGAAGAGGTGAAATGTGAACAAGCCTAGATAAAAGGGTCACTTCAGATGGAGCCCAAGATTCTTTAGATTTTCAGGCAATTTGTCCAAACATTCGCAACGATCTTAAGCAAATACAGATAATCATTCTATTTTCTGAGCCAAGTTAGGTAAACTTGGCGTCTCCCTGCATTTAATAGTAAATATTGCATAGACTGTATGAAGAAATGCATAATTATTGGATAAAGTTTTTATTTACAAATTTAAAAAATCAGTCTATGCCGTCTATGGTTGAAATAAAATATGGAGACTTGGATAACAATTTCAGCAGGGCCACATTAAACATACATTCAATTATTCTTCATTACTTCCTCAAGCGGCTAACTAGGGCTTTTCCCTTGGAAGCTCTGTTATGTGAAAAAAAGAAATATAACAGCTCCACCCAAAACAATGAAATCTTATAACCATTCAAAGGAAATGCCCAAACAGTTGCGTCCGCGTTCCGCGCCCTCATCCGAACCTCAACGACGAGCTTTCGTTACGAGCACAATTCGTGCTAATTACACCGCGCTGCACCTCCGACCTTTACTTTCTCCCCAAACCAACAGAAGGGAACGATAATTAGCTCGCTTTCCGGGGCAGCATCCCACATCAGCCACGAGACAAGGGCCCAGCCCGATTAGGTAGAGTTGAACTGAACTGGAGCGACATCCCACATCAAACATCCCGCGCTCGGAAACTTAGTTTATTATATAGTACCGAATAACGACCAAGGGGGAATGTTGTTAATGGATGAAAATAAGCGATCGAACAATTTTGATAAACCATTTGTTGGCAGCAGGTTGGGTGGCTTCTCCAAAGATTCCACACACAGAAAGGCCAACCAACTAAACGTGCTATCGCTTCGAGAGACAAGGCCAGACATTCGTGGAAAACTGGGATTTTAAACGGCAGAAATTATTCGTTATTGTTGGATAATCATTTGAATGCATCTTCCGTCGTTCCCAGCTCGGGAGACCGAGCCGAGGAAATGGAGGAACGGAAATGTCGATTTGCAGCCAGCACCGTTCGGTTTTCCGAAAGTAGAACGTCATCCGCTCGAACGAAGTCCCGCGTCCGGTTTCCCACCGATTTTGTGGGACGCCACTCCCCAATCCCCGAGATTGATCAAATCATCAACCTTCTGTTGCTGGCGAAAGCGAAAAATCGAAACCAACACTCGATCGTATCGGAACTAAACGGTCAAGTCGAGGATTGCGATGTGGGGTGCGGTACGAGAAAATCGATGGACTTTTTGGCAGATATTTTTCGAAACCGGCACCGCGATTTGTGCTTCTTTTGCTTCGCCCGCCCTCTGGCTTCCAGTAACGGATATGGTCATTCGCTAACACCCTACGCCTAATGGCAGGCCAAGAGCTTAGCCGCCGATCAATCGAACAAATCGTTAGGCACTCTCCCTTTTGCGTTCCGTTTTTCCCCGAAATTAAATCGCTGGTCGATCCCACACCGAAACCAAAGTTCAGTTCGGTTTTGCATTCGCTTTGGACCGAAATTTCCAGCGATCCCATGATTTCCCGCCGATAAATCACCGACCTCCCCGCCCTCAACGTGGCGTATGAAAAAGGTGCGATTTTCCACCGATTTAACCCGCCGTATCGTAACGAAGCTGCGGCGATTCGCGTATAGAGACCGAAACAGCTGATTAGCGTACTTCGCACACCCGGTAAATACACAGCCCAAGGCGCCAAAGGGAGATTTCGTGGGGCGGGAAGGCATTGTCATTCAGTGGTGCACAGCTTGTTTGTTCCGGTGGTTCATCGGCGACTAGGGGATACATATCGGTGTGTGTATCATTTTCCGCACGCTGCACGAACTGCAAACATCAAACTCGGAAATGATCGACGGTCGAAGCTTTGCGTAACTTGCGTGGAGGAGCCTATAAGGTGCGCGTCTCCGGCATGTGTTTTCCCTCAATTTGGAGCTCTTTCGTAAGTCAACCTAGATGGTATGGAGCAAGCGGTGTGGGTAATTTGGTTTGCAAAAAAACAAAATGCTTAAATTACGCTCAGCCCAGCCAGACACTGTAAGATATCGATCACGAGTTGAATAATCAGTTCGGGGTTGAATTAATTTTTCCGATGTATTACCAAATGGCGCTGCCGTCTTGATCTTTCCTTCCTTTCGCCCGCGAGACGTCGGCGTTGCAAACGACCTGTATGAGCTAATCTGGGGTTCAATCTTACCATTCGTCTCGATCGTCAATTAATTTAGACTCGTGCACAGAAACGCACACAGGTAAAATGAAAATAAAAAAATGCCACGCATTTTCACATTGCTTGTTTCGTAATACATGTGTGAGGAGCTGCCGCTAAGTGTCTTTCGTTCAGTGGACTCTGTCTTCTCGATTCAAACATGACGTTAGTCATACGTTCGGGGAATTGAACTCAGGGGAAAAGCCTACAAATCAATCACGACGTTTTTTTCGATTCAAAGCGGAAGTTTATGACCAATTTTCAAGGTGAATCATAAATACAACCTATACCAATTGCAGAAGGTACGATGCCCTAATCGATGCAACATGTAAACGGGGAATCGCTTCCGGAAAACCCTTCGGCCTATCGTTTTAAGCGATAAACCACAGTTATTGCTGCCACGTTGGCTCACGGTTTTCTCGCGTGGCGGAAGTGACCAAAAACCGACACTTGTTGCCTTCGTTCCCGCTTCCAATTTTTACATTACCATTGATGGAACCTGTAAGCGCAACTTGTACGCTATGGTATTTGTGTGGTTTAATTTTGTGTTGCTAGTATTTGCTTGTTGTTGTTCAACTTACCCATGAGTTGTCTTTAAACTGCGCCATGGTGGATGGTCCGTTCCAACCGATGCAACCGATGATGGAACTGCTGCTGTACTTTCAGCTGGATGGAGCTTTTTGCTACTGTTTTTACACACGAAACGCTCTCCGTTGCTCGTCAACAAATTGTCCGGCAAAAGCGCCAGGGGAGTAATTGATCAATTGACACTTGTCACCCTGTGCCGGGGCCGTACAACAGCGAGAGGTGATGGACGTTGAAGCGCGCACTTACACATGGCAGGGTCGAGGGGGGAAAATTGTAATAGCGCTCACTTTCAATTACATATGGTACCAACTGGCGCAGGTATTACCGGCACGTTTGTGGTTCGTTCTGCCCACCAACTTTAGTAGCAACTAGAGACGTACTTATCCGAAGATTAACGATTTTCTTTGCCTCTAAACTACACCTAACTCGGAATGTAGGGAAACGTTGGACACTACACTGACGCACTTAGGAACGGCACGAACGTTTAGCGGATTGGAACACGGAGAAAAGCAAAACGCAGTTTTCACAAGGTCACAAGAAACCAGCATGAAAAGGGAAAAGAAACCGTGGGAAAGTGCGTTATCACTTGTGTAGAAAAACGTACACCGCAAACGTGCGATACTTCCAAGAACACACCGCGGAGTATTCGTGCATGGATCAGCGAAATTGAAACCGATGAAATTTTGAACCGCAAAATAAAAACGAACAACAACCGCGACTTGACCCGCCTTTAACCTTCCCGAGGAAGATTTCGTTTTGAATGGATTTTTTTTCTTGCTTTTTGAAGCTGTTGCTAACCGTGTTTGTAACCGACGATGTGTTCAAACATTCACGCTCAAGTAGGCCACACCGAAACCGATTTTCTGTACCGCGACAAGGTGGCGCGCCGAGGAAATCACTTTTCCCCCTTTATTCCGTTATCAACCGGCTGCCGATGATGTTATTATATTTCTTTTTCGACACAGATCAATGGCTGGCCGACACACACACACACGAAATCACGCGAAACACACGCCAGCGGTGCGTCTTCAACTCTCGATCTTCAAGCGAGCTAAATTTGTTTTCCCCCGAACACGCGTTTTGCCACACGCGGTTCTTTTCTCTTTCGGAAGACGTCGAAAAAGGGGGATGACGAATGGAAAACTTCACTGCACCAGGCAGGGCCGCACTTACACCTGATGTACTCGCCGAGATTAATCCGTTTTAATGCCTGCTTTCTGCTTTCCAGAGGCAAAGGTCGACACTGCAGATTTGACTAATCCATCAAATGACAGCGTGACGCAAAAACACTTTTTACACCATTTTCTCCCCCGACACCGGGTTTCGCTTTCGCTTCGCTTCTGATTTGTTGTTGGGTGGAAATTGTGGCTGGCCCCGAAAAACGCTTCCCCCCAACGGTGGGAACAACTCTCCTAAAGGAGGCTACTAGATTGGGGACGGCGCTTAGATGGACGCGCTGGATGACGGTTGAAAACAAACAACCAGCCTACTCCCAGGTGACACCGTTCATGCTGTCAAACTGGAGCAAACGCAGAAGTTGAATCGCACCGCCAAAGGAAATGAGATGTACGGACGTTGAGGAGCGATGCTGTTGACAGATTAGCGATTGTCGCGAAACGATCAAGCACAAACGTCACTTTGTGTCAGCGCGAATTATTGTGAACCGCGTTCATATACACACACACACGCACAGCCTGCCCGAGATCGCCGAACAAACGTGACGTTCGCGTGTTTGTTTTGGAAGATTTCGAATGTGTCTGCTTCCCGTTGGCGCACACACCGCGTCGCTCGATGATCACGTACCACCACTGGCAGGCAGGGTAGGACTCCCCCGGGGGTCAACCCTTCGCTTGGGCACGCACGCACGCACGCACGCGGCGACTATAGAAAATATATGTCTGCCTCTGCTCAGCGCAGCGGAAAAAGACCACAATTACACTTGGAAGCACACTGCGAAGAGCGAAGAACTTGACGCACGCCCCGATTCAAGCTGCTGCACCTCCGGAGACGGTTCAACTCGTACTGGAGAGCTGGCAGCGGAATCGTCGTGATCGTGCCTATACCTATACCCTCGTATGAAACCGCGCGGTCTCGAGCGGGGGGGCCTTGAAAAAAAAAAAAACAAGCGCGTGTTCATTTCGCGTGAACCATTTCTCGCGAGAGCGCGCGCAATCTCAAAAGCCGTTCATTCACCGCGGCGCGGTTCAGCTGGCGCTGCGCGGACAATATCGATTTTGGTCGGTGTTTGCAAATTATAATTCAACGAGCGCATTGAAAAGCGAAATGCGTACGCGAAACTTCTTGCCGAACCCGCCGATGCAAAACGTGATCGTGTTTGAAATCTTTTCTCCGTAAGTCGGCCACATATGCCGGGCGCGAGAAAGTGCACGGCGAAAGGTTCTGCGGCGTGTTGGTCGAGGTGTTCGGTTCACTTTTCCCCCCGATTTTCTTCAGGGTTAACAACTGCCGCAAGAAGCGTATTCGGAGAAAGGAACAAATAACAACCAATGCACGCTTTCAATATATTTCAATCAAACGGGCGTTTCATTTCAAACGCGCAAAGCGTAACGGAAAAAAGAAAGACGGTTCGTTAGAAACCGACACCGCGGTGTGTGTTCCGCGCGAGATCAAAATCTTGCTGCCCGTTTTATCAGCATGCGCGTTTTTGTGGTCGTAGTGAGGCGCCAGCATCTAAATTGAATGATTACGATTTGAATTCTAACGGATTCGGTTAACGTTGTCCACCGAGGCAGGCTAAATTGCATCTAAATACTTTATGATTTGCAACAATCTTTAAATTGAGAATAAATAAAGGGGTTTAAGATGAAACAAGGCGTCCAGATTAAAAAGAAAAAATTGAAATTGAAATTTGGGTAAATTAATTCATGAAAAATTACATGCTGAATGATTAATTTCTTTCGATAATTTTATTTTAAAAAAACTACAAGACAGAGGAGATTGACTTTGTTAAGAAATCCTTTCCAAAAACGAAAGGATTGAGGTTTATTATGTGTGTTTGTGTGGTTTTTTTTTTATGGCGCTGGCGTTCTCCGCATCTTTTGATGAAGTTTTAAGTCGTTTTTTTTTACTAAGCACCGTTCCCCACCCTCGATTAAAACTCCCCATCCATTTAAATGCTTTAAAAGTTCCGCGATAGTAGAACCATCCAAAGAACGTCCCTCCCCAAATTAAGAGAAAAAAAAAATTACGGTAGAAAACTGAAGGAGAATCAATTGAAGTCAGTGATTGCGTTCGGTAGCAAGATTGCGGTAGCCTCGCGGGGAAGCACGTTTTCCACCACGGGTCAGAAAACGAAAAATGAACTTAATCAGTCGAATTTCACTATCCTGAGCAGAAAGGGAGGGCTGGCTGGCGGTCGTGGAGCAAAACAGTTACATAACTTCAACTCATTTAAGTATGGCGTGCTTGACGTTGCACACGTCATCGTGCACTTGTTTCCTTTTATGGACAGTTTTGCCCATTTTCTACTGTCCTACTTACTTAGGAAATAGTGTCATGTTCTAGCATTTAAGAGGAATGTGCAATTGATATCATTTTTTGTTTCTAATTTGTTTTTTTTGTTTGTTTTTGCCGCCACTTTCTTTGCGAGCTTACACGCATCAATCAATCCATCTGCTCACGTTCAATTTGAAGCTAATTTACCAGAACTAGACTACATCGCTTTGCTCCAGAAAAGCAGAAGCACAGCGAATGCTGAAGACAGCAGCCGCACTTTAAAAACTCTTGACAGATATCATCACCATCTCATCGTCAGTTCTGCAACCGAGTGTGTTGCGTGTCTCCGGTGCAGATTTGTACTTTTTATACGATTTCGGTTCGGTTTGTCTTTCTAGCTGAATTGGCCTGGTGCACAACATCCCAAATCCTGCTAATATGCGCACAAAAACAAAAAACTTCTCATCCTCTTGAAATACTTGAACCTCTCCGGGGCGCAATCTGTGCACATTATTTTTAACGTCCTTTAAAATCACACTAGCTACTCATTGAAGCACCAAACTCCTCCTACCGAACCCCCTTTTACGTTCAGAACGTAAAAGCAAGGCGGTCAGACACGCTATCACCTCCAGGACGTTCGCAACGCACGCAACATCTCTTCGCTCCGATCGCGCACGATCGGCGTTCGACCGATTGGTTCAATCTTAAAACTAGAAACAATAGTCTAAGAACTACAACGAAAAACGATAGGGAACAAGGCGATACAAGCTTCCCTTTTCCGAGTCGCAGCTCGCATCGACCGGACGACCTGGCGCGTTGGGAGCGTAATACTTTAAACTTATAAAAAAAGAGTAACGCTATTAGTATTTACACGAGAATAAAAACCACGTCTACGAGTTTGTTTGCATAGTTATCTTTGTTTTTTTTTGTCACATACGTAATTTGAATGAACAGTTTGTTAAACTTTATTTTATATTGGTTATCTTAATTTCGTACTTCGTAAAAGCGGTGTTCTAATCGTTCGCCGATCCAGTGAAAAGCTACACCGAAGGTGAAACGGAATGGATGGTTTCCGGGCGGGGGATGAGGAGCTGGATAATGTGAAGGGTTTTGCTGAGGAAACGAGGGAAGGAAGTAGAACGATAGGAGCCGTATCCCTTTTACGTGTGTTTATTATTACCGCTCGATTGATACACCCTTCGCATGGCGGTACGCTACTGTTCTTGCTACTTGTCTACACGGTTCTGTCGAAAGGGGGTCCGCCTCCGCCATGCTGCTCAAGCGGTTGCCCAAGCGGTTGCCACGCTGAAGGCAACGGAGCACGAAACGTTCAAGTAACAATCGGTATTAGTTGGCCTAGCATAAACCTAAAGAAGGAGGCGAAACACAAACCCTACCAAATCTCACCAAAAACATGCTTTTTTGTTATATTAAATCCTATACACAAACGTTGCCTTCGCTACTGTATTGATGCACGTATGTTGCAAAAGAGTGAAAGTCATAAAAGCACATGTAAAACGTAAAGTGTTCGAAACTAAAATAATAGAAATACTCTCTCTCACTGTTATTTTGTATGTTCGGTGCGCGGCTTGCGCCTGCGTCGGCGTGCTTGGTCAGCAAGTGTAAAAACCGTGGGACCACCTTGCACGAGCTTATTTGTGAGTACAGAGGTCAAGTACACCTTAATATAAAAGACGGCTTCGGTCTAGCATGTCAAGTAGGTAAAAGACTATATCGAACAATGTTCTACAAGGGTCATAATTGTGTGTCGTGATTCTTAGCAACATTTTTAAATTGATTAAACACATTAGCCCAGTGCCGACACGGGAAATAACATTGCTTACCATGGTGTCCGCTTGTAACAGCGGCACAATCATATGTGACCAGGAGACATAGTAACGATGTGAAAAGAAAAAGGGAGAAAAACCATACTCAGAACACAATGGCATTCTCATAAATGTACCAAATATTCGGTGCAAAAAAAAGGACAATATAAAAAGGACAAAAACAAGCTTAAACTAAACTAGAGAAAAAAAAAGGTTCCAAAATACATCCTTACAATCTGGCCCAGGTTGGGCCACTGTCCCTCACTCACTCACTCGTCCTACTTAAAAATAACATCATCGTACGTCCTTAATTACTTTACGTTCTGTTTGTGTGTTTGTTCTTGTTTCTGGTGTGGTGGAAAAATGGTTAGCATATGTGCTCACGCACGCACGTTTTTTTTGTTGTTGCTGTTTTGCTTATCCTTAATAACTTTTTTTCGATTCTAGGGGGGTGGCAAATTGTCGCCCAACAGGGCCTTGCCGACACGGACAATACAGACCAAGGGTACGTAAAACGCTTCAAAGACACACCAAATAAAAGCTAGCGCGCACGCGTGCCCCTCCCACCACGTGGGTGGGGGTTATGAACGGAACCATGGGACAGTGGGGGGTGTGGGGGGGTTCTGGGAGGGGGCTAGTGAATGTTTGTGTGTGCTTGTATGAATTGAAACGGGTTAATTATCCTTGACTAACCTTTGAATCTTCCGTTTGTCGGCCTCGTTGACGCCGATGCGTCTGTCCAGTCGATCGAAGATGCGTGACTTCTTGCCGGTAGCCGCCTGATGATGTTGCTGCGAATGCTGCTGCTGCTGATGGTGGTGATGGTGGCGATGGTGCGCCTCGGATGCCGCGTTTTCCCGCTCCTTCTTCTCCGTCATCGGCTTCAGTACGATCCTGCGACTGCTTCCCCCGCCGCTCGCGGTGCTATTCCGATCCCTCGCGCTGTCGCTGCCCGTTCCCGTACCCAGGCTGGACGAAGTGGCCGGAGCCACCGCGGTCGGGGCACTCGTGGTGGTGACCTGGGCGCCACCGCTAGCGGTCTCTCTCGCCGGCAGCATCGGCCTCGAAGGCATCGGCTCCGGGGTCGGTTCCCGGAGCAGCAGCTCCTCGAGCAGATCCAGCTCGATGGCTTCCGAGTTTTGCTCGCTGATCTTGCGCTGCCGGCTGGCGAGCCATCCGTCGTTCGAGTGCGGCTGCTCGCTTTTAACGATCGCGGCACTGTGTGACCGTGTGTCGTCCGGCGGGCCGCGCGGCTCGTCCGAAGCGGACTCCGCTTTCTTCTTCAGGGTAATAATTTTCTTCTCCGTCACCACCAGGGGCGTTAGCTTTGGCGGAGTGTTCTCCTGAGGTTTACTCTCATGCTAAAAAAAGCGAACAAAGAAACAAACAATAGCTTGACATTAGTACCAACACGAACGTTCATTTCTAGCCTTCTGGTGTGTAGGAACACATTGGATGGCTCCGTCACTTACATTTGCTTTATTCTTGAGCTTCTCTTCTGCAGCCCGCTTCCGGCGCATCTCTTTCTCGCGCAACATCTGCTCCCGTGTGGCTTTCTGCTTTTCGATCTCCATGCGGTAGGCCCTCGTTTCCGGGTCTTCATCGTCGTCGTGTCTCTGCGGGAGTGATGGGGAAGTTCATTAGATTCCGTTTGCGGTTGCTAGTCCGGGACGCGCCCGCAATGTCATCCATCACTTACGCTCACTTACCTCATGATTGCCCCGGTTGTTTTCCCCGTAGTCACCGCTCTTCCGGCGCTTCGGGAAGCGACCGTCGTCATCGCGATCGCGGCTAGCGTTGCGACTGCGCGCGAAGTTCCTCCGCGGGCGCCCCAGGTCCCGATCGCGACTGCCCGCCCGCTCCCGGTGGCGTCGTGGCGAATACTCTCGCTCGCGGTCGCGTGATCTCGGCCGCAGTTCCCGTTCCCGTTCACGTTCGCGCGATCGCTCCCGTGACCGGGCGCGTGGTTCGCGGTCACGCTCGCGCTCCCGCTCACGCAGCTCCCGTTCGCGTTCCCGTTCCCGGGAACGCTCCCGCTCGCGCGAACGTGCCCGGTCGCGGTCCCGCTCGCGTTCACGCTCCCGTTCCCGGTCGCGTTCCCGCTCGCGTTCGCGCTCCCGCGACGGGGACCGCTCGTGCCGGCGCTTTTCCACCTCGATGCGGTTCTTGTTAATGAATTCTTCCTGCTGACGCAGCAGCTCGTCGTCGCTGAACACGCGCGTTGGGCCAACGCCGGCCGCGAACTGCTGCGAGTTCAGGGCCGCGTCACGCAATAGCTGATCTGCAAAGTTTAGATTTGACAAAACCATTGATAACGTTGCGCCAAAGGAAGCTCGCAAGCCCCAACGCGAGGGGCTCGGTATCGTGTGTGTTTTCCTAACGAACAAATGCTTACGCATGCGCGGCAGAATGAAGAAAGTATAAAAAGTAGCTCACTGAAACGAACCATACATCCCAGTACAACTATCTAGCGTAAAAAAAACGGGTACCCGATAATCTGGATACACCGTTCAGCGACCATCAGGCAAAAATGCGTCACATTTGTATGGAATGCATCCTCGACACAGACAGAAATAAGTACCAACATACTCCATTTATAAACATTTCATTTCGGGTTCGGTACAAATTGGTATAAAAAAATCGCTTTAACAGCATACAACAATTGTGTAAGTAATAAAAAAGCGCGTTATAAAAAAAAGAGACAACTTAAAGCTATTGGCCTACAAGTTAACTACACGACTAATTGAGTACATAATATAGAAAGAAACAAAACATTACATTGTATATGTTTTCTGCCGCTTTTCATAATCTCTTTGATGGCTTTTTGATTTGTTTTTTTCACATTTGGTTTAACATTTAACTCTCTCTCTCATCAGATCGCCCCTTGCAGTCTTCAGTTCCGATCAAAGTCTATGTTCAGTATTCAACTTACTTTTACAAAGAAATATAGATCGCATTTCTAGTAAAGCTTTTTGTTGTTGTTGTTGCTTTCGTTTAAGTGCCTTGAAAAAAGGCAATGCAGCTTTCCGTATAGTTTATTTTGTTTCTCTACAAGATTTGATCCGAGTCACCTATGCTCAGCGCTCAAATGCTACCCTGTCAGTTACATACGGTGGGGAAGGAACATCTGTGGAACAACATTTAAAGTCTGTGTGACATGGTTCAAGCTCATAGCATTTTGGTTTTTTCGGTTTTGTTGTTTTTTTTTTTTCCTTGAGCTTGCAACCTGATGTACAAAATTCTACGGACATGGCATATCTATCGCTAGCTTGTGGATCTTTGGTTGTGATCTAGGAAGGCTAGGAACTTGTGTAAACTAACAGAAGAAAGCTTCGTATACTCACTCTTGACCGCTTCCACGCCACCTTTAAAATTAGGGTTGATGAGAACCTTTTGCGGGAACGCAGGAACGGTGGCCGGTGTTGGGAGGATGGGATTCGTCGTCGCACTTCCTCCACTGCTGCCACCACCGACAGTCATGGGATCAAACGTTCCGGAAAGGAGGGACTGAGGAGGGCCGCCAGTGTTTGATGCTGCCGCTCCGATAGGGGCGACCGATTGTGCAACTCCCGGGCCTCCCCCAGGACCGTACGGCCCATTTGGGCCCGCCGCGATCCCCGGAGCACCCTGCACCGGACCACCAGCAGCACCACCACCACCACCACCACCGCCACCGCCGCCGGCCGGTCCATTCGGGGGTCCATTGGAGCGGAACATCTGCGGGCCGTTCGCACCGGCACCAAGGGGACGGCCGCGCATACCGCCAGCATCGAATCCATGGTGATCGCCAGGTCGCATCGGTCGCACCATTTCGTACCGCGGGTGTCCACGGGGCGGGAAGCCACGGTGGGGTCCCATCATTCCCATACCCTGCGGCATGTGTCCACCGCCCGGAGGACCAACCACCCCTGGATGCATGCCGGGTCCCGGATGCTGTTGAAAGTTCATTCGCCCCGGCATCCCACGGAACGGGTGCATGTCCGAGGGGAAGTTTGGCCGTAGCGGAAACCGGTGCCGATGACCGCCCTGTCGGAAGTCCATCCGTGCGCCCGGATGCTGCATGCCCGGCCCGCCGAAGTTGTTCATCCCTTGCAGACCGAGAAGACTTGGTGCGCCCATTCCGGAATGTGGTGCCTGTTGCTGCTGCTGCTGCTGCTGCTGCTGCGGTGGCAGGAGTGGATGTTTCATGCCGGGCTTTCCGAACTGCCCGGGACCGCGATTCATCCCCCCGCCGGGTGGGCCATGGTGCTGCTGTTGCTGCCCGTGGGACTGTGACTGCATCGGATGCCGCAGCTCGCTCTTGGTCTCGTTCTTCCAGCCGCGCTTCTCGCTCGATTCGTCCGTATCGTACGAGGGATCGTGCTCCGGGTTGCTCGCGTACGATTCCAGCACATCCTCCGTGGACGTCGTATCACACTGCTGGCTGGCTGTGGTGGTTCGATCCGAATTCCGCGTTCCGCCGCTCGAAGTCAGCGGAGACGTGCTAACACTCTCCACCTTGGAGCGTGCAGGTGAGGCGTAGATGGACGAAGCAACCGGCCCGTCATCCTGCGAGGAACGGGACGGTGTGTGTTGGGCGTCCTTTAAAAAATCCGTCGCCGGTGCTACCTCCTGACTGTGCACAACTGTCGGTTCACTCTCCGCTTCGTCCTCCGTCGTCGTAGGCACCGACGTTTCTACGCAACTCGCATCCTCCCGTTCCACCGCAACGGCTTGGCTACTTTGTTCGACTTTGCTCGCGAGGTTTTCGTTTGCATGTGGCTTACTCCTTTCGACCGACGGATCAGCATGCTGTCGCACCACCGCAGGGACCGGCGCTTCACGGACAGTGACTGCCGAGTTTTTCACCACGGGCTCGTCCAACTGTTCTTTTGCCACACTTTGCACTGGCGTGCGCACACGGTGCCTGTGCGCTGCCGGCTCGTCTGTTTTACGTGCGTCCTTTCGGCCCGCCTCACTACTGCCGGCTGCCGGCTGTTCACCCTCTTTAGCCGCGAGCTGTTTGCTCACCCACTCTTCCGTTTCGCTCAGAAGAAACTCCTCGTCCTGCTGGTCCAGTTTGATGCCGCCCTCTACACACGTTGTTTTATGGTTTGCAAAACGAAAGAAAAGGAACGATTATGATGACGAATCGAGTAGGCAAATATCGATTGGTGGTATCATCTTACCCTCATCGGACAGCAGAAGCTCATCCTCGTTGAGAATGACAGGATCCTCGTTGCCCAAGTCGTAGGTAAGTAAATCCTCACTGGGAAAATTACAAACAAACAAAAAAAAGGTTATTCACTAGCAATCACTTCATTAACACAGGGTAGTTTAAACACGTATATTTAAAGCCAAGCATCTTCACAAAGAAGGTCCTTTGCGGGTTATCAACTAGGTATGGTTAGAAAAAAATAAATCATCACTCAAGCCGAATAAGACGGCTCCTCCACGAACACATGTACAAAAGGTAGAAAAAAGAGTCACTTTTAGAACCGATTTTTAAGCAACTTTCCACCGATCAAACATAACAGTTTTACTATCTTCGCAAGCAAACTAAGGCACTGTTGACGGTGATGATATATTTGAGTGTTGAAAACCTCGGCAAATTCCAAAAATGCCCAATTATTTTAGAGAAAATTGGCACAAACTTACTTCGCTTCCGACATTTTCAGCCACAGGGATGTTTTGACAGCAGCTGTCACATTGACCCAAGCGGTGGGTGCGTGAAAACAGCCTCGTAGGTAACGGTTTTCGCCTGGTCGATGAAACGCGGATTGGTTTGACCTAGTGTTGGGAATTTGTTTTTTAAATGGATCGTGGATAACGGGAACGGTCGTTCCAGTCTTTTTGTAAACGAAAACGATATGTCTCAGGTATTGAACTCCGTTTTACCGGCTCACAAAATTGCTCGACAACCTGGTTTATGATGAATATATTTCGCGTAGTTGTAAAACAGTTTTTTTTATAAACATTTAATCAATACAATAGTCTTAGGCTGGTGTCATTGCTCCGTCGGACACTTTTTAAATCGGACGATATGTCAAATTTTTGTATGGGATTTGACAGATGGCAAAATCGGCCGATAAAAATCGGCCGATTTAATCAAAAAAAATTGATTCAAATCCCATATAAAATTTGACATATCGTCCGATTTAAAAAGTGTCCGACGGAGCAATGACACCGGCCTTACAGTGGCAGAAAAACGTGTGCCAAAATAAACATCTCACAACAGTCGTTTTATGCGAAAACTGCTGACCCTCTTCTCTTGCACTATTCGTCCACAGAACAGAGGGCCGCTTGGCGTCAGGAAAATTTTTCCCGTTTCTTTCGAACCGTCGATGCCACATTCTCCATCGACCTGCCCTGCACGTGGTCAGTGCTGAGAAATGGATTGTCCGGGCAGCACAAATCTATGTACTTTCTAGGAACGAACCAGTCCAGAAAGCGTAATATAAGATGGCACAACGAGATGACTAGAACGAATGGCCAAACGCCACTCCGCAGGCAGCTGTAACGAAATTGGGATGTTTTGAATTGCCAACATTTCTGGCGTTGAATGTAGTTGCTGGAACTACTTACTTTTTCATCATTAAATCCAAAGCAGCCGGAGCTTCCCGTAAAGCAGTTTTGTACACCTTCTCGGTACGTTCGGTAACGTTATTCCAGTTGTACAGATTGGCAACGGTTTGATTGCGTTCAAAAGCACACAGCCCCGAATATGTCGCTTTGGAGGGGGTCGGGGCAAGTCCATCGATGGATCCGTTCATATATCTGCTGCTCGTGATTTGTTTCTTTTCCATTTCTCGCGCAATCGCCTCCCGTAGCCCTCGATAAACGGAGTCCACCGTCGGTTCGGTAAGGATGATCAGGCTAGAAGGAAGCACCTCAGGAATACCACCGACTTTGGTTGACACGACCTGCAAACCACAGGCGGCGGCCTCCACTATTGCCATGCAGTATGCTTCCGTCAGCGAGGTGTTGAGAAAAATGTGTCCCTGCACCAGCACGTCCCGCACCTTGGCGTGCTCTAGGGCTCCCAGCATCACGACCCGGTCTTGAATGTTATTGCGCTCCCGGATTTCCTCCAGCAGTGCTCGCTTCGGCCCATCGCCACCGATGATGAAATGCACGTTTGGGAGGTGTTTCAGTTTCGGCAGAATGCCGGCAAGCAGGTCAACCCCTTTACGATACACCAGCCTCGAAACGACTACCACGTTAACTGCAATAGACCAAAGAGAAGGAACCAGTTTAAAGAAAATATTAAGTTACGTCCTACTTAACACAATAGAATACTTGTTTCATCGTCATTCGGCCTGCGACAGGGATTCGGAGTGAAATATGCCGTATCGACCGCATTTGGTATTACGGAAACTTTATCTTGGTGGACCTTTGCGCGAAGAACCGTGTTTTCCTTGCCTGTAAATATTTTTTGGTCAGTTTGTCAGTTAGGTTCACACATGTATGCATTTCAATGAAAACCTACCCGTGTGGGAAACGCAAATGCAATGGTTGCAATTAGCGAGGGAAATTTCTAAGAACTTGTTGGTAACCACTGCCGACAGGTCGGCAAATCCGAACAAACTGTGATCGGTGAAGACGGACTGAAAAGGGAAAGGAAAGCATCCAGTCAGTGGCGTGTATTAAAATTCAAAGAGAATCCTTTTATGATACAATTTTCCTACCCTTAGGCCAAGAAGTTGTGCCACGTTCATGGTTTCGTGTGCCAATGTGCTGAATGCCGAATGGCCGTGGACGATTTCGATCTGTTCTCGCAGCAGGATGTACCGTATAAGTGGAATGTTGCAGATCATCGTTGGCAGCACGACTTGATTGTAGAACACTTTGATTGGAATGTAGTACACCTTCAACCCATTCGTCATGTGCCGGATGCCCTTGCGGTCGGCGTAGGAGTGCGTGATAACGATTACCTTGTGTCCGCGGGCCAGCAAACACTGGGACAGGTTGAAGATGTGCTCCTCAACTCCGCCCATGTTTGGGTAAAAGAAATCCGATGCCATGCTGCGGAAAACCCCAATGAAAGCGTCAATAAACTCCGTGCTGAACAATTGCCTACGTTTGTTGACACGTACCATATTCTCATCGCTGTTTCATGCGCCACTTTTGCCCGGCACAAACCATCCAACACCAGCTGAAACTTCACAATCGTCGTAGCAGAATCGTTGATGTTTTTTGTTTACGTCCCCCGCCTTTTCACCTCTTTCTTTGACAGAGCGTTTGAGCGTAATTTGACAATCAACTGTCATTTGCGGTATGTCGACATCCTCTGTAGATCGACTTTCAGTGCACACTAGGTTAGCTGCAGCAACATATCGGACAAAATATCGCCCGTAAAAGCATCGATTACATTTTCAAACACTTATGCAAACACAATGAATTCGGATTTTTCTCTCATTATACTATACTTATGTTTGCTTTATATACTATGCCACCCACCAAGGGTAACGATTAAAAAAAAAAAAATCCACATTTTTTATTTGAATATCAATAATTTATTTTTATTGCATTTTCAAAAAAAAACTCGTTTTCCCTTTATGCTTACTCGTGGTTTAAAATATACCTTTTTGTTGTTTTACTTGCGTTTTCTGCAGCAGGAGATGTTCTAGCAAAACGGACATTTTCATTTCCTTAGTTTTTTGTTTAATATCTTCCTTCGTCTCCCTACCACTGATTTCCTCCTGTTTTCATAGATCTTGCGTGCGTGTGACCATGTCGCTCCAGGACTCTTGTTCTCTCGGTACAGCGCATTCGATGAGTGCGAAAATGATATTCCGTCCGCTGTGTTACTTTGCCGTCGCAGCGCAGACCGCTCCCGAATGCCTTGACTTAACACAATGTACTACACTGCAAAATCTAAAATATATTGCCTAACCGGGAGTAGTAAAAGTAAAATAAAATAAACAGATTTATACGTACATACATGTATATATAATATATAACACTACACCTCAATACAATCCATCTAACGAAAGAAAATAAAAACGAACTAAAGAAAAAAGAGGAATTATAAATGTACCACGGAGCTGCAACCATTCCAGGGTTTAGTATTATAAGTAAGTATAGATGGAATTACAATAATTCAGCTACACGTGTTGCACTCCTGTCTTCACCTGCGAACCGCGGTTTACCCTGTCATGTGCTATCGTTTGCCCATCAGTTCTTCCCCGATTCACTTGTCCGCTCTCAGCGCTCGCGTCAATGTCTTAAGTTCCATTTACTTCCTACAATACTCATCTGACTTGTTTCATTTTGTTTTTTGTTTTTTTTTTATGTTTGCATGTGCCTGTTATAACAGCTCATAAGAAAAAAGATGTCCACCATTCCCTTGCTATTCTTTACCAATCAATCTTCTGCTTCACTCCGGTTTGTGTGTTATCCGTTAATTTCATTTAATATTCTAGCGTACTTGTGTCGTGCGTCCGGTCAACTCTCCATTGTCTTTATTACATTACAACAGAACAGAGTTAAATTAATTTTGCGTAGAAATCATTTTAGCAACATGCACTAACTATAACATTCATTATGCGCACTTTTCCATCAACTTAGCAAAACCCCAATCGTTTTGTTGTTGTCTTTATAAAGGGAAGGGTTTGAAAACAGGAACAACGTATGTACTAAACAACTTGACTATCGTTTCGTAGTACAGTTTGTGTCCATAATGCATCGATGTTTTCACATCCCTTGAAAAGGGGGTTTTTTTTTCCCTTTGTTGGAACTAGAAATGAAAACCGGCTTGAAACAAGATGTACATGTCACTATCGGAACCAACGGTGTGTCTCGTTCAATGTCCTTCCGTTCTGGGCAGGATTGTTCATAATGTGGCGCAGTGCGTGACCCTTAAATGGCGTTCGGCTGTCGGGAGCACTAGCCAGCACGGCTGTCCCGTCTCCGTGTCGGGCCCGCGGTCGCAGCCACACGAGGAGTACGTCTTTATGGCAACATGTTCTCCGTTTTCTTTTTCCACGCGCGGTTCACCGCTATTATCAGCTTTGTCTAAGGGACACTCGCTAGAAACTGTGACTGCGTGTTTCCGTACTTTCATCCTTTGTGTGGCCTCCTGTAGCGAGTGTGGTATGATGGTGTATATTATATGATAAAATTGACCATAAAATCGTGTTATTTATCAATGATTTCTTCGTACTGAGCCTTGAGCTGCTTCATTCCTAGCGACCGCATGTCTGCGATATTCTCCACGAGCTCGATGGGCACACTGGGAATTAGACAGAGTTTTGGGATTGCGTTTTTTGTCCAACCCCTTTAACAGTGCTTTGTTTCTGTTTGCTACTGTTGTTCTGATGCTGGTACATTACTGTCTTCGATTGTTTTGTTATTTGTATATTTACTCCTAGTCTAACATTTGTTCTATGTCCTTCCTGTGGGCCTTTCAGTTCGCTCTGCCATTTTTCCAGCACGCCTTTCCTCTTTGCATCATATCCATTCCTTGCCGTCTAGTAGTTCGTGTAATGGAGTTTTCCGCCCGTTTCTTGATAACCTTTCTCTCCCCGTCTCTCATCACACACACACGCACGCACGCACACCCACACACGCACATTCTCACGTACACGTACGATATCTTCGTTTGTTTTGAGTTGTAATTTTATATTAACATTCTACATTCAGATTCACGATTCAATTGAGAAGGAGCGAAGAAAATCGTTCAAAGACATATCATTTCCATTTGCATATCCCGTTTTGGTTGCTGTTGTTGTTGTTGCTTGTATTTTTTCCTTGTTTTTTACTAATGTTCTGGAATCTTCATCTCCACCTCGGCGTGTCGCCGTCCGTCCCACCATCCCTCCCATTCACAATCGTATTTCGAAGCACGAGGCGTTGGTGTGTTTTGTAAATGACTTATAGAAAAAGGAAAACAATAAACGGTTGAGAGTGATTCAGAGTGGTTAACGTGCGGTATATAATTATGCTCGTGTTTGCTAACAGTCCAAAGGGAAGGAGGCTGCTAAAATCCAGTTTTCCCTTTTTGCTTTGTTTATTTAATGTTTTCCTATTGTTTGAATTTGGTATATGTCCTACTAGTTTTATCCTACGGTTCATGCTTTTATCCTTTTTGTTCCGTTACTCTTTAGCAATGTAATTATTCGTACATGTTTAAATTTTCTTTTACTTGCCGTCCCCATAAGTGTATTTTTTTTCTTCCTTTTCCTTTCTTTGAGCTAGTATAGTTTTGTGTGTTATCTTGTATGTCCTACCATTCTCTTCTTCTTTCTCGTTTTCTCTCTCGTCAATTATCGACGCCAGCGAGGATTTAAAATGGATTGTGGTTTATATATATATAAGTATATGAGTATGTGAAATATCGAGCTTCTCCTGCCACCTCACTTCACACACTGTGTGCGCCCGGTGGAATTACGCTGTTGGCATTCCGACTGAATTCACTGTACGTACACCAAACTCTGTTCCCACGGTTGCTCACTTTTCACATTCCCGTTTGCAAAGCTTTCGTGTAATGTTGTGCTTGTGAAATTTCGTTCGATTTTATGGTGTACGACGCTACTCGCTAGCAGCTTCTTTTACATACTTTTACATACGTTTTACTTTGTTTGCGTGGCAAGCAAACTTTCCGAGCCGAGATCTGGTGTAATGTGGAGCTTTTTTTTTGTCTATTAGAAAATGAATTCCACTTGGTTTGCCATGCATGAAGTAACTATAAATATGCCTTCGTTACGTGAATAACATTGATCATTGTTTTTCCGCTAAGATGTATGTATAAATGACTTGGTATGATTATTTTAATATTCCACTGCCGCCGTAGGTCGAAATGTCCATATTCGTTTCTGTATTTTCTTCTCCGGTTTGCTCCGTTATCGCCTGCTGCTCTTACCACCTTTTGCTACCCACTTGCGTGCGTATTAATCGTTAGACCAAAAAAACTGGTATCATATTGTTCTTTTTTTGTTTCTGTTTTACGGAAGTCTGTTTCTAGATCCTAGCTGAGGTTAATACCGACAAGATGCACATCATTTTCAACTTCTTGTTCTTTCCTCCCGTCAAACTGGCGTGACCAACCCGTTTTACGGTTTTTGCTTCGCGCGCATGCGGTACGATAATAATGAAGATATATTTTGTAAGATAAGGTGAATACCTGCACTAGAATTTTTGTTTGTTATACTCTGCTCTGCTGTTGATGCTGCTGGTTGGATGTACTACTAATCGATTCGCTTGCGTACCACGGGAACGAAAGGCGTGTAGAGATTGCACTTCCAACGCGTTACCCTTAAATCACCGTCAGTCATCTGACTGGGTGAGAAAGAAGTATAGGAGATCAAAAAAAGAGAAGCTAACATTAACAGCCCGCCGTAAGCAGTGAAGGCGTAGGAACGAGGGGCGCCGATAGAATGAATGTCATAGAGGTTTCCAAGATTGTGTAACAAATGTTTCGAAGACAGTGAGTCGAATGATTTTGCGATATATTACATCGGAAGCATCATGCTACCATCTCCTGTATCACATTCTATCCACCGTGCGGAGTATTTGAGTTACCTCCATTACTCACTTCACAGTTCTGCCGTGAAAGTGAAGCAACCAAAAACGGCGACCGGGATTAACGTGCATTGCTAGGGAATTGCGCTATATGGCGATTTTTTCAATAACCACCTTCCGTCGGGTATGTCGGAAGCCAATACATACAAAATGTACTTGTACTTTCTAAGCTACTACACCCAGCTTGCATAAGAGGAACAGTTTTACTATTTGCCTTTTTCTTCGCTTGCTAGGCTCGCGTGTGCTCCATGTAGGGACCGTCGTGTCCGATCCGATCATTTCCGAAGATTAAAATACGTAACAATGAGTGAGAGTGAAGTGAGAGCGAATAAAATGTCTTCCAAGCTCGACCGTTCTCCGTTTACGAAGCAGTCCATTGCACGGTACCAAACGTGTTGAGAAATCGTTGATGTCCCACGGTTAAGCATCAGTAAACGGAAACCACCAAAAATGAATCCTGTACGTTAAACATACAACCCCAAAGCCCACAGTGAACTAAACAATTCACCCCGTTCGATGTTGGAAAGAAAAGGAGCCCCACAAAACTGAATGATACACACGGGGGAAAAAAATCATCCCCTACGCAACGAAACAAGTGAATCAATGCACTCAAGAAGCATGCACGTTCCATTGGCGCGATAGAAATTAGAGGTTCAAAAGATTTACGTAAACAGATGGATTCTTGTACACCCCTTTGCTTTCGGCTTTCCGTTTTCCACTCTATGTCGCGCTAGCTAACTATCTACGAACGCGTGACGTATTTTTCAGCCATTATTTGTTTGAGAGTAATAATGAAGAAACATTGGAGTAGGAGAATGTTCAGTGTTTGTTTGCGTGTGCGTGTGTGTGTGTTCGTGTGTGCGAAAGTTTGGAAGCCAGTGGTGCACTAAACGGAAAAAATACTACTTCTAGCCAAATCCAATCGCTCTCTCTCCTGCCTTCTTGCGTGTGAGGAGGAGGCTGGGTGTCATATGCAGCGCTAGTGCGTGTCCTTGGGCTCCGTCTGTGGGTGTGTGCCGATAAGCGTCTGCCGAACCACGCAAACACCTCATAGATGTTTCGCCATGCGAGCACAAACACACCACTACTACGAACTCGACCAGGTGGCATCATCATAATTTAGCGTCACTATTGTTTCAATTACTCGTCGTGGCCGGTGTTTTTTTCCCCGATCCTTGTCTCTTTCCCTTTACTTTCATATCTCATGTTTCTCCTGTTTATGCTGCGCAATCAAGTCACAGCGGAGCGCGCTATCCTGCCCTATCGGTTGACGGTGAATGTGTTCATCTTCCTACGGGACAAAAAGAAAAAAAATGTGGAAAACAATCGTTAGAATAGCGGATTTGTGAGCTCAATTGGACCTGCGTGTCAACTTACCCATCTTGATCGTACCATCACCGGGCGGCAGGGACATCGCCTGCCCGCCATTGTTCGCCGACGAGGACGCCTGCTGGCGCTTCATGGTGCGATCCTCGTACCTGGTGCCGCTCTGCGACGCCATCGGACGGTTGAGTGTGTTGTTGGGCGAGTTGGGCGAGTTGTCGCTGTAGCTGCCGCCGCCGCCGTTGCTGCTGTTCAGGTTGCGCGACGCGATCGTCTTCGTCACGAAGTCCTGCTCCTTCCAGCCGTGCTTCTTGTACACGTCGCGCAGATCCTGGTGCTGCCACATGGTGAACAGCAGCTGGCTGGCGAACTTGAGCACGCGCGGCGTGTACTTGAGCTTCTGGCGCGACATGTTCATCAGCCGCTCGACGCCGCCCGCGTCCAGCAGCGAGCGCGCGAACTCGGCGTTCTTCTTGATCACCTCGTTCAGGGTGGCCAGCACCGCCGCTATCGTGTCGTCGGACGTGCCCTGGTCGCACTGCGGGTTGCCCGACGGCAGCTTCTGCACCAGGTCGCGCATCGCGTACTTGCCGATCAGCTCCTTGTTTCTTTGGTCGATAGCTAGATTGCGGAGGGCCGTCGCCACCGCGCACACCACCCGGTCCACCTCCATGCGCAGCAGCTCCACCAGGATCGGCAGGCCCTTCTCCTTGCGCACCGTCGCCCGGATCTCTATGCTTGGCTGCCAGTAGCAGGCGGCCAGATTCTGCAGCGCGCCCGCCGCCGCCTCGAGCGTCTCCGGGTTCGAACAGCTCTGCAGTAAGGCAAGATAAGAATGTACAACGTCCGGTTGCCACAGCTGCTCAGCTCCTGGAAAGGGGTAGGAGGATAACACGACAAATAAACATCAGAAACAGTATTACGATGCATCTTATAGAACGAACCCCCCGACTAATCGTTAAGTTTGAAGCTAGAAAAGAAAGGATCTTCTTGTTCTAGGTAAAATACTTTCGAGGTTTGAGGGCATTTTACATGAATGAGTAAATAATTAATTCAAGAAATGATAGAAAGAACTCCTCTCTCAAGCTTTTTTTTTTCTCACAACAACAATTTCTAGTTACCTTTGTAATGGGCAGTATTTTTGTACGCCATCCGCGTCGGATCACCGTTCGCGTTCGAGTGGTCCTTGTCGGCGGCCGCCAGTTGCTGGGCGGCGGCGGCCGCTGCCTGCTGTTCCTTCTTCTTTTTACTCGCCCCGAAGCAGCCCAAGTTTTCGCCCTTGGACGAGGCGGCACTGACGATTGCCCCTCCGCCACCGCCACCACCACTGCCCACACTGCCGTCGGCGGAACTGTGGTGCGGGATGGGGTTTTTGTCGTAGTTCGGATCCTCCACCTCCTGGCACCGGTAGGACAGGTTGCGCAGGATGCAGACGCAGTTCTCCACGATCTTGTTGCCGATGTTCGACTTCTCGATCGCTATCCGGATGACGTACAGCAGCGAGTCGACCAGGCCCTCGCACTCGCGCAGCTTTTTCCGCGCGTACTCCCCGGCCGAGCTGACGTTGCGCAGGATGCCGGACGCGTTGCGGAACACCGTGCTCCAGCACGTTTCGCCCGGATTCGCCGGGTCCCAGCCGGAGTGGGGAATGATGATGTACGACACGATCACGACCACCGCGTCGTCGATGATGAACCGCTTCAGGTCCTCGCAGGACGACATGTTCCAGATGATGCCGGTCACCAGCTCCTTGATGTCGGACTCGGCCGTCCGACGCAGCAGGTGAATCAGCGCCTGGATGCCGCCGGCCGCGTTAATTGCACGTTTGTTCTCGTCGTTCTGCCGACCGTACGAGAGGTTCCGCAGGGCGCCGCACGCGTTGCGAAACACGTCCGTGTTCTCGTGCCCGAGCAGCTTCACCAGCGGCGGGATGCCACCGAGCGTCCGCGTCCGCTGCTTGTTCGGATCGTCCATGTAGCACAGGTGCTGCAGGTAGGCGGCCGCGTTCGCCTTGATCGCGTTGTTCGGGTGGCTGAGGAAACCGATCACCTCGGTGAGATTCGGGTCGCGCCACTTCATCTGGCGCTGCTCGTCCAGATCGAGCATGCCGCCCGCCCCGCCACTGCCCTCTCCACCACCGTTTGCACCGCCCGCCCCGCCCCGGCCACCTCCGCCGCCCCCACCGGGCGACGTGATGATGTGCTGGAGAAACACATGATTATGTATCTGCAGGTTCGACATCTGCTGGTGCAGGTCGTCGTCGCCGCCGTCGTAGTAGCACGAGCCGTCCGGTGCCATCACGCTACCACCCCCGACCGGTCCCCGCTGCTGTCCGGTGGCTGCCTCGTACGCCAGCTGCTGCTTGGTAGCGTACGTCGGCTCCACCACGCCACCCACCCCGTTCGGGTCCATGTGCGAGCTGATCGTGCCGTAGGGCGGTGTCGACACGTACCCGTACACCATGGCCGACGGGTTGTCCGGGTAGAGACGGTCCACGGGGCCCCCGGGCGAGGGCGCAATCACGTACTCGCCCATCTCGTCGTACTGACCCTGCAGATAACCACCCGGGCCCGTCGCCAGCAGGTTCGCGGACGGGTTGCCCAGCTGCGCCACACCCATCGGCATCGGGATGGACGATTCGCTGTTCTCGCTCGACGTGTGCGGCGTGTTTGAGCGGTCATTCATCTGGTAGTCGCCCAGGTACGACTGCGCGTGATGCCCCGGATGGTGCGTCGGCTGCCCCAGATCGTACCCGGCGTCCGTGTACTGCGCGTAGTGCTCGTAGTCCTGATAGTGACCCTGCCCGCCCGGCATACTCCCGCCCGGACCGCCAACACCTCCGCCGCCACCGGCTCCCACCATCCCGCCACCCATGCCGACCTTGCCGCCGGGCTGCAGGTGGGACTGGGGCGCCCCGCCGCCCACCATCTGCTCCGGCTGGTCCATGTGGTTGAAGTTCAAGTACTGCGTCCGGGTGGTGTACATCCCCATCGGCATCGACACGTAGTCGATCGGTTGACCGTCGGTTCCCATGTCTAGAGGCATTGCTACATAGTCGAACGGTTGTCCACCATCCGGTCCCAACTGTTTCACCTCGCGGACGACCTTGGTGATGGTCGTGATCTGTTGCGTCGTTTGCTGGTTGTGTTGTTGTGCTCGGGCAATTAGATCATCCTCACTATGCATTGATGGTGGTTATATTTCGTTGCCGTCGTCGCTGTCCGTGTCACAAACGCCAGGGTAGAATCAGTGTATGCTTATTTTCCTCCAACCCCTCTCAGGGATACGAAGGGAAGTTCCGATACGTTGTTACACGCCACAGTAAGACTAAAAGAAATAAGAAAAAAACCACAACACGATTAGTTTCATATGGATATGCAGGGCTACAATCATTACTAAATAATATTCCAAAAAATTATCGTTCCGTCTGGTCCGTGACTTATTCACAAAATTCCCGAGCACGTACGCAGCATATTTTCGTAACGGTCACGTTTTAAATTTGCACTAAAATACTTTCGTTCTTAATCTTCAATATGTGTGGAAAATAATTATAACACAGTAAACAGTAGGGAAAGAAAATGGCACATCTCAACCGACCCTGGACTGCGGCGGTGTCCAATGATGGTTTGCGATTTTCATTGACCCTTTCCCTCCTTCTTGCCACCACATAATAAAATGCACATCTGAAGTAATACAATCAACGGATCGATTGCAAACAGATAGCTCATCTTCGTACAATCGCTTCCGCACGAGCGAATGCCACTATTGTTGCATCGGAAAGAACCGCGGCGCGCGTTAATCGTTTTCCGATCGGCGGTGTATTTTACGCGATGCCTTTCGATTACCGACACCATCGCCATCGAGCGGACCTGGTTCGACCGGGACCGTGATAAACCGCAGAACTGTCCCTCCGCTTCTTTTTTTCCGCCGTTTCTGCGTTGCCTGGTGTCAAACGATGCGGTTCGATGAGTAAAGTGTGTCCATTAATGATTTCAGTCAACCCCATTGCCCATCGATGTGGCGTGGCAACAGGGCCGGGCCTTTATCTTTCGGAAAGTGGACGGAAAATGCATCCACCGAGGCGTGGTTTTGGTGTCGTCAGTGATGCGTTTTATACAAAACACCGATGGATGGACACCGGTCGCGCTAGCCCGTGTCGTTATGTTATCGATGGATCGATGGCCTGATAATGGAGTGGACGATAGGAAAAATGCTACCTTCACACGGTGCACCCACAAGCCGTTGCGTTGGACTGCAAATAACCGTCCTCGCAAACTCTCGTCGTGTGCAACAGTTTCATAATGGAATAACGACAACAACCCAAAAAAAGTCAGTAAATTATGGATCACATTTCAATCGCGTTCCGTAGGAAAACATTTCCTTCGGCCGTGTAATTTTTATACTGACAGTTAAATCTTTCCTCTCAGCACGTTATTACTTCAATGGACAAATTTTTAATTACATCCATAAAATTCATCCCTTCAAAGGAGAAAGAAGTGTGTGCAAAAAAAACCACGTATCCAAACACCGACACACCCTTTGTCCGTCGTTACCCTACTATGATGGCAATTGTAGTCGGCGTCCCCAAGGTGATGTCCGCATATTGCACATAGGTGTGTCCCCGTTGTTAGCGCAACACCCTCCTCTCCTCATAGAATACATAGAAAATGTGTTTGGATAGACCTGGGATAAACGAAGAACCCGTGGAGGATAACAGGGCAGGATAACCCCACGAAAAACGGAACGCAAATATTTACCAAACGAGAACTGCAAAAAAAAGCCTTAAAAGAAGAATTGTGCACATGCACTCATTATCCAAGGCTTTCATTTAGCGCTAATTACATGCAATCCATCGTCACTAGAGACACGAAACGACGAGCTACACGTGTGTGTCTGGGTGTGCTTGGGTTTACGCCTTTTTTGTTGTTGTTAGAACCTGCTGTAGACCAAAAGGACATTATTTTGTTCCACCTCAGGAAAAAAAGATGCGCCACGGTGAACAGTGGTGTAGGCAGGCAAGTGCAAAAAGTTCTGCTTGAAAACTCAAGTTTTGTTTTGCGTTTTACTTCAGCCGAATAATGTGAACACTGTTACAATATTTTAAAGAGGCTACGAATGAAGTTTTATTTCCCGATTAAATTGTTCTGAGTATAAATCATTATCGTGGGCAACATTTTACATGGAGTATTACTTTATTCACGTATCGCGCAAGCTTTTTCCAGTGATTAATGGGAGCACGGTCGTGAGAAACATTTGTTCAGCTGTGACTGTGTCAACTTTCGACTGTGTTACAACTCGATCCGGTGCTTAACATTGACTTATCACTTGGCAGTATCTACTCCCATCAAATGTTGACCATTTATAACCACGACTTCTGCCCCACCGTGCGAAACCCGGATGCATCCACCGTCCCTCCGGTTGCTCGCAGACGGAAGAGCAGTTCATCAATTCTCCCGGCGCATAGAGGGGAAAGCGCACGGCAGGGGTTGCTCTCCGTCCCTGAGCAGCTATTTCACATTTTAACCCCGATTCATCTTTTCCACTGTCAGGACGAACGAGAACAGGCTGACGACAGACGAGAACGACATGAGGGTCTCGGTCTCGGGCCGGGTGTCAAGTACGACCGGGCCGAGTTCGGTGGTGTCTCGTTACTGTGCGCATTCACATACGATGGATCCGTGTCCGGGATGCACAGCCTTTCCTACGGGATGGTATGGCTACAAACGGCGTTCCCTGCTGACATTCCTCTTATCGTCGTCGTCGTCGTCGTCTGTACATTGCTGACTCATCCGTCGGCATGGTTTCTTTTTCTTTTCTGTTTTGGCTTCGTGGTTGATCCACTCCAAGCGAGATGATAGCGCGTGGGAGCTGCTCCGGCGAAAGCGAGAGCATCAGCTTCTTATCTTCCTTTCCAAGCAGTGTCGGCTGACGGCAGCGTGTCATCCTGTATTTCCTAGTCTTGCGAGACAACACGTGAGGGCACGAGAGAGGGGCCTTTTTTTGGGTGATTATTTTTTGTCGAAAATGTCACCCCCTCGACTGAGGAACGATAAAATTGCATCTACAGCACATCGGTGTCCGTGTGCATTTCGGAGGCGCGCGTGTCCCGTGTTAACCGTAGGGATACAAAAATTTTCAGCATTCCTTTCATTCCACTTGGCCCTCGCAGCGAAGCCATAGCAAAACGTTAAGCTACCGGGCCATTCTGCGTGCTATAAGACAAAAAATAGGATACAAGGGGGAAATGCTGTCCCCCGGTAAGATATCTTCAACTTCTTTGGCATGTGAACATGTGAAGAACACTTCCATCCTCTTTATCAAATCCATCCAAGCGGAATTGCAGGGAGCAAATATGATGAAGAGCAGAGAGAGTTTGTGTGAGAGTGTTACGTCTGACGGCAATGGAACCGGCATCGGTGGCGTGTTGCCACATCCCTTCACTCCAATTAGGGGTTGTTTTCCTTCTATTGACAACGTCGGCGGAGACGTGTCACGTTTCCTTGCCTGCTTGCACACACCGCCGAGAAGGGGAAGCGATGCGACGAATCGAGCATTTGGTGGCGTGTGTTTGGTCAAATTCGTCAGGCACGTGAACAGAAGTGCCAATTTGCAGGGGGGGGGGGGGGGGGGGGAGGACCAGAATCTAATGAGTGCGGGCTAAACATTCCTTGTTGTTTCGTTGTTTGTTTTTGTTGCGGCTAAGTTAATAGACCCAAATGCATTTGGGGGACAGATCTTATTTTAAAATGATTAGCCACAGTAAGGATCATTTTCTGCAAAGGTAAACGAGATTCGAAATTAAAGGAGCATTATTTTCCTATAACTTAATGCGTCTGGAAGTCATTAGCACGTAAAAGTGTTAGAAGAGTAATCTATGAATTGTAGTAGCCTTTGTTTTTTTAATACATGATTATTCTGTGTTCAACTACTGAATATATCAGACGTACTTTTCAATAGGTTATGGGCCCAGGATACGACTCTGTTAGTTTGAAATTAAAAGATTGAAAGCAGTTTTGTGAAGAATGGCGAATCCGAAACTAGCGGGATCTTTTTCCCTGCCTTTGCGAGAAATACTTCGAGGATCGGAAAACTACAGTTCTTGGTCTTTCGCCACCAAGATGGTTTTGATTAAGGAGAAAACCTGGTGTGCAGTGAAGGAACCAGCTGAAGGTGAACCGGCAGTGAGCGAAGAAACATCCATGCAAGCATTGGCGACGATATGTCTGAGTATTGATTCCAGTATATACGGACTCGTGAGAGATGCTAAAAATGCGAAACAGGCGTGGGATAACCTCAAAAATACGTACGAGCATAGTGGATCAACCAGGAAGATTGGTCTGCTGCGACGGCTGACAGGAATTCGTTTGGTTGGAGCTGAACGAAATGAAGACATCATTTGCCAGACGACTCAGCAGTATGTGAACGAATTATTCACAACGAGTCATCAGTTGGCAGAAGTTGGGTTCAAAGTCGATGACGCTTGGTTGGCCAGTTTGCTCATGAAAGGCCTACCGAAGCAGTATGACCCAATGATCCTTGGTTTGGAATCATCCGGAATCCAGTTGACTGCGGATATAGTGAAAGCGAAAATTTTGCAAGACGTAAAAGTGTCGAGCGAGAAGCAAACTGTGGAAGCGTTCCTTGGCAACTCGAAATCGACGACGAAAAGAAGTAGTGTGAAATCTAACGTTCAATGCTACCGGTGCAAGAAAATGGGTCATTTTGCTTCTCAATGTTCGAATCAGTTTTCTGACAAGAAGCAGGAGAAAAGCAAGAACAGTGGTCACGCTACATTTTTCGCGGCTTTCAATGCATGTCAGACATCAACAGCGGCAGAAGAAGAATGGATTTTTGATTCCGGAGCAACTTCTCATTTGTGCCGAAACAGAAATTTATTGGTTGATGCAGAGAATGTTTCGTCGAGCATCAACGTAGCCAATAATACTGCTGTTCCAGTGGTTGCTAAAGGTTCGGTGAACGTGTCAGCAGATGTTGGAGCATCGACATGTGCGATCTCCATGAACGACGTCCTGTATGTACCGGAATTGGCTGTGAACTTACTATCTGTTAGCAAGATGTGTCAGAAGGGCTACACAGTGACGTTTCGAAAACAGACGTGTAAGGTGATCAGTCCTAGTAATAAATTGGTTGCGATTGGTCAAGAATCTGGTGGTTTATACAGATTGAAAAGATCACCTGGGTCGTTGGTGAACATGGTCAGCCGGATGGAAGACAACTTTAAGCTTTGGCATCGCAGACTATGTCATATGTCTGTTGGCTGCATGAAACGACTTGAAACCATGGCAAGCGGATTTGAATTTAGAGTGACGGATGGAATGCAGTGTGTACCATGCATACAAGGGAAGCATCATCGACATCCGTTTAACATCAAGGGACAACGTGCGGATCGTGTGCTTGAGTTAATTCATTCCGATTTGTGTGGACCCATGGAGACAGCATCGATAGGAGGAAATCGTTATTTTATAACATTCATCGATGACTCGAGCAGAAAGGCGTTCGTATATTTCCTGAAATCGAAAACCGAAGTGTTTGAAACGTTTAAACATTTCAAGAGTTATGCCGAGAACCAGACTGGTGAGAAAATTAAGCGTATCAGATCGGATAACGGACGGGAATATATGAATCGTGAAATGAAGCTATTCCTTTGTCAAGCCGGTATTCATCATGAAACATCCGCTCCGTACACTCCGGAGCAGAATGGATTAGCGGAACGTATGAACCGGACGATTGTAGAAAAGGCGAGGAGTATGCTGTGTGATGCCAATCTGCCAAAGCGTTTTTGGGCTGAAGCAGTTGCGACAGCATCGTATGTGATCAACCGATCACCTACTATGGGATTGCGAATGACACCTCACGAAGCGTTTACTGGTAGAAGACCGAATCTTGCCCATCTTAGAATATTTGGAGCAAAGGTGATGTGTCATGTGCCGAAGGAAAGAAGGCAGAAATGGGATGCCAAATCAGATTCTGGCATTTTCATGGGATACAGTAGCAGTTCCAAGGCGTATCGAGTTTATAACTCAAAGACTAAGAAGGTTATCGTTAGTCGGGATGTAATATTTGTGGATGAATGTGCAAAGAATCGAGTTTCTGAGTTTGAAGAATCATCTACTGAAGTCAGTCTTGGTGAATTCCATTTTCAACCTGTCGTACAGGATCAAGAAGTAGAAAGTTTGGAGACAAATGGAGCTCGGAATGATGATAACGATTCAGAATACGACGATGCTATAGGAGATCAAGCAGAAGCTATTGAACACCATGAACCACAAATAGAGGACCCACAGAAGTTGGTAAGGCGTAGTGAGAGGGAGCGCATTATCCCTGGCAAGTACCGGGATTTTGTAATGAGTTGCAATGCTGCAGTTAAAAGTCCTGATGAATCCTGTACCGTGGTTCCAGCGATGTTAAATGAACCGATAACGTACCAAGAGGCTAATTCCTGTGAAGATAGCAGTCGCTGGAAAGATGCTATGAAATCAGAGTATGATGCCTTATTGGAAAATCGAACATGGGACTTGACGAGTTTGCCTGCTGGTCGAAAACCCTTACGATCAAAGTGGGTGTATACGGTGAAAACCAATGCAGATGGCTCGGTGGAGAGATTCAAAGCCAGGTTAGTCATTAAAGGTTTTTCGCAAGTCAAAGGTGTGGATTACAACGAGACCTACGCACCTGTTGTTCGATTGGCTACCGTGCGATATCTAATGTCCTTGGCTGTCAACATGGACTTGAAGATACTGCAGATGGATGCAGTGACAGCATTTCTACAAGGAGACCTGGGAGAAGAGGAAATATACATGGAGCAGCCAGAAGGATTTGTGAATCTAGAAGCACCACACAAAGTGTGTAAATTGAAGAAGGCGTTGTATGGACTGAAGCAAGCTAGTAGAGTTTGGAATTTGAAACTAGATGCTGAGCTGAAACGCATTGGGTTGGTACAGTCCAATTACGATTCTTGTGTCTACTACAAGATTGATAGAGGAAGTGTGCTGATTGTAGCAGTGTATGTAGACGATTTATTGATCTTCTCGAATAATGAGAGCTGGGAAAAGAACTTAAAACAACAGTTGACCAAGAGATTTAAAATGAAGGATTTAGGTCTCGCGAACAAAGTTCTTGGAATACGAGTGACCAGAGCAGATGGTGTAGTTATGTTGGATCAAGAACTGTACATAAATGAATTATTGAAGCGATTCGGTGTAGCTGAGTGCAACCCAGTTCTTACTCCAGCGGATCCAGGCCAGAAACTGTCCAAGGAAATGTGTCCTAAGACTGAAGAAGAGCGCAGACAGATGCAACAGGTTCCTTACCGGGAACTGATAGGCGGCCTGCAGTACTTATCACAAGGAACTAGACCGGACATAAGTTTTGCTGTAAATGCTGTGAGTCACTACTGTAACAATCCTGGGAAAACTCACTGGATTGCAGCCAAACGGATCTTACGTTATTTAAAAGGCACGAAATCCATGAAGCTGTTATATAAAGCAACAATTGAAAAAGGCTTTGAAGGTTTTTGTGATGCTGATTGGGGTAATGACACTGATAATCGTCATTCCATTACTGGCTATGTGATGAAGCAATCTGGAGGTTCAGTTGCCTGGAATTGTCGCAAACAATCAACAGTTGCACTTTCGACGACGGAAGCCGAATACATGGCACTTTCAGCTGTCACACAGGAAGCTATTTGGTGGAGAGGTTTTCGAAAAGAACTGTTGGGAATCGAAGAGCCATTGACGATTTTTTGTGATAATCGAAGTGCTATCTATTTGGCGGAGAAACAAATTGGCTACTCACCTAGAAGCAAACATATTGATATTAGACATCATTTTGTGAGACAGAGCATTGCAAGAAATCTTGTTCAGCTGAAACATGTTTGCTCTGAAAAACAAGAAGCTGATTTGCTAACTAAGGTACTTCCTACCAGCAAATTTGAAGATGGACGGAAGGCCCTTGGAATTAAAACAATTCATGATTAAGGGGGGATGTTAGAAGAGTAATCTATGAATTGTAGTAGCCTTTGTTTTTTTAATACATGATTATTCTGTGTTCAACTACTGAATATATCAGACGTACTTTTCAATAAAAAGGACAAGATTATGCTCTTTACCTATGCAATTTGTTACCAGCCTAATTGAAATTAGTTTAAATTAAATATCTCCATCTGATTTCTATCCGATCGTTCACAGTGACTAGTAGAACTGCCAGGGAATGCCAGAAGAATATGTTTTCTTCGCTTAACAATTATCCTAACAACATTGAATGGATGGAAGTTAAACTTTGTGGCTTCTGCTGGCTGCTCAAAACACACGCCATAACCACTTCAAACACCAAACATTTCCATAGCTTGTAGCTGACCTAAGAATGTATCTCTATGTGTGTGCGGTGTGTGTGTTTTCCTTGGACTCGGAAAATCGGTAACGTGCCGCCTGCAGCACGGAAAACCGCGCAGTACCCGATCGTAGGCAATTGTAAGCGGCTCAATCAGTGGCGGGCAAGAAAAGCAATTAGAACGGATATTCATTACGGAGTTTCCGAAGCCTGTACAGACGGTCACACCTACACACACCCACCCAATATAACTTTGGACCCATCGAGCCATCGGAATTTTCCCATCCACACCCGCACAACCAAAACACGAGCGAGGAAAACAGTGAAGGAGAAATGCGAGCTGGACAGTAAGGAAAAGGGCATGGGGCGGTTTAAGAGAAACTATTGAACGGTGAAGCGCGAGAAAAGGGGGGGGGGGGTTTGGTAAGGGTTCAACTTCGTCCTAAACTAATCCTTCAATGGGAACACAATCACGAAATACAATTCATTCGTGGTCCAATTAGAAACTAATTCGAGTTATAATTGAATAGTTTCGCTGGGTTATGAAATGTTGTGGTTTATTATCTCGCCTCTCCTGCGCGTCTATACCCTGGCAGTATTGCCCTTTCCGTACTCTGACTTCCGCCTGTCGACACTCGAAGGCAAACGCCGTCGATTTTGTGATGCCTCACCGTCGACGAACTCAATGTGAGTTTTTTTTTTTTGTTATCCTTCGCTTTCGAAGTCCTCCATTTTCTCAGGGTGTGTGTCACCGAAAAGTGTTTTCAACTGCGCAACCAGAAACCAGACGACATTTATTCAACGTTTTAATTACTGCCAGTCAAATGAGGGACGGGCGCTTTGGTGAAACTATTCCTCCAAAGGCGGCCAGGGAAAGGTGGTACTGGAGTGTTGGAGGCAGCGTGCATAGTTTTCAGACACTTGAAATTTATTCAGGGGAACCTCGCAAAGTTGCACCATATATTAGACACCGATAAAAGCAACATAAACATGTGCCATAAGTGGTGCATCGATCCAGACCCTCGACTCGACGAAGCACTTGAAAGGGAAGTCGCAAAGTGCTTGGTGAGAAAAAGAAATGTGGGAGTTTGTCTGGCACATGTTAGGAAACAATATTTACATCGATGCACCTCAAACTGTGCAACTTACACTTGCATTTTTAGCATCTGAATAATTTTTTTTTTAAGAAGTCAACGCAATAAACCATCGTCTGCTACAAAACGTGTACTGAAATTAATTTCGGGGAAGCCTGAAAGTTCCGAATGGCCCATTTAAATCGGTTGGCTGCGCACAACTAGTTTGAATAGATCGTCAGGCAATAAATGGGGTGGAGTTGTTACCCATAACCACCCCGTTTGCTTTTTCTAGATTCGGCAACAGAGGACAGCTTTCGAACGCATTGCGGGTGTCACGCAGTCAGTCACAGATGAGCAGCCAGCCACAGCCAACCTGCCGCCTTCCGATCCGGCAGTAATAATAATTTATCGGCAAACGCCCAGAATGCAGGATGATGCTGCACACCAAAGCGCGTCCTCCTCTCCTCTGTCTGAGTTTTATCGAATTTCCACCTTCCCGCGTTCGATCAGCTCAGCCAGCGCGGAAAATCAATTATTCAACCAGATCAGTCGAATCCGATGATCTCGCGTCGCGGACGAAAATTGTAGGGTGGACTTTTCTCCCTGTGGGCAAGTTTTATTGTCTGTATGTGTGGGTGTGTGTGTGTGGTTTGCTCCCTTCTTTCATCTGACGCTTTTCATTGCACGCCAGGAAAGGATAGACACTTTCCGCAATGCACTTTTGCGCGGAAATGAATTGGAAATCTACTGAGGGAGGTTTTTTTTTTTTTCATTTGTTTGTGCAACAACGGCAGGATACGCTTGGAGGAAGATGATGATTTATTGCTTCTACACTCCTTCTGTCCGCGTTCCTCGCGACGCCTCGCGATGATGATCTTGTCGCTAGTGCTGCACTTCCGGTTAATGGACCTCCCCCGCGTTGCTTTTCGACAATGGCAGAAATTCGCTTTCATTCTCCGGTTCACTCCGGAGGTTGGATTCGCCTTTTTTTTATTTATTTTAATTTTCCACCATTTTTTCCCCCTTTTCGCTGAAATCGACGGAAGATAAATAAATGCAGCTGATTGCTCATTCAGTAGCGCGGAGCGCGCCGTTTGCAACCGGAAACACACTCCAAATACGGCGGCAATGTCAGCCCTGCGCCGCCGCCGCCGCTACTTGCTTTGTCCATAGTTGGATTTTTTTTTCACTTTAAACTATTTTGACAGCAAGCACATAACGGTCGCAATAAAAATGACAACCCATGGAAAATGAAAACCAATCCAATAGACAGATAGAGTGATAGAGAACGAAAACCAACTGAACAGAAAGAAATAAAAGCAAAGCCAAACAGCCTCCATCAAACGAGGTTGACGATTGTATTACGGATTTTTTCTCCCTCCTCATGCTTTTGGGGGTGTCCAAAAAATCCCATCATTGATTGGATATGTTTTAGAAACCCTGTACAGAAGGGGAACACCCTACTTAAGAATAAACTGAAATTGATTTGTTTTATTTTTTCTTCAATTTGTCAAATAAACCCTATAATTAGTTAATGTTCCGGATTCTGAGATAGCCGAGCGCGTACGCTGGCTGTAACAGGATGAGCGATTTAAAGTTAATCTTATGGTTTTGTATTTCCACGAACACGATGCCTCGTAAAAGTACAGTATAGCCTTTGCTTGGCATATTTTATATGCTAGAGTATGCTAGAAGGAGACATTATGTTTGCTTTAAAAACTAGCAAACAGCAAGTTGTGCAAATAATAACGTGTACACATTCACTTCCGCCTCATTGAGCTTATCAAAATGCATACCAATGCTATCGCATATGCGCTCTGGATATGAGCTACGCTATGCTACAAGTACATAATGCCTTCAAAGGCACACAAACGCACCACTTCCTCACGGGACATTCTTTGCTTGCTTTTTTGCAAAAACCATGCGCCACCACATCGTGCCGCCATTTAACTATCATATTTATTTACCATCCGTGACCAACCAAAAAACCTTGGGGATAGTTGAGCGAGAGCGAGTCAACCATCGTTAAAAGGTGACTTTGGCAAATTTCGGTGGCGCGCCGCTGGCAGCACGTCAAAAGAGTTAAGCAAGAAGCTCCATCGGACCATCATCGAGGAAAACCAACGAACGTGCGTACAAAAAAAAGGAAAGCCAGTGTGTTTGCTCTGAAGGTCCGACGAGCAAACGGTTTTGGGCACCGCAGGAAACCGCACGAAGGACGGAAAAGTGTGTCCTGCTGTACGGCACAGATGTGCATGAGCTCGCAGGGTCGCGCGCTGATGACGGCCGATCTCCTGAAGGGCAGCAAAAGTGCCCACCGGGGCACTAATGTGCACGTCCATGCGAATACATCCTTCAAGACCCTTTTCTTTTTTGTTGGCACGCGAGTAACGGGTTAGTACATGGAGGGGGGGTTAGCATACGAATATTGTCCAGTGTCATTTGCCCGTTCTGCGACTTCCTTTCGAATTTTTTGTCTCTCGTCTCGTTCAACCGGTTATGCCACAGAGAGTGAGTGAGAGAAGTGAGACCTTCAAACTGAGCCGTTTTCCACCGGGCGGACCAAACACAGAGACCGTCACACCGGTCGCCACATAACGCACCCGAATTGTTGACACTGCGGCGTCGTAAATAAACCTTTCCACCCAAAGCGAAAGGGGGGTCCACCACCCCGTGGTGGACTATTCGCGGTTTTATGGGCTTGGAGTGTTTTTCTTTATTTGTTGGCTTCAAGTTTCTTTTTTCTGGACCCTAAATTTCGTTTTAGGACCCCAAAGAGGCCCCTTGTGTGTAAAGAACTTGAATAGAGTAAAGGGTCTTACTTTCCTTTAAAAAAATAAAATAAAGTACGACAACTGGCAATGCAGTTCAAGGTTTATTTCTTGTATCTCTCCTATAAGCCTGGAATCGAACGAGGATATTGTTGTGTTGATTTCTTTTGAGGAGACCACAGCGATTACAAGGCCAGTTTTCGCCCCATACCCATACCTTTTCTGGATGGAGTGAAAAACCGAAAATTGAAAATAAAGTTCCGTTGCGTGTACTTTTGGCGTGCCAACGCGGATCCTGGCCAGCGGATCCATGGTGAGATGATGGTCTCGTACGTACGCGAGTAGCGAATGAGAAAACTTTCATCCTTACAGGATTGTTTCTTCTTCCTTTGCTTCAGTGGAACTTTCCTCAAATAAAGCAATCATCCAGCGCAGTAAGAACGCAGAAGGCCAGGGGCCGTGAGTACAACGTTGCTGCAGTAGCAGCCGAGAGGAACACGCGGATCGCTGGTGTCCACCGCCGAGAGAAGTCGAGCTCGGTGCGCAAAAAATAAAAGATGCAAACCCCATGAAATCCATCGAACGTGACAGACTTCTGAGGCACGCATCTTGGCATTCCGCATCCCCCCGTCGTACCGCCAACTGACGGACGGGGTAGCTCCGTCGCGTTTGACGCAAAGCGACGGGAAGGAGCGCAAAAGTTATAATTCGATTTTATTTTTTATTTTTTTATTCCATCTTCAGTTCCTCGCAATCGTTGCACAAGATGGGGCAGCCATGTGGAAAGGGACGGCTCCCGCTAAAATCATAAATTGAAACGTAAATAACGCGGAAATATAAACCCAGTCCGAAAACACTTCTCGCGCGCTTTAGGACAACTGGAGAAGTGTAGTAAAGGCGAACAAGCTTGCCTGGCGCTATGTCAATAAAACTTATTTCAAAAATCCTCGGAAACAAGAAGCAACTTGTCGGAAGGTAGCAGGGGACCATTCTTCTTCCAGAACCCGAGGTGCTTCAGCGGTGCGCAGCCTGACCTTATGGAAATTTGATTTTTGCAGCACTCCAATATGTCCGCCCACGCGCACGAACCATCCTTTGCCTCCTCCATATAGTCCTGAGGCTGAAACACGGCGACAACATTGAAATTGTATTGGCAAAGTTTATCTGAATTTCATTTCCGGCGAGCGGGAGGCGCTAGAAAACGATGGTGGCGACAGCAACAGCACGGCGCGCTTCCCGGAACCGGAAGCCGGCGCTCGGAAAAGGAAAGGTTTGTCCGATTTGAGATGTCCAACAACCAAGTCGCATGTCGCCTGCTTCTTTCACGCGCGGTGACACCGTGGGAGGGAGCGACGGTAAATGAAAAGGATGTAGTCGCCCTTTCTCTGTTGCCAGCTCGGTTCTGCCTTCGAGTTCTTTCGGGAGGACAACGTGAAGACGCGTGTGCATTTGCATAGATATAAGCAAAGTCTCCTCCCGCACCGTCCGCAGAGTGAGTTTCACGCGAACGGCGACTTGTTGAGCTTCCGAGGAGGTAGAGTTAAACAATTTAAAATCTCATTTTTGTGTCACAAAACCGGAGCGAAGTGAAGTGTGGAAAGGTAAGGTATGCGGCACGGTAAGATGAAGTCAAATTATGGATCGAAGTAGGTACCGGGGCACGTACGGATGCTGTTCCGGCGGCACATCCAAGAAACAAGATTAGAAATAAGGTTAGACCTAAACGACAGGCGCAGTCGGGACGCACACAATGTGCGGAGCTTGGCTACATTTCACGGCGAGACAAAGGCGAACAGCGTACAAACCAGTGAGGGCTTTAACTCCGGCGGGAGGACGACGGGTTTCGTTGGAATGGGGTTCTTCTGGTAACAAAACAATATAACCATCGGGAGAGCCACTGGGAGTGACATCTGCCATAAATTATTGCATTTTGTCCACCATGGAGGTTACGGTGGACTGAAGACATTCCCCAGCGCTAGGAGAGAAATAGCAGACCTTCGCACTCCCCCGCGACTTCTGGTCGGCGGGAAAATGGACAGTTGCCACGGAGTGTTATCCGTTTTGCTACGCTAGTTGTGACTTTATCTCCATTCACTCTAGCATTCGCACAGCTACAGACGGAACCGGCTGAAGTCCATTTTCTGTCTGGCGATTCTGTACCATCTTTCAGCAAGGAAACAATTGGAATTCCCTCGTAGGTTCTTCCGTTTGAGTGGAGGCGTGCCGAAGCATCCCGCTATCCAATGAGAAATTTATGATAAAACTAGTTTCCTTGTACGATAGTGCGCCTTATCGCGTAACGTTTCCTTGAGTGTTTGGGAGAATTTTTGGAATATTCAAACGTTTTCGTTTTATTATAACAGCGCTTTTTTCCTAATAAGTTTAACTATTGCTTGAATATAAAACTATTTGGAAACCCCTTAGTTTATATCAAAAGAACTTATCGTGTCCATTAATTGATAGACGCGATTTTGACAACGATTGCCTCTATTTACTTCAGCACCAAACAAATCTCTTTTCCAACAACTTTATAGTTGAACAACGATTCATCTCCTCGTGACCTTGTGCCTCCCTGTCACATCGGATGTCGCGACATCCTTGGTGAACTGCACTGAGGCCATAAGTAACCACCAATAGTTTTATTCGCCGCCCACTCTATTCCTCCTTCTCCCGATGTTCCCCAACCACCACCACCACCAGCTCTGAAAAAAAACAGGAGTGACTTGATAAATGACTTCCGCTGATGGACGTGCAGCCATCAACATCACACCGGCACAATGGCGGAAACGGTTCGCCCGAGACGGTTCCGGGAAGGACCACAGCCAGGGGAGCGCGACAATGAGGCGAAGAGATTTGTTGTGTCTTGTCTTTTATTCACTCCCACAAAAATGTCCTTTTTTATTGAGGATGGAAGAGAATGGAAGGTGGCCCTTACCGTGACAGCCGCCGCCATCTCCATTAGCTGCCTCTAGCGACCCCTGCCCGAATTTCCAGACGGGCCACTGCCGGAGGAGTACCACATAATTGACTGGATCCATGAAATATTCATTGTTTTCTTATTTTTCAGCCCATTTTTATGCATGGAAACCGAAGCATAAAAAAAAAGCATGTTTTGTTGTGTTTTTGTGTTCCTTTGCCCCATCACGTCTGTTTGTATAGAGCGTCATCATAAACATAAAAATTATCCACCCAAAAGAGTCCTTCGTCTGTGAAGCGTTTTTGATAGCGCATTCAGTGGTCCTTATTGTTGAAAGGCACATCTTCCGCCGCGAGCGGGAATGTTTTTTCTTCATTATTTTATTCAAACAATCTTCCATTAGAAGCTGAGGCATTGATTTTCTTCCCATGATAATTTGCTATCTGGTTTACGTCGCTTCATTAAAACCAATGAAATGTAAGTAATTCTTGCAATTAAACTATCTTATAATGTTCTACTATTGTGTATTTCTTTTAAAATGTTTTAAACACGTTATTTTACTTCTTCATGGATCTTCAATGGAATGTGACAAAACAGTCTGTCTTGAAAAAAAAGGCTTGATATGAAAATTGATACAGATTGCGGGTGTGAAACTTTACAAATAGTTGAACTGATCAAATCCAGATCGTAAGCGGGAAAGTGCGCAACATACACACCACTCGAAAACATCACTGCATCGCCCCCGACAGCCTCATGATCCCCAAACCAGACGACACCTTCAAGTCAACATCGAGAGCAGTTTGTTTGTCCTAAACCATCACCGGCTCTGATCCACTTAGCATACAGCCTTCGCCACGCGCCGGCTCCCCCATTTTCCGGCTGGAAACAGCTCATCCCTTACCAAGGTTCCGTGACGTTTTACGACGGGAGAGATGGCGCGCGCCGGACGTATTCCCGCCGCTGTTTCTTATCTTAAAATAATAGCCGATGATGTTACGGAGAAGTGAAACCTGCCGAACGGTTCCGAACGGTGCGAATTCGTCCTTAGCTTGGCCGCAAAACAAATAGACACACACGCACACACTCACACACTGCAGCACACCATTTTCCTCTTCTGTGTCGTGTCCTTGTGGTCGTCGGGATGATGATAGTGGTACTCAGCCGTACCATAAAAGGGATTTTAACGCATTCTCTCCGGCTCACTGGGAGGGAAACTCACCGGGTAGAGGTTAAAATAGACCAAGCAGGGTGGGGCTGATGGCGGCAGGGAGCAGATGTAGTCCGCTCGACTACACCTAACGGACCCTGGCAGGACGGGCGTAAACATTGCCTTTGCTCACGAACCAGCATCCCATAACCAAGTTCACAGTCATATATCCTCCCCAAAGCTGAGTGATAATTCTGGAAATCAATTCGAGTTTGAATGCACAATACATTTTTCAGGTCAATTAATTTAACTGCATCGATCAGGGGGCTTTAGGTTATACAATTTCAATAGAGTTGTTGCCTTTTTAGTCTCGTTACGTTGCTAACACATAAAGCCCTTTATTGTTATTGATCGTTTCGCTTGAAACAATTGGAAGAATGTACTTTAGAACTTGTCTGGTATAGAAAGAAAATTTATCTAACGCAATCAAACTATTGATTGATTCGTTTGGTATAATAAAAGGTCAGGATAACATTCTGGACCATCGGAATAAAACAAAATGGCGTGATTTTAGCAAAGACCGCGATAAAAAAGGAAAAGTGTTGGTGAAGTTTGTGGAAGTAGACAAAAGGTTCTTAGAGGATTTACGTTAATCGATTTATGTAGAAATTAGATTTTGTTAGTCCATCTTATAAGCTACCCTAGCGTATTTTACCGGTAATGGAAGAATGCACATAGCACATACGCTGAGAATGATTTTTTTCCTTGACCGATAATCCTTTCTTGTTTTCCCCACAATGCACACGCAGCATCCATCTTGGAACTCCAACACAGCCATGGAGTAATTGATAGGAAAATATTGGAAAAAGCAAACGAGCGAATTTACTTTCAAACCAGGACGAAAGATCCTACGTCGTCCACTGGTGAAGCGGTGGCCAACTTCCCCGTCGGTACTGCTTCTCAACAGCCGCATACACAAACACACACATGTACTTTGTTGAAATGTCAACAGTCAGCAATGGTCTCCGCCTCCTGGCTCGGTGTTGATAACAATCGTTAAAACCCGAAACTGTCTGCCTAGCGGGATGGAGGAAGCGAGCGGCAGCCCAACCGACCGGCTTCCGGCCGTGCCCTTCCACGACGAGTGAACGTCACACTTTGTTACTTTGTAATATTTTGGATGACAGTAACGAAAAAGACCAACAACACGCTATCTCGCTGCACCCAACTCAACCGACCGAACGACCGACGAGTTCGTTCCATTCCTTCGGTCCAGGGCAGCTGGGATGCTGATGAGGAGATATAGTGCACGGAGCAGCGCGGGTCTGTGCTCGATAAATCCCTTCGAACCATTCCAAAAGAAGGGGAAAAAAACTGATGTTGGATGGTGGATTCCAACAAAATTTCCATCCGTCACCACGACACGGGGACCACACACTCCCTTTCTGCCTGCATATCATCTTGTCTAACCCTTGAGCCGCCGTCCAGCAGACTGACTGACGCTGGAAGGCATACATACAAATCCCTTCGAATGGTAAAAACGGAGCGGGAAAAAGCTCACTCAAAGCCTCTCACCACAGAGACAAACATTATCGGACATGGAGCCGCTCCGATGTTTGATTGTTCGCTTGTATGTGTGTGTGAGTGTGTGTGTAAACCTTATTTTGCTTCTTTTCAAAGCTTATAATAATGCCGGGCAACCTAATCAGGCTGAAATAGAACAAAACGAAAAAAAAAAAAACCAGAATCGCAATCCGGCAACTAGGACGACCGCAAGGACTATCTTTTTTGTTACCACCTTACACAAACAACTCGCTTGTATCCTTTTCGCCGCTGTTCCGGCGAACGGTTTGCGGTTTTGTTAGCCACACAGCAGGGGAGGGAAAAAACACCCACTCTCGTTATCAACGTTCAACCAAGCACAAAATTTGGTACATCAAAATGGAGCATTACTGTTGCTTTACTACCCGACTCCCTTCCCTGCAGCAACGTTTCCCCTTTTGGGCATGCAAAAGTTGTTCGAACGGAAAATTGGAACAAAGTTTATTTCCCCGAATGTAAAACAGGGGAAAAGTGGTTTCATCTAGCATGTTTAGCATGAGTTTAGTCCAATTCACATTGGTGGATCTCAACTCGTTGTAGCGAAGAAAAAAAAAGAAATTATTTAAAACATTCAAATACTACACGAATTAACTCGATGTAAAACTAATTTCTGCAACTACTCAAAACAATACATGATTTTACTATTTCCTATTATACAGCAAATATGTAAGCACAATGGTTCCGAGTCTTCACTTTCGAAAGTGAACGTATTGTTACGACCGTTAATATGATGACTCCGACAAAAATCATAAATGAGAATGAAAACGAAACAAAAAGTGGAACCTCGCCTCGCCGAAAATCATCTCAATCGTAGAGATGCTGAGAAAGAAAAAGGTTTGCCAATGCTTCAACCAATTTGCGCTAATGAACCGTCAATGTTTTGGCGAAATAAAAAGGAGAAGAAATTAACTACCTTTCCCTTTTTGTTTCAAACTCACTTTCTAACGGAATGATATCATTCGATTTATTCGAAGAATAATTAATTGTGATTTCTAAATTGGATTCTTGGAGAAGAACTTGGGCATAACGAAAAAAGTGCGGCAAGATTGATAGAAGGGCAATTAAAACGCTCTACATCGGGTGAACTTTAAGAGGTGATTTTTGGTTCTTCCCACGCACCAATTCCTCCCACTCCCCCTTTGTTTCGCCAGCGCACCAAAAAGCGCACGTGCCTCCGGCCCGATGCAACAAAGCAACATTCTATTGCATCCGCATATGTGACAAATGGGGCGACGTGGATATCATCATTCATGCTCCTATTCGTATGCAAATTCGCCACCATTCTCAAGACTCAAGAAGAAGAGGACATCGTTCGTTACCGGGCCGCGGGTACGGTAGCGCGCAACAAACAACGCCCGGACCAGAATCGTCCGCATCTCCGCGGAAACGGGCCATAAATCTTTTCCATATTTTCCTTTATTTTTACTGCTCCCCTCTAGCCGGGGGCAAACGATTATGGATGACCACGCGTCCAGTTTTTTTTGGATTCACTCGCACGACGGACGCGCGCTTGGGGAGGGAAAAAGTGAAATGTCCATTATTAAAAACGCACTAACGATCGTTTAGACAGCTTTATTATCGGTCGCTAAGACGCTTTTCATGACTTCTGACATAAGACCAGTCTCTAGTTTGCATTTGTTATGGAAGGTGCTTGGGCAGAGCACGTTCAACGTCCATTTTATATCGCGCCGAAATGGATTCGGGGGATTTAGATATGATTTTATCGGCAGGCGTGTTCGTCGACTAAGTTTGGGCTTTAACCATTTTTTGACGACTCTGTTGCTCCTTGCTCCTCAGTTGCAGATCAGTAGAAATTATTTCTAAGAAGTTTCATTTCAAAACGTTCCACGTGAATCCACAAGTCGGAAGAACTGGGACGTATTCAAACGAATAAAAAAAGGCCAGTGAATACCTCCTTCAATCACACAAATTACCTCCAATCCTATGCGCTTCCAATGGCTGATTAAAATCCATCGATGGAAAGTCAAATGCCAGACAAACGTACGGAGAGGAAGTAAAAATAATCTCCATCCAACCCCGGCCGAGGAATGAATGGAAAACTTGGTACTCTATACTCTGGTCGCCCTTTCGATGGGCTGATCGATACCGGGAGAATAATTCAAATCCCAATCGGGTTGAGTACTTTTATGTAAGCTCCTATAGAGAACACAGCCGAAGGAAACAAACCAGAGCGTACCACCGCACTCACACATCCACCCGAGCGTCGGCAAGCGGAAGGAAGCAATATTGTCTCTAAATGAGTCCCTCTGGAGGGATATATTTGGTCTACGGTCGTATTATCAAGCGTACTTCGTCTCCCGGTATGCTGGGAAACTGGAGACGGTCTAGCCACGAGGAAGGCCACGAGCTTTCTCAGTTCTTTGCAACAAAATGAAAAACCCGAGCAGATCCGCCCCATCAAGCGAGAAGGAGAGTGATTTTAAAGTTATTTATTGCGTAAACCGGCCTTAGCGGTAATCAAATCGTCGATACTCTAAGGGGAATTATTTATTGATGAAATAAATCTGGCCGGCACACAACAGGGAATCAATCAGGGAACAAGTGTACGACGAGAGAAAGAAGGTCCTTCAATTTAATTGATTAAGTGAAGCGTTTAAAAAACTTTTATACTCGTACACTCGTTATCCTGTTAGAATAGGAAGTCTGTAAAAATCGTTTATGGATACCCTTTTCGCAACCTATTTTTTAACCTACAACTCCTCCGCTCAAAAGTGTAGAACAATGGAGGAAGCTGATTCAATACCGAACCGGCCAGGAAATGAAGATGTTAAAACTGTACCGTTGTGTTCGTAGGGTTCGTGATAGGTCGAAAACGGAACGATAAAAACCGCCGCATCCATACTTGACCAACCGTTCTCCGACAAGCGCAAGAACCATTGTTAAAATTCAGTCGATTTTTTACCACCTTGCTTCGAGAAGGCGGAGACGCTTCCGAAACGAGCACAATTGTTCCCTGCACTGCGAACCGCGGCGAACCGGAAGCGCCTTGTGCAAGGGTTGGGTTCCCTACGAGAAGCTCCAGCAACGAACGAACCGGGGGGACCGGACCGACGGCGACGATGGCTCAATGACGTTTCCGCGCGTTCATGTGTGTTCTCTCGAGTGGGAAGGCATGTGTGTGGGTTTGTGTGTGTGTGTGTCTGTGTCAAGTGGAAGGTTTGCAGAGGGAACGCTAGGAAAAAAAATCGATCCTTCTCTTAACAAGCAGCTTGGGCAGCAGTCCTCCAACGCCGAGAGTTCGACGGAAGCAGGGACTTCCGACTTCCACGCCCTGCCAATGCTGGAGAACCACAACTCGCTGGCACACACACACACACATACCAAGGGATGGATCCCTTGAAGTTGGGAAAGTGTGCAAGGACAAGGACCGACCGAACGAGCAACCTTCGAGCTTCCTTGAAAGGAAGTGACACCGAGTAGGTCCCGATCGACCGCATACAGGAAACACACCAGCGCACACGGAACTCGTTCTGGATTCGCCGCCTTCGGCACCACCATCCTTGGTTGCACGTTTATATCCACATTAACGCTATATCCTACGACGAGAAGGAGGACAACGACGACGACGACGACGACGACGACGATGACGTTGCTCATATGCAGTGAGTTCTTTATCACCCCTTTCTTTGTGCCTTTACACCGACTACAGCACTTCCCACTAGCGCTGGGACACAGCAGGCAGACATCTTTCTCCATCTTCCCTACCCGACTTTCACGTTTCGCGTGCTCTTATCGTATTCCAACCCAACCAAAACCCACCGCCGATAGCGCGAACCAATTGGGAGACATAATATTTCCCATATTTTCACGTGATTCTCGAAAGCAGCTCGAACCTTGGCTTCCGCTGGGCGTTGGAGTCGGCGGAGCCCAAAATGACTTCGCTTGTGCGGACAAGGGTTGTGGTTTCAGCAATCCAATCGCTCGCGCGCGCACGCTGCTCCCCGGCGTATTAAGTGAAAACTGCTCGGGCGGAAAATGTGTCCATGTTCAAACGGTAGTCGCCCGGAACTTCATTTTCGGGCGGGAGGGTTGGGGTTTGTGGCGCGAAAAGCCCCTTTTGCCAGTCGGGACATCATTACACACTCGGGTATTTTGCAGAGACTTGCTGGTTTCCCCCGCGTTCCTGGCGCAAAGGGGGTCTGGTCTATCGGATGAGGTTGAGGTTCCGGCAAGGCTCAGGGTCGCGCTTGAATGGTAACGGCGTACAGCGTCGTGCGACATCATATCGACAGCCTAGCCGGGAAGCGGTGTTTAATGATACCGCAAGCTTTGCAGCAACTGAAAACCGGAGGGAGATGCGAGAGACAGCGCAAGGATGAAGTTTGAATTGAGTTTATACCATCGATCGTTCTCCTTTGAAGCGCTGCGAGCCTGAGACAAAGTTGAACGCAGCTCGGTAAGGTCAACCGTTCGTCCACTGTTAAGTTTTCAAATTTCCATTACAAATTTCAATCCTTCCGGCGGTGCCTGCATTAGACGGTCAAACACACACGTCAACTTGTAACTAGCCTTTTACAACATTTCCAATTTGCAATCTGCGTAATGGACACGTTTCTTGCAATGATGCCCAGAGCTGGGTAAAACAAACTTCTTTTTTTTTTTAGATCCTTAGCATGTCTATTCCAACCGATTTATTGAATACACTGAGCAAGGACACGTCCTGGACCGTGCCAAAAGTTCGTTACCTAACACAAACTATATCATTATATAAGTTCAACAAACAGCCCTAAACCGTTCATCAAAAATGTTGGACAGGGAAGGAGGAGGATCAATGAGGACATTTTGAAAACTTTGAAGCTACTAGGCGTCACCTTTTAACAACCATGGGTGTGAGGTGAAAAGCTTAGCGATTTTTCCGATAAGATACATGAGAAAATATTGAAATATAAGGTATATAAGCTTTCGGATTTCATTCTTTTAAAAATATGGTGTATATCAAAAGATCCATCGACTTGGCTTCTTTGTCCACCTACCGCGTTGCTTTTATCCTATCACGCCGATAAACAAACGGCTCCTTTAAACAATGCAATTGAGTGGAGTGGAACCCTAACAAACGTTCGGTGACGCTTTCTTTTTCCCAGCCGGCCAAAAGTCAAGCTGAATCGGAAGCGAATTACAAAATTGCACACGACATCATGACTCAATCCGGGCGATTCTGGCTCCGGTTTTTTTTTTTCGCAACGAAAACAGCGGGGAAAAGAAGGAGGAAAACAGCGGCCGCAATGTAACGTTTTGCAATACCCGGCATATTCTCAACTACTTTACCTCATCATTTATCTCCCGCTTGTTATGTTACGTTACTTGCGTTATTTTTGGCCCCGGCTCGTCGCTCGTCTGGATGCCATAAAAATTCCTCTCCCCTACCCCTCTCTTTCCCCACGCTTTCGACCAATCCATTAATCACCCATTGCCATGTGCCCGAACAATTTAACCAGATATACCTCATCTGTTCATCTGTGCAACCAAACAACCTTCGCGAAGGTAAACGGCGAGCGAGGAAAATGAGGTACCTTCCCGATGAAGCGGAGATGCCGGTGGTCCTCATGTTTTCCTCCCCCCCCCCCCCCCCTTCCCGGGGGCGCGAGGTTCCGTCTCCGCTGTTGGTCCATTTTCTTGATTAATTTATTATTGTTGCTAGACGGTGTTCGTTTCCCGGGGCGGCTCCATTGTTTCGATGTGCTATCGCGCGGTGCCTCAAACCGATTCTCCTTCCCTTGGAACCATCCAATTGTTGTTGTTGTTGTTGTTGTGCTATAAGCTCTTCATTTGGCCGTTTCTGGAGCCGTTTTGCCATCCATCTCCCGGGTTCTCGTGTAAAGCAAAACCACGCGAAAAATGTACGGAGGTTGAGGAGTTGCGCTTGCCACGTCGGTTCCCTGCTGGAAACAATTAGGCGAATGTGCAACACACCACACGCTCGCTTCTCGTTGGTCGAGGGTTCTGTTTCCTTTCCATTACCCTTTCTAGGGCCGTCGTTCTTTCAGATTCAATAAACGATACGTTACAAGCAGACTGAAGTGCTGCCCTGCCGGCGGCAAAAGCTGTGCAACGAATAAAAGGGAACATATGGTTGAAATATTACATTAATAAAACATGATAAAAGTAAACTAGAAACAATGAACGGACATAATAGTATCTGAAGTGTTGAAAAAATGTCGTTGTCTTGTTCCATTTGAGGTCCCTTCCCACTCCTTTAGTTAAATATGTAGTCGCTAAAACAGACCCTCAGGAAAGAATAAATTAACAAACTATATTTTAGCCTGTGCTGCTTTCTCAATTGTAAACCTGCTTTACTTATACTATGTGACTGACTTAAATGTAAAGTCCAGGTCCTTTATTCCAAGCTTTAATTTTTCGATGTGCTTTGTGCGTAGCGCACTGTAATTCAATTATTTTAAAGAACATTTCTCTACATTCCCTCAAGGCAAGTGTCGTAGTCTTAGCTGCAGTGCTGCATAAACCATACGGCTTATGTATGCCCGACAGAACAAATAGAATGAAGTTGCATCCAACAAAACAAATGTACAACTGGGAAACAGTGTGGAGTGTGTCGGAATTTGACCGTTCAATCTGATTAAGTCCATTAAACAATCCCTATCTAGCAAATTACCTGATTGCAAATTGTATTTCTGTTCGTTTGCCCTCACACACTTGGGCGAAACGCACTGTGACTTTTCTCCCTCCTGCCGGGGTGGAACAATTTACTCCCCAAGGATTCAACTTTCTCCCACTCGGAACAGAAGCGGCCAGGGGAACGAAGGGAACCAAGCGGACGGGAGGCACACTCCAATGGAGCATTGGTAGACAAACAACGTATACACAAACCAACAAAAAAAAAAGGATATACAGGTGAACACTGTCCAGAGCCGGCGAAAGACGAACATCCAACGTCGGTCATTATTTATATCCCTGTGTTAGGGAGGGCTGGGTGGGGCTAAAGGGAATCCCCCCGAGCGAATCCCAGCGGAAGAGAGCCAAAGGACCGAGCATGAAGAGGAAGTCTGACTAATATCTCGTATCAAATGGTACTCCTCTGCAGCATCATCCTCCGGGATTTCAGGCGAGCATGGCGTCTGTAGCATGGAGTGGAAAAGGTTGCCGCTTCCGACGCTGTTTCGGTTTTTACTGCTGCAGAAAATGGATGATCAATTTTCCACCAGCTCACCACCCCCCACCCCGCTGGGTGGCGGTCTACCAGCAGCATCTGCCGCATGCCTTCGCATCACCTTTGGAGCTGGCTGAACTCCACATAATCGGACCATTCGCGCGGGCGGATCGATCTTGCCGAGTCTTATCGCTTGCCCATCATCCACCGCCACCACCGTAGTAGTACGAGCTTCGGCAGGATTGGTCTGCTGCTGCCGGGCAAAGAAGGAGAGTTTTGAACCGAAATGTCAGACACACGATGGGCCAGAAGTGAAAGAAAAAAGAATACGAACGAATAATGAGCACATCTTCGTTCGTTGAAGGAAGTTGGAATTTTTCAACCACCGGTATCGCACAAAAGACGAAGTGCAAACTAGTCGTGCACCTACAAAAAAAAAGGAAAGAACCCCCCCCCCCCCCCCCCTACGAATGTCTGATGGAGGAAAATTCATCGTTGATTACAGATAATCTGTGCCCAAATATGCTGGGTGTTGCTTTGCGGTGTGTACGTCTCGGGCGGTAGGTTTCTTTTCTTTTTTTTGTCCGTAAAAAAAAACTAGACTAAACGAAACCTGCACTTTTCTTACGGTTTCTGACATTACCATCACGCGCCGAATGGCAAAACCCGGTAGCCACTTTTCTCTGTTCGCCTTGTTCCGGGGACCAAGCAGGCGCACCATATTGCTACGTGGTTTTTGTCGTGCTTCGTGCAACGTAGAGAAGAGTCCCTCCTCTGGGCGACACCGGAAATGAGCGAGCAAAATTAAAGTTATCCTATTATCGGATGGTACGGCGTCCATCCTCGGTGTGCGTTTGTTATTTTTTGCTTCTGGCTTGCAATACGTTTTCCCACAGGATGGCAAATAGAGCTTCCCTTACACCTCAGTGGTTTATCTTCTGGCATTATTCAGAGTATTCTTCGATAAGCCCGTTGCAATGCAAACAAAAACCTACCGAGAGAAACAAAAATAATACTGGTATTTTAATTTAATTTTTACTGGTTTTTATAAATTATAATGAGGAGCATAATAAAAAAAAGAACTACTACTTTATCGAGGGATGTTGTATTGCTCTGCTTCTCAAAAGGATTGCCATCCGCGAGGAAGCTCCTCCCTTCCGGAAGCGAATGAGACGACATTTTCCATGGCAGCGAAACTAATTTCCCGTCGCCAAGGGATTGCGCACCAAGGGAAATTCTGATAAGGCGATAATTTCATAAATCGTAAAGTAAGGGTTGAAATGGAACGCAACATGGAACTACTGAAACAGTGGTTTTTTAAATTCGTTTCACTAAAAAAGCCAAGACTTCTTTTTTTTTTGTAAACGAAAAGCCTAAGATCATCGGCAGTGTTTTTTTTTTTTGTTGTTGATCAAAACAGATCCGCCTGTTTGTGACAGATAAAAAAGCCATCAACCGTGTCCGCTAAACGAAATTGCATTTCATGTCTTTGTCAGGGAAAAACAAAGTAATCGTCTAAGTAAAAAAAACACAGACAAAAACAATCCGTTCGAACATCAAACAAAGGTTGTATGATCTTCCGGAACCTCCTTTCGCGAGCCAACGACGCCCTTTTAAGGCGGGCGGGCACAAGTCGTTAAATGGATCAAAAGTACCCGTCCGTACATGGAACGAGCGAGAAAAAGAAAGTGCAAGAAAAACCACCGGTCGTTTGTTGCGCGTCGAAGAGAGTAAATCAGACGAACTCCGATGTACAAAGAAACAGTTAAGGACTAAGAAAACGCAACACGTCACAGTCCCCGGTGGTGACGCACTGTGATCGGGGGAACGGCAGCGGCAAGGGCAAAGTGTGTACAGAGTAAATCAATCAAACAACATCACAGTCGTGTAAGCCCACAATTTATCGATAAGTTGGAAGCAGGCTGCGCTTACATCCTTCCGAACTCCCGTTCGCCTCACGTCCTCCTCCGTCGAGAACCACGATTGAAGTCACGTTTGCTCGCCTTTCGCGCCCGTGACAAAGGATATCCAATTACTTGTATCGAGGTCGTTCCGGTTGTTTGTCGTACTGCTGCTGCTGCGGCTCCCCGGGCAGGAGGTCTAGGAGCTACCGGCAGGGCAGTTTGTTCGTATTACTACCGCCGCTGCTGGGCGCTTTACAACCGGGGTTCCCCAAGTTCCCAGAATTGATTGTCGCGCGCAATTGCGCGAGGACTAATACGCATCCTGTCGCCGGAAGGTGAAAGTTTCGCTTACCCTTTTGGGGAATTAATATTATGTGTTCGACGTGAGGTGTAAAGCCGTTCGCGGTTTACCATCCTTATCGGTCCTAGCCCGGTTGGCAGCGATTCATACCCGGTACTGTAACATTTCCTAAAGGCCTATGTTTGATCTTGTTTCAGCTGAACGGCAGTACAGTTATTAACTTTCACACCATAGATTCAGCAACTACAGAGACTCCTATATTGACTTTGGTGTTTTTGCAGTCATTGCATAACCGATTTGTTAAATTAACACACAAAAAAGCTCCCGTACTGCTGACTATCGTCAGATACCACCTGGTAACAAAACCTGCAACGCACTGTGTGTCCCCAAAGCAAATTGTCCCATCATGCTTGTCCATTGCCGCTAACCATCGTCGACAGTGCGATCAGCCGGAGCGGGGACAGTCATTTTTCTTCGCTCGGTCTCCCCCTCCCATCGGTACCTCTCTAATTTGCACGGAACGGCGGACGGGGTTCCGGGTTCGTGGCGGAGAAAGTGCAATTAGTTCCGTCGTACCGTCTAAAAAGTGTGCCAACGCGAACCGGTTGTTGATTGTTTGCCGCCCCAACGACGAACGCAATTGAAGCCTAAGCACATCAACAGTTCTGGCAATCCGTAGTCTGTCGAGCTGCCGCCGTGGCGCAATATGTCCACCATTGCGGACGGCTGCCAAGGATTCTGGCCATCTATTCGAGGTCCTTGCGATGAAGGCCAAGGTGTGTCGCCGATATTGTATCAGCATTACGTTGAACACATTGTCTCCCACAAACTCCCAGGAACTTGCCGTTGTACCCCAATCCTAAAATAACAACAACAAAAAAGAAAACTCTAAGTCAGGATTATCTGACTACTAAGGATTACTTGTTAAAGACTGATAAAAAATGTCCCAGTTGTGGTCTTAAATCCAATTTAGCGAACCAGACAACAGATGCGAAATTTTTGATACCTTTTTACGAGTAAACCGGTTCAAGTGTCGGGACAAAACTGGGACATATAGATTCTCACTGCTCGCTGGAATGAGCGCTCACTGGAAGTGCTTGTGAACAAAATCCAAGTCGGTCTAGAGACAATGGGCGATGCATAGCATGTAGGAAGCCAGAGACCGTGGGAGTATAATTGGGCTTGGCCAGTAAAAGTTGTTTTTGGTTAACAATAGCAGGCACCGCTTGCAAATATTCTTGCTAAATAATAGAATTCAACTGATAACTGATTAGGTTGATGTGTTCGGAGCTAACCAGAACGTGGGGAAACTATCGTGCTCGATTTCGACTATATCACAGCGATCAACAGGATCCATGTCCCATTGATTCGCACCAACGAGCTTCGTCTCGACTACTAGTTCCACGGGATGTTGTTTCCCAACAATATCCGTGAGACCATGAAACACAAGAGGGACAAGTAAGGCGATCCCGAATTCCCAGGTCGCGGTATCCTTTGGAGGCCCGGCGCGAAGGTCTTTCACGTGCTCGGGTCCTTCCTCTGGCGTTGATTTTGGAGGCGTCCCACTTCAACAGCTGACACTACCTCGTAGCAGAGCTAGGGTTAACCTCTAAAGTCCAGTCATCAAAACGGCGTAATTTACTGTCCTATCTACATTCACTAGCATGTTTTATAACTGCAGGACAACATATTTAAACGTTCAATGTAAACTTCCGCTAGTTGGTCGAGACCGACTCTCTAGACCGGATTGGACTCGCTGGGTCTTTGCCGCTAGTGGAACGCGCTCATCCGGAGAATCTTAGTTAACGGGATCAAACCCTTTCAACTGGCGAACCCCGCAAACCCAGCACCACGGGTCCGGTCGTCTTGCCAAAGGAACCCAGTTCCGAATCGTTCCTCAAAAATACACAAACTGCCAACACTACTGCCGTACGCGGCGTCTTCACCTCAAATCCTCACGTCCTTTTTATCGCCTCTCTCCTTCACGCTACAGCCCGCGCACCCACCCTCTCTCTCGCTCTTCCACGTTTAGCTCCGGTCCGCACACCCTTGCGCTGGCACTTGCTTCTCTTCTTTAGCCTGACCCCGACCCTGCCCTTCCGCGCAGTGGTGCATTCCACCGCAACCTTTTTTTTTTTTTGTTTCTTGCTCTACCGTAAAAGAACATCCATTAGTATAGTAACCCAGATTTCGCCTCCTTCGCTTAGCGTAGAGCTGCATGCATCTTGGATGCGTGCTCGCGACGCTGGAGCAAGAGTCCTCGTCCCCGTGGAAGGAAGATGGAAGAGAAACACCGGGAAACGAAACAAACGACACCGAAGCCACTCCGGGGTAGCGTAATCCTTTTCCGCTCGATTCAATCAATTTTCACAGTTGGCCCGGACTTGTTTTTTTTTTTTCGTTCCAAAACGCCGCACCCTTCTCCGCATGCAAAACGGGTGTTACGGGGAATAGAGCGAGCGTTTGCTCATATTTTCACTACCTTTTTCTCGTGCACGGACACTTTTTGCCTGCTGCTATGCAGAGCTTCAGCGACAGATGATAGTATTTTATGGAGTTTTTACTTGCATCCCACACCCAGGCTGCTATACACCTTCTCTTGCTGCACACATTCAAGCGCATACACACACACACGTAAACTTTATACTGGAGGATTACACGTCAATCTAGTTATCTCGCATTTCGCTTTCACAACGTTCACGCATTGCACGGGCTTGGCTTGATGCCGCTGCTAGCACACTTTACATAGGACATGATTTTTCACTTTCCACTAGGATATGCGTTTCCTTCGCCAGTGTTCTTCACACCCACCACCACGGTTCACCTGTCGTTCGCACAGGTGAGGTTAACGATTAATCACCAAACCGCACCGCACGCAGTAGTTGTTCCTCTTCCTCGAGCGACAATCGACGGAACACACCGGAGGAGTCGCGAAAAAGCAGGTTCTGCTTGCCGCCATCGGTGCACGCCCGTGGAAAACGGACGACGGGACGAAACCGGACGACCGGGCAGAAATGGAAAAATTGTCCATCCCCTAAGCCAGGAGTGTCTTCTCGCACAACATCACCATCGTACGGCGCGGCAATCGATGACTGCGTACGCGTCGTCGTTGTCGTCGTCGTCGTCGTCCACAAAAATCTCCCCGCAAGAGCGCCGCGGTGCAGCCTGTACTTTAACGCTCTCTCTCTCTCTCTCTCTCTCTCTTTCTCTCTTTCTCTCCCTTTTTGTCCTCTCTTTTACTCTCTCGCCTGCTCTCGCGTATCGCATTTTGTTTCGGAATCAAAACCTTTTCTCTTCTGCTGGCAGAGAAAAACAAAACGAAACACAAAACGAAAAGCGAAACAAAACCAGGATATTTCTCACCACACATGAGCCGATGACACCAAACACACACACTCACGCAAGCAAACCGCCTTCTTGGTTTTTTATTTCTTAGTGCGACGACGATATGACGTCGACCGATGGATGATGGAACGCACGTTCGTCGCCGTGTTTCGGTCGTTCGATGCAGTTTTGCATGCATTCTTTTCCGGATGATGTCGCAATGTTTAAAGAACACTCCCCACTTCCACCGATCTCCCCCTCCCCGAGGAGGGCGGATGGGGTGCGCAAACATGCCTTGTTTGTTGTCGAAGATTAGATTAGCGTTTACGAGCGTTTTGCAGCCGGCATTTTTAATCGATTTTTTTGTGAATATAAAACCTATAGCAACGAGTGAAGAATCTTGCTACCCCGGAAAAGCCTCGTAAGGACCCCGAATCAATAAATAATAAGCTAGGGACCGTTGGGAAGGAGTTGAATTTGCTACAACGTCGTTATTTATTCATGCGATTCTGCCACCAAACCAAACCCAACCGGACGACTGAGATTTAAGAGCGTAGAAGAATTCCTATTTCCTCGTTCACGTCAGGTCAGGTGCAGGGGGGGTGGGAAGTGATGACACATTTAATTCTGCACTCTGCATTTCCATCGAACCATCGAAAAATATAGTTAAAAATCTCGCACCGAATCTACCGTCAATAAGTTATGTGTTTTTTTTTTCCTTCGCTTCCCTCTCGCGTACGCACCCACTTACTCACACCAACGCAAACCACCCCAGCCGCATTCGTACGCTATCAACGCACTCACACAGCCAAGCGTGCATCGTTGTCACATTTTCTACTGCTCACTTTTCGCATAAACGCCGACGTCACGCCACCGTTGTGTACTATTTTATGTTGTGGGACGGAATTTGTTTCAAACGGAATGTGGAGACAGCAACAAAAAAAGAAAAACAACTTAGAAGTGCACTGCAAAAAAAAAACACTCACCGAAAAACTTCTATTGCTCCGTGGCCCTTTAGCTGGATCCAACACCTTTCCTTTTTCCACACTGCTCGCTCGCTCTCTTTCTCTCCCGCTTGCGCTTCACGCACTGCTGCTTGGCTATACTGCTTAGCTGCTTGGTTTTCTCCTTCTTTTCCACAAGTTCACACGCCACCCGTCACCCTCCCGGGGTTCCACTTGCTTCCCTTTCAGAAAACCTTTCGGCTTCACCCACAACACGCACCGCTGGGCGCTGCTGTCGCTTTCCGACGAATCACTTTTCCCCCTTGCGACGAAGGGAGTGACACTTTTTCAGCGCAAATTTTCCCAACAATCGCACACTTGCCAGTGCAAACTCCACGCACACCGTACAGTGCACCGGAACCGCGGTTGTTCAAGCACAGATTTCACCACTGCCAGCGCGCTGAGATTGGTTAAATTTACGAAACATGCACGACGTCAGTTCCACCGCAACCAGTTCATATCGAACGCGGAGCCGCCATTTATTGCGAATGAACTGGAATGTTGCTGGAAATGAACCGTACGCCACAAACGTCAAAATTGTGTGCGGGTACGTCATTTTTTGGTCGAAAGCTCCAACGCTGCTCGAAAGCTCTTGCAGGGCTGGATTGAAAGCTTTACGGTTAACCGGTCTACTGTGGTAAAACGAACAACACGTGCGCGGTTCTCAAACCCGTTGCATGTTCAACTCCTGTTGAAATTTCAATCCGTACTATACGGAGTAGAATTAATTTATTTTTCGATAAATGTTACCTGGCTTTATAATGCTTCATATGTACACACACACACACAGGATACCCATTTCATTCTTGTGTCACTTTTTTGAATCAGCTTGTCGCACCATTTTTCTGGTGTTTAGCACCGTCAATAGTATCGTTATTTTATTGGTTTCGTTATAATGCAATCGTTCATACATGTTATACATGCAGGCAGCGTCTCTACACAACTTGAGAGTGTTCCAAAGTCTCTACCAAACCGAACGCTCTGGTGGAGCAAAATGCGCACAGTTTCCTAATGACGTTGATTGATTTTGAATCAAACTTTGCATACCGTTTTACACACATTTTTATCGAACAAAAACATTTGACAAAACAAAAAGTTGCTAATAAGAATTAAACGCTTGCGTGCCGTTTGCGTTTCGTTACGTCGTTACAAACAATTGATATCGGTTTAACTAGTGCTACTCGCCGCTTGCAACACGCGCGTGGTACGTTTCAAGTGCAGCATAAATATAATGATAGAATTGTAAAAATCTAATTAAAACTAAATCATTGATCCGATTTAATGTTATTAAGTAAAGAATACCTAAGAAGGAGCCAACAAGCAAAAGCAAACGCATAAATCATAAATAGTATCGGCAATGCAACTGCTTCCCTCTAACTTTACAACGGAACGAACGGTAGGGTAGTGCAATTGCAACACAATCAATTTCAGGGCATCAGTGCCAATGAGCAAGGAATCATCTACTTTTGCCCTACAAGTTCTCTTTCGTTCCGTTCGCGTTTCTTCCGTTTTACTACATGTCTCACAACTTTTCCACGGAACCACGGAGAAAAGCCAGTACGCTTTCCTTTGCCCTTGCTTTTCCTTTAAATATAGATTTAGTGCGAACAATTATGTTTCATTTGGTATTTTTCCCGGCTGAGACCTTCGCTCGAGGTGGTGTATGGAAAGTGAGTTGTGGGTTCTTTTCTGCTCTATTTGGCTAGGCTAAAGTCACGCTATCATTGCACGAGACGGTGAGAGAAACAACAAAAACAAAAAACTGCACCATTTTGCAGGAGAATACATAGTACGTACGGTGTCTTATATAGTAGGTGAAAGAACGTTTGAAGTTTAGTTTAATGCACCCTAACCCAATATGTAGCAGCGCGTCGCGCGTGAAGCTCACTACTAAAGTGTTTGCATAATTATGATGTTTGCATAGTATTAACTAAAGTTGCGTTTGGGAACGCCTTTTTTTTTTCTACTGCTGCTGCTGCTGCTGCTGCTGAACGACACTAACCCGTGCCCTACAGATTTTATCTTCAAAACCTATCTACTATAGTGGTACTCGTGGGGTTGTATAGTAGTGGTGCAGTGTATCGTAGTTTGCCAGTCTGAGTAACGCCCGTACGTAACGTCTGTTTGTTCACACGTTGTTGATTATTCTGTCGCATCCTTGCCTTGGCAAGAACCAGTAGTAAAGTAAAGGTTGCAAGGAGCAGCATGCACTCTTCCAGGTTTCATTACACTCAAGAAAGGAGACATATATTAAAAAAAAAAGATTAGACAGAATGAATGAATGTACAATTTAACTGCCCTTCCACCCCAGTGCCCCTGCCCGGAGTGTCCTGTAAAACGTATTACAAATCGCTACAAGGCTACACAATAATTATCGTCCTGGGCACAAACTCTCTGTCTTCCATCCAATACCGGATGTGTCGGTAAATTGTTTTATGTTGCTTCATGCTTTCAATACATTACGTCCTCTCGGCATCTCTCGACTAGCTGCTGCTGGGGAATAACCCCCGGATGCAAATATATACGCGTGTTCGCCTGGGAACGGGGTGCGCGTGGCTGACGCTTCCACAGCTCCAATCCACCACCGGTGGCCACGGTTCACATTATTGTCTATTATCGTAATACGGCGGCCCATCATCCTTCTTTGCTCGCACTCCCATCATCGTCCATCCTATCAGGGATGTGGGACGTTGTACCGTGCCGCTTCGCCGGGAGCAATGGGACAGCTTTCGCCACACGCGCTCCGTGCCGGGGAAACAACTACTTCGTACAGGAAGCAAAATGACGTGTATCACAAAACAGTATCAACAATTTGGTTGTATCTTCCGATTGGGCGCCACGCCTTGTCGCCTCTGTGCTCTTCACCGCCGGCCCCTAGGCCGGGAGCTGCGTTTCTGACCGGCGGAAGGGTACACAGTCGCTTTCGAATAAAAAAACATAGGTAAGACAAAGGAAAAGTAAATTGTTCGCAACACATTCGACGACGTCGACCGAGGGCGGAGGTGTGCTACCGAAGCTTGGCCTCTCTGTTGTAGTACCCGGCGTCCTTCCAGTGGCAGACGATGAGCAGCGTCACGCCGAGCAGCACCGCAGCCAGCAGCTGCACACCGCCCTCCACCCAGTGCACCATCAAGCCATCACCGGCCGCGATGACGGCCACCGACGGAAGGTGGCGTCAGTAATCGTACTTTTCGCTCGACCACCCGAACACGGCTTTAAAGTCGCTCGGCGAGTGGATGTCGCGCTGGAAGTTCTGCTGGATCAGTAAGTACTTGCGCCGCGATTTGGATACGTTGTGCCACCGGTAGCGCAGCCGCTTGAACGCAATCTCGTCCACGATCACCTTCTCGATGAAGAGCGAGAGCAGGAAGTTGACCAGCCCGTACGCCACCAGGTACAGGCGGAAGCGGAACTCGCCCTCCGGCGGCATCACCAGCTCGAACTGGTCCGCTATCCAGGAGGGCGGGTACACCGTTAGCACCACGGCGATGGCCGCGTTCACGACGATGCTGATGATGAAGCCGTAGTTGGAGAAGATGGACTTCCGGTAGGGGGCGCCCTTGGAGAAGACGATCGCGAGGATCAAGTACTGGTAGCAGGAGACGGTGAACACGGTATAGTTCTCGTAGCACCCGTGGTCGTTCAGCTCCCGGTCGGAGGTGTAGTTGAACGGTTCGAACCATGGTTGCGCCTGCACGTGGTACCAGCCGGCCAGCTGGATGCCGATCGCGACGATCATGTGCAGGGCGAGGGAGAGCAGTGGCGCGAGCGATATCAACGAGTTCGAGGGCGTCTGCTTGACCAGCGGCCCATCGTACGAGGACGTCTTGCCGAAGAAGAACGCCACGATGGAGATGATGAAGAGGTCGATGTACAGATACTGCCAGTCGGTGAGGTTCGAGTCGATCGAGTAGAGGATCACGACGGAGGCGAACTGGACCAGCGAGTACGCCGCCATGAACTTGAAGATCCCGAACGAGGTGACCAGCGCCGCCCGGCCCTCCTTGATCACGTTCGGCACGCACGCGATCGTGGGATTCTTGGACGTGAACGGCGACGCCACGGACGACTCCGCCTCCGACAGCGAGATGCCCGTGTGGGCCGCTTTCAGTGCGCCGCAGTCGTTCGCGCCGTCACCACACATGGCCACGTAGTAGCCGAGGTTCTGCAGGCCGGTGATCAGGTGCTGCTTCTGGTCCGGTGACATGCGCGCGAACACCGTACCGAACGCGGTGACGGTCTGCACCAGCTCCGGGAAGTGCTCGTTGATGATGGCCCACGTCTTCCCGGTCAGGGCGAACCGGAACGAGCCGGCCTTCCCCGCCAGCGCCTGCATGCCATCGCCGCCGTTCTTGAGCGAGTTACAGTCCTCGTCCGGCCCGTCGTCGATCGTGATGCGGTGGCCGTGATCCTTGGCCGCATCGAACGAAATTCCCCCCACGCCCACGCCGCTCAGCTGCGTGGTGATGGTGCAGGTATCGATCGAGCTGCTGATACTGTTCGACTCCGTCATCAGCGCGTAGTTGCCGCCGTTCTCCTTCACCTCCGACGCCGCCACCCGATTGTCGTTGATAATGTCCGAATGGGTGAGCGGCGTCTGGCCGGTGATGTCGTACGACAGGAAGTACTGGTCCGGGTTGGCTTTGTCCGCGTGCGCCGTCAGCGTCACCAGGCTCTGGCCCGGCAGAATCATGCCGCAATCGTGCGCCACGCTGGCCGCCGTCAGCAGATTGTCGCCCGTCACCATCACCGAGCGGATGTTGGCCGCGTTCAGGCTCTCGATCACCTCCTCCGTGTCCGTCTTCAGCCGGTTCTCGAGGATGACGAACCCGAGGAACTTTAGCTCGCTCTCCACCTTCTCCCGGGCGATCTTCTGCACCTTGGGGTAGTTGAGCTTCTTGTCCAGCTGCTTGTACGCGATCGCGATGATCCGGTAGCCCTGCTGGGCGTAGAATCCGAGCTTCGCCTGGAAGTCCTCCGGGATGCTCTCCGGCCGACACAGCGAGCTGATCATCTCCGGCGAGCCCTTCACGTACACGTTGAAGTGATTGTCGGACACCTTGCGCGTGATGACGGACATCCGCTGCAGCGCGCTGGTGAACGAAAACTCCCGCACGATACCGATGTCGTTCGAGTTGTCGTACGCCACGTCGAGCTCGAGGTTCAGGTCGTCCCGCGAGTCCCCGCGCGGTGGCTTGACGATCGTCGGGAACAGCATGTCGTACTTCGTTTCGTCGGACACGTTCGCCTCCTCCAGGATCCAGCCGGTCGACTCGAATATCTTCAGGTCCAGCGGATCGCCCCGCATCTCGCCGTTCACGAACGTGATCGAGTGGCAGGTGACCATGCCGAACAGCAGGTGATCGCTCATCGGCAGCCGCGCGATGTCCTTCAGCGGAATCTGGAAGCTGTTGGTCGAGTCCTTCGGCAGCACGCCCCACATGTCCAGGCCATCCTCCGTGAGCGTGCCCGTCTTATCGAAGCACACGCAGTCGATGCTACCCGACACGTTGATCGCCCGCGGCGAGATGCAGTAGATGTTGCTGCGCTTCAGCCGCTTCTGAGCGTACATGCGCCCAACGGTCATGGCTGCGGGCAGCGCCGGCGGCACGGCGATCGTGATCAGATCGAGCGACTCCACGATGATCTTCACCGCACCGATGCTTCGGCTGATCTTGGTGTACAGCGTGTAGACGAACCCGCAGAACGCCACGATCCCGAGCACGGTGATGAACTTGTACGAGTCCTTCTCGAACTTGTAGTCCACCGGGGGCGGATAGAGGATGGAGCGGATCAGCCCACCCTTGGCCGTGATGTTGCCCGTGTTCAGCACCTTCACCAGCACCTTCTCGCTTCCGATGTAGCGCGTCTGGATGACGCGCGTCCCACAGAACAGCGTGTGGCGGGCGTGCTCTTTGCGATTGTAGATCAGGTCGCGTCGCAGCGGCAGTGGCGTTTTTGTGACCGGCACACTCTCACCCGTCAGCATCGACTCGTCCAGGATGCAGTTGCCGGACAGAAGCACCGCGTCGCACTGCATCGTACAACCGGTGGCCGGTATCTCGAGCACGTCCCCCGGCACCAGCAGCCGTGTCTCGATCACCTGCGACTCGAGATCGTCGCGCACCACCATCGCCGTGTCGGTGCTCCTGACGGTCGAGTAAAGTGCCCGCTGGTTGCGCTGCGTCTGGATGATCGATACGGTGATGCCGAACCCGCTCATCAGTATGATTACCACCGCGTAGTAGTAGTACTCGTAGAAGAACCACAGCACCACCGAGAAGATCTGAAACACGTAGAACGGGTTGAGCACCTCGAGGAACAGCAGCGTGAGGACGCCGCGCAGCGGGATGAAGATCTCGTTGCTGCCGTAGATCAACCGCCGGATGCTCTGCTCGTACACCGATAGGCCCTTGGCGTGGTGGATCAGCACGCTTGGCACCTCCACGTCCAGACCCTGTAGTTTGGTGAACTTCTTACTGTCGTCGCACCAAATGTAGCGCAGTTTCTTGCAGCAGAAGTAACGCATCGTGCTGGTGTGCTCGAACCGGCCACCGGAGCGATGGAACGCCACCTGGAACGGGTCGAGCGAACGCAGGTACTCCACATAATCCGTAATGCCATTCTGTGTCATCTCCCGGACCAGGTTCCGGGCGTTGTTCGACTTCGGTTTCTTCTTTCCATCAACAATTTCACTATAACGAGACGAGAGAGATAAATGTGGCATGTTAGAACCGTTTCGTTTGCTTCATGAACGAGATAGGAATAGTTTTAATTTCCGTTAAATTTGAAACAGGACTCACACGTAAGCAATTTACAGCCAGGAATAAGCATTGATTGAACCGTGTGCGCTTTCTTGTCGACTTTCTCGACCCAAATTCAACAAGGACGCTCGAAGCCACCAATAATCCTCGACTCAACGTTCGTATCCCTGTTTTAATTGCTTTGTCCTACTACGCGCACGAATCGAGGTCGTCAGAGTGGGCGCCGAAGAGGAAGGCGACTATCAATCAGTGTTTTAGCAAGACGAGTTTCACACCCTACTCACCCCCTCGACCATCGCTCGAAGTTGAAGCTGTGCGGCGTCCGACACACAGCGAGAAGCGGGTGGACAAATAAACTCTAATTAAGATTGAACCAGTGGACACCAGCCAGCCAACCAGGGGGCCGGTCGGACAGGACGACGGCGCTGGCTGGGGTTCTTTCTATATCAATTTCGCGACCGCAAACGTGCCGTCGTGGTCTGAGGCGTGCAGAAGGATGACGCACACACATTATTCACCCGGAGTATATCGACGAAGGCCCACAGCTCACCGCCTACCGTGTATTGGATATTCAAAGCACACACAAAAAAACATCTACCGTCATCCCATCAACACTCGCAAAACAAGCGCCACGACGTTGGAACTGATGCGGGCAAGCTGAATCAATATTAACTTGCAAGCGCGCGATGGTGATTTTCTTGTCTCTCCCGATGTTATTCCCGAGTTCATCGCATCCCGAAGTATCTCCTCTTTAGTCTCGAGATGCTCGTGCAAGGCCAAATGGCTGTAAGGCACGTAACTATATATCTTGCATTCGCCTTTTTTCGCGTGTCCTTATTGAATGGGGCGAAAGAAGTTCTTTAGCATGTCAAGAGATGTCGGGACACAATAAATCCTTCAACGAGCGAAAGATCCCTGAACAATAGTTCTCTTGGCATCACTAGGTACGTTAGCTTTTATCTTCTATAACTTAAAACCAGAAAACGGGAAATTTGGTGTATTTAGACACTTAGTTGTGTATATGATTTTAATGCACATATGAACAAACAACAAACATTGATTTTTGTTGTTGTTGCGAAAGCATGTTATTTCAACATATTATTGTGAGTCAATCATTCTTTATTCGAATAACATGCCGGTCGTACACAGAGCCAATTATTGATTCAATTCATTCAACCATTTTTTAACCCATGAGGTGCCAATTGGATACGCATGCAAACCGTTCTGCATTCCGTTTCATCACTCGCTCGCTGGTGCCTGGAGCATCGTGACACATCGCGCACAGGCTTCAATCAACGCAGACGAACGGAACGAAGGCCCCACGAACTCAACACGTCCCTCGTTAAGCTTTTTGCTTTCATGACGCGAGTTTGGGCTCCTTCCCATAATCAGCCCTTCAGGCCAAAGGCATCAAACGATGTGTGGCAGCAATTATGTTACATGTTATTACGGGTACGGTATTCGAATGACACCTGGGGCATTACGCAAGCGATTCCATGTGCAAGTGCCATGTGGCAATGCGTGAAGTAGGTGCCTTGTTTTTTGCGAACTTTCTAACCAAGAAATGTTTACTATGAATTGTCTTAGAAAAGGCTGTATTCTGAGTGTTTTGAAAAAGAAACCTACACTCTTGTGCAAAAAAACCTCTTTTCTAACAAACTTAACACATCGATTTAAAAACATCGTGTTATTTCTTGGATAGTTTACGATTATCCCCAAGGAGACAATGCTTTGGTTTTACAATATCAAGCATGACGTCGAAATGCGTTAGTCAGCTCAGCAAACATTAAACGCTCCACCCGTGACGAGTGTAAGTACAAACAAGCTTTGTTTTCCCCCCGGTCGACTGTACTCCAATACAGTTAAAAGGAGTAGTTGCTTTGTATCATAAAACCTTTTACTACTCACGATGCAAGAAGCAAACTTCTAAACGACACACGATCGTCATGAGCGGAGAATGAAAAGATAAGAAACAGAGTATCCTTGCCCGGCAGGTGCTTAACAGTAACACAGTGAGAAAAGCGCACGCTTTCGTGTAATGCCCTCGAGGTTTAACGGTGCATTCGAACGGTTTCGTGCCCATCGGTTAATTGTCTACCCATGCGGCCGGTATCGTTCAAGGTGGTTCGAGGTATGAGAAATGTCTATCGATGCATCGGAAGCACGTTTGTCCTTCCCGTCGGCCCTTGAAGCGCGCAACTGCTCGGTGTAGAAACCTCGTACCGCCCTCAACAACAACAATGCTTACATTACGCTTGGTCGCTTCACTTCCATTGATACGAACCGCGAGGTTGTCGTGTCCGCGCGAGACGTTCGCAGCACGTGCACAGCGGGGACGATCCGGTTAAACCACACCGTAACCAGGGGACCAATCATCATCGCACGCGGTGTCGCGTCGCTCGCAGAGTCATTGTGTTTAGGCGGCAACAATCACTGCACCACCGCAAACTAGCACCAGCGTGCTGAGTGGAGTTCCGTTCGCGCTTTGTCCGGCGCATTCCGTCCGGATGTTGGACATTACCCGGATCCTCCTCCTGGGCCGGTGCATCCTCCCGTCGCGCGTTACAAACGCACTTCAATCTACATACATCATCCGACACGTGAAAGCCCCTGGGGGGGGGGGAGAACGAAAGAAGCACCGTGTTCCTTCTAAACAAAGCACAAACGCTGCTGCAAAATCGCACAGCTGACCGCGGGCGGGCCGCATTTGACTGGACGTGGCGCGGACCTTATTTGCGCGTGCGATCGCCGCCAACCGATAACGGGCCGACGGAGTGGCGATTACACAGAGGGGTTTAATCAATCGGTCCCGGGGTTTATTGACTAGATTAGCTCCGAACCGAAGGCCGGACGGGACATGAAACGTCAGTCATTGCGCGGTCATTGGAGACGATTTGCTGGGCGGTCCAGGGGATGGGATGCGTTTGGACGAAATACAGTTGCCAAAGGATAACGACCAACACGTTTGATGGCGAGCACGCACACATAAGGAAGAGCTGTGAGCTTCCGGAAACGAGAAACGAACAAAAGCGGACCAGAACGAGAAGGTTTATTAATGAGTTACATGATGTCAAAGAGAATTACATACAGCATTAAAAGGATGCTGAAAAGGATCTTGGTACCGAACAATTGATTAAAAATCGTACTATAAAGCGAAATATACGTCTTTTTAAAATTTGCTATGTTGTGGAATATAGTGTGTGAGGAACGTTTTACTTTTCCAACAAGTAAATGAAACCAACCAAGTTTAGTACAAAATATGACAAAAAGTTTGGTAGTTTAGTTTAAATTTAAATACGAATTAAATGGAATAGGTTGGTATCTTAGCTCCTATTTGGTATTTCTGGAAATAAATTTGAAAAAAGTGTGAATCGACGTGGCGTGAAATTCGTTGTCCTGTCTTGCTGTGTAATCTCATTTCATTGCCTACACAACTGCAATCTGCTCCTGTGCACGTTTCGCACTGAAACCATTTCCGGCCATTTATTTATTTTCCGTATCGCTCACCGTTCCCTCTCGGCCATCAAAAAGCAGGACCGTGTGCTGCTCCGTCATCCGAGCCATATTGCGATGGAACAAATAGCAAGGTCCGCTCGGGGGCTTCCCCTTGTTCAAAGCGCGTCGTTTTCTCACCATCGGGGCGAGGATAAAATTATCGACTTTCTTCTTCCGAGAAGCCATCGAAAACGAACGAGATGTGTTTGTGGCAAGGTCACCAAGGAACCTGTGCGGATCCGAGGGGGGGGGGGGGGGAAGCAATCATACCGGCATCCTTCTCCTTGGTACTCCAGTCGCCAATAAGCACACACGAAGCGCTTTATCGAGCGTACACTGTAGCGATAAATTAAACCAATAAGGTAATAAGAGAGGAAGCTGGTATATGACGATAAGGTGTGTTTCACCAAACGCCGCAGGATAAAATTCATTTCCATTACAATTTTAATGAGGCTATTCACTTACGACCCTTCATCCTGATAGCAAAGTGATGCTAAGCTCATCGGAAACGGCGCAACGTTCTGATGCTGGCATGAATGAAAGGAAGGGCTCTCGAACGGAATACCTCAACTGGACGCACAGAACATCCGCTGATAATCGAGTGACAAGTCTTCTGCTAAATTGGCTACTTAACTTATCATGTTTACCCACCACCCCATCCCCATTACACCTGTACCCCCGAGGGGGGTTCTGCATTGTCGTTTCCGTGAATGGTGTCGCGAAAGATAACGAGACACAATGGTGGTCGTCGTCCAGAGTGTGTCATTAAAGTCGCCAAATGCCGCTTCAGATCGCGCACAGTATTCGCTCGTTAGCAAAGGGTTTTCCCACCCGCACCGTGCGCGGGTCGCATTGGGCAAACCTTGCCCCATTTAGTCTCGGGCACTGGGCTTTAGTAGTGCCTTTACAGTGCACTGACATCGTTATTGAATGGCGAGAATGGGACAAAAAATAAACCAACCAGCGCAGCGGTAACTTGCATTATTTAAAAGGTGCTAATGGTCGGTACATTCTATCTACATTGGAGGTCGTTTTTTTAACGAGAAATACTCCATTCCCTGACACTCAACGGGAAATGGAGTAGCGAAATGTGTAACGGACATCCCGCGTCGCAGGTAAATACCCAAAGGGACATGCAAATAAATCCCTGCAATCCCCTTAGGGAAGCCCTTACGGACAGGTGGAAGTATAGAATAAAACTCCACTTCGTTATGGATATCAACCTAGGTGTTTGAGGATTTCTTTATGTTATATCCGTTTACAGCAGAAATCCTCTTCTTCCTGGCGTAACGACCATTTTATTCATGCCTAATCTATTAAGGGGTTAACGAGACTTGTTCTCCTTTAACGTACTTTACAACTTTACATTAGGAATATTTTAGTTTCATTTTGAGATGTTTTATACATCTTTATCCACTGTTAAACAGTTTTGTTAGTATTTTTAAATTTAATTTTCGGTTTGCCTTGAGATAACCTTCGCCTAGCACCACACGCAAACGAACCCAATTTTGGAGAATAATTCCCCCCCCCCCCCCCCCCCCCCTCCGTCTTCTGGTCAATCTTATCGATCGACGGTTTAGTGTTGCACGCGATTGCTGTACTTTTCTAGTTTAAGCGTTCTTTTTTCCCTCATCTGTCGCGGTCCCTTGCTTGTGATAACTATTACAATCGTAAGTGTGCGTACGCGGGTCAATTGACGCGATTTATTGACCATCCGTCGTACCGGTACATTCCACAAACCCCCACGGTCTGCCGGAATTCAGCGCGACGCGAATTTGCACCACGCTCAAAGGGGACAGAGGCACTGAAATTGCTCCGAAATTAGGGACATTTAGGAGTGCGCAATAATATCGTCAACCTTTTTGATTGATGACCGCAAGACGACGGGCGCGTGGAAAGCCTTCTCTAATCTCGCCCACTCTGTGTTGGCGTCTTTGGAATCGGAATGCGTTGGAACATTCGGTGGTACAATACATCTTCTCCTCTCAGCGATAATAGCGCCAGCAAATCGCGATAGGGAGTAAGTCATAATTGGGCACTGGCTCACTTTTCTATCAACGATAAGATTGAAGGGGAATTTACAGGCTGCGTAACAGGGTGTTCATTAGTCATTGACAACTTTTCAATAAGTAAAATCTCTCAAGAGAATATATTTGCGAAAGTATTCATTCAATCTTGGCCAGAGTGAAATCAATTATTTGGTTCATGATTATCAACTTTGAAAAAATTAATGCCGATTGTTTACAAACAACATCTTAACACAAAAACTGGTGTTGGTGTTTCGACTTTGAACAATTGCCTTTAGGAAAACACCATCGGTTCCGCCCGTAATGGAGAAGCTCATTATTTCCCCCCTCACCGACCGATCAACAAACGCTACATCCTTGTGGCAGCAAAAAAGAGAAAGGAAACTTCCATCCACCAAACTCGACGGGGACGGTGCCTAGGTGTTCTAGTATCTTTCACAACGTCACTCGCTGAACGCTAACAAACGCTTGCATGCGATTTCTTATTTCGCGAAGCCGGCTTATTTCCTTTGGCAGTTGGTTTACGTCATGCGCCCGGCCGCAATGAAAAAAAAACGACCATGAACCATTCTTCGGGCCGAGGCACAGGCCGAAAGTGACGGCCCAAACTTGTCGACTAACCGCGAGCCGGGAAAGGCAAGCATCCACCGCCATCAAGCGCTGGCTTCCTTTCGACGACAATTTTTCAATCGACTGACCAGACAACCCGAAAAAGGGGGTTCCCTCCTCGTTGCTTGTTGGTGGCCAGCGGTGTTTTTTTTTTTAGGCGTTACCAACACATGCGAAGTTGATCCCGCAAGCCTGGACCGAATCGAACATTCCGGGTGAACCTCTCTCGGCGATTCTCACCACACTTCAAAAAAGTGTTCCGACATGGACGATTGGGTAAAAATCCTCGGCGTCCTACGCCAACCGCACCCCGCGCCAAGTCAGTGGTGGGGAATTTTAATGTCGTTGGGGAAACACCGGCATGCATGTTGATTCCTGGAACGAAGAATGACTGGGATGGAGGTGGGTTTCTCTTTCTTTTTATTTTTGGTCGTCCACAATCATAACTCCGCCACCCTTTTGCACGGTCGGATCGTCCGCGGTTGATGTTTTAATTTTTTTTTGTATGCAAGACATGTTCAATCCTGTTGGTTGGCTGGCTTGTTGTTTTGCCAATGGTGGCCTTTCCTCTCCTCTTTCCTCGTGAACCTGTGAACCGGTTTTGGTGTTTCATCACACAACTTCAAAGTTTCTGTGCGTGGTATTCAATCTTGCCGTTTTTCCATCTCAACAGTTTTGTAAAATCTCACCAACGTAACTTAGTTAGTTCTAAATGAGCTTTAAAAAAGAAGTAAAGCTTATTTTATTACTCATTAGTGCACGTCTTGCAAGGTGACTGGATGAAACATGCATGTTTAACACCTACTGTAGGACATATATGTTACATATTTTCAAATGTTTGTTCCGCACCGTTCACGGTAGTGGGTTGTCCTACAAAACGCGTCACGCTCAATAAGAGTTCCTTCCGCAATGCATCGCTTCGATCCCACCGGCAGCGTGGGGGTTGGCTTGTTTGTTCAAGTGATGGCTGCATGGCACACACCACCTACGTTGTACAGAACATCACCTCAAATGTTCTTTTCTCGAAGAACCGACAGTAGAACGAAGGCTAAGATGTATGACTTAAAACATTTGCCTAGACGTGTTACGTCTTAAGCGTTCACGAAAACATCATTTGCGTTTTATATCTATCGTTGAGCAAATGTTGCTAATCATAAAACCGGTTTTGCCATAAAAATCCTCTAAAAAAATTCTCGAGAGTCATCAAAATGCCTCAACAGAGGAATAACCTTGAGTTCGCAAAAACAAACGTATAATAGCAAAGGAAGAAAAAGACCCCAGAAAAGGACGAACGTTAACGAAGGCCACCGCAAATGCTGACTTGACTTTGGGAGTTGCGGAAATGAGACGTAAAGTAAACGATCCGTATTCAATGTTGTTCCGAACAACCATCCATCGAAGAAGATCACGCACTCGATCGCGTCGTAAGAACGTTCCCACCGGGGAGGGACACGATAAACAATGCAATCATCTCCTCCATCTACTGTTGGAGGCTGTTTCTCCAATCTGAGGGATGTCTGGCAACCCCGGGGAAGGGTTTAGTTTAAATATGCTTTTCCCTTTCTACGAATCACCTTTTCCTAACCTGTGCATAAACCGCGCGCACTTGTAGCCTTGTTCCCGCTCGGTTTAAACTACAATGAAGGGTCGTATAATTACCGCATTAGCGAACGGAGCCAGTAGAGCACAAGCAGTCTGGTGCTTCCTGAAGGCCACACAAACGCTGCCCCCTTCGCATCACTCACCTGATAACATCGCCACTCAGCGTGATGACGTCCTTGACGTAGAACAGATCGTGCTTCCGCTGGTACGCCTCGTGGATGAGCACCTTGTCGGCGTGCTCGAGCGAGCATTCGCGGTGCGTGGCCAGCAGAAGCCAGTGGCGCCGCCAGTGCATCACCAGCCGCAGGATGCCGAAGGTCAGGATGAAGCCGACGTAGCACAGGAACGTCTTGCGCAGGCACCGCTCGTACCCGGTGATGAACATCTGGTCCTCCTCGCCGTCGTTCAGGATGTCGTGGACGGACGCCTGCAGGCCGGACTCCTGCAACAGCTCGGCTAAAGTGGACACACCGTCAGGATGGGCTTTCTCGCGCTCGAGATCGTACCGAAACGACCGGCGACGTTGCTGATGCTGATGCGAATGGAGTGACGATGGAGGTTTGGACTTACGCGCATTCTTGATCTGTACTGCCGGTGCCGGATGCGTTGGTGCGTCCCCGTTCGGCTGCTGCTGCTGCTTGCCTGTAAGGCCCATATCCGTAACGATCTGTGCCGCCTGCATTACTTCATCTGCATCTTTCTGGATTTCCACCGGCCGTCGATCGGTTTCGTCGAACGATCGCACCTCGTCGACGTCGGTGGCAGCGACAGGCGGAGTGCGAGGGCGTGGACGACCATCTCCGGCAACAACCGGCATGTCCAGCCCTTCCAGCGTTACATCGTCCTGCTCTGCCGCTGCCGCTGCCTCCACCAACGTCGACCGGCGAGATTCGGTGGGCGAACCCGACCGACGCCGATCGTCGGCGGCCACGCCGGCCCCTTCTTCCAGTGGCATCACTTCACCCTCTACGCGCCACAGTGCTTCAAACCTTTGACGGAATCGAATGAATGCAACGACAACGAAAAACCAAAACCCCTGCTTCGATCACTATCGCCACCACTATCGCTCGGCGATCTTGTCTCGCGATCTTCTGGCGATCGGGACGCGAATTCACAAACCCGCACGCGCGCACACACCCACGAAGAGAGGGCACCAACCGCCGTCAGGGTGGCTTCACCCGTGCTCCTACTTTCCGGCGGGCGATCAAAGCGACTGAATCACGGTGCGGCTGCTCGGCGCAGCAGTGGCGGTGGATCCGGCAGCAGCAGCGCGATAGACCGTACACGCCGCTACCGATGCCTGCGACGACTGCCGACACCGCGGACACGCGGTCGGCCGCGAGACGCCGACGCTGCGCTCCAGCTACCACGACCACGACCACCTTCGCCGAGGTAATGGTTGGTGATCGCTGGTGTTGGTGATCGAATTGCGCCCCTCTACGCTAAATTGTTTACAATCGGTTTCGCTCCCTTTCTCTCTCGTGGGATGCGGGTGAGGTTCTGTGTGTGTGTGTATGTGTGTCTGTTGAATGGGTTTATGCTTCGCCTCTATTGTGCTATATCAGGTGGCGTTAATGTTGGTGGCAGTACGGGGCTGCCACTTACAACGATGGGGTAATGGTGGTGATGCTGCAGCTGATCGCGCCGTGCCGTTGTTGATAACGCGCCACCCTTCGTGGTGAAGGTGGTCACGTTGGACACGCGCTGGGCTACGGGGCGGGGGCCGTCCTTCGCGCTTCTTCGCGTTATCAGCTCTCGATGGCGCTCGCGCGGGCGACGGTGGGTCGGTGGTGCTTGTATCTATGCTATCTCATGACAAAGATGTCGCTCTCCGGCACCGCAGTACAGATCGTGCGCATTGTCCCGCGTGGCCACTCCGTTGTGCCGCCGCTGTAAGGCGAGGCGTCGCGAACGTGTTGCTGTCGTGCACTGTGCTCGAACGTCGTGGTCTGCTCAAAATCTGCTGCTGCTACGATTTTTCTTTCGAGTTCGGTTTCAGCTTCGTTTACGAGGATCGTAGGGATTTTCGGTAGAAGGATCGATCGCCTATTGTCTGGCAGTTTTCGTCGTCAGTGTTTGCTCTCTTTCTCTCGGTACTGCACAAGTTCCTGCAAAGAGTGACCAGACAAGAAACGAAATGAATTGCAAAATAATAAACGCTGAGCTGAGGAAAAGTCACTGAAAAACCCTCAAATCGCGTCTGAACATGAAATGGATTTTCGAAAGCTTTTGCTATTCGCTTAATGTGGATGCCAACTAATGGCATTTTCAATTACCAGCCAAATGCCAAAGTGTTTAAGTTTATGATGTAAATGTAAATCGTTTCTATAACATCATTAGAAAATAAAGCAGCTCAACTTCAATGTACCGTCCGGCCGGTAGCAACTTTATCAAATTGTCAGACAAAAACAAAAATCTTTTAAAACAAACCGTTGGCACCGAATTGCGCAATTGGACGGAAATGAGCATCATAAGAGATAGGGACTCCCAACTTTGCGACCGTTTGGTTCCCAGCCTGATGATCTTGCTCGGCTAATCTCCGCTGCACATCATCGATCGATGGTATGTTTTTTTGAAATGTTGCCAATTCTTCTGCACGATGATTGTGAGTGCATTCCACCCGGACGCTTGCCGATGACGGTAGCGCAGCTTAGACGTATGTCATCATCGTCAAAATCGGGGGGGAAAAAAAAACCTTTGCATCTATTCGTCGGACCAATTTTGATGGTTCACGGAGCTACGGAAGCTAGTGCGATCGACATTTGGCTGCCCGTCTCAGTGGGTGAGATTGGGATGATCGAAGGGGTCATGCTTAACATCCCGTTACGTAATGAGCGGACGCGTCGCCGACGGTTGGCACCGTGCGCACGGAAATGAGACGGACGACTCGTCGATGGGATACGTAATCATAATTGGCTAATAATGTTATCATCAAGCAAGATTACCGACTTTATCGCTTTTTTCCCCTCCTTCCGAAACCGGCAACAATGCCACTTTCTAGAACATGTTGCACAACGGTTTTCTAGCGTTCCTTATCGCAGTTAATTTTATCACACTCATTGATAAGCATTGAATTTTGTTGTGAAATTCTCTAGGCTCACGCGGAACGCAACCTGACCATCCTTATAATCGAAACGTGATGCGTTATAACATCTTGCAATGAAATTTCCCAAAAAGGACCTTCTATTTTTTTTTTAATTCGCCATCATGCCACGCAACCTAATCTTAAGGAAACCAGTTCATTCAGTGCCATTTGGCAAACCGTCTCGGGTGGGCGACTATTACTCATCCATATGGTTCCACTACTGCGAGTTCCGGGCGTGGTGTAAAGGCATGCGGTGGCTAAAAGTCACAAGTTGCACTGACGCAAACCAACGCCGTTGATAACGATACAATCGTTCCAGCCTGGACGGTCGAACCGTCGTGCGTACGATCGATTATGGAAATCGACCATAAATGTGTGCCGTTCGTCGTCATCCTTGGTAGATTATTCGCGTTTCATGTAGGACTCGTAAATTTGTACGCGTTCTCGCGCCAACGTGCCTTGGAACAGGAAAGGGCGACGACGACGACGACGACGACGACGACGTATTATTATGATTAATGCACCTTCCTAAAATAAAAGAAACCGGTTTACCGTTCCGTGCTCGTGCTCCAACGCGTCTTGTCCTCCGGTCGTTCGGCCGAGCGGGTTCGTCCTGCGGAAGGATACAAAAAAATGGGAAGGTGACGCACTTTCTCCCCGCACGTTACGGGAGGAGGAGGAGGAGGTTTTCGGTCGGCTTTTTCCTCCCAAGCCCGTTCGATCGATAGTGTGCGCACACCTGAGGCCTTGCGATGGTGTTGGTGGTGCGTCCAGTTGATGTGACGATGTCCTTAAAACGTACACCACGTCGTCACGCCGCGGTGCGCCTCCGTTCGTCCTGGTGCGTCCTTCGCCACAACAAACCGTCGTCACTTCCGGTGCAGGAATGCTGCTCGTTTCGTTCCCGTTCGGTTCGAGGTTCAATCAAGTAGCCTATGATGAGGTATTTGGATGGCTTGGATGATGGTTGGCTCTCTTTTTTCGCTGTCCGTTTTCCGGTCTGGCCGTCGTATGCGGGGGGTGTTGTTTTTCGATTCTTCTTCTTTTGGTGTCGATGAAAAATTTCTGCCGCTTTTATCAACTCTTGTCAATCACACAAAAAACCGTACGCGGGAAGCAGGTATTTTGCATGATTTCAAGGGATCGCGGCATGCAGTATGGTCGTTTTTCTACTGACACGTCGCAAATATAGAGATGCTAAATTAGTCACTACATCGTCTCGGGGTGGGCGGTGGGTTGGCCACTGCCGTCAAACGGTTCCCCCCCTCCACACACACACACACACACTGACACTGGAAATTCTCCGAAACGGGCCTTGTTTGCCTTTTCCGCTAGCAGCACCGACGGTTGCTCCTCATCGTACGAATCGCTTCTCACTTCTCCAGCCACTTCACCGTCGCTCACGCATCGCAGCAACACTTGACAAATCGCGGCCAGCTGCTGCAGGCAAAATCAAATCTTGACAAATCACAACAGCACACGTACACACACACACGCGCACACACGCACGCACGTGGTGTGGAGCACGCTTCTTCCGGTCGGAGCGTGTTCTTTCGGCCTTTCCTCACTGAACCACCTTGAAACACTTTTTCGCGCACCGAATCTGGCAAAGATGTGAAGCAGCGCGGACTAAGAAAAGATGCTGATTTTTTCGTCTCGTCGTGTAAACTGACACGTCCTAGGACGGTGCTGTGGTTGGGGTTGACGTTTTCACAGGTTTTTTTTTTCCTCTCAATCTTCTTTCCACCGTGTCGAGCGCACGAACATGCGATAAAGTTTCGTGGCGGAGCTGAAACCGGAAGAAGGATAGCGCGCTAGAAGAAACACAGTACACTGCACTGCCGTCTACGGGCTGCCAACTTCCGTGTGCTGTTGCTAGCGCCGCTGACAGACAAACACACTGCCCCGCGATTGGTGAAAAACTTTTCCTCGCTATCTAGATCAATCGATTGATATTGCGGGCAAGCAGAGGCAGCATCGATTCGACACATTCACACAGGGCAGAACAGTTCCACCGAGCACACCGGGGTGAAATTCGCGCTGGTTGGAATGTTGTTGGCTTCCCAATAAAACCGCCGAAAATCTGGCGACGGCCACGATACGGACCTGGTCGGGGGAATCTACACGCGAAAATTTTACACTTCAGCCACGGTAGAAACGCGCACACCTCCCTCCGGCAGCACTGACAGTAACTGAGCTGGTGTTGTGCGGTCCGTGGTGGACCTATGAGGATAAATCCGTTCCTAGAGGAGTGGTGCTGCACACGACTCCGGGGCCTAGCGGTGTACAGGTTTTTTGGATCAACACCAAACCCAATGGACACACAAATCGAGGATGGCTGTAGTCTTCGAAAGCTGGAACGATACTCTGATCGAACTGCCACGTTTGATACGGTTTTCCGGCGACTGCTGATTGACAGGACGTTTGACAGCGCTGTAAGCTAGGTGCCGCAGCAAGGCATATATGTGTTGGTGCAGTTACCCGTCGCACCATATACCACCACGCCATACCTCCAGTTTTCCACAAATTTTTATCTGCAATTATCAAGCTCTTCTAGCTTCGTCTAGCTGCTCTTCTTGCTTACAGCGCTGTCAAACGGTCCGTCAATTAGCAAACCTCGATAACTGAACGATACTCTTGTCGTATTTCCACTTTTGCGATGATTGGGCCTATAACTCCCTGCCCGAGAAGGCCTATGTAGTTTCGCAGTTTACTACCAGATGTCGCTAGCCAACACGCAGCTTTCGAAAAAAGGATGCAGCAGGAACTACACGTGCAAACGATATATTGAACCGGTTTTGGTCCCGATTTGAGCTGGTTTTGGTCCCACTTGAAACCGGTTTTGGTCTCACCCTAACCGGTTTATACGTGAGACACGAATCGGTTAAGGGACAGAATGATGAAAGGCTGTTGATTGTTTGGTTTTACTTTATTGAAAAAAAAAAAGATTGTGATTTCGTTTTTCTGGAATAAAAGCTAGTATGAAGGACACTACACCAAGAAAAACATATCCTTTATTTTGCGACGCTTCTTTACAACGCTTTGACCCAGCGGTATTCTTTGGAAACCCTTTCCAAATACCAAGAGTGCAAAGGAAATTACGAATTCACAGACTTTTAGAATGGGCACCTCCCCAATGTCTTCGTTTTACGAGTGAGGAGAAATATCACAAGTTCCACGTGACGAGTTAACAATACATTCCGTCAACTTCCCTCGACCCGTTCGGATAACTAAATCATATAAAAGCAACTGTGACTTGATAGGCTTTCGGAATCAACTGACCTTTCCCATAACGTAGCTGAATGTGACGACCAAACGTTTGTTTAAACGCTCAACTATTTATTTTATACACAAATCTACCGCACCGTCCGGCTGGCTGTGCCTGTTGCATCGTGTACAGCTGGAGAAAACGTAACACTCACACGCACCGTTGTAAGAATCGGAGCCACGTGACTCTTGGACGACCTTTCCCCGTCTCCATAGGACCAACGACTCCCTTAGCAACATAATGTTTCCTCCCGGGGGATGGCGAAGGACCCAAGCTTATTGCGCTGCCGCTCGTGGCACTTCCGGTGCTTCGCGAGCGCATTCGACTGGATGAACGTTTTCGAGCACTCGGTGCACTTGTGGGGCCGCAGTCCGCTGTGGATGAGCGAATGTCTCAGCAGGTCGTACCGCTCCTTGAACGTCTTCGGACAGACCGCGCACCGGTGCGGCCGTTCGCCGCTGTGCGTCTTCCGGTGGCGGATGAGCACGTGCTTCTCGGCGAACGATTTCCCGCACTGGTCGCACTCGAAGGGCCGCTCGTTCGAGTGGCTGCGTACGTGCGTCTTGAGGGCGTGCAAGCGAACGAACTGCTTGCCGCAGAGACCACAGGCGTGCGGCCGAACCGGGTCGTGCAGATGGCGGTGGCTCGAGAGGGCACTGGGCTGCGTGAAGACGCGCCCGCACGTTTCACACTTCAGCCCGGGCCCGGCACGGTCGTGCAGCTTCCGATGGGCGGACAGCGTCGACGAGAGACCGAACGTCTTCGAGCAAACTTCACACCGGAACGGCTTTTCGCCCGTGTGCACCCGCAGGTGGCACTTGAGGGCGAGCTTCCGCGTGAACTGTTTGCCGCAGTCCGGACAGGGGAACACGGACTGCGACGTCCCATCACCACGGTGACCGTTCGCGCTACCTTTTGCTTCGAGATGATGGCTTTCACTGCCAATTTTAACCACACTGCACGGCTCACAGCGCTGAGGACGCCTGGAACTGTCACCCGCGACCGGCGCCGGTGGTGGCTTCCGGGAGCTGGCTCGTGGCGATATTTGTTTTCCACACAGTTCGCACACTTCCGTCCGCACCAGGGACGCCGGCCATGGGCAGGTTTTGCCACACAAATCGCCTCCGGCAAACGAGAACAGTACGGGGGCATCGTTTTCCGCGTCACTTCCGTCGGTCGGCAGCTCGTGCATTATCGCCATTTCCTGCCAGAGGTAAGGACGGAGTGAGGGATTAAATTCAATTAAATCCAACCATATAATCAATCTTTTTATCAATCGTTTGGGACATTTCCAGTGCCTACCTCGAACAGTGAAATGGCGGAAAACGTGTGGCTCACTTCGCTTGCATGTCCCGAATCCTGGTCACTTTCTTCGAGTTCTGTTGAAGGGGTTCTGAAATAATGAAATAGCAGAAAAGGATTGGGAAACACCTGTTATTTTAAATTCCAGATTGTTTTCATTGAAATCCGGAAAAAATCGAGTTCCGAAACATAACAGTTGCAAAATTTCAAGACTTTGCCAGTAAAATGTGTCTCTAATTTTAGGTATTCTTGTTCTACAGATTCTATAACATTTGTGGCAACAACGTTACTTAGAGGTTATTTATGAAATAAGCTATGAACATATCAGTTGCTCAATTTTGCAACATAAATAACATGCCGATCCTCGCTTTCGCCTCTTTTGATCCACCTACAGCATCACCTTCTTACTTAATTAATATTGTCACATTTTTTGAAACATTTGAATGTTTTTTAGGATAGTGAACCATTTTCACAAATTTATTACATTGTTAACATAGTTGTGCACCAGGTTTTTCTTTCTTTTGAAAACAGTATTTTCTTTTACGAAACGGAAACATTTAAAAGTTTGCCTACTTTAAACGAAGTATAGTTTATACATTTTCGGATGTATCGCACAGTAATTTATAGCTGCTTTGGATGGGAGCTTTTTTGTACGATTTTCTGTTAACTGTATGCAACAGCAAATACTACCATTTTCATCCTGTTTTTAAAGACACAGTTTTACCCTGAGTTCACCTTTAAGATCTATTTGCTGTAGATGAAAGGTTTTTGTGGACGTTTTAAGATTTCACAACCCATCTGATTTCGCTGCATCCACTGCGATGCCGACGGAAAATTACCTTCTTAGTTGCTTCACTTCACTTGCACCTAAACCACTTCAATCGATGTCCGGAAAACCGCACGGAAAAGCACACGCCAAACGTCGAACGTACGCAAAATCGCACCGACAATTAACGGGTGGCCGACGAGCGACGAGCAAAATTCCGTACGCCACCACCGAAGTTCGAACTGAGCAAAAGCGAGCCGGGCCCGCTCGGGCTCGGGACGAAATTTCCCAACCGTGGATGATGCGCCCTGGAAAAAGGAGATATCTACGCGCCATCATATAACACGTTCGCGGGCGCTTTTGTGGTATATTTTTTCCATCCTTTTTCCCAGCGTTCGTCCCTGCCCTGCCAGGGGGAAAGCGAAACGGAAACCGATTGGTCGATAACTCGGCGCGTGCTGAGATAGAGCCATCGATGGCGGCGAGCAGAAACGGTAACGCCCCTTTCAGGGTGCCGTTTTTCTTTTTCGTACGCCCGGCCGGCTGTTTCCGTCGATCGAGGTGCCATGGTGAAGAAAGCAGGGGAAATCCTGTCGCTAGGCAATGCCAGGAGTTTTTGCTCCCTACAAACGGAGAGATTACCATCAACATACTTGTGTTTTTTTTTTCTTCTTTCACACTGCACTGATAAGCATCTTTGTGATGTTGGTTTTTAATTTGATTACCGTCGGCACGGATTTCCAGCGCAAATACAGGAAGCCGTATGAAAACAGCGCCTTTTCAATGGATCCTCTGTGCAGACAAAGATGAAATGTATCACAGACTGGAGAGTTATGAGTTAAAGTTCGATAGGTCTTATTATTTCAATATCCCACAAGAGTTCTTTGGGTTTTAAAATGGTATGGTAAACAAAACAGACCCACCATGAAAATATAACAAATGTGCAACAAATTAAAAAAAAATAATTTAAAAATTAACAGAATTCACAATTGACCTCACCGGCTCCAAATAGAAATTTTGACGCTTCATTCCTGCATACAGCTGAAGCCAAAATAAACCACTGCCTAAACCCTTCTTCGCAGCTGATTAGCATTTCATCCGTCGGGATTTGAATATTCATAATTAAATACACATTTCTACCACCCAACGGATTTCGCGACAGAAAAAGGCGAACCGTTATGTAATACTGCGTCAACTTTTCGATGCGGTACATTTCCGGATACGCACCGAGTAAATACTCGCCTTACAGCGGGCCGGAACGGTTTCTCGGGGGGGCTACTCGGTCCATACAGTCCCGATTGTCCTTTCCCGCTGACGACCAGACTTGGAAATTATAATATTATTTCATCCATTATGCACCACGGTGCAAAAGCGCACGGTTTCGGGTTGCACCGTTTGCCGCGCGAATCCGCGAACCCTGTGTGGATCTGTTTGGATCCAAGGTTTCTTCCGGAAACCGTGCCTATGCAAATAGTGGTAATTAGCGCCGCGCTGGCCGCGGTTCGGTTGGCATTGCGGTTGTTTTTCTTTGGCTCTTCCGCTATTGTTTCGAACGGTGGCATTGAACAACTCCGTCGTGGCGCAACTCATTAAATATGCACAAACCACCAACTTCCTCCGCGAGAGTCCAAGGAGAGCCCGAACGAGGAGGAAGAAGGGTTTTGTTTTTGCACTGCCGCATCAAGATTGGCCGTAACAATTTTCCGCTATTGACGGAAGGAAATGGAAATGAGGTACTGTTTTATTTTCATTATCTTTTAATTTACCGCATCGAGTCTGTGTTTGAGTTGGAACAGTTTACTTGAGAAAATGATGTTGTATATAATTTCAGGTCTAAGTGCATCAACAATCGAGCGAAGCAAATTCGGGAACTGATTTTTTCCTTGGGTCGTACCTTGTAAACGTCGATCAATAACTCAACATCAACAGTTTGGCACTCGAAGGGCTTCGATTTGTAATTAAACTTGAACATTTCTACCAAAAGAACATGTAAAAATGCAAAATGGAAACTGCCAATAAGAGGCAACATGAAAACGAAATGGATCGTAAACCCTGGATTATGAATCCGGAAGCAAATTGGTATAAATTGAAAATGGCTTCGACGTGATTTTTCCTCCGCTATAGGAGTTTTTTTTAAATTATACCAATTAGGAAAAGAAAATGCAAGCAACTGGTGCAAAAGAAAGCAAAAATTCTTTATAGAAAGTAAAGAAATGCAAGAAGCCTTTAAAAAGTGACTTGAGATTATTGGCAATCTGAAACAGTTTTTGCAAGGTGTGAAAGCGCACCTTTCTTCTTTTTTCTTAGGTGGCGCACCTTTAAGACTTCTAATTAACTGAGAGAAGAAAACGTAATTTGTTTTAAATGAATGGGAAAATAATTCCAATTAAAAACACTGTATTTTGTGTCCTTTAGTGATGATGATATGTCATAATTTTGTATTATTTTAGCATGCGTTCTTCAAGTCTCTATGGCAAGAAAAAATCACAGCTTTTGCAGACAATTATTAGCTTTAAATGGAATATTAGCGCACTCGAGAATATGTTTACCATTTTCGATTAATCAACTAAAATGAACTCAAATTGAACAAATTGTTTCCGGATTGACATTAAAATGACAATTGACATGATTAAATCTGCTAATGTCTTCTCTGAGTAAAGCACAACCGTTGTAAAACTGGTCAAACAATTGGTCCCAACAGCAAACAGCCTCCGATTCAGAGTTCGCTCTAAGGTAAATTGAATTCTTAAGACAATATTCTCTTCGCAAGGCTCTGCGTAGGCTTTCTTCGCCGCTCGGCCATCGGCGTGCCATTAAAAATGTAGCAAGCAGTGGTGAAACTTTATCATACACTCGATTCGATTGTTTCCGATGCGAGAAAACTCGAGCAAATATCCCTCCGATACACCATTGTCTTACCGAGTGGGACGGGCTACTCTACTTTCTTCGACCTTTCCCCGTTTCCGGCAACGCTCGACTGGCGGCCGTGATTGAGTTTGTGGAAAGTTTTGTTGATTGTGCGGCCAATGTGTTTGTTGGTGCTGCCGTTTCTGCCCGGTCCTTGTGCAATCAATAGCACTCTCCTCCGGTCGGGCTGGTAGTACGTTTGAGGGAGGAAGTTTTGAAAAGTGTTTCGCACAAAAGCGCACCCGGGAAGGGCCAACAAGGGATGAATGTTTCATAAACGTGACCGTCTGTACCGGAGCGTCTGTACTCGAGCGCGGAAGGATTACGAGAGCTGCGCTGATGGCAAGTCTTGCAGTTCTCGAAGGCCGACCGAAGGATGCAACAGCGTCCGGATGGCTGAGACCCCGACGGCCGTTTGGATTGAAACGTTGCCCCGGGTCTTTGGAAACTTCCCAACTGTTACGCATGATGCGTGTGTTGCGAGTGGCCGCTCCATAGGCACTTCTCGGTTTCGTCAATGCTCAGCAGAGGGCAGGTTTTGGGGGGGGAAAGTCCTTACAATGGAAGGCGCAGGTCTCGTTCCAAGGTCCAGGGTAGAAGAACGTGGCCGTTAAATTGCTCTTTTGCACCCAGATCGGTTTCGCCGGTCGATGCTCAATGAACCATGCGAGTAATGAGCTTTAAAGATTAGGAGTTTTTCACTGGCAGGACTTGCTTTCAATTAGATACTCGACTCACCATTGGAAAATGTATCCTGTTATGTGGCCCAGCGTCATGACGAGGTCAAAAGGGAAAAGTGAATTTCTGGTATTTTTGGTGTTTGCACTTCAACGTAGTCGAAAAATAAATCAATTGCTAGCTAACATTTGTAGGTATCCTAAAAAGGATTGCTTCTGTTTTTTTTTTAAATTATTGTTGCATCATGGAACTTGAATTTACTTTCCTGGTAAAAGCACTGTTTAGTTCCTTTAAAATCGTTCAGTAGATAAAAAGGATTCGCATTTAAATGCGGATACCTTTTTCAAAGGATTAATAAAGAAATGAACGTGAAGCCTTGAACATCCTCAACGTAATATGAGCATGAATGTGATGATGAAAAAAAAAAAAACACGCATACGTATTTATGGATTCATGTGTTATTTTTTTACTATCATGTTATTTTCACAGCGAAGCGCTTCATTACCTATTCATACCGTTTAATGTGAAGCCAATGCAGATAAATGGAAAATTACATCCACTGTGTTACCTCGGTTTTTATTTTTAAGTGTAGTATTCGCTTAAGCTCCAGTGAGAAAGAACACACTAGAATGTGAATTTTCAGCATCGCTCGGTCCTTCCATGTTTGTGCGATTGAGATGTTGTTTGCCTTTGGGGAAACCATCAAAAAACGAACAACGGCAAACGATTCACGGTGGAACCGTCTCGCTCTTCATCCTTTGCTTGCGGAAACACTCGCCATGAATTGGCCTTTGTGGCCCAACTTGTGAACGAACTGCGGGGGTCTGTAACGAGAGCGGCAAGCAGGAAAACCCACATTGGTAGCAACTACTGCTAATCCGCACTATGTTTGCCTACCTAGTTTACTCTTGCCGAAAAGATTTCCCAGCTAAAGGGAAAGGGCGAACCAGGGTGTGTGTGTGTGTGCGCTTTGTCAACGCCGTTTCTATTTATCAACCGCAAATGGTTTGAACGTAATGTCTTAATCCGTCTTCCGGCAGGGATACGCACCAAAAACCTCTTTAAACCGGCCCTTTGGATCGCTTCGATCCTCACCATTAGAACCTGCAGCGTTCGGGAGAGATGGCAGTAACGTTCGTCGCCATGGAGTACTTACGTGCATTTGGACGGTTTCCGGCATGGTTGGCCCGGCTCGAACGCCGTTTCCGTCGAGCCGAGCAGGTTCACCTCGGAGGGAGTCAGAGACTGGGCTGAGATTGGTGGCTCGTGGGTCGGGAGCAACATTGTACTACAGCTGGCCTCGCTGAGCAGGATCGATTGAATGCTGATGTCCAGCTCCCGCTCGTCAATGTCGAAGTTGAAACTGTGGAAGAGATACCGAGGCCAATTGCGCGGTTAGCATTTTTGATCCATTGAAAAAAAAGTACGTATAATCTAGATTAAAAAACCAGTTTTCCCTAACTGTAGCTTTGTATTTTCATAAGGAGTCAATGAACAAATTCTCAGACAAAACTAACACAGTTAAAACAGATTTAGCTGCATAAAAGATTTCATAAAAATTAGCGAAGCACGTAAAGGTTAAATAATGACTTGTGCTTGGTTGAACGTCACAAAAGAAAATTTGGGAAATGAAACTTTGGATAAAAAATTTACCAGACAACTCATATTGAGTCCGAGATAAGTTCAATTGGCTAAAGATAAATAACAAATGTAAAGGTCCTTGTAGAACAGACAACAGAGATGGTTCCCATTTTCCGGCTCAACAGAAACCCGTTGCAGTGTCAAGCTTCAATGCAAACATATTAACGGGCGCTTCATCCCTATTTGCTTTATTCCTCACTTTATAGGAATCCATCTGTTCCAGTGGTAGGGCGCTTCTCTATTAAAGCGCAGCATTTCGCCGCACCGTAACTGAATCACGGCGAGAGGTATCGTCTTACAACCGTCCCCGTGCCGAAAAGGTACCGCATTGACCCGATGGACGTCCCGATGGAGGCGGGTGAGTGCGAAAGAATTAGACCGACGATGGAAGGACCGTCCGCGCAAATACCATATCGCCATCAAAAACCCGGAAGTCATCAAACACTCGACTCTCGACAATTAGTTGACACAATGGCGTGGTAGGAAAAATAAACAGTAATCTACTTACATGTCAATATCCCAGTCCATCGTGAGGCTTTCCGGCATCGCGCCCGTTGTTGGCGAACGGCAAGGGAGCTGAGATTGAATACGATGCGAAAGCTTTCTCTTAAGCGTGGCCTTAAGCCACGTACGATATTTCGGGGTCTCCTCGGCCTGTGTAAGGATTCGATTCGCAATTGTTCAGTCGGGGGTTTGTTTACAAGACCGTTATCGTCAGCACACACGGGCCTCAAGTCACGAGGGGCCGTTAGACTCCGCCACATGCACGCACAACACAACGGCGATAAGTCCCTCGGCCCACAATGCTGGAATAGGAGTTTTTCCGACCGTTGAACTTTTTCTCACCACACGCACTTTTTTGTCACAATCGTTTCGACTTTCTCGGGGACTCGGCGTTGTGGTTCACTTGCAAGAGTTCCTTGGGAGAAAAGGAAGGAGTTCCGGAGGAACACTGGATTGTTATGGCTGCTCACATTCCCTTCCGGACACTTCCTGCTGACAATGCAATCAATTAGGGGCCTGTTGTAGTTGTGAAGCTGGATGTTGCTGGTACTTCTGCTTCCGTGAGTACAAGGACTTTTTTAAGGATTTAAATTGTTTATGTAATCTTCTCCTGGGCTGGATCTTGTGCCGTTTAGAAGATGATTCAATTACTTCTCCTTCGAATCCTATTTCGATATGTTTTTTTTTTTAATTGTATGTCGTCCCTCAAACTGAGATCTTCAATTGAGATATCACGGCTTACTACGATTGTTTCCGTATCACGTTGAGCTGATTCACCTTTCCTGTCAGTGTGGCAGTCCTGACATCATCTGGAAACGTCAACCAGCCGAACCGACGGTCCGTACGAGAGTGAGGCCCGCTTCGAACCGCGGACGACTCGAGTCTGCCGTCCGGTCGAAGGGATGTTCCTGCCCCTGCCCCGCATCCTCCAGGATAACGCCAACGGAGGCTGAAGATGTACACCACATAGCTGAAAATCGGAGGAAGCAGCCGTGTAAACAAATTTAATGCCGATGCGTGCTGAGCCGCTTGCTAGGAACGGAAGCGCGTGGACCTTCGGCCAGGGGCAAACCGAAAGGGGCAGAGGAAAAGGTGAGCACCGAGCTATTTCTCTCTCTATCCCTCCACTGTCGCCTCCTTCTCTTTCTGCCATCAGAGCCCTGGCCCTCGCAGGACACACGACACTGATCCGCACATAATCCGCGGACCTTCGCGTTTGTGGCCGGTTTCCCGGTGGCCGGGAAAAGGGGTCAGGCGTGCGGTCGTCATCGTCGCTTGCCCTCACTCACTCTCGCACGTTCGAAGGATTGGAGGAAAAGCTCACAAGGAAGCAGCTAAACCGGAGGGAGTCGTGCCGTTTTCCACCCGGTAAAGCGATAGGGGGAGTGCTGGATGGAAGACACCTCGCTCTGGCGTGTGACGCCTTTTGTGAGAAAACTGTCCTCCACTAGCTTGCTCACTCGCTCACGTGAGAAAGCGCCGCTCATCGTTTTGGCACATAAGCGATTATTTATTTTTCAAATCTGATTTAAACATTTGCAGGGGAAGGTGTTTGCACTGGCGCGTCGCTGGTATTCCCCGTGAGCCTGATGTACAGCTGAAGGTAATATGTTTTATGGGTGTATAATTTCAGTGGAAATTCTCCTGTCCAAGGTGTCCAGTGGACTAAGCTCATGTTTTTTTCAACAAAAATTTGTTTCTTTGATGAATACAAAAAACAGCTACGTTTTGTTTACGCATTGGATGGATGTTTATATGTCTTTAACAGATAGAATAAAAAAGCTTACAATGGCAAGAACACAGTTTTCGATTATGACACACTTCGGATCCCATCCATCTCGTTTGATTTTCCCAATCGATGGGAGAGGGTTCTAATTTCATCACCTCCCCGCGTGCCGCCCGATTTGGGAAAAAATTAGAAGGATTATGTATTTATCGCTTCCACCCGTACCCGATTACTGCAGAGGAGGAAGGTCCCAGGAAGACCCACAGCCGTCGACGAGAACTTTCGGCCGTGCTCACTCAGTCTCACTCGCTCGCACGAGGTGTTTTCTTACCCTTTTCCACCGCCGAAGGAAGGCGACCGTCTTGAGAGGGCTAGCGAAGCACACAAGGACACGCTTGATGATGATGATGATGATGAAGATGATGGGATGCTTGCCGTGGGGCAGAAACGAGACAACAGGCGCGTGATGCGTGAGACGAACGGCCAAAGATAACGTGTTCCGCGCACGCGAAAAGGAAGCGCATCCTTGCTCCGCTCGCCAACAAAAGGTGTTGGTGCCATGCGCATTGGTTCATGCGGAGCTAGCGGAGAAACGCTGGGATGAGAGAGAAGGAGAAAAAGAGCGAGCGAGATGGTGAGAGAAAGATGGCGCGACAGAAATGGGCGAGATCATATTTATCGGAAAAGCGATTGGCTAAATGCCAAGAAAAACACTCTAATCCCCGATTTTCCGATCTGCCTTCCGTTCGCTCGTCCTCTGTGGGGAGAGGAGGGGGGGGAGGTCTGTGCAGGATTGGAGACAGGAATGAGCACACGCACACACACACGTGGGACATATACACCCAAGTGGGAGGTGGATTGGTGCCATTAGATAATATATTTATGCTTCCCGTTGTACAAGAGCACACGTCAATTGACGATGGGGAGCTTGGACCCCGGCGAAGGGACCCCCCTCGCCCACTTGTATCTGTCAGCCCCCCCCCCCCATCCCCCTCATCCACTCTTCTTTTACCATCGGTTGGTTTATGTACTTGGCAAAACCTTATTAACCGATTAGCGAACCTACCCCCGGATGCTGGAGGAGGATCCGATTCGATCCGTCAGCGATGGCTCGAGAGATAGGATTTTCCTTCATTTCCTACCAATCTCTTTCACCATCTCGCTCTCTCTCTCTTTCTCCCACCTTAGGTCTCACTGTGGATACAAGCTGAAAATGTACTCCATCGCAACGAGAGGACGAAAACAAATGGCAGGACTCCGGCTTGGGACAAATCGCATGAACTGATTTGCTGCAAAGCGATCGATACTTACTCACGGGAAAAGCTGAGAGATTAATCGATTTTTCCATCCCACGCATCCGGCTCTGGAAACCCGGCCGTTAACAAAAAGCTCGCCACTGTTGGTGTAGATATTTTCCGAAGGCCCCCAAAGCATTGTCAATATTTATTTTACTTCAGCTTCATTAATGCTCGCAAAATCGGATAGAGTCGAGGCGGCACGAAACAATATCGATCGTCAATAGCTTCCTCCTGGCTTGATTGTTTCAATTTTTCAATGCTTTTGTAAGGATGCAGATCTGGGCCTAATTTTGTCTTTCGATATTATTTAGAATCAAAAGGATGATGAGGATTCATTTCAACCTACGTTTTCATTCTCTGGCTATGTATATACATAAATAGTGAAAAATTGTAGGTATGTAGACGTGACGCATCACTGGGGAACGACTGGAGAATGACTGGATTGTTTCGGCGACGCTTATCGGCATTTTTATGATTGTCACAAAAAGATTTCTAAGAACCAGGGGTTTGGTAAAACCGAGGAAACTTAAACACAAATGAATAAATAAACTAATATTCTTCCTGGCGTAACGACCAATTTAGTCATGCCAACCCCCCCATTAAAGTCCTACGAGCTTTTTTCCCTTACGTACGTGAATGGTCAAATCCTTCGTACCAGGGGAGGTCCGGGGTCTGGATTTGAACCCACGCCGTCGGGTTTTATTGCCCCAACGCTTAAGCGCACGCGTAAGGGCTGGGCTAACCCAGATTCCGGAAATCAATTAATAATTAAAAAATAAAGTAGGTTGGATCATGTCGCTTCTGATTAAGTCTAAGTGGAATTATTGTAGATTATTATCAAACATTGAATAACAAGATTCGTAAAATGCAAAACGAGTATTTAAACATCATTTTATCTTAAATTAACAGGTTGGCTAATAAGTCCCCGGTCTGACACATAGATAGCGTCGCTAGTATTAAATGCATATTATTTTTATATAGTACCAACCTTCAAATGATTCGTGTCAAAATTTGACGTCTGTATGTCAATTAGTTTGTGAGACAGAGCGTCTTTTGTGAAGCAACTTTTGTTATTGTGAAAAAAATGGAAAAAAAGGAATTTCGTGTTTTGATAAAATACTGTTTTCTGAAGGGAAAAAATACAGTGGAAGCAAAAACTTGGCTTGATAATGAGTTTCCGGATTCTGCCCCAGGGAATCCCCTAGCGACGCTATCTATGTGTCAGACCGGGGACTTATCAGCCAACCTGTTAAGCTAGACTTTTTAAATATTTAATTAAGCTAGACATGAAAAAACTAGTCACTCCTCTCAAAAGGATTTCTTAGAGGAGAGAGTGCGTTAAATTTCATTTTAGTTTGTTTACTTATGGTACTTTTCTTGTCGCTAACAACAAGATTAAAAAAAAACCCTTTGTTTTTGATTACATGCTTCTTCATCTCATCAGAATTACCAGTATGGCGTGGATTCATACATCGTGTTTCTTCCTCCTTTCCATTGCCATTGCCCTCGGTGGAGTTAAAAAAAAAATCATGCCCACACACATCCCGCATGGTACCGTAAAAGATTAAGACAAACATCAACATCCCGAGCCCGGCTACGTGCGGCGTCGGTTGGCCGTGCCGTTTTCCCAGCCCTAGCGTGCCGCAAGGCGCAGGTTTTTCCGGCGCGTAACGCATCCACCAGAGATGGTTCCGTGTCGGATTTCGTGCGCGTGCACCTTCCGGTGGCTGGTAGGGCAGAAGAAAAACAACAATTTATAATTAAATTCAAACTGCCTCGCAGATATTTTCCTTCGCCTATTGGCGGCTTGGAGCGATGCTGATGCTAGGATGGAAAAAGCCGGTCCCAGAAAAACCGGGAGGAAACAACACTGCATGCCGTAGATAGGCCATAGTTCGCTTATGGCTGGGGCTTCCCGTCAAACAAGGATTTTCCTCGGCAAGAAAAGCTGCTGCTGCAACGGGTTCAGCTTTCGTCAATCGTCCATATTGGCGCCCGTACCGGATGGAAGCAGGATGAACCCAGGACGCATCGAGTCGCGAAAGGGGACTCCTAGCGGGAAACGCAACCGACCCACACGTCAATCATCGCTGCCGGGCGAAAAAGGTCGTGGAAAAACCGCACCGCACTCGAATGCAACATTATATTTACAATTAATTTCGAAAGTTGTTTGTTGTTTGGGTGTGCGGAGGGGGTTTCCGCTTTCTTTTGTTTTCCGTTCGCTATTTGCGGGGTTTGCTTAACCGCTTCGGTTTTTTGTGCGTGTGTGTGTTTAGTTTCTTGCCGTTACACAATTTCCTCACACTGGCACAGAAGGGCGGGTGAGAGTTTTTTCCCTCGATCGCCACGCAAACCGAGGACGAGAATGGGTTGGAAAAATCTAGTTGAAATCCGCTGATTTGTGTGCCGTGGTGCTGGTGAAGCTGAAAATTGGATGACCCTCGGGGGCCTTTTTGGCGTGTTTGTAATTGGTTATGAATTTAGATCGGATTGGTTGCCACTGAAGCTGATGAGAAAACGAACAACGACAAGCAAACGACGTTTCATAACTCCTCAAAAATAAATTTGAAGGCTAAGATTTTTACCATGAATTGCGATTGTATACAAACTGATAAATAAGAAAAAAGACTTTTGCTTAAATTTTCAAATTTTAAATGAAAAAACCAGAAAATTATCACGGAAATAATATCTGTATAAAATTCAAATATTGATTCTAAATACTGCCCTTTCATGGCATGGAACTGCATTATTGAATAGGTAAAATACTATTGGATGAATGGAAGTCAAACATTGATTAAGAAAGGATGAAAAATGTTGAACAATCAATAATTTTATCAAGTATAAATGCATGTAGAAGAAATTGAACAGAAAAATATTTTTTCCACATATTAGAAATTGTTGGAATATTAAATCATGCATAAGATTAATAAATTTCAAATTCATTCAGTCCTTCTGAAAACCGGTTCTATCTAACCTATGCCAACAGACTGGCCTGCGGAAGAAGCTAAAATGTTTTCCATGTTTCCGATGTGGATGCATTCCGATGAATCGTGCATTTTCCTTCCCTGGAAAATTCGGAAAGTGAGATATGAGCCAACAATTTTCAGCTGTGCACTTTCGCATGTCATTTTGGAGAAAATAAATGGAAAAATTCGCTGGAAATAGAGAGAAATCAATTATCCTAATGAGTCATGAAAGTAATCAATAACCAGTGAACCGTGAACCGGTGGCCCGAGGATCACGCATCGTTTGCGTTCACCGCATCGTTGCACGGCTAAAGGAATTATCGAATATTCTGCTGATTTATTAATGTTCGTGTTTCGTGTCCAATTTGCATCCGACAACGCGGGTTCCGATGCATCGTGGAGTTCTGCACGCGAGAGCGAACGGTAGCGAGTGTAACTGCATCCTTGCCTTTGTTCTGTTTCCTCCGGGCTGCATTTTATACGCTCGAATTTGCATTTCCCCCGGATGGAAAAGCAGCAAAGACTTGCGTCACGCTGCACAACTGCACCGGATGCAGATTTTGTGGAATTCTCCTGCTCCTGGAAGAGTTTCTCCGGCTGTGAAACCGATCCTAGGCCGATGGTGCACTCGAGCGCGCTATAGATGCTGGGGATGTTTTCCAACCTTCGCACAAAACCACGCCCCCGGAAAAACATGAAAAGCCATCCCCTGCTCCAGAAGAGGGGTCTTCGGTGTCCTCGTCGTCGTCGTCATCGTCATCGTCGTCGTCCGTGCTGTTGGTAGCGTAATCTGCTGGAAGTATTTTGTGCCCTTGCTCGGAATCGTTGTTGCACGAAGAAAGAAAAAAAAACCTAACCAGGGAGGAAGGCATGAGTAAATGCTACGGGATGGATAAATAACTCGCCTTTTCCGAGTATGACATGATCCTTCCGGATGCCGTGTCGGAAACCGTCGGTTAATTGAAACGTTGGAGTCAGTGCAGCGGTTGCGACGATTGATAAGCAAAAAAAAAAAGAAATGTATTTCAAGGATCTCGGGCCCATTACGCAATTTCATTTGTTAGCGATACGTTCATATCTTTCTGGAGAATTGTTATAATTTTTTTTATTACTTTAATGTATGGTTAAAGTGTTATTTTGGGTTTAATCATTGTGGGAATTTAAATCATTGTAACTTGTTTAAATTCAAACCCCGTGAAACAATAGACATGTGTTTCCGTGGTGTAGTGGTTATCACATCCGCCTAACACGCGGAAGGCCCCCGGTTCGATCCCGGGCGGAAACAGAAATTACTTTTTGCTTTTGTTTCTCGCGTTTTTGTTTTAATACCGTCAAGTTAATTTGCTTGAAAATGTGACGGAATGATGGTTATCTTTATCTGCCTATCTTATCCAATTCTGCACTGGTCACTTCAAGGTTGGGTTTTAAATTGCTCCACCATGCGAAATAGAAATCTATTTTTACCCTCTCTATATCAACTCCTGTAGGCCCTGTGACAGAAAATGCTCTCTACGGTTGGCCTGAAATCTCACTCTCATCGTCCCACCATCATCGATTGCTTGCTTGGTTTTCCTTTCACTTCACTGCATTGCGCTCCACTTTCACATCTTGGCCAGTATCCAAGTGGAGCAAACGCCACAACCAGTCGAGTTGTGCCGGATTTTTAAACGTACCTTTCCCCAGCTTTCTTGCCAACTGGAGGTTTTTTTCATCCAACACCGCAAGCTACCATCAGCAGCCGTGATCGTCTAGTGGTTAGGACCCTACGTTGTGGCCGTAGTAACCCAGGTTCGAATCCTGGTCACGGCAGTGTTCAAGAGAGGTGAGAGAGTGAGAGAGAGTATGTGGGCGTTGTTGAAACCTCCTCATCAATCCCTCTCAATCTGTCTTCTCGAAAAAAACACTGTCACGGAAGATGGTAGCAGTTAAAAGAAACCTTTTTGTCATTTAAATTCATTTAAAGATGTGAAAAAATTATGCACCACTAAATCTGGAGGGTCACATTTGATGAAAGGTTTTCTTCGAAAATACTATAAACATCAACGTCCTTTTTTACATTACCGACTAAGGAATTAATATTCAAAACTCACATCCTTGAACCTAAAAAGAATGGAAATTTAAATAATGACCGATGTTTCAAATTTACCTCAACACTGATTCCAAGAACTAGCCTTAACCTTTTCGTTTCACCCATTCGAATCTATGATCTTATTTCCAACAGCTCAGCTCATCCATAGGAAGGGTATCTCCCGGAAGCCGTATTACTGTTTCGCTTCCGGAAAAACGCTGGTGTTTATTATGCCACCATACGCCACACACCCGCCCGCGTTTGCATGCGTCCGACAAGGAAATCTTGCCCCCCCCCCCACCACCACCCCCTCCCGGGCTTACCTGTTTTCCCTGTTTTCCTCACACCGACACCGACCTGGCAGCTATACGACAACATGGTGGGTGCTCTTGCGTTACCGCCCCGGGCAGCGCTATATGGATGACTTTGTATCGACCTCTCTCGTCCTTCCACCGGGCGATGGAAAAGGATGAGCAAATGGAAATGACGGCACTGGATCGTTATGCTCGGAAAACACCCGCTGGCTGGGAGGATTTTACCGGGCGAGGAAAAGTGCTCGACTACTGTGCCACCGAGAGTACTCGCCATGGGGTTTCCACCATGGCAACGAAGGGACCGCGACGCGTTGGAAGAGTGATCATAACATTCCGGCGAAATTAAAAAATCCCTTTCTCGGAGGCAGGATGAGAGAAGCAACGTTGCTTGATTTGGTGTGGAGGAAGGAAAAAAAAGAAGAAAGAAACGCGCGTAGCTTGTGGGGGAAAATGTGTCACAAATATAAGGTCTAATTTGCCTAATGTACTGCCTTTTTTTTTCCTGGGGACATGATGTGAGGGGGTGATTTTCCAGCCATTTGCCAAAACGGAAAACTTAGGAACGATTTGTCATCAAAGGTGTCACCGTTGCCTTGGGCTAACTAATGTGCCTTTGGCGATGTTCAGGAAGATTTCGAACCAGCTGCGTAAAAATTTCCTCTAATGCTAATCACACCTACGAAATGCGCGAAGATAATTCCCTGTTAACACCTCACACGAATTTTTGCGTTAGTAGTTTTTAGATTGAACTTTAGGTTCAATTTCATGAATGTTTCCTTTCCGTTTTAGGTTCCTCGTAGTTTTCACGACCTTTATCCTATTTCTCAACTGTTGCACATTTTGCCATAGTTCCATAATGAACACCGTATTGCTTTGAGTCGTTCGTTGTCCAATTTTTTGCAAGCATACAAGCAGATGATCCGTAGCGAATGTTCAATCCCGAACACCCAATTTCACGGCATGCAACTGAACAATCGGCCCCGGGCTCGTAAGCTGCGGTAAATGCCATAAATCCATTACAAGTATGGTACAAAGCTAAATAATAAAGAAAGAAAAAAAAATTGAAACGGACCGAGAACCGGCTGGTCGACGCCAATTTAGCAATCAACGTTGCATCATTGTACCGCAAGCTTCTTTTTTTTCTTCCTTCCTTCTTCTCTTCCCTCTGAGTGCAGCCGCAAGCATGCAATTATGAGCCAATGTGCAATAGGTGCACGCCACTTGAGAGAGGCGAAAGGTGAACGAATGCATGACGTTCCTCTATGGGAGGATCACCTCTATCTCTTCCACCACGGCTTCACTTCACCAAAAGCCACCAAGCTCTACCGTAACCACTTCAGGCAAGAGTTGATTCAGCTGTTGTTCATTTGATGGATACGATGTCCGCATACACAGCCAGGCACTCCAAGCGCAGCAGAGGAAAACAAAATTAGGGACCGAGTCCTGGACGAACCTTCTCGGCGCCCGGAGCTCCTTCGCCCGCTCGACGACGACGGCGGCGGTTGAGCAAATCGGAAGAAGTCATTATTCGAATTAATTGGTGTGTAAATAGTGTGGAAATATAATACGGGCATGGGAATGTTTGAGTAGGTCCCGAAATGGTGAACTAGATGGGATGTTTGCTAGTTGCTAGGGTTTCCCCTCCCGTCGGATTTTCTCCGAGACTAAACGGTAGCATCAAATGGCAATTGAAGACGCTCGTGGTAATAATTATGTTGGATAAATGCGTTGGAAGGATGCACAGTTATGAAAATAAAGGCTCCTTACATCCAAAGGGCTAGCCTTTAACCAGTTTTACGTGTGGCACGGATTTGTAAAATTTACTTCTCCTTCTGAAAAGGTTCGTTTTCTTAAGTATAAATTCTGGATATGGAAAAGCTACAGATAATTTCAAAATAGTATTACATTTGTTTATGAACATATTTTCGAAATACTTCGAAGATTTGTTAAAGTATAAGTATAAAAAAATTAATATAGGTGTACTGCCGATAAAATAACATTTTGTTGTTTTAACCAATTGTATTAATGAACCAATTTAAAATTGTACAATGTTTAGTATCAACACGTTGCCGACGCTGATTAAAACGTTCTGATTTTCCAGTAAGTGTACTTCTTCTTATGGAAACTTAGAAACAATCGTTAGTACTCTGAATTGCTGGTTGAACTACGCCCACCACGAAGAGCCCCTGTGTAGAGACTGTGGAAAAGGCGTGAGGCGTGAAGTGGAAAAGCAAAACAGCTGAAACGAAATGTGAGTGAATCCTGGATATCGTAAGCTCGCCCAAGAGCCATGCTTAAAACATTACCCGAAGAGATCCGCTCCTGCGTTTAATTTCATTAATGGTTTCTAGTTCCTCAGGCGATCCGATGAGTAAAAAAAAAGGTAATAGAATTGCAATATAAAATGCGCAAGATAAATAAACACACAAACAAATACAGCCTCATTTGAAATGTATGCCATAGGAGTTCTTAGTTGCGTCGACGTGTCCCCTTCCGATTTGCAGATGTCTATCACTTAATTAGAATGACATTTAGGAACTTGTCACCCACCCTAGCTTCCCACGCAGACCCCCGGTGGGGGATTTGTTTTCCCAAAGCCGCTAAGTACCTGCTCCGGGCTCACCAAAGTGTCACGATGTGGGAAAATGTAGCCCACGGCTATCCCTCGGCTGCACCCGGAACCGGCATAAGCCGTCTTTTCTCCGACGCCAAATCTGCAAGTGACAAAACCATAACCCCCACACACCCTCGCGTGTCGGTGTCATCACACCGACGCACGTGACCACCGTCGGTCATGAGTCGCTCGATCTGTAGGCTCAGCAGCAGCTTCATCCACTCGTCCACGTTCCGTACAACCTGTGGCTTTCCACCGGCAAAACAATGGCATTAGGTCCCGGATATGCCGGATGGAACGCGAGGCTATGATCCTCCTCATTGATAAGCGGTCACCACCCCTTTGGAATGTAGCGCCGCCCTTCGCCACCTTTCACCCTCTGCATTAGGGTCGTGTTTCCGGTGAAGGAAAGCCAGGCCAAGGGGTTTTTATCGTTACGGAAATAAATTAAAAACCCACTCAGATGGCTCAATCCCGCCATCGGGCACTCTGAGTTGATGGCGGGTTTCCTATGATCACACCGTAGGAGTTGGTAGGATTCCCAGTGCATGTAGTTTGTGTGTTCCACGCATCCGGTTCGGTGTGTGTTCGAGTGTACGTTGGCACGCTTCTGACGCGAGCCCGCAAGATGTGGTGGAGTTGTTGGGACTCGAGGCACGGGGAAATGACTTCTGTCAGATGCACACGGCCAGCAATCAGTGGGAGTTAATTTCAATAACTCTTGCGAGGCTTGAGAATGAAGTCAATGGTTTGGAGGAGCAGTAGAGAATAATTGGAGAATAACCCGTCATTGTGTATAGCATTGTTGATAACAATTTTTTTTTTTGTCGATGCCGCTCATAGTTGGGCACGTTTTGCTGACATGGTCTGGTTTCCTGTTCCTGTGATGAATAAAAACAAACGATCCACTAACATTTAACCAACGTCTAATTATATCCGCAAAGTTATTGGACCATTTTGAAAGATAGCATCTTTTTTCTGTCAAACGCTGCACAATTCTATAGAATATGCAGTTACTCAATAATGAAGTCCTTGTACATTTTGTTTGTTTATTAGACCTTCTTTTGCTCGGCTAATTCTGTTTGTGGGATAACACAAAATGTAGATAAAATTATGTTTGGTTCACTGAATTTCAGAAGCGTAATCATATTTATCAAAAATCGGTTCCAAACTAGTCTGCTAGTTAAGCCACGTTCAACGTACAAAACTTGGGGAATTTTGTCCATTTTAGTACATTGTCCTTGAGAGGGGTTAGGATACGAGTCGATACGACCAGACCTGCTACTCCGTTAAGAATATCGATTGCAGTTTGTTATCAACAGGTGTAGTAAAACTTTACAAATCGCAGGATCTTATCTCCAATGGGTAAGTGTCAACTCAACCTTATGTGCGCATGTATCTTATGGGGTTCCGCCTAATGGGATCGATTTCGCAACATTTGGGAGACCGAGATGCAAACTGATTAAATGACAGATTTGCTTAGTATTAAAATCGGTGAAATACGAATAACTCGTTTATACGAAGGCTTGTTTTAGTCTTGGTATGTGTTTCAGTATGTAGTGAACTTTGGTGGCCAAGACATAACTGAGGGACATCGTTGAGTAGGGGACAATATTCTTAAAACATTGTTTTTCAATCTTTATCCTATAATCAGATTTGTCCGAGAAAGTGAACGTCAAACGCAAAGTAAACATTTTCGGGTGATGATTTTGTTCGATATCTATATAAATAGGTGAAAATACAATTTAAAAAACTGATTTGTATATTCAGGGATGGACTAAGAAGTAAAGCCTTTCCATTGCTAACAAAATTGATAACAAACGAATTTTCTTATGCACATGTAAAAAAAAAGGAAAATCATTGTAGGCCACTGGTTCCCCGGATCCATCTTGAAAAGCGATTGTCCATTTCGATTTCTGATTCATCTTCGGTATCGGCAACCGAATCTCCCTCTTTTTGCACCATCAAAATCAACGGTGTATCCCCCATACCGAATTGGCAGCCCGGAAAATTGCACCACTTCAAAGGGGCGCCGCTTAAAATGTCAATTATAATTAATATGGTAATACTTTCCGCCGCCTGCTCCACCTGGCGTCAATTATTCGGTATCGCTTCGGGAACAATAGTAAGCGAGCCCGGACCTGTGTGCGATGGGAACGATGAAATTAATTAACCGCTTCCAACCGGCTGGCCATCCTCGCCGGGGGAACACATACATCCTACCCTCCACAGACTCGAAAGCAGACGCCTTTTTTACATGTTGCAATCTGCCGGCCAGCTTCTCGTGTTGTGTACTCTCTATCCTGCAGGAACGGAACGCTTCCATCGCCATTTGAGAGGGGGAAAGGCTTGCGGTGCCGGGTGCTAGGCGACCGGAAGAGATAATATGCCACGCCCGGCTGCACGTAAGCGCGTTTGACATGGTTTCCCAGGTTTTCCGCCGCGGATGATGGCTGCCGGGGCCGTGGCGTGGCCTTTGAGAAAATATTAAAATTTGCTGCCAATCCGTCGTGCTACGGTGAAACATTCGACACGCGGGTTGCTCTTCGGCTTTCTGCATTTCACTCTCTTCCAATGTGCGCGTCACTCGACCGTGTCTAATATTTGCGTTTGCAAATGGCGACGATTCGCGGAGGAATCAAAAATGGTCGGTGCCGAACGTTGGGTTTGCCGCTGGGAGGAAAGGCTTTTGGGACGGGACGGCAAGCAAGGGTAACATGTAAGGTAATCCTCTTCCGTTACATTGTTTGATTGATTGATTGACAAGGTTTATTGATGTGAAATAAATTTAAGAACTTGTGAAATGTGAAATATATTTTGCACCTTTCAGAGGATCAAATCCTTGGGTTGTATTTAATGTACTAAACAAGATTGAATTAATCATGGTATCATTTAAAACATGATTCTTCAACTTGAAAAATATACATCTTCCTAATACATCCTTAAAGTAGGACATAATAAAAGCGAATTGCAATTTGTCGTCGAAATGATGTATGAAAGCAGATTTTTGCTTTGCCAATAAAATCAATGGAACCAACACATTTCAATGCATCAATCTGTGTACCTTCCTGGGCCCACCCATGATCGAAATATTGCGTCTACAAACACTAAACCCCATAATCTGACCCATTTTTTCTTCTTTTAGCCGATAACGCTGGCAAAATTTTGGTTACAGCAGGCAGGATGAAGAAAAGCATGAATAAATGGTCTGCCAAAACGATGGTTGGAGAAACGGAAAAAACAAGAGCCACGCATTTGCGTATCATGTTTCCGACCTCGACCCAGCCAGCCGACCACCGCATCCTAAGAAAACATTTCCGCAGCCGGATCACTTTGCATGCATAATTTTGTGGTTTTTCTTTTTTGTGTATTATTCCAGTTCTAAACGATATTCACATTAACTTCGGGCCAAGGGAGGGGAAATCACAAAAAAAAAAAAAGTGAATTATATCATCGCGTCGACGAAGGAAACGGTGAGGATTGTAAGAGAACGGGAGAGAGAAAAACATTTTCCTGCGAAAAGAATAAGCCTATTTTTAAAGCATTTTTTTCCTGGCGTGGATTTCTATTTAAGAACATGGAAGACGTCGTTCCAAATTCATATTTATGCCCCCCCGGGAATCGGGGAGCCCGTCCCGGGGCGGATTTTCCAAGATCCTTTTTCAATATTCTGACTGTCTATGAATAAAAGAAAAACAGCAAATCCTTCTGGCTCTGTTCTCCTTTTTTTCTGTTCATTTTCTATCCGTGTGTTCCTTCGCTTGGTGGAAATGTACCAGTTGCCCTCGGAGAAAGTCTTTCGAGGGTAGTTAAGTTATTAAAATGTTTACACGTCCATTTTGGGTATGCATGAGGCGCGTTCCGGTACATTACACCGTACTTCTTGAGGCGGAGGACTTTGGGGAGAATCATGCGCTTTTGCGAAAGATAGTCCTAAGGATGAAGATTGGAGACCCATTCTTCCGTTTTTGGGGGGTAAGTTAGGTGTGCATGGGGAAGCATTTATGGGAGCGGTTCTTATTTATTTAGGCAAATCTGTGCCCAATTGAATGTAAACAGGCAAACAATTTAAATATCATGGCGGTGCGCTCAGCGATAGACTAGCAATCATTTGTATGAAACAAGAAGAACAATTCCTTCATCCGTCGTCGTTCATTTTCGATAAGTTAAATAAATAATAACCTTTTATAAAGAAGTTGAACAATTACAGTGATAAAATACATCATTTTCGTTAAGAATAATTTCATGTCTAGAATTTAAGCACAGAACACAATTCTTCAACGGTACCATAGCGACATCTGTTGGGAAACAAATAAACTAACCCATGTGTCACAAGCGGTACTAAACCACGGTTTCACATATAGATGGCGCTAGTGGATAAAAAAGGCTGATCCAAAAAGCTGCAGATTCAAAATTGAAATTTACATAATTTAAAAAATTGAGGAAACAAAAAGGTTTCGTACAAATGCGCATGGCGCTGCTTTATAGCGATGTATTTTTTTAAATTTTTAACTTCGTAACAGGATAAAAGCAGGTTTTCAGCACCGTTTTATGATTATGACGGACTAAACCTTCGTACAATTAACAAATACTTAAAAAAACGCTATGGATGGCGTTGCGCTGCGGCAATGCACCAGAGGCACTTGCTTTGCTAACTGAACATGAGCATTGGACAAGTACGCAAGCTCATCTATCCATCAAATCACTACACCGCCAATGACCGACTTCCCACGTCCATTGCACTGATCGACCGTCATACAGGCCGCGCTTACAGAAAATGCTCCAAAAGCTACTCTCCGCCTCGGTCCTGCCCTTGTCCACCGGCCCACCTGCGCCCCCTTGAGAGCTGATGTAATCAATTTAAAGCGCTTCAACTCATTATGTTTGCAACATTGTCCCCGCAGCGCATTTTCCTCCGCACGGCCTGGATGCTTCCTTCTTGGCCCTTTTGTCCGGGCGGAGTAACTCCACGAGGTTGTGACGAGTCATTCGCCAAATGGGACCGAGGCGCTACACACGGAAGAACGCCGGCCTAATTGCGGTTGATTGATCGCTCATTTTTCAGCTGCATATCCACTTGTCGCGGCGCTGCGGCTTCGACGTTCGGTTGGTTCAGCCATATCTTCCCACCGCGGTGGCCGCACTTCCATCCACCCTGGGTTATCGGGGGTAATCCATCGCGAGATACTTTCTTTCTCCCCGTCACATCGACGGCCACACGGAGGTCATGGCAGAGGAACAAAAAGTTCCGCTCGGCCGCCCCCGGGCGCGATAAGATAAATTAGAGGATTCATTAGGGGCTCTATAAGGGACGCGGGGGAAAATGTAAAGACTATCGCACCGGAAGGTTAGTTTTCAAATGGTCTCTTTGCCGGGGACTTGTTTAAAATGCTTCCCCGGGGCAAATTGGAGCGCATGGAAGAGCGCATGTTTATCTGCAGTTTATCGGGCAAGGAAGGAATTCTAATGGAAGAACTGTTTCTCACCCAAATTCATCATCCAACTGCTTCCGAAGTCTCACATTGATTTGCTAATTCGAGAAGATATTCTCAAGTTAAATTAATACAATTTTGAAGATAAATATTTTAACGAAAATGTCTTCCAAACTTTTCAGAATTCATTTAACTTGTTAATCATGGAACGAAAAGAATAAATCAAATGAACCCAGTTCTCTCGATACTATTTAGTCACGGCACGGAAAACGAGCTGCTTCTAAACAATAACGTATTGCAAACGGTTGTCACAAACTCGCAAACAAATCTTTTCACCCGAAATATGTATCGCCATAAATTCCTCCCCAAGTCATTCCCAAAACGGTCCGGGTGAAAGACCGTGTCCCGGTTCGATGGGAATGGAAAAATCTGGTGAACAGATTTTTGAAAAATTACCTTCACTCTCACTATTTGTTACCCGCCCGGTCACCGATGGAAACACAGTAAAGAAAATACCGCCCGGGATTCATGCGGGAAGATCTGAGCCGACGCCGGAACACCATTTAAAGACACACGGTCATCGGTGGTCGGTAGCTAGAAGCCCATCGCACTGCCTATCGCTCGAAGGCGACCGAGAACGGGGTCCTGTGCGTCATTAATCAACGCGATGGGCAACGAAAGCGAAGGAATGACTCGGCTGACCACCACCGTCATCGAGTAAGTCTGTCGGCATCACTCGACTCCTAGCGGTTAGAACCAGCTCAGAAAAAGCCAGAGCCAGCTCCAGAGCAGAGGGGTGAGAGCGAGCCAAATAATGCGGAAGGACTTGATGCTGCACCGTCCAGCCCGACCAAGCGCCATGTGGAGTGGACCTGGCCCGTTGCGGCTAATAAGTGGTAATTTTTTAATGGACTGGAAAGAAACAGAATTCCCGGCGTCCGGGGGCGACAAAAACGTAGCCTTCGGGGTTCTTGGAGGTGATGTCTGGTCCCTCCCGTCCAGCATGCGGTCCACCACTTTGGACGAGGATATGATGGGTATGACGAATTTCACCCAAGTCCTCCTATTCCGTTTTTTTCTCTCTTCCTAGCCAACGACTGGCAGGACGGTTGTTAAGAAATTACCCGGAGTCTCTTGCGGTTAACTTGGAACCCTCGGACAAAGGAACCCCTGTCTCTCTCTCTCTCTCCCTCTCGAGAATGAGAGTTTGGATGACCTTCCCGGGTCGGGGTAGATTACTTTCCCGCTGGTCTGCATACGACAGTTGACGCTCCGGTTGGATGGATGCGGCAGAGAGGAAAATACGGGACGGCACTCGGCGTCGGCCCGAGGAGTCTTCCGATTCCTGGCGCACCGTGCGGAAGTTATTTCAGGAATGTCGGATGCAACGCTTGAATATGGTGCGTTTCGGGGCGGACGGATCATTTCTCGCATCAAGGCTCGTTCCCGTCAGTCTTCCACTCAACGAGACGAGACGAGACGAGCTCCAGTTTGGCTCGTGATGGGATTATTATGCTTGGGACGTGTGCGCATCGGTGCGGTTCGGTGAAGGTCGAGGTCGTCGGAAATTAGGGGGGGTGATAAAAATATACCCCTTTCGAAACGATTGGAAGGTTCTGTCTCGCTGGCCGTAGTTCCTTCGGTGAAGGAATGCGTGTTGACTCATCCCACCTTGAGAAGGGTGCAAAATTTCAGCAAAAGCTTAGAATTTCATGTCACTTTGAAACACTACATTTCACACTAGAGGACTGGAGTATTCCAACGAAACACAGAGAAGTTTATTAAAAAAAAATTTCAAAGAGAGTAAAAACGTATAACTTCCATAGTTTGTCCTCGCATAAATGCGAATTAAAGTATTGCACGTCAATAATGTTATATTCAGCATATTACAAGCAGGCAAATTCTCTCGGAGCGGTGGAGAGGTTCCCAGAGTTTTATTATTGCCAACGTTCATGTAACCGACACTTTCGTAATGAGCTGCACAAATTTTCCAAAAATTCCTCCCATTCGCACGTGAGACGCACACAATGAACAGTGAATTCCGTACCGGGAAATGTGACCGCATCGAATCGTATCAGGTGCAGACGTGGAGGCCCGAAGCAAAAACATGCAGCGGGGAGTACATGGAGGAAAACCGAAACCAGCGGCGCATCAACATCATTTAATTAGTGGGTTGCGTTCGTAGAAATGGCCGCGTAGATGGTCCATTTCGTGCGCCCGGAGGAACCAGAGTACGGGACTCGCGGGGAGACCGACGACGGTTTGCAAAATATGAGACGAGATTTCGCGTAAAATTTGATGTTTCCCGCTCAATCAACGCCCGAGGCCAACTGGAAGCCACGAGTTGGCGTGTTTCTGACGCACAACCCGAAACATCGATCCATCGATCACTGTCAGGCGATCGAGGCAGGACGAGTTTTGACTGCATCCTTGAAAAAAAAAAAACGGTTGAGTTCCAGTTTGGTTGTGTTCGATGGAATGGTTCAATTTGTTTTATCCCTAAATTCCGTTGTCCCATATCAGATTGTCTCAATCAGGATAAGGAAACACATCAATATAATCTCGATGGCATACAGCTTGATTATAGAATGAAACGGTTTTATTGAAGTATGGTGGTTCAACCTTTTCAAGATAAATGAAATAGACCTGTATAGACCGATTGTAATAAAATGTTGATCCTCAACAGATTAGATGATGGGCCGTCCAAAAAAATTTAATAATAACAGATAAGATGAGGATCATGGAGATTAAAAATCGATGGAGATTTGTGATATATTATACTAAAGATTTTCAATTATTCAACCTAAATGTTTTAATGTTGACTCTGCCATTGAAGTTAAACCAGACAGACAGATAAATTCAGGAATCATGAACATTTCGCAAAAGCAAGAGAAATAATTTTTGTTAATTTACCAAAATATGACCAGAGTTTGCAAAACATACTTGAGCTTGATTAAACACAATGTTGAACAGCGAAAACGGTGTTGGTGTGAATTTGTAGCCACTCGAACATTTAATTACAAACGTCGAACGCTGCCCGGAAAAACAATGACTGAGGAATATCAAGTAAATGTGAAAATTGATACCTTTCCCGCCGTCGAACATTTCCAGCTAGCTTGGCCGGCGCTTTACCGGTGGAGAAGAACACGGCCACGGTTGTCTGAAGGGCCCGGAGGGCCGAGCCGGGATTCATTCCGGGCAGCACAAATTAATTAGCTTCCCTCACTCGGCCCAATCCACCCTTAGCCGATTTCAGTTTCCCAGTTTCGATTGGTGGTTTTCCCCGGCTCGGCCAGACGCCGACTCGGAGGGAATGGAATTATTGAAAACCGAAATATCGCCGACTTTCGGCCCACTTAATTCCGGCGCCTCCCCCCCACCCGCACCGAACGTCCGGAAGCGATGGCTAATGAACCGTCAAATGTATTTCAAACGGGCCAGCCTTCAAACCGAGCGCTCCCAAACCGTTCCGGGGAGGTCCTTGCAAGTGGTGGGAACGGTTCTAATTGGGGCCAGCAGATTGGTAAACTAATTCGATTGGAGTGTACACCATGTCGCGATGCAGGAAACTGCAGCCTGGAACAGGAGTGCATCTAAACAGTGCAATAGAGCGCGGAAAAGGTGCTGCGAAAGGTGTCCTTCGGGCTGGCATATGTGTGTGTGCACTTCCGGGGCTTTGGAAGGCTGATCGCGATTCGATTCGGTCTCATTTTTTCCCTCATTCCGGCAACGAGCGGCAGGAAATTTAGTGGCATCGTTGGGCGAACTATAACGTTCCCTCCGCTCGGCACTCGGCAGCAGCGGGAAACCCCCGAGCATATAGATGCACCTTTTCCAAACCAGGATTGCAAGGTGCATCCCGAAGGGCTCTAAAACAATATTGGTGTGGAAGGACGGCGCAGGCAGTATGGACAAAACAGGCCGACCGAAGCAAACCCCGCAAAAACAAAGCATGAGCCGCGCCTAAAAACAACCGACGAACCGGTCGGTCGGTTCCACGCGCGAAAGTGGGTGAAACCAATTGAATCAAATGGCCCGACCGGGCCGGGAAAGCAATAGGGGCCAACGGTGGAAACATTTGAACCGTGGCGAAGCTGCGGGGTCACGGAATCGAATATCGCGTTTGGGGGAAAAAAAATGGGACTTCTTTGGCTGCGAATAAGCGACGGTTCGGCAGACGCACGGTGGTATGGTCCATGGAGAATTGGCTTCTAATTAAATGCATTTCTATTCTAGCGACTATTTTCAGGTGTTTGTAAAAGACGATGAGAGCTCTAAGAATAATAGAAGAGAATTTATAATATACTAACACAGAATGCAAAACAGGGAAAGGAATGTATAACATTGTTTAACACATTAATCCACGTTTTACTGTAAATTTGACTAACTTTCATCTGACTTTATATTAAACTTTATATTTTCTAAGTTAAACACTCCCTTGTGCTTGAAATGTCCACACCACGCAGTTCATCTCACACATCCCGTCCCACTGTGCAGAGGGTTTTGCTTTTTAGCAAGCTAATACATCTCGCCTTTGGCTTCTGGGCTTCAGAAGACCTGACCTGCACGCCGCCGTTCACATCGAGCACGTCGTCGATGGCGCCGAAAACTGAACACCAAATCAAATTCAGGTCCGCGCTCGATGTGAAGCAGACGCTGCGCTTCCAAACGCCACACCGAACACATTTTTCCACACTGGCCCCGCAGGTGATGATCGGAAACGGCTGAGAGACGAAGGGACCACGAGCCTAAAAGGACACACGTACGGTTTGAACCTGCGGCAGTTGCCGCAAGAAGGACGCCAAAGGATGGGAAGAAAGCAGAGACCGCGTTTGGAAAAACTCGAAGTCATAAAATGCAATCGTCATTTGGAGCCGACTTTGGTTTCTACGGGGGTTTTTTTTCCGCTCGGTGCCATTTTATCGAGTCGCTGAGCCACCGAGCAAACCGAGAAGATATTCAATTACAGGTCGGCTGGATCTCCGGTACCGAACCACTTGGATTGTTCCGTTGTCCTAGGTTGCGCTAAAGGACCGTTCTCGCCACATGATCCTTTCATCCGGTAAAGTGTACTGTCGCTTCATCGCTATGACGCATGGACCAGGAGCTTGTTTTTTTTTTTTAATGCGGGTCACCGAGGTGTAAATTTATCGACTTTACAACACTCATATAAAATCGGTAAAAACGAAGCATTATCAGTGTGGGGAGACATCTCAACATTTCCCAACGCAGCCATAAGAAACCCAAGGACAAACGAGAGAGAGTGAGTGAGTGAGGGAGGGCGAGCAAAGTTACGAATTGAAATATTCTAATGATCCTCTCTCATATCACATCAGGTTTATCGAGTTCTTCACCATTAAATCCTTACGCAAGCTCTATTTTCAACCATATCTGTAACGACACCAAGCGTTGTTCATTTCTTCGCTTCACGTTTCGAAACGTTTCGAAACTATCTGCGTATGTTATCGAAATCACGATTAAACGGGGCTGGTAAGTATTCTTTAGTTCACATTTTGCTTGGCCGTTTAGTCAATTGCCGATGTTTGGGAAAGTTTGGGCAAGTAAGATCTTCAAACCGTAGCCTTAATGGGAGAGCAAGTGAATAAGAAGTAGCGAAAAGTATGACCTTTCGGAAACGGCCTATGTCCTTGTGCTGCATCAGTATGAATTCAGCAATTCTAATCATGATCGTCCGGGGAGCTAGAAAGATATGGAAAAGATTAAAGATGTCTTCGGCCGCTACCGAACCGCTTATGTTTTTGTTTTTAACTGCATGCATTGGATCGAAGTAACATATGTTACATTATTTATCTCCTTATCGCAATCAATTGGTTTTGAGCGACTTGCTCGTTGCGCGCAAAACGTGAAAACGAAGGTTCCAGAGTTTGCTCCCCGATTGAACCTTAAGGAAAGATTTCCTAAAATTTGCAGATAAGTGGCACTATCGCGTTTCTGTTCTCGACTTAGTTCCATGATGTGTTACTTCCGATGGATTTCTTACGTGGTTGGTTTCCTTTTTTTTCCTTGCAATAAGCTGTCCACTTAATTGGTGATATTGTCCGTTTCTTAGTTTTCTTTCGAGTCGGACGCTTGGAACTTCGCACGCGAACTTGATATTGATGCCGATGCCGGAAGTCGGCAGTGATTGCCCGAGGGGAACAGTGAACCGGACCTCCATGGGTCCTGAGGCTCCACGGGTACCGGTACTTGTGAATCTGTTTCGAGTAGCAATTACCCATGGGTCCGTGATGCTGCCAATGCAACTGTCCTTCCTGCGTCGAATCAAGCTAATGGTTTAATTTGAACAACTGAAGAACGTACAACAAAGGTTGCTCTGATCACAGATTGATGTACTAGAGCACCCCTTCGCAACAATATTCAATATTGGCTCTGCAGAACCGATGGATCCTTCGATCTTGCAGCGATGGTGCTCTGGTGGTGCGCCGGTTCGTGCAGATTGTCCTTGGTCGTTGGCGATCTCGGGAGAAACCTATAGGATATTGATATACCTTTTTTTGTATTGGATGCGAATCAGGTCACGTTCACGCATCCAGTAACACGAACACAGCAATAGCCTGTTCAGGCTGAGACGGCAAATAATGACGTCGGCCAGATAAGCATGACGAGATTCGCATGCAACCAGTGGCTCTTTTTTTAAATGAAAAAAAAAAACTCGTATGAACGCTATCTACTTATGGCAGCGTATCCCAGGCGGTCGCGACAATGCCATATCTTATCGAATGAATCGTTGAAACGTACAAGAATGGATTGGTTAGCCCCAACATGAAAACACTCCCATTCACCGTTTAGTAAGGAACAGCGGCTCACCGTGTGCCAACGTGTGGTTTTGCAAAAAATGAGTGGAAATGGAAACTTTGAGGATGAAATCGATGCAATGATCGCGCGTGAGCTAGATGCTGCAATGGGTAGACCAACGGATCGTGTTAGGCAGAACTCAAACACCCAAAGAAGGACCAACGGAAATGAGGCGAGCGGCGAAAAGTATGACCTCTCGAAAAATGCCTTCGTCCTGGTGCTACATCACTATGAATACAATTCTGGCAAAGTTCGTATGGGCAGCAAGGTGGATATGGAGAAGATTAAAGGATTCTTTGACCTCTACCGAACCGAACCGAATGGAGGATTGGAGGTGCATGACAACCTTACCTTGCGCCAGGTGCGACAGCTGATGGATACCGGTAAGTATGCCCTCTCACCGCCACATGGAACACGGAAAAGCAATTGGCATGTCTACATTTTCATAGTGAGTCAGAAAGATTTCAGCCACTGCAGCTGCCTAATTGTCATCATCATGAGCCACGGCGACCAGGATGACACCATCTTGGCCCAGGATGACAAGCACTACTCCTTACACGAAGATGTACTGGAAAAGGTTGCCATCAACGTGACGTTGGCCAACAAACCGAAGCTGTTCATCGTCAATGCCTGTAGAGGGTCTGCCGTAGTGACCGATGCGGTGACGTTTCGTTTCGATAATAGCGACATGGTGATATTCCAGAGCACATACGAAGGTATCCAAACTTGGATAAAACAATCCGTGTCCGATTGCAAGCAATTTAAACCTTTTTCCCACATCCTGTAGGGTACGTCTCGTACCGCAGTACGGTTTCTGGGTCGTTTTTCGTGCAAGAGTTTTTCAATCTGCTCCGGGAAAACGATCACCTCAACATTTGTGAGTTGAGCACGATGCTCAACTCGCGTGCCGTCGAGCGAAGGTGATAATTCTGTTTAGTGAAACTTATCCCGTCGGTAATCAATCATGTGCTATCGTTTCAGACACATTCAAAATCCTACGATGACCACGAGATTGACAAAGCGATTGATTTTCGGAGACTTACGTAAATCGGACAGCCTGTTTCCTATCCCACAGTAGAAACGTTCGTGGAAGCAGTCGACGATAAAATATAGATCCTTGATTCCCGGTATTCATACCTGCAGTGTTCGAAAAACAATTTTTTAAGATGCATGTTCCGCGAAACCAACTTATTTCCAGGACTAGATTAGATATAGCCTTGGGCTATTCATTCCCACATCATCTTTCTCAGTTCATTGATAAAGCAATGAAGGAAGCCAAGAGGCCAAAGTCTCTATTAAAAAAAAAATACCCACTGATAGCTTTCGTCATCACAGAATGTTGTCCGTATCTTATCGGAGCATAAAAGGTCGTCGACTTGGAACAGTGCCAATGCCGTTCAATCGTAAGTTAATGTGCAGTGCGACTCCGTTGTGTCAAGTACCAAGGTGTTCCGTTGCGAAAATGAGTGGAAGTGGAAACTTTGAGGATGAAATCGATGGCATGATCGCGCGTGAGCTAGATGCTGCTATGGGCAGACCAACGGATCGCGTTAGGCAGAACGCAAACTCCCAAACAGTTCGTACCGAAAATGAGACCGGTGGCGAAAAGTATGACCTCTCGAAAAACGCCTATGTTCTAGTGCTACATCACTACGAATACAGTGATTCTAAAAATGATCGTGAGGTGGAACTGGCCAAGATTAAAGGTTTCTTTGACCTCTACCGAACCGAACCGAATGGAGGACTGGAAGTGCATGACAACCTTAACTTGCGCCAGGTGCAACAGCTGATGGATAGCGGTAAGTATCCGTCCGCTTGTCCGCTTGACCACAAGAAACACGGAAAAATGAATGTGCGTGTCTCCATTTTCTTTCAAAGTGCGTCGGAGAGATTTCAGCCACTGCAGCTGCCTGATTGTCATCATCCTTGGTCAGAGCGGTAAGAAGAATTGCATCCAAACCCAAGACGCGGAGTACTCTATCCGCAATGATATCATAGAACACGTCACCGCAATAAAGACGCTGGTCGGTAAACCGAAGATGTTCGTCGTGTGTGTCACCCAGAAGGATGCTGTTGACACCGACTCACCACAGGTGCAAGGTAGCAACAAGGTCGATACGGTCATGTTCGAGAGCGCACTTGAAGGTAAGGCATTCCTGTAGTTTGACTAACTTTTCCAACAACGGTTATGCGATTTGAAGAATTCGCAGGAGATGTTGAGGATGTCGCATACTGTGTGCTCGAAACAACTCCGAATGATATAGTTACGGACATTTGAGCACTTTTATCCAACCTAGGACACTGTATGAGACACAAATTAAAAATTGCAATTAGAAATAATGATGCCATACAGAAAAAAAAACTCACCAAATTTACACTCCTACCATTTCAGAACCGAGCTCCAGTGGAAGCTTCTTCTTGTCTACGTTTTTCGAAGTGCTCCGCGAAAACGATACACGCAACATGGACGAAATAAGCATGCTTATCAGCAAGCGTGCGAAAGATCAAGGGTAGGTTCCCCTAAACTCTCATTGCACGGAGGAAAGAAATGGGTGAGTTATTAACATGTTTCTCTATACGTTTTTGCAGCCAACCTCAAGCCCCGTCCATGATCGCTACTCTGCGAAAGCGGTTGATTTTTGCCGATTTGCGCAAATGACCATTACTTTGTTTCACAATCAGACAACGAAGCCGCGCCGGTACAGCAATTCTGCGAATCTGGAATTATAGAGATTCAGTCAAAAAAATAAACTCGATAAGATAAGACGATGGCTGTTCTTGGATGAAAAGAAAACATGCAAATGAATGATTGATACGGCTGGAAACGATTTTCCAAGATAGTTTATCAGTAGCGGGTCATCAATAGTTAAGTATGGGGCAGCTTACACACAAAGACACCACTAGGGAATCATCAGTGAAAACACATCTTTTCGATCCGATTTAACACCGAAATAAAAACTAATCATCCAGTTTGATACCAAATACTATCACGTGGCTTACCTTTATATGTCCTTTAATCTTTCGCCGCGCAACGAAAGAAAAACAATAGATCCCGTTTTATATTTTGACAATTTTTTTTGCACGATTTTCCTTACGCTCCTTTTTATTTCTGCTCTTCTGACTGAGTATATAGAGTTGTTTCAATGTTATGCTGCGTGTGTTACGGTCCGGTGCATTTTACTGATGCAAAACAACGCCATTCATTACATTCGTAACCTGATTGTAATGTTTGTTTTTTGTTTTCTGCACTTCTCCTTTCATTTGCTGATTTCGTTTCCCTCTGTTTATTTTTTTTTTGGGTTGTTTTCTTTTGTGGTTACTATGAGCCATAGGATTTTTCTAAGGGTTCGGAAGTTTGTCCGTCTTTTATGTACGATCATCACAATTTTCCTATAATCATATAACGTCCATTGCCCGTTGCGTTTCTGACCAAGAACGCGGTACTTGCGTTTGCTAATCTTCGGTTGAGAAAATGAAGGAAAAGTAAAACGGAAAATGCAACCCAATGTGCTTCGTATCCTGATGTGTGCTGCGAAAAGGTTGCTTGTTTGGTTTTGGTGTGTGAAAAGACGGTGGATGGAAAAGTATTGTTTCATTAGCTACATTAGGGCAATACAACAATGTCTGCACTGGGCAAGCTGCATACTACGTTCGTTTCCTGTTTTTTTTTGTGTGTGGTTTTGACCGGCAACTTTTGAAATCAGTTGCCACCTCGTTGCTATTTTAAATTTTATTTCATTTCTTTCTGATCTAGTCTATTCCCTTTTTTTTTACAGAACATTACTTCACTTGAATTTTCCATTTTTGTCACATTTCTCACAATATTTAGTTCACCAAACCATTCACACGCAGTCACTGCATTTCTGCTGCCGTACGTTCTACAAGTGAAGGGAGGAAGGGGGATACAACATCGGAAAAATCTACTTAGCCCCCGACCTGCCTCAGGCGACCGTTCTCCTCCTTCTTCTACTACTTCGGCCATACATACACTGCTGATGTAAACTCTTTACCGTTTGGCGAATGTTGAGCGTGAAGGATGTGGACAATTCAAATTACTTCAATCTTTTCCCCTTTTTCCACCGCAAGATGACTTAACGAATTCCCCCCCTTTTTCTCGTGTGCTTTTGTTTTTACAACTCCCCATAAACTTTTTACAGCAGAAAAAGTCAGAACATCCGTATTTTTTTTAATCAGTTTTTGTTGAATTTTGCATCTTTATTTTACGTAATACTTAATTTACTGAATTCAATTACTTTAAATATTCATAATTTTCATTACGCGTCCATCGGGCTGGCGGTTTCTGTTTCCCATTTATCGTTTCTTGTCGCGTTCCCGTTCCTTTCCATCAAACGATTTCTTTGAACCGTTTGTGTTTTTTCATCTTCTCCCACTTTACGCGCTACCGTAATACGCTTCTTCCTCTTCCCACGATCTAATGAATTATATTTATATTTATATATTTATATATATTCTTCTGCCGGAATCTGTCGTTGCCCTCCAGTTTCATTCTCCAGTTTCATTTGCACGCACATGAACTTCAAAAAACCCATTTCTCGTGCCCTCGCCCTCGATCGCGATTATGCTGCATGCATACATGGCTATATGGTCAACTGCTTTCTTCCGCCGTGTATGCAACAGCCCTTACCAGCTAGAAGAAATGGGTGTTTTATGCGGTTGTTTTGTTTTCGGTTTGACTCACATTCGTAACTTTTATTTTCCTTGTTTGCGTGTTCGTTTGTGGATGTGGATTGCAGCGATGCGCAGAGGGGAGGTTTTATTTCTTCCTTTTTCGTCTTGTTTGTTTGTTGCAATTTCTTTCATTATCCTAAATTTTTCCAGCATTGGCCTTTCGTCTATTTTAACGTTTATATGCACAGCTTCGGAATTCGGAAAGAAAGCACGTTTCAACATAAAACAGTCACATTATTCGCACCCATGGTGGTCTCCGAGCAGAAGGGAAATCTGTTTTTCTAATTTTGTTTTGTGTTGGGGTTTTTATTTTTTTTTTAAACAACGGCGTTCCTCTGCGTGTCCACTATTTTTCTTTAGTGTCATAATTTAAATTGTGTTTTATGTTCGGTGCGATCACACGGGTTTTATACTTTCAGTTTCCTCTCCGGGGTTGGTTTATGTATCATACTTCATGTTTAAACTAAGACTTTACCTCAACAAACCGGACAGAAACATAGATGTAAAACGCGAAAACACAAACCATGGTAGGGAAGCGAATGTTCGTTTCCATTTACTTTTCAAACGAGCGCAGTTTCCCAGTTCCACCTCGCGTTTGTTTTCCTTCCCTCCATTTCTTCTCTTTCCGGTGCCCCTATCATTTAAGTAGCATTCGTCCAGTGTCTTTCTTTACACGCGAACTTTTATCACACACGCACGTGGAAAATGCTCAAAAGCTGCCACACATTGGCTTGTGGAGGGAAAATGAAAATCAAAAGCAATGAAAAACACCAACAACCGCCCGCCGGCTTAAAAGTCAAGGTGGCAAGTGTTGTTATATATGTTGTAGTTTTTTTTTTCGTCTCTAAAATTAATATGCTGCTAAATGCATTCGTTTGCTCTCTGCCATCCTCGCACACTCATTCTTTCCCTTTCTCACAGCTTCTGCCACTTCCCATGAGACGACACTCTTGGACGCTGATAAAAATTAAGATCGAATAAAAATTCTCGTACCGATTAACTTAGCTTAGAATATAGTTTAAAAAAAATAAAACATAAACCGCACTATCAACCGGCTAAGTTTAATTATGATAATAATAATAATTAAAAAAACGATATTCACATATAGATACAGTTTTCCATTTACATTATATAGATTTATAAAACAGACTAGCGTTTCTTGTTTCCACAACACATTTCCACATCTCGTTCGAACGGAGCAGGGCACCGAAGAGAACACGAACCGAGGGGGGGGAGGTTTTTGTGGCTTTTCATTTTGTGTTTGTGTGTGTGTGTGGATGTAGATTGAGGGGGGGAGGGAAGTTTTGCGCATTTTTCGCCTGTCTATCATCAACGTTTCCCTTTGCTTTCTCCCTTATATCATCGCGTCGCTCTAAAATGGGGTCACTTTTCCGACACTACTGGCGATGTCCGAAAGGCAGGTGCATCCTTTCGCTGCGTTCCGTCGCTCGCTATGGCAAGAAAGTGTGTCTGGATTGGCTTAAAAGCTGCAGCGTCCCAGAGAATAGGACCGAAGCCCGGGCTCGCTACATGGAATTCTCTATAGTTTTTCCCTCGTTTTCCCTTCCTTCTTTTGTCGCAAATTATGTACACACACACATAGGTTGGCGCTTGCCTGCGAACCATACCATCCACATCCTTGCTATTTCAATCTAAATATGCTTACGCTCTCGTAGACGACGGATTAAATCATCACAATTAGTTGACGGAGGGGGGGGGGGGGGGGGTGGGATGCACTTTTGTTTGACAACGAATACTATCTTCGACCCCATGCGGTTGTTAGTTGTTTAAATTGCTGCTCTCCCGTTGTTTCACTGTTTCAGTTTTGTGCAGGTGTCCATCGTTTCGGTGGTGAAGAGTGCTGCAGGTTCCTTTGTGGTCATTTAAAACTTCGTTGAAATGGAATAAAAATAGTCCCGTTTCGTGGAGTGGAGAAAACAACGATCGAAGATGCAGTTGCACCTCTGAACGGGAAAATTGCAACATTTCCTGTTAACAATGTATCCGATAATCCGTACGAATGCTGGAATGTGCTAATGGTGCTTTTTGTACCACCGAACACCATCCTAATCCCTGCAGCCTTTGCAATCGGAATAAGTCAAGGGATTTAAAAGCGACTTTTCTCGGAGTAGTACACTTCACGAACATAATGGAAAGCCAATAATTCCGAAGAATCTCCGAGAATCTAATCAAACGAAGCTTCCGAGAACATGAGTCAATGCTTGGAATAAAAATCACAACACATACAGAACCTTCAACATTTGCTTCCACCGAAAGCCCGGAACTCAAAGGATCACCACGGAGAGTAGCAACATAACAAATAAGTTTTCCACTCAACGATTAGTACAGGAAAACGGGGAAAATGGGGAAAACACACATCTCACCTTCCCGCTGTACTTTTTCGATGCGATCGGTGTGTGATAGTGATGGTGGTGGTGGTGGTGGTGTGCTTCTACAGGATCAGTCCTTGCTTTTTATATTTGTTTTGCCCTACTAAACTATTTACACATTTATAGCACACACGCGCGCGCACACACCCTCACACAAAAAACACAAAGTGCGTGCCTGAGCTCTTGCGTGGAACAGGATGGATGATGTACGAAAAGATGTTCCCGGTGACCCAGGCAAGAACGACGCACCGTGGGAAACATGGACCTAAGGAAGGCGCAGCCGCAGCCAGGTATGGACAGGACGAAAGAAAAAAACATCGCTCTCCACAGCAGCCACCGCTGCTCGAATCCGTGGCGCAAAAGGTGGCGCCCCGGCCAGGGATGACATGAAATCTGTTTCTCTTCTGTGCGAGAAAGTCACATCCCTGTGTGGTTTCATCATTTTCTCGCTATGCAGTCACACACACACACACACACGAACACTATTCCTCCCCTGCTCGTAAGTTCACCTCACCGGCGTGCGCCGCAGGAGTTATTTACGAGTTGATGAACAGCTTGCCCTTGGCGTCGGGGCGCAGGTTCGTCCGCGAGCCGAGCGTCGGTTCCTCGAGGGCGCGGAAGCGCACGAAGCCCTGCTCCGCCACCAGCATACTGCCGTTGTCCTGCTGCTGGCCGCCGCCCAGCTTACCCGGAAGCACGCCCGTCGTAGGCGTTCCGCTGCCACTGCCGCCACCGCTCGACGGATGCTGATGCCCGATACTGCCGCCGATGCTGGCCGTCGGCGAGGAGGACGATTCCGTCTGGTGATCGTTGCCGCCGCCGTTGTTAACAGGGTACGGTACGGCTCCACCCGGACCGCCACCCGTGTAGCTCGAGCTGGACGACTCCCGCGATCGCTTCTTGCTGTGGTAGTACGCACTCGGCCCGTTCGGCAGTCCCTCGTCGAAGTTGTTGCTCACGTTGTCCTGCGAGGAGAGCGCATGCTGCTGCTGCTGCTGCTGCTGCTGCTGGAGGTGTGGGTGGTTCCGTTCGAGCGAGTCGGCACCACCTCCCGCACCATTTAGCAGCCGATCGTTGAAGCTCCCGGGAATGACAAAGTTGTGCCCGGTCGGTGGCTGCGGTGGGGGCGGTGGATGATGATGGTGATGGTGGTGATGGTGATCGGAGCGCGACGAGCTCAGCGTTTGCGCACCGGACATTGGACCGCGCCCTCGCTGTTGCTGCTGCTGCTGCTGCTGTTGCTGTTGGAGGGCGGCCCGGTTGTTCGACGACGCCGACGACGATGCGGACGAGTTGGAGTTGTTGTTCCGTCCGCTGCCACCACCGACGTGCTGGTTGAAGTGCATCGCGCCAATGTTGTTCAGGGTGCCGCTCTTCCGCACGCCGATCCGCCGATCGAACGAATCGCCGTAGTTGCCAACCGGTGGCGCCGACGGGCCCATGTTGTTGTGGTGGTTGTAGTGATGGTGGCCCATCGTGTTCGCACCACCGCCGAGATCGTTCTGCATCTGGCCGCTCTTCAGCGTCTTCAGGTTCTTGGACGCGCGGAACTCGCCGCGTGATATCGAGGCCGCCGGCTGCGGAATTCCACCCGGTTGCCCGTGCGGCTGCTGCTGCTGCGGCGGCGGCGGCTGAGATGGATGTCCGGAGGGATCGAAGTTGGGTCGCTCGAAGTTCTGGAAGTCATAGTTGCGGTGCTGCGCCATCGGGTGCCCTGGCTGGCCGCGAAGCGACTTCGTGTCGTACTGGGGCGCATTGATCGGCTCCGAGTAGCAGTTGTCCATGATGTCGTGGTACTGGTTGGCGCTACCGCTTCCACTGAGCTGCTGCTGCTGCTGCTGATGGTGGTGCTGGTGGTTGTGGTGCTTCAGCTCAAAGTTCGGGTTCTCGTAGTGATCCGGCATCGTTTCCGTGTCGTTGAGGAAATCATCGCCCGGCTCCGGCATGTGATCGTTGTTGCTGCCGTTGTAGTTGTTGCTGTAGTTGTGCGACGACGAGCGCATGCTGTTCGTCTCGAGCGACCGCTGGAAGTCGTTCCCGGCGACGCCGCCCACCATCCCGACGGGCCCGACAACTCCCGGCGGTCCGCCACCCAGCTGCAGATCCTGCTGGCTGTTCTGCTCGAGGTTGAGCGAGTTCAGTGCGAAGTTGTCATCGTAGATCGGCTTTCCGGTGCGCATGGTGTACGTGTGCAGGTTGCGGTTGGTGTTGCAAACGGCCGGGTAGTCCGTCTCGAAGTTCTCCTGACTGGAGGAGGACGTGCAGGGGAACAGCGCGAACCCGCTCGCGTTCGGTTGCTCCATGTCCTTCTCGCGCTGGATCACCTTCGATGGGCCCGTCTTCAGCCCGGTCACCCACGAGAGCAGCGCGATGATGACGATCTCGATGAACCGCAAGCTGAACTGGTAGCCCCACTGGAACCAATCGATCTCGATGTGCGAAGCCCAGAGCGTCTTCTTGGCCGAACCGTCGTGGAGCGTGTGGCTCGGCGACAGCTTCACCTTCGTCTGCGAGCTGATGCTGATCGCACCGTAGATCTGGAGGGCGGCGAGCAGGATGAACAGGAGCGCGGTGGCGATCGTGATGTGGATCGCGTACGAGAGGTTGTTGTACCCGTGGATGTAGTTCTGGCTCTTGTGCAGGATGCGCTTCAGCAGCCGGTACATGTACAGGTACAGCAGACCCAGACTGAGGCAGATGAAGATGTAGATGATCTGGCAGATGAGCGAGAGGACGCGCGGTGGAATCTGGATGTTGGTCGGCGATGGAGCATGACCCGGTACGCGACCGCCTCCTCCGCCCGCCGTCATCATGAGCTGTTTGTTCTGCAGCTGCAGTTGATGCTGCTTGTGGTAGAACTGCTGCGTTTCGTACGACTCAACGAGATGGAGCGTAATGCACAGACCGACGTGCACCCCGGACCCGATCATGATGGTGAGCGGGCGCAGGATCGAGCTGTAGCGATTCGTTTTGTGGTTGATTGATCGGAGCAGCAGGAACAGGATCAGGATGGCAAACGTGGTCGTGAGGAAGGTGAGCGGTAGATTCAGCAGCACCTCCGACGTGAACAGGTTGAAGCTGAAGTGGATGTTGTACGCGTCGTAGCACAGGTAGAAGATGCGCAGCAGACAGATGATGATCAGGATCAGATGGATGCTGATGAAGTACGATTGCGAGAACAGATGGGTCAGTTTGTCGTAGAAGATGATCTTGAAGATGCTGTACACGGCCAGAATGGTGTACAGGATGGCGGATAGGTACACGTGGATGTTCCATGCGATCGTCCACGTGCTGATGTCCGCGATCTCACCCTGGAAGTTGCGATCGTTCCCGTACGATCCACCCGTTCCGCCGGCGCCGCCGTCGTCGCCACTGCCATTCTTCACCATTACCGATTTGAGGTTCAGATTCGGCATCTTTTGCGTGATCGGTGAGGACGATGAGGACAGGACATGCATCGAGGAGACGGTAGAGGTCACCGCGTTCGAGGTGCTTCGCGAGTGAGCACCCTCATCGAACGGATCATCCTCTTCATCCTCTTCATCCTCGTCGTACGGTCGGCGTCCTTCGCCATCCGAGTTGGGACCATCGGAACCTTCTCCTGCTCCGCCTCCCCCAGCCCCACCGACACCATCGTTCGCTCCATCTCGCTCACGATCACCTCCACCGTCCGGCCCGACAGGTTTACCACCCCCGAAGGGCGATCCACCCGTGCCGGCCGGATTCTTCGAGTTGCTCAACGAGGTCGGTCCATTTCCGCCGAGCTCGAACGACGGTTGGTTGGGGCGGGGCGCGGACGTGACCGAGCGCAGCAGCACGTCCGGGATCATCTGCGGGCGCCCGTTCGAGCCGGACAGGATGCGCGAGATCGACGGGAAGTGCATGCCGTTCGGCAGGATGGCGCTCGAGTTTGCGTTTTCGTCCAGCAGGAACAGCTTGTTGTTTCCGTCGTAGTTCTTCGCCGCGTCCAGCTTGTTCGATTTCTCCGAGGGCGTGTTGAGGGCCTTCTTCCGCTGCGCTTCCATCGACTGCGAGGCGGACGATCCGGAACCGGGCGGCCCTCCGGGAGCGTACGCCGGATCCAGCGATCCGCCCGAACCTTTCTGGGGATTCAGCGAGCCGGCCGGACCGTTGACGGGCAGAATGCCACTGCCCGGCGCACCCGGCATCAAATCTGGCGGACGCATCGGGATCCTCTCGTGGCCCGGCATCAAGCTGGGCGGTGGCAGTGGACGCCTGTTAGCATAGATTCCCGTGTTGATGATCGTGCTGTCGCTGTTTGTGCCGCGCAGGGTCGGCTTGTCGGCGAACGGGTTCGTGTAGTTGCGAGGCAGTGGTGGCGTGAAGAGCGTCCGCGATGGGGGCGAGTAGGCGGGAATGTCACCGGAGAACATCGAGTTCGTGGGGAATCCCTTCTTCGCGTTGTGACCTGCGATGCGGAAGGCGTGGCAGAAAAAAGAAAGAAGGAAAGAAACATCAAATTAGTATCGCTATCGACCGGCAATTGTTACGCTGCAATGAGCATGAAGAAAATTATGGAAGCTTGTCACGCACGGGTTGTGTTACCGTCCCGCGCTGCCCCCATGAGGCACCGTTTGGGCGAACGGACGGTTGAACGTGGAATAAAAGCCAATTTGCTTTATCTGATCTGTGTGACAAATTTCACAAACTCGAAAACTTTGTTAGCCAATGTTGCTAAATTGCTCGAAATACAAGACGTTAATTCATTGCCCATTCTTTTCATAAAACTATGTGTAAAGTATTTTCTTCATTATGAAAGCATTATTTGTATTGGCATGGGAGTTTTATAAAGAGATAATTGAAAAAGGAATTCTAGAAAAAACTTCTAGAAAAAAAAACTAATAACAATTTTTACTAGCCCTCGCTCTCACTATGCGTTACGTTAAGCCCTCCCTTCACATTGGCCGGTGAAATGGATCCGCTTGAGAGGTGGAAATACAATTCGTCGAATTGTGAGGCGTGCGTGTCGGTGAACCATCCCTAAATATATACCCCAAAACCCGGCACAGCCCGTGTCATCCGTCGGAAGCGGATACGTACCGTGGGGATACGGTGTCGAGTTCGAGTGCCGGTGACGATCGTGGTTATGGTGGCGGTTCGGGTTCGGGTAGGTCGGATTGCTGTTGCTCTTGAGAATCTCCGCGTTCGGTGCGGACGTCGGCAGCACGTGGTCCCGCTCGAGGTCCAGCTCGTAGTTCCGATGGTTCGCACTAATTTGCTGGTGGTTGTAGTGGGAATCCTTATCGCCGCCGGGGCCACCCGCGCCGCCGGCTCCCGGGCCACCGATCGGCTCCTTGTCCTTCTCGCGGTATCTAGAAGCGGGTGAGAAAAAAAAAGAGAAAAAGAAAATCGAGAGAAGCGTTAACGGAAATAAGGTTTTAATTAACGAGTTTCCCCGTAATCGCGCGGGGCGGAAGCTAACTACCGTAGCGAGCCGCGCCGCTGCGTAATGGAAGCACGGTTGACTGGATGATTTTACGTCTCGAGATAATTGACGCATTTCACGTGAAATATGGACTATTTATGAGGGTCGCCCCACGCGGGTGCGTCCACGCTCGGCAAGAATCGTCACCGTGGAAAGCGGTTTCGCGTTACAATGGGAAAAAAGGAACTCGAGCGTCCAAGTTCTCGGCGGTAGTTCTGGCCGTACTTCCGGGGATGGATGCTACAAATACATGTTTCTTCCTGCCGAATGCCTCCTCGACACATTCCATCGATTTTCTGGACATGCGCTGACGTCGAGCGGGGCCTGTGGTATTGCTTCACAAGGGAACAGGGGGGACAACAGACGGGCTGTTTTTCGCTCGTGGGTGTCATTTGCATACTTAATGTGTTTCAATAAATATGATTTATTCGTCTCTCATGCCTTTCCGCTACGCCGGCCAGGTAGCTCAGAACGTGGGGGTCGGTGAAATTGGTTTTGCACCCGATTCAAATGGGGAAGAAGTTTAGGTGTTTTGGATACAGTTTTTCCGCTTCAGTTTTGGGGGGGGAAATTGTTTCCAGTCTGGGTTTGGCTTAACGGCCCCGAACTCGAGAATTCATTATTTATGGGAAAGGATGTTTGAACTGGCATAAATCAACAGGACACACCCTGGACCTGGTCGCTGGTGAAGGAGGGGGGAGGGTTGGACCCAGGAAGCAGAACGGACTCGTTTGAGAGCTCCTCGGAGCTCTGACGATTTACCGAATACTTGGTTGGTCTATGAATGTCTATTTTCACTTTTTTGTTTCAAGTTTCTCTTTGAGTTTCCCGCAAAAGAGTGTGTCGAGATGTCAAACCAATCGTCATAATGCTTCCATTCCAGGAAAAGCGTTTTCTAAGTTCCTCTGCTAAACTCACCTGAACGTAGTCAACAGTGGCGTGGACACGGTCGTCAGGCTGGGCACGTACACGTTGTCCGGAATGCTGCGCTTGGTGGTGGTGGTTGAGCCGTACGCGACGCGACTGAACACGGCCGCAATGCTCTGCTCCAGGTTGATGCCGCCGAGCCCGTCGCCGAACGCCTGCACCGGGGCCTTGCCGTCGCCACCGTTCGTGTCGAGCAGAACCGCACCGACGCCGTCCAGCAGCAGCGGGAAACCGGACGTGGCCGGCGCCCCGGGACTGTGCCAGGGGTGGCACAGTAAAATACTACTTACAAAAATGATCAGCAGCCGGGCGAGCGTCTGGCTGGCGTACCGGACCTGGCTGCTACTGCTGTGGTGTGCCGGTGGTCTTCGCCATCCGGTGGCCGACGTTACCCGGACCTGCTCGTGGACCGTGTTCCCGTCGGTGGCGTCGACGTCGTCGGACCATGCTTTCCTTCTGTCGCTGCCGGTCATCGTCGTCGGACTAATACTACTGCTGTTACCGCTAATGCTACTAAACCGTGGGTCACTTTTGGTAGTGCTTATACTATAAACGTTGTCACAGCTGCCGTTGTAGTCGCTCCTGCTGCCGCTGCTACTATCACTGTGGCGCGTGGTTAATTCCGCGAGCGCCATACCGCACACGCGGCTACTATCGCTGCTAGCGTTCGTCGCTGGTCTGTTCCTGTGGGGAATGGTGCAGGGCTGCACACTCCACAAACCATCGGTGGACACACTGGACTCGCCGGGACATTCGTCTGCTGTCCCCATCGCAAGGGGCGATCCGCGCAACTTCACCACGCTCGCCAGCGATGGTTTATAGCGCGCCCGCAGTGACCGCGTGCCGTCACGGCACGACATTCTGGCGGAAGCTCCGCGTCCAGAGAGAATGTCGTCCGGCGCGGGGTGCTACGGGAGCTACTCTCTACCACCGATAGCGACAGATGGAGAGATAGAGGAGGGAGAAAACCCGACACTGCCACTAGATGTTCATGCAGGCCGGAAAACACATTTCCAGAAGGTCCTTGCAATTTGCGCACACACCACCAGCGGTTCAGCGTTCTACACACGACACTCTTCCCGTGGGATTGACACTTTCACAGTCTCATTTGGACTTTCTGGTTTTTTTTTTACTTCTTCTTTTTCGCTCTTGTCCTTTCTTTTTAGGTTAAGATCCACTCTTCTCTGATCACGTACGTGATGTACCGCACCCTAGGGGAATCTGTAGCAAACAAAAGAAGAGAGAGAGATATTTTGTTAAAAAAAAGAAAATCATCCACCGCCACTAATCAACCAGTAAGACATTTTTCCACATTTTCAGTTCATTTTTCCAAACAACCCTAGTCCCGTTCGATCCCGCAATGTGCCCCCACTTGTGCTCCCAAGCAAGAAGCGATGTCGCGGCAGGGAGTCGGTTTTTTGTGTCTGTGTGTGCTCTGGATAGACCGGATTTCCACTAGAACAGAGCTTCCCTTCCCTTCCCGTGTGCGTATGGGGAAGAAGTGGCCACTTGAGTGGTTTGTTTCCTTGTTCTAAGCTAGTGTTGTCTTCTACCGTGCCCCGGTACCGCTGTTTAATCTGGGCCATCCATCACAACGCCCGGGGACGAGGGAGAGTAGAAAGAAAGAAAGAAAAGCACTACCCCGAAACTCTTTCTCTTCCTTTCTTTCTCTCCCTCCATCGCTCCGGGCCCTGGGCACGGTTTTTAACTTAACAACGACCGCAGCACCGAGCCCTGAAGATGGGATGGGATGTTGGTTGGCCTGGCTAATGCCTCCGCTCCGTTCTCGAGTGGTCGCTTCGACGACTGACGGCGACGAGCAGCGGTTCGTGCAGGCGGCATCCATATTTATCACATACTTGAGCATGGCCCGCCGACTTGAGCCAAGGGTACCTGCTTGCCTGGTTCGCTACGATGCTCTGACTAAGACCCCTCTCGGTGCGGCCCTCGGTGCGAATGTGTAGGTTGCTCCGGGTTTCGTCGGTGTAGTCGAGAAGAGACGCCGGCTTCTTCTGTGTGCACCTCGCTCGTTCGTTTCTTCCCACCTCTGCCTCCCGCGACAGAGGTCATCCCTTCGTTCGGGTTTAGAGCTCGAGAGCTGCCTGCAACTTTTGTCTTTCCCCTCTTTCTCTGTGCGCATTCGAAGCCTAATGACGCGATGGCTTCAAGCATCTGGCCGCCTTCTCCAGCGGGCCCGTTGCTCCATCCACCGTGTTGCCGCCGTAGCGGCTCGATTTTCGGTTTATGCTTCGGAGCGCATTCGCCGGGAGTTTATGTTTTAGCTTTCCGTCGCACGTCCTCCGCTCCGTGCATTCAGCGTCCCCCGCTCGGTTCGGTTCGGTCCGGGGCACCTTTCGAATCGTGACCGTCGCCGCGGCCGTACGAAAAACCCAGGCCTTGCTGCCTGCCTGCTTGCTTGGCTGTGCCTTTCGAGTCACAAGCCAGTGTGGGGAATTATCTTCCCTTTATGTTTCGTTCGTTGCTTTCGGATTGACTTTCGTAGTCGTCCCGGCTGGCCCTTCCTCGCACACCCTGCTGCTGGGCGGCACATTCCGTTCGCATCGACGTTCGTTCAAGATGTCGTGCCACGGAATCGAGCGGATCGAAACCTCCTCCGTGCCTTTCGTCGGACCAGCGGAGAAGGATGTGATGGTGGAAGCCAAATGCTGGGCTTGGCCCTTACCGCGTTAGTATGCCCTCGTGCGGTCGAGGCAGTTTCTGTCTATCTCTTTTAACCTCCATCTTCCGAGGGAATGAAGGTGCAGATATGTCGATCTTTCGCTCGATCGAACCCCCGCCCGCCCGTTCTCTATCGTTGCAATCGAATCGAATCGCGTACTGGTGAGGCTGGCTGCCTTTCGAAATACGCTGGCCCGTTCTGCTCCGGTGCTGCCTGCTGCGTTTGCTGGATGCCCGAGGCGGATGCGGATGTGGAGGTGAAACGTGTCCGCGTCAAGATGGAATATTTAATTATTCGTTTCTATCTGTGTTTCTCCGGTGCTTCTCGCGTGGTGCCGGGCTTCCCTTCGACCGTCGTTTGCCCCCGGGGGCCCCTTAGCGCGCATGTGTGTGTGTTGTGTCGGTGTCGGTGGTCTCTTTCTTTGGCTGCGAGAGTTCGACACGGCGTGGTAGTGTTCCGAACGCCCGTGCGCACCGTATGCCCACTAAACGGGACAATTTAGCTCCGGTGTAAAGTGACGGTCTAAATGAGCGCCAGTGTTGTTCCCCTTCTGCTTCTCCACCGCCGGAGGGTACAGTATCGTCCCGTATGCGAGGTACGGATGGGGAAAAGTCGTATCACGCTTCGGTAGAACTCCATGGAGTCTCCTCCCAGCTTAAGATTGATCGCACTGCAATCGGGTCACAGTCGCGCGCATCTAATAAAATCACACCATAAATCACAACCACACACACGCGCGCGCGTGTGCTGCTTCCTCTGTCGTTTGCGTTGCTCATGTTTTTTTTCGTGGTAGGAAGGGACACACGACAGGGAAAACCTTTCGACCCGTTTCGTTCCGGATTGCGAGCAGGCGGAAGCGTGTGATCCTTGTTACATCGGGGAGCGGTAGTACAACGACATGAGCTTGTATTTCTCTACAGCGACGACTTTTTTGCCGTTCGTTTAGGGATCCACTTTGTCAGCCTTTCCCCCGCACACGATCGATGTGCGATGCGTCCATGGGTTTCCTTCGCCATGTGGATTGGAGTGCGGACTTTAGCTTCTCGGTCCCGGGCCGATATGGTACTCAAATCGAATCCCCCCGCTCCTGCCTGCCCTTATCAACCTTCAGCATTTTATCGGTGCGCTGTCAGCATCCTGGTTTGAGGCAGAGAAAAGAAAAGAAAAAACACATAAAGGTAAACGTTAATAACAGGATATCAAAACGGGAGGAAACGGTGGTCGAATTCGATTGTGAGAATTGCTGGATAAGGATGTCGGTAAATGCGTCTTCTACGGCTGCTGGGCGATTCCACTTTGGGGATGAGATGTTTCCCTTTTTTCTTCCGTTTACTCCCATTCGCTTGCACTGATTCCATTTCCTTTTTCCATCCTTAACTCGTGACCTTCTATCGTATCGTCATATTCCCTTTTAACTGCCACCGTTTACCCTTTTAAGCCCGACCGACGACAAAGACCACGACCGGGTGATGTCGTCTTTGGGGACACTTGGCATTTTTTGTTTTCTTCTGTTGACAAGATGTGATAACCGCCTCCAGAGTAGGGCTTTTTATTTTACGTGTTTCGTCGTTTTTTTTTTTTGGCATGCTGAAAGAGATTTGGCAACCCGAAATGGCCCCCGTTCAGAAGGATGTTGAGATGTCAAACCGAGATGACACACATTCGATTACGCGCACTCTCCAATCGGGGAAAAAAGGGAAATAAATACACCACATCGAACGATTCCAAAAAGGTGACCCGGCCCTCGCCAGCCAGAGCCCATCTCCGTCGTAAATCTTTGGAGCTGCTGCTTTGGGATGCTGCCGCAGGGCTCCGCTGGTCCTTTGGCCAACGGCAAGAAGCAAAAGCCAAACGCACATTAAAACACGGCAGAGTTGAGTGGTGTTTGTTTTATGCCGAATGCATGCACATATTGACGAGCGGGATCAACACGTTAAACCGCGCGATTAAGGCGGAACACAAGAAACGCATTAATGGCGGACGGCGCTGTGTACTCTTTCTCCTCGCCGTCGCGGTAGGTTTGGGGAATACTTTTCTTCGATCTTCGATTTTTCCGCCCCATTCGCAGTGTCACGGGAGGGTGACGTCCTGTGGCTCATGGATCGTTCCGGACCGGAGGTGTGATAGAGGGGAGGAAAGAAAAAAGGTTTTGTTACTACTGTAGCCGACGCCCGATAAGCGCACAAACAGAGGCCGCCTATTTGTTTGCCCGCTCAGGGCTCAGCGCAGCCTCGGGCCGATAAGACCAGACCTCGGATGGGTTGTACAAGGATTGTGAATTTGTCAACCGACGTTTCCCGCGGTATACATGTACATATATTTTTATACGTTTCGCCTTTTGGAAAGCGGACAACCACTTGACAACTACCTTTTCTCGCTAATTTTCGGCAGCTTTCAGCCTCCCCGGTGGTGGAGGGATATATCGACGAGATTAGCTGGTTGCCCTTAATGGATTCCAGCAGAGGGCGATGAATGCCGACAGTTTTGATGTATGTCGCTGGCCGAACAAAGGCTTGCTTCCACCGAAATTTATGCGAGTTTTGTTTTTCGTCTGGGTTTCTTTTTTGTGAGAAGCGTTTTATGTTACCATTTGCTTTCCATCGATAAGCAGCCGAAGGGATCGAGCAAAGGCTACGATAAAGGACAATGCCTCGAAAGTTCTAAGAAATGACCATAGTTTTTACATTCAATTTATGTGTATCCATTGCGCAACAGAAACGATCCGAAACCCCGACATAATGAAGCTTACGCGAAGTTTCGCTTCCGAATTCTATTTCTCGATTCGCGTTTTTTTTTGGGGCGCCCGAAACTTTTACCTACATAAATCAAAACCGAAACAATGGCCAAGCCCAGCACCGCCCATACCCTTTCGCTTTGGAAGTAGAGGGAACAGCGAAGGGCATGACTGGACGTCGTCGTTTTGCTATCTGCCTTTTTCTTCACTTCTCACTCCTTCAGCTTTTTCTTGTCGCCGAGGACTAGGCTCATTGTAATGCCGCCACCAGTGCCAGAGGAAACCCGGTGCGGGACCAATTCTAAAACCGGCCTGGCGGTTCCCGTTCCACTTCCATCCGGAAGCGCCGGGGTTCGCCCTTTCGTACTCCCATTTTTGGAAGTGGCAGCACAATCCACAATAGTGTCCACGGAAGCTCCAAGGAGCGTTCAAGGAACGCCTCTCGGCGGTTGCCAACACCGCGAACAATCGGCCACTAGCTCCACACACAGACACACACACGCGTACTCTATAAATAACCATTGTTTCGTTGAATAATAAGTTGTCCTCGCGTAGCATTTTTCCACACATTTTCCCTTTCCGTCGCCAAACCCTATCGGCGGTGTGGTTCTTTTTTCTCGCGCATGTTTCGCGAAAAATTGGAACTCGAGCTGTCGTCGGCGCCATCGTAAGGAAGTGCAGCAAACGTTGGCCGGGTGGCAGGACAGGAACCAAAAAATACTTTATGATTTATCTGACGAAAAAAGCTCCATAAACCCACTCAAGGATGATCGCGGGGAGATTGCTACGGGGTGTGGCAGCACGTTGGTGACCTAAAAAAGAAATAATTTTTCGTGTCCCATCATCTCCTTAATTCCCCCATCGTGCAGAAGATAACATTTGCCACCGAAAACCCCTTCTCCGACGGAACATGATTCCATTACTCGCGAAGCGGACGTAATCGGGATGAAGCCTGGACGAAGCAATCCAATGCCATCCATCGTCTATTTGTTCCCAACCGCGGAAGCTTCGCGGCTTCCTGATGAGATACGAAACTTGCACAGCTTCGACCCAAATTCGGCTTCCCCTGAGCCATTGTTAGAAAGAAGAAGAAAAATAACGGCCATCGAGGATACGTTGATCACCATTGCAGCCTCAACCAAACAACCTCAGCTGGGTGTTTCCCTTTTCGGCAGGGAAGGCGGACAGGCTCTTCTCTGCTTTCGGACACGGGAATGTTATCGAGAAGCGAAGTAGCTCGATCGGATCCGTGCGCGAATATCTCGTGTAACGGCACGCTCGACTGGATGATGATGATCACAAATAAAGCAAACCAGGCTCGGGGGGAAGGCACGATCAAGCCAGCCGTTTGCTTGCTGCCGTCGTCTCGTCATTAAATGGGCAAGAAAATCGAAAAATAGTTTACGGTGCATCGGACGGAGAAGTAGACAGATAAGACGGTTTGCTGCTGCTGTTGTGAGCAGCGGTGGCGAATCGGGTTCTCATAGTTTGGTTTGTAATAACGACCTTTTCGTCAAGCCTTTCCACTTTTAGGGTATACGAGACCTGAATTCGAACCCACAACGCCGTGCGTTGTCTTTTAGCCGGCATACGCGCTCGGCTAACCCGGACTCCTGAATTTGTACTAACAAAGTTTAAACAGGTTTGAACAATGTTAACAAAATACGAAATATTAAATAATAAACTCTTCGACAAAATAGAAATATGCAAAGCTTTCATAAATTTTCATAAACATATAGAAAATATGAATTTTAAAATAAAATCCTCAAAAACAAACAAGTTTGAACAAATTCTTCACTTTGCCACCACTGCAAACGCTCGGCCAGAGTGAGCCTTTCGATCGAACCGTCTGAAACTCCGGCACCAGGAGCAGCAGCAACAGCAGGAAACGTAATCGTAAGCGAAGCGTGATTGATTGACAGAAATAGACAGATTCCTGTTCGCGTCCGCGAGCTGGCGCGGCGGATGGAATTTGCAGTGGGAAAAGGTCGGAAAAGAAGGAGACACCATCCCATCGACCGAAGAAAGAAAAAAAAACAGGCCGAATAGTTTGAACGAAGACAGGCCAAAGAATGGCCGATTATGGGAGGGAGAATGGGCGAATAATGTGTGAATCGATACATCCTCCACCCTAAACTCCCGGAACGCCGGAGAGAAAGATAAAGCGAGTGGAAGACAAATAGAAAGTTAAAAAAAAAAAGAAAAGGCAAGAGGCACAAAAGAACACACAGCACATGATGTGGCCAATGAAATCCAGATGCCCAGCGAAGAGAGAACCCCACAAGGAAGCTGTCCCTGTTGCTTTGTTTCCCTACATCCCTTTCCTTCGCTCCCACTTCGACGTCGAATATATCGATGAACACTAAACAATAAATATTTATTATGTTGATTTTAATTTGGATGAATGCCTAATTAGCACGCACATCAACGGGCCAGCAGCAGAAGCTGCCCCATTCCCGACGAGCATATGTGGGCTTTTATGCTTCGGTTTTCTGGCCCACAAACCCGGCTCTCGGCCGAAGCGTGTTTTTGCTTCCATTTTTCCCTACTCGGTACATTTTATTCCCGGCCTCCTGGAGCCGTCCTGCCCAGCGCATGGGTGACGACGGTCATCAACGCGGTTTTATGTCTCATTTCGGGGAATTTGGTTCCTCCTCTCGGTTGGGTTTATTTCGCCTTCGTCCCGCGTGCGCTTCTAATAGCCAGCCAAAGGCTTTTCCAGGGGCAATTCGTTCGCCGGGGACGGCCATCATCATAATCGGAGTGGCCACACTTCCTCTTCGCCGCGTCGCACGTGAAGCCAACCGATTCGGAACATAAAATGATGCTGGGCCACTTGTGGTGTACCATTTCTTTTTCCCGTCTTTTTTCCATGCTGGCGCGCGTTTAGTGTGAAGTGAAAGAGTGGCCAGCCCAATGCTCTAAAACCCGTGTCCTACTAAAAAAAAAAAAAACACAACAACAAAGCGGAGAAAGTGCTCCGTGTCGCTCCGTAGGCCACCGCGCGGGTAAAAGCGCACCGAGCGCACAGAAAGCATAAGATCATACCACTCCCAGGGTAGCTATTTTAAAATATTAGTGAAACAATAGCCCCATCCAGCGCCATTAGCGAGCGAGCGCGCCTTCGAGCACTCCGTTCCGGAGCCCGATTTGGCTGTCAGCATAAATGGTCGCACTCCGGGGCGAATGAGGTGCTGGAAAACGCGGCCCAGCGGGGGGGGGGGAATACAACAAAAAACGCCCGGACTCGTGATACTCGACGAGAGCCCGAGGGAAAGGCTGAGCCCGGCCGTCCTTAGGGGCTCCTCTTCTCCTCGTGTCATCACCAAATCGTTCGCCAAAGCATTGCTAAAAGGCGCACGTACGTTCACTCCCTTTTCTATCGTTTTTCCTTTGCATTGAAACCTCCAGCCAAAGCCCCTGAAGGGTCGAGCGGTTCCACTTGGCGGCTGTTCGACGCCGAAAGGTATCGTTGTCTCTGGCGCGGATCGTAGCATCCGACAGAGGATGCTGAGCTCGACCTAGGTTTGACCGAATTCATCGACCGAGGGCGTTCGAAGGTGGGTTGATCGGATTTGAGCTTAGCTACGATAGGATAGGCATCGGAAACTGATCCCGAACAACAATGAAATGGAAGAAGAAAGTGCTGTGCATTGGAATAATTGATTTTATGGAACATGATACTAGGGCATTTGTTTGCATGGTCAATAACGCAGTATAAAAACTTATATGTGTCTTTGAATGAAACCATGATATGATTTTCTTGCATCGTTGATCCATATACCTCTTTGCAAGCACCGATACGTTCTTCACAACTTCTTTGAGGCGTAACGGATGCCAACCCATGTAGCACTTAGGAAACTTTTGGATTGTCCCGGTCCCGGGATTCGAACCCACGCCACCGGAGGTCGCATTCTAGCCGCCATATGTATTCGGCTATTCTAGACCGCTGGATCGATACATTAAATTAATTTATTAAAGTTGAATTGTTTTTCCCATCACAGTCACGGACTGTAACTTATTGCCGCAATTCGAATGCAGGCCGAAACAAGAATAACAAAATCTCGACTCATTAAACAATGCAAATTTATAGGCCGGTACGGTCGGCTTACATTTATGGAGCATCCGGCATAAATCCTTTGCCGTTTATGGCTGTTTTCGAATATTTTCCTGATGCAACAAAGCGTTGTTGTGTAAAACCGAGCGCATTACATCATCATCATCCTCGTCGTACACCGACAGCACACGTTACCCTGGGTTTTACGACCTTTATTTCGGTTTCAAACCAGTTTTAATCACCCGACACCTTTTATTCTGTTTTCGGGTTTTCTACTCTCGGCTACATTTCAGGCCGGGGTATATAAATTTGAAACTTAATCACTGCACGCTCGCGCCCGACAACCATGCTTTCCATCAAACGGCCGCGCGTCCGATGCAATCAACATTCCGCCAGCGCCTCTGCTGCAGTCGGGATGGAAAATGCAGCTTACCTTTCTTCACCCCCACCCGGCACACTCCGGCGCAGGCCTATTATTAGGTTCAACTAAACTGCCAGCCGCAACCTGTGAACGCCGTGTGACCGACAAAAGGGCTGAGCGAGCAGCGCAACACGATACGGTTCCGATATCGCGTTTCCGGTTTACGAGATAAAATCCATTAGCTCCATATCTTCCCCGGCCATCTCATCTCGTCCGTTTGCAACCCCCCCCCCCCCCCCCCCCCCCGGGGGATCCTTCCTTTGCAGAGGATTGATTTGGATTCAGCCTCAAATCAGAGCGCGTTCCGGTACGGTTCCATCTTCGTGCGGGATAGAACGACGTCAACGGCGACGATGGCGAAACGTTGCCGCGTGTGCTGTCCGTTTGTGGTTTTGCTTTTAATTAACTGACTCCGGCGGCTTTTGGGGTCGGTTTTACAACTGTCACGCTCATGTGTGTGTGTGTGTGTCGTCCGACGGAGATATGGCGGTACGATGCCCCGTCGCGCGTATGGTGGTTTTAATCATCGATTAACTTTTACAGCGAAATTAAATGCTCCAGCTATATAATCCGGTTGGGCCTCGGTTTGGGCCCGATTGCGGTTCGTGTGGAGGGGAAAATTGGTGCCGCGGATAAGCTAATATTGGCGGCTGCTCTATTTTATGGTCGTTTATTGATTGGACTATTTTTACACCCATTGCGGTCGACCGGAGCGGAGGAGCGCACTATTCCCGAGGTTTCCCGATGGATCACACAATTTTGTGCCGATGTACGGCGGTGTGTATTTTATGGCAAACTATTCCTTCCGAACGTGCGCAATCATGCGTGTATGGAAAACCCATATTCGTTCCCACCCGCCACAATCCGTTGCTTCCTCTTTTCCCCGGGCGTGGATTTTATCCAGCCCCCGGCAAGTAACGGAGGACTGTTCTGTCCTGGCGTCATGGCGTCGTTTCGTGTCGTCCAATTTACCGAAACATGGAGATTGGATATTTTTACTGCCACGGCGAAGGAAAATCTCGATCGGAAAGCACGGAATCCCGATCAACAACCGTTTGAGAGGAGCACGGTTGGCACAGTTCAATGGATTCGGTTACACGACGTTTACTTTCACCACATCACCAGCCGTTCGTTTTTCCGGCAGTCGGTGTCGAGAGAGAGGTAGGAGATGGAAAGCGAAATCGAACCAGCCGTTTGGGAACGTCGTTGTTGTTCCGTCCCTTTGGTGTGGGCAGATGAACGACCGGCGTACACTACACTGCACAACAGCAAACACCGAAAGAAAGGACGGCATCGGCAACGACCGAAGCGATTTTCCAGCGGTTTTTTCTCCTGCGCGCCAGACACGCCAGACGGACGGGCGAGGGAGACGTTTGTTTTCCAGCGAAAATAAAAATGCAAAGTGCGCGCGTAAAAAAAAGCCACGATGTGGAGCAAAAACTGGGAAGTACGAAAAACAAACTCTCCACAAGCGGGGAAAAAAAACAACTTTATAGGAAAGAAAGAAAACCTCAACCTCAGCCACCATCGTGCTGAGTTGCACAAAGAAAGTTTACCGTCCTGTTGTGAGATCCTGTGTCTGTGCACCTCCCCATCGTTCGTCCATTAAGCCTTGTCTCCAATTTGCAGCGAGAGGAAAGTCCACCCGATTCCAAGAAGAACAGGTTCTCGTCCCGGTCAAACCGTACGCCGATGGGCCATTTGTTTCGGTTTGTTTGCCATTTTAGTTTCCATTTGAAATGCACCGACGAGCGAACGATTTAAAATAAATTGAAACGAAGATGCGGGCGAAGATGCAGAACTGGTTTTTTTTTTTTTTGGGCTATGTTTCGCAGGCGAGTGTCCTTAAGGTCAAACGGTGATCGCACCCCTTGTGCGATTCGAGGAGCAATCACCCGAAAGTGGAGGATGCAAACAAAAGCACACAGCAGGGTTTGGTTTCCATTACGACCAACAACGTCCCGAAAATCAAAGGGGAACAAAATCGCACATTCTTCTCGCGAAATTCGCACGACACGCGAACTCCTTCACCTTAACCTTTTCCACTGGTTTGCTGGTAAACCACGGGACCCTTTCGCGAAAACGGGGCACCACAATCGGCAAGAGAAAAAAAATAAAGGTTAATTAACGAATCCTGTAATGTGTCAGGTCGTTAGGAAAACAAAAAAAAAACTGAGGAGTCGGTCGTGAAACGTGAGACGCATCCCAACGAAGACGACACACACGAGCCGGTTTCCCAGCGAGATTTAATTACGCGCCAATATGAATTGGAAAGCAAAGAAGGCGTGCGCTTGGAGTGGAAAATGAAGGCAAAGGAAACGGAATCAAACATTGTGGAGGTAAATTAGGGGGGAATAGGGGGGAGGGAATCCCCCCCGAAGATCGTAATGAAGCGGGCTGCCCTTCGAAAGAAACATTCCGCCTCAGACCGAGGACCCCGAAGAAAGTTGTCAATGTGGCGTTTGTTTTGCTTTTCTTCATCTGCTTCTTTCGACGCTTTCCTCGAGATGGGATAGAGTTCGATGCTGCTGCGAAACAATGGGGAGTGTCTCCAAGCGGTGAGCCGGCGTCGATCGAGCAGCTTTTCCGAAAGGGGCAACTTCACGGAACATCGTTCCCAGCCCGAGAGTAATGACTGGAAAAGTGTTGTTGCTTCGCCGGGAATCTATTTGGTGAAATTGATTTCATGATTGAAATTCGAACCAAGCGCGGTTCGGCGAATGCTGCTTTCACCCGTTCGGTTGACACCTTAACCCACGCCTTATCAAAGACGCCGGGTTGAAGAGGTCACCCAATACGCGCCTCGGGTGGATATTGTTTCATCGGCGAAAAGAAAAGGCACATTCCCGAAGGCGTTCATCCCACCGGCGCTCCTTTGTCCAAGCAGACGGAGATTAATTAGCCGAAGGCGACACACTTCAAGAGAAGATCGTACCGTACCGTAGTAATCGAAACTTCTTGCAACTCGAAACCGCCGGTAGTTCAAAGTTCAGCAAGAGTTTGCCCCTGCACAAATAGCATCGATGTGGGGATGCCATTCTTCTCTTCAGAGGAAAATCATGTTGTGCCGCACTCGGGGTAATTGAAGCTTGTAATTCGTAACGGGTTGTTTGCCATCATCGCTCTTTGTGTGTTTTTCCATTTAAATTGCTCGCCCGCGAAGCTCGCAAAATTCAAGCCGGGGCCAACCGAACCATTCCGTTTCGCATGCTGCTTTGGGGTCGTCGTCGCCGTCATCGTCGTCGGCGGAACATTAAAAGATGTTGCTCTTGCGGGTCTCCCGAAAATTCCCATACCAAACGGGCAGCTCGTAAATAGCCGGAGCCCAATTATAGCGCGGCGCGTTATGTTTGCATGTGCAATAAAAATTCCTTCGGGTCATCGCTCATCGCAAACGGCGTCATATGTTGGGTAATTATGCATTTTGGATTGCTAATGAAGCATAGAAGAGCACGGAGCGGGGAAAGCAAGTGAGTTAAATTTAAAATCTCATCTCAATCCCGGACCCGGGCACGCCGAACGAGGGCAATGTGCTGGAAAACTTGGCAAAGATTTTCGCCTCCCGGGCGCCAAAGGCATACCCCTCCAAACAAACAGGCCAAATGGACCACGAACCGACATGTCTTAATCTCGAGCCGCAAGTGAGGAAAAAGGTGAAGGCGAAGAAGAAAAGTACGACCCGCGAGGAAAACTCATTGCCCTGGAAAAATCGCACGCGCAATTGATGAAGAACCAGACGATGGATTCGGAACGACATCTGCACCTTTCGGTCGGCTAATTAACCTCCGATTGCCGGTTTAGAGGGCAACTCAGCCGACCACCCCGGAGAAGAGGAGTTCTTCGTTTTCTTTTAAATTTCACTCAGTTTTCCCCCCCTCGAGGAAACCATGATGGTTGGGATGGGCACAAATCTGTCGTCAAGTATCGGATCACACATGGCGGAAGCGCTGATGAGGTTTGAGACGACGCTGGACTTAATGTGGTCTTAACTGGACCACAACGAGGGAAACGTTGACAAAACCCGGCGACGACGACGACGATGACGACGACGACGACGACGACGACGACGACGACGACTGACTGCTGCTGCGGTGGTCTTTTGCGATGGTAATTACTTTATTACCGTGGCACGGGGGTAATACCAACAACGACGACGATGATGAGTATGTCGCTGTGGTGCAAAATTTTCCCAGACGCCCTGCCCTGCCCGGCGGATTTGGACGGCGCATGGCGCAATTGAATCTCCCCGATTCCCTGAGCATGCCTCCCACATCCCTGCCTGCAAAGCTGCTCCGTCGGATTGTGTTTAATTTATGTAACTTCGCCGTCCCTTCCAGCCGCACGTATCCCGGAGCAAGAGTGCGTCGTAAAAATGCGCAGTAAATGAGCAAACTTCTCGTGCGTGCGGAAGGAAGGGACGCGGGGCACGGGAGTGTCCCTAGAGCAAGTCTATTAGGAAAGTTCAGCAAAACGGTTACACTGCCAATGGTGCGTCGAGTCCTGGCCGTTTGCGAATGCCGTGGCCCCTTGTGGAGTCGGGGACCCGCGTGGGATGGGTGTATAAATAAACTCCACACATTGGGGATGATGGTTGAGGCCACATCGGGCGGGAGGAGCAAGCACATAAAACCGTTGATCGTCACCGTGTGTCTGGTTTGTGTGTCCATCATATCGCAGCAGCAGCTCGACTTTGCCGCTCGTTCGTGGAGATGACGGAATTGAATTTCGACGCATTCGATGGCAATCATCATCGATGAGAATCGACGCAGAAGTTCATGACGAGAATGGTGCGCCGAAACAGCGGTAGTGCGAAAGAGAGCGAGAGAGAGAGAAAGGGAGACATTTGGTATGAAAATTACATGAACCATAAATTCCACCCTCGCCCGTATTCGCGGCCTTTCGGTAATAAACTCTTCTCACCGAAAAGTCTTCGCCTCGTGGCGCAGCCGAGGTCGTCGCGGAACACCAACATGTGTTTCCAAAAAATAATAATATGGGTTTGGATCATGAATCACGAGAGTTATAAATTATCCCACAGACCGTGTGCCCCGCGTGTAGAGTCAGCAGTTTGTCTCGCTCGAACACACGCTCAAGTCTCGTTAGGATCCTGGGTTTCATTCGGTCCACGGTCGTTTTCTGTGGCGCGGCGTTCAATAGTTTGTGCTCTACGGAATATTAAAATTAATCTTCATCGTCTCCACACTGCGCGAACCGGCGGGAATTACTCCTCCTCCCGTGCTTTGGAAAGGTATAGCTTTTGGTCCACGAGAACCGATTGGAACTGGACCATGACGTGGAGGATAGTATGAAGCCGTGCAAGGGAGCGGCATCTACACCAAAACGGAAGCCAGGTACCTGAGCGTATTATTATGTTATCTTGCGCATTGTTAACAGATGGCCTGGAACCGGCACACATCAGAGGCAAACCGGATCGCGCGCGGAGGTCGTCAGGTTCAATTTGGACGACACTAATAGCACATCGAACACGACCGCGCTCATTTGTAGCTTCTCGCTCGTCCACTGTCCTGCGCGTCCTCAGGGGCAAATCTGGAGCATTCAGAGAAACTGGAGTGACTTGGATTGGCGGCGCTTAATTAACGTCTCCGCAGCAGTACCAACGCAACAGCGAGCAAACAAAACGGGAAAAACTGCCATTTGCGCTCTTGGACGTGGAACAAACAGATGGACCAGCGTGTCGCACTTCATGTGTGTACAGGGCTCGGTTCGACCCTGAGGCTCGTTTGCCTGCCACCATATCTTCAACATCTTCGTGCGCAGAGACTTCAAGTTTGTTAAATTAGTTTCTTTCTCTCTCCGTCTCCGTCTGTCTGTCATTCGCTTTACGCTCTGTTCCTGCTGTTCCATCAATCTTTCTTTACCGCTTTCTTTGGTCCACGATCCGTCCGCTGCCCGAGGTCACCGCTAGGGTTTGGTTCACTCCACTACCAGCGGCAGTACCCGGGGACAAAGTTTCCCGAACATCAATCAGCAAGCTTCCCCGCAGCCCAGAAAACCCGGCCAGAAACTTGTGCCGGACGAGTCCAAACAATGAAGCTCTCACAAGCTCCTCCAGATTTCCCCGCCAAGGCCGGAAGTTTCAGTTAGAGGCCCCGTCTCCCGGAATGTCTCGCGAATGGTAGTGGGTCGACGGGTCTCCTGGGCGACGTTACGCCCATATGGCACACGGCAGTCTCAGGAGGTACGGGCGCGACGGAGAGCGGGCGCATAATTTATTTCCACACCTCGACGTCTCGGTTGTGTGGAGTCACGGAAATCGTAAATCTACCTACACTACATCACACGCCAAACGTGGCCCGGGTCCGGATGGCCATACTGGGATCGAGAGCCCACCTCTGTTAGAGCGTTGTGTGCGTTTTGCTCCACAATTTGCTAAAGATTTTTCACGCGAGCTACTCCTTAAAACGAAAAAGAAAAATCGCTTTAATTCGGTACGCCTTCCGGGGCTAAAAGCTGTCGGACGATGTCGGGGCGGAATTTCCATTTTGTTCGGATGCGCATTTCGTGCGACTCTCCGCTTCTGAACAATGACTTCCTCCGTCGTCCGCCGGATGGGAGAAAGTTCAGCTTCAGTGTTCTTCTGTGTGTGTTTTTTCTATCTCTCGTTTCTTTACGGGTAGTTTTTCTACAGTGTTTCCGGTGTTGGGCACTGCCTTTCGCCTTCAATGCTCCCCGAAAACCTCGCCCAAAGGAAAAGATGCGAAATAGTTAGCCGTATTCTCCGGGTGCTTTTGGCATCGGAAGAAGTTTTTCCAGCCCCGGAGCCATTCTGTACCAGCTCAGCATCCTTCTTTCCAAATCGGTTCCACCAAAAGCCGGCGTCGGGGGCAAGAAAGTGTTTCACTTTTTTTGGGGGAAAAGAATTTGAATTAATTATGCATTTACATCCATCAGCCGAGGCGTCGCCGATCAATGTTCAAGAAACCGTCCCCGGGAGCGGAGAGTTGATCTTTTGTTTCAGCTCACTTCCTCAGAGAGTGCATAAACTTCGCGCCCGTTGCTCGTTGCACTGCCACCCAGTGCATTAGCAAAACTTATGCCCCTCCCCGGACGACGTCTGGTCCAGTTCAGTTAATTTTGCTAAGTTTTCTTATAACTTTGAATGTACTTTTGCAGATCAACTTTTCTTCTGAACAAAAGGATAAAAAACCGGGGGAGTTGTATCAACTTCCTGGAAGCAGGCAAATGGCAGGAACCATTCATTGGACCGGTTGCGACATTAATGTTTCACCTGCGTCCATTTTTGAAGCTGGATGGATTCATTCGGAGTTTTCCGGCACCACTTCTCCGCAAAGGAAAACTTGCGTGCCGTTAAACTTTTAAATTGTTAAACCGGACAGCGATAAATTTCCCTCCTGGCTATGGAAATTTGCAGGGAAAGGGAAGTTTGCGCAGGGTTACAGTGGAAACAAAAATTCATAAAAGATACCTCTACCCAAGTTTGCTAAGATTTTTTCATGGTGATTTATAAAATATTAATTAAATTTTCAATATCAATATAGACCTTCTCAGTTTCCCACAGCACTTCTCGGTTGAAGGCATGCATTAGTGTGGCTTGTGCTCGACTGCAACTCGTTCGGTCTTAATTCAAATATTAATTAAAATAGATCCAACATTGACTAAACAAAAACCAAACCCTTTTGTATTGGAGTGTTTCGCTCGGATTCGGATTGAAATTTTGTTGATTTTATGCGTGGGGTCAACTTCACTGTTATTGATTTAATGTGCATCCATTATGGTAACCGTGTAGGATCGTGCAGGGAAGCTATCAAAATCAATCGCCATTTCTGATCTGCCGAGGATGGAGGACGATGTCGCAAGGGGAGAAGAAAGCACAGCCAACGGTGGGTGGCGGTAATGACTGCAAATTTGTTATGCAATTCCGCAACTGTATAGTGATTAGTTAAAATGCGCACATTTGAGAGGCGGAGCGCGTCAAATATATATTGATCGCTAATGATTTTCAACGAATAAACATGAACGCGAATTTATCCCGAATTTGGCCTGGATGGACGGATTCCCGGGGGACGGTTGGTTTTGGTTTCCGGTTGATCGAATCAAATTTATACTTCGTCCTGGTAAACAAGAAACTAGGGGAAAAAAATGGCGCCAAACGAAAGGAGCAAAAAGTTGTGCATGGACAAAAGTAAAGCCAGTTCAGCGAAACGTAAATTGTAAATATATAGTATTAGTTTAAAAAACGAATAAAATAAACTCCCAACAAAAAACAAACAGATCATGTTTCCGGCAGCATTAGCCGACCGTTAGAGATTTGGAAGGGGGGCAGTTGAAGACTCCTAAATCTCTGGTGGAACAAAACAAAGTCCGCACAAGAAATGGCATCGAAAGTAGCATCATCATCGAAATCGCAGGCTCTTCCATCCTTTCTCGAGCAAACCGAGCATGATTGTTTTCTGATGAGCCCCGGTTTGAAATTGATACGCGTACGAGCCGACGAACATGGGCAAGCATTAATGCTTTCGAGAAGAAGAGAAGAAAACCGAACCGCCTCCAATAAAACCTTCTTCCATATCCTCCTCCAGCGTTTCGCTTCCAACCTTCCATCGAACCATCGCATGGCCGAGTTTTTGACCATTTCATTAGTGCCCGCGACTGTATCGGTGTCTATCTGGGCCTGTGCCGGGTGTGTGAAAATTTATTTTTTTGTATCGCCTGTTTTTTTTTTTTTTATTTGATCCGAAATTTATCGCCGTTTAATTGGCCGCTCTGCCATACTTTAAACAAAACCGGCTGCTTTCCTTCCCCTTTCCCGGAATGAACAAAAAAAAACCCCCCAGATAGGGCCGCGGAAAACCGTTGCCTGGCCGGCGCGTTTGGTGAGGCGGGTTTAATTGTTCGTCTGTTGATTTCCACACACTCCTCCTCCAACGGTGGAAGGGCAGGCCGGCGACCAAAAAGAGATCTCCTCCACCAGGTGGCATATCATTGCATATTATTATAAACCGTACGCTTCGCAGCCGATGTGGGAAAACTGAGGGAAAAAAAAAGGTTTCCCAAAATGCAACGATGGCCGGACTTTATCGCGCTGCTATCGCGTAATTGCGCGTGTTCGGCCATCGGGCGAACCGGGGTTCGGCGAAGCGCGAAGCGTTATGGAAATTTGTGGCAAACCGTGCGAAACGAAATCGAAACTAAAACCACAGCACTAGCAGCAGCAGCAGGAGCAGCAGGAGCAGCACCATCATCATCATTAGCAGCAGCCATCAGCAGAGTAGCGAACGGGGAAAGGACTACCGGAGTTTTCTGGCCGGTTGCTTGCGGATGCTGAATATACCAAAAAACGTGAAGACCATGGAGTGGAGTTGAGCAGCAGGTCTAAAAGCATGCGTAAATCATTCAAACGAGGAACGAGCTGGGGAATAATTATACACAAAATTCAAATTTAAATGCTAACCTCAATATAACTATGTGCAATTTATCTTTGAGGTGCTGCTCCCTGAATCGAGCATTGTGTAGTGCGTCAAAAGGACTCTAACGATCGTTAAATGTTACGCTTAATGTGGGCAGCATTCTAGTTAATTTGCTTTAAGCATAATTAGTGCGGAAGAAATGCTTAGCAAGAACTCACAAATATCAAGGTAATTAAATTTCCTTTTCCTAAAACGAAAAAAAGGGAAATGGAAGATCAAAAACTGCGAAATGGTTTTATTTTATTTGACCCCGATCTATTAACTACTAATCTCGGATGGAAGCTCACATTTGGCGGAAGCGTCGTAACAGTAAATTGTTTTTACTCCTCCTCCCCGAGACGTTTCGGGTTCTCTGGGGGGGGGGAAAAAAAAACCACAACCCAGAATGTTCGTCCACCCATATCGGATGAATGTCGGCGACGTTGGTGCTGATGGCAGCAATCGGGAGCCGGTAAATCACAATCTAAATTAATTGAAATGGCACCGCGTCGGTCGGAAAGATCATCAACGCGTCCGTGTAATCAAGCGGGCGATCGGAGGGAAGACAATAATCACCGGATCATCTTCCTCTCGTCCATGGTCGACAAGGGAGCAGAGAGACAAGAAGAGCCGATCGTGCGGTGGTGGCGGCTTTGAGATTTCGAGAAATGTGGACCCGAGAACAAACCCGGGACGCCGAAAAAGGTAGATATAAATACCCATCAGCTCGCGATCCCTATGCGGGTACCTCCGGGTCCTTCTTCCTATCCATCCCTGCGTGTTTCTTCTTCGTCTACCCAAGGTAAGGATCAGTTCATTGAGGACCGCATCCGTATGTTCCACTCCATGCCGGGTGAGGGAATGGGGAGTTTGCACTGTGCGAGAAGAAGACAAAAATCTGGCAACACCTATACACCAAATGAACCATAAGGAAACCCAAAAGCGAGGTGCAAAGAAGTAAGGCAAAAGCAAGGAGAAAAGACAAGGATCAAATTTCGGACCGTTTGCGGCATCAGCTTCGACAATATTGGGCCGTTTTTTTGGTTTTTCTTCCATAGTTCGTCCGGAGTCTTTCCATCGAATGCTCAGTTGGGGCAATTTTTCACCGAGCATTTGTACCCCGCCCCGCGATCCCCGAGACGAAGGTGAGAGAAAAAGGAAAAAGGCCATCTTCCGACAAATATCCTGAATAGGTTAGTTAGACACCGTAGGTCAGCCTCGAAAAATCTACACGGGGCAAAAATACACACAACCGCTGCACAAAAGGATCCCTCCTTCCTTCCCGGTCCTTTTTTTTTCTTCGTGAAAATAAACCTGACCTCAAAAGGGACGAAACGAAGCTAACCTTCCACAAATTCACTTCACGGCCCCGCCGCCGAGGTGGCGGCATTTGGATGTCATCGCGAGTGTATTTTTCTATTCTTCCATTTTCCTTTGTTTCGGCCAAGCCGTGTGCAAGCTGCGGAGCAAGAAAGCAAGAAAGCAAAAAGGAAACAAAAAAGGAAACCAACACACCCGGGAGAGCAGCTGGTTCGCTTTTCATCAGAGACCTTAACGCGACGCCGGATCCTTTTTCAGGATCAGGTTTGGGCGACGTGTGCTTGGGTCCAACGCGGTGCATTAAAGTACATCGGAGGGTTTCTAGGAATAGTTTACGAGAATTCCTTTCATTTGTGCGGTTTGTTTAAGCAAAGTATAGTGTTCATCTTTCGGCTTTTATTAAATCGTAGGGTGGTGATGACGATTACGATGTTTAGTTTTGCGAGACGGTCTAAAAGGTCTAATTTATGAATATGTTATCAAAAACACATGCCTCGCAAACTAATGAAGCGAAAACCGATCGTAAATAAGGGCTTTTCTATCCTCAGTTTTTTGTACTAAAGAAGTTAGCGGACATGGATCCAACTTGCTTACAAAAACAAGCGAAAGAAACATGATATAAGTTTTTCTTGAGGGACACGTTTCTCAAAGAAAAAAAGCTTAACCATTCCTTTCCCCGTTCAACGTAACACGGTTTCTGATGGAAATCAATCCGCTTTTTTCTACAACGGTGGTTTTTCCTCAGATAATCCGATCAGCCGGAAAATACCGTCCCTTCTCTCACGGGGAGGAAACGGTGTAATGTAGCCAACTACCAGCGGCGGTAAGGTATCATCAAACCTCGCATAAGTCTTCCGCCGTGGAATGAACACAAAAGAGGCTATGGGTAAAGAGACGCGGACCCGCGGCAAAAAGAAGCGGAACGAATGGACCGAAGTAAAACAAAGGAAAAAAACCAAAAAGTATATCCATACATTAATATATTGGATAATTAAAAACTCATAACTATGGTAATGGACCGCCGTGAAAGAGATGCTGATTTAAATGCAAATGGATGGATTGATTGAAACTTCAAACCATCGCGTTTTTAGTTTTCGTTTTCTCGTCTTTCTTCGCTCGCGCGACTGCCTTGAGATGTTGTTTCATTTTATTTGGCCCTCGCCTCTCCCGCGAAAGACAGTATTTGGGGGATTGCAGTAGTAAGGGTACGTCTACACATTATTGGTTACTTCTTTCGCTTTCCGCGCGTTTCATGTTCCCGAAGCGAGAGGCCGCCGCGAAAGTCCACCATCACACCATGCTTCCACCCTTATTTATTCCATCAGCCGCCCAACCACCCACTGCCGCCATTGCGTGGGTCTCCTTTCCCGGCGAAACGAGCCATGATGATGCCTTTTCGTTTCCTTCGCCTCCCTTCACCAAACGACGGACTCGGTGGTTCCCCTCAATGGCTTTTCCGAACCGAGCTGAAAGAAGTTGATTACGAGAGAAGAAAATTGGCTTCCTTCCGAGGGTAACAGGAGGGGGGGGAAGGAGCGCGAAGTTGGCGGGTGGCTGTGGCTTCGTTTCCGCCACTTGTGGTTTATTTGAATTTCGGAATGCAATTCCCTACCGATGGGACCATTATTGCATCGCGGACTCCACGCGGTAGAGCAATAATAAATACTAACGACCTACGAAATATGCATGACGCTGGCTGCACCAAACGGAAAGGATGAATATTTCCTGCGGATAAGACGAGCGCAAGACTGGGGATCTCCACTACTCTTCACAAAATAATGGAGTGGAAGCAGAATAAAAAAAAAAAAATCCCCCCCGCCTGCCAGCGCGCACATGACCTAATACTTCCATTTTCTCTGTCGCAGCCGTCGAGGAGTTTACGTCTTTCGCAACACGCCATCCGACAAACGACAAACCAATCTTCGACTTTATTTAGTTCGAGACAAACCGAGTTCGACGGAGCGGAAGCATGGTTACAGTCAGTCGCGGGCATGGGAAATATTTACATCTTAGCAAGCGGAATACCGAACCGGCGTCCATGTTGTTTCGTTTCTTCCGCGCTGCACGGGGAAACATAAACCGTTCGGCAAAAGGCATCACAGGGTTACGAGAACAGCGGGGCGAGCTTCATTAGAGACGGCGCGCTGCCATGTCGGCACAAACGTCTTTTCCTCTCCGTCGGCCCGACCGAGCGTCCGTGACGGAATGCCAAACGAAGATTTTTCTTGCGCCAGATTTTGGCTCGTTGCTGTTGCTGCAACAAACGATTGAGTGTCTCTCAGCGGGTCGTAACGACAAGGGTCTATAACCAAAAATACTTTTCTTTCGCGATGCAAGAAAAAAGCATTTTAAACAAATGTCAAGGTGCGGTTTAACAAATCCGCAATTAATTATTCTTAAAAAACTTTAAAATGAAGCATTTTATTTCAAATTTATTTATTTTTATTCACCCAGCAAATACGGGTGTTGCATAATGCAGCAAAGCTTCTGTGCCGATATTTTCCAACAAAATGCATGCACGCAGCAAAAAAAAAAAAAGATAACTTTGCAACACGCATTAAAATAAATGAACGAGAAAGGTGTCAATTATGCTTATCGGCGACACAATCTCCAGCATAAATCATGAATAAAATTATGAACACAATTATTCATTGCATGAACAGGGGCAAAAAAGATTACTCTACTCTCCAATGCTCCGCCCATTGGTGAAGGAAAGTATAATATTATTCCGTACGGTTGAGCAAAAATCGTGATCCAATAGTGGCTCCAGCACAGCACAATTCCTGTGGGCACGCGCCCACGAGGAAACAATTGGGGACTCGAAAAAAAAAAATCAGTCCTCGGTCCTGGCTGTTCTCGACAGAACGGGCTAGGAGGAGTATAATCCACTTGTAAGCTTCAAGACGCAACCATGTTTCCAGGTCTTTTTATTGCTCCCTCTTGCTTTTCCTTCCCGTGATGTAATTTTTCAGGAATCCCAAGGAACGTATACCATAAACCGTGTGATTTTTCCATTCGATTCTCACCACTTGATGGTGGGCCTGCAAAACAAAACGCTTATCCTTTCCCCGGACAATCGCACCGGGATAATTTCCCACCGTCATGCCACTGGTAGAACCGGACTGCAGGCAACTAATCAACCTGGTCCTGCTGCTGCTTCCTAGCGAGCACATGCTCACGATCACACCAGCGTGTGCACGGTTTGGCAGAAGGATGGATCTTCCATTATGGATTAAAATGCGATGGTCGAGCGGGAACCAGCCGGGGGAAGCAAAATGGAACAATCCCTTAAAAGCCTCCGCGATAAGGAGACGCACCGAGGGGGATCCAACTCCCAACCGGAACCTCGTACCGCTGCACCGCGCGACAGCGATATCAACAACCGGACGCGGAGGTAAATTGATTATGGAAATTGTGGAGAGAGAACCAACAAAAAAAAAAACCTTCCGGTCACTTTCCTCCATTCACCTCTCACCCATGTTTCGGTTGGTTGGCAGAAGCGTGTTTTTTTTTTGCTTCTTCGTTAATGATGACCGGCAATACTTAATGTAAATATTTGAAATAATTTTTCGCTCTCGCTTTTACTCACTCTTCGGTTGTCCCTTCTTCTTTTCGCCCATGCGTTATTCCTTCCCGCACTGGGGAGAATTCCTTTTTGTTTTGTTGATTCTTTTGGATATTTTTCGGGGTTTATTCCACATTTACGAAACACAGGGGCAACTTAATTCCACCAGTGCGATAATACCCTGAACATGACGGCGAGGGAAAACCAAGGGAAAAACACACAGCCATTCGTCCTTTTTTTCGTTCGTCGTGACCAAATCGACCAGTTGCGTCATTTCCTGCATTACCACGGCTATTTTTTTCCACCTCTAACTTTCCTTTCGCCCCCACACACGGCAACAACACCGAGGACAACACTTTTTTCCGGCTTCTGCGCCTCTGACAAACACATTTCCACCGGGTTTTGCTTCTTATCCATCGGTCTAGCAAACTTTTTTTTTCTGTGCCCTCAACAGGGCCTAATGCAGTGTTTTTTTTCTTTTCCTCTCCCACTCTCTCTCTCTCGGTCTGTCGCTGTCTATAAAAGTAAAAACTTTTTCCTCCATTCGGTGCGCGACAGAACACCCCATCTTCGCCCATCCTCCCATCCGCCAGCTTGCCTGCTTTTGTCCAGTCACAGAGGCGCACTTTAGTTCATTCTCATTAAATACCTGCTTGATGTTGGCATTCCGCTTTTATTTATGTATTTATTTATGTTGTTTCGCTCGTTCGCTGTGTGTATGTCCGCGCGCGCGATAAAGCCGAGTCGGGAAGTTTGGGCAAAGGACGGCAGGCACGGAACACAGGATGGCACAGGAGTGTTCACCGACCAACCAACTCGCAACCAGAAAACCAGTTTCCAATGGATGGACGGCGGAGAATGGGGAGAAAAAAAAAGTCTTGGACGAGAAAAATGAGAAGCAATCATGCAGAGCTCGGCAGTGCTGTGGAAAGATCCAACTCTCAGAACACCGTGGAACAGAGCGAAACAGGTAACGAAAGATAGCGAGAGAGAACAAGCGAATGAACGAACGGAGGAAAATGTTCAACTCATCATCCCTTCGACATCCAAGGTTGATGCTGGATGCCCGCCCTGTTCCTTTTTCGTGCGCATCCCAATTTTGGCGCATCAACCAACCAGAACCCCGGGAAGCAAAAATCCGAGTTTCATCCAGAGCTGCATGTATCCAAATTCACTGTGCAACTGGGCAAAACTATGCGGAGCTGACCATATGCACATTGATCCCGGGCGATTGGACATGTTTACAGCGTTTTCCATGGGTTTGGTTTCAAAGACGTTTATAATCGCATGTTCAAATACTTCTAGATACTGCCAAAGCTCTTTGATAACACGATTGGCGTTTGAAGCTTTCAATCCGGTGTTTTAAACCTCTCCTGCATATTGCAAATGACAATCATTGACAGCTTGTTGAAACATGTTTACTATTGAATTCAGCAGTTCAATTCGATAATTCGGCATTGGAATAAGTAGTACGTGCTGTTCATAACAGACTTAGGCTTCTAGATAAAATCCTTTAACCTCTTTCGGGGTAAAAACATACTGGTCCATAGCATAATTTTGACAAATGATCTGACATAACAATAGGACAGTTGCGAGTCCGGTTTGACAAGTCCGAGAACAGAATTTTGTTTTGTAAAATTACACAAAATATTAATTCAATTTTTTTTAAATTATTTCATTTTGTTCATGCAAAATAGCATGATTTAAAATACATGAAATAAAAACATATTCCTGGAAGGAAATTCAATGAGTTTGGCTAGAATGATATATTTCAGGCAAAATTGTTTTCGTGTTTTAAATGAAGGGTAAAATGTGAAACACAAAACGTGGATTCATTTGCCTAATTATGTTATCGACACTTTTAAGGCTTGTTAATAGCGTGTTGCGGTTTTGGCACTAGACCATGTGAAATGCTGTATTGATTTTATTAGAATGAAAATTGATTCAAACGATCCATAGTGAGAATCTGACAACATTTTAGAGAAACTTGCTGGTGTTTAAAAGATATTTTAAAAGTGTGTGAATCTATTTCTATTTTAAAATTATATAAATTTAGAAAAAAAATTTAAAAAAAAAAACCATAGTGATAAAAAAAAAAAATTGAAATAAAATTTTCAACCATAGTGATTCGTAGGAAAAGAACGCCAGCGCAAGCAGCAGCAGCCTTGGTGATCATGGTTTGCTCATGATCATCAGAGGCAACCCCACCTCTGCCGGTTTTCGGCCTTTGTGTGCTGGTAGAGGACTGGCGGGAGGGGGGTATTGGGAGACTGGAAACATTTTTGTAGAGTCACTCGATATCCCCCGCCTCGCAACCCCTCCCTCGCTCTCGCGCTTTATCGCTTTCCCATCGGGCCGGTATTTTCCGAGCCGCGCGTCCACAATTTGCTTCCTTGTGGCGCATTTTTCGAAACCCGGCACACACCACCACACCACGGCCATCGTCGTTTGTCGCCTTCGTCATCGTTCGCTCCGTTATTATTGTTATCGCTGTTGATGTTATTCTAGTTGATGAAGCTTTCAATGTTTAGAAGTTTTCCTCCAGCCCGCCAGGCGTTGCCTTCGCGTTTGCAAGAAAGCACTGCCTGCCTTCACGAAAGATTGTTGAGCAAAAAAAAAAAAACAAGGAAACGAATCAAAGGAACAGAGAGGGAGAGGTTGAATTTTTCCTCGTCATCGCCGTTCGTCCTTTTCGTTCGTCCACGGGCTCCTTTTCTTCCGGGGAGGAAACTTTTCACTCGCCGGTCGTCGCCGGGGCATAATTTTGTGAAGGCGTACACGATATGTTTGCTCAACACTCGACGTCAAAATAATGGTTACGCCATCAGGGAAAGGCTGTACCGGTGGTTCTAAGCGATCGAAGCAAGGAGCGTTTATGAAGGAAAAGAAAAAAAAACAGTTTATTGATCGGTGTTGAGTTTCATCACGACGTGTTTCTTGCAGCTTAACGCTTGCAGATATTTCCTACGGTCTGAAGCCAGCCAGCGTGTTGCTGTTGCGTTTATTTTCTAAAGTACTTTAGAGTTTAAGGCAGAGAGATCGTTGTTTTTTGAAGGTAAACCTAACAGATATGGGGGTTTGGTTTTAAAATTCAATTTAGGTGACAGGTCTCGTTTTTTCCCCTCGCATTTCTTTAAAATACTCTTGAAATGAACAAATTTACCGTTATGTATCCTCGCCGTGCAAACAATCTGGTTCCTATCTGGGTGGAGACATTCCAACATTTGCGATTGACGCTTATCCCGTCTAGCAGTGTTGAGCAAAACACAAATGCAAACTTCTCGCCCCTCGCGGCCGCCCGTTTTCACCCCCCGCCGAAGGAGACGTCAGCGAGGACACAGTTGTGTTTGCTCTCAAGGCAGTGAGAACGACAGTTTGTCCAGGCCAAAGGATTGTTGTTTGTTCGCATTTCCACTGTTGGCGCATCCTGTCCTCTAGCACACACACTCACACACACACACACCGCTCACCAGCCCCATAAATAATTCCATAATTCAACGACCGTCGTCGCCGATGGAAATGAAGTAAAATCGACGTCGCCGGCTTGCGCCTCTTCCCTATCCCCCGAATGCCAAAGTCAGACACCGTGGAGAGAGCGAATTGTGTCCCGCATAGCCTCGTACTCAAATAATCCCCCTCTCGCACCCCGTGTTCCCCTGCTTGATCCACACAGAACACCCCATTAACGGGAAAATGGAAAACTTGATCGTAAAGGAAGCGAGGTTATAAATGAGAAACTTTTCATTCCGGCTTTTCCGTTCGCTTTGCTTTTCATCTGCAGCCTCCACCGTGAGGGTTGCTCCACCTGTCACCCTGTTCTCCCCCTCTCCCACACTCACGCACACACCCAAACACACACACAATACCGATGAATCCTTATAGTAGTCGTCCCTAACTCCTGATGCTAACCGAGTTTTTTTTGCCTTCCATTTTGCCTGCTATTTTTCTTCGCGCGTTCTAGCTACGAGAGGTCTTTCCTTTAGTGGATCGAGTCCATCTACTTTCCTGTTTCTTTTATGTTCCACTCCCGTCGGTTGCTTGGCATTTCTCTCTCCTTGTCTTTCATTGGTAACATAAACCCATTCTTTTGAAACTTACTTCATGTTACCTCCGGCCTTCACCGCGAGCCGCTCTATCCTCCGTCCGTTCTGACCATCCTCTCTTCAAGGATCGCCAAGGATACTTTCCTTGCTAATGTTTCCCCCCCATTCCGTCCACTCTCGGTACGTTTCCTTTCGTCAGCCATAAATGTCAGCGAAAAGCGGCAGAACGCATAATGGACCAGCGGACGCACTTGGAGGGAGAGGCAGTGGAAAGTATCCTCGAGAACCTTCCGTCCGTCCGTTCGTCAGCGGGCGCGGGCGCGGGCGCGGGAGAACTACTATTCATTCTTCTTCCTATTGAAAATTCATCCTCCTCCCACCGGGCCAAGGCGCTTCCCGGGTACGACCGGCAATTCCCCCATTCCTCCCTCCTCGTCAATCGGTGCCGTCGCGAGGAGACCATTTCCGGTGGGATGGGCGGGCGGGCGATCGTTTCCAGGGATTGGATATTTTTCCACTACTTTCTTGCAATTTGCCGCAGCCTAGCAGTGAAGTGAAAATCAATACTTGCGAACTGTTTTTCCGACTCGCCCGGTCGGTCGTCTGCCTCATCCTGCTCCGGTGCGAGAACACAGGGGTGGGGGGAAAACGGTTTCCCCGGGAGGAAAGGAAAATGTCATTTAAAATGCATCATGCATCGGTAAGATGATATCATCGTGTTTCTCTTTGCCCTCGCACTCCTTTCCCAACCCATGGGCGCTCTGTCACGTTCGGTACGCTCCGTCTCTGTTTTTCTGTGTCATTTAACCTCGTCCTAGCACGTTCCAATCTTAAAGAATGATCGCCGTCTCAAGACAAGATGGGACCCGATATGGAGTGGACCCGAGAATGACTTCCATCGTCTATCGACGCATCATAAATCACAGATGGGGCTTCGAACGAGAGGGGAAAAAAAACAAACAAACAAACGAGAAAAAAGTTGAACCAAGAAAAATTTGAAATAAAAACCCCCCCGGCACGCCTGATGGAAAAACTGTTTCATCTCGAGACTCCAGAACGCATTTGTCGGGCCATTTGTCATGCAATCGAAAAGTGCTGAGATGAAAACGAAGCCCTATCGCTGCAGCGACGAGTTGTTATAAATCGTTGCAGTGCGAGATGATGATGGGGAAAAAATTTCTTTTCGAATTAAAAGAGACGAGTCCGTTTTTTTCCCTTCACCTTCAGTGCTCAAATTGTTTCATAATCATTTTTGTTTGTTGAACCTCCGGTTTTTTTTTCTGCGCCTCTGATAAAGTTTGTCTTCCTGAAAGAAGTTTAACTAACTCAAAAATTTTCACCAAACGAGTCGAGAAGAACGCAAAGACACCAGAAAATGTAGATCATCAGCCTCATCTGCTTTTTCGTTATGAAAGAAAATTAGATTAACTCCAGCGTGGAAACGAATTTAGCAAATGAGCTTTCTTCACGCTCAACTCGCAAGAAATCCTACAATGGAAAAGCGGATTGGATTTGGCCTAAATGACACGTATATTGTACCTTTTTCAATTGAAGTTCATTGTAACGAAAAGAAGAAATAAAAAGTTCAGGTAATCAACAAGTTGTCTCAGCTCGACTTTAGAAGCATAATTTAACAGAATATTATGCAGGCATACAAAATGCCCCTTGTTTATTGATAATTGTTCGTTCCTCCAACAGCTGTCAAATGAGTTGTCAAGTGAGCTGTCAACAACCGTCATATTTAACTGTCAGAAATGTTGATTTAAAATCATTTGAATGGCTTATTGGAAAACAATAAAGATCCATTTGATCCCATCCTCTTCCCTTTAGCGGTGTGCTCTTATACATGCATTTAGCGCTAAATAAAATCAGCACTCTTCCTAACGCTGACCCCTAGGCGGGTCGGTTCTTTGTTGGTGTGCCACGATTTGTTGAAAGGAATTCCCTCGCCTTGCCATTGCCCAGCGATCTCATCGATCAAAACGGGAAATATTTCCTTTTAATCTCACCGAAGCGTCCGCCAACTTCGACGATGACCGGGTGCCGAGGAGAGCACCACCAGCATCAAGAGTGTTGTCGGTAGGGCCTAGCTCTGGGCCAGCTGTACCGTTTCTCTTCTTAACGGCCCCAACCGCCGGCGCTGACGCGAGGGTCGTCGTCTTTTTCGGGACTTTTGAAGAAAGAAATCATTGCGCTTGCAATCAAATACACATTGAGGGAGAAATGGGCAGCAGCAACAACAACAAAAAACTGACCACTCGGAGGTACACATCAAAGAGCGCGGAAGGAAAAGGAGAAAAAAAGCAAGAAGTGGCTTCAAATTGCTCCATTCTTCGGTCCGATCGGTTCAAGAAATGATCGTTTTCTGTGTTTCTTCTCCTTACTTTGCGCTTCACATTCCCCGGTTCGATGCTGCGCTGGACGAAGAGCCCAGCAAAAGCCACCACAGCAAGATTCAAGATTTCTCCCGAGCTGCAAGAGTCTAACAAAAAAATCGTCCGTGTGATACCTAAATCTTTTCGTTCCCTTCGCCCAGCCAACGCTCTAACATCGATCGGTTGATCTCTTCCTTCCGAAGCACCATCACCATCATCATCATCATCATGATGATCGTCGTGAAGCACTTTCATCGATCTCTTCCCCGTGCATTCCCTGTTGTACCATCCATCCTGTCCCGTCTCTCCCTAGCAGGGGGGAAGGTTCGTTGGAATGCTTTTTTACTTTTCTCTTCTTCCCGCTTCAAAGCTTTCCTCTCCGCTTTGGAAGCATTTTTTCCCTCTTCTGTTTGTAAATGTTGTTCGTTTGCTCTTTACGCTTGCTTTCTTCCCTTCCAGTGTCCACTCAACGCCCCCCCGCATCTTCCGCTGTGTGGTGCAGCGATTTATCTCAGTCTTAGCGTGTGTTTTTTTCTTTCTTTCTTTTTCGTTACCGTTCTTCTCTCTTCGTTGATCGCTGGTCCGTCGAACAAACGTGCCGTGCAGCGTTGCCGTGTTTCGTGACGCGGTTTATGGATGAACATTTCCACCAACACACACACACACACACACTCATGGGGTGTCCAAGAAGGGTAGGAGGTTTGTGCGGCAGGCCGTTTTTTTTTCCTCCAGCTCAATAAGCTCGGACTCGCGGATGGTTCGAGGATATACTGATGACGAATTCTGCTCGAAAGCAGCATCACTCTCGACTCATCTCACTCGGGATGAGATAGGTTGATGAACGAAAAGCGTTCGAAAATGCGACCGCACGAGAGAGCGACCTTCGGATACGAGAGAAACCGATCCGATCGGGATGCGAGAGATGAGAGCGACATTTATCTCACGAAACACGCATTGCGAGTGAGCATGACGCTCCACAGAAGGGTGTTCGCTGTGAGAAGCTGGTACACCATCCTCCTGCGTCTCTCGTTGGCAGATCGACAAACACGCATCGCAGCATCCATCGCTCCATCTCGCTCCGGCACCGGTCGCTTCCAGCTCTCCAGCCGCTCCCGTCCACTTGAGAGCCTGCGGTGTACCCCTATCGCGGGGTCAAGCATTCGGAAGAACACACTCATCCAATTTCGATCCGCTACCTTTTTCGTTGATCCTGCGTTTATCCTACCAACACACCGGAGAGAGCGTGAGGCTCACTGGGACGCACACAGGCTCGGCAAAGCGCAGCCCGCGCGCGTCATTCCAGGCATGATCTCATGCTCCTTTTCCTTCTCACGTTTGTACATATGCCTTTCTGGTGCTCTATCTCTCTTTCTCGTCTAGTTTCTGCCTACCCCATCCCATTCAACTCTTCTCCTTCGTTCGATTATCTGCTCCCATCTTTCACTGCACGTTCGTACAAGATTTATCTTCCACACAAAGGTATTTTTCCTCGGTGCTGCCTGCCGTGTCCAGTTCGTGGTCATCGGGGGTTTCTAAGAAATGTTTTCGATACCCTCTTCCCCGCTTACCCACCGTTTCCCACCACCATCTGTTCAAGTGGTCCCCCCCTTCACTGGCAGGAGGGAAGATAGTTTAGTTTCAGCTCAAAAGCGTTCCGCGTCCGCGGCGGATCTGAGCCGATACGTCGTTTCTTTGCGGCGCTGGTCGAAGTGTCTTCAGCAGATACGTACACCTTATGTTGCTCACTCTTTCACGCTGCGCACTTCATTTTCGCACTTGACCCACAAGATTTGGATCGTTCGCACTCTGTCGCACCCCCCCTGTGTACCCCTCGTGCACGAGAGATTACTGTTTCTTTTGCTGCTTTCTTTTCGCCCTTCTTCTTCGCTCCTCATCGTTCCCGTCGAGCTGCTCGGGCTTTGAAGTTAGTTTGAAGTTGAGATGATGTTATACTGCCGCCTTCAATGCTTCCGCTGCTGTTGATACTTCTTTCGCTGAATCGAGCGTTAAGCGCCACAAGAACACATCACCTAAGAGTGCTTTGATGTGTTCTTAATTCATACGGCGGCGGCTGTAGGTGTGCGCTATTATGTTTATTATGCTTCGGCACGGTGCCTGCACATCTTGCGCTGCTGTTGTTGATAGCAACCAAGCTTTTTTTTTTGCACCCAGGCCTGCTTGGGATGTTTCACATCATGAGCACGAACAACTTCAACACGCCACGGGAAAGATTTTCTTCCGTACGAAAGTTGATCTTTGAACGTCACTGTTTTTATCTCTTTGCTTTTCACTTGATAAGATGGGGGCGATTGGGTAACGATTTTCCTTTGCACTTGCACACCCATTTGAGGATCTTTTGAATTGACTGGAAGCACGGTACACAGAAACACTTTAGCGCAGCAGGACGCAACTGGATAAATTGTAAGGCCGGGAAGTGAAAGGCACAACACTGTTTCCTTGGCAAGATCAACGTGCATTTGAATTGAACGACAAGTAACAACGTCTATTCACGAACACAAGCAATCGAAATGTCGGAGAAAGTTGAGGAAACCCCTCTTACGCAAAGCGGGGTTTGACATTTTAGAGCACCAACATTTTACACATTAATTTGTTTTGAGAACTACACGTGAGCGTTGAATGCACCATCATTTACGATGTTTTAAATATTTATCCTAACACTTCGCACTGCAGCAAACCGTACCACAACCGGTGGAGTACACATTTTAGCACCAATGATTTCTGTTTGCCAGGTTCTTCCAAAACGCCAGAGCGTGTTATCAAAAGTTTCCGCGTCCGGCGCACATTTCCCCCGAGCTTATGTAAATGTTTTATAATAAAATGTACATCTTTCCGTTTTGACGGAGGGGAACTCTTGATCCTGAGCAGCGCCAAAGGAAAACGCAAACGATGGCTCGTTAGCGACCGTGGGGTAATTAACCGGGACGTTTAACAACATTAAACCCGAAAAATATGACACCTTTCCGTTAAAATAAACACATTATTTTCTCACAATTGCGCACAGCAACGTGCGTTTCGTGCTGCGTACTTCTTTTTTTCTGCTTCCGTGCCCGCTAATCCCCTTCGGTGACAGAATATGCTTTCCCAACCCCATGCCCAGCTCCATGCCTCTTCAAGTAATCTAATCCAACTCATACAGCCAAATCGGGATTATGTTTTCATGCTCCACAACAGAATAAACGTACACACGACGTTGTTTGAGCAACTCCCATTCTCCATGAAATGGAAACATTTCGAGTGTATTAAAAATATTTTGCGAACGTTTTTTTTTCTTATTCTGTTCGCAGACCATTTCCCAATCTATCTTAACTGAGCCGTTTTTCTCCGTCCGAACACGGCCGTTTCCTTCATTCCGATCGCCGAGAAAAAGTTGGCCCTTGTAAACAAAATGGCCATCTTTGAATTGTTTTTTTGTTTGTTCTCTCTTCCATTCATCCTCCTCTCTCGCTCGCTCTCTCCCACGGTCAATTCTCTCTCTCTCCCAACAAAAAAGGCACACATTTTCTCCCATTCCCTTTTTCGTGGAAATTCTCTCACCCTCCGGGAACTATCGCGGATTGTTGTGAGCCGTTCGGAAAGAAGAAGTTGTTCTAAAAAGTGTGTACTAAATGCACACGCACACACTCACACAGAACTGCCCAACGAATGGGTAAGAAACCGAGAGCCCGCACACACACAGCCACACAAGGGCACGAGAGAGTTTGAGGCTTTTATGGCTCTGCAGGAAACGGGGCGCACTCGAGAAATGAGGAATTTTTCAGCCTTTCTGTTCCCTCAAAAAAAAAAAAGAACAGCCCAAAAGGGTATCGCTATCGTCAGAGTCGCAACTCCGGTGGAAAAAGGATTTGTCATTCGACAATCGCAGTAAACATGTGCAAACCGCAGCAGCCGCTCGAAGATGGCATTTAAAATTTGAAGTATTGGAAATTTGAATGAAAACAAACCTGAATGATCCAGTGGAGAACGGTGAAAGAAAAACGGGAAAACTCTGGAAGAATTCACATTTCTCTTCTCGTTTCGTTTTCGCTTCAGCTTCCTTCACGGTTTTCCTGCTTGCTGCTCCTCTCTACGGCTTTTCCGTTTACGGCAGAAGACGAAGATGAAGTGATTTGTATTTCTTGTTCCACCTCAGCGGTTCGTTCTTTCAGCATCGAAGCAACCCATCATCATTCACTTCTTCTCGCGGGAGCACCTTGGCAGAAAAATTTGATTTCTTCCTTCCCCTTCCACCGCGATTCGCGCTGCTCTTCATTTTTTCCTCATTCCGCGAATTCTTTTCCGCGCTTCCAACCCGAAGCGCACCGCGGAAATGAACACCACGCACACATACACTATTCCGTCGGCTGTACACTTTCTTCTTTTCCAGCAGGAAAGCCGCACATACTGCAGCAGCAGCAGCACCTGGTCCTGTTGTTTTCCCTTCCTCCCTTCGAAGAAGGCCCAGGGCTCGATGCTGTTTTAAACTCCGCAAACTCCACTCCTTAATCCACGACCGCAACACAGATCCGAGACGGCTTCCACCCTGAATTCAGCCTCACAAAGGGGCACATACACGCGCACATACACACCTACATTCGCGCGCACACACACGCACACACAACCTCGTACGGATGGCATTTCGTTCCGTTTGCCCCGAACCCCGCCTGCCGTCTACGCGCACCCCCGCGGTGAAGCATGCATTCCCCCCGAAAAATACAATCGGTAAAAAACGCGTTTTCAAAACGCACACACCCACACACACTTACACAGAGACACATCCCGCGATACGCCACCGAGGGGAAAAAAGGAGGGCAACAAACCAGCGCGATTGGAAAAAAAAAAAACGTTCACAGGAGCAAAATCTGCCCTCTCTCACTCGCCACCGTACGCATTCGCACTCACTCTAGCATCCGCCAAAAGGGATAGGGAAAACCCTCTGCTACCGTGGTGTACGTGCACCGTCCGAAAGTGCATACGCGCGTACGCACCTCGCTCTGCTCAGCTCGAAAACTGCGAACCGACGGCAACGACTCGTGAAACGCTACTGCCGCAACGGAGCCCGAGCGAGCACGGCTAGACCCAACGAAAACGCAACCGCGCTCTCCCAAGCGCCCAAAACGCGATGGCGAAGAGAGCACGAGCTGGCTGAAACCGCTCACGAACTCTCTCGCGCGTGCACCCGAATGGGAAAAAAACGGGAGAGATATCTCACGCGTGAGCCCGCGAGCCGTTAAGGCGTTTATTTTGCTCTCCCGGACTCATCGCGCACTCGATCGCTCTCTCGCTCACCCTCGAAAGCACTGAAATGCCCTTTTTTATCGTTCGCTGCAGAACCGCCGAGGTTGGTCCGAGGCAAAACCGTTTGTCTGCAGAAACCTCGAAGAGCTGTTTGTCGGCAGACTTCTAAAATACCCTGCCTGCGCTAGTCCCTCGGATCGCGGGCTGCTGATTCATCAATCGCATCCATTAAACAATTCTCTTTCTTCTAAAGTAGTCTATGGAATAGAAAAGTCTCGTTTCGTTGGTGGTCAAAAGGCAGTACTAAAATTTAAACTGACTTTGACAAACCATTCAGATCAATATATTCATAACATTCTCGCAACAAATCAAGGGGAATGAGTTATTAAGAAAAAAATGCTCAATATTTTACAAAACTCTTTTTGTTGAACAAATTTTAGAATAATCAAAATTTTCACTCAATTTCGAATGCCGTTCTTACGAAAAAAAAACGCCTTTAAAAAGGTGACCGAGGGTGACTTATGTTTACCCATCCCATTGCACGACCAGCGGCGGGGAGGGGGGGAATATGTTGGTCCCTAAATTCGAGGCAGTCCGCCTGGCCCCGCGCGACCTGATGAAAAATTGAGTTCCACTGACGTGAGCATGAAGCTGAAACCCGCGGCATGTTGGGCAGAAAAGTTCCCCGTTTTTTTCCAAACGGACGCAAATTAGATGTAGCCGCCTTCCTTCTTTCGGGCCCGATTTTTCCCCGGGAAATGCATTTGTTTATTTTTTTTCCCCTTCCCATCGCCTCTCTGCACCGAACACACCTTTCCCCGCGGGCGACCGTGGCCTCCTTTTGACGGAGGTGTGGATAAATTGTTGGATGAGATGCCGGCTGGAGCAGGGTGCCCCGTGGGAAGGATACGGGGGCAGGGCGAGGCGGTAATTAATTTGTCATAAGCCCACCGGGTCCACCGGATCAACGGGAAGCGAAAGCACGTCGGTGGGGTGGAGAAGAGGGGGCGCGCGTAAGGCAGGATTTTATGATTATTTTATTTCTAACGTAACCTTTTTAAGATGCACTCCCAGGTGTGGTTTTTTTTCTTTTTCGTTTGCCCGTTTTCGACCGATTCATACGCAAGGGAGGGCCCCGTCAACGGCAGGAAAACGTCCGAAATGGGGCGAAGGTATGCCAAGTTCACCGTTCAGGCGTTATCTAGGACGACGGGTAGTTAAACAACGAAATGCGAAGAAAGTGAAATGATGAGAAATAAAAGCTTCATATACGCTGATAACCATTTTCAGCTGCGTTTCATAGAATGAAAATGAAACAAAGGAAAGAGGAAAAGGAAAGGGGGAGGGGTGGGAGGAAACCTATTTGAAAATTTTCTTTTAACGGTAATGAGTTCCATCTGTTCCTTGAACTGGAGGTGGAATGTGGGCGTACTTGTGTACTTCGCCTTACAATTAACATTTCTCTTCGATCACGTAACACAGTGTGGTGCGTAATAATTAAGCAAATTTTGACATGATTGGCCCGGTGCAGTGTAATTATTTTAATTAAATTTTAACTTAGCTTTGCCTTCTTATCTGGGATGTTTGTTACCGTGGAGACCCAGCGATATGTGTACCGAAGCACCATACACTTTTCCGCATTCCATTTCGGCAAGAAAAATGTTCCTTGGAAAAGTTGCATATGCGATGCTGTAATGAACACATACTACTCATCCACGCATCAAACATGATACAACATAATCTCTCGAAGCAAGCGACACCAGCATTCCCTCGGCCCAACGAAGCACAACCGGACAATTGGACTGCAAACGGGCCTTGTGAGCAAACGATGCCAATGACCGCTCGTCATCACCCATGGCAACAGTTTCAAAACCCCATTTTATCGCTTTAAACAACCTTTCGGGAAGGCAAGAGATGGGCTTAAAAATGAGACCCCCACACACACACACACACACAACATGAAAAACCCCCGAATTAAACTCATAGATCGTACCGCCATCCCGACACATCAGCGCCAGACAGCGGAATCTTAAGTAATCAAAACTCTTGATGAACAGCAGCAATCAGTAGCTTGTACAGCGTACCGACGTCGTTGTGTCTCTGATTAAAACTCCACAGCCTTGGACCCGGGGTGTGGATGTTTTGCACCAGTTTTTCCAGCGCTTAAAATTCATCACGTAGCGACGACGACGTAGTGCCACCGTTGGTTGGAAAAAGCTCCTCAGAAGGAGAAAAAAAAACAGGGCTTTCCATAGCTCCACTGCGGTGGTAGAGAAGCTGCACGGGGGAAGAGAGGGGGGGAGGGATTTATCGGGCAGGGAGCTGAAAAAGTGCTGCCGATTTTTGTTATTAAAAGTAATCATAATCGTGACGTTCCCTGGATGCCGGCGCCAGCGTCATCCACGCGTGCGGATCAGGGGAGCGGACATGGGACAGGGGACGCCTTTACGACGGGTGTTGGCCCCGTGCGAGGGAAGTTTTGTTACTTCTTTTAATGTTATTTCAGAGACTAACGCATCGTGATGGATATTTTACGAGCCCTCAAGCATGCCGTTGGCGCTGTATTTGTGCCGTTTTATGGCAAGCGCTGCTGCGCAGGCTGGACTCGGCTAGCTCCGGGTGCGAACTGGAGCCCCCTTTTTTTTGTCTTGTCGATTGGACTTCACGCCGGCTTGCTTCGGCTGGCTGCAGTTTTACAATCCGGGCTCTCTTTAGGTTTAGGGCACTCGCTGGCAAGAAAGCATATTTGTTAGAGTTTTTAAACCTTAAAAGGCGCAAGAGGATGAGCTTTTTTATGAGCTCCCAGCGCACCGGGAGCCAAGCGGTAGCCACCGTTTACTGCAGCGAACTGCATACGTACATTGGAAATGCAATCTTATCGCCAACGCCTTACGATCCCCGATCAGTGCTAATGCTACATTTAGGAGCCCCCATCCTTAACTATCAATTTCTACTTTTCCAATTCGTCTTACCTGGAACTTCTGCCTGCCTGTCTGCCTCCCTCTGGAGCAGCTTCTCGGTACCGGTTCCTCCCTCGGTGTGCTCCGGGTGATGTTTGGAATGGAAATGCCAACATGTGTTCAGCACACGGCCTCGAGCCATCCGAGCGTTTGCTGTAACGAATCGAAAAGTAAACAGGAACTTCAGTCCCACGTCGTCTTCTGCCAGCCCAGCACCCTTCCGCTTCGCTGAGTTGAAGGATGTTTGGGATGGGGGAGAAAAAAACTATCGTCAAAATTACGATTGATAAGTTTGGGAGAGTTATGGTACGTTTGGTGGCATTTGTGTATTTGTGTTTGTTTCCAAAAAAGAACATATATGAACCATAAAAGATTTATTGGAATATTCCAGCATCAGGTAAATGTACCAGTCAAAGGCAAAAAAAGGAACAGTTCTAAACACTTTTCTATTCGGTATGCAATCGAGCTCGATGTTGGATGGATTTTTCTCGCTTCATATCACGATTACGCATGAATAGGACCCCGTTTCGTTCGGTTCGGGCTCGAGAGTATCGAATTATGGTTCAACCCCGTCCTGCTGCCAATGCGGAACGAGAAAACGCAACAGGGGAACGGGGAAGAACGGACGGGAAACCTACAGGAAATAAGATAAAAGGGAAGAATGGGAAGATTTTTCCTATTTTCCTCCCGATGCCAGGGGACAAGCGGCATTATCGTTTCGACGGGATCAAACTACCGTCAAAACTACGACGCAACAATATCCCTTTGCGGATCGAGCGGTCCTCTCTCCCTTCCCGTTCGTCCGATGCACGGGGAGGGAAGGAAAAATAACAAGCAGTGGCATAAACCACCGCATCAAGTTACACGAGGACCATTTCGGTGGCCGTCCTGCGGAAGGCAGACCCTGCTGTGAGAAGTGCGCCGTTGGTTGGCTCTTCACCGTGGCCCACCGTGTAATTGAGGAAGCCTATAATTCATATCTGACCACCGTATAAATATACACATCCCATCGCTGCCAGTGATACTCGCCTTTCGTCAACCGGGCGGCACCGACGACGCACGCCGACGACGCTCAGCTCATTGCCGGCCCGAAAAAAGTATTCGAAGAAGTTTGATTACTTTTATGACGCACTTATCATCATTATCGTCATCATCACCGCACGGATCGCCATCATGATCGCCCGAGCGCCATTAAATTCATTAGCTCCGCCGGGGCAGCCCATCACAAGTAACCCTTAGGATGACTTAACTCTTGTTTCTATTTTGTTTCTTCCTAGTCTCTCCCCCTCTCTCTCTCTCTCGCTTTGTGTAATGTTGTAGTAAGTGGCACCCCCGGAAAATTGTGCGGAAGGAACAACAACTTGTCATCCTGCCTGCCAGGATGGTGACAGTTTTTCAATCTAAAAATAAGCACCCTTTGCAGGATCATTAGAATATGAAATTGAACATGTGTATGCGCATCCAGATCGACAAAGTTGATAAACAGTTGCTCATTTGCTTGACGCTGATTGGAATCTAATGAATGCGCCATAGGATGAGGTAAACTTCAATGAACCACTGGGAGTTACGAAAAAATGCAAATGCAAACTAAGAATTCCATGGATATGTTGTAAATGAGGAAAATTTTATGTAACAAAAGTATAACGGTTACGGGATACACTCATAAGCTAGAATAAGTCTATTGTTAGATATACGATATACATTATACGGCTAATGCCGTGGAATAAAGAGAGAAAACAAGTATAACTTGTAATTTGTTGAATTTGAAACATTAAATTACGATATTTGGAGGACTGAATATTAAAATATCTTCTCCTGCTTCGTGGTCTATTGAGGAATTTAATCTTTCCAGACATGCGTTTACCAGTAAACGATCCGGTAATGCACACAATTGATACGATTGGGCGGTTTCTTGCATTAAACGTCAAGCCTTGCGCACCTTAAAGCTTCATCGGTTGGACTTCACAGGCCAGGCCAGACCGGGCTTTGTTGTATTTAAAAACAATCTCCAGGTGATTGCCACGTAGCCATAGCAGCAGGCAGCATAAAATTCATTGGAACTGAAAATAACGGCAGCCGACCCTTGTTTGACCTCGACACCCTCGAGTTTCCACCTTTCGACACCTTTTCCACTAATTTTTTTTTGTCTCTCCCCGTTTGAGCCGTGTAAGCTACGGGCGGGCTCTATCGAATCGGATCAATGGGAAAAAGTGCTTATCGTCACGCTTCTTAAATCCTTACCTAATCCTTACGGAGAGAGCGACCGGGCGAGCGCCACTTTTTCGCCCCCGTCCGGCGTAGAAAACGCCTCGCTCGCCGCCGGAAACGGATCCTGAGAGCCGGCGGATTATACGACGGTGCCTCGGAAAAGGTAGGCGATAAACAAGTGGTTTTTATCCCGCCAGGTCCAGGTCCAGTAACGACGGCGACAACCGGGCGATGGGGAGCAGGAGCAGGCAAACGGAGGGCAGTTGTTTTATTTCATCCCAACGGGGACAACCAACAACGGCAACTTCCCTGTACAAGATGTCTTTCCTACGAACCGGCAAAAGGAGGAAGTCTGAGTTCCGGGAATCGCCTGGAGGCGGACGCGTCCTTAAAGCGCACCGAACTGGACGTAAAGCCCGAAACTAATGCAACCGATCAAGAGGGATCCACAATAATAACATCGGCCCCAACACCCGGAAGAGAAAGGGGAGAGAAAGGATGGGGGGGGGGGGGGTATGGGCAAAAGGAAACATGGGTACATTTCTCCTCCGGGATACCGGGAGTTGGTAGTCGGGCCAGTCGAGAAGCGCAGTGAGAGAACACACCAAAATCTCGGGAAGGTTTTTTTTTTTTTATGTTGTTGTTTTGGTATTGCCTCGGGGTCCTCTCCACGTCTCCAACCTGCTGAAGACGAAGTTTTTCCGTCCCCCGTCTCACCCGCATTCCCTAGCAACGGACAAGGCCCCCGCGACACCTGGAATGCTGCGGGAGATCGGAGACGTTGGATGGTGTTTTCCGTTTGTGTTTGGGCTAGAAAAAGGCTCCACAAGGAGTCCCGCGAGCAGGCGACGTTCCTTGGAGACTCCTTGTAGCTGTCCGCCGAGGTCGTCGAGCTGAAGTTGTTCGAAAGAAAAACAATCGACAAAGAAAAACTGTGAAGTGTGAGTGTTGTTTCGAGATGTTTATGCACCGAGTCGGCCGATGTAGTCGCTTACACTCTGAGGGTGAGGCTTGGGGCGCCCGAAAGCGGAAAGAATATCAGCAGCTATAGCTGCTGGTAAGAAACTGCGCCTCTATGAACGCTCAGCTCGTACCCGTGAAACGATACTCTTGACGCGATTGAGGTACCAAGTGCACCGGGGCCGAACCGATTGGGTAACGATTACAGCAAACGGAGAAGGATGAAGAGGACGCACGCAGAAGAGTGCTCCAAATGGTTCGGTGGTAGAGATAAAACTTTCCGCCATGGATCTCCTCACGGCAGCGGCCGGGAGAAGTGGAAACCACGAAAACGTAAAATGTTGAGCCCGAGTTTAGGGTTCAGAACTTGAAAAATGCGTTTCAAACGTCGAGAGCTCCACGAAAGTGAAAAAGAGTCCAAAGTAACCGAGAATGATGAATAGAAAAGGCGGAAGATGGAGTATGTTTTTACTCTTGCCGCAACAGCGTGTCTAGAGAGGCCCAGGTCGGTCCACAGACCAAAACGAACCGAAACGGCCAACGCATGCATCGCAAATGGAAGAGAATATTTAAACTATTCCAGCGTTCCACCTTCCACGGGAGGACAGGCAGAGCAAAACTCTAAACGAAGGATCTTTTTGGAAGGAACTTTTTTCTCTCCTTTCCACGTCCTTCATCGTCCTCTGGGCGACGGAGGCCCATATTTCGGGATAAGCCGGAGCAGTGCCGACTGTGACCGGTTCTAGGCGATTCTTTTTTGCCCTGTTGGTTTTCCCATTCTTGTCCGTTCCATTCCTCCCATTCGACGAGGCCGTTTGCCGCTGCAAAAGGTACGAAAACACGGGAACAAGCCGGGAAAGGGAAAGAAAAACAACCACCAGGCGTATCGAATGCAATGCCACAAACGAAGCCTGGCGGCATTTCCGGGAACACCGGGGACTTCTTCGGCAACTTCTGCGATTCTTTTCTCCTGCTCTCACCCCCGGCGCAGGAGCAAAGCAAGATTCCATCCGGAAATGTTCCGCTCGAAAGAAAGGTATTCGAATTCAGGACATTCGGTCAGGGTGAACGGAGAGCAAGGCAGCGGACGAGGCCGAAGGACTCCATGGAGATGGTGGAAAACAATTCCGAAGAAGTTTCAGTCCAAGTAAAATAGCACCAGGAACACACACACACACAAACCAGCTGATGATGAGCAATCCTCCTTCATCTCTATCAGGATGAAAATGAGTCCTCAAAACGGGCCGTCGTATAACAGATCGCCCGAAGGAATGCTATGTAGGCGGAAGCTTAACAGGAACCGGGATGGAGAGGAATGAGAAAAAATAAAATATGGAAACTGTTTTCTTAGGACAAAAATAGTTCAACCGCTCGGTCGGTCGACCCACGGAATTGGCATATTTACCCTAGGAATGACTTCTGGCGCGTCGGTCGAGACTCGCATGACTTTCCATCGCTTCAAGGACCGTCTTCTCGGAACTTCAGGAACTGGAAGATGGCAAGCGTCTCTGACACCAATTTAGACATCCAGGTGGATGGACGAAAACGAGCGAAGGAAAATTGATATTCATCAAAGATTACACCTTCTAATTGGACCGATTTGGTCCCTTTGGATACTTGGCTTAGGGCAGGAAAAAAGAGAGTCAAAAGCGCTGCAAATAACGTTGCGTAAAAAGAGGGCATCGGAAAGGAATTCTAAAAGGTAAATTTGATGTTAAAACACTTCCTGCTTCCTTCCGATACTATTTGGCAAAGTGGTTGCGCTTTTTGATATTCGATTGTTCCGGACCACGGTGGTGTCATTTATTAATCTTCCTTCGCACCTTTGAAGAAATGCCGCCAACGGCCCCGATCCACCTTTTTTTTTAGCTACATTCAACTGCAGAGGACAATGATTTTTTATTTTATTTTTATCACCGAAATACTGCTAGGGCGATCCCACTTTAATGTGTGGCCTCAAAGCAGCTCGGCATTGGAACCATTTATGCCCGAACAATAACTCCACATCAGATGTCGAACGCATTTCTGTCGGAAGTTGTTGCTTTTCTTGTCAGTAGATTAACTGCCCATCTAGTCATTTTGTACAATCCTACTAAGAACCGTAGTCAGGATGCAATTTCATCCTGAGCTGTAATTAATCGAGAAGTAAGAATGTTCTTTGAAATGAAAATAGATTGCATTCCCCATTTTGCCAGTAACCGGACTCACAACTTGTCAAGGAGCAAGGGCTTCCAAACAAGTGCTCATGCTAATGGCCCTTCATCTGATCGTTCCCAGAAATCCAGCAAGTCGATTGCAGAAAATCAAGGTGTATCGAAACCCGTTTGATGTACGGAGTTCCATTGGTTATCAAACATTCTGGAACGTATCAAATCAAAGAATCGGGCACGAACTGACTCGTTTTCCTTGACAGACATAGTTTTCTTGTTACGGCCTTCGTGGAAGGAGGAGGTTCCAGATCCAGATACACCAAATGAACCTGATGACAACCGAATTTGGACAATACAAAGCGACAATTTTTCAACAGAGTTTCCCAACCAGCAGTTCACTGCGTTTGCTAGAGTGCTTCCAATGCTTTTATTCCTCTCATCTAGGGCAAGTGATATTTAATCCCGTTCGTATTTCAATTAGTGAAAACAGGCCGCTTTTCGCAGTACGGCAGCTTGAAAAGCCTTATTTTATGCTTATATCATCCCGACATCAAATTCCAATGTATGTATGAATCAAGGACAACTACACCGAACATAGATTAAACAGGCTACGATAACTACCATTGAAAACAATTGCTTTCGGAAAAGAGTTGCCAAACATGACGCTGAATAATGTTATCGGATATGGTTTGCTAAGCATTTCCCCAAAAATGCTACCTACGCCCCGGGGGCCTAAAGCCGACAATGGAGCATACAGATACACCTTTGCTGCGTCTCGTCGCCCCTCCCCTCCCCGGGGGTGGCCGAATGAGCGACTATTATGACAAACATATTTTCCGCGGTGGTGCGCTTCTGCTCCAAATAATGGTGCCCGGAAGCGCTCGGGAAATAGTTCTGTGCTGGAGGTTTTGCGCCGAACACACACACACACACGTGCCACACGAACGTGGTTCTTACATGACTTGCTCCCACCTTCCCCCCCCTCCCCCCTCGCGGCTGAATCGACACGCTTTGTGGCACGCTTTGTGCTGAGCGGAAGCGATTGATAGCAGGCGGCCTACGCTGCCTACGGTGGAAAATTATGTTCGCCCGGCGTAAATTTTCGAGCAGCAAAGGATGGGGGGGTAACTATTTCAAGCCCGCCGCCATCGGAAAATTCGGCTGCGATGTCGAGCTGGCTGGCTTTTTAAGGTATGACAGTTTGCCAAAAATAATTCCCTCCATGTCAATCTACGCTCCGGTTGCGCACGCCATCCCTCCGCCTCCGCTTTTCCTCACCCGTTTGGCTGTGGCATGTGTCTATATGCCAACATCAAAACGGCTTGTTTCGCAGACAATACACTGTAACCGAATATCGACGGGGCCATTTACGTTTCGTATGAGGGATGGGATAGTTCGGAGTGTGTTTCCGTTTCATTTTTTCAAACATCCCTTTTATGTTCCAAATGGAAAAAAAGTGCTAAAGAAAGAACGGATTACATGACTGAGTTACAATGAAAATTATAATTATTCTATTGCTAATCATGTTCGCTTTCCCTGGAGGTGCAAAAAAGACACAATTCCTGTCACCTTTGTGCCTAACGCGCATGCAAATCCGATCATTTTGCTATCATTAATTATATACTACCTTGTCCCGGGTTGCTCGTAGTATTTCCATTTACAACAACAGGAGTAAAAGGATTTTCCTCAGCACCTTTTCCTTCCCATCCACCCGCAGTCACAATGAAAAGAGGCTTTCCTCGATGGCACCGGAAGAAATGAAAAAAAGAGGCTTATGCAAAAATGTTTAAATAATAAACCTTTCGCTGGCAAGACAAAACGTGAATGTAGGGAACACATGAAGGTGGAGGGAGGTTTTCTCTCTCTCCACTCGGGCAACCTGCACGACAGCCCTGTGGGTCGTACGTTGGGTGAATTGAATGAATTTAAATCTTTCATCAAAGCGAACCCGAAGCGAAGGGATGGAAAGGGAAAATTACCCAAGATTTTTAGACCCCCCCCCCCCCCCCCCCCCCCAATTGAAGCTTGCCTAATTGAAGCTGACACGCGATGGCATCATCATCGAGCGGTCAGTACAAATTGTGCGTTTTGTTTCGTTTCGTTTTCTCTGTACAAACGTTGCGAAGGAATCGTGCGCATTTTTTGAGACTAAATGCGTTCCCTGTTAACGGGAGGCTACATTTAAAGGTAAGATATTTGCTGTTTCTTGTCAGTAAAATTGCGTTAGGTTTTAAATACCTTTCGAGCCAATTTTGTAATCGAAACAATGCTGCTTGTAAATTGCAAAAGATCGACGATTAAAAGCAAAAATAAGCGCCGAGGAAACGTCCATAAAAGTCCACTTTGAATAAAGGTTTAAAAGTCATAGATCTCGCACAGCATCACACAATGCAAAGATGAAGTGATTACAAAAAAACACTTTATTTTGATTACGAAACGTATAACCACTATTACTTCCCCTTTCAGTGTCTAAACTACCGATTCCAGCTACGATTATCTGCAAGCTATCAAGTGTACGACAAAACAATCGCCTGGAAGTACACGGTCCTCGCTGGCATGTCATTAAAAATCGACAGTTATAATTTTATGTTGCTCTTCTAAGCACCCCAAAACTAGTGCGGTGGGAATTTCACGGATGCAGATGGCGGAACGTGATACGTGGAGCGATTTTATGTCTTGCGTTGTTGCGTGGACACGTCGAACGCAAGTGAATGATGCACGATAAAAACCCAAAAACCCTATCATCGAACAAATCTACTTTCGGGTGGACAGGTCTTTTTTTTTTTAATTTTGCAACATTGGAACTGTAAGCCTTCGAGCGGAATATCATTATGTCACATTTGAAAGCAATGCCTTTAACGGCCATTTGCACCTCGCGGCAGTCTGAAAGCGCAATCCGGGCGATAATCGCGATGGTTTGCTCTCCCGACAAGCGAGCTACGGCAGCAATTTGTAGGCTTTTATGTCAAAGCGAATCAAAACAAAAATCCTAACGCCGCAGTACCGTTTTCTTGTTTTGTTTTTTGTTTTTTTTTTTTTGCTAAAGCCTCCCCCGAACCAGCACGAAACAAGGAGCAGTGAAGAGATGTAAATGATAAGGTCACGACGACGCACCAAACTTATGGTTCGTAACCTACATTATGCTGAGTGGCCAAATCTGGGCAGCCCATCGACATAGAAGCGTGTAGTAACATGTGCGTGTGCGCTACCAGCGGGACGCGGCAGCATAAGTCGGTCGGATTCGGTTGTACTCCACTCCTTTCGCGATCGCATATGGCGAAAACCAATCGAAAAATCTGTTTTTTCCTGCTTCTTTTTTCCAGCCGGCATGTTAGATCAGCCTGTGAACGTTTGGTTTTTTTTTTTTTAGGTTGTCCACTTTGGGAGTTGACGGTGCGAAACGAGCAGAAAGTTAATGAAGCGTTAGAAAGAAAACGAAAACGTCGCATTCAACCCATGACAACGGGAACGCGACGAGAACGAAACAAAAATTCAACACACAAATTTGACGAAAAATTGAGTGATTGACGCCGTCAAAGGGAAGGCCAACGCTGGAACGAGGCGGCGGTCGCCCTCTCCCCGAATGCGAAGCGTGAGCAAACGCACCGAAAAACAAGAAGTTCAATTGTGGAGTCAAAAACAAAACCCCTTGCTAGAGAAAACTGAAGACAATCGATGGTATGTACACACACGAACAAAAAAAAGGCGGATGAAACGCCCGGCGGAAGAGAAATAAACATAAACCGGCCCATCGCCAGGGAAAGCATAAATATTTGTCACCGACACGACGCCAAGACGACGCACGGAGTGGTTCGGATGGGCCAAGCAATGACATTAAATACAACGGGTGATGATATAGAAAACTTCTTTCAGCTTTCAGTCATGCTTCACGCGTAAAACAAAACCATTTCGGTTGGAACTCACTGGAAGATAAAGAAAATCATTGATCCAACGTACAATTGATAACAGCAACATCAAGGGTAAATGCTGTCGATGAAGGGGGAACTTATGCTTTGTTGTCTTACCCAGGCTGGCCCAAGACATTGTTCTTCGTAATGAAAGTTTCTTCAACCACCCCATTTGCAGGTTTCAATTTTGTTTGAAGTCTGACTTTTTTCATCTTACTGCCTATATTTAACATAACCTTTGGCAGATACCGTTTTCCTGGGGTTTCTAATTTAACCAGTTGCAAGGAAAACTAAAATAATAACAATTGCAGCCTTGCTTTGGATGCAATCAAAACCTGATAGCGTTGAAGTTATCCGAGCATTTTCCGCTTGACTCTAAACATTTATCCCTTTCGAAAAAAAAAAAATAGCTGCACAGAAGCAATAAAATCCACTTACTTTCCGACCGCTGCCTGTGCGAAGGAGCGAAATCTGGTGGAGAGAAAAGTGGAGTGAGCGCACGAGACGACGAGAAGAAAGGACGGGACTGACACTTCGATCTGCATTTGCATCCCAAATCCGAAACGTGTCGCATAAAACGCTCCGCCGGTGCATGGAATGTGGTTCCGCGCAAAATGGCAGCCCCTTTTCTTCGTCGCCGAAGAAGTCCTTCTTCCTCCCCTCGGATGCGATGCTGCGGTTTCGCGGTTTCTTTTCCTTTCGCAGCATGAAACCTCAACCGATAGCCGCAAAATCGCAATACTTTCGGAACAAACCTCCGTCTTTATTCTTCGAAAACCCCCCCGTTTCCACCCCGCGGCTCGGACTCGCAGAAAAGTGCATCTCGCGGGAACGCGGGGATGATAACTAGCAGCGGACCGCGCGTGGAGATGACAACATCACCCGTTCGGTCGATTCGCGGCAGTTAAACGGTACATAACCCTTGCAAACGGCACGGCACGATCGGTTCCACCGCGACAAACGGCGAAGCGAAGCTGCGTGCTGCGATGCTCACTTAAGATGCGAACCGGCTCGCAAAGAATAATAAAACCGAAGACAACCAGCAAGCAGAGGAAAAAAAGAGAGAAAACGGAAAAGAGATCGGGGAGTTATGCCCACTAAACGTCGAATAAAAACGTACAAATAATGAAGCAAACGCGAAACAACAACGGGAGAAGCGAGGAACGCTAAAGGGAGAAGAGAAGAAAAAAAACACAGACAAACCCCCGAACACAAAACGAAACACACCAGAAAAGCGATAAAAACCGGAGAAACACAGCAAACAGAAAATCGTGCATATCGCATTCGATGAGTCGCGTCCATTTCGGCCTTCCGCCCCTTCTCTCCTTCTCAACCTTTCAATTCACCCAAACGACGAACGTTGTCGATCGGCGGAAAGCGCGTCGATCGATTTGGGAAAAAGGTCCGATCGCGCGGCAGCAGGAACGAAGGAGCGAACAGTAAATTAAAACCTTCGAATGACATCGCGGATGGGCGAAACCGGTCCACAGCGCGGGGGACGCACGATCGCGATGCGACACAGTTCCCCAATTGAATTTAAGAAGGCAAAAACAAAACAAAAAAACAAGAGGGTTTCTTAGTCCTGAGAACCCGCGCGCACTATGGGGTGGCTCCATACGGAGCGTGGCAATAAATATTGTTGCTGGACCTGACCCAACCGCAACAGCTTTATTAGAGAGTTCACCGAACGGTGCAGAACGTAATATTTTTATTATGGAAATTCTGATGATGTCAGGCGACATGCAAATCGTTCCAATATTTCTTCCGATTGGAAAAAGTGTACGAACTAAGCTTAAAAAAAGCCAAAGTTTATCCATCTAGTCATACAGGTTGTTTTGTAAGTAAGTTATGGCAGCTGTTTTGCATGCCTCTTTAGTAGCAAGCAAGTGTCGCAAGGTTGCATCGAATACTTCTTTGTTCGTTCTTTGGATCAGTTTTGCATATATTTTTTGCCAACGCTTTCTCTCTTTACCTAACCCCACTAAGGGCTTACGAGACTTTTTCCGTCTGCTCACGTTACCTACGTCAGTCCATCGTACCGGCGGTGGTCAAGGTCTGGATTCGAACCCACGCCATCGCGGGGTTGCGTTCGAGCCGGCGTACGCCCTCGGCTATCTATGACCCTCGCAACGCTTTACGTTTGTTTATAGTAACTATCGTCCTTGCGTCATGCAGATGGTTGCATCAATTAAAATTATCCAACCCTTCCTCTCTGTCCCACTGTGCCGGACGCAGGTCGCCTCTGCGACGGGAGGAAGGGGCAAAATCTCATCGATTGCGTGTCCATCGTTGTCATTTGTAGACCACCATCGGCCGGCTCTTCTGCATCGCCACCGTCCCTCGGGGTTGAGCCCCACCAAAACACGACACGCTGCTGGTGACGGTGGTGTCCATCGCTGGAGAACGTGAAACTTCATCGTTGGCGGTAGGTACGTGCCTCGGTTCGCTTCGTTAGCCCGTGACTAATGGTGGAGTGGTGGTCGCGTGGAGAGCGGACGGATAGAATGTGGTCTCGCGCAGTCGGCGAAAGGGACAGAGAACCATCACGGCCCGGAGCGGACGCAACCCCGAAAAGAGCCTGGGTGTCATAATTCCAGCTCAGCAAGGAGAAACAAAAAATAAACCCACCGGTGGAATGGGATAAAGAAAGCCGAAACGGTGCGGTTCCGTCCAACCCGGCCGTTGTTCCCGATAGTTGATCGTACAAATTACAGATTATGAAATAATTACAATAATGGCATTTACGGATAGTAATGCTAGCAGGGTTTTTTTTGTGTTGATTTTGCTTTCTTTCCTTCCTCTTTTTTCTAGGGCCGGGAAAAACGGAGCTCGAAGCGTCGAAAGTGGCCATCGGGAACGGAACGGAATGGCGCAGGAGAATAAATCGAAAATCTGTTCTCGCTCGCGCACGACTTCGGACTTCGGAAAACCTGTTCCCAGTCTAGTCGACCCGGCAGTGGTGCTTTTTAGACCATGGCGGGCAAACAACGAGAGGAGAATCGTTTTCACACGGCGGAGCAGCGCAAAGGGGTAAAGCGATTGGTTAAATGGCTTAAACGGATCAACGGGAAGCTACGTACGGCTTATGCTTTCCCCGAGCCGCAGCAAACAGAGGAAGAAGTTTGGCAATTAAGGAAATTGACACAATGTTCAATGGCAGCAGAGGGGACCCCGCGGACAGAGAACAATACGTAATACCATAAAATCTTGATTGGAACAAAAATTGGTATTTCTTTTTATCCGACACGAATCATAAGCCACCATTCGCGTTGTTCCTCTCAGCATAGAATATCGAACGTTGCAGTGAAAAGATTATCGATAAATTGACAATTTTCAAAAGAACAAAAGAGTCAACAAATTGTAAAAACAAGCGATTGGTTAGAAAAGTAAAAACGAAGGTAACGCTCAAACTTGAAGTATGTAAGCTCCTTATTGAAAAAACAAAAACTGGACCAAACCCTCCAAAAAAGCTTGTGTTTGTGGTTTTATTTTCAAAGCATTTTTATCTAAATTCTCACGATTACAGCTCGACCTTATTTGGCTATTCTTACAAAATTCGAGCATATGCTAATTCGGATGGCATCTGTGGAAGCGAAGCGATCCGGTCGCCACAATTGGAGATTTGTCACCGCTTTAATGAACTACATTAGCATAGAGACAACTAACGACCGTAAACTAGCGGCAAACAGCGTGAAAAGTGAAACCGAACGAGACTAAACAAATGTTTGCATCACAAAGGACCCGGGAGCCAACCTTCGCCTCAAAAAAAAAATAAAATAGAATCAAGAAATGCATATAAAACGCAAATTTGCACGTGACCTCCACGCACGCATAGAAAGATTGAATAATAATAATTGAAGAGTCGAAGTGCCAAGTTTTTCATTATTATTTCATTAGTCCCCCATAAAAGGGTCAAAAGTACGTCGTAAGTACTTTTCCATACGGGAAAAATTAATTAACACTAAAAAAGGAACACTTCAGCACCGAGCCGGCCAAGGAAAAGACATAACCCCCGCCACATCTCGATGGTGCTCACAAATCAACCGCACAATACTTTTCGCACAATTGCCAATCGGGGGGAGTGGGTAACAAAAAAGGGGGGTTTTGAAAAGCAACACCACTAGAGGCATCCAACCCTTCAGCCGGCTTTTCAGGTGGCTGCTGGCGATAGGTCAGCTCTCTTCAGGCGGTGCGAGGTTTTGCATTTGCCATCCGAAGGTATCGAAAATGCCATCCAAGTGCCTGCCGATGCACTGTTCCGCACCGTTGGTGGTGTTTCGTTTACATAAGTGTCTAATTTACTGCCATGATTGGGGGCACCTGGGGGTACCCCGGATGAGACCGGCTGCCATTTTCTTTTCCTTTTCTTCTCCATTTCCATTTGAAGACCGTATATGGGAGGCTGAGCGAAGGCGCTCTGTTCAGCGTTTTCTTTTCGCGCCCGCGGTACCAAAGTTTGGAATAATTTCTTAGAAGTGCAAGGAAGCTGCCGCGGTGCAGGCGGTCGGTGCGCGGCCGAGATGAGCCACGTTGACCTTTTTTTTTTGCCGTAATGAAGCGAAAAACGATCGGTCCGTGTTTGCGTGTTCCCCTTTTTCACACCATCGCGCCATCGCCAGTGATATTGGTTGGTTAACGAGCGAATCAAAAGGAGGGGTTGGGGGTACAGCATCAGGCAATGGGGGGAAAAAAACCGAATGTACAAATGGAATCGAGCGAAAAAAAAATAAAGCACACATTCGCACGTTATTGTCCGAAAGCGCAGCGCAGGAAGTAATTAAATCATCATCACTTTACAAGGACGCGTTCAATCATCGCGGGCTGTAATTGGTTAACTCTTAATTGCTTCAATTCGCTGCATCATAATTTGGACTGCATTTTGCTGTTTCTTCTTTCTGCCCGAAGTTTATTGATGTTTCTTTCGTACAACGCGCGCGATGAGATGGTGTCAAGTATTTGCACTCAAAATCAATAAAAAAAATTTTTTATGTTGTGTACCTCTTAAACTAATTAAGAAGTTGTTTCCAATTTCGGTACTGTTTTTTTTCAAAGGCATCAAAATTACATGAGGATGCATGTTGAAGGTTTCGTTAAAAAAGAATCACACAGTTGCTTCAATATTGAACTTTGAAAAATTATGTTAGAGACCACAGAGAAGTTTGGATAAGTTGGAAGATTGACAAATTGGGATATTTTCTTGCGAAGAAAAAGCCTGAAACGCAAAATCATTGAACATTTATTTAAAATATAACTAAGAAGTGAACGAATGATTTATGATTCAAATTAAACACAAAAAAAGCAAAATCAGGGAATACACTTCTTCAAATCTCTAATTTGGAATTAAGTGTTTGACTCCTAATATTGACTCGCTCAGAGTTGTCACAATAAAGATCTTGATAAAAAGCATCACACCTAATTTGCACATCAGGTAGGGAAGCATCGTCAGCCAATAAAAAAAACAACATGATGACACACACTCGACTCTCTTTCTAATGAAAGCATTTCACTCGGAAAACACTTCGCACCAAAGGCAACAAGAAATAACAACAACAACAAAAAACCGTCAATATTTTTATCCCAGCTTCAAACAAACGAACGTTAGCGAAAGCATACATGCATAGTGAAGTGGAAAAGCGTGAAAACAAAAACCTCCTGATATCTTTCTCTCTCTCTGTACTGTCTGCACCCTGAAGGCGGTGTTTGCCCCCGGTTCGTCCCCGCACCGAATCCATGGATTCAGCAGAGCGACTTTAAGATAAAGATAAAGATTCCTTTCTATTCAACAAATCCACTGTACCCCCCCCGCCGCTTCCGTTCTCTTCCAGCGGGGGGAGGGGGAGTGGGGAAGAAGCACGGAATTTACGGTGCAGCATACGGTGATGTGTTGGGAGGGCGAAGGCGAGGTTCGATTGAAATAAGTAAAACCGACCGGTTTTCACCAGTAAAAAAGCACCATAAACAAACAAACAAACCAACATGCCGCAGCGGTAGCATCAAGCATCTAACCTAGATTTTCGATTCGGTTTTCCACCGCCCGGGGGGTTTTCCAACCCCTGGAGTCCGTGCCGTTCTTTTTTTTTTCTTTTTCTTGTTCATGCCGCAGGCGAATCGACAGAGCATTCGATCGAACCCGGCGAAGCGTACAGTGCACGTGCACAGGCACACACACACACACACCCACACACACACATGCGGGCAACTCCAGGGCAAGGGGAGGGACAAATTCAACCTTCCAGCCGGCAGTATTTCATATTTTCTTCCCCCACAAAACGGGGGAGTAAGTCGGGGGAGAAAACGTATAGAAAATTCCGATCCGACTAAAGAAGAAGAAAAGGCAAGCCCAAGTGAGGTGGAGAGCAGCATTTTAGAGGAGAGGCGAGACACGAGGAGCGAGGGAAAATGCCGTTCGTTCTGGATTGCCGGGCTAGTGAAAGTACGGGATTTTCAAATTGGAACTCGAATGTGGAAACAAAACCGAAGTCGGATCAGCAAAATCAAAGCCACCAGCATCGAATCGGTGGAAAGGAAAGCAAAACATAACACAAGACACACATACCTCCCACAATGGAGGAGGGTTGAAGGGGGTGGTAGGGACAATCAGAGGGCAGCATCCGTTGGGCGGAACGATGCTCGCAGGGAAATCTGAAGTAGAAAACGCTGGCCACATTGATGATCGTCTTGGTGATGCGAAAAGAGGAATTTGATCAGGAGGTTGAAGGGCGAGCAACAAAAAAAAGAATAACAAAGAAGCATACAAAACGGCAGGAACATCGCACCCCCTCCCTGCCCCCCCCCCCCCCCCCCCTTCCTGTGTTCTGTTTGTTGATTTTCCAATGAATGCAATTTGATTTGAAGTTATTATAGATTATTTATGCAATACAATTATAAGCTCGGTGCTAATTATGATCGAGGGAAGAGCGAGAGGCGATGACGTTGGCCTTTTCTTTCCCCCATCGTCTACGGAAAAGCTCAGAAGGCACCAGGAGAAGAAAACCAACATAGATGTGGCCAGAGTGGGCGAGTGGCCATCATGAAAGCAATTAGTTGATTGTGTATTTATGTGGCCATTTTTCTAGCTCGTGTGAGAGCATTGGGATGGTATGAGTGTTGCATCGGATGATCAACGGTGTTGAGGACGGTTTAGATGATTGTTTTACCCGGAACGATTGTTTATTTCTATTTTTTGCTTTTCAATTTGAATTGCATTTCGACCGAGAAACACGGCTGCGGAACAAAAGAAGAAAAAAAAAAACTGGGCCAACCGCAAATTGCAGGTTCAGGGTGGGAGAAAGAAAACTGTCAACATAAGGAAAATCTTGCCAGCTGAACACCGATCGCGTGCCGCTTTTTGTTCAATGAGCCACCTACGCTGCACCAGGACAAGGATCTGCTGCTCGCCGGTGAATGCCCGAGGGGTGAAGGAAATTTTAATTTTAAACCACCTCTCCAAGAAGCTTTAATTCCACTTTGGACCGGGTGTTCCGTTTCAAGCATCAGCTGCAGTAAAATTGCACTTTTCCCGCGCGCACGTGTGTGTGCGGTGGAAAATTATAAACCCGGACCCGCAGCGGCGACGAAAACTAATCCTTCAATAAAGGTAATTACTTAACACGCGCTAAGGGACTCGGCAAGCACGGAGAACAAATGGATTTGGGAACCAGAAGAAGCAATCCTTCGGAATGAGCAAGGAAGGAGGCAAGCACAATGGCGGCCAGAAGCGTCGGTTGCTGGTGGTGCAATATCCGTGTTGGCAAATGATTGTAAAAGACGCCATAAAATTGTCCCCGGACCCAGGAAACCGTTAAAAGGGCAATAAAGCAGCACCGCGTGCATGCGATGCATGGTAAACGGATGATGACGACGGAGCGGAGAAAAACATAGCCCGCTGTCAAGGCGCTGCCTGGATTCAGATTTTTTCCACTCTCGAGGACCCTTCAAAAAGTCAACCGAGAGACGTGACGACAGGAGCGCTCCAGGAACGGCTTGCACCGTGAGGACGACTTCATTCGAGGAGACAAGAGCAGGAGGACCTCCTGTACCGCAAACCAACCAGTTTTATTGATGACCTCCTGCGCCACACATCAGCATCACCCGATGTGTGTACCCGATCGGTTAATCTTCTCTCTGCCTGCTTTATCGTTTCGGTAATGGTTTTTTTTTTCATCTTCTTCCATTTTCGGGTTATCTTCCCTCAAGTGACCTTCGTGTATCCTCGCAAGTACACATTTCGTACGGTGGTGCGGTGGGGTGCATTCGTTTCTCGTTCAAACATTAGCCTGCTTCGCAGCTTCGAACGATGGATCTAGCAACCTTTTCGGAACCCTCCGGAAGGTATTCCTTCCTTTCCTCCTCCCATGAGAAGTGCACGTATGGGGTAAGGATGAAAGCACAAAATTATCTCCATCGACACGGTAATAATATTGCCGTAAAATTAACAGAAAAACTGTTAAGGCAAACAGGCCCGGCCGGTTCGGATCGTGCATCCGAAATCCGAGCGCCTGCACCTCGGGAGTAGGAGGTCGAAAAATCTGGCCCGACAACGACGAAACAACGTGCCGAGGCCAACATCAACGACAGCGCGGATCAGCAGAAGCACCAGAAGGAACGTAGTAAAAGAGCTGCTACATGGATTCCTTTTCGGTAGGGATTCCGAATGACGGTACTCCGAGACTCGTATGGAAAAAGCCAATCAAGTAAATTAAATTTGAATGGACTTTTTTGATTCCGTTTTTTTAACAGCGCGTTGCCATGACTGCATGATTGAAAGGCGAAAGTAAAACATATGCCGAATGAAGTTTGCCAACATGTAGGCTTTGAAATTGTTATGGGAAATCGTTGGAAAAATCTGTTAAACAATGTAAAGCAATAAAGTCTAATTTATAAGTTTATTTATTTTCTCACTTTTATTTCATAGCCCAGCACCAGCTGTAAGCACGAATTCACCGCTCAACCAAACTTCTTGGGTTCAAGTGAACATTCACAAACTGTCAACAACTCCAACTAAACAGGTTTACGTGACGGTGGTTCGATTCTTCACTTCTGCACGTGTCAAATGACAATTTTTTTTGTATTTTTCTCTTCTGTAGTGAACATTATGCAAAGATCAGTCGGACAAATGTTGTAGTACACATGCACTACTCGAGTTCCTTTCTTATTGATTCAGTCCGACAGAAGGTCTGAAATTCTAGAGTAACCGATTCGACATGCTAAACACTCCAACTTAACATGGAGTTTATGAAAGTGTATATACAGTTTAGAAATGTTCACTTGAACAGGAGAGAGACAGCCAGTTGTTTAGATGCAGTAAGAAACGGTATATTAGACTAAATTGCTTAGCATAGTCTATAGCTTACACGCGATGAAAATAAATTAACCGTTTAAGACCTGACTGTATCTCAAATTGGTTCTAACCTCCTGCATCAATTGCGAGAGGTCCACAATGAATTAAATGTATTAGAATTGCAGAAAAATTTTATACAAATAATATGGAAGTTAAATAAATTTACTCATTTCTTATTGTCTTTTCCATTTGTCAAGCGTTACAAATTTCGTTTAAAAGTACCATGAATAATTGTATCACTCCAAGGTTTCTATACTTTCGGATGGAAAGAAAGAAAATGTGTTCCAAACACACTTAAGTTGCATGAAAATTCTTGGCCCATTTTCTCACAAATGTCCAAACACAACCACAAGCAAACGACACTGTGCAAAGTTGTCCAAATATACCGCTTCGTAGCATGATTTGGTTTATTGCCTGAATTTCGCTCCTTCTTCCTGCCTCTCTCGCTCTCTCGCTTCGATTGCTTGCCACCTACAGCCGTTCCCGAAAGAATGTCCTTGTTGTTCCAATCGACCCAAACCCACCCCATCCATTCCGATTCCATCCCGCACCGTTCGTCGGTAGCCTCGTTGTTTCTAATCACTTTTAATTCGAAAAATGTACAAATATCTCCAGCCAGCAGGGACAACCTAATGCTGCACTTAAAACCGAAGCTGCTGGCCTCCCGCACCGCTCGATGCCGATTCCTCATTCTCTTCTCTGACTCAGCCACAGACACACACACGCGCGCGTACACACCTACACATCCAAACCTTCTAGCCGTAATCCTCGTTCCCGATGATGAAGACGACGGTGATAAAAAAAAAATACCTCTGTTGAGAACCGTAGAACAAGAACAACATTTCCGACCGGTCCCAACCCCCGTTGCGCCTCCTTCCCGAGCCTCGTCCTCCATGTCTCAGCACAGAACTTGCCCGGTGTGGTTTATGCGTCGTGCGGTGCATTTGCAAACGGAGGAAGGCTCGTTGTTCTTGATGTCGCCCGTTGCATTCAAGTTGCATTTCGGTTTCGTTGCACTCTCTGCCGGCTTTGCCTCGGAGGCCGTGTCTTTGCTACCTGCACTCGGATTCCTTCCTTCCCCGTGTACGAACGGTACGGTGCATTTGCTCCGTGCGACTCCTTCGCCTCATTCTCTACCTGCTGCCAATCGCTTCCACTCGCCGGCAAAAGGTTCATTTTAGCGCAAAACCGTGTGTTTCCTTCTTTTCCGTAGTTTTTTGCCGCTGTTGTGTTGTCGTCTCTTCGCTTCCCTTACCCTCGTCTTTTGCCAATCTCCGGGTTCGACGAGGCCTCGGTTCCCTTCACTTCTTCATTTGAATTCTTTAGAAGCTCCCCCGTCAGATGTTTGCAAGGCCGTTATATTGTCAATAGTTCACAATTATGCTTCGGCCACGCTACCCGCACCCCCCCCCCCCCCCCGCCCTTGCTTGCCCATTTGCCAATTGCAATCACCGACCTTCGCCCAAAGTAGCATAGGTTTTTATGTTCTCTTCGCTTCTGCGCCCTTCCCGCCCGCCCGCAACACAACTCTTCAGGTTTCAGGTCTCGGCTGCAATTGGGATCGGTCGGGGAGGGCAGCAAAAAAAAAAAAACACAAGATGGAAAGACTGTGTTCAAATATTTTTCCTTCGTTCGCTCGGTCCCCAACCATTCATGGCCTATTGCTATCTTCCGCAATTCATTTCGGAGCCTTCCGCTGTCGTCGTTCTATATATGTTGTTGTTTTGTTTTTTTTTTTTTTTAGAGTTGCATGTTGTTGGTGTGTTTTTCCTTTTCTTTCCCTTTTGCCATGCGGCCGATTCGAGCCGTGAACCCCTTTTTTCGCATAGTTTCCAAGCTCGCCCGATCGCTCCTGCCGACACGGAAGCCTCCGCCTCGGAAAAGCCCATTATTTTTGCTTAATGATGATTTCTATCTGATTTTCATAATATCGATTGTGAAAGCGTGACCAAATCGTTGGCGCGTTCCGTTGTTGGCGCATTGATGTGTTTCTCGCGGGGGTTCTCCTTCTTCTTCTTCTTCCCATTCGCCGACATTGCTGATCGATCTTTATGAGGCAGCATAATGAAAAGCGTGCAACGCCCCACCCATCCCCACCCCTCCCCCAGGCCCATCGGGATGTTGAAGTGGCGGGGGAGGAGGATGGAGCAAAACAAAAAAACATTATTATGCGCCGGTCGGTTCGGTTTGGACGAGTCAGATCCCGGATGCCTCCGGAGGATACGTCCGATATTGGTTCGTCTTTGTTGTATGTATGTGTGTATGAGTGGAGGGGTTGGTGGAAGAGGGGCTGTGTATGGGGTTTGATGTTTGTCGGGATTTTCCACCCAACTCTTCTCCTTCCGCCGATGCGACTTTCGGGATCCCCGTTCGCCGTTTTCTGTGCCATCAAATCTTTACCGTCTTTTTCACTCTATTACGTTTGTTACGGTTCAAACGGTGTTGTTGGTGTTTTTTAATAAACAGTTTCTCTTTGCTCCGTACATTATTTCACCTTTTTTGTCCATCTCTCTCTGTCTCTCTCGCTCTACTTTTCCCTACGCTCCTTTGCCCGCGCGCAGAAACAAAGAAAAACACTTCGGGTCCGGGCCCGACTGTTTGTTTTGCGGGGAAAACCCGCGAAACGTGAACGCCGGTTTATTTCGGGCGCAGATAAATTGTACTGTTTGATTTTAAGCTTCCCAGCCCAAGCTCGCACGCACCCTTCGCGATTTTCGTTTCGTGCCGCTGAAGTGTCAAAATTTTACAGACAAATATTGGGAGCCAGCAAAAAGAACAAACGAACGAGGAGCTTGCTGATTTAAGTGTACTACAAAACGAATAACGAACATGTGTGGTGTGATGAGATCGTTAAATTTAAATTCGACAAATTTTATATTAACTTTAGACCAGAAAGGTTACGCAAAGCATTTCCAGCGTTTTTTTAAAAAGGTGAAAACTTTTGTTCTTCAAAATTTGATGAAAATGTCCACAGTGAAAACTTCGCATCACTTTCTTGTCCTCAAAACTTGCATATTTATGAGCCTCGGCAGACGCGACAGATAGTTCACTGAACCGCAAATACAGCTCGAGGCGGGAAAAACAAATCCCAAACTTCCACCCACCTACCCCTCCATCCCGCCCGGCCGATGGCGTTCGATAACCATCGACAATTTATTGAAATTAAGCTGTAGCCGGCGCGATTGAATTGCGTGATCATCATCATCGTCGTGGTGGACGCAAAAAAAGGGAAGCTGAACCGTTTTTCGGAAACCCCCACTCATAGAACCAACCACCGAGGCCGAGGTCCAAGCTCTTATTTTTTGTTGCTCCAGCACCAAACACGCAATTTGTCGAAGCGCACTCGATCCTGCATCGAGCGCCCTTTCTCCGGCTTCTTTTCGGAGCGTGCAGAAGAATCGAATGGAAATTGCACACACCGTCTTCGGCCTGGGAGGGGCGGAAGGTTCGGGAGCGGGAGGAAATAATGTCGACACACCGCCCGCCCGCCCCGAGAGAGACGGTACCGTTAGGCAAAACCCATTTCAGTCAAATAATCAGGCCAATCGGTATAATCATCCATTCATCGGTGTTTAATGCTATCGACGCCGTTCGAGAGCCGTCAAAATAGAATGAAAATCAATCCCTTTTTTTGCGCGCACACAGCATGAGCCACGGCAAGCCAAGCAAGCAGGCGACGGTAAGGGAACGGGTGGTATTTTAAGAGGCAATCCATGCAACCACCCAAAAAAAAATACTTTCTTTGACTACGTGCACTCATCTGCTATGCTTATTATCTTCAGCTTGTCACGCGGGAGAAGACTGGTAGGGAAAGGCGGCATGAGCCTTTCTAATTTTGAGCAAACCGATGCCACCATCTAGGATTATGCGGGGAATTTGCTGGTTTTATGAGGGTCTCTACCCCCGAATGCGAGAACATAATTCGCTCATGATCTGTTGGTGCTTCTAAAGTTTATGTTATGATATATTTTATTTATTTCTCAAGAGACGAAGGCAATAGCATTTTTTTTTAAGATTAAGTTAGTAGAGATAACGATTTTCCGATTGCTATCATAGCTCGTATTCACATAAAACAAGAACAAAGATACAGCCGTTGCTAAAAACAAATTGTCTCGAAAGTGCCAACTTCGGTTTCTCACATTATCTTTGGCTCACGATCAGTTGTTTGTCTCCAGCCGAAAACAAAAGAATATACATGGTATTTGATGTTATTCTTAATCATTAAGGTCTTACAATTATAAACAATGAACATTTATTTTTTTAACTAAATTGTGTCTATTCCTTTGTATCTTAAACCGATTTACCATGTACATGATTATGCCCAAAGGTATATCAACCCGATAACTCCGGGTATAAACGTATTTGCTAAGCTGTCAAATGACTTCCACATACAAAATACAACACATTTTTAGGTTTAATTCACTTCGTAATTTTATGTTTTTAATGTCCCGCTTTTATTCAAAATTAATACAAAATATGCTGATATTTATACTAAATTCTAAGATAAACAAAACAATAAGGAAAAATATTGCGAAAGAGCGAAGAGATAAAAGTTGGTGAATTACAGACAAAAGTGGCAACTCGAATTGCTCAGAATTAGAAAGGTTCATGCCGCCATGATCACGAGACCAAAGTTGGTGCCTTAGGGACAAAAGTTGGTGCCAACGGCTGTAAGTTAACGAAACCAGTAACAGTGAAAATATCAAAAGATCAAACAACATTTGAATCATTGCTGATAGTCGAAAGCATGTAATAATCGTATATTAAATTAAAATCCAACTTATCCCAGGTTGATTTCCCCATTTCAATATGATGGACAAAGCAATGGTTGCTGTGGAGGAAGATACTTGATGTACCAACATTCGGAATGGCAAGCACAGCGCATGCAACCATGACCTGCTCGAGCTGAATTGTCACTCAATATCAATTAAAACACCTCAGTTCGACTTCGCCAAGGATGAAGTCGGGTAGGGATCTAGCTCGAGCGGCACTCGAAATTAAAAGCAAATATACGCAAAGTTGGAGACAGCGACGGGGAACCAGAACACGCAAACCGGTCAAACCATCTCTGTCTCTCGCGATCGAGTTCGCTGCATCTCGCCCTCTCGGCCAAACGTACTGAGGTTGGTTGGTGGGATGTCATTTCAATTAACGAACTTTTCACAATGCCTTAGATTGATTGCTTTTATCAGATGGACGGTTGCATCGGCGTTGCACACAACCGTGTGTCTCGCCCGTCGCCGCGTTTGACCCGGGGAGGGTGGGGAGGTGCGTTATCGGAAGCAATCGGGGCTTTATAACAATTTCTCGAGCATCCAAGCAACCGCCGATGGGCCAATAGGTGGACGAGCGTCAGACAGATCGACAAACAGGGGCGAAGGCTTATCATTTTTGCCCCACAAATATACACAAGCTGGAACTGGAACTACCAAGAGAGAAAGAGAGAAAGAGACATAGAAAGCAAATGCGATATGAGAAACGCAGTCAACCGGTCAACTGGAACAAATTTGCAAATGACAGCGAGTGAAAGACGGAGAGGACGAGAGAGAGAGAGAATGAGGCTAACATACAAGCAACAAGGATAACAGCGTGCAAAATGGTGATCGATCGCTTCCTGGCTGTCGTCCCACGTACCGCTGCCGGGCGTGTGCGGCAACAATTTTCAATAAGTCCCACCTGATTACTCATTATTCAATTTGGGAGCAGGCACACAATTCAAGCATAACATTAACCGACCGTAATATGCTGAATGCAATCGGCGAAGCGCCCTCGGGCACTGCGACGGCCGAGCGACGCTACCGATGTTTGATTATCATACGGTTGGTTCCGAGCATCCGTCCAACAGGTCCAGCATATTTTATTTACATTCTATCCATCCGAACGCACCGAATGTAAACATATTTCATTTAAAAACATGATACGCATTTAAGTTTATTATGGGGATTATCTACTTTGATTGCGTCAGCTTCCGACAGGGCCTTCAGGCGCTTTGCTCGATAGGAGTAGAACTTTAACACAATTGTACTTCCGTACCGTCGTACGTAATGGGATCGATAACAGATGACGGCATTGTTCAACCGCACACAATCACACGAGGCCGGTTGGTGCATATGCAAAACTGTGGTTACGAACATCCAAGTTATTTGGATAATTTGATTGAACCTAGGGAACTACATGAAAGAATCGTAACATAAAGCTGGACCTAGTGGATTTGGAACTTACTCCTGATACAGACGGGAAAATAATCTTTTCCAATTACGTATTTCTAAAAAATAAAACATTTGTCTTCTTCAAAATAAACATTTTTCATTTCAGCTAATCCCTTACCTATGTTGAAATGAAATCGTCTTACAATTTTCCAGACATTCGTCAAAAAAATCTCTTTCCGGTGAATCCGATAGACCAGTAGCAAATAATTCATATCCTTTCGCTTGCCGGTGAATGGAAACGGATAGCGTAAATTGAAAATTTAGGAAGACGAATCGTCTCTCGCCGAGTGGAAACGAATAATTATCGCTCCAGCCAATCTTGCTGACTGTGCGAAATTAATAAGTTGAAAATATATCATAATACCTACCACCTTCTGCCAACAATTTCGTGAAGCGCAAAACGTTACGCCAGCTTGGAGAAGCGTAGAGAATAGGGGATGTCTGGGAATAGTACTGCCAACAATCGGAATTCACAGTCGCTCACCTGCAAGAAGAGGAAGAGATTCGTTAGATAAGCCAAATGAGAAGTCAGTCTGCCCGGGCGAAAATGGAGGATGACTCCCGAAGTGGCAATAAATTAATTTAGATTTCCTCCACCGCCGTATGCTGGGTTGAAGCCACGTGCTGGGCGCTGCCATGCCAATCGATAATAGACTTTTTCCGAGGCGTATGTGTGTATGAGTTTGCCATGCCATCTCGCGAGCATCCCTCCTGCGGCGCGCCCGGTAAACAGGATCAGGCAGAACGGAAAAAACGAAGGAAACAACAACAAAAACGTTCCCTGCAAATCCATCCCGGAAGTGTAATTATCGCGCATGTACACGCCGGTGCATAGTACATATATATATATATATATATACATTTTTTTGCATTCATTGCGAAGCGTGGAAGGAATTTCACTGTACAGAAACCGGTAGCTGTGGCAGTGACTACTCGTAATTTGCACCGGAGCTTCACATAACCGAACAACCTCTGACCCAGCAACCCGCAGTGGACCGCAGGGGGGAAAGCAGGAGCAAGCAGTAGAGAGGAAGGAACAGAAGTGTGGTAACAAATATTGTAGTTATCAGATGTAGGCCACCCCGCTAGCCGAGGCAGAAAACGGGCAGAACCAGAAGAAAAGCTGTCCGAAGTTGTTGATTCTGGCTGGCGGGGGACGGCATCCGCGCAAGGGCAGGGAGCTGGGGCTGCACCGTGGACCACTGATAAAGGGAAGAGGAAGAGCTGAGGAGGAGCAGAATATGCAGTGCATTCGCTGCCATGCTCGATGGCGCTCGAACTCCATGCCACCTGCCCGACTTCATGCCGAAAATACAAGTCCACTCTTCGCTGCCGCCACATGTTCGCTCTGCCCCCAGAATCCGTGCCTCCGCGCGCGCCTGTGTGTGTGTGAGTTTGTTCGTGTGAATATGTGTGTGCATATGTGGTTAACATTCCACTGATAACGAGGCGCGTATTTATGCTTTTCCCCCCGCAGAAACGAAAACAAGAATTTAATAAACTAATTAAACTTCGGTATTGCACACTATGTTGCACAACGGCGGTCTACCTTTTCGCAAGCGCGGGCGAGAAGGTGAGGTATTCGGGTGGTACCCGATCGAGGTCGAAGGTGAGCTGATAAGTTACCTTCGACGGCGGCGTGGAGGATTCGAGGCAACGATTACCGGTTATCCTGGTGCAGGCTCCGCTCTTCCGGCTATCAGCAAACTTTTGCCAACCTATCAACTGCGGTCGAGTGTTTGCTCACTTCAACTTGTTTTGAGCGATAATGTCTTGAGATACTTTGTATACATTGTATTTGTTGGTTGGAGTTCCTGGAGAACGCCCGCGCTTGGATGGATTTTGGTAACTATTGAAGCTTATAGCATACAAAATTGGTAAGGTGAATTCAAAAATCTACCTTTAATTTTTAACAGAATAGAAATTTGGTTTAAACCAAATGTTAAGATGCCTTAAAAATGAGAACCTCACCATAAGATTACATAAATAATTTAAACCCTTTCCATTGCCACCGAGAAACCTTACGACCAACCCTTCTGTCGCACGTGTGTGCAAACCATTGTCCAGAAACAATAATTCCCCAGATGGCTGTGCCAAAAGGGACGCGATTGCTGGTGGATTCCATGGCGTTGCCGGCGACGATGTTGGAAGTACAACAACACAAAAAAAAAAAAGTGTCACAACGGGCCCACGCTGGCCAGTCACAATATTAGCATTGATCTAGAATGTCGGAGGAATAAAATGAAATGTCCCATCCCTCGAAGCGACCGCCGAGCTGAGAGGGGGTGAGAGCAGCGGAGGAAAAGCAAACAAATAAATATTTGGCCATCGGCCACACATCACTGTGACATTTTCCGGGCATGGCATCCTTTTTTTTTTTAATTTTCGTTTGGTCCGGAGCGGAGGGACCATCGGGAGGATTGGATCATCATCGTCGTGCTTGGATTAGGCAGCGGGGGAAGACAGCTGGTTCGAACGGAGAAGCGCACCACGGAATGATCTGGGTTTTTGGCTAGCAAAAATCCCGAGAGCGCTCTACGGGAAAGACCAAGCAGCAGGTTTCCAATCCAACGGGCGGCAAAACAAGCCAAGAGTGCAAGCGGGAGGTGGGGGGGGGGGGGGGAGTTAGAGACGGGTGATAAAATTAATGAATTCAGAAACGATGCTGCCTTGCCCCTGCCTGCACCTTGACCATCCGAAACGGGGGGGTGTATCATCCATCCGCTCGTCACGTTGCGGTATGCGAATATATTTCGTTAATCCTCCGTGAAGTGGCCGAGGAACGGAGGGATCGGACGGAGGAGCACACATTCCAGCACGGGCAGCTAACTCCAGCCAATGGTTGGTGACTTCACCGCCGAAATGGCATCGTACTGGCGCGAGTCCACCAGGGTCCAAGGTCCAAGGAATATCTCCATCGCCAGCCAACAGTCAAGAGCGTATGTGTTGGCGACGCTGGTGGGCTTCCTAATGCTGCCGGTTGGCTGGCTGGCTGACAGTGATAATGTGTGTGGCCAGCATCACCAGCGAGTGCCACAAAGTGCGCTCCGTAATTACGAGCCATCCGACCGACCGCCGGTCGGGCATGTGGGATCTGCCATCCGCGCAACCGAACCTCGACCTGGAACCACCGCACCGGAACCAGAAACATTAACCGTATGCTACTCCCGCCACTCTGCTCTGCTGCCGGATACCATGAACATCGGAATTAGTCTCGTAAGCTTAGGAGTGCGCGCGCCCGCGCGCTCTCGGATTTTATACTGCGCCTTCTTGCACGCTCGGACCGGTCATCAGTCGCCAAGAAAATTGCCAATTCGCTTCGCAGCCAGAGCAACTGCACCGTTAGGTTCCATGCCGGAGCCCGCCAAGCGGGTTCGCGTTAATGGCTGCAGTCAGTCAGAATAAATGCTCCACTCCCGCACAGCGCCTCGAGCGGACCCGCAGCTCCACACGCTACCGATCCGTTCGTCCGTAAGTCCTTATCCTGATCCTTCCGCATTTTGATTCCCGCAACGCCCGAAACGCTGGCAAACGTCTGCGACAGCGTACGTAAATTGAATTAATTTGATTGATACGGGGATAGGATTACCGATGGTCCATCGGCCGGGATAATCGTTATAAACGAGCTGAGCTCTCACGAAAGGTTTCCAGAAGCTACATCAGCCGATGCGATGGAGCAGTTGCCGGTGTCCCTTTGTCCTCCAACATTCTGGGAGGTTCAATTCCGTCCCTCTCGCTCGCCTTTTCCATTCTTCGTCACTTTCCCTGGGAACGCGCTCGGCAAACCGAGAACACAACGGACAACGGCACATGCACAGACCCCTAGTCCCCCTCCGGAAGGCACCTGATGCTAGTGACCGGACGCAGACTCACCTTGCCACGGCCGAGCGGCGGAAGAACGCCATCTCTTCGCTCGTCACTCACTCGCAACATCCCGGACGTGTGCTTGCTTCCGGAGGGCGCCGAAAGCGCAAACCAAACCGCCATGCTCCAGTTATAGCATGGGTTTTGTTCTCCGGTTGAGTAATGGTACAAACCATCGGCCCCCACTCGACGAATGTGGGTTTTGTCGGTTCATGACCTCCCCCGTCGGATGGCTGACTTTGCCGGGATTATCTAGGGGCTACGGCTCTGTGCTTGGAAGCAAGCGTATGGAGGATGATGTTCCTTTTTTTTTGCGGGTGAAAAGACGTCCCAGCACATTGAAACTCCCAGGGACGGGCTGGGTCAGTTTGGCTTTTTCTCTGGGGTGCGGTCGAAGCAAAACAGGATCGTCCGCTCCCGTATACGATGTACGCTCCAATTGGAGAGCTGTTGAAGTTAACAAATTTCACGCATTTATTACCCGTCGGTACAGGTAGTATTTTCGCACGGCGTCCCAAGCCGCTTTCGAAGAGGAGGAGTTGAGTGAAATGTTATGTGAAGATGTTTGCCGCATCCCACAAGTGCACGATTATACGGGCCAGCTCGGTTGAGTTCCATTGACGCGTGGACGATTCAGCACAGCAGTTCAGGTAGAATAAGAAACCGAGTATAGGACAGCATATTAATTAATTGGCTCATTTGTCGTCGACAAACCAATGCTAACGATTGGGATTAGATGAGTGATGTCGAAGTCGGATCATATGAATGTAATATGAAACACTGCTCATCATAAGTTTGAAATAAACACTTTCTTTGCTATGGATTTTTTCCAAATCTCACAAGAATGGAGTAGTTAATCGTTTTCTTCATGGCATAACGACTGTCATTAAGTCAAGCCTAGCCATGCTGGTTAAGAACTTACGAAGCGTTTTGGTTCCTGTTTAAAGTTCGGTGCATATAGTCAATCCCTCATACCAGAGGAGGTCTGATCTGGATTCGAACCCACGCTCGGCTATTCTGGATCTCCTAACATAATTCTCAACACATAAGTTCGATGGATAAATCGTTAAAGAAATAGAAGGAGAACCTCATCGACATTGAGGGATGTCGTCTGCAAGTATTTCTCTTTTATTTTCATTAAGCATCTTAAACGTGGACCATAGGTGAGGAACTTAAACGTGGTCCTTAAGTGAGGGAACGCCTTCTCGATCACAGCCTACAGCAATCCAAATTAATGGAGCAGACGGGATGCTTCACATTTCACCAGCATGAACTCAGACAAACGCCGTCGGTCAGTTGGGTCGAGGCAATCTCCCAGAAGTGTCGGGGAAGCGCTTAGGCAGGAACAGCAAAAAGGAAAAAAAACAAGCCGCACCGTAATTAAAACCGAAATCCGAGTTAGCACACGCACACCGTATGCGCCAACAACATCAATAAACCATCGATCAAGCTAACAACCTAATAAAACTCCAACTATGTCACTTCTGCCCATCTCTTACCGTTTGGGAAGCGTGCGCCTACCGCTTCGTGACCCACGGTGCCATTGCGCGTTGCTGTGTTGTTGACGGTCCTGGCGTTTTCGTGATAGTGAGAGCAACGAGCGGGAGAGTTAAGCATGGCAAAACAAGAAAAAAAGGAACATACAACGAAATTGATTACCGGCCCTACTCAAAACGGAAATCATTAGCGATTTTATGTGCGACCCATCAACTGCGCCGGCCGGCTCGCCCGAAGAGGTCAGTCATCCCGGGTGGGGTTCCGTGCGTTGGTACCGTGGGCCAGGCCAGGGGGAACCCAGTGGGGATCGGGAGGGGCGTGAAGCAATAACTTTCAGAGGTTTGCTCTCGACACGACACGCCACGCGAGAGGTCTAGGGCTAGGGAGACGTGCGAAAGGCACGACAATAGGATGCGATGAGCAATCGGTTGGTGTTAAATATTGCGTAAAATATTACTACCTCGCGATCCACAAATATGGTGTGTTTTAACGGCGATAATGAAAAAACAAAAAAATGGCAAGACGCCATCATTTATGAAGCCGATGACTTCTTCCCACAGAGATTATTGCATGAGAAAATTGAAATAATTCACAGATAGTGAACGCCTTGGCATATTAAACTCTTAGGATTAACGAAGAGTAATAAAAACTTGCGGTATGAAAATCGTTGGTAAAACTATTCGAAGTACACAGAGCACAGCACTTCAAATGCATTTATTGGATGGATTCGTTTGCGCCACAGTTTTCCTGATTTTTTTGTGTTGCTTCAGCGAGGTATTTTTCCCGCTCCCATCTCTACATTGTTCAACACACACATATTCTTGCGAAGTATATGAATAATCGGCACAACCATTGGCAAAAATTAAACAAAATATGTATCCAATCGAACATGCAACTGTGCCTAACGTGTTGACATTTTTCACGTGAATGTTTACACCTGTAGCATTTGAAAAATGGGCACAAAAACAGGCATAAAAACAAGTGGCACTTGAGTTTAAAACAAATGGAGAAAAAAGAAAATAAAACACCAAAACCCAACTGGAATGAATTATTTACAAACCACCAACGACCAAGCGAGCCAGTCATCATCCAACCCGGAAACGAACGGCAGTAGCACTGGAAACTACTATAATGTGCATTTTTTATGCCTCTCCGGTATCAATCCAAGCGAAATGGTGCATTTGTTTTACTTTCCCCGCTAGTGTTTCATGCATTTTTTCTCTCTTTCTCCCTCGCTCTCGCTCTCTCTGCGTGTTTATCAAACGTTGCATTTCAATTTATTTCCCAACGCGCGAGTTTCAATTTAAAAAAAACTGCCGCACTTCCTTCACCGGGTGCAACCCGCCAGCACAATTAATCGAAGGATCGCACAAAAACGTTCGTCCGGCAAGCAATTGCAGGATGGAAAGCAATAATAAAAAAAAAATAAAAAACAACCCGGCAGTCAGAAAAAGTCGAGCTAAAATTGCATGCTAATAATCTGACTGTAGCCGAGCGCAGTGCCAGAACGCACGGACCGGTCCACCGTAGTCCAGTATATTTCTGTTTCCGCCGCCGCCGCTGAACGCGAGCATAAAAATTGATGTAAAAACGGAACAAGAGGGAAAACAGGGGAGCGGACACTTTCCGGCGGGAGCGGCGAGGGGCGGCGGCTGGGGCGAGATGGACACAAAATCAATCATTTTTGATTATGTGTCATTTCGCGGGCGATCGATCGGGCGGGCGGGCGTCCATTCCACGCCGAGTGGGCTTGAGATGGCCCTTTTTGCCGGCCCGCCTTGTAGGGAAGTGAGGGACGCGAGGGAAGAGAGCAGAACAAAAAAGGCAAGCAGTAGTACAGTGCAATCGATTCACCCGGGTGGGTGGAGAAAAAAAAAGGAAGCATAGATGTGGAAAGCATAACCACTCGGTTCACATTCGAACGGCAGCAAGCAAACCGTGCCTGCCCCATGTGAACATTATCATGCTGTTGTCCTTCTGTCCAACCTCCCTCCCTCCTTTCCTCCCACCAACCCTTCCTCCTTTATCCACCACCAAGAACAACCCCCAACTGTCCGGTAGAATAGGCTTTGACAACTCTCCACCGTGGAAGAAACATAAATATGATCCACATCACCACCACACCGGTACAATATTGCCACTCATTTATCGAGCCCACACACACACACACACACATTTTCGATACCGTGCCCGGGTACCGGTGCCGGCTCGGCCGGTCGTAAGTAATGACTTGTGTCAGCTGTCTTCCGGGTCGATATCGGCCCGGTCTTCTTCGCTCTTTTCCTTATCTCGCCTCGCTGTCTCTGCTTCCATATCCTCGATCTGCCTATCTGTCCGTCGATGGGGATTCATATTTGTCCGCCCTGTTCACAATATGCCCCAATCTCAAATAATAATACTAGCTCAACCTTTTTGCCGCAGCCCTTCTCAAACCAATCGAACGGGGAACCCATCCCCGCGGGGGATTGATAAGAAGTTTAGAAAAAAATTGCAAACTCGGTTAAGAAGAACCAAACAAGAATGAGGCGTAGAATGAACCTTCACGACAGAAAATCTAGCATCTTCGATTTTATACCAATTTTGTGAAATAAACACAAGTACGAATGTAGGACAATTATTCAAACAAGATGAAATCCCTTTGCGGCAAAGTTGATACTTAAAGAAATAGAAAAATAAAATTGAGAACCACTGCGCTAAATCTAAACACAACATTCAAAACTCCTCGACCGTACGGGGGCGTATGTTTGACCAGTGCGGGCGGAAATGGACAGGATGGCCGATGCAAATAGGACACATTCGATTTTCTTCGATTTATTGAAATAGAACCCGTAGGAGAGCGGGAAAAAGAGACCAGAACATTCCTGGCTGGAACGTTCAGGATCCTGAATTATTATCGATTCCTTGAGTACCGATTCGCTCCGGCGGAGAACGGGGTTGCAAGGCGAGCATTGGCTGGCGCTCGTTATTTGTCATGAGGTAAATTGCATGGTGCACCGGGAAATGCATCGGGCACAGCGGCAGCCTTGCATTTCCCAAAACGACCGTGCGCAGCAGCAGTCGTGTGTTTCCGTTTTCTTCGACGCTTTATTAGCGCGCATGGTCTTTTTATTCTGTCATTGATGAAATAAAGCAGTGAAACTGGGACGGAGGAACTTCGGCCGCGTGGATGGTGGCGGAGCAATTGGAAATGAATAAGCATTTGGAAATGAGAAAAAATACCCTCAATCAATTCGTCGATAAAGTGGCCACGGTTTAAATATTGGTAAGAGGAAACTCCACACTTCTCGCAGTTCTCGCCCTGTGGTCCCGGCTCTGCCCGGCCTCGATTTTCAATCGTTATCGGATCCCGGAGCCAATGGTGGCCCCGTGGCATCGTCGTCAATTCCTGGAATCTAGAAACCCGAAACAATTATGGCTCGATTCACACCGCACCAACACACTCAGTTTCAAGAGGAAAAGAAAAAAAAAGAGGTCTTCTAGAATAAAAAGCGTTATGAGCTTTAAACCATATGTTCAACAGAAAAAAAAAATCAAAACCTTCACCTTAACGCTGGGATACTTTGAATTTCGTAGGATCCCTTACGTAGGATCCGTACCTGGGTGGGTGAAGCAGAAGGCGAGAGAAACTGATCGACGAGCAAGATGAGGCTGAAACGGAGCCCCTATATGCTCACCATATGGTGCTGTCGACATTCCGAGTTCTAGCACCATCTTCTCGTTCTCCGAACTGTGCAACTGCGGGTCTTTGGAGATGGAAAGCAGGTATCCTCTCTTGAACATGAATCCTTTTTCCCTAGAAGATTCTAAAGAGACACAAAAAAAATCTACCTGACGTCGGCTAATCCAACTGGATCTGTGTGTTTTTCATGAAAGGATATTTAATTTCTTTTATTGGCGCCAGCGTGTGAATTTCATTGTGGGTGAGATTTAATCTTCAGCCGTGATGGAATACACACAAGGACTTGTCTAGTGTGTTGAAGAAAAGATAAATCGTTTCATTGCTTTTATTGTTAAATACTAAAGCGACTTGAAACAGTGTCGCTGATGCTAAAGTTTATTGAATGTAAAACATTCAATTGACTTTAATTCCACAGAAAATGGCCAAATAATTTATCCCGGATTTCTTTCTGATTTCTTCTTTCAACGAAAACACAGACTTGTCTACATCCATTTGAAAAAAAAAAAGTAGTACCAACTCCCAAACATCGGATCAGTTAAAAAATGATTCCAGAAATCCGGTATAGATTCATCCGAGTGCTTTATCAAGAAGCTAATTTGGAAACACCACATTGCCCTATTTGGCACAACGAGATGTAAATTCTCCTAATCCCTGGATGCAAACCGTTCCTCACTCCACCAGCGCAGTTGAAAACAAAATAAAAACCAAGCATCACCTCATTTAAGCTCGTAGGTACCTCGGCCTTTCGGTGGGGTATTATTTTATTTAGCTCCGGATCGTGCAGGTTACGCTCCCTTGAGCCTACGGGAGCTGATGGCTGGCACTCTTGGCAGGATCGCAACACACGTACCGGATCGAAAGTTTTTGGCCATGCCAGCACAAACTAATGCCAGCTTAGAGGAAAGAAAACACACACACACACACGTAAAAAAAAGGAAGAAAACGAGCGATGATACGATTTTTGCCTCGCAAGAAGCCGCATCGAGCGCCATTCGCAAACGAAGAAAATCGATGACAATTTCATTGAAATTCCACTCACCGACGCGAAGCGTTTGACCTTCCCCCGGGGTTGGGGTGGACTGGCTTCGTTCCATAACGAGGGCGCGAGCTTACGATGTGATACGTGATAGCATCGCTTTTCGAAAGAATTGCTTCCCGATGGCCGATGCCGATGGTGGGTAGAAGCCTTCCTAATGCCGCGGAACTGTCGGCCAGCTTGGCCGACTCTTCGCGCCGATCTGATGCGAATGAAAACGCTTATCACGGGTCGCATTCTGCCACCGACACCGCGGTGTTACGTAAATGAACACATTTCGCGATACCGGGAGGGTTTTCGAACGGCTTGGAATGCTGCTTGTGGAGAGAAAAAAAAATCACAGTCACCGGAGATTTCCATGCGCCATGGTCGACAACTGGCACAATTGTTTCTGTTGGAATTGCTTTATCAACAACCTATTGGATCAGAAGTTCCGAAATCATAGCCATTTTAAAGTGGTTTTGTCAACAAAGTATTCAAAAGAATATAACCAGATTTAAAGGATCAACAATCCATTCAATTTACTTCAAACGAACAAATAAGAATGAATTGTATAGTGGTGGGCTTCGGTCTGGAATCGAACCCACGCCACTGGGGTTTGAGACGGCGTACGCGCTGGGCTATCCACGACCCCGTGGGGAAGCATATCTAAAGATTGTATTGACTTGTATAATTCACTTGTGAACATGTGTAAATCATTTTGCGTTTAGCAGGATAACTGTGAAATTCAATTTCTACATACTTTTCCGAAAAAGGATTAGAACATTGAATTCACTTTAAAAATCCAAAATGCAAAGTCCAAAGTCTCAAATACAATTTGTTCCCAAAGAAAAGAAAAAAAAAACAGCCACAACCAAATACTGTGGTTAGTGTCAGCATTCAATCACCAACCCTACCGCTTTTTGGAGGCTATATCACATCAAAACGTTGATCATGTTTTAACAAATGGAAACAGCAACAAAATAAAAAATAAAAACCCTCCACCACTTCTCAAACCACTAACCAAAGGGATGACAATGGCCCATTAAAAGCTACCGATCCGCACTAAACCAGCTCCTCCTGCATGCAGTGCGGCTAACACATGTCCTACGCAAACCGCCCGAATATTTAATGACCGCCGGACGAGGGTGACAAACTATAGACGACATTCAGCGCTAAGCCAAACGGCAAGCGAACGGAGCGTGGCCCGGTGAAGCCACAGTAATGACAACATTATTATTTCCACCAGTTAAATCTCGGCGACCGAACGATGCCCGGAATCCGCCGGTCGGAAGAACGAGTGCGCCCTTAGATGTTTCGGGGGAAGGAAGCAATGAATTTGAATTTGAAAAGGAAGCACATTACAAACGTAAGCATAATGGCCGCGTAAGCAATCGTTATGCGACAATATAACAATGCCGAGCCGGGTACAATGGGGTATGTGATAGAGTCAGGGGGACAGGACGCTTCTCCTCTCTTAGGAAAATGGATTGCATGTGGATTTTCTTTTAACGAGGTACGGTTTCTTCTCCCTTCTTCATGTTTATAGTTTCTACACGTATACAATGTTTCATTCGACAAAGTAAATTATTTGGATCTTATGAGCGTATGAGTCAGTACAACTTACGAATTTATCCGTTGAGTAAACACACATTCCTCAACAAATTCTAATTAAAAAAAAAAACTGCACTATAATCTCTTGATAATTCACCCTACAAATATTAAACTTTTCCAAACCCTCCACGAGCGGGGCCGTGTTCATTAAAAACTTTTCCCGGAACGAAAAACAAATTAGCTTCCCAGGAGGAAAAACACTTATGATTATCACGGCTGCCAATGGAGAATAGTTGGCTCGAACTTTCCGAGCCCAAGAGTTCGCACACTACACACAACTGTCCACGAACAGTTGCAGTTTGCAGAGCAGCGTTTGTTGCAAAATGTTGCAGAAAACCCCCACGCCAGCCGAGCTTAGCGAAGAGATTTATAAGAGGACTTTAAGCTCACCCGGTTGGTTGGCTTGTGTGCGTCAAGCGAGGGGGGACGGGACAAACGCATTCGGGAAGTAGGGATAAAGTGTGCCGCTGGAAAATCGCTTCAATGTAGAGCGAACAAAAACACGGCATGCTGGTTGGTGGCTGCTTCTCGGTACAATTCAAGACTTAATTTGAATTGCCCTCCGCCGGTTGCACAACACGATTCCACAACCGCTGGCACCATTTTGCTGAGAACCACTTTCGGACGGTTTAATATCCTTTTCATCGGAATTAGAAACCGGAACCGAAGGATGGAGGGAGAGCCGAGAGCTGGAGCGAAAGGGCGAGCAACGGCGAACCGATGTGAAACAAGGACACGGAAATCAACTTGACTGATGCGGGATATTTTTTAAAAAGGATGCTGCCGCCGCTGTTGCTGCTGCTGCAACATCGCGTAACGCAGGACATCCTATTCAGGGCGACTTCGAGTCCCGTCTATATGAACTGCGCATACTAATGAAGTCAATCGCAGATGGACCACCATCACCAACAAACTGCGGTGGCGTTGCTTATAGTGTGGACTCCATTTGCATTCGCGCATTTGCAGGGGTTGCCAAATAGGGGTTTTAAGTAAGCTGCATCTTTTCATTTAATTTGTTTTAACATTTTAGCTTAAATCCGTTCCAACAAATTGTTTCTGCTTGCAACGTGCAGTTTTCTAAAACTCTATGGATATATAAAGAATATTTAATTATCTTCCCGTGCATGATACTTTCAAAATGCTATATGCATTCTTAAGGGTGAATTGTACTACAACTAGCCACATAAAAGTAGGAGGTTTGCCGACCCCGAACACACACATGACCAGCACAACGCCACATCACGAAACGAACGCACCGAACTCCGTATGTGGCGAACAGCGCGTCGCATGCGAGACAAGCATAAAAATCCCTTTTTCGCTGATCGAAAAACACTAACGGCGCGACAACGGGGTGAGGTTAACATATTGTGTGTGTCATCTGCTCCTACAAATGGACAGCCAGCTCGAGAGGAGCGAGCCGGATACGGACACGCCGAGCGAACCCGGGGCTAGCATTCCAAAAACGGACTTCTGCGTCGTACGGCTGCGGCTCTGTGCTGCGTCCGCAAGGGCTGATAGATATTTCTCCCTATTTTTTATGCACTCCTTCTCGACTCTGCGCTGCTCCTACTGACCCCTCGGTGCGTGTGCCGAGCAAGACACCGTGGCACAAACGCGTGCGTACGTGCAATTTGCATACGCAGGACAAATTAATTATCTGTCAACGGTTGTTGGCATCTGGAGCGTGATGAAATACGCACACGAATCCTTCGGGTTGGCCTACTGGCCTCTCACCGCCCGAACTTCAGACGAGAGGTCAACGGGGACACACAAGCGCATTAAGTTAAAACTGCGTATTCAGCATATCGATGCACCGACAAAAAGGGAGTCCTTATTAGTTTACGGTATCCGTGATGGAATTGATGACAGCCAGGATATGGCAGCAAAAAAAAAAAAAAATCGGTTGCAATCTCATTTCGCAAAAATCTTGTGCCGTCGAATATTAACCCAGACCCTTTCCCGGGCGAGTGATAAAAAGCAGGTCAACTGTAAGGAGCCTGCGTGCATATCCCCGGACTGCGGACGTCTGTAAATCACTTTTCTAGCATCCGTCCGTACCTCGCAGCGAGACGCATTTTGATGGAGGAAAAATGGATGGAAACACACGCATAAACACACACTGCGCCATTCGATGTATCTCTCTGGGAACATTTCAGATGTTTTCTTCATAAGCTCCACCGTAGGCAGAGCCTTTGGCCGGGCTGTGTGCGCCAACGTGCGTCAAGGTGGTGCAGCAGCGCGCTGTCCCGGGTGTCAACTCATAGAACATTATTTGTTCATGTCATGTTTCGCTGCGGCAGTAAAATTTTCGAAAACGAAATAAACATGATCGAGAGGCCGGTGGTTGCGGGATGGTGGGTGGGGAAAAGCGAGGGGATGCCTCGGAAAGTTGGAACAATCGCTACGCATTGATTTGTGTCCGATTTTGAGCCCTGCAGCTGAGCACGTTCGGTGAGCAATACGAAAGAGCTGGTCGATGTGTGGATCGAGAGGTTCGTTGGATAGGTTTCAAAAGAAAAAAATCAGCGAAAATTTAATCTCAGTTAAAGCCTAGCTGAAGAGTGCATTATATTACCAGTAAAAGACAAAAAGCTACGGAATAAATCAATACTCAGGAACAGAAAAACGAAATATAAAAAATGTAAATGTGAACAAAGGTTTAATTTTTCTCAGCATGATTGGAATAAAAACGAAACGTTAAGTTAAACTTCCTACAGTTTTCTAGCTATAAAAACCTTTTCGAACAGTCAAATTACAAAGAACTTCCAAGCAAATTAAAGCAAAAATTTATCTGCAATTCTCTACTTGCAATTATAGTGAAAAATGAAAATGTCAATCTTGGAAACAAATTGTAACACACGTTAAATAAATTTTCGCTCGTCTACTATAATAAAGAAAAAAGAAAACAAAATTGATTGAAAACATAAAGATGAAAGATGTTTTTCTTTGCTTTATCTCCAAACTTTACTCTAAAAACTTTTCAACCCACGCGCCTAGACACGTCGACAATTTGACGTTTAGCTTTGGCTTTGAGTGCCCGTTTTCCGAAGTTCCAACTCGCTTCCGCCAGCACCTTCCCATGCACTCCCCCCGAAGACCACAATTCGCCCATTGCGAGCATTCTGAACCAAAGTTATTGTCATGGTGGAATGCGTAGCTGCGTACTCTCTTCATTTGACGGTTCGAGGCCCACTTCAAAGTCATCACCCCCTCCTCCGCGTCCGCAGAGACCGGCAAACTGGTCGAAATTTCCCACCACCGCCTCCACGGTCCGGAAAGAGTCTGCATTTTCCGACCGAATGCTTCGTTCGCCTTCTTGATGCCTTCCCAATCGAGGGCGGGAGAACAGGGGTAGAGTGCGGGGTGGTAGGGTGGGTAAAAATAATAAAAACAATCCCGCGCACTTCCTTCCCGCAACCGCGCTCGCCGGTCGGAATTGTCAGTGCGCGAGCGGCGATGACAAAACTTCGCATCGGGAGTTTCCGATGATGTCGCGCGGGGGATGCTTTGAAACATAGAACCTCGTGCGACCCGGCCTTTGCTGTGAGCGTGTGTGCGTGAGTGGGCACGGGAGGGTGTGCGTCAGCGCGTATTTGAATTGGTTGATTGATTGAATGGAGTCTAATTTTAAAGTGAGCCCCCACAGTATGACGGACGGAACCACTTCACTGGCTCGGGGTCCGGGTCTATCCGCATCGGCATCGGATGGAGAGATGACGACGATGACGTTGATGGCTGCTTGCAGTTGTCGGTAGTGGCATGCAGGATGCTGTGTGGTGGAAGAAAGGCTTCCTTTCCTAGCCCGAAGTTAGAACGTTTCGTTCGGACGCGCTGAAGCAGCCGAACAAAGAAAGAAGCGATGAAACCACCAACAATAAACTGAACAATGTTTCCTTACTCTCGACGAGCCGCTGCGTGTCGACGCTCCGTTTGGTTCGGTTGGTGTTTAGTCGGATAAATTGTGTTTAATTTTCTAATGGCCAAAGAAAAGGGAGAAAGATTTCCGTGGGGGTAGCCGCCGTGGCGCGCTCCGAGAAGCACGAAGTGGTCGTAATCAATTTTAAAGTGACCCGAACCACTTCTACGCGCCCTTGCCTTGGGAGGGAGAACGCACTGTGCGACGGAAGGCAAACGTTACCCGATACGTTTTCGGCATAATTTATGGCACCGTAATGCTCGAATTGTAACAAACAATTTGCCTCCATGTCATAATCTCTAGGTGGTGTTTGAGCAAGATTGATTTCATTTTTTCGACCGGACTCGGACCGCTTACAGGTTTAATTTATGGAGCACGACTTCGTTACCCTTCTTTTACTTCTTGTTCAACACTTCTTAAACATTGTGATATTACTATCGAACGTCTAACAGCTATCAAATTGTTGGAGTTAAATGTTTACAAATCTTGCGGTCCAGAATAGCCGAGAGCGAACGCTCGCTAGCACAAGACCCGAAGGCGTGGGTTCGAATCCAGACCTGAGTTCATCGAAACTTACAAATTTAAATTTTAGTAACACAAAGCGTTAAATGCTGCCAATTTTGAAACCATCATGACATCTTTCGATCGTACCCTCACAAAACTAACGACGTTTTGCCAAATGTGACCGCCAAATTGCGTCGACGATAGAGAACACAGCATATGTCGCTGTCTGGTTTCACTCAGGTCAACACTACACTGTGTGCACACATTCCTTCTTTCCCTCTCTGAGCTTCATATCAATCCAGCACCACCGTGTTTGCCAGACCCTCCTTCCAAAATCGCAAACACTTTTGCGTGTTCGATCGCCTTTTTTTTTGTTGGTTATTGACTCAATCTCGCCACCAAATGGTGATGATTGATTGCCGAAGTCCACCCTCGGCACCCTTCAACCTTCGTCTCAGGCGACTAGCCATTTAGATGCACATTGTACTCAATTTCAGGCACACACACACGCATCGATGATACCATATGGGACCATACAGGATCATTTATTTGACTAAGCAGCTAAGATAACGCCAGACGCGATTGTGAAACAATCTTTTTTTTTTCATTTTTCGCATGCAAAGTTATTTTCCCTCCTAACGGAATGAATCGTGATGTGAATCGCAAGCAAAATTTGGAAATTTTCTAATATGCCAACGCATTCATTTACATTTTAAACAAACCATTTTTTCCCATACCTAGCATTAAATCAAGAGTAGAGATAAATTTATCAGTTCGAAGGCCTTGGGTTGGGAAAGAGGTTCGTTTGCACAGATGTACCCTGCCATTTTATCTTTCATCCAGACGTTGCTCAAGGGCCAATGCCGCTTATAGGCGCCCTCCTCCTCCCATTGGCAACCCGTTCTTTGGGGCGTGTGCCTTATCAGTGTTCTGGGTAATAGGGTGCTTCATTTGTGCGCTACTCGTAGTCACCATCGTGAGTCAATATCGATAGGAGTAATTCGGTATGGGACTACGCAAATGCAATCTCACAATCTGCTCATATTCAAATTGCTATCTGACAGGCAGCAGGGTCGGATGAGAGCGAAGGAGAAAGCGAAAGAGGAGGAAGTTGCGCAGACAATGGTGACACGCATGAATTTCAATCGCCTCAACCACAATGTACGACATATTACGCACGCAGTATCACGCGCGGTCTGTCCACCGTCAGTTTCATCATGGTTGTGCCTTTTTCGATCAATCATATTACTAACGCCTTTTTTTCCGACTACTACACTACATCGATGAATTTCATCAACCGCAATCAAGTGGCTCAGCCTTTTTGACACTAGTAGCCTCCTCCTATTGCTCCTGGGGGAAAAAAAAAAAAACAAAATAAATCACTTGTATCATCCCAGCTTAGGACCCACCGAGGACCCGACGAACGCTTAAAACGCATCATCGTAATTACACCGAAAGGGATAATAATGCTTTTAGCCCCTTTTTTGCGCCATGGACCTTTCGCAGGGCCAAATTCTGCCTGCGCCCGCCTTCAAACGACCTACATTGAGATGGTTCAAGGCACTCGAGCTCCACGAAGGACTCCTGGGCGCTTTTATGGACTGGCGGTTGTCTATGTGCGTTTGTGAGTGCGGAATCCTTAGGTTGGAGTAATTAATTGTGAATGTAAATTTGTGCGGGCTAAGCCCAAACCTAACGGCCTTTCCGCGGAGAGCACCGGTCCGTTTCAACCTGCGAGGATTAATCATAATGCTTTCGTTAGACACGTTGGCGCGAAAGTCCTCAAAAGAAGGTTCAGGAAACCGTCAGCCCCACAGCAAGGGTGTTCGTACCTTTACCGTACCAGCATCACTGTGGCAGTACAGTAGTTCCACTCGGTTATCTGAAAGGAGCCACTTACTACCTTGGAGGTAATATTTTTCCCACCGTCAGCAGACGTCATCATTTGGGCCCCCCCATCAAAAGGCTCATGCCGTCGTCAGCCGGCTGTTGAAAGGGGGTATAAAACTAGCGCACCCGACTCCCGGATCTGGCTCCGCATCCGGCCATCTTTCACCGAGGACGTGCAAAGACCCTTTGCAAGTGGGTGTTTACGCGCCGGACGCGGCGTGTTTGTAGAATTAATTAGTTCTCCCGAGAGGCGACAGAGTGCAGGGGCCCTTTTTCGCCATGGGGCGAGCAGAATTACCTGCCGCTGTTGGGTGCTACTGCACGGTAAATAAAACGCCAGTCATCACCACCGACCGGGACGAGGCGATCCTAGGGCTTCCATTCCGGTTCCTTGCGATTGCGATGCTGACAACATCAGGAAACATGTACGGCATCTCCGAAGATCGCCCTCTATGAAGGGAGCACTACAATGTAACAGAGAATGGCACACTGTGCGATGTCCTTGACGAGGAGGGATGGACAGAAAAGTCTCGCAAGTTATTTTGGAGACAAGAAACCCCTTGCAAATAATCAAACTTCCTGGAGTACATTTGGCAGAAAAGGGTATTGAATACATTTAAGCTGCGTTATTGCGAAATAAAAAATATACCGAACTAAAATTATTCATGACAAATACAGAGAAAAACTGAAAACTGTAACCACAACACACTCAAGTGTCCTTGACATATTTCAAATTTAAAAAAATAATGCAAACCTACGCCACGCCAAGCCAAAAAATTAGTTCAGCACAAAGAAGTTCCACGAAAAGTGTGCTCCCGGCCCGAGGGAAGTCAACATCTTCTTTTCTACTCTCAAGCGACAGGGTACACATGGTAGGTGAAAAGCTCAGGCGTTGCAATCCAGGTGCTTTTTTAATTTGAAACACTTGCAGGATTGACTGCATAATGCTGATGAAAAGCAAATTAACGCTGTCGGTGCACTCAGCTCTCACACACACACCCACCCTGGTGGTGCCTTTTGCGTCTTCCGGTGCGATAGTGCAAAATTTTGTGCAGCGTGCTCAAATTTTCACCCGTCGTTGTGTGTGAACGTGAAATCTTTGGAAGCGGACGGGATGGTTAAAACAAATTGACATAATTAAATGTGATTCTTCCCCGCGGAAATTGTAATCGCGCTAAGCAAAGGAACGAGAATCGTGCCAAAAACTCCTTTAATTATGACGATTGTAGACATTTCCTTGCTTTTGGCTGAATGAGGATCATTAAGAGGTTCTAACCAAAAGTGAGTCTAAGAGACTTACAAAGGCGAGAGTTTTATTTGATGTACAATGAAAAGGGCTTGAGACCATACATATTTGATAGGATTACTAATAGAATCTTAAATTATCCAAGAACCAGTACGTTCCTTTACGCACATGACGTAGAAAGACATTGCTTACACCCGTAACTTTCTCATCGCGGAATGCAATCCGCCCTTCCTTTTTCACCAAACACACACCCAACATAAAGCCATCGGGCGATTGTGCGTGTGCCACTTTGAAGCCATATATCCTGGGGGAAAACCCCCAACAAGCGCTCTGAACTCCCGTCCCGTCCCGGTCCGACGCGATAACGATCTCTTGCGCTTTTCTCTTGCCCTCCTCGACCTGCTCGACGCTCTAATCAACAACGGTCGTCTTGTCTTCCCTTCCGGCCGGGCACGTTGCGAGTCCACCGCGTCTAGCGCGAACTGCCCTCGACCTTTGCCATGTTCGATTGTCTTGTCTTGTCTTCGTGACCCTTAGCCGGAGGCCAACAGTTGTCCGCCGTCCCTCCCGCCGGGGGGAAAGGCCGAGTGTGGGCTTTATTTTTACAACATAATTTCCCACTGTGTTTTTTTTCTTTCTTCTCTTTTCCACTGCAACCTCGACACACCCTCGTGGGGGTTGCCCTTCGCAAGGCGGCCTGCGGTCGGTTCGGTGCTCGTGCATGCGCGACACTTGTTTTGGAACGGAAGTTAAACACGCTCTTACGCGCTGGACCCTGTCCCGGTTTTAGCGTTTTGCCCTCGCCGGCACACACAAATACACACACACACACTCCGGGGGTTTCCTTTTCAGCCACCGCGCCTATGCCACCGGGACCAATCTAGTGCCTAATTACGAACCGGAAAGTGCGGTAGGCAGGAGAAGGGCAAGCTGTGACCCGAACGAAACAAAAGTGTGGCATTCGTTATGGATGTCCACAAATTAGTTACACTGCGTACTCAACGACACGGGAGCGCTACCGAGCAATTGAAATAACCGCTTGAAAATAAAAACACATTGCTAACTTTATTAAATTAAACCTGTATGTTGTCATTTGTTTCGCCTTTTTGCATAGTTGAGCCCTTCAATCATCATTTTAAAGATAGTTTCCAGATATTTGAAATCCTTCCAAAACAGTCTGTTGTGGTAATCTGTAAACATTTGCCCATTTTGTGCCCTATGTTAGATTTGGAAGAGTTGTCAACGACTCCAAGGAAACATAGGTGAACAAAATTCTTCAGATGGACCACCAAAGTGTCCCAAAACAATCGTCAGCCTATACTCCAACTCCACTTGTCGAAACGTTAGTCGCAAATAGCCTTGTCGTAGGCTTTTACCACATTTCCTACGTTTATTCGTGTACCACCGCTTAATTTGCACCGGGAACAATAAACCGTCAGGAATGCATAATTACCACCGCGTCGAATGGATGACTGACGGGCGTTTCGGAACGCGAAAGACCTGCCCTACGTAACGACGGGGGCGACAAAGCAACACCGAGCGTACAGATATGGAACGCAACCGTGCACAAATAAACGCACCATAGATGGAAGCACCAATCGGCTCCGGGAAGAAATCATTTATTCAGTTTTGTAAGATGAATTTTTCAGCTGCGAGGCGAGCTGTGTGTTAATTTATATTTTCCAAATCGAGCTCCCAGTGGGTGGCTTTTCCCGTCGCACAGTCGCTCCCGGGAGGAAGGGAGAAAAAGTGCACGCATCGATGCGTCACTAGGAGGCGGAATTGAAAAAAAGGCTCCATTGGCATCAACGCCCATCATCTACATTTTATTGTAGCCAAATCCGACTCCACATCATAGGCTCCACCTTGCTGCGGTTCCGGCAATGCCGACTCGGAACGGGCGGCCGGATTTTCTTGCCACGTGTGCACCGGAAGGTTCTGGGGAGAATGGCTACACTTTCCGGGGGCATTTCATTTTTGCCCCCCACCACGTTTGGTCGACGCTCATACATAACTTAACAGCCCGAGTTGCCCGAGTCCGGAAACTGGATGCATGAATTAATGAAAAGACAAAGCCGCCCGGCCATAGCAACGGCTACCCGCAGCCACTTTCCATCACCGAGTTCGACGAGGTGCAGGGGATAACTTATGCCGACGTACGTATTTATGCAAGTCGCTGCCCGCTGCTGTACAGCGAATGACCGCCGGAGGAAAGCAGCGCCATATAGCGCGCGCACACGTTTGTTTTCGTTCTATTTTCGTGGATCCGGAATCGAATGACACGAAAGGCCGGAACATGTGGAGGGCGGAAAATGGGATCCACCCCAAAAAAAAAAAAACTTGCTCCCCATGCTGCCATGGCGATGATGCTCCCTGCGGACGTTTCATCGTGCATCGTTTATGCTGTCCACTTCCTACCATTTATTCTCCCGCACCCGTCAAACGCCGATTCTTTTCGCGTGTGCTGCCGCGCCCGTTTCGTTCTGGTTAATGTAGGATAATGTGTATGCGGCGTGTTGTTCTTTTCTGTTCCCCGTGGTTTTCGGAATCAGTCATGTTTTTTTTTTTTTTTTGTACTGTGCACTCCCAAATCCGAAGCAGTAGTAGCACATTAAATTAAAACCTGTTGTGAGAGGATTGAATTTCAACTAAACGACCCGGGCGCACCACAACCGCCGCTCCCTCCCAGAGTATTGTTTCCCATTTTTAACGAGAGAGTGTTTCGCATCTGTAACGGAACCCCCCGGTACCAAAGAAGTAGTCCTCAGACTCACCAGAACCGGACCCGAATGCTTTCGGCACTAGGAGTATCTCCGTGACATCTAGGCCGAAAATAGAGTTTTGGGGGGTTTCGTGTGTTAGGTTGTGAAAGTGAAGCTCCCTACCGACCCCCGTGGGTCGCTTGTCGTCGTTTCAGTCGTAATTTAGTCGATTTGACCGCACCCCACCATTGCCGGCACTGAATGTGTTGGCAAATCCGTAACTTTACGGCGAGCCTTCCGATTTTAATATGTAAACTTAGCTTTACAACACGCAGCGCGCTGCGCCGCGCCGTAAAAACATACTAGAGTGCGGTGCGCGGTGAAGAAGAGCGGTCAAATGACTACCGCTTGGAGCGACCCCGTTTCTAGCCAACCCTTAAACGTCCACCTTGCCAGCTCGCGAAGTACTTTGTTGCAAGGTTCGTAAAACAAAAATTAGCTATTGAACCGAGCGGTTCTGCTGCTTCACACAAACTGAATATTTACCACGGGATGCATGCTTAATTCATTTAAAATTTATCACAAAATCTTTAACCCGATTTAAAATGCATCATTTTTCATACTTCCGGGGAAACCTGCATACCCTGCAGCGAACATGGATTTAAAAAACATAAATCTTTCCCCTGTCGGTAAAAACGGGATGGATTTTATTCTGATTCGGGGAAAACACACATATCCGGGCCACGGAACAAACCAAACATTTCCCGGGTTGTTTCCGACCAAGCAAGGAATTGTTACATGCTTATGTAGAATTGTTACAATAACTTCCTTGTTTGATCAATCTCCGTCCCACGAGAGCTTCCTGAGTAGATGGATTGTGCAACCAATAAATGTTGGACAAATCTTGGACCAATTACTAAGCATTGCCGAGGGATTTGATTGAAATAAAATGTACCATATCACAAATTACGGGATAGCAGAGCGCATACGCCGGCTAGAACACGACCTCAGCGGGGCGTGGGTTTGAATCTAGACCGACCACCTTCTCGTGTGTGATCCAACATGAACTCCCGCGAACACATCAAAGGGTTAAGAAAACGCACCGTCTTATTACGGTAAATTAGCCAGTGTCATAGATAGTCCCAGAGGGGAAGAGACAGAGGCAAGTCGATGAAATTTAACGCGAAAGTAGCAGCTACTTAATAGCTGCAGGAACCTTCAGCAGTAACGTAAAATCTGATTAAGATGCCACACGGCGGCGGACCACGGACGGGATGCATAATGTTGTGTTGTTTAGTTTTTTTTTATGTCTCTGTTTTTGTCTACGCTTCAAAGCTTGTCAAATGTATTCTCCCCCTTGACCTTTTCCGAAAGCGAAGGTGCGCGAGGGAATACGGGGTGGTGTTGGGTCTTGATCCGAGGATGTCGGTCGACTTTCGTACACACACACACACAGTTTAAATAGCGGTCCGTGCGTCCGATCGGATGAGTTCCGGCGGCCTAATGGTGTGCACTTGAGCACTCGACATAACGTTTGTGGCCGGCATTACACCCAGCCCAGCAGCATATTCAACGTCCATGCTGGGCCGTTTGTGTGTGTGTGTGCGATTGAAAGTGGAACAGAGTTAATTATAGTTGGAAATGCGAGTGGAAAAGGCGAGTAGCACAAAGGAGAGAAACAAAAAAAATCATACCGTCAGTTCCAGCAGCACCAAATGCTTCTTCCTATGGTCGTTGTGTTCATTAAAACAAAGAGAACCGAAACCCATCGTCGTGTTCCATCCATCCCAGTTTGCATCCCGTACGATGGGTGATGGGCTACGCGGGGGAAACATACCGTTTTTTTTTTTTGTGTACCCTGGCTCACCCAACCTACCACCCACATCCCTTTTTTTCTCCCTTTCCTGGCCATCCATCCCATCCATCTAGGGCGGACATTCCCCAGCTTCCGCTTCAGCCGGAAAACTTCCAAAAATTACCTAACCGAAATTGTTTTCCAATTAAGCTCCGGTCTTTTGCATTCTTGGAAAATTAATTCGCCTCGGGCCAACTCCACCGCCGCCCAGGTAAGGTCCTGGCAGTGTGCTGACCTTTGGGAGAGGGGGGGAGGTTCCATGAATGTGTGGGTGTGTGTGTCTGGAGGTATTTGCGATCCGGCATGCTGTGTGGCTGCGTTGATCCTGCCTTTCGCCTCGGAACGGGCTCCGGAAAACTCTCATTTCCATTTCCCGGGCAGCGAAGCGGGCAAGCGCCCGCATGTAGGTGTCTGCCGCCGGTGGAGTGTGGCGTATGTAAGTAACGGCGTTTACGGTGGCAAGCACATACGTCTACACCGTCGTAGAACCCCATTGGACAATAAATGATTTAAACCCTATCGCTTCCCGGCGCTGGTCGAGACATTCTGCCGGTCGTACACTGCAACTAACTACAATGTGATCGTCGTCGTCGTACCCTTGGACAAATTGGTACGGCATCAATGTTATCCGCTTAGGACCACCTAAACACCACCTCCCATCCGCCCACATTGGTTCAAAAGCAAATTCCCTCACATCGCACATTTGCCCTGTGCCGGCTTTTGAATGTCCAACAAGAAGCTTGTGCTTGTGATTCGAGAAGCTCACATTTCTTCGTCCTGCAGAGGCGGGTATCACAGTGGTTTTCGTTTTATTTTAGTTTCGGCAAACGGTTGGTACAACTTTTCAACCACCCACCACCACCCACCCACCTGGCCAAAAAAGGCAACACTGAAACAACAGTAAACTGCAACAAATGCGACCGCAACCCGAGGGCAATATTCAGGGATTGTCTTGTTTTCACCGTTGTCCGAAAATATCCTTTATCCTTCGCATGAACTGTGAACAACGGTGGTCAGGGTGAGAGTTCGTGGACAGACGGAGCATTGGGGAGGAGGCGGGAAAACCACAAGAAATAGAATTTCAGCTTTCACTCCGTGCGCGGTACAGCACCGTCTTTTGCCCCGGCGAGGAGGATATATGCTAAATGTGGTTCCAATAAGCGAAGCCAACGCTATCGGAAGGCGGAACACGTGCCGGGACCAAAAGAGACAACCGCGGTCGCGCCGAGCCACCAGCGCCGGTCGATGTCGTTAAATTATTCAACGGGTTTTATTAATTATTTAATGGCAGCAAAACTGTACCGGCACGGAAAAGCTTCTTAAGTGCACCTGTACCGGTGTTTAATATTCTTCTCGGTACAGTATTTTTACCGACCATGCGTGATTGCTTTGTGTGCGAACGAAACATCGTTCCAAAGACGTTGAATGCTTGAGCCCGTTCCGGAGGGTGAACGAATCTCGGAGGAGGGAAAGATTTCGTGCTTGACTCCAGGGAGGAGAGGATATGTGGAGCAACAGGGCGAACTCGCTGCAACAAAACTGGGCCACTGGACGCGATCGAAGGGCCTTCTCCTATAACGATAACGAGCAAATCGAACAAAGATAATGGAAAATTCCAGCGGCAAGTGAAACGATTTAAACCCATAAAACTTCTCCTTCTGCGAAAAGCGTTCAAACAACAATAGATCATGGAGCAGCGGAGATAAAAGGAGCAGCGAAGAAGCATAGAACTAATCTACGTTCGATGGGCAAACACATGAATCTTAAAAAAAACAAACGGCTAGAAATAAAAACGCCGAAAGAAAACTCTTTGCCAAACTATCTTCAAACTCGCCTTTCTTTGGGGGCATCTTTCTAGGGGGTTTTTTTTTTCTTCTTTGCTTCTGCTTTGCCCGTTTTTGCTCCAGATTTTTGTTAGCCCCCGTTTTCGGTGCACGAGAAAAGTAACTGGAACGTAGTCGAGGTCAGAGAGAGAATCGACGCGATGACGTCAGTGATTTAGATGCGCTTTGCTGACGGCGCAAAATGGGTTTTGAACAGTCCTTAACGGCGGCGAAGCTCCAGCTGGAGACATATCGGTGGTAAGGGATGCGGCTGGCGAGGGTGAATTTTAAAAGCAAAATGAGCGAAACCAAACGACAAAAAAAAAACCGCAAGAATATAACCATAGCTAAACGCACGGGGGAACACAACTAAAAAAACGAGAACGAAAAGCCACATTTTAAAAACACACTCCGGCAAGCAACAAGACGCGGTGGGAGGTGACAGTGGAGAGGCGAAATTTGTGCACCGTAATCGAACGTAATGGATGATTGGTGGGAAAACGCCAAGCCCGGGCACTTCAGGGGCGGTGGCGGGCGGCGGAAAAAAAACCACATGTGGCACAAACACACACAAAAAAAAAAGCTGAAAAAAAACCACCGCACGGCAGAAGTCACACTCAGGCTTGTCGGCGACGGCAGTTCGATTGATTTGATAAATTGACTCCGATAAACATTAGCACGTACCGGAGGAGCCCAAGGTTAAGGATACGCGTGCAAAAAAGAGCTAGAGAGAGAGAGAGGACCGCTGTGAGCGAACTTTAGAAAAATCACGGATCACCGTCGCATTAAAAGTGGCACGGCAATCTGTGACAGCTCCGATATTCGATCCATCGTGCAAGATAAGGGCGGCAGCTGGTCCCAGCGGCGATATATGTTACGTGAGCGTTACACGAAAGGATCACGGGCAAGGGCCGGACGGGAGCTAGGGACTGAGAGAACACGGAGGTGAATCAATACGATATCCGTGGAGAGCACAGACATTGTCGTCCGTTTTGCGAAGAATGGAACGGTCCCATCGTGTAGCCCCGGGCGAAGGAAAACGGAAGCCCAACGTGCACAAACGCGGTGTTTGGTGTGGGGTTTAGTAAGGTAAGCAAAGGTTGGAAAACATCAGCCCTAAAAGTTGGGTTTTAATGTCAATTGATCAACACGCAAAATGGAAAACAAATCAAACCCAAATAAACCTATCGTGCCCTACATGGTATCTTTCGGACAAAGACATTTTAAAGGTACCACCAAAACTGTAAGCAACTTAATTTTGCATAAACAGTATATCAGGAAAGATTTCTGGAAGCTTTTCCTGTTCGAAGACATACCTTGGAAAACAGTTAATATAATTTTCCCTATTCAATCTTGTCTTCACGTCTGAAGCGTTTAGGTTTCATTGCTTACAATAATAAAGAACATACCAATAGACAGATTTGAAAAAAATCTGATGGACTTACGAGATAAAAGTCAATTAAAAAAGGTATAAATAAATTTTCCATAGTAAATAAAGTTCTTAAATCAAAAATATCCTTAAAACAAAATTAAAAACAAAAATCTTTCGAATGTTTTCCACCTGTTCTATCAACGGAACTAACTCTCTGCTTTGACTTCTGCTAGAATCGATACTCCTGCCCTCAACCGATCGATCAGACGGAGCTTCCGACTGCTGCATAATTTAGATTTCGCCTTCGCCTAGGATACTATGCACAAGCCACCATTCCGCACGTTACGAGGCGATCACGTGGATTATCGAGCAGTGTGTCCGGTCGGCATGGAAATCACACCAGCCTTTCAGGCCTCGAGCACCAGCAGCAGCTGATGGAACGGACCTCCATCATTTTGAATGAAGGACGGCGGTTGCAAAGCAGCTCGGGGAGGAATGGCAAAAAATAACTCCACGCTGCTTTCCTGTTCCCCTGATGGACACATACACATAAAAAAAAAAACACACAAAACTAGCTCGGTCGAAGCAAGTGCCAGCCAATGTCCGACGCGTCTCAAAGGCACATTCAAGAGTGCCCTTGGTGAAGGAAGATCACACTGGCAAGCGGAACAACCAAGCAGGTAGCGGGCAAAAACTGCACACACAAAATGCTTACACCGTGGGCGAACGAGAAAAAAAAAGAACACGTAAAGGAACTAATAACAATCATCAAATACCGATTAAGTATCGCTCCGAAGCCCGGCTAGAAAACGTGGCCAGAGATTTGGCCCGAAAAGTGGATCCGCCCATTTGCATCACTTCACTCGCGTCGCGGGCTCACTAATTCGTCCATTCTCTCCCGTGCTCCGATCACCATGCACTATTAGTCGAAACACGGACAGCCTCTTCCAATCGTGCAATTTTCAACGGTGCCTACCTTCCGATCGACAGGGCTCCGGGGTTTTTTTTTTATTTTTTCTTGGCAGCTCAGCAGACTGAAGTTGGGCGTTTAAGTCGGGCCTTTCGTGCACGATGGGATAATGAGCCGATTTGCAGCCATCGACAATTCATTGGAAACTGGAATAAACTTTCCAAACTCAAACGAATTAACAATGAATAATAAACATTTCCAAACGTTACTTATTAAACTGCCCGTTACTTGAAAATAGTCGAGTAATGTTTCAAATTGACAAAAAACATATAAGAGTTATAAGACCTACAAGATTTACAACTGTCGTACATAATAAAAATGAGTCAACACTCATTGAACAACAAATCTTTTTAACGCAAAGAGTTCCTTTTTTCACCGATCTTCGGTTTTTTAATGCCTAACGTTTCTTTTAGCGTTTTAACACATTGGTTTCGTTTACTACACGCTTCGAGACATGCGATTTTATGAAGGAAAACCCCCACAATGCTATCACATCGTATCATGGTCCGCCCTTCGCTTCCCCATCGGGCTTGGTGTTGATGATCATGGTGTGCCGATTCATCCTTGGAAGGTTGAAATTGACGTGAATCGATGAGCGAGTCGGCGGCGTCCATTGGGAAGCAGGCAGCGATCGATTTGCCATCGCCGCCATTGGAGTGTGCGTGACGATCGTGTGATACCGTGATTCCACCATGACTCAGGGCGGCTCGGGCGGTGGCTCCCTACAGGAGATGCCAGAGTACGCGGTGCTTTGAAGAAGCGGGCGGCGGCGGTGGTGGTCAGTATTTGAATATCTTTAGCCTCGCTGTCTCGGACGCGGCAGCTGGGGGAGGGAAACGGTAGGTCTGGCGTTTGCGTTTGCCACGCCGTTTTCCCATCGTTGATCGAACCGCCAGTGTTTTAAGGCGCAAACACAGCACAAAGGCGGCGGAGGTCTATAGCAGCGCGGCGCAAAGTAGCGCATATATTTAAGCTTTTAAGCCGCTTGTAGCCTCACCTTTGGCCACCCCACACGCTGACACTCCCTCGCCGATTTCCAGCAAACGGATCGCCGGAGTGGATTGCCGGCCAAGATGGAGCTCATTTCCGAGCGCAGCGCAATGGCGTCGAGTCGAGCCTAATGCCGTTTCGACTCGGTGCTGCTGCATGCATCTTTTCCGTACACACCGGACCCCACCAGAAAGCTGGGCGACCTGGGGAGAGGAGATCGATGCTTTCCCACTCTCGATGCACGCCTGGTTGCGGAACGAACGAAATCGGCAACGTGCGGCAACGTGCGGCTTTGCGTAATGGAACTGTATGGATTCCACAATCTCCAGCAAAGTTCTCGCCCTGTCGCCTCGCCGCACCGCAAGGGACAAACAATTATGCATCTCCGCGTTCTTCGGGCAGCTTCCCGCGGTGCAGGGCGTTTAATGGAAGTCACCCGCCCGGGCCCGAAGCAGAACCGAGCCGTGCTGCTCCGCGCGGACGGAGCGGGAGGACTTGATTGAGCACCGCTACGCATGAAACAAATGAACTGCACCGGATCGACATCACGGTGGACTCTCGGTGCCTTTTGGTTGTGCCGCTGTAACGACCAACAGCGAATCGGTACAGATCGGTACGAGCTGTACGTTCGAGAATGTAGGAACACAACGTCGCTACCGACTTCTTCCCTTAGCAAAACCCCTCGGCTGTTGGTGCTCGTTCTCATGCCAAGGTGGTGCGTCAGCCGAAGCGCATTCGTCATCAGCCACAGGCAAATACAGCTGCTGATGATGATGATGAGGATGATGATGGGAGGCTGAGGGCAACGGCAAGGACCCGAGCCCTGCTAAGCTCGGGGTTTATGGGCTGCATGATAATTATGGTCAGGGTCAGATTCGGCGAGGGTTGTGCATAATGGAACTTGGGCAGCGTAGGGTTTTCGTTTTATGGCTTTGATTTTATACGTCCCAGCGTCTAGCGCCTTCAACAAATACATCAAAATAATCCAAGGTGCGGGGCAGAAATACTTTACGACTTTGAATGCTGTGAATGATCAGCAGGACGGTAAAGCTACTTTGAATGCACGGAATTTTCCTGCACCCCCAAAAGGCGATAAGTCTAACTTTTAGACGAACCGACAAACATGGCTCTATAGCCCGAAACGAATCAATGCAACCTTTTTCAACTGGTATGTACAAAATCATTCTCTGGAGTGATATTCTGCAAGAAAATTCTTTTGATGGTTTATGGCAGTGTAGACAATGTATGTCAATTGAATTGAATGTGTTGCAAGATGTATTATGCATTCAATCACACTAAGTGTCCGGGAATAATTAAGAAATCATAATAGATTAGTTACATGACGTTGTCCTCTCATCTTCTAGCTTGATCGACCGGTTTGTCTTACTCGCCGTGTACAAAACGTACAGGAACATCGCTCTGACCTGTAACGCCCCTGAGCTTGGAGGACGCGAAAGAAAGGCAATCACGGGCGAAGTTAGGTGACATCATAATCCCCAAAGAAAGCTTACCCTAAGCCCTACCCATTTCATGGGAAATGTACGCGCCGAAGAAAAGAAGCGGAAAGAGATCACTCAAAAGCGAATGACAAAACGATCTGGGCGGCGCAGGCTGTCTGCCTCTCTATACTTTAATGTCCGTCTATTCGCCATGCATTCCGACCACACCGACAACAGCGAACGTGCCATCAAATCGCGGGCGTGCGCGAACCCGAATGACAGATCATAATTATAAACATTAGACGTTCATTAGCCCGAACGCCGGCACCATTTCAGCCACATTCAATCATCTAATGTCCGTCCGGCGCTGTTCCCAGGGCGAATAATCCACCGCGGCGTTTATGCGGGCCGGTGCCCGTCCGGTCAATCGCCCTGAACGAAAATCCGATACACCAACGTCCACCGACGTCCCAGGAGAAATGGAAGGATTGTTTTCGAACCTTCCGCGAAGGTTTAAGCATTTTACAATCTCGCCCAGGTCGTCTTCTTCGGACTCGAAAGATTGTACGATGAGAGAATCACACACACACACACACACACACAGTGGAATCCGCCACAGAGAATCAATCTTCTGGTAAGGGAGAAGAAAAATGCTCCCCAAGAGATTCGTCCACGGACGGCAGACACGACCGAATGTCCGCAGCGGCCATCCGTAATCGTTTCTCCGTCAGTGCATGCAATTAAAGATTAGTTTCGGCGAACTTTTTCACAGCCCCAGACGAGGAGGCCCAGATGGGGTGGGTCCCGGCGATGAATGACGAAAAAACTTGACGGGAACCCAGGGACGCAAATCTACTTCACGCAGCAAACAAATAAACCGTGAAACACTAAGGAGCACCGTGCCGTCGGGGGTGAGAAGTTAAAAAAAACCAAACGCAAACAGACGCCGACGCGGACACTCGACGTCCGAACGTGCGCACGTACACTTCACACAGAGTGCAGATCCCCTTAAGGTACCGGGCGAGGCGCAGCGCCCTTCGGCTCTAAGGTAGGTGCAACTCGGATGCCAAATTCATTATTCCCCCACCACGGTTCGCTGCCGCAGATGAGAATGAATTTTCGCAAGGGCAAATCCCCGAAAGACGGTCGGTCGCCAACCTTCCTTCTCCCGGTGGTGGTGGGCGGGAAAAGTTGCCTGCCGGGCCCGGCGAGACGTGCTCCAGACTCCATAGACTCGCAAACTTCTGCTTGCTCCTTTCACGGATAGACTGCGCACCGTGTCCTCGCTGCCGTGTTGGCGAAGAAGGTTTGTTCGCTCGGCACATCTCGCTTCGCAATTGCATTCCTCGTATTCGCGCTCTGCATCTGCATACCTTTCAGAATGGTGCGCAGAAACACAGCGGGTCTACGACTTAACACCTCCCCTCCGGGCAGCTTCCGTTCCACTTCAAGACTCGAGTCGCGCACACACTGTCCGCCCTGTGTCCTCCGTGCGACAAATCTTCTCGCCCCGTTCGCTCCAGTCTTTCTCTCAGGCTGCGGTGTTGTGTGACACGATGAGATGAGGTGAATTATTGGATTTTTCTTGCCTGTTGGGTATGCAATAAAATTAGTTCCAGACCTAAATATCGTTTGTCACCAGGGCAGCCCCCGGGCCGCCTCCTGCTCGGGGCTGCCGGGGCTGCTGGCTTTTTTGTGTTACCGTTTGCTTGCCTTCCTGCTCCTGCGACAACACTGCGAATCGTACGCCGTTGGCGTTTTGGTCCCCTCGCGCGCACGGTCTTGCCATGTTGTTTCTTTTCGGTTCGTTCCGCCGTATGTGGTCCGCCAATTTTTCTACCCTCCTCGCTCGCCAAATGACAGCGACGACGATGACGATGACGACAACGACCGGGCACCGTTTGGTTCCGTTTGGCTGGGTTGGAAAGTGAACTCGACGGTAGGTTGTCAAAGAAGTCCCTGCTGGAAGGAAGGTGCACTCTACCGGGGGTCGGGTGATTGCAAAGTGAACAGCATAAATTATTTAATGATGAGGACGTTCGGTTAGAACGTTGGATTTGAACGATGAAGATATTCAGATTTAAATAATGTTTCACATAAAAATGTATGACAGATGAAAAACATCATCACATGAAAAGAGATCAAAGCTTAACCATAAGTTGAACGGGTTTGAAAACTGGAAGATAAAGAAACCAGATTTTGTACAAAATCTAAGCATTTCAAAAGACTCATAATAGATAATTTTTGTAACATACTTTTCAACTTGATAATTGTTATCAATATAAACCTAATTCCCAAACAAATGTCGTCTGCTCATATTCATTCTAAATGAAACTCTTAAATCAATTTCAAGAGCCCTAAAAAGTTCTGTCTCATAAACGTATCCTTAAATGCAAGTAAAATTAAATTACTCGCGCTACTTTTCCGTCAACCCACGCGTCTGTCCTCCACTGGGTGCGTCTTTTTTACCGTTCCTTAATTTTTCGTTTCGCTACCGCACACCAAAGATCGGCTGCCTGGCTGGCTGGCTGACTGTTGGCCGCAAGTGCTCCGACCAACCGGCGGTTTCCGGCGGAAAACTCGACGATAGCCTTGCGCCCTCGCCCTGATCCCCCCCGGGGCCCCCTACCGTCCTAGGGATCTGTCTGCCATTCCCTCCTCATCCCTGCCTTCTCGTTCGCGCGTCGGTTGTTTGTCTTCCATTGTGTGCACAAATAAAACACGAACGAAAGCTTTGCCGAGGCCTAGAGGGCCGACCGAAAGTCAAGCAGCCAAATCCGCTCAAAACCCATTGTGCACCGTCGCGCCTGGGGGCGGAATGACGGCGTTTCCGCGGAAACCGGAACGCCGCGGTGGTGCTGGGTGGATCGGAAGCACGAAGGAATGCTCCAGCGGAGGAAGGTTCCCGTGCAGCGCACACAGCAGCATCGGTAGGGCCGGCCACACCTTCAATGCGACGTGTCGCGTGGTGCTGCGGCAGCCAGCCTGATCAGAACACGAAGAAAGATAGCATTGTAGTTAGCAGTTCGGTGAACGAAAAATGAAAACAAGTTAAGCATACATACAGCGAAAATAGCGAAACGGAAAAGGTCAGCACACATTGGGGTCCAAACTCGTCGCTTATAGCCGGCTGCTTGCCGGTTGCTCCAGCTAGAACATAAAGGAAAAAAGGGAAAAGGGAAACAACACAATACACCTCCTCCTGCGTTCTGGAGACGCAAGAGGTTATCCACTCGGAAGGATTCGTCGGTCTGCGAAGGTGCAGCAGCAGCGGCAGCATTCCGTTGGTACTATTTATCGTGGCTTCTGCGGTGGCGTTCGCCTGGCAAATGGTTAATCATTTTATATCATCAACAACGGCAACAACGAGGCGAGAGAAACAAATGGCAACCGTTATTATTGCTCAATGGATGTCGGTGGTGTTTGGAGGAGGACAAAATAAAAATCCAATGCTGCACCCAGCACCGCAAAGACGGCCTCGTTCCGTTCCGTTTTTAGTGCCGTTTATTTCGGTGCTCGGTACTTTTTGTTTTCGATTCGTTCCGTCGCGCGTTTCAGCACCTTTGGCACCGGGTACCACATTATTATTGTTATTATTGTGCCCTTGCAACTGCAATCCCGGGACACAGTGTCAGTCGCGCGCACGGTAATGTACGTTGTTATTTTTATTTTCCATTTCGTTCTGGGCTCGCTTGAATTCTGCAGCTTCCGAACGCTCCAAAGATTTGCGTTTGCGTGGAGGACGGAACGAACAAGCACACCACCGGGGCCAAGCGGGGCCAGCAAAAGGATGAATAATAGGACCGGGGGGAGAAAAAAAGTACGTTCGAGTACCGCGCGCGAACGGGAACGCGAACCAAGCCCAAGCCGCAAGCAAACGGACGGATTTGCTCAAATTAAAATAACATTTAGCGAACTCATAAGTGAGTGTTGTGGCCGCGTGCTCGGGGGACGGGACGGGCGAGCGATTATGCAGCTCAGCTGCGACCCGCGATGCGAGTGATTTATGTTCCTTTGGCGCTGCACAAGTCTTGCCTCTCGCTTTCCCACCCGTTTTTTTTTTCTTTTTTTTTCGTTAAACGCCCGTCGTTTCGATTGTCGTTTGGGGCTGATGGATTAAGGAGGCATTAATAGATTCCCGGTTTGTTTGTTGCCTTTGTTGCGTGTGTGCGGTGTCTAAGATCTCTCTCGCTCTCTCGGACAAACAAAAGATACCGTTCTTTCCCAGGATCTGTCAAAATGGCATCGTTTGTGTGTGTGTGTGTGGCTATTTTTCCGATATGACTGGCGAACTTTACCGCACAAACAGACGATTAATTGCCAGAAGGAATGCATCTCCGGTCGTTTGTAGATAAACAGAGATGCGATGAAGTCAATCTCCACCTGAGAACCACTGAATAATTAATGGTCATTGCAGGACCACTTGTTACCTTCAACGCTCCAAGGTTACATAATGTTGCATTTCTCTATCAGTCAGTTTTTATGTCTCTACACCTTGCTGGGCTTAGTTATGACGAAGGTCGGAATGCAAACCTTAACTGAGTTCCAGTAGACAAAATTGAGGTGCACAAAAGTATATGAAAATAAGATAGCAAAATCGTTATCCCTGGCAAATCTCTGACATTGTAGGCCAAATATAAACTCAAGAATGAAACTGTAAGACATTGAGGAATACATTCAAAACGTTCTTTTTTACAACATTAAGAACAGAAGAAAATGCATCCCATGCTGTGACTCTCATTTAGAATTATGGTATTATGCAGTTGAAAGCCTACCACAATTAAGTAGAGTCCGTTCTAGTGCTCCATCACCTGCCACCACAGGAGATAGGTAACCTTCGCCATCATCCACGCTATTTAAACGCACAAATCCCTGCAACAGATCCAGACAGCTTTGGACAGGCTTTACTCACCTTGTTTGGAAACACCTCGCCGAGCGGTCCTTCGCACCTCGTCCTCTCCAGCCGCACACTAAATCATCTGCAACGGAACGAAACAGCAAAGAAAAGCGAAAACGCGATTATTACGCCTGCATACGCTCGGACGCTTCTGTCTTTCCTTCCTAATTGCTGACTGACGGACGGACGTACGGACGGCAAGCGAGCCGGGCCAATCTCGGAATCCTGTCACGTCACGCCAGTCCGAAAGCTGTCTAAATTTAGTCGCTCCCTGTCCGGGCCGACGTTCCGGGCAGGATTTCCAGCAGCTCAACCCTGCCTGCCGAACTTCAACCAGCCCATAACCTACCCCCCCCTATCTCGTCCCACGGAACCATCGAAAAGCTAGCACTCGCGAGCGAATGGACACGGACACGAGGCAAATCGGGACGTATCATATCGGAAACAGGAATCCGGTAAAATTCTCGAGGCTTGCAAAACGCGCATACCGAAGAATCTACCCGGGGTATGTGTGTATGTATCTGTTTGTGTGTTGCACGCTGGTTCGAGCATTCTCGAGCACCGAGTTATTAGCATTTTAATGTGATTATCATCGTCTGGAGCCTGCGTTTTCGGTCGAGCCAAATCAATCTGCCAGCCAAAATTTCGTAGATTGGTCCAAATTTAATATGCTCGAACCGCAACCCTTTTCCAGGGGGTAGAGTGGCGGGATGAGAAGGCCAGTGTGTCTTCCTTCGATTCCATTTACCGAACCATTCCATGCGGAAGGCTCTTTTCAACCACAGCCCCCCTCCCCTTTTCTACCACAGGCAGCTAGAGAGCTTTAATTTGGATTGATATCTAAATGAAAATATAATTATTAGCTCCGAACGGTTTGGCAAAAGATTCTCCGGTGCTCAATCGACCGTGACCGAAGCGAGCCGGCGAAGATCGTTTTGGCAAATGGATTCTCTAAGCCCGTTGGAAGTCAAGCCAACCGTGAACCGTTTGCACTTAACGTTTGCACTCCTTTTTCACACTTTCATCCAACACAGAGCCAATGATGGACGGGGTTGAATAAATAGAAGAAGAAAAAAAAAACGCTTTCGTTGCCAACCAAAAGAAAAATGCATTGAACGAGCAGCTTCTAGGAGCTTATCTTAGCTAAACATCCTGGGCCCCGATTTTCACACATCTTCCAGGGAAGGTGTTGAAAAAAATCGTTGCCATAAGGTTAAAACAAAAACCACATCCTTCAAGGACTCTCCGTACCGAAAGAAACAGCAAAGTGCAAAGTGTAACTGATGCGTGTTTGTGCATTGTTTGCTTAGCCAGTTATGACTCTGGTGCTAAAGTTTTCCTTGCTTTTGTGATTATTTATTAGTTCAATCTCGAAATGCAAAACCGAGCGACATTTAAACTGCGCAATCAGTCAACATTCGACGCCCTGGTTCGTTTGCCTTTTCTCACGGACCAGTTCCTTTGCTTGGCTTATTATTTGGACCATTCGAAGGATGTGGATTTCGACAAACAAAACCTCGAAAGCGGGAAATTTATGTGTATCTCGCTATGGGGTAAGTGGTTGGACGCGCTGGTCGGGTGCGAAAAAACCGTTTCGAAAACTCCTAACGTTAAGAAGTGAACTCCCCTTGGCAAATAGACGACGGGGGGAACACAAAAAAAAAAGAAAACACCACACAACACATCATAGTTCAAGGTGTGGTTTTCACGATCTGTTTCGTCGAGGATGGATTTTTTTTTACCCCTTCCCCCTTCTTTCTCTCTCATCTACTTCACTTTCATAGCAATTAAATAACCGTCACTGACCGGTGGGTTTAATTATGGGTAATTACACAAATGTCGGAATGATTCGGGCACAAACCCGAAAAGGTACGATTATAAGCACAAGTTATTCGGTTTCGGCCAGTACGCCAAGCGTGCGAACGAGATAGAGATACAACAACAACAAAAAGGAGCAAGCGACCTCCCAGCCGTCCCAGGCCGGGACGCCGTCTACAACCACCACAGCCTCAGCGCGTCGTGATCTACGTGAAAAGCGAAATGATTAATTTGCATCCAGGGGCTGCTGTAACTGTTTCTTTTTCGGTACCCAGGGTTGCTAGTGTTTGCTGTGTTTTATTTCTACCAAAATTAGGACCTCTTAGCTCACCCACTAATGGATTGTCGAGTTTCCCAAAAAAAACCTAAAAAACACGCTCCCGTAAACTATGGGATGCAGGCGAACGCAGCCGGCTGGCAAACGAAGCAACGTTTTGCTGCACTCCGGACGAAAACACAATCCTTTCTGCCCGGTACGGTAGCTTAACGGCGAGAGCTGCGGGTTGAAGAAATCGTGCATAAATTAGAGCTTTTGCACCGGCTGGCTGGCAGGTCCGCAGTTGTTGGGAGCTTCTCTAGGACACGAAAAAGCAAAGCTCGCGCTCACCCGGCACGACGCGGCCCATATAAACCAGCGAGCCCTATAATTTTGGCGTCGTGAGAAAACACACGACGACCCCGGGAGACCGCGGCCCTAGCCCTGAGTGTACGCTTGTGTATGTCGGGCGTTTGTGTACTACAATTTGTAGCTTTCGAATTAGCGTGGCGTAGAGATCAACATAAAGAAGAAGGAGAAAACCCCCAAGAAGGCCAGCATACTAAAAACACCCAATTAGGATATCTCACCTTGCGCCACCGCGCAAATCTATCCATCTCATCTGGCGGATCCACGGCTCATGAGACGTGCAAGCTCTCACATTCAATCCGTGCCATCGTGTTGCCCCATCTGATAAAATGCTGTCTCACATAAATCTCCATCTCATAGTTCAATCTTATTCCATGCGCCGAATGGTTGGCGTTTGTTTCATGCATTGCTTAGCCCAAAAGAATTCCGTCCGAATGCTACGCACTGCACTATGGTGTGTTGGTGCTTTTCATGTAAAATATTGCTTAGAAAATTGTACTCTCAGTTTAAGAAATATTATTACTTATCTGTTGAGATTGAGTAGAGTGAGTATGAGTGAAACAATCATCTCAGGAACCTTCTTCTTCTTCTACTTGGCGTAACGAAAGTTAATTGGTCAAGCCCAGGTCCCATATTAGCGATAGTCAATCTGTCTTACCGATGGCTGTCACGTCTGGATTCGATCCCACGCGCCGCCGAAGTCGTTTTCTAGCCGGCATGCTTGCTCGGCTATCCTTTACCTTCTCATCTCAAGAATATATTGTGTATAGAAACTGCAATTTCAAGAACCTCAAAATATATAGACCCCCTTTACAAAAGAAGAGCACGCAATTTTATACCACACAATGTCCAAATGCATGCTTAATAAAAAAAAGGGTAAACCAAAAATTCATTCTTCACTCTAGTCCACCCTCGACCCATAGTGGCAAAAAAGGGTTGCAATAGCCCAAAGCCTTGCCTCTAGTGCGGGCCCATCCAATGGAGAAAAGCCTTCGCCTGGGCCTCGAGCGCGACCGGGGCCAGAGCGCGTGAACGAAATCGAATAATCTCCGACCGCAGCGAATCCGTAATTACATCTCCCGGACCACAAATCCGCTCGGGTTCCACCAGCCTTCCAATCCTTGGCGCTTCAGCGTTTTATATTATTTTGGCTAACCTCAATTAGAAAATGAGCATTCGCGCAACGCACGCTGGACGGATGCGGCGGGAGGCGGTTTATGTTTGCGCCAAGGAGGTGCGGTGGTTTGTGGTGTGATTGGTCTGATCGAGCGATGTCTTCTTCGATTGGGAAACACACAAAGAAGGCGAAGGAGGGCGAGCTGTGCGAGGGAAAAACGAAGCGTCAAACGACCGCCAACTATCTGATGCAGATGAAGAGATCTAGGACTTACGGAGAAGAGATTTTTTTCCTTTACTTTTTTTTCTTCAAGCGAATCCATCCCATTCACAAGCGTAAAAGCTGCCTTCGCCCGCTAAACACCAGTGGCAAAAGGTTGGCCGCAAAGCCGCCGGCTCGTCCCTCTGCCTTGGGGGAGAAGCTCCATTTCGGTAGCACGTCGCACGAAAAGACGCACGCAGTCGGCCTGCTGCCCACGTAATTCCACCACCCCCGGGTGCCGTCAGGTGGTCAGGGGTTGGGAACCATCGGATTGCGTAAGTAGCTCCCGTGTTTCACGCACGACCTGCTGCTGCGATCCGGCGAAACGGAATCGGCATCTGCTCCGGATGCCTCTCGCCATTTACATGCCGTTTTAAAGGTGACAAACGAGATTAAGCCTAAGCTGCCCAAGGTTGAAGGTGCCCCTGGCGGCGACGGGATGGTCTCGCTCTGCCTCTGGTCTGATATGCAAATGTACCAACCACCATCCGCTAGTAATCGATACGGTCAATTTGGTGAGAGATGGAAGCACGAACCTTCACACTTTACGAACAAAGAATATTCCTATAGAACGTCAAGGAAGCTGACGTTATAAAATGTATCTTCGGGAGTTTGTTGAACAACAAATGAATTCCAAGAGCGCTCACGAATAAGGGATATTTTGCTGATACCAGTATTTCTCTACTACATTGAAAACCTTTTATTTTTTATATCTAATATACACTGCGATTTTAATATATACTGAGGCTATCATTTGCATTAATTGGTCTTAAAGGTTTTAAATGTCTTTAATTTGTCTACACTTCTTTTACCATAATCCAAATTAACATTTCCTTGTGTGAACGTAATAATTTTAGGAATTTTTATATTATTTACTCATTTACATTTACTTACTCATGCTAGATCGATTTAATTTGACTATACATAAATTGTTGGAAGGTAATAATTGAACTTTAAGGCGAAATATTGAGTAAACATTTTAACTTCAAATGAAACCCACCTTTAAACCCCATTGGCAGAACAATGCTCTGCGTATGTAAAATAAGCAATCGCAATTGTCGAACGACACTGCAACACTGGAGCAATACACGAGTGTTGTACTTTAACCCTACTTTCGGTGCACCCAGAAATAACACCCTGCCCTGCACCGGACGGGTTCGACGAGGCGCACTTCGATTGCATTTACGCCCGGGAAAGTGCATTCGCAAACGGCATCATTTATCAACTTAATGCGATTTGTGTCCGCTCTATTTAGCATTTAGTATATCGGTGCGCTTCGCCGAGCGAAGAAGCAGCCGTCCTTGCAGTCCATTAGCACGCAGTTCAGGGCTGCTTCGACTTATTGGGTTGGCGAATTATCGCGACACACGGGCTTTCGGGGACGAAGAGACACGCATGCAGCTGACGTATCGTTTTCTTACACGCCGACGGTGCGTTCTTTAACCCTTCACCTCGCATCCGAGCGAACTCAAGACAATTTAATGTGTCGTGCAAAACAAAGCAAAACGAAAAAAAGGCGGAGATTAAGCGTTAATTGAAGGGAACCGTAATCAAAGGGCTGTACGGGAGGATTGCATCTTTTTGCCTTCCCCTGGGAATGATGTTTATTATGACAACTTAAACATGATCGTGAGTAGCCGCGAAGTATGCGACGTTGCTGCAGTAATTAACCGATGCACCGCGATGCAACTTTGCAATCAACGGTCAGGACAATAAAACGCGAACCGCAAATAAACCATCCCACCGTCGCGAAAACGTTGTTGGTGGCCTCCCGTCGAACGCCATTACCAACGCTCTCGAATAAAGTAAGCTATCGCAAACACATGTTTCAGCCGCCCGCAGAAACCACGGGCCAACCGAGCAAGGGGTACAAAATGTCGGATTAACCGACGAAAACGGTTTCGCCATCACTCGAATAAATATTAAAAACTCCACCTCGAAAACGCGTGCTCTTAACTTGCGGGCCCCGTTCCTTCGAGGAGCAAGCACCTTTCCGATCTGACTTTGGCTCACGACGTTGCCTACCAGTGCACTTGTGATTGACTCCGTTGTCCGTATGTGGCCAAATTTAATCTTCAGCCGTAAATATTCTTCCTCGCCCCGGGTTCTCGGTGTCGAAGGAAATCGAAGCGGAGGTAAGCTTGAAGATATATAGAATCAAAAAAACAGGACTCTTTCCCTCGCCATGTTCTGCTTGCGTCCCTCCCGTCCAGCCGCACATCTCGAACGCCATTAACACCACAGTTAAAGCGCGGCAAGGCGATCGTTGGCCCCGTGTCAAGTGGTGCAGAATTCCGATTTATTTTTCTCTTTTCGTACTTCCATCTGTTGTGTGTGGCCACATGCAGGCACATTGTACACTGTTACGGCCGCCGATGCCGCCGGAGACAGATTATATTGTACTTTATGGATGGTCAGGATTTGTGTCAAAATGTTGTCCAACCCGCGAGCCACGACAAACGACGACGACGACGACGACGCCATAAAGCTTTTGCGTACGGTAATCCTTCCTCTCGAGCAGTCGGGAATTCGATGAATCAGTGCCAGGTCGCGTTTTCGCCTCTCTCTCTCATACACACGCGCACACTCTTTCGTTTGCGTCCAATTCATCTGGCTCGCCTTTTTTTTATCGTCATAATTCCATCTGAATGCAGCATCTCGGCGGTTGAAAGATCACTCCCAAAAGGAAGGGCCAACAATGCCTTACGGGCAGGTCGCACAGTGGGACGAAACAAATGTTAAGCTCATCAGAAATTTTTATTAAAATGTTGAAGGAATATTTGGCTACAGAGAAAGTTTCAAATTTTTGCCTTAATCCCCTCAATTTGTTATAAATAAAATATAAATTCGTTTTTTAATTAAAAATTATTTTCATTAAAATGAAACATACAGTAAAAAAACATTTCCCTGAAATATCGTAGGCAGGAACACCAGCTTACACCAAAGATGTGGCCTCGCAAGCTGTGCGAGCTAGCGAAAAGAGCAAATGGAGCGAAAGGAGCGAAAGAAACAATTGGAGCGAATGGAGCAAAAGGAGCAAAAGGCGCGAAAAGAGCGACAGGAGGAAAAGGATCGAAGGGAAAACAAGAAGCCAAAAGAACAAACGGAGTAAAAGGAGCGCAAGGAGCGCAAGGAGCGAAAAGAACGAAAGGAGCTAAAGGAGCGCAAGGAGCGAATTGAGCGAAAGGAGCGAAAAGAGTTGAAAACGTCGTTCGAAACTTCGTAGAGCTAGCTAGCTCGCTCCGCCCATCGTGGTGAGCGAATGAGGCTCACTCCGCTTACCAAAAACAACTTTTTTTTTTATCCACCAATTTCTGCAAACCTAAATTTAGAGATACAACAAAAGGTATGGTTGAGGGTAAAAAATAAAACCTTCATACTTCTCACATGTAAAAATCTCTCAGTTCTTTCCCATAGTGAGCTTCGTGGGCGAAGTATGGAGAAAACGTAACGGACAAACCCAAACTCTGAACGACGCTCGCTGTGTGGTCTCAGCTGGCGGATCAGCTGCTGCTCCGGGGAAGATGTGATGCTGTCCACATTTCGAGTCCGCCCGGAGACAAGTGGAAGTCGTCAACGTCGCCAGAATGGCCGCAACGAGATCATTCGTCGTGCGGTGCGTGTGCTGCTGCCTCATTCCGCTCCGGTTGGTTGCTGCGCGGTCGTAATCGCTTAACAGCCCCTATAGCCTACAGGAGCAGTAGCAGGAGCAGGAGCAGGAGCAGGAGCAGGAGCAGCAGCAGCAGTAGCAGCACCGGGCGGAAAGCATCACCGCCAGCAAAACGACTGCCGAGAATGATCTATGAAATATATTTTCACGGTTACAGTTGACCTTGCCCCTGCCACACCCGCGTACGTGCTCGAGGCAGGCGAAACGGAAGGCAGCTTTTTTTCGGTTGAATACGCCCCGAGAGCTAGACGTGAGCGGAGAAAAAAGAGCGAATACCTCCCCCATAGCGCCAGATGGGAGAACCAGCAGCAAAGCAAAAAAAAAGCAAATCGAATCCACCGACGCCAACTGCAGGGAACGGCAAAATTGTGGTAAGGACAAGCTACGCAAAAAAACACCGGCCTGAGGAAGGAAAAAAAATGGAACCGACCAACACCCAAAACGGATGCCGCTTTTTTTTCTGAGGCCCCTCGCAAAACGAGTGCTCCAGCTGGGACTGTCCTTTTTGGCGCTGGCCGAAAACGATCCAGCTGGGGATGCCCCAAAACCGCACCACCGATTCTCGGGTACACATGATACGGTGAGGTGGAAAAAGAAAAACCCCGGGACCGGTACAGCATGCGTCATGGGCTGCCGAACACACGGGTCTGCCGACGGCCGACCGGTAAGCGGAGCGCAAAAGTTGAACAGTTGACCGAACCCCGAAAGGGTTCATGTACTTTTCTCCGCAACGGTCATCCTTGTTTTTTTTTTTTTTCCTGTGTGTGTTTGTCTCAGGCGTTCCTTTAACAGTCGTAACCATCCATGTGACGCGAGCTGTGATGCTGGTACCAAAAAGCGTTCCATTGGGATGGGGAAACGCCCGACCGGCAGGGTTAGCAAATGTGCGACAAAACACATTGCTCCGTGGGACACAAACGCAATTGCCCCCCTTTAAACAGTTTACTGCACGTTGCGCGTGTTGTTAAAAGGGGCTTATCAGCAATCAACATACATTTCAATTTGCCGAACATGAAATACAGTTCCCTTTGTGCATCGGGAGACACAAATCTTCGAATGATTTGTTGGCGCAAAAATAAATAATTTCGAAAATTTAATTAATTTTAAACAACTTTTAGGTGTGGAAAACCGGAAGAGAATCATTTGCACAAGTTGTTTTCTCCTCGGGTGAAAGAATCTCACCGTAAAATATAACTCAACTAATAAGACCTGCCTGCGCTGAAACTACTCTACAAATGAAATCCATTACCGGCGAGATTCATTATACTAAGCTGCGCGCAAAAGCCCACCAAGGAAATAAAGTGTATCTTAAGCAAGATGAAGATACCACACACTCACACACACGCACACATTCGTAAATAGAAATGCAACAGAAATACAGATCTTCACACAACTGCTGCACTTTTGCGGAGCGAAATAAAAAATATCACTTGCGGGATATCAGTGTCTACAGTTTCTCGCCGGCAACATTAATGCATTAAAGCTTTGCACTTTCTCCCAACGACCTGTGGGGGAGGGAGAGAGAGGGGGTAGAGGTGGCTAAAAATGTGCTGATTTGCCGAATAAATCGTAAAAGTCGACACCGACACCAGAACCGACGACGATGGGAGAAGGTGGGATCGCTGCACCGAAAAAGTTCTGTTCCTGACCACCATCCTCCTCCTTTTCGGCACCTATTAAGATTAAGAGCGTAAGAGATGAAAGGGGGTGGGAAAGGCCAAAGTGTCGTAAATAGTGAAGCACAAGCACCGGGTGCAGCAGGGGGAAGTCCAGGACTTCGAACTTTCGAACCCAAACACCAAAAACACCCCGAAAAGCCAGCCGAAGCACTTTTGCGTGAGAGTTGAAACGAGGACGAAACTATTCGGACGCGCCTCGTTCGAGTGGGAAAAGGGAAAAAGAAGGATGTGGGACGGTTCGGGGAGGACGTGGGGCGCCGGGCAGCGGAACCCATTTGCAAATGAGATATAAGACAAAACTGACGGATTTATGGGTCAGGATGCTCGTCGTCCCGGGATGGCATTCGCTTCGCTTCGCTTCTGACCCCCGGGCTCGACGAGTTTCATTTTCCGAGCATCTCGACGAGGATTCGACACACCGCCGCCGCCGCCGCCAGAGCTAATGTCCACCGCCCGCCGTATGCGCCGGTATCCTTCCGCGTGGCCTACAATCCAACAAGCTGGCCGTTCTCGTCGGCGAGTTCCAGTTGAGAACGAATAGTGTTGTGCTCAAGCCCGTTTAGCTATCCTTTGCCTCTGCATTGACACCTTGCCGTTTCCGTTTTCTACGCGGCCTGCAAGGCACACACCGAAGCACCGAAGGATTACGAGACGCGTTGTACTTTTCCGACGCGTCCGGGGCCCCCAACTTGCAGCAAACTTCAGCACTTCAACGGGTGTTTTGCAAACGAAACACTAAAAGGCCGGAATGGGTGGCATTGGAACACTTTTTTTTTTTTTTAACTAAAAGGGAACATCACGGAGAAGTGGAAAATTTACCCATCAAGACGATAGGAAACTCTTTGCCTTCATACTTCAAAAACGTTGGGGTAGAGAAATGTTGGGTTTTTCTACTAACAATATCCTCGGGTTTTTATTTTTTTGAAGCGATAATGGCTATTGGCTTAGTACAGTACTGCACAAGCAAATTTCAAGCCGTGCAAAAACAAATTCAATTAATTTTATCAAGACTCATAGTTTTATTTTAAGATTACTTGAGAAAGACATGTTTGTGTTTTTAGTTCAGAACGATAGTGGATCAATGGTATGAAAACATCAGTAGTTTTGAAGAGGTTAATGCATACTGTCAAGAAACATCACGTGAAGAATTCATGCTGCCCACGTTCAACTTCCAGAGGTCTGGGTCAGGATTCGAACCCACGCCGTCGTGGGTCGTGTACGTTTCGGCGAACGCGCTCGGTTACCCCAGTTCCCGTTAATACGTTAAGAGTATTTCCTATTAACAATAAACTTGATATGAACTGATTAAAGGTTTGAAATTTGACGACGATTTGACGTTTGGTAAAAGAGTGTTTACCTCGCTTCGCATCTTGGAAAACCTTTACTATTCTTAGCACACTTTCTTCCAAGTCCAAGCAATAAAAAATAGCTTTCGTAAAAGGCTCTTGCTATTATTTACGCCCACCCTGTGCGAATGGTTCATTACGTCAATCTGGCAACAAGCAAAACAAAGCGAGAAAATGTTGACCAAATGCTGACAGCGAACCATCTCCATTGTTTCGCACGGATGCATTTTCTCCTCCGAAACCCCCGGGAGTAGCCGTTTTACGAGCGGTCAATTCTGGCGCCCTGAACCGACGAACAACAGCGACGAATCGCAATATGCCTAGCGCTTGCTCTTGCGGAATGTTTCGCCAACGGCAATATACATAGATCCTTCTGGTGAAGGTCGTGCTGAACAAGAAAAACCGATGGAACGTGATGGTTTCTCCGCATTTGCGGGTTATTTATAAAAGTGTACCACCGAGCAGGGCCGGAGTAGGGTCACCGACGTGTTTTCTCCTTCCCGGTAGTCGTTGGGTTTCCTTTTTGCCTCAGATTTGCTTTCCTCTACGTGCTCCCGCCAGTGGCGAGCTGCCGTAGAAAGATCCCCCAATCATCTAATAAGGATGCGCCCTTCGCCGATCGGCTTCACAGTCGGATGTGGAGGTCCTTCGACACAGGGGGGGTGTGGGTAGGCCTAAGAAGGAAGACGCAACAAAAAAGGCACGAAACACCCGTTCCGGATGTTATGTTAATGAAGCTGCAAAGTTTTCACTAAACGATGCGCGCTCTGTTCGGTTGTGCTTCTCGCTTGCTCTCCCGCAACCACCGCTTCGAAATCCTTTAATACTTTTCCGTACACTTTTCCGCCGGGCGGTGTTGCGCTGTCTTTTGGCGAGATTTTGTTTGTCTATTCCCCCCCCCCCCCCCTCCCCCCTTTCTTTCTGTGGGAAAAACGCGGTGCGAAATCGTAACGGGATTGGCGAATGGAAATGGAAATAACTCTTCGCTGGCTCGCCTGGAAACCCCTGGACGGCTGCGGAGAAAAACAATTTCCTTTCCCAGAAAGTCACCGGAGGGCCATCATCGTGCTCAAACTCTCCTTCTAGTCACTCCCGTGGGTGGCTGGGTGGGCGGAATATGGAAAGTAATTAGCTGAATGTGCAAATAGAGCAGCAATTAGATGTGCTCGTGCGTTGTTCGGGAAAGTCGTTGGCAGGCGAAACTTTTGCTAGCTTTTTAATCTTTTTCTTTTTCTTTTTTTTTTGCATTGATTATGGACTGGAATGGACCAGCGTTAAACTTCTTTTTTTTTTTTGCCTCCCCATTCCGAAACGCTCACAGTGCCATATGGGACAGCAAACAAACACCGATCGCGCTGGGGAGGGCTTAAAGTCGTGAGAGTTCTTTGAAGATGAAGTGTTTCTTCAGACGCAAAAACGTTTCCTTGGAATGGCCTGAAAAATAAAATGTTTCTAGACACTTCCAAAAGTAAACGGAATCACGAGAGAACAAACAGAAAGCTCGGTAATTTGTTGATGTTACATTTTTGAGACTGCTTGATACGTAAGTGTATGTGTTTAGAAGATACCTATGACCATGCGAGGTTTAGTAGAAAAATCTAGAGGAATAAATGTTCCGGAATTTAAGGTACACATTATATTGTGCGAAAAAACACACAGATAGAAATAGCTAGTAATATTTAAGAAAACACTTGAAGCACATTCAAAAGTTGGAATCAACTGTCGAAAAGAAGGAAACATTTTCGAAAGGTTCAGCTAATTTGCCGGGAGAAAATGAAAGAGGAAAGGTTAGAAAAAGAGGCACGTTGGTTGTTGATTTCAGAACATGCTACCTTACAAGACACACAAGTGTACAACAGTCTTGCCCACACAATAGCATCCGTAAATCGAGGGGGCCAGCTAATGAAACGCCTCAGCACGGCACTTCCCCAGCATGATTGGTGAGTCGTTAGCCACGTCTAAATTAGATAATGAAATCGAAAACGAGTGTACCCCGAAAAGGCCCGTCGGGCGTGAAAGCGTCGCCAGCAGCATCGTATCCATCCTTGCGTATGCCTCCCTCACGACGCCTTAGCGGCCACCCTTGGCTGCGTGCCCGGCGTGCGATGGACAATCATAAACAACTCTCCGTTGCGCAACGACGATCCCATTCCCAGGGCCGAAGGGAAACAGCAAACACGCTTGGGGAACCCACCATCGCCACAGTTCGTGGACGGAATGGTCGAAACCTGACACCTCACCGACTCGGGCGACGGACAAGTCGTGGCGGTACGTCACTGGCGTTGCGGTTCCTTGGCAGTTCCTCGAGAAACGCAGTCGTAGATCGTTGTGAAACGCTAAAATATGTCCCGACAATGCTGCACCAACGACATTCGCGGCGAAAGAGTTACTGAGATATCGCCGGGCGATTGAAAGGCCAACGCGGTTGTACCGCTATCCGCGCGTTCGGACAGTTGTGGAGTTGAGCTGCGCAGGGCCATAGTTCACCGCACCGCCAAGGGGCCCCGCGGAATTTCAGCCTTGCAACCAATCCTGGATGATCCCGTGCCCATCCAGCTTGCTCAGCCTTCTTTCCCGCATCTCGCTTCCAATCGGCGTGTGTCCACCAAACGCGAAACGCAACCTTTTTTGGGACTTCGGACACGAGCAGTCTCCATGCAACTAGCCTACAACTGAACGACACGACTCCATAACGAACCCACCCGGTGTCTACGAGCGCAAAAGAAAAAGGGTCCACAAGGTACCGGTGCAGTCGCAGAAAATGGACCCGAGCCGGTCCTCCCTGGGCCGCGGCTGCGGTGCCAAAGGTCAGCAGCGCCGTAAAATAGCATCGCAGCCCATTCTTCATCAAACGCTAACGAGGCGACCCGGTCCCCGGGACGTAACATAATCGAGACACGATTTGGCGATTGGCTCCGGAGAGCGCGAATTGGCGTCGAACCGTACTGGAAATTCGAAATACTCCGAATGCCAGGGCCTTACGTCACGCCACAACCACAACTTTTCTCGGCTGGATTCGCTGGCGGACGAAGAATCGGCAGCGCCGCCGATGACGAAACTGCGTCCACTAAAGGGGGCTTTGCCGGTGCGCGATCGCCACGATCGATCGATCGATCGATTGTGGTGTAAATGAAGAACCAACATCGCGTCGCAGATCCTTTTTTGGAAGTTCCACTCCTTTGTGAGCTCGGACGCACCTCGTTAGGAGGACCTGTTATTCACTTATCTACTAAACATACGGTCGGTCAAATTTTGTAAACATATTCCCATTTATTCGACTATGGATTTTTCCGAATTTTCCATGGGAGCTAAAACGACAAAAATTTTACAAAAATTCAAAGGAAGCTTACGTTTGATACATTTAAAATCATTTTTTGGTGAAGGACTAAATAACAGATTTATTGGGTCTGAATAATAAATAGCTATTTGCTACTTAAACCTACTCAATTGAAGACTGTCGATATATCAAAATTGGGAGAAGGAAATAAGAAAGATCTTTTTTTTTGTTTGGAGTGTTAATACACAAACACACATTTACGTTTGTCACTATGTTAATGCAATGTCTTACAGTTGAATGTTTTAAAATAAACAGCGTTTAGCCAGTTTTGTAACATTCGGGAATCTTTCGCCTTTTAACCGTTTGAAACTTACATAACCTCTCTTCGGCTTCGGCAACGAACCTTACGACCCAATATATAGCCAAAACAAATTTCCCAGCACGTTCTAAAATCCCTCTCGAATCCGGTCACATTGAACGCTCGGAAACCGGAGACCAAAGCGTCCAGATTAGCATGGTGGTGTGGTTCTGCATCGCAAAGACGTCCGCATCGCTCGTAACACGAGTTTGCAACGAGACTCGGTGCACCCGTCGGCACAAATCGTCGCCTCCAGTCCCAGAGGAGGACGACCGAACGCACGCTAAATTAACGCATAGTTCTAGCCCCGTTCCAGCGATAGCGTGAAGTCGCGAAATTCTAGCCGTTCCGGTGGCAGCTCTGCAGACTTGCGTCCGTCACTGTGGAGGCCGCGCGGTTGAGCTGGGAGCTCCTTCCTTTTTGCATCTTTTTTCCACTCACCTTGCAGAAATTCATCGAAGGAACAGTCTTTCTACACGCTGCTGTTTGCGTAGAATCGCGGGAAACCGCTGCAAGCTCCCGGAACCCGCGAGGCGGCGTGGACAATTTTTCAACACACAAAGCGAAGAAGGAGAAAAAAAACCATCCCACCAGCGAGAACACAAGAACCAAATCCCCACAAATTGTGTGATATATGAGTAATACATGGGAAAGACAAGTTGGCGTTCTTTTTCTTCGTTTCCCTCTTCTGCCTGCTTGCCTGGCTCCGATCCTTTGTTGCCGTAGCGTAGGGCTCCGTGTCTGCTCGGAGGCTTCGTCGGCAAAATAAAGCCCCTTCTCCGCCTGCCAAGTGCGCCTTAATCCAACGCCGGGGCGCAGCCAAAGCGCGCGCATTAGCGGCGCAACTTCGCGGCAAAGCAACAGCAACAACAACACCAACGACAACAAAAGTGAAGGCACCACAGTGCGGCGGCATGCCGTGACCAATAGGACTGCTATGCCTCGCCGTCCGCCGTGTTCGTACCTTGTCGAAATATTTACGGGCCGGCGAACGGATGGCGCACAATTTTCCAGGGATGAAACAGAGCTCTCTCTTTCCCTCTCGCTCGCTGGAATGGCAGCGAGTACAATAAGAAATTCAACACGCACCCCTGTCATTCCCACCACCAACGACAACAACATACCGCCGCAAAAACGCGATGGGTGACGCGAAGGAAACCGCGAACTTATTTGACAAAGCCTTCCCTCTCACTCGGTAGGGTGATCCGGGAGGGAGGAAAGGGGTTGAATGTCAGGGAAGGACCTGGAGAGATGCATGCGACGGGTGGTCCCAGCATTGGACCGAAGTCCCGGCATTGGACTCCCGTAGGAGAAAAAAGCGCAGGATCAGGCGGTTTGATTGGAGCTTATGAGTTTCAATGTTCAATCTGTGCAGTTTCATCCCGTTCATCTCGATGTGCGTGTGTGTGTGTGCTTGTGCGAGAGAGCGTGGAACTGTGCCTGTATGTATATCCAACGTCCGTGTGGTTCCATTTTTACGGTCCTATCCCGCTGTGCTCTCACACCGCCGTTAGGTTCGACTCCGTGGGGATCACGATTGGGTTGGTGGAATAGTTTGATTCGGTGCAAAATATATCTACGATTACCTCTAAAGGTCTAGTTCATCGCAAGGACCATCTCTCTATACGGAAGGAAAACTGCCGTCCCAAGTCACCAAGAACTTCCTCCCGAAAAAACTTGCGAGATAAATTTGAACGTGGCAGTGATCGGCATTGAGTAGCGTAGAACCATGCTGCTACGACCCCCCTCCTGGATTGCACTGTATTTACATATAAGAGGGTGTTTAATAAAACAGCATTAACATATCAAACGAAACGAAAACGCCGGGAGTATGATTGCACATCCAGCACATCACACGGCGGACGGCACCGTTGAGCTCTGCCTCTGCTGCGCGACTCAGTTCGCACCAAGGCATCGCACACCACGGGAACCACGGGCCACAACCCTCGTAATATCCCCTCGAACACCAGGGTCGATTTCAAACGACCCAATGCGATCGGGCCGACCATCACATCGGAAGCGGCAACTTTTCGCGGATTATGATTCGATTGGATTTCGTTTACTTTGTCTTTTACGCTTCAGCGCACGGTGCAGATGATGATGACGATGGTGACGGCGACGACGACGACGACGACGATGATGATGCACGATGCACGGTGCACAGTCGGGGTCTCCCCGTGCAGGAAAGTGAACGGACAGGGCTGCATCGCTTCGCGTTTCTTTTTTTTTTTTTTTTGCTCTCCCCTCCATCTCTAGTCGGTATGATGCAGTTGCATCAACAGTATCCGAAATCGACTGCCACTGCCGCATTGCACATTGCAAACAAAGACTAGGAATAGAGAGAACAAACCAAGGGGGAGGACAAAGCCAGAAGTACCGATTGGCAATGGTGGGCGGGGGATTGAAAAGAAGAGACACCATTAGTAACGGTGCAGCAAGCTCCCATCGGAGATGCGATCATTTTCTTCCTCACACCGCATGGGAGCAGCTACAGATATTGATAACTTTATTAGAAAACTGCACTACAAGAATGTAATGTAATAATCGTAGACATTTCATTTTGATTTCCAGAAGAATCCAGTTCAAAACTGATCTATCCGTGGAAGTTCTATAAGGATCTCATATTTTTTTAAAGCGCTTGGATTGCGATGATCTGGTTTGCACAAATGCATACAAAAGAGCGTTGCCAAGGTCTCAAACTAACAAGAGTTGCTATGGTTTGAATTGCACAACCGATTGTCGTCGATTATAATTTACAAAGGAAAATATGATGTGCCCAAGAAACTGAAAAGTGCTTCAATCTCGTTCCATTCCGTCATCTTTCATTCCTTCATCGTGAATAAAACTAGGAACGGCATCGTATGAAGGAAAAAGCAAAGGGGGGGGGGGGTTTCCACCGTTGGTCTATCCTATCCGGAAGCGAGTCCGTAATCCCGCAGAAAATGATAGATGAGTGTGCTTTGAGAGATGCATTCCTCCTGACGGTTCGCGTTTTTCTCGCACCTGCGGACACAGTGTTCGTGCCTACGCCCACAAAAGAGCTGCTCGTGGAGCTTCCAGAATTTTGCCCGGTGCTTGGCAGCCGCTAGTTTTTCTTGTGTTCCGTCCGGCGGTAGCGAGAAAGGGAAGGAAAGATCGACGACCAGTCCATACCGCATTCTGCAACAATTGATAGGCTGCATTTACGGAACGGAACGTTTGTGCATGTGGCCTAGTTTCTTCGGGTTTATTTGGTCTACCGTAAGTGATACGTGACCTCGCCCTGGAAATGGTGCCTTTCCGCCTAGCAAATGTACCGCCATCATTTCGGGACTGCCGAGCAGGGAAGAAAATTACTTCCCTTTTGTTTGACTCTTATCGTAAGACGGGCGTTCTTTTGAAAAGGACTTTCAAACACAGAAGACTTCCACCTTTCTTTAGGCGCTGAACATCGTCCGCGGCTTCTTTACGCCTCTCGAGTGGGGCTCAGCACAATACTTCAGCGCCTTCTAAGGCGGATTGGGCGGAACTCTCCAGGATGCACTGTATCGAATGACCTGCGCAAGACACATGGGGTATCGTACGCGTCGGCAGAGTAAATAAATCTCAAAATACCTTCGCTGCGCTGCGAGTTGACTGCTTACTGCCGTGTGTGCAACGCCGCAACGTTGATGGGACTGATGAGCATCGTCTTACGCTAGCGTATAAGGTTTCCGAAGCACCGCCATTAGCAACAGGGCCGGATTAGACGTGCTGTAATGCAAGACCATCCCTCTGCCACGCTACAATAAAACAAACATGAATCACTTACATTAGGGCATACGGAAATTAGTTAAATTAACAGCTGAACAAAGCAATATCAGCGGTTGCGACTCGTGATGTTTTCCTAAAAGTAATCCGAAGCTATTAGGCGTCACGTACAAGCGTCACCGGTCGGTTTTAAACGATATAATATTACCAAAAGGCAAGCAAAGACATCCAAGTGTAAGTTTCGACAATCGGCAACAATTTCGCATTTTCGGAGAGGGTAACATTTTTAATTCCATTTGAAGCAATCAACGGGTGAGAGACATTGAATGAGCTTCTGTGTGGAAGACAAGAAGCATCTTGGAATAAACAAAATGAGACTTACGAGAGTGTTTTCCTCCCGCTTTAACGTACGTGGATAGTCAATCGTTCGAACCGGGGGAGGTCCGGTCTGGAATCGAACTCACCACGCCGGGATTTGTGCCCCGAACCTCGTGGGTCGTCGTGGAGTCGGCGTACGCGCCAGGCTATCCTGGACCTTTTCTATAGACCTTACCTCTTCCAAATATTAGCTTTTACAATCCGCGATATAGTTCCTCAGACATGGAATCCGGAAGCTGCCTGAAAACTGCAGTTGAGTTGTGACAAAAGATGACCTCTACTTAGAAGAATGTAAAGCGGTACCACAATTTTACAATTAAGTTCCAAACTTTGCAATAAAACCTCACAGTGACGCTTGTACATCTGATATGATGTTAGTATATCTTCCCTGTCCCATTTGCAAGCATTCACAACCCAATCCTAACGTAGTTCAGCAAAGACCCTTGCAAGAGCGTGCCTTTGCTTCGCGTTAAGCACTTATTAGCAAAGGCCATTAGCTCCAAATCCGCGAGGCATTTGTTTGCCCGCTTTACCCGTTGATTAATAGAAAATTGTGCAAACAATTCAACGTTTAAAGCAATTAGATTTGCATAATTTCTTTTCAAGGCTGATTGCAAAAACGGTTTTTCATCCAGTTAAAAAGCCTGTCCCTCTCGCGAAACTCTCTTCAATTCCCCCGCTCCCCCCCTCTGTTCCCTCTCCCACGGAAACTCTTTCGATAGTCGTGTACTGAAAGTTAGTCGAAAAAATTAATCATGATGCAAACATCCTTCAGAAAAGCCATACCGCACACCGGTCCTCCCCGGCTCCTTCCGTCCACTTGTCGGGTGTGATGCAACCGAGCTTGGCCCGTCGGTACTGCTCCGTCGGTAATCCCAAGACGACGACATGCCCCTTCGGATGCAATTCACTCCAACGCCTCAAGGAGAAGTAGCAGCAGTAACCGCGAGGCTAAGATCGGCACGAACCGAGCATAAACCACGAACGGAGCGAGCACGAAAGTGTATTGAATTCCCGCGTTGCCGTTCCGTGTCGTTGCAGAGGTTTGCTGGTTTTTATGAAGAAAGAAAAAGGAACGGAAAGCGCGAACCTGGTACCGCGGTTCGGCTTCGAACGACCTGATGATTAATGCATTAATCATTCGCCACGCAGGGAACGTCCTCGGTCCACCGACTGACCTCATGGTAAAAAGATTGCTGCTGCTGCTGCTGCTGCTGCTCCTACCTTGCGGGGAAAAGGGATGCGGACCTGACCAGAGGCTGTGGATTGATTTTTTATTCCTTTTTTTTTGTTTGCTTACTTACAGCCTAGGCATTTCCTCCGATACCGTGGGCCGGATATTGGAGAAGCCTCGCCTATTGGAACGGCGGGTTTTTTTTTCTGTTAGTTTGGTTGTACCACGAATCAATTATGTGCCAATGGAAATGACGGCCAATGTTGGTGATGATGATGATGATGATAATGCTCGAAGGAATGTCCGTCGCACGGTAGAAAAGAAGGCTGAACTTGATGGTGCTCTTTTGTTGGCTAATCAATTCATTTGAATATCTATACGTTCTGCGTTCTGCGTATTCTTTCGTGCATCAGTTCGGAGCTCATCTTTCCGACTGTTTTACTCGGAAGGCATTTCGTCTGACACCCGGGGTTTTATAGCACAAATAGCCGGTGGACACAGAAGGACATTCCGAAAACAGCTTGTAAGGCATAAACAAACAACCTCTGACTAATAAAAGGCTCGTTTCCACTATGCTTGAGCTTTGACGTCCATTAGCTGGTGTTTGAGTAGAAGTTCGCAACGAAACCCAATCCCAACCGCAGCTCCTCTTCGACTCGGTGCGGTGGGCAATGCTCGAAAAGGAGCAGAAGATCATAAAGTACACCCTGTCATGTGTGTACGTGTGTGTCGAGGGACGCGACATACCAGGCGACTTGTGGATCGCCCCCGAAGCGGCGCCTTCACGATCGGTTGAAAGATCTTCAATTATTTCCCGGTGCACACTTGGTGTAAACTTGGGGAAGATGATGATGATGATAATGATGATGTAGGAATGAATCAACCTGAACCGGAGAAACCGGTGCGACGATCGCCGTCGAGCTTCAATTTATCGATCAAACACTGCGATCGGTTATTTTATGGCACCGTGGATTCCGATGGAATTAGAAAGAGAAACGGTGTGGTGAAGGCAAGCCCTACAGATTGTAGCTTGCAGTTGCAGTTGCAGTCAGGGTCATGCATATCGATGCGACCGGCCCCGATCGGGAAAGCCGGGAGGATTAGGTTGTAAAGATGCACTATCTCTATCGCGCAGGCGATGGAGTCTCGGAGCGGATAGTGTCCGGGGCGCAGACGGACGTCACGATCGTGGACGTGGACCTGGCGACGTCGACGGTGAGCATGTAATCATCGCCGCCATCGCCATCATCATCAACTGTTGATTTGTTTGCGTATGCTAAAGAGGAAAAAAAATCGATCCTTGTCGCGGAACGGACTGCCGCTGTTGCTGCTGCTGCTGCCGTCAGGTGACCTTTCGATTAGTGTTTCCGATAAAAAAAACCACTCGATTGCAAGCACTCGCGAAGTGCATAGCAATGAGGAGAAGTGCACTGGACAGCGCTGGTCCCGTTCACCCGGATCATGATGATTTGCCGCAGTATTTGAGCACACCTTAGTGCCTTGTTGAGGCACTGTTTCCATTTGGAGCTGGGGCTTAGAAGCATGCACAACATTCAGGGCATATTTCCATGTGCCATTACAACTTTTAATCGAATGATCTGTTTACCCGATCAAAACAAAAAAAAAGACTTGTGATGCAGTTCAAGCTGCAATAAGGATGTTGAAATAATTATTCATTCTAGATTGTTTTTTCAATTTTTAAAGTAAAGGTTCTAAAAATTAAAAAAAAGCCAAACATAATTAATGGTTATGGACAAGGTTCGTAACATTGGAGAGAAAATTTCCATGGACACTAAACTAACGTAGATTCATTAATCCGACCTGGCCGTTCAATCAATATAGATTAAATTAAACTAACATAGATCCAATTACAAAGAATTCCATGATAAACCATACATTACGTGGGTTACACTGAGAATAATTAACAGTTCAACGAATAGCAGAACACTAGTAGAAACTTCACCACAAACAGTTTTAAATATATGTTCAAGGCAATTCATTTCTTTCATCTATTACTCGAACTAATTTGTACCGTCAGCAGAGGTGTTAATTACCTCAATTATTCAATCCTTAATTAACGGCTCATTAAATGTTTTACATGCATTCCATTACATGCACTATCATTAATAATTTCCAGAACATTCTCTCTGTACTGGTTTAAAAGAATACAATCGAGCGCGATGGGTCAATCTAGCTTGAATGCGAATATTGTTGAAATGTTGGGCAATGAAAAGTACAATATGGTAATAAACATACAAAACGAAGACGTTTAAAAAAGAGAGGGACATCACTTTGTTGTACAATTTTACTCAAAATATATTTCTCTCCATCCAATGTTAGAACTTGCTAGAACTACTAGAGAATGTTGGGAATCAGGGCTACGCTTGGCGGAAAACTTAATCGAATGTAAAACCCACTGGCTTCGTTCAATTTTTCTCAAAACCGTTTGTCAGTAAAATACAACAGAATAAGAGGATGGAAATGAAAAAAACTTTCCTTCGTATAAGCGACCTTTCCAACTATCCTTTTAAAAATTTCTTATTCTTAAACTTTGCGCACAGAGCTTCCTCAAACATTGGTCATAAATTTGAGACTAATGTTTAGTCACACAATTCTAATAGCATATGAAATACTTTCCTTACCATTTAGTCTCATCCAAACCATTGACATGAGACATTGAAATGAGACGAAGAACTACAATTTGCTGATGGTGCATAAAAAGCGGGTGTTAATAAACCCCCTGCCAACTATCAGTAAGTGAGCTTCAGCCGTTGGAAAAACTGTCTACTCCCACTCGTTCCCAGAATTGAAAGTGTTGCGGAAAAACAACTTCAAAGGACGGTTCATTAAAACTGAATCACCCCCGATGGGAAAGTGTAATGTTTGTCAACCTGGCTAAAGAAGAAGAAAAAAAAACGGTAGAAATTAAACGCAGGCCCATTGGAACCGTAAACCCGGCGACGGTCGCTGCAATTTCCGGACAATTCCCTGCATGCACCTGCCATGTCATGCCATGGCGTTTTGCTGTCGTGTGTGTTATTTTTTTGGGAGGCGACGAGGGTTTTCTTCCGAAAAATACACCGAGTGCCGGCTGTTTACGCAAGGAAAGTGTTATTTCTGTGATTAACAAGTTTACATCTCCCGCGTTCGTTCGTTGTGTGTGCTCGTCTTGTTATTTTTCTTTTCCCGGTTGGTTTTTTTTTTCCCCCTCTGCCCAGTTTTTCATTCCAGTCCCGGAGGCAACGTGCAGGCAACGCTTGCCGTTTTACTGCCTGTTGGTATGGAAATGGGTTGTGTATTTGTTTTATAAATTTAAACAAAGTGCATTTTCGTCGTCGGATGCGCCGTGCAGCGTTTTCCCGTTGGTACGCTGTTTAATTACCGGCCCCGCAAGGCAATCAAACGGCAGGCCCGTTGCCGCTCCCGGGCGCCCTTCCTTAGAATGGCCGGCGAGATGCGCTTCAAGGAAATTTATGATTTGCTTTTAATCGAGGGACCAACGAGACTTACCAGTCAATCATTTTCTCCACCGTTTGCTTCCCCTGCTCCGCGGTTACCGGCGGATTCCACGCGAGGCTCCGATAAGAAGCACGTCCTCTCCCGCTTTCGGTTAGAACAAAGTTTTCGGTTGCGCCTATCACAAATCACGACATAATCCCCAACAATCACAATTTGTGTGGCCGCAATAAAGATGCCACGATAGGAAACGCACTCGAAAGCACCGAAAAAACTTTGTTTATTTTTCCTTATCACTGCCTACTATGCTCTGCAACGAACAAAACTCGCACTTCACCGCACCGCACTCTACGGAAGAAACCATTTTTTGCAGGCTCCATTCAACCTTTGCTACGTCCACTTTTCATTCAACAAATGCAACTATGGGACGCGATCGAATTGTTTTTGCATCGGAATCACAGGGAATGGTTTTGTTTGATTACTTGGCTGTGCATTTAGTTTGAATGCAGCATATTGTTGTACCTTTTCCAACGCGCTCACTTGAACTAGACGATGTAGAATTATGTGGATTTCACCTTACGGAAATGTATGCCTCTCGTAAACACAAAAAAACCCCAAAAATTCACCAACTTCACACAGAACAACCAACACCGAAGACGACCGCGGCCATTTCGGTATGTATCGGGTTTTTTTTTTTTTGTTATTTTGCTTTTCTGTCAAAGTGCACACCCGCCGTCTCGCTTGCTCACGACGCCAGACGTCACTTTCAGCTCGAGCTAGGGCGAGCAGCTTGCATGCAACTTCATTCGCTTTCGTACAATTGTGATCGAAAAAACGAGGTGAAGATGACATTCGAAAATAAATCCAAACCGGAACACCTTCAGGACTGTCAGGTGAGATTTTGTGCTTGCAGTCTTATTTGATAAGCTGCGAAAGAAAATAATAAATGAACTGGGTGATTTTGCGAAACAAAGTTAATTTTTTTTTGCTTCGCTAAAACATAGAACAACATCTTTTTTTTCTCAACGGTTTCAATTGCAGATTGTCAAATATGCGTTGTCATCGAACATTTGACTGATACCCTTGGTTCTATGAACCACCTTGGTCCACAAATTCTCATCGGTCCGAAACGTCAAGTCGCCCGTAACTTTACCCACGTTATTATGTACCACCCTGATTCCGTTGCAGTAGCAAATTTGTGGCATCGCGTACGCGGGGCAGTCTCGTCCGTCGCTGGAACGTAGTCAAATTTCTGTTATTTTGATCATTCGAGCTAGCCTTTTGTGTGTGTTTCCGTGCGTAAATGGTCCTCATCGTCACCAAAAGGGTGTGCAATCCGTGGACGATAGAGTAATTCGCTCGCCCCAACCGTCACCCCTGGTGTTTATCATCCCTTTTACTGATAATCGACGTAACATTCCCGTGATCTGTGGTCGTGTCGCTCGAGCTCAGCAATTGCTTTTCGCGTTATCTATTGCCTCTCGGTTATCCTCGACGAGGCGCGTGGGTTCACACATTCGCAGCTGTGTAAAAGGTCGCCTTTTTCGCCATCGTCAGCTGCAATCGAAACATTCGACATTCTCGAGCGAAACACATACGGGACGGACGGACGGATCCGTCATTTCATTCATCGAGCAGCGCCTCCTCCTCCTCTGCTCCCATTCCCCCCCTAAAGGAGTGTGCGAGTAAACAACAATTAGAGTGAAAACGAAACGAAGGAAATCGGCAACAAAGAGAACCACTTTCGCCCGCCCCGTGCCAAAGACCCTGCGGGCTGCTTCGAATCGGCTGTATCTTGGATGGCAAGTGCAGGGCGAGTAAACGCGATCAGGCTGCCGGGAGAGGAGAAAGGGAACGACGAACGCGCGTAGCGAAAAAGAAAACGGAATTCGTGTCGACAAACGGAGAGGGAAAAGGCAAGCGTGTAGTACCAAAGTAGTCTAAAAAGAAGAAACAAAAAAAAAAAAGTGCGCCCACTGGCAGCTCTCCTCATAGTGGCAGTGTGTGTGTGTGTAATGGCATCCGTTGTAAGGATTCCGCCCGGTGGTTTCGAGTCCTGTTGTGCGGAATATCAGTGCTAACGGTGCAGGATATCCGTGTGGTTCGCGTTTGTGCACATTGTGGCGCTCCTGTCAGAAAGACAGCCACAGGTTTACCTTCCTTATTTGCTACCTGTGACAGCGACGAGAGACAAGGAATCGAAGGAAGCTGCGTCTCCCGTCTGCTTGGAGTTTTCCAAAAACACACACATCATGGGGTTGCTGTTTGCGAAAATTTGGAGTTTATTCGGCAACGAAGGTAAGTGGTATATCCGTTACGACCAATAGAAGACAGTTCACTGGCCCACATTTCAAGCCATTTTTTTGGTGACGACGGTTTGTTTTCCTAGAGGTTGTTTTTGCTTTTTCTTCATCCGCACCGTTCGCCAGTGAAAGGTCTTTGGTCTTGATCACGGTCGCGATCTTCCACAACGCCACTGCAAGAGCCATTAAACCCATTCGCTTAGATGGTGGTTTTTTCCCCCCTCTTCCCCATGTTTTCTTTATACACCAATCGAGCGAATTGGCTTCACGTGCGTGAAAAAAAAACTCGCAGTTTCACGGATGTGCGCGTGGTTGAAATGCTGTTATCAGTCCAGCAGCATACGACGCGAGCGGAGGAGTATTGCTTGAACTCAAGGCGAGCTTATCATGTTGTTGGCTTCAACACGCTGGATGTTGTTTTACCAACCGCTCAGTAGGCTTTCGGCTGGCGAATGCAAACATTCCCGAACGCTGCTGGAAATAGATCATTAAATATAATTTCACTGAGAAAAATCTGAAAAGAGCATTTTCATTTCATTAGATTTCATATGAAAACAAAGTTGCCCTATCTAAAATTGCATCCAATCTCATATTTGTAAAGCAAAGTAAGTAAAAGTCCTATATCATTTTGTACAAAAATCTAGCACAGAAAAGGCTTAACTGATAAGAAACTGCTATCTCTTCAATTTGCATTCTGATTCAAACGCTAGAAAGGTGGGTTTTTGCGACCTGAGACACCTAAAAAATAACAAAACAGTTCTTTTCCAATTTTTGTATTTTTTCCGTTTCTTTTTTTTAAACCCCATTCCAGTTTCGTTATGCCTTCAGTTCGCTTTGAAAAATGCCAGCGCCGCGTTCAAAACTTTAAAAATTCCGAAGGTCACTTTGAAAAGTGAAACCATCGATTTCGGTAACGACGATTATCTTTGGGCCCCCTCTTCCCTTTTTTCTTCGAGGGGCTTGCATCTTTTGATGGCGGGTCCATGTGTGTCCCGGTTGACTTGCTGTATCGGTTTGAAAAATTCGGTCACTGGAACTTGTGTGTTTCTTGTTGTGCAGTTGAAATAAATTAAAAAAAAAATAGTTTAGGCCTTTACGTGAGTATTAGTTCGCTTGCAGCTAGCTATCGGGCGCTTTTGGTGTTGGTGTCCCGAATGGAATTTGATTTCTGCTGCAATCAACATCGAAACGTGACTTAGAGCAAAACCACAGTAAATGGTTTGCAACCACCACGTTTATGAACCAATAAAGTAACACACCGCGCTCTGTCGAACCACTACTTGCATTGCATGTTTTCCGCGTTTTTCCGTTTTATGGATATTGCCCCCGTTTCGCAGGTCCTGCCGCATCATTTCCTGATGCGTCCCGGTGGTGTCGTTAGGTTTGAAGAAATCAATCAACTCAATATTACATAAGCCCTGTTGCTGAACTCGGCTGCATGATTAGGAAATTGCTCCCCCCCCCCTCGTGTTGTAAAATCAATATTTAAAATGCAAACTACGAGCTGCAGTTAACGGCAAAACATTTCTTTCATGTTGTTTAGCATATGTTTGTGGAAAAATTATAAACATAAACACACATAATCTACACTGTTTGATAAACAACAAAGGAGTATACGTTAAGCATTCAAACAAAACTCGTTTACCAACATCCATCAGGGAATCGAAATTTATTCGAAACCTAGACAATTTTGCTACAAAACGATTTGGGTTTACTTAATTGAAATTAATACAAAATTAGGTCAACAAACCATGTCTTCTCGACAAAAAACCGTTACAAGCTTGAGCGAATATACTTTCACCGGATGAAGTATAAGCTCGAAGCAAAGTCAAATTGCGGCTTTCATAAGTTTTTCTTGAAGACCAACCCTTGTCGCCATATGTAAATCAAATATAAATTGCTTTGGCACAAGCGTTTCACTTGTGGTTCCGGGTAGCGCTTGGCCGGTGACATCAAGCAACCCGAGAGGCACAACCCTTTGCCACGAGGTTTGCTACCCGGGAATGAGGTGCACGTACACTTTCGCCTGTGTCGAAGACACTTCATCCGCGCTTACGTGTTTCGCATAATCATCATGGTTGAGTCAATAACTGCCTGGAGGTGTCTCCACGAGCGTTGAAGATCTGATGTATTCTTCACAAGTCGCGTCGGAGGATCTTGTCACTCAGGATTAGACCAGGTTAAATGACCCTCGGACTGTTTAAAAAGTGTCTACTATGTCGCTTCTATTAAAAATAGGCTAAATGATCAAGTCCTCCAAAAGATCGCGATCGGTTCGTTCGGATTGATCAAAGGCCCGATAAAAACTAACCTCAAAGGACGGAATGGATGGAAAAGGTGTTAGGTGACGGTAGTGGTAGACCCTGAGACCAACCCTGCTCCATCCGATATCCATCTCTCGGATCGCTGTCGGATAAAATGGTTCTACCGTCAACCGTCGCGATGCAGCGTGTCACGAGAACGCTGAACGCACGATTACTGGCACCCAGGGTCAACCCCTCCGTTTCATTAGGCCAAGCCAAATTAAGCCAGTGATCCAATCCCGCATGACACCGCGTCGTTGTTTAAGCGCGCGCGCGCACATACGGTCCAGCCGACTCGAGTCCAACCCGCGTTCTCTCTCTCTCTCTGTCTCGGTGTCTCGGTCATGCGTGGGATAATGTACAAACCATCCGTCTAATTCCCCACGAAAACAAGTCGTTGCCACCCGGGGAGACCGCGGGGAGGTTCCTGAACCACGGAACGAATACGCACGAAATACTGCGGGCGTGCGTAAGAGAGTAATCTGATAATGTCATGGTCGGCCGACGGTGTTAAGCGGTACTTGTGGGGTGGAGGTTTGTTGTATTCCAGACCAGGTCGGCTCAAATATCGCGCTGGCATTGCATGGACCAACAACCCCAACTTCGGAGCTCGGTATTCCACCAGTTCTCCAGTGGCACCAATTGAACCCCGTCAGCATCAGCTGTTCGCGAGGTGTGTACAGCTTTAATTGACAATTACCGTGAACGCTGTGTCCTACACACATATTCTGTTAATCGTTTCCAGTTCCCAACCTCGCCGCCCGCCGTGACGACGATGGATAAAATCTGTGCTCTCGAGCGACGTTTTCTGCGCGGCCCTTTCGCGGTCGGTGCATTTGGCAGCCAGTGTAAGATTGGCGAAACGAAATGTGGTGCAAAATCTCTCCCACCAACCGGAGCCATCGGATATGGCTTCAGGTATTTTATGTTATGTCAGCTGCTTTACCTCCGGGAGGGAGGTCTAAGTACCGCTTCTCTGCAGGCGACTTGTTTTTTTTTTATTGCTACTTTGAAACAGAGTGAACAACTTTCCTCACGAATCTCCCCATGCATTGCTTGCAACCATCTTTTTTTTTTTTGTTGCGGGATGACCGAAGAAATAAAATAAGGATCAATTTGAACTCGGTATTTTTTTCTGATTAATTCCACCATTGGAAGGAAGAAGGGCACCCCGGTGAAGAGGTTTTATGTCCCTTGTCTTTTATGTACTCTCTTCATTTTATTTTTTTGTTGCTCCCTTCAGTAAGTTTCAACACGCTGTTTGTCACATCGTAAAGCTGGCCATTTTACGGTGTGTGAACTGTTCGGCTGTCGACGGTGTGTGGTAGCAGCAGCAGCTCGACCTGGTAGATTAAGAATTATTTGCTCTACTTTACTCCAACTCGCGGCAAAGTTTTCCCTGGAACGTTAGCTCTCAAGCCATTTCTGAATGTAAGAAACATCAATGCATAGGAGTACTTCATATAAACTCGGAATTGTTGCATTTTAAATTCTCCAACAACCTTCTTGCCTTCTAAGGTACCACGACCTGATGAAGTTTGAAACGTGGTCCAATTCGTTATCTCTGATTTGTTGGCAACATGTGGCCAACGCCATCTCTTCATCTCAATTTGAGGCCATGCCCCTCCGGCTCCGATCTTCTGGATCGCCTAAGGAGACTTTATGGCTTAGCTCTCCCTTGCTGAATCGTCATACATCTCAATTTGTCCACATCTTCCCATGTTTGTCCTTGCTCACATACAGATTTAAACATAGTTTTAGGACGTCAGTCTAGGACGAATTCTTTGTTTCAGAAGTGTGTGATCTGTATTAGCGCCGCTCAAGCGTAAATCTCATCATAAATGTTACAGCAACCAATCTATTTTAGCACGAATAGAGGCTGAGTTGTCAGCCAACTGCAAAAAGTAACCTAGTTTAAGTATTCTTCAAGTCTACCGAGTTTGACCAAGAGTGTAAGTTGACTCATTCTCCTTGGTATACATTTTTCATCGTGAATCTGATACAGGATTTGTAAGGATTCGTCAAAAATGCGATAGGCGAATTTCAATTGATTTCATTTTGGGGAAATTTTATAGCAATATATACTTCTGAATTTGATGGACGGTTCGGATGATAACGTACCCCGACGTATGTACACAGTTGCGGTCTCGATAACAAAATCTTCCATCTGCTCAAACACGCACAATTCTTGGAAACTTCAATTCTTGACGAGCGGTTGGAGGGGTTATTTAATGGCTTCCTTCTTCTACCTCGTTGTCATCGGCATCACAATGTGCACCGTTTCATCCGGTTTCTTCTCTTTTTTGTTTCCTTCCAGAACATAAACTCGTTATGGTGGGCCTGGACAACGCCGGCAAGACCACCATCCTGTACCAGTTTCTGATGAACGAAGTCGTCCACACGAGTCCGACGATCGGCTCGAACGTGGAAGAGGTACGTATGGAGTGCATCATCATTCCACCCCCTGACCTCTGCTTCAACGAGGACGAGGACGTCGGCGAACCTTTTCCTCCACCATTGGCCATCGATTCTGTTGTTGTTTGTGTCGCAGTTTTAAAGTCTTTTAAAGCAAACAAACAAAAAACAAAGTTCGGTGTGCGTTCCCTGTGGAGAAAAATGTTTGCTCGCCAACTACAAAACTAATAAGCCGCTTATCGCTGAACCTATTGACAAGTATGGACGCATTCAAACAACGTTTGTTCACGCTCTCTTTCTCTTTCTTTCTCTTTGCATTTCTTTTCTGGGGCACGACTGATGCAGATTGTTTGGAAAAATATTCACTTTCTCGTCTGGGACCTGGGTGGACAGCAGAGCTTACGGGCCGCGTGGAGCACATACTACACAAACACAGAGGTAAGCCAGGCCTGGTCCGAAGCCTCGTGCCGCGTGAGAGGAAGCTCACGTGAACCACGTGCCTCGCAGAGGATGTGAGCGGGTGATCGGTTTATTATCCTGCGTAAAAATAGCAACCCATCGCGGCCGCTTGCTGCATCGGGAGGGGGGCTCGAACTTTACTGGAATTCACTACAACCATTTCTCTTCCATTTTTATTTTTTTTCTCTCCCCTTCTTCGTTCCATGTCCTGCCACGGAATTGTGACCACGGAACCACCACAGTTCATCATCATGGTAATAGACTCGACGGATCGCGAGCGGTTAGCGGTGACACGTGAGGAACTGTACAAAATGTTGCAGCACGAAGACTTAACCAAGGCTAGTTTATTAGTGTACGCGAATAAGCAGGTAAGCATTGCAGGAAAAAGGACACAACTTGTCAACGGACGGATCAGAAATGGTTTCAGTAACAATTGTAAGATTTTACTCCGTCCATTTGTCTGTTGCAATAAATTATTCAAATCGTTAGGTTTCGAACGAAAAACTTGTTTATCAACGTAATTTGAAAAAATGTTTTATATTCGAGAGGATATCAAAATCGACTGTTTTCTTAAAACACAAATTGAGCGGAAGCTATCTGAACATTTTAGATTGATCAGAAGTTATTCCAAAACAGTAGAAGCCTATTTTGCATCCTCTCGATAGCTTTCAATTAGAGCATGATTATTTTATAATCTCCCTTAGCACTTTGCTCTTGAAAACCCATTCCGTTGGCCCTCAATCTAGGGAAGGCAAAACCTCTATTCCCATTCTCCATCAACAAGCGCTTTCAACCGATGGATTTATATATCTCCACGTTCCTTCATTTCTTCCAGGATCTAAAAGACTCGATGAGTGCAGCTGAAATTTCCAAACAATTAGACCTGACCTCCATCAAGAACCACCAGTGGCACATACAGTCGTGCTGTGCGCTAACGGGTGAAGGGTAAGTCGACCGACCGCCCGCGATCTCGGTGTCCGACGCCATCACACTAATCTGTGCACCCGCATTTTGTTTGTGTTGCAGCCTCTACCAGGGATTAGAATGGATAGCGCAGCGGATCAAGAAGAAATGACACCCACCTGAATAAAAACGCTGTCATCCGAGCGCAGAACGACGACAGATGCCAGTTTCGTGCTGGTTATGTGGGAGGCAGCTGGCAGGCTAAACTTCGCGATGTGGGTTGGAGTGCTGTCCAACAATAGCAAAAGGAGCCCTCCCCCGAAAGTAGAGCAAACTGACCGCACCGATGGTGCATGGGTGAGATGGCAGACTCCAAAACGTGTCTGGATGTGAAACAATTGCGTGTATATGCGTAGGACATAAAGGTAATCAAAAACACCGTGGGCGTCCACAATAGGGGGTTTTTTTTCTTCTCAGTATGGGGATGTGAACAGCTCGATGGATTATGAATTATAAAGCCCCAGGGTTCAGGAAAGAGCAACACAGATAACACAGATTAAATGAGACAAATTATTCTTAGGCTAGGAAGGAAAACGTGAGAATATATGCTTTCTCGAGAATGTATCATGAGCATGAGTGTGTATTTGTGCGTGTGATGAGACATACCAATCCCTGTATATGTGTGTCCGGCGATTGTATGAATGGATGTGCTAAGTGTTAGACAAAATTGGAACAAAAAGTGTAAATTGATACAATTCTCCGCGTCGAGGTTCTCGGAACGGAACAGGGCAGGGTGGAAAGCAAGAAACATATGCAACACTGTCAACAAGCAAGAATCAACCTTTTACGAAGCAAAACATCCTACGCCCAAGTGTTAACATGAAATCTGTACCGTAGATAATGATGGAGCAGGAGGTCGAGGAATCATTCGATCTCGGCGAAACTGGAAGAGATTATCAAAAAGCCGAGTACAAAAAGCCTATGGATGATGATTGCAGGCAGAGTTTCCCAGCAAAAATTGCAAGCCAATGTATACAACGTCTATAGCATTAGAAAAGATAAGCAAAAAAGTTTGCGAGCCTAAAAAGGGTAATCTGAGCATGTGTTCGTTGGTTCGCTAGCTTAGCATCAAACTTCTCTAACATCCTGTGCTAAACAAATGAACAGACGAATGATAGGTAAAAAAATGCAATGATAAACTACTAACAGAATTGGGCTGGAAAACAAACGTGCTTCATTGAACGCTACGATGTAAGTGATTGAGGGTTGGATCAAGCTGAAGAGACATGTTGACCTTTAAGTGTACCATTTTAGAGGAAGAGCTGAACTATAAAAACGGGCGCGCAGACTGGATATCGATGTTTTTTTTTTTCTCTCCACGTGTTAACTGAGCGTTGCAATTATTTTATTGGTTTTTTTTTCGCCAACCAGATGGGATGAATGGAACCTGTTTGTACATTGTAAAAGTTACGGAAGATTGTGAGAATGTGTGGTGTAGGCGGGGAAGTTCATGTTGAAATGCTAATCAGATGCGACGGCAGGGGAGAGACTCGTTAACTTTGTGCTGCTCGGCGCGGCCAGGCAGAGCAGAAAGATGTAAATGCCACGTGAAAAGAGATATACTTACATTATTAGTTAAATAAATATGGAACGAAAATCACAACAAACACAAGCTGTATTAAATAACTCACTCAAATTGTTTTTCTCGTTTCTTCCTTTGAAAGAATAAATTGATCAAACTTGGAAATTTGTCAGATCGGCAGATCGCCCCAAATCGGATGGGCAAAGATAGCTTACCTGTCTGAGATATAGATGGCGCCGTTGCGGATGTGTGAGCTTTTGAAATTTGAAATCAACATTTAATGACCGACACGTGGGCAAAATGTTTTTAGCGCTTGTTTTTAACCAAGAAATTTGAAACAAGCAAATCATTTTGTTCCTGTTTTTCAATAGTCAAATTATGGATACATTTTTCTTTCCTTAAGAAATAAAATTCATGTTGAAAAAGATCATCGTATCTTGATGAGAGCTGATGGTGTAGGTTTCCTTATGTACGGCTCTAGCTCGTTATCCTGTATCCTCATTATCGCACCCCTTTAAAAAAAACGTTTACACTACAAATTGTGTGCATAAGCAAATAATGCTTCCTTAAGCTACAGTGCTTCATTCGAGAGGCAGAAGAAGTGGCGTTCGGTGTATGTTTGAACTAAAATTAATTTCACTCGCTCCCCCCCTGAAGGAGCGCTCTCAACGGGCAAAGAGGTAATCAAATTACTCCATGTTCCGATCGTACTTTGCCCTGAAGTGTCGCTGGAAGGGGACGCGGAAGGGGCTCATACTGTAGTACCACCGCGATCGTTCTGTATTCTGCCGAGGCGAGTAGGACCGTTTCGACAGTGCTCATCCATTGGTGGCTACTTATGCTGCCGGCTCGCCCCTCCAAACGCCGTACGCCAACTCACGTGAAATCAAACCGGGGCCAACCATGCTGATTTCCGGCTGCGGCGCTGCACTCTCGTCAAATATCAATCTGTCATCCGTCATAAAGTGGCTTCATTTGCAAACAAAAGTCTCCGGGCGCTCGTTCAATTGCTCGGCCACTTTTGCCATGGTAAATATAATTAATTAGCATTTCATTTAGCACCTCCTCATCCTGCTGACGAGTGCTCGAGTGCCGATTGTCGGCTACCGAAAATACTTCAGATGTGGGTGGTATTTGTTCGAGGATAACTTTCCGCTCGATCCGGGGAGCCTTTCCGGTGCGGTGGATCGCTTGAAACCGAGACGACAAAAATAAAATGTAGCCAGCAGTTCTTCATGTTCTTGTTAAAATAACTTTCTGCAATTTGAAAGCATCTTCCCGGTCGTCGTTAGGCTGCACCGTGCAGGTATTTTTCCTCCGTCCGACTATGCTTCACCCACGCCTTATCAGTAGCCGATAGTTGCTTATCGCAAACCGATGATAGTTTGCAATCGTGTCAACCCTCCGGACCGCCGGAACGGGAAGGATAGCGGTTTTTTTTGCACCTCGTTCTGCTATCATCATCGGCGCTGGATGCGATCCATACCCGTGTTTGTTCGGTGCGCTCATATCGCGCCCCGGGCATGTGCCCCGTAAAGCAGACCGGCAGTAAAGTTTAAAGTTTCGTCTTTTTTTCCTTTCTCTCTCTCCATCTCTCTTTCCTCTCTCTCTCTGTCTCTCTGTCTCTGGCTGAGTTTACTTTTGTATTTTACTTTTTTTATTTGCATCCGCCCGTCGGTGCATCCATGATAAGACGTGCGTTTGGCGAAGGGCGCAGAGCTGGGCGACGATCGGAAAAGAGGGAACTGCGAGCTGGCCCCTCAATCGATCGGCAAGGACAAATGGGCGATGGCCACGGGCAACGTGCGATGAAGCAATAGTTTGTGGACGTGCAACGATGCACCTGCAACAGGCGGTTAGTTGAAATGTGGCTTTAAATGGTTCTGTTGTTTTTTTGTGGAGTTGGTCTAGTGCATTGGTAATTAAAAAAAGGTGTTAAGCTGAACTACAAGTTGTTAGTTAAATCTTTAAACGACGGTCTATTAATGAATTATAAAAAAACAGTACCAACACTTTAATCGTTCTCGAATTTATTAAACATCTTAAGGTACATTTTTCCGTATCTGGCTTTTTCTAGACTTAAATGAAAAAAGATTTGTACAACCTACAAAACTAAAGTCAAGCTGTTAAAATTGGGGTTGTGTGTTTTGAAGTGAATGTAACTACATTGAAATGGATCTACGACGCTGTGATGTACTTTACAAAGCTGAAACTGTATGTTGGGAAGATTGTTGTAATATTTGAGATGGCAAAAGGATACTTGGGTGTAATCTTAACTCGCTCGAGAATCATGAAACCATTTGTTAGGTGATTTTTATATGATATTGTGAAAAAATATACGTGTTGCAAATGTGAAGAAAATAGAACCTGAGCCGAACTGGGGTTTTAAAGTATTTTGTCCCCCCTCCCCTCCCATAATGCTAAGCTTAGCCCAGGGGAACTGTTTCACTCCCACCTGGTCCTGCACCCTATCGCCCACCCCGTACCGTTGCAGGCCGTCCCGCAGAGAAAGCTCGGCTCGAAGTCAGATAAAGAAGATAGCAGGCCGCGTTTGCAACGGAGCGAACCGTTCGGCCTGTGGGAAGTGCACCATGCACAACACTCCCGGGCGCCCCCCCAGCAGCCCCCATTTCCCGGGTCTTTATCAATCGTGGTGATAATGTGAAATTAAACATTAGTAATATGCTGTATTAATAAGCCCACCGGTCGCGGTGGAAGGTGCGCGCGTGCTGCGCGGAGCCTCAATAAAGCCCCGCGATACGATCGCGATACGCGGCTGAATACCACAACCCCGGCGGAGGGGCCCAGGGACCGGGTGCGTCATGTGGGCCAATCAATCGCAACTCACTGTCCATTCGCCGAGTGAGAGTCCGGCGGGTTCGGGATTGCACTCCCCGCGACAGTCGCTGCCCAGGAGCCCAACGGCCCGGATACAGCTTGGAATCGGTCTGGCTGGGAGGACGAAGACCTATAGCAAAACTCCATTCGAACGATAGACTTAAGTTCCGTTGGATGGGAACATAAACGTTGTCTGTGCCAAACAATTTACGGTTCTAGTTTGTAAATGAGGCTGTGCCAAAGATACCCAGGTGTAGGGAGGCTTAGGAAGTGAAAGCGGTGTGATTGTGCAGCCAAATCTTATAGAATTCTTCTCTTTTCAAGTGCCATGATTGGGCCAACAACAAAATTAGTGTAAATGGAAAGTGCATTAAGTAGTCGTCCATAATTTGATCCTCACATAGCGAAAAGATGTTTTACTTTGCTAGAAGTGAACTGTAACTTAACTCTGTGCCAACTACAAACTCACGATTAAAAGAATAGCATCATCTCCGCTGAGTTCAAGGAATTTGAGGTTCCTAAAGACCGATCACTATGAGCAGCGCGGGTCCAGGGACCAACAGCGTTCAGGGGTCAATCCAGCCAGCGCCGACCCAGTTCTATCCGTACACGAGCCTTCACGGGCCGGACGACGGTGGCTACGATGCTAACTTCCACATCTTCCCACCGGACTACTATCCGCCGGAGTGTGACTACCGAACGGAGTAAGTAACAGACGCGCGATCGCCAATCGTACGATTATTTACAACCAAATAATCGACAGCCAGAATCAGTTACTTTTATGATGATACGGAGGCAACATAGGAGGTCATAAACCATTTGGGCGGGGGGCCCTATTAACACCGTTATCGGAGATTAGTTAAAAGACTGTTTGGAAGTTATTTAGCAGCTATCTAATCTGTGTTTTTGTCGGTAAGATTATCCCCGATACAGTGTCAATGAAAGTTACACGAGTCATTCGAAAGCCCCTCTTGGAGGTCAGTGGGGGGAACTACCGTAAACGTTCGATAGGATTACAAATTGGTGGATCCACTTGAGTTTTTTCGGGATTTGATTTCTTGCGGAACGAATTTGCTTCAATGACCGCAACCAGTGTATCAGTCTCAAGTGGTTTTCGGCACTAATTCGGCCATAAATTTATCGGGAGCCCAGATTTGTCAGTAGATTGTGTAGAAGGTGGAGTGTGGAGGCCGCCAACCTGCTTTATTCCTTCGAAAAGCAGCTTCCACTGCAGCATGTAAAGAACACTTTCCGTTTTTTTCGGAATGTAATTTCCATCGTCAACATTGTTAACCGTGCAAAGGTTCAAGTCGTTTCTGTCCAATATTCAAAATGACAATCAAATTTATTTCCACTGACTTCATCAATCCAGGGGGCAATTGGAATCGATAGCGTTTCCATGTCATGAAAAGCAAATCAAATTAGTCCAATATCAATAATTGTGGTTTTCCGAAACGAAGCCAGCAAAACAACAAACAAACGCGGGGCAAAAACGCCAGTGAACGAAAAGGGAACTCATCCTGCCGTTTTTTTCGGATCGAATAGTGTAACAAAGTTGCCGGTACTCGGTCTAGTTTGGTTCCTTCTGTCTCCCCCAAATAGCATGACGATTCGGTTCGCCTTTTCGTGCTCATTTAATCGACGACGTTGTAGTGGAATTACTGGATTGGTCCCGGTTATCCGGCGGTGAAACGAAAAGTATCGTTTGACGGTCGACGGAGCTGGAGGATATCCGTTTTACTCAATTTCAAACAAAACAGATATTTTTAAGCTTTACTAAACTTTTTGTTAATAACTAAGAACGAGATGAAACGAATCATTTTGAATAAACTTCCGGGTAACTTGAACCTTCAACCTCATCCCGGGATTAGAGCCACGAAAAACGGGAGAAAGGTACAAATTTGAAACAGAAATGAACCACGAGTGCTGTCTACTTTTGCAAACGAGACGCCAAAAGACCGCCCGGCTAGACGTGCCACAAGTCCGCCGGATCGAGCGCGGGGGGAGGGAGTTCCGATTTTGTTTGAAAAACCAATTACAAAGTTCCCACGACGTTTGCGATGCCTCTTCCGACTCGAGTGAGTCGAGTTGTTGATGTCAATACTCCTTCCGGTGGTTAATAAAAAACAAATCAGAGGGGGGCTTCAACAGAACGTACCTCGCCGAAAAGGGAAACGCACGCACTTTGAGGCATTACTCGTAAAGTCGGGTGAAGTCCACCGGTAAAGTGCATTGGAGTGCATTTGAGTAAAGTGCAGTTGCAATTGGCTGCCCATTTGCCACAAAACACACACACGATGACTGAACGACTGCTAAAAAGGGGCTCCACCAGAAAAATTAACTTCTGTCCGTTCGTATTCCAGCGATAGGATTTCTCATGAGGATTCCTCGGCTTAGGGCTGTCGAAAATCGTTACCTTTTCAACCCACGAACTTCACGTGATAGCCGTGGGAAGCGACGCGCGTTGCATTCCTAACAAACTAATTTCAGCGCCGCGTCAAGGAAAATGAGCCCCTCCCAAGGAAGCCATAAAGACCGCCGAGGGTTTTAAAAACACAAAAAGGCGCACAATGTTGACGTGTATTGCGCATTTCGCTTCCCGAGTCGATGGCTTTTACGATCGTTTACATGCTCATCCGTAATTATGAGCTATTTATGATTGTTTTGTGCGATACCGGGTTTGATGAGTCCGGGAAACCGGGGCTTCCTTTTTTCTGCTTTCCCAGCCAGGCTGGCTCGAGGGAAGGATATGCTTCACCGACGATTCGATTGCCTTTTACGACTGTAAGGCATTTTTTCTTCTTCTCTCCATTGCTCCAAGAAAGTTCCCGTAACAAGTCAAGTGTATCGCCATCGAGTTTCAACTACCGGCAAGGGCTGCTTGGGGAGTTAGGCGCAGCGCAAACCAAGTACCAATGCTGGTATGTCGATAAGGACAGCCTTCGAATGGCCCTTTGACACGGTATGTTGTGTACTTTATGCCCCTGGGGCTAACCTGGGGGTCGGGCACGCGATAGAACCCCCCCCCCCCCCCCCCCTCCCGCCCTACACACATGGAGGCGCGATTTTTCCGGGCGCAACTTCCCCGCGAAGAAGAGGCGATCGCATTTTCCGGTCGAGAGTCGTCTTCTGCCTTCGAACACTCGTTGTAGCATGAATCCCTTGTTCGAACACACACGCAAACACATGATGGCCACGACAAGGGTGGATTTTACACAACACAGATTTATCGTTTTTCACCTCCCTCCCCAGCAGCTCCACCTCCGAGCGTTCGATGATGCTGTCGAGTTTCATGGGAGTTTAATAGAACCATGATTAGATGCACTCGTCGGGCCGACGGTTTGGTTCCCCTGCGCCGAAAGTTTCGATAGAAATAAGTTGAGTTTCGCGTGTTGGCGAATTGTTCCATAATTTAGAATCAATATTATTTACCCCAGACAGGATCGTTCTGAAAGTTTGTACTTTTGGGAATGGGTGGAATTTTTAACTTTGGCCAAAGTAGGACTTGTTTTAACTCTCTCAAGGTAAGACATCAATTCTAATAGTCTACTTTTCGGTTTAATCAATAAATAAATCATTAAAAAAAATCATTATATTTCGATAGAATAATGTACAATTTCCATATAAAATATCAATGATATCCAATAGATTTCGCTGTACAATGATTTCGACAAGTTTTTCTTAGCTTCTTCTTAATGTGCCTTTCAAAAATATGTTATATAAATATAATGATGTATTTTTCCAACATGTCCTTGTCAACGGAACACGAAATAATTTATTTCCACCTTGAAATGGTGACGCATTTATCAATTGGAGTTTTTGGTCAACTGATTCCTCAAAATAGCACAAAATTGGCATTGATTGTCAGCTAACTTTTTGATCCTTGTGTTTTCTTTTCGATGGAAAACGAACACAAGAATTTCCCTTTAGTAATTCCAGTAGGTGTTATTGCGGTACTGCTTCCACTCCAAGGCAATTGCGTACATCTCGTGTTGGTCTTTCTTTCGCTCGAGCGCCATTAGACCACGCCTTCTTTTTGTTCGTGTAGGCTCGAGCCGGCTAGCTGCGATTGAAACCAACATGGAGTCCATTACAGCTGGAATTCGGTTGCAGGAAATGATGATAGAATTTGAACATTTGTTTCATTTTCTAAAACATTCTCTCTGGATCACAGTGTAAGAAACTGTAGCCAGGAAAAAATGACACAAAAATTAATCGTGAAATAAATGGTTGGAAATGGAGACAGGTTGAACGTGCTGCTAACGCGCATATTCCAACGGTTGTCCTTGGAAGGATGTTTCTATGTAGGACCCTTCACAGAACCATTGCGGCGATTCAGTAACTCGAGGGACTTCCATCGGTTAACATCGTGCCTCCCGAAAACCTTCGTGCCAGAAAACGTAAAATCAAGCAAACGCAAGCTTTCAAACTGGCGAAGGAAAAAGTGCCCAATCCGCGGCTGGAGAAGCTGCTGACAAAATGTGCCCCGTTCCTGTCGTGGGCACCGATCTTCATGCCCGCGGCCACGCTCAACCACAACCTGCTGCGGGCGGCCCTGTACCCGATCGTGCTCAATTCGTCCCTGCCCCGGTGAGACCTTCTACTTCCCGCGAGATAAGTTTTCCCTTTTTTTTGCCGTTTTCTTGCTTCATATCCACGGGGGGGCGGAAATCGAACCGCGATTAGGATTAGGAGCCGCGATAAAACGTGCCAACCGTGTGCGACAAGTGCCAACTGCGGACTGATATGCGTTTCATTGCTACGCGATAAGAGACGAATTAAAAGTGATCCCCGATGGTTGGCTTACAGCTTAGTTTTATGATTGCAACAGGGGCGTTACATTTTAAGTGCTGTATTCTACTTTCTTATGCTCAGTGGATCACTGTAAAGCCGGATCAAATGTATTCTTCCAAAATTGCTTCCAAGTATTTAAAATGTTTATGAATTGATCTTTTGGACAAAAGGTTCTTTACAAATATGGTTAGTGTACTGTGTAGGTTTAAATAACATAATGCGCTTCCATTCCCATCCTCAGCATCCTCGATAGCATGCGGATGGTTCCATCGCAGCGTTCGCAGCGTTTCCACATCAGCAATATCCTGGAACTGAACAGCCAGCAGCAGCAGGGATCAGCAAGTAAGGAACAACCGAGCGTACCCACTTCCGGTGTCCTCCAGCACCACACGACACATCCCCACGCGTATCCGTTCACGCTGTCGGACCTGGAAACGCCACAACATCACCCACTCGATGTACCTCCACCCGGTAGCTACCCGCCTGCAGCACCGGAAGAACAACCTCACCCCCCGTACGGTGCAGTGTCATCTCAGGGATCCTCCTGTTTGCCGCTTCAACCCGTCCTGAATCCCTCCAGTGTGCCGTACGATCCACCGCCGTACTATTCCTATCCGCACCATGCCCATCATCTGTTTGGGGGAGCAAACAGTGCCCTCGGCACGTCCGGCACAGCTCCAGAACCAACCAGGGCTCCCTATTCCTATGGGACGGTCAATCTAGATTATGGTAAGTGTCGAGTTCTCCTGTCTTTTTAACTAAACTTGTATGAAGGTAGGAATTTCCAACCTTTTTTTAATTAAATATTCTCAATCATCGGTGTCGAATAGTTCCGTCGGTTATTCAGCACAGTGCATCGAGTGAAGTGACTAACGCCAACAGCCAACAACTCAGCCCGGACAGCACCTCCCCCGGTCCGGAGCTGTACTCCCTGGCCAGCTACAACAACATCCCGCGGGTGGTCAACGAGGCGTCCGACCGATTGGCTGCCCTCGAGCACGACGGCCCTTCGATCGACCCGGAATGTTCCGTCGACACGAACAACAACAATCCCAGTGCGGATGACACGGGCCCGGACGGGGACCTCGACTCCTCCTCCAGACAGCTGCAGCACGCCGGACGCACGAACGGTCACCGAGGACAGAGCGAATCCGGTTCCGGCTCTAGCGGCGGACACAAGAAGCGCAAGCGGCGCATCCTCTTCTCCAAAACGCAAACCTTCGAGCTGGAGCGGCGCTTCAAGCAGGCCCGCTATCTGTCGGCACCGGAGCGGGAACACCTGGCGAACATGATCAACCTGACGCCGACGCAGGTGAAGATCTGGTTTCAGAACCATCGGTACAAAACGAAGCGAGCGCAGACGGAGAAGAGCACCGGGTACGTGCTCGGGGCGAGTCCTCCGAAGAAGATCAACCCTCCGGTGCTGGTGCGCGATGGAAAGCCCTGCCAGGACGTGCTCCAGCAGCACCACCACCATCAGCAGCAGCAGCAGCAGATGCAGCAGCACCAGCAAGCGCACGCGCATCAGCAGCATCCGGCCGCGGCTCACTTCCTGCCCGGCGGTGTGCACCATTCATCCTTTGCTGGAGTTTCCAGTTCTGTGCATCAACCGCCCGGGACGGGAATGCTTGCGGGAGGGCACGGTTCCTCACCTCGCATGTGGTGACAAGGTTGGGAGTAAAAGGGCGGGATCTTTGAACATCTTAATCGAATAAAGTGCAATCTACTTCAGATAATTTATATTACCTAAGCTAGCGAGGAGTTTGTTTCTTTTGATGTTCGATAATCGGTGGATTTTTGTTTCGATTTTTTCGATATTCGACGACTGTGGATTTAACGTCTTTGCATATAGCATTTCAAAATGACATCATCGACTTTAGCGCCTCTAGCGTAATTCCGTTGAACCACCATATATTGACAGCTTCGCCAAGTGACAGCTCAGCAGCAGCCTCTGGAAAAAGCCGAAAATAAATAAATTGACGTATCTGTAAAACAAATCCGTTGCTCGCAGGTTTGGTACGTGTTCTGTGCATCGAGAACCTGTGCGAAAGTACGACAATGCAAGCTCCGGTTTTCCGCCCAAGCCTTTTCTGAACTTCTTGTGCCCGAACGACAATAACCGGCGACTGAAATGGAACTGCCTTTACTAGAAGATACGCTGATCGTTCTCGTGTCCCAGGTAAAGCCTACACGCCCGGATCGGCGGTGGTCCAGAAACACCTGTGTTTACCCGTCCCGTTGTTGTGCATCTACAGCTCATATTCTTCATCGGAGGATGGCTGTTTTTTGTGAAGCAACTCTTCCGGAACTACGAGATACGCCATGTGCTCGTGCAGCTCATCTTCTCACTTACTCTGGCGCTCTCGCTGACGATGTTCGAGCTGATCATCTTCGAAATAATCGGATTTCTCGACTCGACTTCTCGCTACTTCCACTGGCGGCTCGGGCTGACGCTGCTATTAGTCATGGTCATCGCCGTCATACCGTACTTAATCGCATATTCCTGCATCAGTAATGTGCGGTTGGGTAAGAACGATCGTGTCTGTGGCCGAAGCAAAAGAACGTCATTAAAATATTCCTTCCCTAATTTCAGTCCCGGCAAAGTGGGTGCAACCATTGACCAGCCTTATCTGGTTGTGCTATCTGTACGGCTTCTGGCGGATAGGGGATCCGTTTCCGCTGCTAAGCGTAAGCCGGGGCATATTCACGATCGAACAGGCAGTATCACGTATCGGCGTCGTCGGTGTAACCGTGATGGCCGTTCTGTCCGGCTTTGGTGCTGTCAACTACCCGTACACCAGCATGTCTTACTTCATACGCCCCGTCTCGCAGAGCGACATCCTCAATCTGGAACGACGGCTGATGCAAACCATGGACATGATACTGGTGAAGAAAAAGCGAATCGCGCTAGACCGGAGGAGAAACAAACCGAACCAAAAGCAAAGCATTTGGGGCATGATCAGCAGCGTTACGCAACGACCCGCTGGCGCTGAGAGTGAGTATTTAATGACCAATTTCCGAATGACGAGGGACCCAACATTTTCCTTTTTCCCCGTTCCCCTTGCAGACATTGGGCAGCTGCGACTAGAAATTTCGGCACTGGAAGAGCTCTCGCGGCAGCTCTTCCTCGAGGCCCATTCGATGAAAAACATGCAGGAACGGGAACGGTGGGCCGCGACGCTGCAGGGCAAATATTTCAACGTGCTGGGACACTTTTTCAGTTTGTATTGTTTATGGAAGATTTTCATTGTATGTATTCGAAGCATCAGAGGTATTCCAGGGGGTTGATTCGATCGTTTGTCTGCTAATTCTAGTGCACAATCAACATCATATTCGACCGCGTGGGCAAGAAAGACCCGGTAACGCGCGGCATCGAGATCGCCGTGCACTGGTGCGGGTTCGACATGGACATAGCCTTCTGGAGCCAGCACGTCTCGTTTCTGCTGGTGGGCTGCATTGTCGTCACCTCGATTCGCGGTCTGCTGCTGACGTTGACCAAGTTTTTCTACAAGATCTCCTCGAGCAAATCGTCCAACATTATCGTGCTGGTGCTCGCGCAAATCATGGGCATGTACTTCTGCTCGTCCGTGCTGCTGATGCGCATGAACATGCCCGCCGAGTATCGGGTCATCATCACGGAGGTGCTCGGTGGGCTGCATTTCAACTTCTACCACCGATGGTTCGACGTGATCTTCCTCGTGAGCGCCCTCGCAACCATTGTCGTGCTTTACCTGCTCCATAAACCACCGAACGTCGACAGTAGCATGTAAATTCGTGCGTATTGGTTTTGTTTGCACTGGGAACAATCCCCGGAGTCTGCGAAAACACGATGGACCAAACGAACGCTCCTGCACTAAAGTAATTTTATGAGGTGATCGTACTAACTTGCAATCGCATGATCGTATGTGACCGTCGGTAATAACTTGCCCCTATCCAGCGCGATTTAATCAAAGGCCAGAATAGTCCTGGGCGTGTTAAACATTCTCTGAATCATTGCATGAAAACTGCATTATTTTTAAATCCATTCCGACGTTCCATAACCACGCAGAAATAGGGAAGCGATAATTGTTGGTGTATATATTTAACGAAACAAAAATCCACAATAAAAGTCGTGATAAAAGAATAGTTTTCTTGTGCCATTTGCTATAGAAATAACTCAAAGCGAGTTTAGTGGCAATGCATCAAATAGGTAAATTAACGTACGTAAAATATTACTATTCAATCAATAATTCAACTCCCTCAGAGAATGTCCCACACTCTGTTGAACAATCAGTCGTAATTGTGAACGCCAACAAAATCGCAGCAGAAAAATCGTCACCGTTCGCTTCTCCGCGGCAATCCATTAGACGGACGGTGCCCATCATCCATTGTTAATGATTCAGCACCTGCTCCAAGCACGCGGGGATACACATTACCAAACAGAACACGAGCAAAACTCATCCAAAACCGGCAAGATCATCGGACTGTCTTGTGCCACCACTCGGTACCTACTAAATTGTACGACATTAGGAATGAAATGCGAACAAAAAAAAAACCAACGTTTAAGTCCCGCTCCTTTTTGGGGGGTACAAATGCCCTTCGTGGAGGGGAATGAGGTCCCGGCTTGCGGGGGCATTTTATTTATTTTCTTCATCCTGAACCTGAACACACTCGACGCTACCGCCACCAACCGAAACCGACTCGTTCGACCCGTTGTCATGCCGATGGTCCATTTTACGAATAAACAACGTTACTCCGACAGGGCCCCCGCGGCCGTCCATCGCCTGGGTCCAGGAGTTATTTCGCTCGCTGTTCGCGCGGTGCCGCGTTGCCAGTCGAACGATTCACACGTCATCCGGAGCGCACGGGAAACTAACATGTGATTGCGGTGATGCGAGTTCGCGACCAAAGGTTAACTGTTTCTGCTGTCTCCGTGTGTTGCTGGCGCTTCGTCCCGTGTGTCAATAAGGCTTGGGAGATCCCGGAGCCGTGAGGGAAGCGTAAGCGCTGCTATGCCGTGCCGGGTGTGAATCGGTCCCTTATTTCATGAGCAGCAGCAGCAGCAGCAAGCATTATTAATCGATAGCGTTCGTGTGTTAATGTACATTACCTGGAGTTCGATGAAAGAGTTCGCGGTTGAATCCACTCGTGAACGGACGTGCGGTGAAATCTAACGAAGAGAATTTACTAAGCAAGCGTTAAGGAGGACTCCTGATTCCATTCCGAAACAGTGACAAGGTTCACACAGGACCTTACAGGATTGCACTCATCCGTCGTTAAGATACTTCCTTTCCTTTCTGTCCAGCAACAAAACCAACGTAGCTGCTGCGTCTTGATCGTAAAATCGGACGAACTCCGCTTGGATACATTTTAAATACTGTTATCACAACATCGCGCAAACCGCAGCCACCCTAAGCTGCAAAACAAAATCAATCAATCGTTGTTTGATCGAAGCACGGTACCCAGTTGGCCTGTCGAGCGGGTGGGTCGGTTTCGGCGCGGGCAGCATGCAGCCACAACAGGTTGCAGCAGGTGCTCGCAGGAAACGGAAGTGCTAGACGCGGAATCCTCGCTGCGGTCAGTGCTGCTCACCATGGTCAACGGGTACTAGACTCGAACGGTGATAATTGAACGAGCGAAGGTGAAAAAGTGGTGCGCAGATAACCACACTAGTGTTCGCTGGAGGGCAAATTCAACGGGGTTAAGTACACCGTGCGCTCGTGCGAAGGAGCGGGCCTGCTTCCATGTAGCCCAATTAGTTGCGTGCGCGTGGACCATAATGGGGTGTAACACCAGTCAGGAGATACCGAGCTACAGCGGGCAGAAAACGACGGACTCTGCGGCTGCCCTTGGCGAGCTGCTGGAAGGTGATATTGAAGAAGGTAAGCCGCATCGAAATCAAAGCGTGAAGCGTAACAAAAAAATTGATCCACACTCAATGGAGACGCCTGATGATTTTGGGAGATTTACTACGAGGAATGAGTCCTGTGTAAAATTCTTGCAATGGTCAACTCAACTCATGGTCAATATGTTCTTCTTCTTGGAGTAACGACCCTTTGGTCAAGCCCCTACCAATTTTTTGGGTTTCGAGATTTTTTTCCTCTTAAACTTACGTGAAAAGTCAGTCCTTCGAAACGCGAGACTGGTCGTCTGGTCTAGATTCGAACCCACGACGACGTAGGTTTTGTTTGAGCCGGCATACGCGCTTTACTATCATGGACCTCTGCGTAACTGTCAGATAAAAAACTATTTAGTTTTTCGTTAAGAAATTATAAAGAGGGAAATTGTGAAGACATTTCAAACCAAACTATTTGCTTTTTTGGCACAAGAATGTACCAAGAACATTCAAAACGTTGGTTTTTGAAACAATTAAACAATTCACGCCGTGTCATTTTCCCCCAAACGCTGCCCTTCCTCCAGTAAGAAGAGCTCGAAAGCTTCACTTTTCCGAAAGCTCCTCGCCCGACAAAGAAACTGCTTGAATGGCTGGCGGGAACTCTATTACGTCATCCAAGCCACGGAGAACGCGAATTTTCCTCTCGAGCAGCTGATGCAGTTCGTTCGGGAAAACGAAACACGGTTCCCAAACCGAACACCCGGCAGCCGAACGGGCGCGAACCGACCGACGTGTTGTTGTTCTTGTTGGATCGGTTCGGCATTTCCGCTCGTCGGTCGGCCTAGCTCCTGGCGGTGTGGCCGTGTGCTCGCCGATGGGTTGGCTCGCTGCTGGCGCGAGCTTTCAAGGCTTTTCACTCTGAAGTGATACTCGCAGCGGTGCACACGCAAGACTCCCGGTGACCAAAAAGGCGCGCGCGCTTATCCATCCTCCAGGCCAGGCCAACACAACAAGTTTCCTGCGTGCTCGTTTCGCTCGTTTCGCTCGCGTTTGGCAGGTGTTCGATAATTTGGCGTGCGGTGTTCCTCCGGAGGAGATTTCGCAGGTGATTTAGCGGAGTGGTTTTTCGTGCATCGGTCGGTTCGTGTGGCGTTTGGCTTTTTTGTTGTCGTTGCTCCTATCGCCTTTCGGGAAAGACACACTTCGACCGCGTGCCGTGTGGCGATTATCAACCGTCAGCTAAAACCGCGCGTTGCATAAGAGACGGCGGTTTGGTGCGCCTGCAAAAACCGCAACAAAGCAAACGACCACGTTTTGCCAGCGCTACCGGGTGAGTTTTCGGTTTCGAGTTCATCCTGAGGGCCTGGCCTTATGTGTGGGCCCATCTTTTTCCCTTTTTTATTTTTTTTTTTTACATAAAGAAAACGGCCACCTTTAGCCAGCGGCAATTAGTTACGCCAGGTTGTACGATCCTTTTTCTTCTCCCCGCCTTTTTTCGGTCTATTTTTGCTCTCTGCCTCTCTCCGTCTCTCTCTCTCTCTCTACCTTTTCCTCGCTATCTCATCCTCAACCGTGTAATTGTGCCATCATTCCGTGCGTGTCGCCCTCAGACGGGTCGTGTGAAGTGACACAAAAAAACTATATCCCGCTCAAGGGCGACCGAACCACTTACTAGAGAAAGGTAAAGTTTTATCCTTATCCTCAACCGCAACCTGGGGCTGAGCTTATTGGGGCAGCGGTTTTGTGCCACATTTTGGTGCGATTATAAATTATAAGTTTAATTAATATTAAAATCGCACACGCTGAGACGAGCTTCCGATTTCTGAGACCTTGCCGAGTTGGTGGATCGTCTTCGAGAGTTTGGGTGATTTATTAACAGCAAGCCAACCGAAACAGGTACACTTGGGGAGGAAAGTGTGGGGAAGCGCCTTCCGTCGCGTCTCATTATCGCAAATCTTATCGTGGCTGAGCTCACCTTTCATGAACTTTGCTGCCAACTATCATTCTTCTTGAGTAACAACGCAACCGGAGCGGGGCCAGCCAACTGGCGTCAGGTACCTTCTTGGGATTAATAATACACGTAAACCCGACGGGGGTTTAAAGGCACCAAAATAGATTCCCAAGTAGCAAGTAGGCTCCGGTTCTCGAGGGGAGAGAATTTGCGCAAAGGGTTATGAGGAAACGGAGCAGTTTCGAAAAGCGCCACGGAAAATCCCACGCCAACGAACCGCACGGAATCGATCGTACGGTTTGTGTGTATGCGTGTGTGTGTGTGTGTGGCGCCGTGAGAGCTTACTTCATCGCTGGCACCGGAATTCCTGCCTGCTTTCCTGTCCTTCCAGCCACCCCCATAAATCCACCCACCGCGGCAACCGAACAACCTCAAACGGCACGTTTCGAAGCAGTTGAGCCGTTAGCTTTTTGGTCGCCTATTGATTTCTGTCTTCAATTTTTGATGCACTTCCTGGAGTACTTCCACGTTCCTTCGGGTTCGGTGCTGGATCGCCCGCGCAGCAACGGTCGGTTTGCAAGATGGATCGATTCGAAGGAGAAGTCGCCCGGACCCCCGAAGGTCTTTGATTTCGTTAGTTACTTACTGCTGCCTGCCTGCTTTCTGCGGTACGGTAGAAACGCACGTGCTGTTAGTTGAATTTCTACGTCCTCCTCCACACGTCCGCTGGCGTGTGGATCCATCCCCCCCACAACGGACCGGTATGACTTGATTGCATAAGCGTACAAATTCATCCCCCGGCTGGTTTTTCGTAGAATGTTTCCTTCTTCATGGCGGACCTTTTTCCATCTACCATCCGGGGCACTATTTCTTTTCCCTCCTTTGCCACCAGTCGTGGGATCGAGCCTTGGTGTGCTCTGCGGCGAGCCAGCGAAATAGAGACACTTTCTCGGGATTTTTTGTTATTGTTCTTTGTATGTGTGCCTGTGAGCACGACTCTGTCTTTCGAGTGCCCACTTCGGGTGGCTTTCAATCTTCCACAATGGCCGAGACGGGAGCGCACGGAACGGGATGGAGGCGCCTGGTCGTGACTAACATCAAACGCTGCCCGATGTGCCGAGGAGCTAAACGATTCAGCGTCATTTACATGAGTTTCGAAACATCATTGACGATGGCTGGGAATCACTGGACCCGCGTAGCACGGCGTGAAGTCAGCCGCCCCGTTTATTGATCGTTGAACCAAAACCGTTGAATCGAAGGTCCACAATGGAAGCACTAGAAGGTGGCTTCGTTTTTTCTTTTCTCAGAAGTGGATACTTTTCAATCATCCCGATCCGGCGCTAGGTTATTGAAATATTCCAGTGGCTGAATTCTATCTTCTTCCAGAGTGTCTCAATCGTTAGCGCCATTGATTGACACCGAGGCACAAAAGGCCTTAGCGATGGCATGAGTAATAAAATTCTTGAGGATCATCAAAAATGTGTACAAACTGTGGAACCTGTTCTAAGGAAGCTGTTTGCAATGCCTTAACGCATTAGACCAGAATATGAAACATTCAATATTAAAAAGCCTGTCCTGTTGTTATTTAACTTTAAGTTTTGACTATTAAATTATTCTTTAACTTATTCTTAAGTTATTCTTTTATTTTATTGAAAAAAGTCCTATGTATCACATTATTCGGTCTATTGAAGAAAGGGATGTAAAAATGGCGAACAACATACATTATTCTCATACCCCTTTTTCCACGGCTTCCATTGCGTTCTGTGCGTGTTGGAGATCTTATCGTGAATAGTTTAGGAGATTCTACGCCATTAGTTTTCCTGCACTATAGAAACTATAATATATCTGGAGATAGTAAACGACTATGAGTTATGTCGACCTTTTCCAATTCATAGCAGCACGTTCCAGACAAATTCATTCTTAACACATAAACAGCCACATTCGTGCCTGCCCAATATGCCTACGAGGAATGGCTGTACATCAGGGCATAAATTACCCGGGCAATAAATACATAGTTTGTTTGCCTAACTACGATATACTCTGCCTACCAATCTGTTATCAAATTATCAACCGTAATGTGATGAAAAACTCGTTTGCTCATGAATAATTTCCATAGCGAATTCGCTCTCGCACGGAATAACCATTTGGAAAATTTAACTGAGGTTGGCCGTGGGGAGAAGGGGAAAATTGAATTCTCCTACAGAATTACGGTGTGTGGACCATTTTCTGAAAAAGCAGAGTTTGTAAATTATTTAACGACCCCAAGGAAACGAATTGTTATGCGACGTACCTGTGTCAATTCGTATTCGTAGCAAAAGGTATTTTCAGTAAGCATTTGGATGTATTTGTATAGAATTTACAGGCCCTGTATTGGTGAACCTGGAACTTTGTTGGCGGATGAGATTTATATATGAGATATTTCAATCTTTTGTTGTGTCACTTCATAATCGTAATCCGGTGTGATGACTTCGGAACGAAATATACAAATTTATTGATGAAGAGCTACTGTCATTTAAACAGATATTCCAATTTTCTATGTTGTTGTTTTTCATAATACACGTTTGTTTTTTCAACATATATTTAAAACTAAAAATTTGAAACATGCGCACAAATTCTTCAAAAGCTGAAAATCAAAAATAATAAAAATTTACCGTTCGGCACTTTCCGATTTTTATCACAAAGAATTTTGTCACAATTTAAAAAAATGAAAATTTTGCATCGTACTCTAAACTTATTTCATTCACTGTATTCACGGTGCTCGTGAACTTTCTCCCAGCACTGTTAAAATGTCATTTTGACGTCTGCGCGCGTTTGTTTACATCGGCATCATTCGCTCGCAGCGTACGCTCGGACCAGTTCTAGTGCACATAAAAGCAGATATTTCGGTGGAAAATCGTTATAAATTGTGATTACCTTTGTCTTGTTTTCTTTGCAAGTTGCGGGAAAATGTTGGAAATAACGTGCAACGATCGCCTGGGCAAGAAGGTGCGCGTCAAGTGCAACCCGGAGGATACCATTGGCGACTTGAAAAAGTTGATTGCTGCCCAGACCGGGACGCGATACGACAAAATAGTGCTGAAGAAATGGTACACAATTTACAAGGATAACATCAAACTGGCGGACTATGAAATACACGATGGCATGAACATCGAACTGTACTACCAGTGAGAGACTGGCGCGTTCGCAACAGCTTTACAATTGATGCGGGATGTTCCGGTTGTATGGATTTTCTACTGCGGTTCACCAATCGCGTGTCCATAGCAACTATAACAAAAGTGAAAAGGAAGAGCTACTGTGTGTGGAACATGTGGCGATGTTCGGATCGACGCGAAAAAGGATATTTCTTGACATCCAAAGGATCAGGGGCAACGGACGAACTCTGGATTGAACACAAAAGAAACATTTCGTTTCGTATTGTTTATTATCATACTTGTTTTGAGTAAATAACAATGTCAGTAAGAATATTGTAAAAGGACCGAAGAAAAAATAAAATGTTAAGTTGCTTGTAACAAATTAAATGTTTCTTACTAAATAATCTAAACGCCTAATTAGCCAGTATGAAGATGAAGAACTTGTGCGGGATATTTCGTAACATATTCTACCGCAGCATCGTTTTCTCACCAATCTGGTAAACCCATTCGCTTCTCCTGAAGCAAGTTTACTCTTGGCAAAATCATTATATTAGGTAACTGCGTATCGATTGAGAAACGGCAATCAGCAAATTCAAAACGTGACGGGGTTTGCTCGAATTGTTTTATGTTCACGGCTTGCGTTTATTTTCTCGCAAACGTTACGGATTCAAATTCAATTCCCCCACAGTATTCTATTGCATGGTCTTCAATTGAGAATGTTTTTGGAAAACGTGTGTCTCATGTATGATGGCGATTGGATGCATGTAAAGTTGATAATGATGAAAATGGGATTGGATTAAATTATGTTTCCCTCACCTCGTTTTTTTCAGTTATTTTATCGATTATCGATTTCTGGCCGTTCGTTGCGCGTATTTGCGCTCGCCGTTGCCATCACTTTGGCTCACTCTACCACCATTCGTAATAAAAGAAATACCATAGAATATAATGCTATCGAAAATGCATTGAGTATACACTGCTATTCATTATCTTTCACGATAATTTGGAAAGCTGTGAATGTTACATTAACGTGGAAATCTCAGACAACTTACGCCACATTCTTGGGTACGCAAGCCAATCCGCGTGAAATTTCTATGTCACTTTATTTTCATCCTCTTTTGACTGCTCTTCGAGGCGCTTTGCCCTCGCACGTGTGGAACACATAGCTGCATTGAAAATACATCTGAAGGAGAAAACTTGAACGAGAACATGGAAAACTCTCTTTCCACTCAATAGCGACACAGCTCATTAGCCCGTGTCTCAATGCTCGGAAATTTCTAAGCCAGTGTTTAAACTGCTCTTTTTTCCAATTAGCGAGCGGCAACGTTTACATTTACCGTATTCTGCCATTCTGTCGTGGGTGATGGTACCGATGCCGCCAGGGCACTGCGCGGAAAACCCACCCCCTTTCACATCCTCCCAAGGCTCCACCCATTCCCGTTTAGTCTCTTTTTCTTTCGAAACCCACAAACAGCACCCAGAGTCACACAAACCGTAGCAATGATCGCCCGCAGTAATCCTTTTTATTGCAATCGATAAATCAACGACGGACGAAACCAACGGCGAAACGGTAGCAAGGGATTCGGAAATGGGATTCGATCCATCGCTTGAAAGGATATTGGCACGGGCTCAGGGATCGGTTTTGCCAATATGTCACCCATTGCAAACCGGTTGTCTACCTTGCCACCCACCAAAACCCACGGGATGGATTCGTCGCGCACCGAATGCGCTACCTTGCGGTCTCGGTAGGCCTTCCCTGGGCCTGCCCGAAGGCCATACCGAGAGAATGTATTAGTCACCATTTTTCATCCATATCCGAGCGAGAGCCCGACATATATAATGGCGCGCTGTAATTGCAATTTGTGACGACCTACGAGACGGGACTGTCGGTTTCCATTTGTGAGTGTATGGCGAGGAGCGATGGTGGAATGCTGGAACATTGGAAAGGATTTTTCAATCCAGGGCTCTCCATATGGACGCAGCTCGTGGTAGTGGTAGCCGCTTGTTGCTTTCCTTCAATTTTATTTTTCCTGAAGTCGACAAGGCTCAGCTGGTGATAGCGACTCGTTGGCCGTACCTGATGAACGACGAAGTTCCTGGCAATCGATTGGCTCAACTGGCTTACACACTCCACAGTCCCAACACGATCTCAATTCCATCGTTAAGAAAGGGAAAAGCAATTCTATACAGAAAACTTTGTACGACATACGCTCCAGCCCATAAATGCAAGAAGCCTCTATCCCTTCTATGCGAGTATGTAGAGAACTTTCGCAGAAACTTGCGAACTTTCGTTGGCCCTGGGATAGGTAAGCTAGCCAACTGGCCCTAAACCCGCCCGTGGAAGTCGTAGAAGTGATTGGGCAAATTTTCACCGATGATTGACGATGGCGGTTGCGATAGGGCGAAAAGTGTGCCAACTGTCCCGTGACGCAATCGGTCCCGGCTGCCGGATAAGCCGTTACGCCGACCGACCGATCGATCGGAAAACGTTGACAGCTGAGGCTGAGGCCGGATATTTCCATCAGTCACGTCCGATTGGGCTCAATGATGAAATTAATACCGCAAGAGAACTTAGTGCCGTACCTGGCCCTGTGCGGACCACGGCTCACGTGAAGTTGTGGTGTCATATTACTACTCGGAACTTACTGGGCTGGAAGGCAGCGGGGGTTTTATGAAATCCTGCCAACATTGTGTGGCACTGACAAGCTGTTAGTACTCTGCCCGTTTGATGGCACAAATGCTGCTAATTAGTATCCAGCGTACATGCATGCATGGTGGGATTTTATACCACACTTTGTTGGCAACTGTGTAGCGAGAGAGGAAGAGGTTTCCCAGCCAGCAAGTGCTGCGCAATATCGACTCATGCTGGCTTTCGTAATGAATAAATTGACGCGATACAACGTGCTCGGGAAAGGGTTTCAAGCTTAGTTTCGATATCGATTTATCGGCAATCATTTTCGTGACACGTGCGTCATTTCATTTCAATCGCTTGGTGGCCTTTAGCGCTCGCTTACATTGTAGGTCGTACTAGATTCTATTATTTTGACTCCATTTACATCTTAATTTTTGTGATAAAAGCTGACTGAAATAGTTGCAGTCCGATCTATAATACTTTCTCGCCTGCGATGTAATAACGCAACGAAATCAGGTTAATAAATCACATTTTTCAATTTTCATCAGCCTTATGTCTACGCCTCACCGAAGTTATGAAAGCATCTTCAATATACACAGCCATTCCCCAGGTGTTTGCCTTTATTTCTTCAAACCAACAGAAGGTAGCTGTTGTCCCTGGTATGAGTAATGGAAGGGATAATGTTTTCATAGGATGCTTGGGGCCGAAAAGCTCCTTAGGTGAGGTGGAGGTAGTTGGCACCGGAATGGATGTGTTTGTCTATTTTACTATGTTTTACGAAAACGTACGTGCCTCCGGGCCGGAAAGTCCTGCTGTGGCAAGGTGGGGGTACCCTAACTGAAGCAAATAGAGCAGATGCGGGAATATGGATGCGGTTTATTGAATTTATAATAACATGAAAGCGAAGTATACGTTTTTCCATTATAAGTTCTACCGGGCTCCTAGTTCTTGTTTGTTTTGTGTAGGAATAGAACCAAGCAAAAAAAAGAACAGCACAGGCTTTTTGAACTATGCAAATGTACGAAAAACCCTACCAACCCGGCAGGCACAACACATGCCCGGTGTTAGTCCGGTTTTAATTGAATCCTTGCCAGCAGCCTAAGGCGTGTCAACATGAGGCTGGGATGCTTAGCATTCCTTTTTTCTCCTTTGTGTCTGGTAAGAAGATGATCCTCCTAGCTGCTGGCATTGGTGTTTTTTTTTTTTCCCCTACCTTTCGTAAAAGTGATTTAATGCTCTTGTGATACATTTCTTTTCGCAATCCAGCTGACGAATCCGACTCCCAGTTGAAAGGTAATCGATTCAAGTTTTTTCATCCCATTTCTCCGATTTCGTTGGATTGTTTTAATTAGATTCAAACGCTCGGCTCATTGAAAAGGTGTTTGTTTTCAATCTAAGTGAAGACAAAGCGTTTCTTTTACGATGATCCAAATCCCGGTTGCCTTCACGGGTTCGTCCACCCCGCGGTCCAACAAGAGGGGATAGCGATCAAATGAAATTCCATCACGAAACGTTTCGAGCCGGGGGTTTCGGAGGAAAACGGAATGAAAACAATCGGCAGGACAGTTTCAATACAGCTGATTGGGAACGGAAGCTCATGGTCGGGCGGGAAAACCTTCGCCTTCGGGGGATTGCATCGTGTCGTCAACGGGTTGGCCCTGGTGCGATAAGAAAGAATGCCGAACTCATGGAATTCAATTTGAATCTCAAGTGAGCGGTGAGCTGCGAAGAGCATGGGCTCTGTGTTGTAAAAAGCAGAGTGGTTTCTGGGCGCACTGTGTCTTGTGGCACAAGACGGAGACAGCGCAATGTTTCGCAGCCCGAGTGCAGGGATTCGTTGCAATAATGCAAGCTTGTGGTTTGCATTGCAGGTAGCACTTTTTAGCATATAAATGTACTCGTGAAATAATGGCCACAGAAAGGTGATCCATAATTCATTCTATGTTACCAAATGAGTTTTCTTAAGTGATGGGCTGCCTGCATCAAATCGAACCGTTGGAGATTTCATGTGATGTGATGCTTATAAATATCATATTCTATCGGATCGCCTAATCAACGCAGACATTTAATTCATAGAAAAGGGCATATTGAGAATGTTACCAGCATTATTAAGTTGACATAGATAAGATTGCTTAAACCATGTTGTAGAAGTAAGGATGGTATTTTTTTAGCTTTGCTTTTTAAATTATATCCTTGTTTCTGCTGTTACAAACGACACAATTATAGCTTAAGATGCTTTCTTGCGTTGTTGCTCTTACTTTCTTGTCTGAAAAAGAATTCATTTGATTTGCCCTTTTTATTTACTGCATTTTAATAGAGTATACCGCTTGGAAAATAAAAGCAAACACTCTTTATAACCATTACCTTTCGAACACACACACGAGCAGAGAAGAGCGAAAAAAGATTTTTTCTGTAATAAAACACTTCTACTTTCTCGACCCAGTGAACCATTAGTTGTTCCACCCGATTGACCATTACATAGCTCTGATAGGAAAATCAATGTACCATAGTGGTGGCTAACATTTCCATTGCATTTGCTTGTATTTATAATGTGGTTCAACGAATACTTTTTCTTCTACGGTTCTTCATATATCGGTATATCCATGGTGCCCAGCTGGGTGTCCGTTTCCAGGAAAATCTAGGCGGTCATCAGCTTGCTCAGGTCAGATCAGTGATACGCAAGGATTGTACAATTCCGGCTTCGTCCGGCCCAGTAGTTCCTGAGTAAACGGTAGCTTTTATGGCTTTTTTCCAGTGCGGGTGGAACTAGGTAAAGGTTGCCCGCAACGGACTGTCTGGTGTATTAGTGCGGACGGAAGGAAAGTGGAAAAATCCTTGCTCCACTGCCACATCCGGCGTTTGGGAGATTTCGATCGAGCTGCCATTTGGAGTTTTTTTTCCTTCCTTCCCTTTTATCTGCCCCGCTGATACCCGCTTACATGCTTCCTTCTTCCCTCCTGCGAGGAGTCGGTTCCATTAGGCTTCGGGTTCACCTTCTGTTTCGCTCGACTTTCGTCGACGCACTGAGACTACACCGGGAACACTTCCCAGCATTAGTCGGAATGAAATTTCTGTTCGCTCGATACCACTCCACGGATCTCTCGGACAAATGCCAGGATGATCCGGTAGGTGCACCATCTCTTACCGGGGATCCGCAGTCACGCTTTTTCGCTACGGTATCTTTCAACGACTTCACCTTCGTATTGGAAATCGATTACTTGGACGACTCATTTCGGATTTGCTTTCGTCCTTTTTCCGTGCGATTTAATATGCATTTGATCGCCAGGTGAGAGACACCGCGGGAAACCCGCTGTCTCGATCCGGAACTCGACCCATGGATTACGGTCAACGTTGGACGGAGGACACCGTTCGTGAAATGGGAAAGCCGGCACGCCCGGACGGTAGTGTCGTAAATAATTAAACATTAGTGGAACAGCAGGAGAAAGCTCTTAATTAAAACGTACACAAGAAGCCGTCGGCCGCACGCAGCACCTTCGGTGTTAGTTTTTTCCCAAAGGTAAGGGGCCCCCTCGAGGGGCGAGAAGGAAAAATCTTCCTTCCGATTTCTCGCATACGGCACACACCCACGACCAGTGAGCTGGAAACGAGGCGTTGGCCCAGGGTGTCATAGAAAACACCTGTTCCACCAAGGCTCTTTCTCTGTTCGCCTAGGCGACAGAAGACTGCTATTAAGCCTCCGAGTGTAATTAGTATTGATTGTGATTGCTACCGTGAAATCGGCCCCGGATGGGAAGGCGGCATCGTTCCCGGGCGACGATGTGGGGACACGTGATAATTGAGATAGATTCTTGCACTGTTGCTCGGTACACGGTAGCACAGGGAAACACCAGTCCAGGCCATCGTGGAGCTTAGTTCGCACCGGAATAATGCAGCGCACCACTCAAACGGTACGCCTGCGGACGGCTCGCTTTTCCCCAAGGAGCGTTGGAAACAGCTGTTGCACCTCTTGATTGCACTTATTTTCCCACCGACCGGACACAAACGCACAGAAACGAGCCCGGTTTCCACAAATCGTTGCGCATTGGTAGCACAAGAAACCCCCCGGAGGCAATGGACATGGTCAGCAGTGGCTCCGAATGTCCACTCCGAATGGCAATGCGGCCAACCGGGGGAAAGGGCGTGCAAATTGGATTAAAAGGAGCCTGAGGTTGAGTGACCGCACCGGAGAGCAGAAGGTTAAATGTTTTATGTGCTGCAGCCCGTATTTGCCGCCTCGGCAAATCGTCCTCAGTGTTTGCCGACGGAGCGATAACGATAACGGCCGGCTTAACGACATTTAAACCCTTTTATGTGTCGGGCGTGTGGTGTCGATTGAGGGAAAATGAAAAAAAACACACACACACAGACGCAAACGCACACACAGATTGCTCACCGTCAGAAATGTTCGGTTCGGTTGAGATTGGTTGAGAAATCGGACAGAACATAAATAAAATAATTGTCAAACATTCCGTTGACAAATTTAAATAGTAAAATTTAAATTTCCCTTAATACAAAATAGGTGTTTTTTTAATGGCGAAACGACCGACAACGCCTCCCCCAATATCAATCCTTTCGAGCCGATGGAGATCTGAATTGGATACGAACCCACGCCGTTTGGGAATCATCCCCCGACGCTCGTGGGTCGTGTTGGTGTCGGCGTACGCGCTCGGCTATCCCGCACCCCAGGTTATAAGAAAGTATTTAGGGCTACAGATTAAAAGCAATTCTGCTCCAAATTGTCATAAGAATACTTTACAATGTCATACACATGAAAATTTCAACAAAATTTTCTAAAAGTTTATAGTGCGGTAAAATATTGAAATAGAACTTTGCCGTTCTTTATCCACACCCAAGAGTTAAGTGGAGGGCCGTGCCGAGAGGCAATCAAGTGCGCCTGGAATATTTCATCGATTGCGCCAGACATCGGCAAAGGGATTGTCCTAGACACATCTAGGAGCCCCCCCTCTTGAGCTTTCCCGGGCAGGGCACCGGGGACAATTATCGGCAAGCGGAAGCTAATGGCATCATTTGCCATTTTAACGCTCGGTAATAGCCCATTTGGTGGCAGCCGTCTGTGGCAGCCAGCACCCTTCCCGGCGGAGACTTAGCTCCAAAAACCGAATGCACAACCGACGACTCAACCGAGCGCCGGAAATGAACACTAAAGGGATTTGCATTCACGCGTCACTTGTGGCAAGCGCTTTTGCACGCCGATTTTATGCATGACAGTCGGGTTATTAGCCAGAAAGCCAGCGTAGTGCTGCAGCCCGCGGATTGTGTGCCGTGAATAATTTATTCCCCCTTTTACCGATGCCACGTTGCGAATGTGTGCCATTAAAAGTTGGTGGTTGCCGAACGTGAATTAATAATGATTTAGGCTAACTGATTTATTGCGCACGGCAGCAAATCGCACTTGTACCGCGACGTTCGGGTGTTGTCGATTGGAAAATATTGGAAGTTAGTAGTGAAGTGGTGCCCGTTAATTTAATTTTGATTAATGGGGCTTCGGCCCGCTGCTAAACTACGCTGGCTCGTGCGTTGTGAAACGCGAGCCAAAAAAAAAAACTGGAACTCACTGATTCATTCATTTTTCAATATGCAATTTATCGAAGCGACCATTTTTCTACCGATTTCCCTTGTCGAACAGTGGCGAAATGGTTAGAGAATCGCACCACACCTTTTCGAAACCACCGAATGGACCCGGAAAGTGCCGGAAGTACTAGTGCGGTTCACCAAGCCAGGAGAAAAAAATGGAAACCTATTCGTTAGCGCAACGGAACGACGTGTCCATACAGAATAGGCATTCGCCGTGCGCCATCGTCATCGTCGTCCAGCTTGGCCTTGGCAGGAACGTAAAAGAACGAGCAGAGACCGTTGGAAGTTGATCCGAAATTGGGCGATGGGTGTGTTGGCGATGCGAAGCAAAAAGTCGAGAGAAAAACAGACGCTTTCCAAGAAGCAAACGCCCCACATCTCTCATCCCCTGGATTTATTCCTCCTCCTGTGGGGGCCGGTTGTTTTATCAGACCGAGAAAGAGGACCGCCCGTTCCGGTTTCGTGCGTCATAAGCGGATAAAAGTCAGGCATCGCAAGGTCCACAGGTGTACCGGCAGAGAAGTCCATTCGCCCAGAAGGACGGAAAGCTTTCGCCAACCCACACCCTTCGCCAGATCGGACAAAGAGAGTCGTCTGATTGCCAGATTAGCTCGCAGCGAAGCTGGTGCGGGGGTGGTGGTGATGCAGGACGAGAGTTTCGTCCCGTACGAAACCACCGCCATTTTCCGGTCAGCATGAAAAGTCGTACGTCGCGCGTTCCTTGGAGCACCTGGTTCTGGCAGGCCCGTAAGCAGGAGTACCAAAATAATCATATTTTCCCGATACGGGGCAAAATAAATCCACCCAAGCGAACGAGCAACCCGATTAGCTTCATGACTGTGGTATTGGTTAAAGAACAAACGAGAAATAGAAGTAAAACAAATGTATCCTACCACGACATGCTTTGAACGTTCCGGCGGAAAGGAATTGACATATTTTAATGGAACTGGAATGGAATGGATGTGGACACTAGCAAAGAAATGCTTTTATAATCTTAAACACCCTTCAGTACTTTACGTTGAGATATTTGTTCTTACGAATGATCTATTTGTTTGAAACACACGTTATAGGTAAGGTCAGATACCATGTAGTTGATATTATTGTGCATGGAAAGAGCTGTTTATATTTATTCCCTGATAAAACCACAGGAAGACCACCAGGAAAGGGAACCCATGGTGACCCAAGGGACGTTGTAATCAAGACAAGTAGCAAAATGATTACTCTGGTGTACACAGTCAAGAAAAGGATCATTTAATCGGGAGGAGGCATACAATGTAATACACTTGATCATACATAGTATGAGACTCAAAACACGGTCCATCATCATTTTGCTGAAAGAAATTTTTTTGTTTCGTCTGCAATTTGAGCCTTCTTTCTTGAGCGATTTTCTTCCTCAGTAGCGACTCCCATTTCGAAAACCGTTTGATCGTGGACATAAGTGTATGAAACATGATATAATGACGTTAGAAACGGATATTTTCTTAATGTTCTCCATCTTGTGCAACATCACTTTACGGTATGCCAGTATAGTCGATATCATCCGGTCACGTTTAAAGCCAACTAAACATTTCTCTGCCATGGAAAAGATTTCAAATAAAAGTTTGGAAGTCTAAATTATGTCCTAAAAAGTGTCAACGATAATTCAACCTAATTCCTGAGATTTGAAATTTAAAAGCACATTAATTGTGTTATTAACTCCGCTATAAGTTCTTCTCCAATTATCGGATTAACATGGAAATTTGTTCGATGAGATTTAAAGTTTAGTTCTACTCAAAAATGATCTAGATTTGTTGAAAAATGATCTAGCCACATTTTAGTCATCCCATTGACTGATCAGCTGACTTGTTAGTAAATGAAGTAACCATCATGTTTCAGACTTATTTGGGCCACGAATGTATCGATTGTCAAATGGTAAAAATCTCTATAAATTATTTTGCATACAAATGCATTTCCGCAACAAAAAAATAACATGATTGCTTTTTGTTCATGTTATTATGTTAATATGATACAGCATTAGTAGTCCCCTTCACAGACTCCGTGCAATTCACAGAGCCTGCCGGACATTGAGCGATACAAAACTACTAGGCACAGAGGCAAACAAATGTTTCAATCCATGTTTGCACGTCAAACGCTAATCTCGAGCCGATCTAATCGGAATACGTTGTGAACATTGCATCTCTTGACATGCAGCACCGATGGAATGACCTCGGATAATGGAACGATGTGATCCCGGCAGGAACCTCCCCTTTATCACAACTATTCCCATCAACATGCAACCGTTTGTGTGGAAGCAATAGAGGACTCCGTTGGCCGACGTATATACCGTGTTCCGAATGGATGCCCTTTTTTGAATGCAATCGATCGACTCGAGTATCGACGATGTTGTTGTTACCGGGCAACGGAACATTTTAATCAAACGTCCACGTACGTACCGACCTCTTCTTGTTGGTGCGCTGAATGCGAGCAAATATCGTGTGTCCACCGGGCGCGTGCTGGACGTTAAAATATTTATCACAACGATGTATTGACGGCTCGCAGACGCGATGTACTCGTCGGGAGTAGGGAAATCATTTCCATCCCAGTTCCATCCCCCCCTTACTGGAACGCTCGCAGGGATCACTGAATGGTAGGACTATGTTGAAACTATTTGCACTCGTATAGGCCTCAAGAGGGAAGGGGGGAGAGAAAAAAAGGGTATCCGAGCAACATCCAAGCACACGGAAGAGTACAAGGCAAACCGACCATTATGAAGCCAACTTCACCGAACACATGTGTACGTGTGTTTACACGATGGAATGGTGAACATTTTTCGTGCGGTTCGTGGGAACATAGACAAAAAAACCGCCCCAAGCATGCACTGCCGAAATGAAGCCCCCAGGGGTCCTTGTATGTCGTCCACACGACCACCCGGTGACCCGGTGCTCCTGGAGTGGTTCTGGTTGAACGCGCAGATTCGCCTTCCAAAGCCGGAAGTTTTACCCCGACCGGGTCCAACCCTACGAGCGTTCAAAGGGTTCCCGCAGGTCCGCCCTCACGACATATCTGGGTCAGAGGTGGGGGCTGGGGATGCACGAGGGCCACGTGTTGTAATATTCTGTCCATGTTCTCGTACCATACCGTGCCTACTCTATGCTCGAAACGCTCGCCGAGCCACTTCTAGCAACCTTGTATCTAACCCCAGCCCAAGGACCACTTCCGTGTCCTTCACATAGTTCGTGCATAATTAACGGTTTTTCCTCCTTTTATCGTCCGGGATGGCTTCCAGTCCAGCGCCGGCGTGCATGTGGCTTGCTGGGACAGCACTTCATAAGCTTGTTTCTTTCTCTTCCCTCCCACCGAACACCACCGACGAAAACCCCGTTTCACTTCCTTCCGTTCCGTTTCAACGCCAAGGAACAGGCGAGCAGTTTCCTCCCTGATTCTTGGGACGCGTGGATGCGGCGCGCCTCTTTGACGAAAAGTTTTGAGCTCGAACCTCGGGAGATAAATCATTCGCGCGGTAAGATAAATCAGCCCCGGCTCATTGGTGATGCGTCGACACACGCCACGAACTCACTCAAAGTCAATGTTTGCCGGGGGGGTTAGATCAATTAGGTCGCGGACGCTCGCATAATTTAGCCGCCGTGCAGTGTTATGCATGATTGTGTGAGCAGCTAAGATGATTCTAAGAAAATTATGATGGTTTGTTGTGCAGCAGAGCAGCTGCTAAGTATTGCCCAACAGGGGCAGGCACGTACTTAAGAGAACAATATTCATTTAGATGATGAAGAAACTTGCCTTCATAAGAATTAAAATCTGTTGTACGTGGAAATTATTTCGCATTTATCAGCATCTTTAATCTTGTCCTGTGCATTAAAAAATTTAAATTATTTCACAACAAGTAATACTTCAAATAAAGCAATTATGCAAACAATATTTGAACTTTAAATGCTCATTTTGTGAATGGATGGATGAAAAACATTTCCAATTGAAGAAGCTTTAAAGCTGCAGCTGTCATAAAGTTTGTTCAATATTCTTCTACATTTCTGTGCAAAAAAAAAAATGAACAAAGTTTTTTAAATAGTTTTCTCTTTAAATGTGTAACGTTAAAGGATGTCTGTTGAAAGCAACGTCAGGCAATCCTTTCGCCGTAGAGCATGTTTCCGTTCCGTTGTGAAGTGCTGTTTCCGCCCATTCTTGAATATCATGTTGGTGAAAAAGAAAGCATATCTTTCCAGAGCGGCTTTCCATGTCTCCATGTCCCGGGGAAACAGATGCTGCTGCCCGGAAGGCGTAAGCGTGTGCCATCCACTTCCTATTGTTTCTCACATACGCACCCGCTTGTGCGTCCCTGCAGCTTGGACCGAAAATGCGACCGACGGAGCGAAAGAATAACTTAACAAATTTAACGATAACTAACGAGAAAAGTTTGCCGACACTGGCACGCTCATCAAAAACCAAGCGTCAAGTGTGTGTCTGTGTGTGCGTGTGTTTTATTTTGTTGTCTCTTTTGCTTTACAACCCACTTTTCCGCTTGTTCCATCTGTGTTCTTCCAGTCGCATTTGCAGCCGAAACACGATAATCCATTATATTAATTAAACTCATTTCCCACGGAGAGCACGAAGCAAAAATTAAACACACCGTCGCTTTTGATCACTCTTAATACAATTTTGAGCGTAATCCAGTTTTACCGAATAAAAAATTCGCTGGATTATGCAGAAGTGAGAGGTGGGATCAAAATAACCTTAATCCATGTTATTGTTTTGGTTAGGGACTGCATGTGATTATAAACCGACGCAAACTGAAAGGAATGAATGTCTTCCATCTCTTAACTTACGTTTCAAACAAATGATAACTATTGCAGCAAATTAGTAAACAAAGCGCATTGCGTTTTTGCTGTTAAGTTTTGTTTGACAGGTGTACGGATCATCTAGGTCCGCAAAGGAGTAACCCGAAAAAGGGGATCGGACTCTTTAAGAAGGATCCGAATTCTGGAAAACAGGATTTACCTTAAAATTGTAAGTAAAAGGCATAGACAATTAACGATTTTTTAGACGCTCGCTTTGATTAGCAACTCCGTGGAGTATTAGATAAAGAAAGTTTGCCATTTCCTACAACTACAGTTTACGGGGTGATCAATATCAATAATTTCAACTCCATTGAATTATGTTTGTTTAATGGGCAAACTTTTCAATTAAATTTTGAAGTGTTTGAGCAATTGAAAATGAATTGAAACGGGACTCGAGCCCATTTTTCCCTCATGCATTTCTTCTCTCTCAGGCAATCGGCATTGCATTGCGATGAAAAAAAAATGCAAGCAAACAAGCGGACACGCGAATAAATAAGCCAGCCGGAAACAGGCTGGGAGCAAACAACGTTTCAATAATTCACATCCGACCACCCCCGGACACGGCGGTGAAGCCTAAAGTGAAGCCGATTGCATGCCGATATCGCTCACAATCGGCAATTTATCATGTCGGCCGAAACGATCCGTTTATTGGGCGACAGTCCATTAAGGCTGCCTTACCACTACTGCTGCTGCTTCACTCAAGCCGAACTCAATTACGTGCGGCTGCACTTACGGACCGTAACGGACAAACTCTCTCCCTCTCTTCCTTGCTTTCTCGTTCTTCGTTTCGGTCAGCTTCCTGCCGTTCTAATGTGCAGTTGTTTCTTAAAGCTTCCTGCAAGACGTTTTTTCCCTGTTCCTGCCACTTGCCGGGAATGAAACGGATACACATTGCCGTAAATCGATGCTTTGTAATGTTGAAGTCGAAGGATCTCCCCCCTCAATCGATCGGCGATGATACGTACGGTCCAACAAGTTCCCAAGGTTCCCTGCTCGCTCCATCGGTACACGGGTTCGACATCTTGTTGTAAATTCCCAACACATAGCACCGCCTCGGACAGACGGGCTTTAATTTTTTCCTACAGTTCCCACGCCTCGAATCGTGTGGTCCGTTTCTTACAATGCTGCGTGTGATTGATTTTGTTTTTTTTTTCACTGCTGCTTCTTAAGAAAGAATAACCCTTAAAGAATAACCCTCTATGTTCTTCTGGCTATGGGAGAACGAGCCGTTTTCTGTGCCGGTCGATTTTCGATGAACTACCGGCGAGGCATCGCGTGTCCGTATATTTGGTCGATGAAATTAATTTCCGAACACGGCCAAACCCGGAGTATAACATCAGTCTGTGCGCAGTGCTGGTGAATACATTTTGGGCGCAGACATTTTCTTACTCCGTTAGCCTGCCATCCTACCCCACCAAAGACGTCCGCCCGTTCTGCGAGGGAGGAGGAACCTTCTTCGGGTGTTTCTATTGTATCGGGTTTGTTCCAGGTCGCCTTTCCAGGTCGGTTTTGAGTGGGTGGACGGACCACAGGACGGTTTGGCATTTTCTGCATACTGCCGTACAGCTTCGGTCAAGTGGAAAAGACCTCCAGTGGAGAGAAACCAACCATCCAACCAGCTCGGTTGGTAATAGTGCCCTAAGGCTGATAGGCACTTACACCACACAATTACCATCGTTGGTGGGGTGTAAAATTTTAAGGACACTCTCCACACGTACACCGGACTATCAGCTGCAGCAGCTTCGGAGCTTGGGGATTGGCAATTCGATTTTCTTTTTTGCCCCCCCGAGAAGGTCCAGTCCGGCCGATGCTGCTGAATAATTGATCCACGGTAAGAAATAACATTATTTCTTCCGTTTTCACTCCGTCACAAACGGCATGTTCGGTCCCGAAACAGCACACTCGATACGTGCCCCGGTCGGTTCGAGCCGTTCGCTTTCCTATTTGCACCTAGCCGTGGAACGTGGATGAAGGCTAGAAAATTAACCGTTTTCGCCAGCGTCAGCGTCCGGCCGGTCTGGGGGAGGGATGTAGGTCTTACGTTACAATTTTGCACGTCATCTCGGTGGACAGCATGATAAGCTGCTTTGCCGCTTTGTCGGCGTTGAACAAACATTGGGTATTAGCGCACCGGCAACGCCCGATGCAGAAACGTGTGTTATTTCATGCCTGTCTAACTTGTTGTCGTTGCATTATTAGTGAAACGTGTGCCCGGGTTAGGTTGGCATGGTGCAAGCATGGAATTAAGGGTGCTGTAATGGCAGATTACACTCAGATGCTCAGGGGTTTTTTTAAAACAATATTTAAGATGGAACTCATTACACTGTTTTTGACGTGGGACTACGAAGGAAAAAATATAGAGTTTGATGGTAAGTAACTTCAAATAATGTTGTAAAACTTGTATTCAAAGTTGACGTAAAGTTATAAACATTTTTTAAATCCTAGATAAGTTTGCTGTAGGAAACTAAACTACTGCTGATTCGCTCCCACCCAATTCTTGTTTCTCTTAGAAGAAGGCGTTATTTTTGTACAAAAAAGAAAGAAAAACAGGGTTATTTTTTGACAGACTGTCGAACCTGTTGCGATATCAAGCGAGAAATGCAAAGTTAGGCAATAACAGACGAACTACGAAGGGTGAGACACGAGTGAAATGCAAAGTTATCTTATTGGACCCGATAACAAAGTTTTTCTGTTGATTTCTTTTCCCAGTAGCAGATTGGGCGTCTCAACTTTGATTGATTGCACCAAATGTCTACTGGAATGTGTCATTAACGGTCGATTATGGTACTTTGGTTCATTGTTGGCATAAGTTCACCCAAAAAGTTTCCACATTGCCAGAGAAAGCTACCCCATGTTCCCACTCTGGTAACGGTGCAAGAACTGTCGAATATACCGTTCCCCCATCTCCCCCAGGACAACCAAAGGACAAAAAGTACCACCGTATGGCTTATGATTTTATAAACTTCGCCTATGAATTTATCACATCCCTTTTATTGTTTTTTTTTTACCTTCTTTTGCTTCGTTTTGTTTCACAAGCTGCGCGTCGGGTTGGGAAAACCAGGAAAAAGGCGTGGCATGATGGAGGAATAGTTCCACCTCGCCCGTTGTCGGTATTAAAATTTGCACGTTTGCAGCTTAAGTGCTTTTGTGTTTGAGGTCTGCGGTCTGCGAGTACGTGTCGTGTACGTGCCTCTCAAAACAGACCCACGGTATGATTTGAAAGAATTTGGAAAACCCCTTTTCAGTGGCACCTTTTACCGAACCCCTTTCCACACACACACACATGGAGCTGAGCTGTGCACAAATGGGTTTTGACATACGTACGTTGTTGTAAAACATTATGTTTCCTGGATATAATGGAACTACGTGATGGCCGTTTCCAAAAACTATTTGGAGGAATGAAGTTTACATTTCATAATGAGTCGCTTAGCTGACAAAGCTAGGAAAACGCAAGCATGGGAAAAGAAATACGTATGCTTGAGAGTAAGAAAACTTTTAAGGTAAGCTTGAAACATTTATAAACATCATTCCCGAGTGAAGAAAACTTCTCCGTCGATGAGTTTTCGCAATAAGAAATCAGGAAACGGAACGTGCCTTCGTGGTAATACAATTTTCTCAAACTATGGCAAATCGACCAGCACTGTCCATCACGGTGGTGACAATTTTAGTTTCATTCCTACGCTGCCCTGTCACTCAAGCTGCTCACAAAACCCGACCTGAACACCAGCATGCTTGCTGCTGCCCGGTTGTTACAGGGTTACAGCACCAAACGGACGGACCCGTACCTGATGGTGTGTCAGCCAACGCGACACTCCGATTTAAACTCCTGAAAGCATGCTCGCTCGACACGCCAAATCTTGACGATGGGCCAAGGCAACGCCGCATCTGCTGGCATTGAGGCATGAACGCAAACGAGGTGACATCCCCGGGCAACAGACGGCAGCGCTCGACACTTTCAGAGCACCACAGGGGCAGCGACGCGAAGGCAGCGTACCGGCGGATGCTACAGATCATTGAGACAGGTCACATTAGCATGCAAACGAATCCTTTCCCTTTTCCGTCCCGTGCTGATTAAACTCCTCTCGCCGTGGGTCCCCTTGCCGAGATCTCCCGCCATCTTGTGTGGCCCTCTCTCTCTCTCTCTGTCAGCAGGCAACGAACGAACGAACGGAAAAGGGATCAAGTGATGCCGCAAAAGGATTAGGTTCTGATGATTGAACCACAGTCGAAACCATGGTGCGGCCATGTTGTATCGAGCGAACCCGGGACAACATTAGCATCATGCGGAATTTTCCAACGCAAATACGCGTTTCTTGTTCTCGCTGCTTGCTTGCTTCCCTTTTACAACTCGCGTCCGCTACGTCTGGCGGCGACGAAAGGGTTCATCCGCTCTTTTCTTACGATTTTGGGCAAATCATCGTTTCACCCTAACCAGTCGTGTGAAGGCCTTCTACAGCACCATTCAAGTGAGAGATTCCTCGGTCACCACAGCAAACCCATCACAGCTTTATCTCACCCCCGAAAGAACGCACGTACGGAAGCTAGAAACAATTTCAATTTTGGTTACCCATCCCAAGCTTGGTTGGCTGCACGTGGTTTCGAGTGTTTCGTCGTACCTGGCGCTGTTGTGCCGCTACTTTACCACCATTAAAATTAGTCATTTCCAGTCGGTCCGACTGCCAGGGAGTCGCCTCTGGCGCCTTGATAGCAAACCGTCCAAATGGAGACGCCTGGTGCCCGGTACGATGGCGATGGCAACCGAGGCAAAACCATCTCCTCCGGTTGCAACAGCAACAATGGATGGTACAAACGAGCATACGTGCGTGGGCAGGGTTCCCGGAAGCGCTGCTACATTTCCCAGGAACGGCTCCCTGCTGCGCTACACAGAATAGAACGTCGATGGAGGCGCATGGTCGCGTTCACTGACATGGTAGCGGTTGCCACGTGGCAACCGGAAGGATATTGATTTTGTTCCCATGCGCTACCGTGCGACCGGAGCGTACCGACCAGGAATGACCGACGCTCGTTTCGCTTGAGGTGGAAGTATAAATAAATAAAGAATATTTAATTGAAACCGTAGCCCAGGAGCAACGCAAACACCAGGCGCATTTCCACTGATCGTCCCGTAACGAGCACAAACACGAACAATAATTACGCTTAGAATAGTTAACTACTTGAGCCACAAAGCTGATTGCATGCAGCCAACGACGGCCCCGTGCTCTTATCCACCGTGTCGTTCCCGTGCCGTCAAATGTCTCTCTTCGAGGGGCGAGATGATAAATTTGCAAACGAATTTTGTCAATAAATCTTCCCTCCCATTCGTGAACGCTTAGAAACGGTAGTCGGCAGTCGAGTAAGGTGAGTTGAGGGTTGAAAAATTAATCACCCATCCTGTGCGTGACAACGGTGCCCGAAAACCGAAGCAAACCGACAACCTCCACCCTTGCGTTATTTCTGGAGTTTCCCCGACACACACTAACACATACAAAAGAATCTCACGGCAGAATATGATCAACAGGCAGCCGGAAAATTAATGACGACAAGCCCGGCAATCATTTGCAGCACGTAAACGGCTCGTTTTGGTTGTACGTTTTAATTTCACTTCCGTGTGGGCTAACGACAACGTCGGTCGGGTTGGATTTAATCCATTCGGAGGGAGTAGCGACAGTGAGGGCCATTTTTTGTTGTTAAAGAAATCCACATGTGTAACTTTGACTACTGGAACAAGCAGTGCATTAAGGTTTGAGTGATGGTTTACGGAGAGAGGTACTTTATTAAAACCGACAAGTTTTTCCATGTCAGCTTGTACGTCCTTAAAAGTAAAAATAATCTTTTCCAGGGTAAAAGGACTTTACAGGATATTTTTTGAATTCGTGAGGCACACAATTGTTCGAAATAATGTTCTTCTACCTCACTTTTTTTAATCGTTTATTTAAAAAAAAATGCAAGCATTTTCCTCCCTTCCAGCCAGCAAATGATTTATCGGCCTGTTTGACAACGATAAATTGGCTTCCGCTTTGTTCGTCCGTGTGTTAGACAGCGTTCCCATGCGAGTAATTTCTTTCTGTTCCATCCGTGGTACGGCTGGTCGGGAAGTATGCAAATGAAATGGATTTCCTAATCCAAGTATGGGCACACTTAAGCTGACCACCGATGTTGTGCCGGGCGTGGAAAAACATCCCACACACTTTCCCGAGCATCGGGGGGGGGGGGGGGGCGAACCGTTCGGTCGGATCGAGGAAAATTTGACGAAAACTGTCTCCGCCCAGCGCGGACACTCCAAACGTCCAAATGGCAGTGCAGAAGATGCCCATTCCCACGAAGTGTTCGTGCTGAAGATCTACCCCCGGGGCCTTTTATGGCACCGTGGAGAAGAATTATGATCGTAAACGAGGGCAAATAGCTGTTTTGCTCGGACGCAGCGATAGCGGGCAACGACCAGGGTTTTGCTCGTCCCGTGACGTCAAGATGGCCGGGCCGTTTTTCCGGGGAAACGTGGAGCACAGAGTGTGCTAATAAATGGCGCGCCGTGAGTGTGCTTTTCGAGTGAAATATTTTACAATCCGTCCCGGGGCTAGTGTACCGCTCGTTCTAATCTCACCTGACGATGGTTCCACATTGCTGCTGAGGTACGCCTGAACCTGAATTGGCCCGTGGCGGTTGAGATAAAGATGAATTATAAATTTGTTATTCTCATTCTGTCATTTTTATCTATCTTACCAAGTGGCTGTTAATATAACGTGTCTAAAATTCCCATGTACCTAAAAACAAGCATAAGTTTCTAGTTGAATATTGTTAACCTTCCGTCAAACAAAATACTATCTGCTAAAGTTAAGTTAAATTAGGGAAGACCTTTAATGTGCAGACTTATTAACGTAAAAAAAATGCCAATACATGTTCAGTTCTGTGACACAAATGGACAAGAATTTTAAATGGAAAGTTGAAATTGAAAAGGCTCACTATTCATTCCTTTTTTTTTTTAAGCTGTGGTCTACCCTTAAAGCTCTTTTCCCAACCGATAGCATTCCTGGAAAGCCTATATAACTTTCACCCAGTGCCACTTCTACTTGGCATTTTAAATTCTCTAGGCAATTTAAGCGGCAGATAAGGACCGCCGCCGTACGTGAAAATCACTCCCAGCTGCTTCCAGCGGTTGGAAAAATATTATCTGGCTGATCCTTTCGAAGCGAGTCCGCTGGAACGGTGGGAGTGGATCTCGAAACAGGCCAGTTGCAATTTATTACCTCCGTTGGCACCGTGCAGGTTTGTTTTGCACCTCTTTTTGTTTCCTGCTTTGGCAAATAGTACATTTGCGCTAGCTAGCGAACGAAGGTCGAGAAAGGAAAGCCTCAGAAGCCGAAACAATGCCGTGTTTGTCACTGGATGCCATGGCGTGGCGAAACCGTTCAAACGAAAACTCACAAAAATCGCATCCCTTGCATGCGCGAATCGAAAGGATTCATAAAACTGACCGAAAAGTTCAAACAGCTCCCGTGAGGAATGTTTGCCCTCCCCGCCCTTGTTCGAGCGGAGGTCGAGCAATCTGGGCAACCTTCGTGAATTTGTTCAAGGATTTTGTGCGCTCCGCTGCTCGTGATGTTTGGAGTCGCATGCCGCATTTTCTTGTTTTGCTCCGTTTTTCCTTACTGGTTTATGTTTTATTCAATTTTTCACCTTTTTTTGGGGGCGTATGGTAGAGCGGTCCGATAGTTTAGGGCTGACCGGTAGGGCACTGGCTTTCGACCCGCACAGTGAAAACTAACGTCCGCCCGAACCGTTTCCCAGCTAACCCTACCATCCCCCCCCCCCCTCTCTCTCTCTCTTTCTCTGGCTCTCTGTCGTCGTCGTTATCTTGGCTGACAGTTGCCGGTCTTCCTTTGACACCAACTTCAGCGGCACTACTCGGTGGTGTCAGCTAGTCGTAAAAGGCTCGCTTTTATACACACACACACACATAGGAATGCACACAACCGCATACAGTTGCTTCTACGTGCCCATCGCTCGTTCTCGAAAGGCACTTTGGACGCGTTGACATGTTCCTTTAACCTTCACGTCACATTCAGCCTACGTCAAAGCTGGAGGTTTCCGAGAGAGAAAAAAAAACAAAATCGCCTCTTGCTTTTAATAGTTTTAGGGAGGAAGGGGAGATAACTATTCATCACGAAGCATCGTAGCATAAGAGTTCTGTTTCCATTGCATTTGTTTGAGGGACCTTATGGTTTGTTCCTCCATTCAAAGAGTGCGGTTCTGTTGGCCAACACAAGCATTCAGTCGATCAGAGGGCGTGTGTGTCTCGGGTCGGCTATCCAGAAAGGCAGCGAAAAACTATTTATTGGTTTCTGGATACGAGTGAGGTATCCGTAAGGATTAATGAGCGCTTTCCTACTCGTGGCCAGCATTTTATCCTCATTGACGTTCACTTCGCCGTCCGTTGCGTTGACGTTCGTGAATTGTGTGGCGGGTTCGCGTGGCAGTCGGTCGGGTAAGATAAAAGCCCTCGGTCTGCTGGGCCCAAAAACGAACGTCTATCTATAATGGAATTAATTAGACAGCAGAGAGCACTCAGCACGTGCGTGCGACCAAACGGGTCGGTGTCAGTGTTCTGCGAATGATTGCTCAAAACATCAAACGAAAGGAAACACAGCCCCAAGTTGGACGGACTACGAGCCCACGTCCCGGAAGCGATCCCTCATCATCAGCATCGGTCTCGTCGGCGGGTTTCGTTCGCCAACCGAATAGAAAGCGCCACCGGCCGAGCGAAGTCTGGTACCATTATGAGATCATTCTCTTTTGGGCTTATTGGATGTAAATAATTCAAATCGACAGCGACAGGTCGTACGGTTTCGCGAAGGGAATTCAAATGCACCCACTCGGTCAGCTTGGACTGAAAACGCACTGTTCGGCACGGGGCAAACTCTCTTTTCTTGCTCCTCCCCTTAATTAACCCACGCTCGTGTCGCTCAATTGATTGTGCAAATGAAATAAATGACTGCGGTTTTCCCCGAACCCGTGTTCAATGGCGAAAACGTTCGCCCGACCTCCCCACCGGTGGACATCTGTTTGATGTGCATAAATTGAACAGCACCAACTCGGGCTTTCACGTGGCTTGTTGCCGAGCAAGGTATGGACATTATTGTTCGATTTCCCGTTAATTGAGTGGCCTCCTGATGTCCTTTTCGGTGTTTTGCTTCCGTTTCCGAAATGGAAGTGGGCTGAAATATTGATGATTCTTTTTTTTCTCAATAAAGCAACATATTTACTTTTTTGAGTGCACTTTGGTGCAAATATCAATAGGAAAAAATGAAACAATGTGATTGATCTTTCAAAGGTCATGGAAGCTTTTTTGCTCAACATAAAAGACGAAATTATTATTTCGATGCTTTAAGCCATAGTTACTCCTGCATTAACTGCACAGTGCTTCAGTTCTTTTTCAACAGTTTTTTCGTCGTGACATCCAAAAATATCCAAAAAACTACACATTTTGCGTTTTTGAGAAACGATTCTTTCAATAAATAGGAGATTTATGCACCATTTGAGGAGGTCAGGGATAGCCGAGTACGCACGCCGGCTAGAACACGACCCACGGCGGCGTGGATTCGAATCCAGACAGGACCTTCCACCTCCGGTACAAAAGATTGACTATCCACGTACGTTGAAAGAGGAAAAAGTGTCGCAAGCCGCTTGTTTGCACAAATTATCTGCCTTTATTTTGGGCCTTTATAACGTTACAAAATCAGACTTCATACTAACAAAAGCGTTTGGGAGAATCATGGAAAAGAAGCAGGAAAGAAGAATTAGTGTTCACCCAGGAGCTATTGCCCCTTGCATCACGTCTCCGGTTTATTTGACATTCTTAATAGATATACCTACCTTACTGTTTTAATTAAACCCATTTTTCCTCTGTGGTTGCTGCAGTCCAACAGGAAACATTAAGAGCACATTTGAAACTCGCATCGTGGCACTCGACAACGAAACGCCACAATGAATGCACTTGAATACGCCAAACGACCGGTGTCCTATCCTTATCCTCCGCTCTCAGGGCAGCTGGAGTGAAAAATCAACAGCCCCGGAAAAGTTTCGTACGGACACGAACGCCGGCAAATCGTGCAGCCACGCACGTCCTCTGCAAGAGCGAGAACCTGCGGAAAGTCCGAAAAGGTTAACCGTCACGACTGGCTTTGACCGTAAACTCAGGGCGGCGAACAAACAACATTTCCCAAGCACATGATCACATGATGGGAAAAACAAGTTGTCCGACGTTCGCCACACTCGGCTCGAATTGTTGTTTCCCCCACCGGCTCGCTCGCTCGTCCTGGCGAATGTTTGACTCCAGCTGGGGCTCGTTCCGGGCGACCTGGCAGGATCCGTCGGTGTTGTTCAAGCGATTTGCTCCAGCCATCGTCTGACCACGGGCTGCACGATGATGAAACATCAAATTCGTGCACCGCCTCGTCAGCAACGACGATCGTCGGTTGTCCGACAACAGCCACTCCGAGGGAATGTGATGAAAGACACGGGTTTCCTCAGCTCGTCGATGTCATTACTCACCGTGATTGACGTGATCTTATCCTGCGCTCGGTGCTGTGATTAGTGCCTCTCATGTCTCGGTGTGTCGGGAAAGCGCACCCAGCCGTCGAAAAGATGATAGTCGGCATCGTTTCAATCTTACGTGAGTCACTTTCTCATTAGTAATCCCATCTCGGTGCTCGGGTCAGGAAAAAAAGAAGGATAACAATCTGCCAGCCGACCAACCAACCGACGATTGCGTTCTTTCTGCGTGTCGTGTCAGCCTTCCTCCCAACGCATTTTCCCACTGCTGTGGGTCAAGGACGTGCGAAATTGGAAAACTTTTGTGTACCGGCTTTTGGGGTCTACGTCTACGATACGCACGAACATGTCGCATTCATGCCGCTGGGTATCGTTTTATTTTATTTTTTGTGTTCGTTCACCTCACACACACCCAACATAGGTAGCAAAAGTTGGGTAAGTGAAAAGATTGCTCTCAATTAGTCGCCCGGACGTTCCATTTTACGCCGAACTTAGTTGTCCGCTCCTTCAGTAAGGATTTGTAATCAAGAGTCGAGATGTAAATTGTTTGCCAAGTATCATTATCCGGCCCGGGACCCGGTGTACAATATTTCAGGACATGACATACGGCACTTTGGCCCATGGGTAAAGTTTTCTCCGTTTGCCCATTTTTGGCATTGCTGTCAGGGCGGGTAATAAAAATGTATGACGCGTCGCAGCCAGGAAGGTTCCATGTTGAACACGACGTCATAACGTGACATCTATGTGACTTGCCACAAAAGTGTGTTTCCTTAATGGAAGTCTTTTGTTGAAGAAAAAAAAACCTCCAACCTTATTCGGTGTAGTTGAGCGAATTGATTGTGTGAATTATTTGTTCTTAAAGTCCACACTCCAAGTACAAAATGAACTATGACAACCTTTGACAAAAAAAAAGCTGCTGCAAGTACTTCGACAATTCCGACGATATCCTTTCATCCACTCGACAATTATCTGGAATTTATGGTTGGTTCATGGACCACGGCAGAACATAACTCTCCGGGGCCGGGAGCAGAGCAAACATTCTTTTATTGGTTCCCCAAACAGATACCACTTAGGAGCGAACCGGGTATCAGTCGCAGCCAAACCGGTAAAGCTTCCAGAGGGTACGGCTCTCTGTCACAATGGCAGTTTAAAAAAAGGGAAAAGAACAAACTACTCCACCGAGAAGAAGCGAGTCAAAATAATGTTAGCAAATCGGGGCGAAAAAGGCGAAACGCCGGAGCGCAAGCAACTTCGAGCACCATAACACACGCCGGCTCGAACTCGACGGAAAGGAGGAAAAATGCCATTCCGGTGGGCAAGAAAGCACTAATAGAAAGTAAACTATTTCCTCCACATCCATTTCCGATTCCGCATTGCCGCATCTCCGCAGTCCCCGGTTGAGCGGACTGGCGCACCCTTAGCTGGGGGGTCGCTCTTTGATGGCCGTTGCCTCGATGGGTTTCGATACGATCGTAAATAAGAAAGATAATCATAGACAGCCAAACAAAAGCCCCCACCACCAGGGCTCGGCTTGTGAAAAGTTCCATCTGCAGCCAAAGGCGACAAGCGCGAGCTCCTTCTATCTAGCAAGCCCATCTTTCTCTACGTGCGCCCGAGTGTGTGTGTGTGTGTGTGTATGCATCGATTTCGATATCTGGGTGTGGGCCAAACATTTTGCTACTTGCAAGATCGACACAAACCGAACCGACCCGAATGCGAGAGGCATCCGAACCGCGCTAACCGAAGTTTTGTGCCCCGGGAGGAAAATGGTTGATCCTTATCCGTGTGAGGAGCCAGGAGTTTTTTTTTTTGCCGTAAGCCACTTGAGTGGCATTTTTGTCTGGGAGATAGATTTCCCCTACTCGCTGTTGCCATCTATCCGTGGTTTGAGTTGTGATCCTCATTCGTGGAAGGAAAACTGCAATTGATGCAGCGCATTAGAAGCCGGAGAACCACCAGGCGCCTCCATCGAGAGGAAACGTGTCAGCAAAATCCGCATAAAACGTTGATGCAGGGAGGGCAATTTGTGTTTTACCAAGTTGTAATCTGCAATTCAACACATGAACTTTCCTCATTTACTTTTGGCTTTTGGCTTTGGTTTCCGGTACCATAACGTGATTTAAGGCATTTTTTCCCTCCCATAATTTGACAGCCTTCGATAACACGATTTGATGCGGCCGATTTAACCACCGATTCCGGCCTCAACCCGAATTCCCATCACCATTCATGTCGAAGGTGGTAACCTTCAGTGGCAAAATCAATGTTTCCGAGCCCTTTTTTGAATATCTACAATGAAGCTGTCCTTCAGATGGTAATATTAAGGGGGGGGAAAGGTTCGCTGCAGTAAATTGTTGAGATTTTGTAGAACATAAACAACTACGAAAAATACTTTTTCTATATTGGGACGGATAATTATTTAGTTTAAGGGAACTATTGCGGACAAAAATTGAAATTTTATGGAGGAAAGAACTTTTAGGAAAATTAATCATTAACATGAATATTGTTTTACTTAATGCATTTATTGCACAGTGAAGCAAACCGAAATTTAAAGACAAGGACATTTACTTATTGATTCTTCAGCCATTGTCCAATTCAAGCCATTCTAACATTCAAAAAGCTTGGCAAACGCGATCGATTCCTACAGCCATTTAGACATATCAATATTGATCAACTTAAATGCTATGAAAAATCAACGAACATCATTAGAGAACGAACCATTACACGGTGAAAAAGGTATTTCCGTGCGTGCAGGTACGCTTTCCCCGCTGTACAATGTAACGATCAATTTTGTCAGCACAACCGAAACGAGCATGCGAACCCTTCGTTCGCGACCGCACAGGAAACTGGCGGGAAAATTCAACTGACAGGGCCCGATTACCGACGTCCATCAAATGGCAAACGGTGCACGATTTTTCGATGGCCAACACGACTTCCGGGGCCCTCCGGCCGGACATCGATCGCGGGGCTGGCAAGTGGATGGGCGTTACCACTGAATACAGAAACGGAAGGAGGCGGCCAGAAATAGCGGCCACTTTTACTGGATTCTATTGTGTAGGAAGCGGCACATAATCGGCGTCCTTCGAGCGTTATCCGCAGACTGGACGAACTATAGTTCGGTTCGAAGCAGCACAGCACATAATGCGCCACGTAAATGCTGCCATTAAGTTATTTTTATGTGTTTTCCTTGCAATCGGCCGCATCTAATTGAACTACACACGCGTTGTGGAATGAGGTGTACCATAAATTTACCTATTTGTAGCATGAGGCAGAGTTTTACTGGCAAAAATTGTTTTTTTTTTTCGAGTTCTACTAAGCATCTATTGGAAAACACCAGCAAAAACGGGAAAGCCCTCTGACCTCTGTCGGAAAAGCACATCTGATGTGTCTACCACTAAGCCGAATAAATTAATTTCAAATTAAATGAGATTATTGAAAATAAAAATTTCTCATAATGCTAATCCTAATCTGTCATTCCAATCATTATGATTCCATTAGCGTGATCGCGAAGCGGCTGAAATCATTTTTCATAAATAATAAATACTTTTTTCGCGCTCTTCATCGCGCAGATTATCTAACGCTCGCCTTTCCGTTCCACCTTTCGACGACAAGTCTATGAAAAGTTTTCCGTTGAGCTCTTCGCCTGGAAAGCTCATTTTAATCATTCCAATCTCTTCACACGGCTCGAGATTATGATTTATGCTCATATCTACTGGTGAAGCCGAACCGCTGAAAGACGAAATGAGGGGTTGAAAAAAATATCACCGTGCAAGAGATACACAGAAGGAACAACACACAAAATATGGCCCTCGAGAAAGCATGCTGATGACGGGGCGAAATGAAATTTGTTGATGAAAAATTATGCTCCACGCGGGAGGAGCAAAGAAAGAAGAAGGAAAACAGAGTGGCGTGAAAGCTGAAACCCGGCAGGCAGGGGGAAAAAGGGTCAGTGGAAGCTGCCTGTGGCACAATTTCGGCCTACGATGAGAGTGCAGTTTCTGGGTTTTTTTTTCACACAGCATAGCAAAAAGCCCCACGATTAATCTTGATTTTTACCCAGCATTAGTGAATGGAAAATATTTGAAAAAAAAAACCCAGCTGGGCGTTTGGGTTATTTTTTGTTTGCCTTCAGCCCATTCCTGGGCCAATTTTAGTCCACCGACATCCTGGATAACTCACGTCGCGTGTGATGGCATAAACTCGATTTATAAATTCACTCCATAAGCATTATCGACCGGATGCTCGGTTCGATCGATGGAACCGAAGTGGGTCATCTACGTTTTCCAACTGGGAAAGCGAAGGGGACGGTATAAAGTAACGAAACAAACAAACGAAAAAGATAAAGCTAACATGCACACAAATTCCGCCGCTGTCTGGGCAATTTTATAAAACACCTTTCCGGTAGCATAAAGCTCTACCGCGTGTCGAACCGGGTGAAGCCTAAAAATAAATCCATCAACAACCGACAAACCAGCGCGTGCGGGGTTTTGGCTCAGGGAAAAAAAACAGGAAATGGTTTCCACGCTAATGGGTTCAGCAGCAGCAGCAGCTTGCGAGAGTGCAGCATACACCGCCATCGCAGCCGGTCAGAACCTTTTCCCCGCCAATACGGCCATACTGAGTTGTAAGGGCAACACAAACATACGCCAACAGCAGCATAATGTTTCACGGATCACCTGAACTAGACATCAACCGTAAAATCTCGCATGTGCAATGAATTTGCATATTATTTCAATACAGCATCCGGCCTACCGGTTCCGGCCTGACTGACCCTTACATTCCTCCCCCGGTATGTTGTGCTACCTGCACCTCCTTTCCTCGGGCGCTCGGTGAAACATCACACTTTGTTCAACTTTGTTTTGTGTTACATTTTTACGGGGAGATGCAAAAAAAAGGGAAGGCAAACTCTTTCCGACGAGTAACTTTTCCACCACATCAAATTACAGTGGCACAGCGGCAGAACTCGTTTTCCGCAAACAAAAAAAAGGAAGCACCTGAATGTACCAAACAGAAAAGCAACACACACACACACACATAAAGCTGCTACGGCTTCTGAGTGCTGCTGGGAAGAAAAATATGCGCCATCGCTGCGATAAAAGAACCAAAAGAAAACGAACACGTCACAAGATGAAACGAAGGTTTTCGGTTCGAAATGTTGACGCTACCGATCGAAGCGAAAGAAGGCAAGCAAAAAAACAAACGCCGGCCATCGAGAGAAAATGTGGAATCAAGCAAATCGCACTTTCTCGGGAGCGCGGCGTGGGGTCGAAGGTGAGCGCAAGAGGAATGGCCCGTAAAATGATCTTACAAACCCACTGGGTAAACAAATTCGAGATTTTGTTTCTTATTGAATTTCGGCCGGATTAGAGAGCCGGTCGTGCTCAGCTCGCTCATGCTACCAGCGCGAAACACTGTACGAGGTGCCAACTCGTACGCCTCTCGTTCGGAATGCAAACTGATCAAACTCCATCAGAACTTTGGACGACGTGTTCAGTCAGTTTTTTTTTTAACTTTCTCACTCTTTCAACCCCGGGAAAACTATGGAATAACCGACAGAATTGTCGTGAAAAACGACGTGCTGTCTATTAGTGTTGGAAGCTATGATTTTGCAGCCAACATTTTCCGTTCCGTTCCCCACGTCGCTAGGTGTTTGATTCTTTTTTTTTTCCCCCCTTTTTTGCTCTCGGAAATTTGAAATGCAAATGAAGCCCACACAAACTAGCTGTCTGTGTGGCAGGCAAATTTGCACCCGAGCAAAGTTTGGGCACCAGATTGAGTCCAACCGGTTGGTGCAGAGCTCTAACGCGGCACTGACGTGGGCACCAACCTTGGGAATGGTGCCGGATTTACTCATTTGATAGTTTAAAACAACGCCGTTCATTAGCATACGTAAATGTATTAACGCAGTTGCAGTTGACGATATTGGCCAACTGCACTTTGGGAAAGTGTTCGCCTCCGGTGGCAGGTTTGAACGGCTGTTGTATGGTGTTAAGTAGTTTTTGTCAAGACATAGATGATCTATTTTGCTTCACTTTCACTAGGTGTTTATCATCCAACCTTTTGATAACTTCAGTATTGTGCACGTGTTGAAAACTTATATATAATATTTAAATAATCTTTTCACCTGGGTGGCAATGAATAAGTTATATTTTCATTTTATGTTACACTTCTAAGGCCTGTCTGGCAGCCGAACGTGTACGCCGGCTCGAACACGACCCACGGCTGCATGGGTTCGAATCCACACCGGATTGACTATTCACGTACGTTAAAAGGAGATAATAAGAGGTCTCGTAAGCACTAAATGGGTTGGCATGACCATGGCCGTTACGCCAGGAAAAAGAAAAAAGGAAGAAGTTTTACATTTTAATAACATTTTAACTCAAGGCTGTTAGAGGCTGTCTCGATTTTGTTTTTTTATGTGGTGCATCTGAATCAGTTGGCTTTCGTTCCGTCTTGGGAGTTTATTTCCATAACTTCGGAGCAGCAGTAAAGCAGCAGTCGCTTCGCTAGAGGAGATAATAAAAAGCACTTCTAACCATTTGCATGTCGGGAATCGACCGAACAAAGCATATATAAATGTAAAATCTCACCACTTTCGAATAAAACGGATCGTGCCGACATACACGCAAGCACAGACACCGAATACCGTGCTAACCGTAACCGTGCGTGCTACCTCCCCTCGGGGGAACCATTTTCGTCGCTTTTACGACACCGAACTGCCAAACGGAATTGTTTGTGAAAACTCCTGGCGCGACAAAGACGAACGCCGCCACGAAAGCACCGGCGGTACATTTTAACGGCACGTGTGTTTCACCTGGGGTTTAATGTTATTTCCACGCTCTAAAAACAGCCACCCGAGCATTATTGAAAATGTTTTTGATGAACCGAAAACGTGCCCATTCGTCCAGACGCCCATACCTTTTGCGAGGGGGCAGATGAGCGATGATACGTGGGAACATGCTTTTATTAAATTAAAAACATTTTCCACCCCTAGTAAATAAGAAGACAACACGCCCTCCACACAGGCAGAGGGAAAACGGCTTCTAGTTTAAAATGTTGAGGTTTTGGCAACGAGCCGAACCCATGATTGTTCCGATGACGGTTCGTTACCGCATCCGAGTGGACTTCCGACGGACATACAAACATTCAATATTTGACTACTTACGAAGCCAATGTATTGGAAAAAGGGACTCCACAAAGCAAACACCAGAATGCCTCACGGGCTTGCCGGTCGGAACAACAGAAGCAACATTGAAGGTTGTGCATGATTTATTTCCCCCCACTGCCCCCTCACTGGCGAGTCAAAAGTTCACCCTCCCACCGGTCCCTCCCTCCCAGTCAAGCTGAAGACCTTTTTTTGAAGTTTTCTGTTCAATTTGTGAAAGTTGTTGAAAAAGTTTTCCCTGTTAGGCGGTTTTTCAGGGGGAACAAAACGCACGGAGAAACCCTTGCGTGATCTTGCGTGCCTGAACGGCCAAACCCAGCCCTTAAACTGCTAAATACTCTGTTCCTACTTGCACAGGTTGAAAAAATCAACACCGTCTACGATTCGGAGTAAAACGTGCTGGAAAGCTGATCGGAAAACGTTCAAGCTTATCAAACCCCATTTATGGAAACAGGTGGGGTGGCGGGGGGGAGGGGAGGTCAATGGCCCCATCAATATTCCAGCAGCTTCATGAGCTCCCCTATTAAGAGCCCGATGCTCCGATGTTGTCGCACCATCGCGATGAATATGTATTTTTCGTCGATTTTGCTGCTCCCCCAAGGGTCCTTGGAAAATTAAAACGCAGCCGTCGTGTATGCATAACCATTTGAATAATGCACAGGCGTACTCACTCAGCTCAATTAAAGCAAAATTATTTATGAGGGTAATGCAACATAACCCAACGCTCAAGTACCGTGGCATCGCATTCAGCGAGCTTCAACCGGTTTTTTGGAAAACAACAATATTTTCAAGCGTGTGCAGAAAAAAGCATTTTCTTTAAGCGACGATTATTTCTTTTGCGAGTCCATCGCTGCTATATTCTTTTGAGCAAATTGTTATCGCTTTACTTCCACAAACCGGGCAATTGTATTGTAGCCTACGGGCTGTTTTTAAGACACAACAATACGCTGGCAATGCTGGATGCTACACTGCAAATACTTCACGTTCCGGGCTGCTGCCATTGTTTTTCCATAGTTCAGCTTATGGCGTATTTTTGTTCACAAAACGGCCACATTGTTTATCTACCGACATATTTTCTGTAAATTCCTTCTCGAAGAGAAAACGTTTGCTTTTGAATATGGACAGAGCATTTTACGGCATCCGCGGGTTCGTGGAATAAAAATGTGTATAATATTGAATCATTATGCCGTCCGCCTATCGCTTTGTTACTCATTCCCTTTTTTTTCTACTTTTCCCCTTGTTATTTTTGCTTTCTTCCGTTTGTATTGCAGTCGAGCAAGCCGCTACTAAGATCCAGGCAGCGTTCCGGGGCCACAAGGTGCGCAGAGAGATGAAGCAAGGTGACGGTGTGACGGGCGCGCAGGGGCAGCAAAAGCAGCAGGACCAGCAGACGGAACGGGAGCCGACCAAGGAGGAGCTGGAGGCCGAATTCGACCCGAATGACCGAGGTAAGAACTTCCGAAGTCTCATTTTTCGCATCCCGCGAGAAGCCCCCGGGCTGAGTTGGGTTTTGCGAGCCGGTGTTGATGGGTGATTGGATGCAGAAACATGAGTGACGGTGCGCGAGGGTTAGGTGGAAAAAAATATTTCAGCAAGTATTTTAAAGTTGACCTGTTATTTGCAAGGAACTGAGGAAAAAAGGTTACATTTTAAAGACTAAGCTGGCCACGGAAAACCTAATAAAAAGATGAATGACTTAATTTAGCTTCTTCGTAAATTCACATTTCCCATTTTGAACATAAAATATGTTATTGAAGACCAACGAAAAACAGCACCATATTTTGTAACGGCCGGGAAGTCCGCGATAGCTAAACGCGTACGCCGGCTCGAAAATGACCCACGATGGTATGGGTTGGAATCCAGACTTGACTTCCCCCGGTAGGATTACTTAGCCCCGTACTTTAATCTGGAAAAAGTCTCGTAGCCCTAAAAATAGGTAGGCATAACGAAAATGATAGTTACGGACAGGAAAGAAGACGATATCCTAAAGACAAAACTACCAGCTGATGTGATCCTGTTGCTCGTCCGGCACCATGTTGCATACGAAATACTCTTCAGAGAGCGATCCCTTTAAAGTGAAGTTGCTTGCTCCGTAACGTTTCAACGATGTGCCGTTAAATGGTGCATGAAAATTACATGCCATTCGCCAGATGAACCTTCCCATTCGTCCATGAGTGTGTAATGCCACGCATGCATAAGCAATGGCGGGTCACCAAGCTCCCATTTTGACCACCTGATTACGATGTGGAAGCGAACAGTTCACTCTCCATGCCTGTTCCGTTTTTCTCGCTCGCTCTTTCCCTCTGTCGAGCGGGGTTTCCTCTCTCTGTGTCCCATTTGTTTGCATACGGTGGGAAGACCCGTTCGGGGTATGATATCACCACCGCATAGAATATTAATTAAAATTGATATCCACCATTAAGGATAATTGGGTGAAAGACGAGGTCGCACCCGCAAGAGGTTGTCCGGATGTGAGGCCCGATCGCACTCGACCGGTTGTTTTTTTTTTTTCGAGACCGTATCCATCGCACCCGAAGGACCAACGGACGCAAAGCGGACGCTAATGGTAGTTTTCCCAAGAACGGGAGTGACCAAGTTCTCCACATATCCATGTGAACGTCGTGCCGAGATTGTGGTTGTACCTTTTTTCCTAAAAGCACCGCAAAAAGGTGGATGCTGCGAATGGGTCCTCGGAAAGGTAGCCATGTTTTTTTTTTTTTTGCTTTGCCGTTCTGAATCTAGACCACAAACAAACAAACAGAAATGTGAGGAAAGATATTCATGGGTCGCCACGTTTACCTCAGAAGCGTATGGCTTGCAAGACGTACAAACAGGAGCACAAGACGGATCCCCTGCGCCGGCCAGGTAGATGGTAGATGAATTTTTATCGCATCCTTGCGCCCACACCAGTGCCAATTTAGCACCATATTTCGCCACATTCTACCGGACGGTGATTTTCCGTGCACGTGAAAACAACAAGCAGGCCGGACAAAGTACGGTCAGGTGCGAATGGACTAACCGGGGCAATCCGTTCCGTTTTTGTTTTGCCTCCCCGCGCGCATATTGTCCAAGGCTTGATAAAGGATAATAAAAGCAGCGAAATTTATCGCCATGCTTAGGCCGGCGCTGAGCCCGAATGGCCAAGGTACGCAATTTGGTGGCGCCATTGCAAACAAGGTGTCATGGCGGGATACGAGTGTCCGTTTCGCCATTGTTTGGTACGCTGTGTGGAGAAGAGGAAGCAAATAACTTCAAATCACGAATGCCCCCGCCTCAAAAAAGGCAGGTCCCATTGTGTATAATTGTTGCAACAAAGCAACTTCAAATTGGTTCATAATTTAACCACCGTAAAGAATAACGCCTGCCGCGTGCGCGTATCGCCAGATTAAGGCCTCAAAAGGTCCGATTGCTTTCTGCTACATTTCGGTGCCTTCTTTCGCACGGTCGACGAGCTGGTAGACAATCGGCGAACGCAAGGATCATTAGTTCCGGTCAAGCACGGGCAGCAGACTTTCCCAGAGCCAACCAAAAAGACGAAGTCAGAGGCATGCGCTTATTTTTATTTCGTAATCCACCACCGGGCCAAAAAAGCAAACGAGATAAAAAAAATGGCAGGTCAAGATTGCCAATCAGCTCAAAGCTAATTGGCGATTTCGAATTCTCGAATTTGTTTTTTTTTTCCTCCCGGCGCTAAATCCTCCTCGCAAAAGGTATTTTCGCTCTCGAAGGGCCCTCGTGTGATTCTGGAAGGTTTTAAATTGGAGCTATTATTTATTAATGAAGCACTGGATGATGCTAGGAGATCAGTCTGATTTGGTGGAGTTGCACACTAAAAAAAAAAGGCCAATGATAGAGCGTCTCCGTTGAGGATGCTGCTTCTTTTCGGGCAGCATTTTAGTTCGGTTCAGCAAAAATAATTGGTTTTTCTGCTAAACAATCTTCTATTTTAGCTGCGAGTTATCTGCCATTTATGACTGACAATCATCCTTTTTTCCCAACATTTTTATTATTAGTTTTGTTGGACATTTCAAAAATCCTCCGAAAAAACTGTTGAAAAATATAGCTCGGCTATTTTCGCATCCTCTTGGCTTAGTAAAGTGATCTAACTTTCCAACAAACCTATCTTTTCCCGTAACTGATACAGATCGTCGCCAGCGCTTGTGGATAGTTTGTTGGAACAATAATTCATTTCCGGCACTGCTCTGCCCCAGAAACACTATCGTGAACCACAACCACAACTTTTCACCTGCTTAAAATACTGACCCCCATTAAATATACTCTATCATCAGCTTTGCCGCCGAACTGGCAATGAACTGGTCTCGTTCTCGAAGTTCCGAACAAGCGCCAGCTGTGACGGGGGGGGGGGGGGGGGGGGAAGATAAATTTGCACCGAAAAGACTCTCGCTATCGACTTCCCATTTCGACCAGCTTTCACCAGCAGTTTTGGGGAAAAGTTTCCGTGGAAGCCACTCGACGACTCGAAAGGTGATCCGCAGCCGTCTTAGTCCGGCTCGGGGATGGATGCAGCAAATTCCTGCCGCAGCAAAACTTGCACGCTGGCACTTGCAGAACGTTCTACTAAGTAGTGCACCGCACGCTGAAAAGCCGCCATTAATAAATTGGTTTCGTCGACTGTCGGCAGCCCAAACTTGGCCGGGGCAAACGAACGTACGTTCGTACCGGTTTCCCCGGTTTTCGCTTCGGGTTAAAAGTACGAGCTGTTCCGTAGCCCTGGAGAAGAACTGGATGCGGTTTTCGTTTGCACCGGGCTAAAACTTTATCCTTCTCGAGATGGAATGCACTTCCAAAAGCGCCCGCTCCGCTTAAGCCACCGTTACACGATAGCAAGTCGCTGGCGTAGAGGAACGTGAAGGCACCTTTTGCAGACAAAAACCACTCGATTGCGCTGCAGAAGAAGGGTTCCGCCTAACAATCCATCGGGCTAGGTGAGCTGCCATCGTCCTTTCTGTTCCGCTTCCGTTCCAACTGTCAGTTTCTAACGATGCGCCACGGTACGCTCGGTGTCACAATTTGCTTCCCTTGTTTCCTTCCCGGGTCGGCTACAGTTTCTGCACATAATGCTCATCCGCCCGACTTCATAAAAGCGTAACACAATTGAAACGGCTGGGCCCTGACAGCAGCACACACTGTGAAGCTATATGCTGCTGCTGCAACGTGCAACAAAGGAAACAATAATTCCACAAACGATCCTCAAACGTTTCTCCAGCACGACTCGAGAACACTAAAGACAGTTTTGATGATTACTAGTTGGTATCGTCATGGGTTTAAGCATAAACCAAAGCATGTTGAAGCGAAATAATGGCATTTAGAAGGGGAAAAAACCAACTGCAACGTCTACAAAGCATATACTCTAATTTACCACCAAACAACAACCGGCGGGGGAGAAAAAAAGGCGAACCAGCGACAAGCGAAAGTCACGTCCCGCGGACGATGATCGTAAACTTTTCCGCTTCCATTTTCCGAGCCCCATCGCTTGCATCCGAATTCGGACAATTTCGTTCTGTATGCAAAACATTAAGAGAGCGAATAATTGTTGGAAACGGGCGCACAAACAGAGCAGCAGAAACTTGATGATAATAATGCGGTTTGCCAGCTTTAGAGCCCCGGTTTGAGATGACCTAGATATATGTTATTCTGGCAAACAAATTTCATTTCCGAGTGTACCACCGTTGACTTGCAAATGAAAATGAAGTGTCTCCCTCTTTCGTGTAGGCAAACTCAAACAAAAAAGGAACACACGGAAGATGCGTGTGAAAGAAAAATGCCACCGTGGAAAAAGGAAAGTGTTTGTTTGTACCCAAAAAAAAAAGAAACTATACAACTTAAATTACGCGCATCCTTTTTCTTCCATCCTCGTGCAAACAAGTTGACTGACGAAACGTACCCCCGCTGTGGGGTTTGAAATGTAGCTGAAAGGCATCGAAATGGCAAGACAGCATGCAGCACACATGGCACTCCTTTTCCTCGCAAGCTTATTTTCCCCGGTCACACCCACGCCACGTAAGTTTGGGCAATGTTTTGGTTTCATTATTCATCTCGCTTCGCGCTGTGGGGAGCTCAGCTGGCAACTTGATACTCCGTATGGTTTCCCGAGCTTCAGCAACAAAGTTCTCCGGTTGGCAGACGCCAGGCAACCAGGCGAAGAGTGCACTTTTCTTCCTGTTTTGCTTTGCGGTGCCATACAAACAATTTTCACCACTGGAGGGGGGGGGGGGTTTTCCTTCGCCTACGGCTGGCATTGTATGCACTGGAACTTTCCTACGAAGAAAAAAAAAAGGTACAATTTTAATCAGCTCAGCAAATGATATAAATAAGGGATTTGAATGTTGAAAATGATCTACTTTGTTTGTGTGCACACTTTCCTTTAATTTTCATCGACTTTTAAAGCAATGCAGTTGTTTTTCCCCCCCATGACTGTAACATTTTCTTTTTGAACTAAAATAAAACAGAATTGAAGGCAGCTCACTCTAATGGAATACAATTGACTAAAGGCACGATTTTAGAGTTTTTGAAACTTCAATTAAACGAAATTGATTCAATTCAAAAGTTCCTAACTTCCCTTAGTCACGCACGGTCGAATGTCTTGATCTATGCAACGTAAAATAAAATCGTTTAATCTGTTTCACGTTCACACGAGTTTGAATCGTGCATATATCGATAAAAAAACAAACGCTGCCTTCAAAAATTTGCATCAATCATCAACACTGCACACCCATTTCGCGTGTTTCAATGCAGCAAAAAAGCAGTTCGCCACATTCGCCTCAACTTTCCTTGTTGGAAAACAAAGTTGGAGCACACGTAAATCAATCTCCACCGATTGCAGGCGTGCGTGAAATGCTAAATCGGCGTAATGTAACCATTCGCGGGGCTTGTACGTCTGGGTTGCGTTTCAGTTAATGTATTCAACATACCTCAGGGTTTTTGGATTTTCCGTCCCGATTCTGAACTCACGAACCTGCGAAGCGCTGTACGGTGGCCCACACGCACACGGGCTCTCGTAAAAGTGTCGACAGTGAAGTGTTTATTTAACCAAATTTATCTTCGTCACTGATCCGCACTGTACAGACACGGAGGCATTTGGAACGTGCCGAAGAACAAGCACACGTTTGAAACGAACCACAAAGCGTCCTCAATCGGTTTTGAGCGTCAGCTGTATAAATGGACACGCTTTTACCGAGTGCTGTTAAATCTAAATTCTAATGCATTTTTCATGAACCCCGCCATTGTTGTCCTTTAGATATTTGCCAAGAAATTATTCACATTCAAAAATACATGTGAAGATTTTTGTTTTGATTGAGTAGATAATATCTACGTGTGTGTTAACCAACTTGTTGAATATTTACTCACATACAAAGCAAGTAAGCCCCACGTTGCGATTAATTAAACGTTTATTATCCTGAAAGCCATTTGATTCCGACCAATTAAGCTCGCCAGGCTTCAGTGCAGCAATTGAAAAGAGCTTCCCAAAAAAATGAACTAATAAGACTGTACCAAAAAGCGTCGGTCGGCGAAGGGTAAATTATGAAACACCACGAAAAAAAAACAATTAACAGACAAACCCACTGAATAGATAATGACCATCGAGCACTCGGTCTCCGAAGCCGTTGGTCCTCCGAAAAAAACAAAGTAAAGAATTTAAAAAAAACTTTTGCACTGCACAACTTCATTTCACGGACCTTCGCTCGGTTCCTGTTTCCATTTATTTATTCTTTTCTATTATTTTATACTTTCCGCGACAACTTCCCGACAACTGCCGAAAAACCGTTGCACCAACGAACTGGTGTAGTGCAGTCTGGAACTGTCAGCGGAGAGTTTTCAATTTAATATTAGTGCTCGCAGATGAAATATGATACTTGCCCTTCAGGCTGGCACTTCCGGGGCCGATTGTGTCGAGTGTTTCGCTTTTCCATTCTCCTTCCGCTGATTTTTCCGCACCATGACCAACCCGCGTGCTTACTGGGTAAAGTTTTAAGAAGGTTTATTCCTATTTTGTTTTTAGTTTAACCCAATTTAAAGTAAAAAAAAGAGGACGATTTGATAAGCAAGTTGAATACTGTTGTATGCTTTCATTAGAAGGTTGTTTTTATCCTCCTTTTTGCGTTGTTTCCGATGGTTCTTAGATAGTTTCCATGAAAATGAGCTTTCCATAAAATTGTCTACCGCTCCCGGAAGCACTCGAGTTGAAAATACGTTCAAAGAAAAGCAATGGAATGAAACTCTGCCTCGGTGCCATTGCTTTTATCTGTTTATGCGGACCATTAATATTACTGCCACATTTCCGGCGCATTTCCCGGGAAATACTTCACTGCCCCCATCATCAGGGACAGCTATATAGTAGTTCGCGGCCCACCGGTGGACACGCGGGCGAAATGTGAAAGAAAAAGTAGTCGTTCCGCCACCAAATACATCGCTCGAAAAAGGTTCCCTCGTGAGACTATTTGGGACCCCTTGGAAGCGGTGGAACGGTACGTGAAGCGCAAGAAGGTCCCCGACCTGCAGTATAAAGTGGGCAGCAAGGAACCACCAGCAGGTAGATGTTTACCCAGCGGACCATAATATCCGGAAGAGACACCAAGACATGACGGAACCGCGGGACCGTTTCGATCGTGAGCGCACAGTGGGTCTGTGAAGAGAGTTTGGTTTGTAGAAATTAACATAATTTTTAAACTTCAAAATTACTACCTGGAACTTACCTTTGGAACTTAAGACTTTTCGTTTTAAACACGTGAATCGAAATTTGAAAAAAATATGTAATCAAGAGCATTCGCATTATCCTGTCTAATCGGTTTTCTTTGGGGAAAGGTGATCCCTAATGGTTAAGAACAATTTTTTTCTTCAAATCTCCTATCCATTGCTCTGGACAGATTTATCAATGTCAATGTTCCAATTTATTACCACCGTTTACCGAACCCAGTCCCACCATGTAAACCAGCAGCAGTAGTTGTGTGTCTCGAAAGTGCTTTGTAGCTTAATTAAATGTGATGTGTAATCGTGACCACATCCAGCACAGTAGCAGAGCAACATGGACCGAGCCGTTCCCCCTGTGCAAACAAAACTTCGTCGAGAAGTGAATGAGTGGAAAGGCACATAACTCAAGCTCCACCTCGCACCACCGAGGGAGCACCTCGGGCGACGGGGAAAACCACCCGGGTGACCGCGGAGGGAGTTCTTAAAAATTTAATCATTTAATCATGGCAACGAGAATCCTTGAACCTTGAAGGTACACCAACGCTCCGTTGTTTTCGCTTTTCTGTGCCCCTTGTTTGTCCGTTTGGAACCATGGTTGACAGTTAACGCTGGCGAGTGAAATATTAAGCAAAACCAGAGCCATTTGTCACCGTATCCATGGATGTTGGAAGAAGCAGGGTGGTTCGACGAGGTAGATAAAAGAGACAGCGATGTCCATGGTGGCATGATTGTGGTCCGCGAAGCTCATCGAAATGTGTGCCTTCTCCGTGGTGGTGATGGTGGTGGTTGGTGGTGCTGCAATTAACGTGAGATTTTCTTGGAAAACTTTCATGCGCAGTCCGCCTGGGCGCGGTTGGGGAAGTTTTTGGGAAAGAAATAAAATGTGATTGCACTTCGCGCGTTGTTTGACGCAAGGTGTAGTTGTTGTGTAAGAGCAAACAGCTTTCATTTTCTCGGGAGCAGTTAATCGTATTTTCTGGGAAATTTAGCCCAGAAAGCTGCTGCATGAAGCACAAGTTGGCTTACAATCTTGCACTTCAAACATAAAAAGAAGTAAGCAGAACTAGAGAGGCAGAAAGCTGTTTTGTTTACCTGTTTATTATATCAAATTGTATTCCAGCAAACACAACTCATTAATCAATTTTTGGAATTAGTTAAATCCATGCATCTAAAGACGGATCCAATTTTCGACAAGATCAAGTGCTTAGCTTCTTCTGCTTCTTTCCTGGCTTTACGATCAGTTTTGGGGCTGTCCAGACTTTTTTCTTCTTTTGACGCAAGTGGATAGTCAATCCTTTGTACAGGGATAGACCCGCCGTTCTGAATTCGAACTCACGCCATCGTGGGTCAAGTTCGAGCCGGCGTTCTCGGACCTCCTGAGTGCAAAACTACAGGCCATTGATAAGCTGCCAATGCTTTTGCTTTCACTTTCCTGAAGGTTGAACTATTGATTTTATTTCCTATCGTATTAATTTGAATAAATTTCCGGTTTGTAATCGCACAATAGGAACATGGACAATGAGGCCACCATCGAGGACGTTTCCCAGTTTAGGGTTCAGCACTTCCCCGCTTTTCCGCACAAATCCTTACCATCGATAAATATTTACGCACGCTGTTAACATCGCGCCGAAAATTAATCTACCAAACGCCCCTTCTTGGCAAGCTCCGAAGTTGCGTTGGCATTACGCCGCCACTCTAATTAACACCCGCGTTGAAAGTCAACGGAGCGCGGCTCGAGAGTTATATGTTGTATGTCTCGTGGGTTGAGATGGGTGTTGGGGGTGGGGCAGGGTTTGCTTTAGCGGATTAATAAGCGATTTTATGAAAATCGAAAGAAAACGATACCGATCTCGATGGAGCGCGGGAGGAAAATCAATTTTGTGAACGGCGTACGGCCTACGTTGGCCTCGCTGCTCGAAACCGTTAATTGGATGGACCGGCTCATCCCTGCTGTGTATCGGATTAGAGACAGTAGAAGAAAAGAAAAACGCAGAGAGAGAGAGGAAAAGAACTCTATCAGGCCAACCGTTAAATGTACCATTGTACTAATCAAACTTTACGATCCGATCCCGAAAGCCCGAAATCCGTATTCTGCTTCCGGCGTTTCCGGTGCTCGTGCCGTACGCGGTTCGGTATCATTAAATTTTGGATTTTAGAATTATTTATATACTCCCTGCAGCCTGGAACTTGGGACTGGTACATACACCCTGCCGGCGTGTGTTCCAAGCGGACATTCCAGTTAATGTGCTGGATGTTGGAACTGTTTTTTTTTCTTCTTTTCCTTGTTTGTGTTGTCTGTTGTGTTTTTCTTCCGCATCGTTTCTTCGCAAAGCTTCCGGCAAATCCGCCCATCCGATCGCACAACCAATGCGGAATTGGAACGCTGAACCGTGCCTAACCGAGTAACACACCGATAAATAAATAAATCCGACGCTACGCATTTCCAAAGTTTGGGGCTTAAAGGAATTACGCCTGCCCAATGCTCGCTCGCTTGCCTGTCCTTCGCCTGCCTGCCTGCCTAGGGGGAGGGAACAGACGCATTCTTCCAAAGGCTATGTGTTGTTTTTTTCCGATTGTTTTTAGTTGTTTATTGGTTTTTCCCCCGTTTCCGTTTGTGCCATGCTGTCGGATGTTTCTGCAGCGGTTGCCGTTCGATGGATCCTTTTCATCGGGAAACTTGCCAAGCGTACGCACAGAACCGATGGACTCTAAACAGTGAATATTTGTTAAAAAATAAAAAACGAATGTACTGTAAATGAGGCTGACTTTTCTCTCACGCAGCGTAGGAGAGATTTATGAGCTTGTTTTTGGTTGGTTGGTTAATTCAATATTCGCACATTTGCAGTCCCGTCACATACAGAGTGGAGGTGTTTGCTGCGAGCGTGATGAATTAATACGACCTACCATCGATTTCTTTCACCCACATTCCATGATTTTTTGGATGGAGGCGCCTGGTGCTTTGTAAATATTTGAATGTTTCAACAAGTTGGTTATTATTGTGGCAACACTTCTTGCTCGATGTTCGAAGATCATTCATCAATCGTTCTTTAAAAATCATCCCATAACGTAACAGCATTTCGTATTTGCGCACAGATCAAACTGATCTGTTAAAACATGCTCCGGATAGATTGGCCTGAATCGTACAGCAAACATTGCTCCGCCACAAGATGATGGCAAATGATTGCCCACTTTCCGGAGTTCCTAGCCGGCGTCTATAAAAAAATACGTACTTCCAAGTGACTTTGCTCCCTTTGTACTCGAGGACTTTCAAGTTTATCGCGACGACGAGCAGACGAAGATTAAAAAACTTTTCTCTCCCCACCTTCACCTCTGTCGCCTTAGCTCGACAGATCGGCGATGGCAATGCGAAAGTTAATTGAAAATCCTCCACCGAACGAAACGGAACTCTCATCTCGGAGGTTCGGGTTCGGGGGCATGGCTGTTGGAAAACTATCCACTGCCAAATCTTAAGCGCTTTTAGAGCGACGATCGTGCGCCAGCTATGAGCAGCCGAAAATCGGAGGCAACTTGGCCCAGGCAGGTTCTAATAGTACCGCCTGAGGGGGGGAGACAAAAGAAACAATCTTTCGGCAACCATCTAAAAACAAACGAGCTCAATTCCAGCGCTTATTATCAACGCATTCCGGATGGCCGAGCACTTTCTTCGGCCCTCGAGCTGTGAGCACACAGTTGTTTATGAAACGAGAGCGCATCCGTTGCATCGTTATTCAGAAGCACGGAAGCGGTTGCATAAATTTTGCGCCCCCTCGAGCCTGCCAGGAATAGATTGTGCCATTCGCAGGCAATGAAGTGGAAGCTTAATGTGCCTGTCAAATCATTTCCACCAGTTCGGTTAACGTGCAATGCATAATGGGCGGATTCGATTTGCTTGCTGGCTCGATTCATATAAATAACGTTGTTTTGAAGCAATTGTACTGAGCAAACACAAAATAATCCACCATGTTGAATGTGAAACAATAACGGAGTGCATTCAAAGTGTGTAGGATTGATTATTTTATTTATCAAAACATTATCCGAAACAACATCCAGTTTGTCTTTCCCCACTCTTGTTAGGCTTCTTCGGCATAAGCTCTATAAACTGTAGTCTTTATTCCGTTATCAAAAACTAAACACAATCAAGTTGATACTACAGGAAAACGTGTCGTTCCAATCACTTCATCCCAGTGCCGCCCAGATTGCGAACGATCCTTTCGCAACAAACTATCGCCCATTTCCCCGCTCACCATGGCCGGGGGTCCTTCCCGTCTGTCCTTCCTTTCGGCGGCATTCGATCGATGGTACGCACTCGGATCCGTAAATAAAACATTCATCCCGGCACGGCTCGGACCGGACGAGTAGGCCCCGCGCTGTCGGGAAAATGGAACGTGCCTACACTCGAGTGTAAATATTTAATTTCGATTCACTCACTCGCCGAGCTTTCGACATTCGACACCGCACGGGTTTTCCACGCCGAGCCCACCCGACTTGTTCCACGAAAAGAAATGGAAACTTATCAGCGGATAAAGCCGAACGGGAGGGGGGGGGGGGAGTGTTGCGAAAAGTTGTTACTAGCTGACATGGTACCAGAGCGGATCGTTTGGGGGGCAAAGGGAGCAACATTCGGCAACGAGGAAATTTAATCCTCATAAACCAAGCAAAGATTCGGAAATGATGTGCAATCCCGCCATCGCCGTTAAAGGTTTGCAGCTACTCCGAGGCCGGCTTTTTCCATGTTTTCCTCCCATCACCCAATTCAGCCCAATCGATCGACGTTACGAGCCAATCATTTCGGCTAACAATAACAATTTCCATCGAATCTGGGGCTATAGTATGTGCGATATCATTCCTTTCTTTTTTTTTTCTCGAGCCAGCTTGAGGAAATGGGAATCTCTAGAGTTAATAGAGTGAGGTTCTTGAATGATGTACGAGCTTTCAATCTGCATTTCAGCTTCTATTTACCAAACCGGAAAAAAAGCTTCCATCAATCTTTCCGCCAATGTTGGGCACGAGGAAATGCAAAACCATAAGAATGTTACCTAGTTTCTGGTTGACATTTTGTGTAGCAAAAAACCCCACGAGCGAAAGGATAGAGATAGCATACGCGTCAAATAATCAGATCGGAGACGTTTCGAAAGATTGGTACAACAATTTGCTGCAGATTAAAGTCTCTTATAAATAGTTTCATTGAGGAAGTGTTTTTCAGATGCCATAACAAATGTAATGTTGATTTTTAATGGCGTAACGACAGTCATTTAGTCATGGTCTACCGATTAAGGTTCGATCTGGATTCGAACCGACGCCACCGGGGTTTGTGCCCCGACGCTCGTGGATTTTATAAGCGCCGGCGTACGCGCTGGGCTATCCTAGGCTATAGATTCGAGAGTCTTTTTGTTAGTTATAAATAGTTAAACCTTATAGATGATGTTTTCCATTATTAAAAATTGGAAAACTCTCATCGATGCAAATGTTACTCCTTTCTTGACGGATCGACAAAAAAATACAGATATTTTAACACTTCTTCTACGACATAGTAATCGAATCTTTTACTGCTCGAGCACCTAACGACGCGTAAATTAAGTCACCGAGTTCGGTTTCTTTTTCCACCCAATTAGGGGTTTTTAACTTCGTTTGCATTCCCGTTTCGTCCCGACGCTAGAAAATGGACGAGGAAGAAACCATCGAGCAGAGGAGAAAAGGGAACCGCCAACCGCCAATCCGTATCTGCATTCCAATGTATTCGAAAGTTTTAATCAACAGCCGGTTGAGCGCAAAGTTTCCACCACCACTACCAAAGTGAAATTTATGTAAAGCCCGCAATCGAGTTGCCCGCCGGTTGCGGAGATCGGTTTCGGTTTAGGGCTCGGCCGACTTTTATCGCATTCCTTGCTCGGTGACGAACACACACACACACCACACACACAGACGAGATAGTAGGAGCCCATTAGGAGCGAACATTTGTTACACGTTTGGGCTTGGGACATTTTATTTGCTTTTTTGTCTTTCGTTTTACCATCCACATTTTTCCTCAGTTCATCTTCCAAGAAACAGGGTTCGGATGGTGATATTTCGTGGGTAGATTTTTCATGTTCAAGTGCTGCATTTTGTGACCAAACTTCACAGCTTCTCACCAAACTGCCACTGGGGGCGGCACGAGAGGAGCAAGAAAGAAGAACGAATCGAGGAAAGTAAAGCCTCCAACCGGCCTTCGAAGTGTGGCGCACTTAAACAGAAGACCGGGTAGACCAACCGACAACCGGGGGATTGCCATTGTCCGGGTGGAAAATCTAATTTCCATCGCGTGCCTTCAGCGTTCGACCGATGTCAACTGTGGACCAACGAAACAAAAAATATTCAAACTCACGCGATGGAAGCGTGGCGAGACCGACCCGGGCGAACAATCGAAAGAACTTGAGGAAGGCTTTTCTTTTCGGGCCCGAAAGACACCGCCTTCCGTACAGGACGGTGTGGTCAGTGAGGCACAATGCGAGAGTGGCATGAAAAGTGTGGTGAAAAGCGTTCATTTGGTTTTTTAGGCGTTTCAAAAAGAGTGCCCGCGCTCGAGAAAACTGTCCACCGGTCGTTTATTTTACGTTTTTAAGACACAACCCCCATTTCTTTCGGTTGCATTGTGCGTTTTTCTCACTGCTTGCCTGTCTTATGCTCTGCAATTTCGTGAAGAGGAAATAGGGTGGGCTGTTAAATAAAAGCTATCGGAATAATGAATGTTTCTTGCCAAGTTGATAAATGTGAATGATGGCTTTCTTTTGCTCGAGCGTTTTCTGCCTGCCGTGGTAAGAAAGCAGCCCTCAAATACCTGTTTTTATTGCACCAATTTATAAGTTGTGTTGGCAAATATACAACAAAACCATCAGCATGAAACTCGACCAAAGGTTTCTTGAAAACGAATAAACTGTAATAAAACTGATATAATATTGTGATTTCAAAGACCTACCGAGTGTAGCTTGGATTTATTTGGTCCTGAAAACCCAATTAAATTCCACTCTGCCATTCACTTATTGCAGTGTAATGTGATTGGTAAACTATTAGTGTAACTCAAATGATATTTGGAAAAAGAATCTCAACAACTCCGTCATCTCAGTTTCTTAACGACATGGTTCTTAATATCGTTGTTTTTAATATCGTGCAAAGCATGCTCACTTCATCTGCTTCGGTTTAGAACGAGCTCCAATTCGCACCGCGTCTTCACTTTGTTTTTTTCGGTCGCCATTGAACCGCTTTTCAAATAATCCCAGCCACCACATTGTTCACATAAAGGCGGGCTGACGCACAAGGTGGCAAGTGTTTTCCGCCTCCGAAGAACGATTCGGTTCTTCCTTGGGTTCAAACCGTGTTTTCTGTCCCTTCAGCTTGTCTTCCCAGCTTGACACTCGCTTGATGTTGTCGCTGTAAAGGGCAAGTGTGTGTGTGTGTGTGTGAACGTCGTTTGTGTGATCAATAAGTGGAAATTGGAGAAGCGATTGGAAACGCTTAACGAGCCATCGTTACCCTGGCCGGTAGCGTAACAAGTGTTTTGTCGCAGCTTCCATTATATATGCTCTGTGATGCAGACACCCGCCCTCAAGCACACATACACACACACACACACACACACACACCCTAACAATGTTTTCAGTGAACATAAAAAGAGGACATGCTTTGAGGCGCATTCTTTTGTTGGCGACATTTCTCAGCAAGGATGGCTCCGAACGAGGCCAGCCTTCATTAAAAAATATAATGGCTGACAATTTAATTCCATATTAATAGTTTTTGAAGCTGCGCATTGTGTGACGAAGGGCTTAAAATTCTATGCTAGAAGAATATAAATAAAATGTTGACCAAAAGAGGGGGTAAGGAATGTAGTTGTCCCTACATTTTCTCTAAAATCGATTTAAATGCAGTAGAAGGTAAACTAATATTAAACTAGTTCCAAATTATTTCGCATCATTTGATTAATAATCGAGTGCACTGCTATCGCTCAGGAAGCATCAGAAACGAAAAGCGTAAATAGCATTATGGTACACGTGATAAATTTTCATGTAATTTCCTTCTTTTTTTCAAACCAGTCAGTTTCATGTTTCGTGGACTGCAGTAAATCATACAATGCATCGTCGGGAGGAAAAAAACTGCACCGCAAGGCCTTAAAATAGCGCCCGGCCGTAGCTCGGTGTAATGTTCGGCCTTAATGAAATTTCCATCGAGAGATCCATCAAATGGAAATGGAAATTGATTTAACGATATTTCATTCGGCGAAGCTTTTTCTCTCCCTTTTTACGTGTCATAAAACAGACAACGGGCGGCTGTCCTGCTACTCAGAACGCCGTCATCGCAGCGGTTTCCCAAATTTCCCCGAACTCGTATAGCACGCATTGTCAATTGCCTTCCAATCAGCTCGATCCATTCATAGCGACCGAAAATCGATTTTTCCTGTTTTTCATTGTCTTGCTCTCCTTTTTCGATTGATTGATGTTTCATCGCAGAACTGACCCACGCGGCGACCCGCATTCAGGCCAGCTTCCGCGGCCACATGTCCAGGAAGACCGGCGGGGCCAAGGAGGACGAGAAGAAGGAAGTCGACATTGATGAGATTACTAAAAAGGTAAGCGAACGAGTCAAGGTAGCACGGGCCACGACCGGGGACGAGGAGCCTGTGGAATAATTAATGGAAACGCATCGGAAACCAACGGGAACGTAAAGCTTCTACCTATTTCTCGTTTTTTTTTTTTGGTTCTCTTCCTCAGGTGGCCGAAGAGCTGGACATCGACATGGACGATCCGGAGCTGCACAAGGCGGCCAGCAAAATCCAGGCCTCGTTCCGCGGGCACAAGGTGCGCAAGGACATCCCGAAGGAGAACGAAAACTAAGCACAGTCGAGGGGAAAGCGTGCTGGATGGGTACGGTTGCCCTCGCGCGGCCAACCCGGGCAAACCGGGCCACCGGCAGAGAGCTTTGGTTTTTGGAGGTCCCTCCCCTCACCCACGTCATTCCTATCCGACGCTGCTGCTGCTGCTGTTGATGCGGATGGCTGCGTATGGCGCGTGCTGCTGCAACATGCATCGGATCGCATTTGGTGGACACTTAACGATAATAGCAAACTAGCAGGAAGCAAACCGAAAGAAAAACCGGAACAAACGGATACTGCACTTGTTATGATTTTATAAATTTTATCGATTTTATCGAATCGAGTACATATAATATAAACTAGAGAATCAAACCTAATGGATAGAACACTAGCTCTCCCTTTTGCGGCGTGATAGCTACTTACGGACGGAACCGCGGTCAGCCGCGAACTTGCGCGCGATGCAGGTGAAGAGGACGGTTCAATGAAGGTAATGGCAACATCAAACAGAAGAGCTAAAAATAAAGAACACAAGCAGATCGTAGAACAGGAAAACCCATAGAATAATCTTTAAGCTAATATTGCAACACTTTGAAAAAGAAAAATTTAAACAAACCATGGCCTCCGCCAGCGGTAAAATCATTTCTATTCAATACTTACAATCGTAAACAAACCAAGTCTCAAATCAAACCGATAACACCCGTAAGCACATGTGTAAGCACCGAGATGGCACAACCAGTGGACAGGTTTACATGTTCCCGATCGTGTCCGTACCATCGACCTTCATTTAGCCGGAGAAGCGAGTCGCGCATGGACGCGGGGTTTCCAATGGAACACTCCCTTCCGTTCTCGGAATCTACTTACATCCAATTCCATCCCCCCCAGACGAACCAATTGTACCGGGCATTCTTCAGCTAAAACAAAACACAATACCTATCGTTTGCCGAAAGATATTAACGTAACGGACACAAAGAAAAACATACCAAATTTTTCCTAGGGTCGCACTTACTTGCTTACTTTTCTACGAGCCACCAAACAACATGGTCACCCTTTTTTCCCGCACGGTAAATCGTAATGTCGTAATCGTATAGCAACGCGGAGGATCTTGAGCGTGGCGAACCGAAAACCCAAAACTCAATTATCACACTTGCCCCTTTCCTTTAGGGGAGTACCAGGCGGCCACTCCAGCGCGGTGGAACACTTTCCTACAACTGGCATTCCCTTCCAAAGCAGTAGCGCCAGTACGGCACACAAGATTGCGAAAAAAAAAACAAACTGTCCAAAAGTAACGGCGTAATGTAGGCCAAAGGAACGACCACTATTCCCAGTACCGAATCCCAAACAACAGCGAGCAGATCCGATCGTACGATGGTGCATGGATGGGGAGGACGGCTATCAGTCATCGCCATGAATGTAATACTGTCAATAGGCAAAATAAATGCATTACTACATTGAGCTTTAAATCCCAATACGTGGAGTTTGTACCGTACTTCTTTCGTATTGCCAGACCACTGATGACATCCGTTTAGAAAGAAAATTAAACACAAACACAGATATTCAGTCTGCGTTGATCACTCAGAGCGATATAACGTGTTTTTGCGATCCTCCTGATCTTCGAAAGTTGATAGCGAGCAATAAAGATTACAAATACTCCCGCGACCGAGTCTAACGAAGACTGGCGTAGTGCCGTGATTTGATAGTGTGCATACAATAACGAGTGCCCCCTTATCACTCCTTCCCTCTTCTCCGTTTCCCCATCCCGTATCCTTTCCTACATATACTGAGGTACGCACGTTTGTGTATAGCGTGAACCACCTTCTCCCCATGGCCGATGGCCAGGGAGAAGAGGAATCGGGAGCCTTCACAGGGTTCACCGATACAGAGCAAATAATGGATTGCACGGACTCGGACACATTGTCCATCGATATGCCCGTACGCAACCAAAGCAGCGGCAAGAGAAAAATAAAAGAGGCTGGTGATCCTTCGAAACCAAAAAATAAATCTGAGCTAATGGGAACACCATACCCATACAAACGCACAAGTCAATACCATGAGACAGCCATAGGACCGTACACGGTATTCATGATGCCCAAATCCAAAGCGTTGGACTTGCTCACAATTTCAAAACGTATAAATGCAAGCTTCCCCAAGGTAAACGAGATCCTTAGAATCAAGCATAACAAGATACGGATAACCACTGACGACCGCAAAACGGCCAACGACATTGCCACTAGCGAATTTTTTACCCTGGAGTATCGGGTATATATCCCCGATAGCAAGGTAGAAGTGCAAGGGGTCATAAACGACCTAGACGTGTCCCCAGATGAGATAACGCGGGACGGGCTAGGGGCGATCGAACGCCTCACCACGCCATCTGTACGGGTACTAGAATGTGTCCACCTCACTAGAAAAAAGATCAACGAGAATGGAGAAACCGTTCTATGTGAGGGTAACTCCATCAAAGTAACATTCGAAGGTACAGTGCTCCCCAAATACTTAACGTGCAACGGATTGTATATCCCAGTAAGCAGACCATACGTACGAAAGGTAAATATCTGCGACAATTGCGCCAAGGTAGGGCACACCGCCGCGTTTTGCTCGGAAAGAACGTACTGCAATAAATGCGGGGGCAAGCACAAGGCTACCGCTTGCAAAACAGAGACAAAAGAATGCCGTATTTGTAAAGCAGAATGGCACGAGATTGCGGAATGTCCCACGCTTAAAATCAAACGGCAGGAACACCGCAAAGAAATGAAGCGAAATACCAACCCAACACAGGGCATTGTTCTACGAAACTCATTTCAACAGTTAGAGAATCTCCCCGAAAGTAGCTCAAATCTCGAAGCCACGAACTTTCCGGCGCTGGTAACGCAACCAAGGAACAAAAACCAACCAAGGCCGGAACGTGCAGTATCCCCTTCTCCCAAAACCAATAAATCAAAGCCTGCAACACCCCCTAGAAACGTCGGAGAGCGTCTCGTGGACCCATTAGGGGCAAATGAGCAGCGGCCCATTCAAGAACCTCAGGCTCCCACCGGATACACCTCTTCTACCATACCATCCCACAACACAGGTACCCATAACGCACAACTCCCGACAATCAGGGAGCTGTTAGACTCTCTCCTCACCTTGCTCAGCTTTCCTGCCCCGTTTGAAACCCTGATGCGGGCTGTGCTCCCATGTATAGCATCGCTCCTCGAAATTTGGATCACCAAATGGCCATCGGCCAGCAGCTTCATTCGACTGACTCCTAGAGGGCAAAATGATTAACATCCTGCAATGGAACTGCAGAAGCGCCTTAAAAAAAATAGATAACTTGAAAATTTTAACAAGCAAAAACGACATTGACGCTTTCGCGCTGTGTGAGACATGGATCCCGAAAGACACGGAGTTTCACCTTCCCGGATTCAACACGATCCGCAGAGACCGAGATGACGGTAGAAAGGGAGGCGTCATGATCGGCATCAAAGCTAACCATAGCTTTAGCAAGCTAAGCACACCTCCTATGCAAATAATTGAAGCGGTGGCAGTAAAAACCCTCATTGGTGGGGTTGAAATATCGCTCATCAGTATATACATAAAGCCCTCAGGAACAGTGCACGACAACAAACTGATCAGGGATGAGTTGAGCGCCCTAATCACGCTGCTACCAGCTCCCATACTGCTTCTTGGAGACTGCAATGCACACGGTCTTGAATGGGGTGGCCTTCGTAATGACTCGCGGGCATCCATCATACGCGACATGTGTGATAGCTTTCAACTAACTATTCTCAATTCCAAGGAAGCAACAAGAGTACCGAAACCACCTGCAAGACCAAGTGGTATTGACATGACAATTTGTTCAGCAACCCTTTCCCTGTCTACATATTGGAAGGTGCTGCAAGATCCACACGGTAGTGATCACCTACCAATAGTCATATCCATAGGTAAGGGTAGGCCGGCCAAAGATTCTGTACCCGTCAACCTTACTAAAAACATTGATTGGGACAAATACAAAACTCTACTCAAAAACACGAAGCGAGCAAATGGATTAACACCACTCGAGGAATATGCCAAGCTGACGGAGGAAATCATGAGCTGTGCGAGCCAAGCACAAACAAGAAGAACAAAGCAGCAAAATCAGCGCACAAGACCCCCCACCCCATGGTGGGACGGGGACTGCTCATTAGCACTGTCTAAAAAATCTGAAGCTTTCAGACTATTCAGAAGGAGTGGAACCCTTACAAGCTACAAAGAGTACACAGACAGCGAAAAAATGTGTAAAAATTTGTTCAAAGCGAAAAAACGGAGTTATTGGCGAACTTTCGTGGATGGCTTGACACCAACAACATCCCTTACAGTACTGTGGAACACGGCAAGGAGAATGCGTAACGGTACTACCAAAAACGAAGGTGAGAGTCATAATGGCAAGTGGCTGGAGCCATTCGCCCGCAAGATCTGCCCAGACTGCGTGCCTTCGGCTAGGTATTACCAGGATTCGACAGGAACCAATCCCTCTCTGGACGCACCTTTTAGCATCGAAGAGCTATCACGGGCACTAGCTGCAATCAAGAACAACTCCCCAGGGCGAGATCAAATCAGAGGAATGATGCTTAAGATGCTTCCAAACGAATCTCGAAAAACGCTATTACGGATCTTTAACTTATTCTTCGAAGACAATATCTTTCCTCCAGATTGGAAAGAGATAAAAGTTATTGCCATACGTAAACCTGCTCGACCGTTGGAGCTGGCTTCCTCCTATAGACCTATCGCTATGCTATCGTGCATGCGAAAACTGTTCGAAAAAATGGTCCTTGGCAGGCTTAGTATATGGTTGCAAGAAAAAAAGCTGCTTTCGCCGACACAATTTGGATTCCGGAAAGAAAAGGGCGCTAACGACTGCCTCGCTCTATTGACAACAGATGTACAAATAGCTTTTGCAAGAAAACTGGACGTAGGATCGGTTTTCTTGGATATCGAGGGAGCGTTCGATTCCGTCTCAATCGAAACTCTATGCCTTAAGCTAGAGCAAAGCGGTATTTCCGGCAGGATGAACAACGCCCTGTACGCACTACTGTCCGAAAAAATAATGCATTTCGACAACGGCTTCAACAAAATATCGAGAATAAGTTGTAAAGGACTGCCGCAAGGTTCTTGTTTAAGTCCACTACTGTACAACGTGTATGTTAACGACATCGATTCTTGCCTAGAAGCAAACTGCACGATCAGACAACTCGCTGACGACTGCGTAATCTCAATCACTAGTAGAAACATGGAAGATATTCGCCGCCCTCTACAAAACACGTTAGACAACCTTTCGGAATGGGCTAGGAGGCTGGGAATTGATTTCTCCACAGAAAAATCCCGGACGATGCTTTTCTCTAAGAAACACCACCCTCCCGCATTGGAGATTAGATTAAACGAACAGGAAATCCCAACCGCAACCTGCTTCAAATACTTAGGAGTGTGGTTCGATAGGAAATGCCTATGGAGAAGGCACATCGAACACCTGCTAGAGAAAGCTAATAGAAGAATAAACTTCCTCCGCTGTATCACCGGTACCTGGTGGGGAGCACACCCGCGAGACCTACTGAGGCTATACAAGACCACTATCGGTGCAGTCCTTGAATACGGCTGTATATGCTTTCTTGGAGCAGCAAAGACGCACACCCATAGGCTCAACAGAGTGCAATATCAAGGATTAAGAATAGCCATGGGAAGTATGTCCTCCACACACACAATGTCTCTCCAGGTCATGGCAGGAGTAATGCCGATCCCCCTCCGTTATCAACAACTTACCCTGAGATTGCTCATAAAAAGCACCACATGCAATCCACTGCTCACTCAAAATCTACGAGAGTTGAAAGAACTGAACCCTTCCTCTAAGCTGATGTCAATTATCCAAGAATTCAACTCCCTGCAGTTACCCGACACTCACACAATAACGAACGTAGATCGCACTCACTACTCTCAAGACTTTCTTCACATTGACACCACATTCAGCAAAATAACCAGAGACACTCCTGCTGACCTACGTAACACTGTGATACCCGTACTGTTCAAAGAAGCATACAGGCACCTGGAAAAAAACAAATGCTATTACACTGACGGCTCCAAAACAGACGACTCCACAGGGCTGGGAGTATTTTCCTCGGACGCTAGCGTATACTGGAAGCTGGAGGAGCCGTGTTCTTCCTTCGTCGCAGAACTGGCAGCAATACACTGCGCATTAGAAATGATCGCGAATCGACCACCGGACAAGTACTTCATTCTTTCGGATAGTTTGAGCGCCATAGACACACTGCGACCGGAAAGTCCCAACAAGAACTCTAGCAATTTTTATCCAAAAATTCATCAAGTTATGAGTCTCTTAGCGGAAAAAAAATACCATGTGACAATTATTTGGATTCCATCACATTGTGCAATAGAAGGCAACGAAAGAGCCGACCAACTAGCAAAACAAGGAGCAAGTTGTGACCAAACCTACCCAAGGTGTATATGTTACCAGGAACTTTTATTCCTCCCACGAAAAATGTGCTTAAACATCTGGCAAAAACAATGGGACGAAAACGAACTCGGCAGGCATCTATACTCGATTTATCCTCGAGTATCACTTGAGTGCTGGTTCAAGGAAGTCAAGGCAGGCCGAGCATTCATCAAAAACATGGGAAGGTTGATGTCTAACCATTACTCGTTGAATGCTCACCTTCAACGCATAGGTCTGGCCGAGTCCAAACAGTGCCCTTGTGGTAGTGGATACCACGACTTCGATCACCTGGTATGGGAATGCCCAGCATACGCCCTGCATAGACCAGGATTAATGGAGGACGTCAAAAAAAACGGCCACAGCCCGGGCACACCGATCCGAAACCTTTTAGCTACGCGCGACCTTCCATTCCTAAAGATATTAAACAGCTTCATTATATCACATGGTATTTCCATTTAGAGCACCAAACACCAACTCTCCCTACCTTTGCTCAATTCATACTCCCAACTTCCTTCTACACCCACCAGTACACAGCTTAAGCCGAGTAGGCCCGGGATAAGGCCGGGAAAATTCCCAGTCGGGGGTTAAATAGCCCCGACAATACAAACACAAAATGCTCCACCCTTCCCCTTACGGGGTTAATACGGCCAGGCCGTAACAAACAAAAAACAACAACAACAACAACAACACAGATATTATACATTATACCTTTTTTTTTATCGGATGTCCTGCTATACATCTTCCAATGCACCGTATCTTTACATATCTTCCACGCTGTACTTGTACGCCTCTTCCTCCGTGGCCTTTTTCTTACTCAACGTCTCGAACCAGCGCTTCTCGAACCCGTTCGATCGATCCACCCCGTCCCACCGGTAGCCGGGCCTTATGCCGTACCGATTATCGGGAAAGGCGCCCTGATAGGTGGGCTTTTCCGGTACGCCGGCCCGTCGATTTTCTTCCTTCCGTTTGCTGCGCAAGTATTCCAGCATCGGATCACCGACGCGCTCCTGCTGCTTCAGGTGTTCGTCCAGGTCCTTATCGTCGGCGTAGCGGGCCAGCGGTTTATCCATCTCGTGGGCAGCTTCCAGAAGGCGCGCATTGTATTCTTCCACCTGCTTCACACTGAAAAATGGAAATGTATGAAATGAATCAAATGAGTGTTCACATATGTTTGAGATTTTGGTGTGTCCGCGGGACCGCACACTCAACGGCAGCTTACCCCTTGCCCCAGCGAGTATAAATTTCCTTCTTCTTTTCCTCCTGCTTGCGCTTTTCAAACTCCTCACGCAATTCCTTCTCGATGTCCTTCCGGCGGCCAGACTTTTGCCGTACCACCGTCTCCGCAAAGCGTCCAGTGTGTTCCGCAGCCATCTGCTCAAACGCTTCCCTCTCACGGCGCTTGTGCTTTTCGTTTTCCTCACGTAACGCCCGCGCGTCCTGCAGTCCCGCCCGTTTTCCTTCCAACGTTTTGGTCATCCTTCCGGTGGTGGCATCTCTCGGGGGCGATTCATCACCCGATGACCGCCTTTCCTCTTTTATTCGTACTGGCGGTGCGGGGCGTCTTCGCCTGGGTGGACTTTCATCCGAGTCGCGGCGACCGGTTCGGCCGGATTTTCTCGGTGGCGAGAGATCGGAATCGGATCGATTCATTTCTTGCTTGCCGCGTACCGAAGCCCCCGGTGAATTTCCTCTGTTCGATTTGGCAGGACTCCTGCGCGACGAACCTTCCTGGGCACGCTGACGTCTAGGGGGACTTTCATCCGAATCTCGCCGGCCACCCCTCCGACGATCGTCTCTTTCGGTTTCTCGACGTGGTTGGTTATGCGTTGCTTTTGACTCACCCCGTCTGGGTGGACTTTCGTCTGAATCTTCCCGGTTTCTGTGTCCCCTGGATGATGTTTTATCAGCCCTGCTTTTCCGTGGAGGACTTTCATCAGAATCGATGCGCTGCTCGCGTTCTGTTGACGCCCTTCTGCCTCGATGCTTATCGCTGTCATGCGCTCTGGGATGTCTTTTGTCAGGGTCCTTGTCGGACTGGCGTCTTGTTGGACTTTCGTCTGAATCCTGACGATTTCTGTTCCTCTTTTCTTCCCCTCTCTGCCTTCTTGGCGGACTTTCATCGGTGTCGTGACGATTTCTGCCTCGGTCTGCCTTCTTCTCTTCCATACGCTGCCTTCTTGGTGGACTTTCATCGGTGTCGTGACGATTTCTGCCTCGGTCTGCCTTCTTCTCTTCCACACGCTGCCTTCTTGGTGGACTTTCATCGGAGCCCTGACGATGTCTGCCTCGGTCTCCCTTCTTTTCTTCCACACGCTGCCTTCTTGGTGGACTTTCATCGGAGTCGTGACGATGTCTGCCTCGATCCGAATTCTTCTCTTCAACACGCTGCCTTCTTGGTGGACTTTCATCGGAGTCGTGACGATGTCTGCCTCGATCCGAACTCTTCTCTTCCACTCTCTGCCTTCTAGGTGGACTTTCAGCTGAATCGTGATGACGAGATTTTCTGGGTAGATTATTGTCCACATCACGCCGATCAGTGCGCCTGGTTTTATCCCCTGCCATCGAAGAATGTTTTGATTTTCTTGGAGGACTTTCATCAGAATCCTTCCGCCTAGCATGGCTCGTCGATGGACCAGAATCTTGCGGGTGTCTACGAGGTGGACTTTCATCCGAATCGCGCCTTCTCCTCCTCGAACCATCATCGGCGGAGTTGTTCCTCCCGCTGCCCGAAGCTTTTCCCGAGACAACTTTGCGAGGAGGGCTATCGTTAGAATCTTTCCTCCCCCTGCGCGGTGGGCTTTCATCGGAATCTTTTCTCTTTCTCCGTGCCGTACTGCCGGAGCTGCTAGGGTTCTCCGGATCACCGTTGTTGTAGCTCGCTTCACCAGAATCTTTTCGTTTGGTAACATCCCGCACCTCCAGGGTGGAATCGAACCCATCGGTTGATGCCACCACTTTCCACTTGTTGCTTCCGAAGTCCTCCTTCGCCCGCAATTCAGGCGGCCGCTCGTCGATGATGCCCACCACCTGCGGTGCTTCTTCGCCGAGTCCGAACATGTCCACATCGTCCTCCTGGATGCTCTGAAGTTTCGATAAATCCAAATCATCATCGATAATTCTCACGCTGGGAATGGGAATCGAAGCAAATACGAAGCAAACGTTAGTAAGAGCATAACTCACCCACTCCCACACACCCTTGACTCACTTTGCCTTTGCCACTGCCGCTTTCTTCTCCTTTTTCTTCCTCTTTTTCTTCTCCTTTTCGTTCGAAAGGTATCTTTTCAAATACTCCTTTTGGTCGATTTTAGTGGCCATTTTCAGTTGTCCGCTAGCTTTCCTGCAATTACTTGTAGTTATCACCAGAGACCGCCGAAACGATTCGTGTCTTCGCGTTGTTTACGTTTTAGTTTTGACGTTTATCATCCGTTCTGTCATTCTGAGCATCCCTTCAGGAACGGTTCGTTTGTTTAAATGATCCAGAAATCCAGGAAAAAGAATGAGCACGTTATGTCCTTTCTGGCAGTTTAACCGGATTTTTTTTTTAAAGAATGTGCTTTTCTTCCTGTTTGTTTTTTTTGTTCATTTGTTTTTTTTTGTCATTTTTGTTCAACAATTTTTTTTTTGTTAATTACAGGGCAGTAATTTTTTTTATTCGATTCTTACACAAATTGGCGAACAGGTTCAGTTCAAAAGGAACTTATAAATTACGCAAGTACTCTACACAGCAAAATGAAAATGCAGGGGGGAACGTAGTTTGAGACTCTTTTTTTTTTGGAGACGATCATGGTTAACGCCGGCCACCACCACCCCGATTGTAGTTCGAGCGTCCTCCCCCGCCGCGACCACCTCCTCGATTATTGTACTCGTTATCGTAGTTGTTCCGATTGTCCCCGTAACCAGAGCCCCCGCCGCGATCTCCGTAGCCGCCACGGTCTCCACCACCACCGTAGTTGCCTCCACGATCACTGTATCCGCCGCCGCCGCCGCGGTGATGATCGCCATAGTTGCTTCGGTTGCCACCGGAACTGTTACTGTACTGATCGCTGCCACTATAGCTGCTGCGACTCGATCCCGAACCGTAGCCACTGTGGTTGTAATCTGAAATTATAACGAAACAAAACTAGTGTCATACCATAAATCTTCGAATGCTCCCAGTAGTAGTTTACCTTGCTGCGGTTGCGACCATCCTCCTTGAACACGGCTGCCTCGGTTTTGGTTGTGAACAGCGCCCCCATGGAAGCCGCCAACACCGTTGCCACCTCCACCTCCTTGGTTGTATCCACCCCGACCGCCCTGGTGGTAACTTTGGGCCCCTTGATTGTAGCCCTTGTTGGAATAATTTGACTGCTGCTGCTGTTGTTGCTGATATCCACCTCCTCCGCCGCCACCTGCGTTCCCACCACCTCCTCGGCCACCCTAGAACGAAGCAGGAAGGCAAAGGAAATGATCAACAGGTGTCTATTTATTTAACCATTCGTTTACTACGTACACCAACATCCTGAAGAAAGCACATGGAGTGTTGAGAAAGATATAAGTGGTTAAAGATTGAGTTAAAAAAAAAAGAGTAAAATGTTGTTATCAGGTTGTTCTGAAAGATGCTTGGAGGTGTTTTAATGAAAATTAGTCTAGACACTTTGTACAAAATTAACGGAATCGTGGGAGTGGTTTGTTCAGCGGATTTAAAAATCCATTCCTCGATGGACGATGGACTGACAGATTTCTTTATCAGCATTCCGATACATGTGGAATTTATCATTTATCAGTAGACTGTCAACGACATGGATAGACAGAAGAGGAAGAGCGATTACACTGAATATTCTATTTTATGCTAGTGGGAATATTCATCCAAAAAAATCAAGCTTTAAATAAAGTTTGCCTTCAAAACTTGAGTTACTAAAATAGCCTACGAACAAACATTCGGATCGACTTAATAGTATTCCTAGAAAAAAGTAATACAAACTCTAAAAAAACCTAGTTGGGGGATTATTTTAGTGTCTTTTGTCAGGAAATTGGTTCGAGGATAGGAGATATTCACGAACAAAACAACACCACAACACAAAGAATAAAATAAAGTGTTTCCTACCTGTTATGCTACTTTTCCAACAAAAAAAAAAGTTTCTACATGTTTAGGGATACTTACTCAAGGGACTTAACTTACTAAGGTTACTTTTTCAAAAAACAAACAAACAAAAAACTACAAAATTTACTTAATTCCATCCACCAACTGAAGCGTTGGAGAATGTATACTTTAGTTAGTAGAATCAACAACTTAAAAGTGATAATGTCTTCATACTTAACCGGGAATCGTGCGCTTTTTACGTACCCTGCCTCCACCGAAGCCCCCACGACCTCCGCCACCGCCGCCTCCACCGCCCCCAGTGCTGCGTTCCTTCTGCCAGGATGGCATTTCCAAGGGTGGCGCTTTGTGTTCGTACGCACGTCCACCACGATCCGGAACGCGCCCGATGATGTGGCGCTGTATTTTGCTCTTGGTATTCTTCCGCACGGAGGCGCTGCTGGTTTTCTCGATGATGGCCAGAGTTTCCCGTGCCGCCAGCAGTGCGGCCACGTCCGTATCGCGGCCGCCCACCTCGAGCGTGTCGAGTACTTTACGTTTCTCCTCGTACCGCTCGGCAATGAGACCCTCCTTGCCCTTGATGCGGGTTGACCACTTGAAGCTCTGGATAGTCACGTCCAACCGGGTCAGCAGCATCTTGCGCCGCAGGTCGTACTCGGCATCCAGATCCTTCTGCAGGCGGTCCAGCTTCGCCCACTGCTCGCCGGTCAGCCGCTGCTTGGGGCAGAAGAGGGGTTTGCTGAGCCGATTTTCTCCCGCCTTCCGGATCACCTCGTCCAGGCTGGTGTTGATCCGTTCGAACAGCGCCTTCGGTGGTACGTTGTTGGGCGGTTTGCCCATTCCGAGCGTAATGCAAATGTCCTTGAGGGCGGCCGCGGTGGGCGATTCGTGCAGCGTGATCACGTTCGACTTTTCCTTCGGCTTTAGCGCCTCGAGCATTTTGAACGCCATCAGCTCGTTGATAAGGTAGTCCAGCAGGAGCAGCTTCGACTCGAGCGATACCAAACGATCCGACACATGGCCCGAGGTGAGGTTTGCGTAGGGGCACGTCAGCTCCTTCAGAAACGCGGACAGCTCGAGGAGGAACGAATTGCTATCGTCGCTCTTGCCGACACGCTCGTCCAGCTTCCCCAGCACACGTATTTCCTCCGTCAGCCAAATGACAACATCCTGAAATTCGCCGCTCTGCGGACCGGCGAGAATCGCGGTGGATGCATAGTTTTGATCGAGGAACGGACCATCGTACCTAGGCAGCAAATGACACAATATAGCACTTATGAACTGTACAACCGCGTGGCCTCCAATGTGTCTCACCCAATATTTCGTAACTCGAACAGTAGTTGAGCTTCGCCACCCTCCATGGCACTGGTAGGTCGGTAGAGAGCTGATACGGATAGCCGGCTTAGGCCCAAACCAACCTGCAAACACCCTAATTAAGCGAACTTGCGATGGCAAAATATAAAGACCGAGACGGTAGACGCTCGGCCACTACGATTGCAGAGCAGTTGGCTCTCAAGAGAAGGTCCGAATTTATGCAGGATACGATTTTTCGTAGCTGCCGCAACAATTTATCATCTTTTGCAACCACCACAAGTGTAGTGTTGAGCGGTTCCAACTGCACCTGTTATGTGACAGTAGAGGGGTGCTGCACCTACCATGGAAACAGGAACGGTGGGTTCGAATTAAACAAACCAAAAAAGGTGGAAAACCATAAGTCCTATTCTGTAACAACCATAATGAAATATTGTCTACCCATCCTGTAATATTCAAAATAAATTTTTTAATAATTTTGTGTGCACTAAAATAATGACAAAAATGACTACAGCACAGTTCCAATTATGATGAACTCATGAGTTCAACAAATGTAATTGTCAAAAGTTGACGCTACCTTCAAAACGCGAGTTGGAGAGAGCGAGCGAGAAAGAGAACGATATAGTTGCCATGAGTATTTCGTTGCGCCCTCGCAAAAGGGCAAAGGAAAAAGAGCAAGGCTATATATCTGTCGTACGCACACAATCGCTCCGCTTTTGTGCCATCTCGCTCCATCCATCGCTCCGGGCCCATACTTTCACATGAGAAAACACACATAAATCCGTGCATCCGACGTCGTGGGAAACACCACATCATCGTCCCATATCGTGCTGTCCCGCTTGCGAGTGCCCTGCTCGGCGGGCCGAATAAACGTATACTCCATTTTGCATTTCTCTTTTTTCACGACTCTGTTCCGATCTTCGCCTGTTCTCGGTCGGTTCCCCGTGTGCGCCGTTTTATTCCAAAACAAAATATCGTCGCAAATATTGCTCCCCGAACGCAGCTGGCCGTGCCATCGCCCAAAGGTTAGTAGTGCAGGCAAGGGATTGAAGCCTGTAAAAAGAATCGTCTGAAACTGTCCGTCCGCCCGTCGGTAAATGCAGGCAAATGCAAAGCGGAGTGCGGCGCTGGTGAGCATTCAGGCTATCTCGCGCGACGGAAGGATTAGAAAAAAAGGGAAACATGGTAAAAAGCCTCCGCCGTCGTCGCCGCGGCGCTGCACGGTTGTCGAAGGTCTAGGTGTCTCTTCGAGAGTTTCGGAGTGCTCGCCTCCATACTTGGGCTTTCCGAAATTTCGTCGCGACGGCCTCGCGAACGCCTCCGGAGAAAGAAGAAGCAGCGCCTTCAAACGCGTATTTCCGCTCCGCTCTGTCCTCGATTCTCGCGAATGTTTTTGGTGCACGCGTCGTCGGTGGCCAGCGAAAACGACGCGGCGGCGACGAGAAGACAACCGATTCCGGTGAAATTCGGCTGGCGGAAGCGCGCTGCCTCGACGTGCCAATAGTTTTCCCCCCTCGTTCGCAGCAGTGCAGTGCAAAGCATCAGTGCAAAGGAACGGGAAAGAGAAAAAGCTACGAGCAAGAGAGTAGCAGCACCAGCAGGGCTGAAATAGAACCTTCTAAACCCGTGCCCAGCCGACAAACCCGACCAGGCCCGCCGTTTAGTGTGTGAATCGGTGGAAAGAAACTGCCAACAATAGGCGGGGGAACAGTGAGTGTGTTACGAAGTGATCGAGCCCGCGCCTCGCCCAACCATTCACCGCCGGCGATCCAAACATATCGGCGCGGTAAAGAGGGACGCGGCGCGTAGGTATAACATTCTAATCGCAGCGTCGTCCGCCTTCAATATCGCCTTGTGTCACACGGCAGTTCCATTTTTGTTTTCTTCCAGTCTGCCGCTGTGCCGTTTTTTCTTAGCCCTCATTCTTCTCCTTCAGCTGGTGTCGATCGTCCCTTTTTTTGATTTGCCATTCTCGAGAAACTGGGGTGAGCGAGCGTGTGTGTGTGTGCGTGTGCCCTTTTTCCGGAGAACCTCTCACATCGTCGAAAAACATAAAACACAGCGCGACGCGAAACACGGGTGTTTACGTTTTGTTTGTGCAACGGCAGCCATCATAATATCATCGTCTGCTTTGACAGTCTACCTTTTCCGTGTGTGTGAACAGTTATGTCCGTGCACTTGGTCCTAAAATTAATGTGAAAAATAGTGCTCATGCGAAGAGGAATTATTTGTCACCACGGTAACACGTTTCGCTGGTGTGAAATCTATTGTTTCTACGAACGTTTCGTGCCTGCCGATTTCGCAGCGTCCGTTTCGTCCAATTGCAGTGCACTTTCCTGGAAGTGACATTCGGTGGTTTATTGTTTCACCGTCATATTTTATTTTATTTTTTGATTGTCTTTCGCACACGACTTTCTAACCCCACCATCTTCTGCCCTGTTTATCGTTTCTGCACGCATTCGAAGGTTATCACCTAAATTTACCTACACTCACACACACAAACTACTCGATTGGTCGGCACGAAACCGAATTATCGCTTTTATGAGTGTTCAAAAAAAAACAGACACATAAAAATACATGAACAATGCAGCAACAACAAAAAACGAAACGTAATCCAAAGGACCTTGGACGGTTGATTTCGCTTCCCCACCGTGCGGTTTTGCCTTCGGGCGCGCGTCATGTTGGGGCGGGGGGTTGTTTCTCCTTTTGTGTGTGCCTCCTGCCTCTCTATACGGCACGAAAACAAAATGCAAAGAAATTACACAATGCCATCCGGCCCCGCGAGCGCGCGCGCGCCCGCACACACGTACACCGCATCCCCCCATGGTGGTGCATCCATCGCGCGTCCGCACGAGAAAGATGTCATGCACAAGAATTGATGTCTAGCAGCAAGCAGCACGCACCGTTGCAATAATGGTTCTCCGTCTCCCTCGCACCCGAGTCGCTGCAGTCGGATGTGCAGTGTTGCCAAACATCGATTCCAAACGGGGGAAGGATGCATGGTTGGAAGAGGTTGCAAAAAAAAAACAACCCCCCCCCATCGCCTGCTTGGACGCGAGGCTGGTGGCTTTTCAAATGGCAAAATAGGCTATGCGAAAGGGCAACGGTTTTGGAGCTAGAACGGTTTCCTTCTATTAGCGCTCGGCACAGAATTTCGCTCCACAAGCGAGCCAGATGGGTATCGATTCATACTTATTTCGTTTCCAGCAGTACACATTTTGTCAATTTTTAAATGTGTTCAATTCATTTTTACAGTTTGCCTCGCATGTCATTGCCGAACTCCAAACGACGATGGTGTTCCTCTTTGAAGTGTTCTCCCGAAACACATGTCTACCCACACTTCCTGTTTCTAATTTCATTCGGAAAACATTCGGAGGATGCCGCGGAAACGGCGACTGCCCACAACGGTACTTGGAATAGTACCGAAAAACAACCAACCGCGCGAAAATGAAGCAAAAGAAAAACACAGGATGGAAGTGCACGAAAAGAGAGAGAGAGGAGCAGAAGAAATCCGCCACGAGCTTCTTTTCCCGGTTGCGATTTTTGTGTGTGTAGAAGGTGGCGGTTGTGGCGGTGTGGCCTTTCTAATTCTTCTTTTCTGCCCACAACATTGGAAAGAGAGTGATGGAATGTGCACCATCGGATTACGTTGGCATATCTTTTTTTGTTTCTCCCCTCCCTGTAGAAGCATCACACGAAACACCCGACGTATAATAGTTTCATGATCCCCCCCCAACATCGACCCGTCCGACTCTCATTCTCGCGCATAATATCATCGTCACGTCTATTGCACTGCAGTGGGCCACCGCTAACCCACCCGCTGCCATCGCACGGTTTCGTAGATGTACATATTCTCGAGCATCTTTCCGAGGCGCACGAACGCCAGAAGGCAGAATCCTACCGCACACAAACACCCACCCAAACACCGCGAAATGGCAAGAAATAAAACCACTGCCCCCTCTCCCGCCCCGACGTTTCGCGGTAAACGGGGTCAAATCCCGCGGAGTGATTGGCGTGTAGTACCTTTTTTTTTTTTGCTCGGTCGGGAAAAGTGAGGAACTTTTCCAGCACCGAACGAAAACAAGCTATAGCACAACGGCACAGTATGTTGTCGTCAGCGTGAGAATCAAAGTGACCGCAGAGAAACATGTTTTTTTTTTAATTTTAAACCAGCCTACTCTTGGAGAGAAATGGAGTTGGCAACGGGCTGTACAACAAATATTCTTATCAAAATCATTCATTCGCATACATTCTAATTCCTAGGCATCTTTCTTATTTAATTTCAGACATTTCGAACACTGTTCTTTTCAGTTCGTTTCTTATTTCCCACTCGGCGCTGAGTGGCATTATTCCCGTTTGACCGAAGAAACCGACACCGCAACAGTTCCCATCTACTAGAATGGCTGAGCAGCAGCAATACTTCCTCAAGTGGAATGACTTCCAGACGAACATGGTCACCTCGTTTCGCCACCTGCGAAACGAGAAGAGCTTCACAGATGTGAGTTATCGCCACCACCAGGGGGGTGGGGTGGGGACACGCTGCACGTGCACCACGTGGCTGTTGTTGTTTTTCGTGTGTACTGACTTTTGGCACGTTGGCCGCCCGCAATTGGATTTTAGGTTACGCTCGCGTGCGAAGGGCAAACGTGCAAAGCCCACAAGATGGTCCTGTCGGCCTGCAGTCCATACTTCAAGGCACTGCTCGAGGTAAGCAGAAAACGATCAACCGGCGGCGCACAGGAGGAGTGAGTTTTGGGCGCAGTAGACACCGCTTGATTTCTTTTTTTCGCTTTTAGGAAAACCCGTCGAAACACCCAATTATCATACTGAAAGACGTGTCCTACACCCATCTGCAGGCCATCCTCGAGTTCATGTACGCCGGCGAGGTGAATGTGTCGCAGGAGCAGCTACCAATATTCTTGAAAACCGCCGATCGACTGAAAGTGAAGGGCCTCGCGGAAACGCCGACAAATATCAAGCGGGAAGGTTGATTTGCTGTGCGCCGCGCGCGCGCGTGTGTGTATGTGTGTGTGTGTGTGTGCACACTTGGTTGCACTACGTTTTTCTTTCTCTTCCCTTTTTTTTATTGAAAAAGAAATCTTTTATATATACAGATTATATATATATTATATACACAATAACGACACATAGCTATTATTAGTGAAGAAAAACGAATGAAAGAGGGAACGAGCGAACGAGCCGGGGGTGGACAGCAAATGATGGCCTGCGATTTGGAACCGTTGAATGGCAATGTTTTTTTTCTTCGCACTCTCTGTATGAGCGCAATGTTGGAAAACGGGCCTTCCAAATGGATACAGGAAGAAGGACACAACGGTTAAATAAAGGCGCTCGCGACAGCAGCAGCGAATGGATGTAAAGGATACGAGTTAGCGGATGTGTTGGTTATTAACGGATTAATTAAGGTCACGAGCTTGCTACTCGCCGGGATGTTATGCAAGTGAGATGATGCCAGCTGGTAGGAATCAAAGTTTGCGTTAAATTTAAAGCTAAAAGACACACAGGCTAAGCAGTGGAAGCGATAGACTAGCAGCAACATTTATACAGATTAACACTGAACGAAAAGTAAAGTTCTAAACGAAGCAGCTACAACAAACACAATATCTAAAATCTATTATCTGCAGCCCCCCAATGCGCATTAGATTTATTTCTTGTTGCCCAGTTTTGTTTAATGCTCCGTTTATCTACACGCAGTCGTTGAGGAGGCGTCCATTCCGGTTAGAATGGTGGGTTGATGGGTGCACGATGAAGCAAACATCGGTCGGGAGGTGGACCACGCTCTGCGCTGTGTGGGATTGCTTGGGCCCACGTTTGCCTTCATTCCAATCAGGATAAATAGCAAAAGCCTTTCCATCTAAGCACACGGACAAAGAGAGAGAGAGAGAAGGAGAGAGATAGCTAAGCGTTATGATTAAAAGTACACCACGTAATTACCATTTATTCCAAATGAACACTATTACTATTACTACTACCACACTACTACTACTGCTCTATTTCTGCATGGAAGATTAGTTCTCAATTTAATGCTCGTTTTCCGTTTGTTTTCCCTAGGCTAGCGAGTCGGGAAGGGATTACATCTTGTAGAAGGAAAAAAGAATAAAACCGAAAGTCAACAAACCACAACATACATAAATTAGGCCAACAGGAGCGGCAGGCAGTTTCTTTTGATTCATTTTTATTTGCTTCTTAATATTCAGCATAAGTTTCATCGATTGTTTTGTGAACTGTTACTACCGTAAGATGAGACAAGGTAGCCATCATTACATCTTTCGTTTCACACCTGCCAGTAGGAGGCATATATATGAATAAAATAGATAGAATGACCAAGAATGAACTGACCACACGCGGACCCCTTCAGGACGAGGACTTTAGTTTCACTTCAAAGGGCGCAAAGGCGGTGTAATGTGTAAATAGGGACAGAACAAGAAAATACTGCACCTTGATGCCGAAGATATTACGACGGATTATTAAAAGAGAGAGAGAGAGCGTTAGAGAGGAGGGGGTTCGGTGGGTGGGTATAAGCGGAATATCCAGACACCATGTTATCTTAATCCAAACGCTTGCCTTGCTAGAAGCGAAATTAGTAGCAACAGCAGCAGCAGCAGTAAGGCATGTAGTTTTGAGCAAAATTACTTTTAGCCGTTAACCTATCAATCTCTACTGTGTCGCATTTCTTTTCGGTTTCTTATGACCCATCCTGGCCCATGTTTCTTTTCTGTGTGTCATTCATTTTTCCTTTCAATACCGAAATCTATCTGAAAAAAAACGCTGTTATGATTCGAGATTGACTGCGCTTTCCGTTGCGGCACAACTTTCCTCCTTCTATTCACCGTTCTCTGTAAGAACTTTTTTTAATTTTGGAGACGCGAATAAATTTTTTGTAGGAAGCAATTACCGATATTCGTTAACCGTTTCTTTTATTACCATCGTGAGCCTGCTGAAGTCCGAAACCGACGGCCCTTTTATTGGATCTTGAAATTCAATTTTCTTTCCGATTCAAATCAAGATCCTACTTTTATCATTAAAATACTAGATCCGTATTGGCACTTTATCATTAAAATAACATTTACAAACATAGTCCTTAACACCAAGCGCTTGTTGATTAACATGATATCATCACTGAAGCAAATATCTGCGGGGAATGAATTGCGGGATCATCATCCGCTGCCGCGTAGTAATTCCAGTTCCCGATACGCCTTCTCCAGCATTCGCTTCTTCCAGTTGTGGTACGGTTCGATCTTCTCCGGGCTCGCGTGCTTCCGGCCGCTGCTGGTGCCTGCTTCCCCCGAGCGTGATCTCGCTTCCGGTCCGTTCGAGTTGGGCTCCTGTGCGCCCTTCTGCTCTTTCACACCACTCTTCGACTTGTGATCGACGCTGTCCAGGAACTTTTCCCAGTTTTTCTCCAGCAGATTCCACTGCGTGGCTTTGAGGTGGCTAAACGGAACCAGCTTCAGCTTCCCCACTCTCACCTTCTGGCGTCGGCAGGCCTGAAACACGGCCATCGTCGCGTACTGTGGATGTGTGAAATCTATGTCACTGCTGGCCCCGGCGTACCGTTTGTAGGCGTCCAGCAGACCGGTCGCCTCCTTCTGCACCTGGTTCAATCCCAGCTGCACGCAGATTTCGTTGATGCCGATCGTTTTGTTGATGTCGAGGATCTTCTCCAGCGTTCGGCGCCCATTATTATAGGCCGTTTTCCTCAGCCCGGACAGTTTGAGCGCCGTCTCACTGTCAAACGGCAGCCCCAGAAGCCCGGCAGCAATATCGATGCACAGTGTTGCCTTCGCGTAGTCGCCAAGATTGGTCGTCATCCCGCTCGACGAACGGATGTCCAGCAATCGTTGCAACTCGGTGGATTTTCTGTTGGGATACGCAAGCGGTCAATGATCCTTTCACGACCACCGAAAAGATTCACTTACGGTGCGAGTGATTCATGGTTTGCCAGTCCCAGCTTCTGGATAAGTTGATGCAGTACTTTGTTGTCGCCGCCTGCCATGTTTTCGCAGCGATCTGAGCTGGTGCGTGGTGATTCACGTTTGATCGTTCTTGACGATGCTGTTTACCCGTCAAAAATGATCGCCAATTTGGCGCGTTTTCGAATGTCATGACACTGCACTGCGCGTAAATGATGCTAAGTTGACAGATGGAAGGAGGAGACGCGAAGCACATATGTTGATGGTGGAAAATATGCTAGAACATCGTTCCTTGCGCTACGGTGTACCATTTTTGTTGTTTATCCTTCATTGCCCTGTGAAAAGATGTCGAACACTATCCCAATGCAAATTGAATCATTGTAGATTCATGTGGTTATAATTTGGATACATATTCTCCAGCACAACATCGGGCAAATGGCTTCTGCTTTCTGCTACATTCATCGGAACACTGGAGGAATGAACCGTCTCTACACCATGCATTGGAGAAATGAATAGACACGCTTGGCGATTGGAAATTATCCACCCAATAAGGAAACGATTTATTTTGTTTTACTTATTACCAACAGTTTTAGCAATTCCGTATTCTAATGAGTTCAGAGCATCTCTGAATGTGAATGTATCTTTAAACGGTTTCCGGTGATCCGAAAAGCAACGCAAATGCAAATATGATGTGTTTCTATCCGTGAAAGAGTTTTGTCCACTTTTTTTCCATCTCAAACCCTCGTCTTCCGTTTGCCTTGACGTTAGATTCAGCATTGTGTTTTATTTGAGATCGCGCTTCACATTTACTCTTCAGCATCCGCGAACTTCTCCTCGTCTGTAAGTAGCATAAACAGGTATAAGATTAATAAGGACCAAACCGCAGTGCGATGAAAGGCTCATCATCGAACTAACGTACCATCGAGCTGCAAGTTTCGCATTTCCCCAACTTCCTGCAAATCGTCTTCTTCCGCTTCCATGTAGTTTTCGTCCTCGCTGACGTCCGATCCGGGGTTCAGGGTCTGGCATTCCCGCATGGCACTGAAAATCTCATCGACGATCCGTGTACTGCTCGGTTGGAACCACATTTCCGTCATAGCCGCTTCCGACGCGTCCGACTCATGGCCTTCGTCGTCTTCATCCGGCTCATCTTCCGGATGTGCGTTTCCGTTGTTTTCCGGCCGCCCCTGATAGAATCCCGGCCAAACGAGGTTTATGTCCAGCATCACATAGATTCCCTCGCCGGGTGCGACGGCCTGCACTCCCACTCGCGGCCACGGGATCGAAATGCTACTGTTCCTTTCCTCGCAGCTCCAAATGCACGAACTGTATGCGAGAATCGAGATATGTTTGTTAGAGGTTTCCGCGCCGGTCCATCATGGTGTGTTAGCAACGTGCCTTTCGGTTAGATGCAATGTACCCAAAGATGCAATCACATCGGTACCAATCTTTAATTTTACATCCGTGGCCGAATAGACTATCCCGTCGACCGGTGTAAACGCTTCTCCTAACGTGACCATGGTGAATCTTTTATAACAGCAACTGCTAGACGATGCTAATTGATCGCAAAATGCACCAAGATGGAATCTCAGTCCGTCGATTTACTTGATAGCTATCACAACAATGGTGAGGCCTTTTAATTTTCAAAACAGAATCTCCAGACGGATGACGCACACAGGGTGGTCCACAATTGTGATGTCATTCAACTGTCACTTTCATCTACCAACATGCTGCTTTTGTCGTTTTGTCGTTGTTATCGTTTGTACTGTTTTCGAAGAATATGAAGCCTGTCAAGCTTGAAGAATATGTAATACATTGATGCATACATGATTTAATTTTTTTATTGAAAAAGAAATTTTCCTAGATTGATTCGCCTTAATAAAGTTGTTTTCTATCATTCTTTCCTCACACAACCATCCATCGTTTCATAACCACCTGTCATTTTGGCGACAGATACGAATGCACTGATCGTTTTGATCGTTTAAATGACAAAGCCAGCAATCAGCACGCTGCCGAGAAGAGTGACAGACAGGAGCAATTGTCTGATCGTAAACGCACGTGTTTTCGGTGCGGCACGGCGTTTCACAGTAATTGGGAGAAAAATCTTCAAATTATTAAACAAACCAGATTGCGATTGGAGTATATCTACCGAGATAGATAGAAACAATCCACAGGCAACCGTTGTGCGGTGAAAGTAGAGTGATATCCAGAAAACACAATGGGTCGACCAGGTAATTATTTGCACCACGCTTCCACGCTTCGGGTACAGGCATACCACCACAGCCGGTCCCTGGCGTCGTGTGGATTCAATTCTTAATTCCTCTTTAAAATCAAGCAAGGTGTTTCTATAGAAAGAGCCACCTGCTTTACCTTCTTCTGTGTCAGCGTTTATCCCCGTTCCAAGGCTGTTTACCACATTTCACATGTGTTTGCTAGAATCAGGGCACCCTAACCTCCATCTTTTGCATTCAAGGTTTCTCTCCCCGCGGTGACCGTGGAGGCGGTGGTGGACGCGGTGCATCCCGCGGTGGTGAAGGAGGTGGTGGTTTCGGTGGACGAGGCGGCGGACGTGGACGTGGTGGTGGTGGCGGTGACCGCGGTGGCGGACGCGGAGGATTTGGTGGTCGCGGTGGATTTGGTGGCCGTGGAGGAAGCCGTGGGGGCGGTGGCCGAGGCGGTCCGGGAGGTCGCGGAGGACGCGGTGCACGCGGAGGTGCCCGTGGAGGAAAACCCGGTGGCTTCAAGGGAGGCAAGAGTGTGATCATTGAGCCCCATCGTCATGAAGGAATCTTCATTGCCCGTGGAAAGGAAGATGCGCTGGTCACGCTGAACCTGGTTCCGGGATCCGAAGTGTACGGAGAGAAGCGCCTCTCTGTTGAGGTAAGTGCAATTCTTCCCTTCCACCTGTCTTTTGTTGATCGGGGTCGAACTGGGGTTTTCCATGATGAAGCGCACAGGGGTATCGAATTGGCGAGAATGTGGCCAAAGGGAGCGTACTTGTTTTGGGAAGCGGAGCCCGAGGCATACCTTCCCAAGTGTACGTCTTCTATAGAACCTGCTTACTGATCTTATAAATTCCCTCCATTCATCCTTCTTTCCTGCGAGCTGCTGCGTCACGGAATACTAACTTTCCACATTTGTTTTGTTCAATTGTTCTATTTCAGACTGATGGCGACAAGAAGGAGTACCGTGTGTGGAATCCGTTCCGCTCCAAGTTAGCGGCAGCTGTGTTGGGAGGTGTTGACAAAATTCACATGCCCCCCGGTTCCAAGGTTCTGTATCTTGGCGCTGCGTCCGGTACGACGGTATCGCACGTGTCGGACGTCGTCGGTCCGGAAGGGCTGGTGTACGCAGTGGAGTTTTCTCATCGATCCGGTCGTGACTTGCTGAACGTTGCCAAGAAACGTACAAATATTATTCCCATCATTGAAGACGCTCGCCATCCTCACAAGTACCGCATGCTGGTCGGTATGGTCGATACGATATTCGCCGACGTTGCGCAGCCGGATCAGGCCCGTATTGTATCGCTAAATGCCCACAACTTCCTCAAGAATGGAGGACACTTTGTCATTTCGATCAAGGCATCCTGCGTCGACTCAACCGCCGTGCCGGAAGCCGTGTTCGCCTCGGAGGTGAAAAAGTTGCAATCGGAAAAACTGAAGCCACAAGAACAGATCACCTTGGAGCCGTACGAAAGAGACCACGCCGTGGTTGTCGGCGTTTATCGTAGCGTACCGAAGAGTGCGGCGTAACAAGTGTGCCGTGGCGTTCAAAGTTTTTTTTTTTTCTAGGGTATAAGTTTCAATATTTCCTCTAATTTTCGTTTTCAATAGTACCGCAGGTTGAATCCAAACCCTTCACAAATACCGTGTATTTTTAATACATAAGAGAAATGAGAACATGGATGTATAATGATTTTGTCTTTTAATTTTATCCCTCAGTTGGATGCGACCAATGCGAAAAACATGAAAATAAATAGAACTATAATACATAAATCTCCATCAGCCGTCTTTCTGTTGTTTCGACTTTTTCGCATTCGATTTCGTTTCCGGCTGCTGCTTTCCGCTCTGCTCATCCTGTCCATCGCTGTGCAGCACCTCGGCCAGCTGCAACCAGTTCAAGGTCTTCTCGTAAGGATCGTTTCTCGTCGGATTGCGATCGTAGTTCCAGTAGGTAAACTCACGAAAAGCTCCACCAAACGTTAGCGTCCGATCGTCTTCGCTCGAGAGGGGTTTTTTGGTTTCTTGAAAAATGACTCCCGTGTACCCTTCCGGCAGGGTTGTTTGTTTCCCGAGCAGGGGATATCCGCGGAGGGCATTTTGCAAAACTGGAAAGAAGAAAGAAAATCGTCATGCGTTGCTGATTTTGTTGACATTAGCGCACCATGCCAGACTTACTTCCACCCGGCAGTGCTTCGGTATACGGTGTGAAAAACTTCTCCAGATTGGCCGGTCCGTCTCCGCCGATTGTTGCCGGAATGTAGTGCAGCTTCATCGGATCTTTGAGGCTGCTTTCCACATCTTCGCAGTTTACCTTCAGGTTTATGGACATGGCGTGCAAACAACACAACCGGCACGGGCAACAACTGAATACAAACAAACGCCGAAATTATTTACCCGCGCTAATGCAATTGAACTATTGACATTTCATTCGTTATCAAACGGAAAAGGCATGATGGAACCGGTTTCCCGGCAATTTAAAAGGAGGCTGTAGACTTTAGTTTTGGAATAATGTTTCCTTGAAAATGATCATTTTTATACGAAAGGTATTTGCTTTGATATAAAAGGTGTTGTTCTACATTGATCAGACGCATCAGTATTAAAAATCATGAAAAATTGATTTCAACAAGTATAGTGATAAAAAGGGCGCAAGAATAGCCAAATAATGAGTTAAATAAAGAATTTACAGTTTTATTCAGTAGTTTTAAAGCAAACGAACTAAAAATTACATGGCCGCATGAAGCGAAAAGAACGAGAGCAATGTAGAAAAGCATTGTCAAATGGGCGATTTTTCGCCTCGGTTTTTTAGCAAGTGGAAAAAGTGCTTCACCGCTTTGACGGGAACTTTTAGTGGTGGAAATGGTTCCTTTTTTGATTCCTCCTGGAGTTAGTTCTTTTCATGAAAGTTCCAAGGTTAAGAAACGATATGTCTCACCTGGAAACGATGTGTCTCAGGTGTTGAACCGCGGTTTACACGTAAAATTGGGAGGGTTAGGCCATAAAAACCCGCTTGGTGTGACCGGTTCGCAATATCGGTTATACATGAGACCCACCGTGAGACTTCCCACTGGACATAACCGGTTCGATTTCTCCATTGCACCCCCCCTCGAGCCCACATTTGCGCCACTTCATCCGTGGATTCACCCACTAATGATATCGCCCTTTCATCCTCGCTCCCACGAGCGTGCACGCGCTCGTTTTCGTTCTCCCTCTTCTGGGACTTTGCCAATTTGGCCGAGTGAACGCGACTGCCGCTCGAGCGGCGCTGTATGAAACGAAGATATATTGCCTCGCTTTCCAACTGCCCGCGCTCTGAAATCGTGCCAGAATCGTCAAGGTTCTGCAACATGAAGGTCGAGTAAGTTTTACAGAGGGAAGCCATGATGGATGTCAGCAAACAGGAAATATCGTTTTACTATGAAAAATACGATGCGTTCCATGCTTAAGATTAACCAATAAAAATTATCAAATGTTTTTGATCAATCTGCTTGCTTGAAAACAACATCTATTCAAAAAACGAAATTCAACTTTCCAATCCTTGTGACAGTCAGATAAGTTTGTCATGACTCAACCTGGTAAAATGTGTGATGCTTGGTTATTAAGTTTGACAGCACGGATGTTTTGGTAAAACCACGCGTTTGGAACTTTGTCGATGTGGTATATGAAGTTTTAGTGTATAAAATTATCGTAAAAGGTGATAAAACTATGGTAAGTTGTAATTAATAATGATAAGAGATAGATTGTTCCTACTTGCAGCGTCCCGGATTGGAGTGATGTGCGTGCGTTCCGGTGGAACGAACATCGGATCGCGCAACGCGTCGGAGCTTGCATTGTGCTCAGCTTGATTGGTAAGTATCAAAAGATGTAAAATATATCTGTTTTACATTGAAACAGTTACTAAACATGCATCCTATAGCATTCAGAACATTATCTTATTCTAATGTTTCTTTTCTTCCTGTCTAGGGAAACTTTGCGGCTTCGGAATCGAGCAATCAACAGCACCACCCAGTAAGGAAAAAGTAAGTGCAGTGCTAAGTGTTATATGATTAAGATAAGTGTGTTTATGATTCAGAATATATTTCAGAAATTTTGTTTAAGAAAAAGTGCAAGCGTTGTGGGTTCTTTTTATGATGACATTGGAACCCCGGGTAGTGGGAATCCCGGGGGAGTGGGTGGGAGGGATGCATGAACCAGCATGAATATTCATCAGAACCGGTTCGGTTTTTTTATTCATTTGCGGCTTGAAGTTGTTGCCTTCAAGCCGAGATCAAGCCCCGATCAAGCCCGGATGCGTTCATGATTCATGAATTCATGCCCGCGGGGTTCCCACTGGACATAACCGGTTCGATTTCTCCATTGCACCCCCCCTCGAGCCCACATTTGCGCCACTTCATCCGTGGATTCACCCACTAATGATATCGCCCTTTCATCCTCGCTCCCACGAGCGTGCACGCGCTCGTTTTCGTTCTCCCTCTTCTGGGACTTTGCCAATTTGGCCGAGTGAACGCGACTGCCGCTCGAGCGGCGCTGTATGAAACGAAGATATATTGCCTCGCTTTCCAACTGCCCGCGCTCTGAAATCGTGCCAGAATCGTCAAGGTTCTGCAACATGAAGGTCGAGTAAGTTTTACAGAGGGAAGCCATGATGGATGTCAGCAAACAGGAAATATCGTTTTACTATGAAAAATACGATGCGTTCCATGCTTAAGATTAACCAATAAAAATTATCAAATGTTTTTGATCAATCTGCTTGCTTGAAAACAACATCTATTCAAAAAACGAAATTCAACTTTCCAATCCTTGTGACAGTCAGATAAGTTTGTCATGACTCAACCTGGTAAAATGTGTGATGCTTGGTTATTAAGTTTGACAGCACGGATGTTTTGGTAAAACCACGCGTTTGGAACTTTGTCGATGTGGTATATGAAGTTTTAGTGTATAAAATTATCGTAAAAGGTGATAAAACTATGGTAAGTTGTAATTAATAATGATAAGAGATAGATTGTTCCTACTTGCAGCGTCCCGGATTGGAGTGATGTGCGTGCGTTCCGGTGGAACGAACATCGGATCGCGCAACGCGTCGGAGCTTGCATTGTGCTCAGCTTGATTGGTAAGTATCAAAAGATGTAAAATATATCTGTTTTACATTGAAACAGTTACTAAACATGCATCCTATAGCATTCAGAACATTATCTTATTCTAATGTTTCTTTTCTTCCTGTCTAGGGAAACTTTGCGGCTTCGGAATCGAGCAATCAACAGCACCACCCAGTAAGGAAAAAGTAAGTGCAGTGCTAAGTGTTATATGATTAAGATAAGTGTGTTTATGATTCAGAATATATTTCAGAAATTTTGTTTAAGAAAAAGTGCAAGCGTTGTGGGTTCTTTTTATGATGACATTGGAACCCCGGGTAGTGGGAATCCCGGGGGAGTGGGTGGGAGGGATGCATGAACCAGCATGAATATTCATCAGAACCGGTTCGGTTTTTTTATTCATTTGCGGCTTGAAGTTGTTGCCTTCAAGCCGAGATCAAGCCCCGATCAAGCCCGGATGCGTTCATGATTCATGAATTCATGCCCGCGGGGTTATCGTGTGGAAGCGGTTGAAAACGGAGTCACCGTTCCTGTCGGTTCAGGCGGTGACAGGTAAAACGATAACTAAAGTTTCAGTTGCTTCTGAGTCGCCATCGAGGTAGGGCTGTGGATTTCGTACGAGGCGACAGTGTAGAGTAGTTTGTCCCCGTGGTGCCGACGGTCATTTGCGCTGCAGCGTTTTTGTGAACGCTTGAAAGTGAGTGTGGTGTGGAGTATTTCCGACGAGCCATTTGCCAGTCGCGTTTCCGTTCTAGCGCCGTACAGTTGCGAGACTGGTTGTGGCTTTTCAAAACAGTAGGAACGGAGGTGGAGCATTCTTAGGGAGTTGTGAAGAACGTTCCTGCCCATCCGACGCAACCGAGGAGAATCGTCAATACGTGGTTCGTTTCCCTTGCTAGCCCGAGGAAGAGGAAAGAGGTTCGCCGTGCCCCGGATAGTGTCGTATGTGTTGAAGCTGAAATTGTTTTGCGCTAGTATCCGCCATCCGCCGTAGCCAGTGTGTAGGGATCTCGCTGGTGCTTGCCCTTACTGTGCACCAAATTCAAACAGCGAAGGGGGTCTAGTGCTGTAATTATGTGGCTACCTAGTTTAAATGAGTTTCCGAGCATAGCAGCGATCGTGAACTCGTCGTTGACGTAGTCTGTCTGCATCGCGACCGCCGCCGCCGCCGCCGACGTCGTCGTTGCCGTCTTCTTCGTAGCGAGCTCGAAGCAACAGTCAAGAATAACAAGAAACGCTCAAGAGCGACGCATCGGCAAAGTGTGCGTACGCGGGCCCCGTGTTCTCTCTTTCTCGCACAGTCACGCCTACACGTAAACAACACGTCGACGAACGACGACGACGATGAAGACGACGACGACGAGCAGGAAGCAGGAAGGGGGGCGTGCGGCGGTGCTGATCAAGGCAAATTAGTGGAAGAAGGAAAAACCATAGGCCCCCACGGCGGTTTCATCATCAGAAGCATGCCAGAAGAGCGATCGAGAAATAATACTCACAATACATTTCCGTCCGTTCACATGATCGATCGCTTCGTTCTTGTGAAAACTATAAAGCATTCCAAAACTATGCTGGGGGTTCCGCGTGCCGCCAAGACGTTGCGTTCGATGTGAATTCCATTGGACAACAACAAGGGGTTCGCATCACGGATTAGCGATCAGCGATCGTCCAGCGTTCTGCTACTTGCCGACCGAGTGTCGCAAGTCAGTGCTGCCAGCCGTAATCCAACGTCAGCCTGGCGCACGATCGCACACACCTCCGCGTCGAACCCGCGGTTGTTTGGTGGACGGACGGACGGACGGACGGTCGACAAGAAGGTGTACACCGAGAAGATCTTGGTGCATTCATTCGCGAATAAGATCAATCATACCATTCACCAACACACGGCCGCATGCTGCGCGGCCGCGACTTGCGTTGTGCGTATGTTTGCGTGTCCTCTTGGGCGGATTGGAGCATACTCTCGGTCGGTGGACTAATATTGTCAACGGGCAAAGAATGGAACGGTTCGCGGTGATAATTGATCAGGCAGGGCGGAGGGTGGTTTGGAAAAATAAAGTTGAACTGCAACGCTGGGAGGGAACCGGCCTAGCGTAAGGAGGCGAAAAGGAAATATCAATGAATACCCGGGGACGTCTTGAAGCCGCGCTTCCCTTTTGATGCGTTCCTCCACACCATTCTGGTTGCAATTTGGCAACGAAAGAGCGAAAGAGCCGAGAACCGCACTACAGGGTGCTTCGGCAATAATGTAGTGGTAGCAGGTAGCAAGCAGGTAGTAGTAGTTGTAGTCGTCGTCGTCGTAGCAATAGGCACCCAGGTATTATTGTTGCGCGAGTGGTTGAGAATAGCGACGAAAACATAACGAGCGGAACACAGGGAAGGTGTAGCGGATGGGGGGGGGGGGAAGGGGTGGAGGGGGGGGGGTGTACTCGTATTGCGGATCAGAAAGGGCAACGGGTGTGCCAAGTGCTTTTTTTTTTCTTGTTTCGCAAGCCAGTCGCGATCGCGTTGTGTTTATGATTATGTATATTCCTTTCAGTATTGGTTGTAGGGTTGAGGGGGTTTGGAGGAAGCAGAAAAGGGATGGTGGGAAGGGGGGGGGGGGTGAGTTGGGGGTGGCAATAATCGTGGCAGAGCAAAACGATCATAATCATAGTTGATATTCCCGGTGCGGTTTACTGCTCTTATGTAGTTTCCCTGTGCGTGTGTGTGTGTGTTCGTCTTTCTTCAAAAAGATGAGAATAATAGATGATGTGTATGTTGCCCTAAAGGTGCTCTGTTTTTTTTGTTTGCTGATTCCCCATCATCCCCAATGATTGTAGTAAAGTGAGCAGCAAAGTGATCCGGCAAGCAGAGTGAGGTGAAAAGTGAGCAAGAAATTACACCCTGTATTACCCACACTGAACACACTGCAGTGTGGTAACACGTTGGAAGAAAAAAAAAAGAAAGAAATTAGCAGCAACATAAAAGTGCTATAAAGAAAGCGGAAGTTTCTTTTGTTGTGTGTGGCGCGAAAGGGCGCAAAAGTGTTGCCTATTGTTGTTAGATTCGCGCTGTTGCCCATTTGCGTTTTCCCCCCCCGGGGGTAGTGTGCGTGGTGGTGGTGGTGGTAGTTGATCACTCATGTTTCGCCGTCGACGGCGTCGTCGGTGTGCGATCGTGTCCTAGAGGAGTGTGCTTCCTGTGCCATAGCAGTAGTCACTGTCGCACAAACAAGAAGGGCTCCGTCCGGGAACACCTTCCGCAGCTTGACCGACGGAATTCCGGTGGGCAGCAGGCAGACGCACCCTTCCTCCCGTGGCCATCGTCGCAACGCCGCGTAGAGCTGAGAAGATGAACAAGCTGGAGCACTCCCGTCGCAATGGCACCCAGAAGATCCGGATCACAAGTAAGTATCCGTTCGGGCGATCTTCTAGGTTAGAACGGTTCGTTGGAATTTATCTCCGTGTCCAACCTCTCTCTTGGGCGTACGTTCACCGAAGCACACATACAGCAGGTAGCAGGGGACTTGCCACGAATCGATCGGACCGGTAGAAGGCAGGCAGGTATCACATGCGGCGATCAGGTAAACGTCATGTGTCATGTGTCCGCACGCACACCGTCACAGCAAGGCCCTTCGACGACCGATGAATGACCGATGCAACATGGCAAGGGAATTTCGTCGTCCTTACCGTGAGTGTCTTCTTCATCCTCAAGGGGTCGCCGTTGTGATCGTTCTTGCATGGCTTCCCTTTTTTCCTGTGACAGTTTCGTCCGATAAAGGAAAAGACAAAAAGGCATCCGAGGGAAGTCTCGCCCTGTTGTGTGGGCGTGAGGTGATTTTATAAATTTTAAGAAAGTTGTCATGAGGTAAAAATGCAATATTGGTTAAAAGTTAAGCAACATCTTCAGTTTTAAAGGACATAAACTATGCTTCTGGATACGTGGTACATATTAAATAATTTTTTTTTGTAAAACTCAGCACGACCACTTTTAAGGAATATCATGTCCTTATTACACATAATAGCAAAACACGCAAAAGTTTATGGAAAGGGGTAAGAAAGATGAAGGAAAGGTTAGGAATTTTGCCCATCTTCGAACGAAATTTGATGCAAATCTGTCCAGGAGTTTTTACGTGAAACGCTGGAAAATAAGTATATATTTATTTGATATCTAAAAAGGAAGAAGTCGAGTCGAGTTTGAGCTTGTAATACAACTTAAGAACATTCGTTTCTTCAAAATCCTTGCCACTGCTTGAGAAGTTCTTATCTCTTTGCGATCCTAATAATATTAATTTTCAACTTATCTCGTTACAGTTTTTTGCGCTCGCAACCTGGCCCGGAAAGACTTGTTCCGTAAGTTCTTCTCATCATCATCATTCGTCCACCGTTGTTGCGCACCTTATATTTCATTATCCAACGACAATTGCTTGCCCTTATTTATTGCTACGTGGAATTTTGTAGTCTCTGGTCTAGCGCAGCCTTCGAGGCTATGACTTTTTATGAAAAGTGTGTTTCTTTTAAATTTTGTTAGGACGAGAGCGGATCGAATTACGGTAGACTTTCGAGGAATTCTATCTTTCGCGTTGTTTGCGTATTTCTTTTGCCCCGTTTGACATTTTCTAACGATAAAGAACTACGTCTTTTGCCTCCGTAACTCGGTTGAGTGGCATTCTTGGAAGTGGTTTCCGCTATCCACTTGTCTAGTTTATGAAAGGATGTTGTAGTATAGTCCTTAAAATAATATTTTTTGTACCGAAGAATGTTTGGAATGTTCGGCGCCACGAAATGTTGAAGATCCTGGAGCGAAAAATCGTTGCTTGCAAAGGAATTCATTAAAAAATCAACACCTTTTTTCGTTGGTCGCGAGATATCATGCGATTCACCTAATTAGAAGAATTAATTTATTGTTTCCACCATTGGCCCTCGCCAAAAGCAAATGCATGAAACATGAAATGCACCGACGTTGCTGTTGACGATTGCGGAGAATTCACGTTCCGTTCACGATACCGTTTTTGGCGAACCGTTTAAAACATCCTGTCCAGCGACCCGGCACTAACGTGGAAATGGAAACGTTAGGAAAACATTATAGTATAACAAAAAAAAAAAAAATCAGTACGAACAAGAACTTTAAAATATTGCCACGCCATGGTTGGTGGTACCGTTTTTTTTTTTTTTTGTCAAGTCCAATTCGTAGATATCTTGTCCGTGATTCACCTACTTTCCACTGGTGTTTGAACCTTCTTTCGCACACTTCTTCCCCGACCGTGACGGTGCATGGTGGTTTGGGGTGTTTATTTATTTATTTTTGAAACTACTTGCTCGGTCGGAACCTTTTATCCGCGATGATCCGTCCACCGGTTATGCGAAGGGGCATACAAAATAAAAGAGGAGCGAAATCGGCGAACTTATCGAGGCATGATAAATCTTTTGCATCATTTCGCAATTATCAACTGCCAACCGGAGTGCGGAATTGTGTGTCGGTTCGCATTATAGCGCTCATGCTGCTTTTGGTGCATTCCATGCGAATTGCATCGGTATGTGTGTCGTGCATTTGATTATTTTCCACATTTTGCTCGAAAAAAAAAACATAATTTAGCAGCCCAAAATACTTTCGGCTGCCCTATCATTTGATCGATCCCCCTTTTTTTAAATAAACGTGGATTTTTCGGCCCCTACATTTGGTTTTTTGCGTACCAAACTCCTTCCTCCCTCTGCGATTTTAACTCCAAACCCCACCACAATTCTGCTGAAAATATAAAATTCCAATAATTTGCTCGAACAGCACTTTTCGTGCGTCATATTGCGTTCGCTGCATTGGGAAGTTTCGGTTTCGGTTTCGCTGCAATTTGCACTTTATCATGCATCTACCGACTGCGTTTTGGTGCTCGTTGATACTAAAATTGTCTATAGAGAAACCTTGTGGAAAATTGGTTGCTTTTAAAGGAACGGAAAACCAAGAGCTTTAAAGTAACACCTCAGCCCTTTTCGCTTCGAGACGGACTTCGCAGCTTCGATCGGAGGAGTTTGCTTGTGGCATGCTTAGTTAAAACAACTAAGTTAACCTCTCCATGGCGCAATTCTACGCTTACGATCGATGCAAAAATGCGGAAATTCAGCCTTGAAGATAAACGGTTTCATGACGACTGCCAACGCCGTCTGTAACAATGTTTTTTTCCGGCTACAGTTTGTTGCTGCGGAAAATGAACTGAATCGTAAGCAATTCTCCCGTGCATTCGAAATACCACACCTGTATCTTACGGTGGCAAGGGTCCGGTTTTTAATTTGCCCAAGGTCTCTGGCTCGTTTGATGACCGCGCACTAATTGGCGCACAAAAAAATGTTGAGCGAAATTCCGCTGCCTAACGTTACGTCTCTCTTGCGCCATGTGTAGCCGCACCCTAAAGCTAGTTATGATATCTGTATCGATTGAGTATTACTTCTATTTGTTTTTTTGTACTTAGAAGAACCCAATTTATGATTTTAATTTCCTACGAAACACGTGCCACCACATTAAAAAATTATCATTATTGTTAAGCCATGGGATCTTTATCAAGCTGCTGAAAATCCGTGAAAAATGCCCAAGTCGAGCTAGAGTAACGCTTTCTTTACAAACACCCATTTGAAAATGTAAATCAAAAGTAAAAAAGTAGGTTCAGAAAGCATGTTAATGCATGGGAAGTTGCTGTTGACGAATCGATAAAATTATCTGCCCATCAATGTGTGTCGTGCTCCTCGTTGCTGCAGTTCCTCGTTATCTTTCGCTGTTAGCATTAACATCGGTGAGTCAGTGCAGCAACGACAGTCTCGACGGGGAAGAACGTATGAAAGTTCGATACCTATTTTCACCACCCCGAACAACCTTTGGACGTTTCGATTCCTCTAGGTTTTAGTTTTTTCTTTGGTTCCTCCCTTTACAGAGGATCCCCACAGACCGCAACTCGTTCGCCTACCCATGCCCAGACGTGTGCCTTGTGAAGGTCGCCAAATCGCACCGCTTGCCAAACTCGTCGAACGTCGTTGGTGGCGTTCTTCGGCGCTCGAGAACGACGCCGACAATTCGAGGAAAGATCAATGACTTTGATCGCGAATAGTTCGCATAGCGCCGTGCGCTCTCCGCCTTTCTGTTCCTTTTTGCCGATGATCGAGCTGAACTTTCCCCCCACTTGGTGGCGCCAGCGAACGCCAGAATTGCCGCGATCTTTACCGCCCAGTAGATGTGTGTTTATTTTTCGCCCAGCTAATTTTAGCCCGTCGCGAGAAAGAAAAGATTGTTTGTCACCGCTATTCGTCATCGTGTAATGGACGTTGGTGCCGCCCCGTGGTTTGTCCCTTGGACGATGGACTTGTGCACTTTTGTTCGGCGGGGAGGGAAAACGGCGAGACAAAAAAAAAGAATCAACGAAACTAAACCTAAGAACCGCTCCGAATCGACCGAGTTTTGGGCCGGCCAAGTGAAGGCCGGCTGAATGGCTATACTCAATCGTTATCCGAATGTTCCACCGGCGCGTTATCAGCTACCGAGGAGGACACTGAAGGGTCTAGTCATCCCCTCGGGGGGATGAATGCATGTGCTGGGTGAGTTGGGGTGGTTGGAGGGGGGTTGGTTTCAATTTATTTCGTTCTCTTATCGCCGGCCTCAGAATGCCCTCTTCCCATACCCTCGCTTGCGTGCATGCGTGAGACGCAATTTTGCGTAATTTTTCGTCACTCGCTCGCTCGAAAGGAGCCACCGAAGTTTCTAATTTGTGTATTGCCTAGCGACCGTGCGTGCGTCCGTGTTTATGGAACGCTTTTTTTCGATTTCAATCATACGCAGCCTCGGGCCAAAGTGATTGATTTTGCTTGGCGCGGCTGCCAGGAGCGTAATTTGATAGAAAGTTTTACCATTTTTCGCACAGGGCGCCGTGCGAGAACTGGGTTCAGCTCATTTTTTTGCTGGAGGAGACTACCTGGAACAATATTTAAGCCTGATTTAGCGTTTATTTATTTTGTGAGGTTGTCTTCGAACATAACTTTTTAAGCTTGTCTTTTATATAAAATTTGTTGAAATGGTAGGCATACTTTCCGTACTATGCGATTTGTTTATCTCTTTATTAACGATAGAACCCCGTAGTAGTCGAGGCCGGGTTAGCCGAGCGCGAACGCCGGCTCTAACACGACCGACGTTGGCGTAGGTTCGAATCCAAACCCAAACTACCCTGGTACCAAGGATTGGACGATCAATGTACTTTAAAGGGGAAAAAGTTTCGTAAGTCCTAAATTGATCGCCTGACAGGATTGATAACGATCGAACGGTCGGTTTTTGAACAGTTTTATCGAAGAAATTTCATGCGGAGTTATAACCAAGTCAAGTGGAAAACCTGAAATTTTGACTTCACTTCACTTCATTTCTCGTTTCTTTTCGGGGCAGCGGGAGAAACAGCATGCGTCTTTTGCAGATGATGGATATCTCAAAAATTGGTAAAGTTATAGCGCTCTAAAAACTAGTGGACGAATGACGGAAAACTCAATAACCCGTGTTCTAATGTTAACCAACCAGATTTAGACCAGATTTGTTGGATTTTTTTATGATAAAATTGAATCTTTAAAATAAAGTTTGTGTATTTTCCACACGCTGCGTATTGTAGAATTAGAATGCAATTAACACCGCGGTGCTCTAACACACACTCTCTCTCTCGATCGTTTTGCTGTGGGGATACACAATTGGCCTAAGAAAAACCTTTTCCCCTGCTCTTTTCATGTTCTCCATTTTTTCTTGGGAACAAAATAACAATGGAGGGGGACGTACGTGCATAACTTGCCTTGTGTTCCAATCAAATGCTAAATCTTTTTAAAGAAACCTCCCAGCCCCGTTCCCGAACCGTCCCAACGGGGGCGGCTTGGCCTGGTCTGGGTTTGTTCGACGGGTTTTTGGCGCATATATACGTTCGCCTGCCGCCACCCGGTTGCTTCGGCCTCACTGTCCCCGTTCGGCATCCCTTGCACTGGTTCGCGTTGTTCCGTGCCGATCTGAAGCCGGATCCGTGTCTAATTAATTAGAGTTATGGCATTCCATTCCAGTTGCCATAAATTCTGCTGCCGCCCCCGGGACATGGGCCAGAGAGGAAAGATATGGGGATTGTGCGGGTGCGGGAGCTCAGCATCCAAGCGGGAAAACAAAACACACCCGGGATTCGCCTGCCGAGGGCGAACACAACACAATATGCACAGCACCGAGAATTAACTCTTCTTTCGACCTCGGCGCGCGGTTCGGGATGATATGTGGTTGTGGTCTGTTCCTCTGCACCAACCCAAGGTTAAGTGATAGGAATTTGCCGCGGGAGCACAATCAGCCGAGTTGAGCATCCTCAAATGAAAGACCAGCCATATGTGTATGTTTTCGCCCGCTTCGAGGTCTTCCGTCGACCGCAACGGTTGAGTCACCGAGTCCCAAACTCTGCAGGGCGTCGTCGCGCAGCACCTTGAGTACAAGCCGGACGGACGAATTACGTTTGGAATGGCTTTTCCGCCCGGTTTCGGCGGAGTGACGCATTGACCCAAAAAAGGGCATGCGAATGCACCTCGGCAATGTTATGGCTTTGGCGTGGAAAGGCGGCGCATGTCTAGACGGCGGGTCGAAAGGTAGTCGCCTTGGAGGGGTATCGCATACACGCATCGTCGCCCGGTCGAGGGCTCGCTATCAATGTTTGAAGACTCCGGGCGGGTTCTGACTCCCCAAAGTTCATCGTCGTGCCCGTCCTGGGGAAGATATGGGGATGTAGCAGAGGAGGTCGTTAAAATAAGAACGTCGCCTGGTGGGTCTGGTCCCATATGGCCCAATCGGGGCTCCAAATCACAAGGACATCCGTTCATTGGAGATCGGGGTGTCGATGTGCTTCCAAGGGGAGCCGTGAGAGATCGTAAAAAAAAAAATGAAATGCAAAAGCAGAAAATGAAGGTTTTAGGGACACAAACATATTAGATAAGAAAAATTTGGCTTTTGGGGTTTTGGAGACACACGCACAGGAAAGACTATGAAAGTCGTGTAACTTTGAAGTATTTAACAAAATACTTCAAAACAAAACAAAAACAAATACTTTGAAGTATTTAACAAAATTTATTTGAGTATATTTTCAATGTACTTTCAGTATTTTTCTTAGTATAGTATTAACTTTTCCCGAAAATGTGGGATAACAACATGGACATATCAGTCTCTGAATATTTAAAGAAATGTTCAAAGCTTGTCCTCGCGTGCTTAGCTTACGAACTTTGAACTCAACGTTGTCACCCTTCCTTTGACATCGTTTTGCTTGCATCGATTGATCTCGCGAATGTTTTTCATCAATGAAATTGCTCCCAACTGACGCGCCATCATTCATCTGTTTGATAAATGCGCTTCAAGAATCGTACAGACTGTAGAGAAGAAAAAAAAGCAACTACATCATCATCCAATTGACATAAAAAGATCGAGCCGATATCCATCCACCCCATCCTCCACGGCAATGCAAATGACGACTATCGGGTGCCGGTGGCGCCAACTGGTAAGCTCTGTGCCCTTCAGAGGCCACCACGTGCTGTGGGTGGGTAGTTGATGAGAGCTGCATGCGTTTGAAATGGCGTGCCGAGACGAGCGAGTGGCGTGGGTTGCAGGGAGCAGGAGGGTGGATTAGTGTGGGTTGTCTGTAATTTTTTTTGCCCCGTCAAATCGTAACCAACATGGCAAGCAAACATTGTCCAGAGGTGATGGATTAATTACAGTGGGTGATAATTTTCGTTACAATAAGAAATTGGAAGAGATTTAAGTTAAAAAGAAGTAAATAATGCATGGGTTCAATTAGGATAAATGTAAGTTAGGATATTAATAAGGAGATAAAACTTGAAAGAGGGGTTTTCCTAACAAGGATTGTAAAAGAACTTGTTAAAGGTGATGTTTGCTAAAATTTCATTGTATACGGAAAATAACCTAACCTATAAAGTTAATGTTTATTACCTTTCAATTAATTTAGATGTGATGTTTCACAGGACTAGAAGGAAATAAATGACGAGACAAAATTAGCACGTTTTAAAGATGAAAAAAAACTCTGTTCATTTTTAGAACATTAGGAAAAAAGCTGTATCGCTCACGTGATAAATATGTTTTTCTATTATTGGCGATGGCAACATTTGTATGGCATCGTAATCGTTCTTTTGCCCCTGTGCCACATGAGTAAGCTTTCGTGGCGCACAGGACGGCATCGGGCGGGTTTATTTCTTTATGCAATTCCTCTCCCTCGTTTACAAGTGATCTCTCGCCAAGTGCAAGTGGGGGAGGTGGGGAGAGTCAGCCGGCCTCGAGCCAAACGGCGGACGCGGGCGGGGATTGAAAATAAATTTCGCTAAGCGCCAGCGAAGCGCCACTTGCTCTGTCGCTTGTCGCCGCGACGTCGTGGCCACGATTTGCCAGAGATCTTCGTCGTCGTCGTCGTCGTTCTGCCTGTCGCCAAAGAAGCGACTGCTTGCTCTTTTTGCGACCCTCCCCCCTCCTCCTCGCTCAGCACATGGCGACGCGCCAGTCCCCTCCTCCCACCGAACGAGAGTGTTTTCTTTTGGGTGGCCTGTGCGAATTTTCCCAACCCCTCTTGGGTGGGGGAAGGATATTTTCTGCCACAGTTTAGTGTGTGTGTGTGTGTGGATCTGTTTTTTATAGCCTGCTCGGGTGGCGCTTAGGTTTTTAGTGACAAAGTCCGCGGTCGCCACTTTCTTCGCAAAATGTAATGCAAAGATAACGTAACGAGAAAAGGAGGTGCGCGACCCGTAGGATGGGAGGTGCAGATGGTGGGAAGGGGAGCAAGGGCTCAAGAATCCCCCCTTTTTATCTCATGGCGCGAGCGCGTGTTGTGAAAGAGACGCCAGCGGACGAGGCGCGGCCGACTGGCTGCACATTGCAATAAACGAGAATATATATTGTCTTCCTCGGACATTGATGCCGTGATGAGGTAATAATATTTTAACGGTTCATCACGCTGTGATCACGACGTTTGGTGGGGGTATGGCGTTTGGTTTGGTGTTGCCGTCGTCATCTTCATCTCTTTTTTGTTGCCATTTTATGAGAAGGGTGTGAGTGTAAAAAATAAATAAATTAACCGGTGGTTATTGTTTGCCGCAGACCGGCGCTGTTGAATTTGCAATGAATTTGTTTGCTCTTTATTGCCAATACAAAGTATCGTCCGATGCAATATAGAAAGTAAAGTTTAGAAAGTAACTACTGCTAGAGATATACATGTTTCGTTTGCGTTTGTGTAAAGAAAGCCAATTAAGGTACAAACTAAACATGTCCTTTTGAAAGTTATAAGAGATTGTTTCAAAATGTTGATTCGTCAAATCGGTGAAGTTTATATTTGAGATTGATCAGGCAAACGTTTGGAATCGTCGGTAGTTTAGCGTGTATAGCGAAGAGATCGCAATCCGTGCGTGTCGTCATGGGTTCGAATTCAGGTGAGATCCCAAAAAAAGTTTTTAATTCGAAAAATTTAATCAGTTGTTCATTGCCAAGTTTGGATTGAAACATGATGTTTAGTCGGAAAATGAGTGTTGATCTTGATCTCGTGCAGTGTGTTCGCTTAGCCGCTTGATGGAAGAAGAACGTGGATCGTGCTTCTACTTTCACACCCTTTCACATCAACACTCTCCTGGTTGTGCTCCACTGTTGTTCAATGCCGAATGCCGGGTTTTTTGCTCGTTTATTCAATTTCCTCCACGCAAGCGTTTGCTTTCCGGTGTGGAATTTTAGAAGCACCGCCAAATTATGTACGTACGGGCAGTAGGCACTCACACCATCTCATCAACTCGTGCGCTAAACCTGTTTCTGTGGCTGTCTCGCGATAGAAAAAAAGGAAGGAAGGAAGCAAATTGATGAACGAGAGAGGGTTCGTTTTTTTTACCGTTTTGCTTACGCTAGCCTGTTTCTGCGCCTCTAGGGGGTGCGGCGGTGTAGCAAGTGTCAGATATGTTTCCATGCTTTTTCTAAACTTTAGATTTGGCGTAGAACCGTCAAACGTCGCGGTAGAGTAATGGTGGTGGTGTTGGTTCGATCAACTGCAACACTACGCTGCTCCGTGCGTGCACGAACACGATATTCAAAGCCCATCGCAACGAGCCGAGAAGGAAAAAATAGAGACACGCGAACCGTTTGGCAAACCGCGGGTTCGCGGTACAACTCGGCTAAAGTGAAACAGAAAGCGAGTGGGAGTGAGAAGCAACCGGTGGCGCTAAGGAAGAGATTTATTTAACGATCGCCCCCTCCGAATGTGCCGATCTGTGACGAGTGATGAGGGCGACCGGGCGACAGGCAGCCCTCGACACCTTACGCCCTAGCACTCCCTAGAGCCGACCCTCGGAAAGTGAACTTGGGACTGCGGAACCCTGGGTGTGTGCTCCTTCTCGTTTTATCACACGCCCCGCGTTTACCGCCCAGGCTTTGCCTCCCGCGAGATCGAGAGTCAACGCAAATAAAGTATTTGAAGACAGATAGACAAAAAAAAAAAACGCACACATTCCGACAAAAATCCTCAGAATCCCAGACGGCGTCTAACCCCCTTCCGTCCCACCATCTGTTCTCCCAACAGTCGTTCGAGGGGGGGAAAAAGCGAACTTTAAACGATCGGGAAGCAAAACCACTTCTCGCTTGCTGCTGTGAGAAAGATTTGCGAGATGATGATTTTTTTTTTTCGTCGGTTGGTTCTATGTTCGCTTTCCGGTATTCGTATGTATGTGTGTGTGTGTGTGTATGATTCTGCCGTGTATTGATCATGCTGATGATGAGAATGTTGATGATCACGCAGAGGGCCAAGGAGTGAGGCCCCGACCCTGCTGCTACGTTTGATCGTACGATAGTCAAAAAGATGTAAATCACAGACGATGATACGAAAAGGCGTGGTAAGGCAGGGAAGCGGATGGCGGGGAAAGTTAACGGACGCCATGCACGCTAATAAAAAAAAAAGAAACGATGAAAAAGGGAGGTTCGATTATGGGCGGAACATTTAAAACGCGCTTCAGAGTGAGATATGATCGATTCAACCGTGCTTGTTGGAGGTGCAGGTTGGTGAAAAGAGTGTGATAGAGAGAGAGGGAGCATGAGGGCCGTTGTGTGGAATCCGAGCGATGCGTCTTGTCGTTGTGGAAAAATGTTACATTTCCTGCTTTTCAAAAAGCGCAGGAATTGATAGATCGCAATGCCAATCTAAGGGAAGATGATTCACAGAGCAAGAGGATTTTTTTTCTGCATTAATGATGGAGATGATGTGATATATTCTAAGACCTAGCGAATTTTTCATGTTTGATGTTCATTTAGTATTTTTTTTAAATAAAATGTATAAAGTGAACGTAAGAAGAATTTCGTTTTGCGTCGAAAAAAAAGATCTTGATCACAAATGATGGATACAGCGTGTCCTTCGTCGGAGGTGCTGACAGGATTGAACATTAATTATTGCAGTCTGGCCCGGGACCACACACCGTGTCTCACCCGGGGGAAGAAAAAAGAAGGTTGCGCCCGAAGAAAAACGCCACTCGCCATTACGTCTTAACTTCGGCATCTCAGACGTTATCTGGGCGGCCTTATGTGTGCGTGTTTCATTTTCTTTTCATCGTCGCTCGTGTTACTTACATTTATTTTGCGCCGTTTTCGCTTTCCTTCCTTGCATCGCGAAATCTGGTAAACATAGGACGGAGAGATTAAAAATAACAAAAAAAAAAAGGCCACGAACCGCACACAAAAGCGAACCGAGCAAAACCCGAAATCGCGCTCCAAGGATTCATAAACATACAATTAGCAATTTTTGATGCATTTGATTTCACGTTGTTCTGCTTTTATTTTTATTTCTTTCGTCGTTCCTCATCGACCTTCGGTAGAAGTCCGACCGGATGGTGTGTCATTACTACGTTCCAGATGGGCATGGAAGACGGATAGGGAGGGGGAGGAGCAGAAGTAACCGGGGCAATCCTCGGATTAAGTAATTACATAATTCCACCAATGTTGGAAAGGCGGGGATTTGGACTATGCTGTGATATTGTGAACGAGCATATGCCGGATGCTCTAAAGGAAACGAAAAGTTGTCGAAGTTGATTTTCGTCTACAGTCAAGTGCAGTCGTACCAAGAAACTCCTCTACTGGCTGGCACAAAAAAAAAAAAAAACAGTATCATTATCTAATAAAGCTGCACACCGTTTGTCGCGTTGGTAGCCACTGCTCGACACTTGAACAGCAATGAATCAATACGCGCCTCGTCCGATAAGACGTTGAGAGGGAAAATATAAAAGAAAATAATTAAAAAAATAAGAAGGAATAGTCATGCCCGGAGGAAGGGACCTTACCATGATGATGATGCGATTGAATGTCGTGTTAAATCGATGAACATTATTTTTGTACAACGAACCTCCGGAGGTTCCGCGGATCACCCAAGAGAGGATGGAGGATCACCCAAGAGAGCAGGGTGGAGGTAAAGGTGACGCCAAATATTTGATTTGTTTAAATATAAATATATTCTGGGTGGTCGGAGGATGATTTTAATGAGTGTTTTTAAATGAAGAACCTCAGACAGAACAAGAGCTACCCGGTGATTATTAACTTGCGGTTATGTTAGCACGACCCTGGAATCAGGTAACATCTAAGCATTTTTTCCAGAAACAATCATTTGAATGCATCCAGTACTGTTTTAACTGCCAAATGTTGTTAGTCTTGGTCGTAAAACTGATTACGTTGGTGCTTTACAGCCAATGCCACCAAGTTTGGTCTCTGATGCATCATTTTTTGTCTCTAACGCATCAATTGTTGTCTCTAACCGAAAGAACCAAGAGAATTAACAAGGTTAATTGTGGTTTTTCTTAATAAATAAGCTTTAAGCAATTAACATTGATAAATTATACTTTGTAACAAAATTGTGTATATTCATATTTATGTTTTACCGATTTTCCGTATAAATTTTTATATGAATACGTATACCAACCCGCTAACTCGGCGATATAAACGCATTTGCTTAGCTGTCAAATGACTTCCACATTTGAAAAACCCACATTTTTTTACTTGCTGTTGATGAGAAAAAAGCTGATGAAAACGGCTGTATTTGGCCGGTCCCGGTGTGGAATGCGATTTGTGAGATCTCCTTCACCGGCGAATCCATTTCCTAGAACAAAAAAAAAAAAGAACCAATGATGGCGTCGGCGGTTTGTTGATGATGATGTGTGGCGCTCTTATCACGTAGCTTTTGCGGCATCCACATAATGTGCTATTTGCAAAACAAAATGAGCTGCAAGAAACCGGCGACTAGACCGAACCAACAACGAGAAGCCCCGGTCGGGGGGAAAAAGGCACGCCATTTGCGCTCCCTTACTTCCTTCACCCACCGACCTCGATCTCGTTCCAGCGAGCTCAATTCGTGATGTTGTTAACCTGTTTACTGGTGGTGACAAAATCATCCTCCAACACATCCCTCCCAACACTGCCTTCCAAAGGGTTAGGTTCACTTGATCCGTGTGGCGTGCCCTAGGGCTAGGTGTCTAGTATGTCGGGTAATGGTTGCACTCTCCCGGGGCGACGTGGGGCTTTGTGAAAACGACCAGAACGAGGATGGCGAATTGTTTTCGCCCGTCGTCTGGCCAGCTTGGACTACAACTCCCCACCTCTTCTTCGATGGCCCGGCGCCAGACTCTTTTTGTCGTTTTGGGACGGAAGTGACGGCGCCGGTATTATTTTCTTTCGGAAGCGCGCCCTCGTTTCGACGCGATGGCTGAGTGGTGGATAAGTATGAGAAACAAAACAAAAAAATACTGGCCCTTAGCGATCCGACAGGCGAGCATAACACGACACCGTCCGTCGTGAGGGATGAGATCGAAAAAGGAATCCATCATTACACATGCTGAAATCGGATACTCGCAAAAATCTTGCGCCATCTCCGGATGGTTTGTTTGCCACCGGTCGAGAATGACACCGTGGTAATGGAGATGGCGGAATGTAATTGCTGGATCAACTGCGCGTTTTTTTGTGTTTAGAAACACTTATGGTCAACACACTTGCCTATATCTGGTGTCGTGTCATTTGTTGGAGTATTAAATTAGCTATTTTGTTCAATTTTTGGTCAATTATTAAAAGGACATTTACTAAAGATGATCCCTGAAGCGATCTTTGAAAGGACCCCGTGGATAAATCCGGTCCGAAGGCTCCGTAGGGAAATTTAATAAAACCACTGAACTCACTGTGAGGTTTACAATCAAATGAAGGGCCATGAAGGTAGACAAATCAAATTTTCTACGGCAAGTGTCGTTTTTCCACGAAATGTTTATCCTATCTCCGGAACGTGTGAAGCAAGCACTTGACATTGATGGTGCCGTTTTCCTACGTGCTGACAACGGCGGGTTCCCGTAAGGGGGATTTCCCGAACGGTGCTGTGTGGTGTGGTCTATTAGGGTCTGCCACAGCCCAGCAATCCGTGAACATCCTTGAGACGTAGAACAAACATAATACGATAAAACAATAACAGGCCCGAAACGGGGCATTACGGATAGAGTTCGCCCGAAGTCGTACAAGCGATTTATCCCTGTTCCATTTCGCGGTGGCAGGTTCGTTCGGTTTGGAATGCGGATTTTTATGCTCCCCGAAAAAAAATTGGTCTACCGAGAGCTGCGGTTTACCTTTCGGAAATTCTTCCTCTTTTTGTGCCTTGGTTGGTGGGTTTTGTTTTGGTCCATTTTTGGCACAACCGTTTGTGGGCCGCAAATCAACGGAACTGGAAAAGGTGAAAATGGGTTTGGGAAAAATTAAAGCACGCTCGTTCCTCACACCGTGCACCGCAAACTGGTGCGTGAGAGAGTAGTTGGCGCGCCAGTCGGCTCGCCAAACCGTGAAATGGAAATAAAATTATCATTAGCCGGCCTTTGGGGGGGAACTCTCACTCCATGGTTAGTCAGCAGCGAAAGGGGGAGGGGCACGGAAGAAGTGCAACGCACCGAAGGGGTAGGAAGCCCGATCATGCAAGATCATGCTTTAGTTGATAAGTATCTGGTAGTATCGCGAAAATGGTTTATGGTGTTGAGAAACAAGTTCAAAAATTGGCAGTACATTCTGGCTATATTTGGAGGGAAGGCTTTTATTTTTACAACTGTGTCTTGTTATTGTTTAACTTATTTATTCCCTTCTTAAATGTGAAATACAACCTAAGGCAGCTTATTTGAACAAGGTTCTACTAATTTCTCAAAATGTTTTAATACTTCATTTGAGCACATCAACTTTTCCTACTACAATCTCGAAAACAAGAAAGAAATGAAACCTGATAAGGTTTTACCAAATATAAATTCAATAAGACGTTAATGTAATTAAACCATCCTGTTACTAAACTCCCTTATTAAATTGTTCAACCATTGCACGTCGATGTAACTTCCATTCCAAGCATCTATCACTCCAGGGACTGAAACTCCAAAGTGTCGGATCGCATGCAGCGCTGGATTTGATTGTGCTCATTGTTGCCAATATTACAAATGCTCGTTTTATAAGCACTCCAGGGAGAGAGGGAGGGAGAGGGGGGGGGGGTTCATTGCCACAGCTGCACCACCGTGTGCCTTGCTACACTAATAACACTGCCTTGGCCCAGTCCTAGGAATCATTGGCGATGGCGAGACACCGTAGCCCCGGAAGCCGGCAGCGACGTTCCGTTAGGCGTTTGCTTTTTTTGTTTTTGTTTTGTTTCGTCCAGTTTTGCTCGCGGAACTCTAAACCCCCGAGAGTTTCGAACCTGCGGACGCCGGTAATGATTTATTTGCAATTGAAGATGTGAATCCAACCGACATGGCTGCTTCGCTGTTCTATTGAATCGCAGTGTTGCGATTGATGGTTAGGACAGGTTGGGAAAAACTAACAGCGAATTGCTAGGTCTACAATGCCTAGGAGCGTACCTATGGGTCTCGTGATTCCTCGTTATGGAAAATAGATGAACATTTTATCAACTTGATGAATCTAAAAGGTGCTTGGCGTTAGGAATTTCCTGCTGATGTAGTTCGTTAACGGACAAATGAAAAATATATGAGCCCTTGGGATATACTGATGAAGTGGTCTTCAAAAAAAAATGACAATTTTCGTTCGTACCAGATATGCTGCACTTCAATAAATAATGTAAATGAATTGAAATGTGTTCTGAACATTGTCCCCATGGCATGGCGCAATATCTAAGGTGACCTGGGCTGCTATGGGTGGTTGCCTTGAGTACGGTCGAGTTTTAGAGGATCGGATATATGGTTTATCTATTGCTCCTGACCACAGCAAAGGTGGTAATAAAAACACGCTGCAACACCGAGCATGTCACCTCCATTGTTGAAACTTTCGTAAGCCAAAAGAGCTTTCGGGGTAAAGTTATACGGAGTCCCATCGTCCTTTCCACCTTGTAAATGGACATTGGGGTGGATATGAGCTAAAATTAAGGACCCGTAACACAATGGGATTGCCTCGTACAAATGGATGGACATTTTTTAATGATACTGTTAAAAAAATGATTTTGAAGATGAACTTTGTTTGTGTGGTTTGAGTGACTAGCGAGGAGCTGAGGGAAAAGATGGATGAATATTGTGTTATTATTGGGAATCAATACACGTCTATGTGCTGTTGCATTGTTTTCCGCAGTGCATCTGTAAAACTGAAGTTACATACCTTCAACGCATCCATCCACCTCCAACGAACCATCCAAACTCTAGTGGCAATTTTGTTTTCAGCTTAACTGCTGGAGATACTCTGTCGAAAAACCATTTCAGTTCAACGGGTTAGTCCGTTACCATCGACTGCGGTGCATTCTCGGACGGGAAAAGTTTCGGGAAAACGGGTTGAACCCAAGCACCATCCCGTTAATGCCCTGGTGGTGGGAGAGGGATATGTTTATGTATATATTGTTCTGCACCTGGAATCACTTTTCGCAGCAGCCACTAGACAGCCAGTAGGTCAGACACGCAGGTAGTCGTGGGGTGTGGGTTTGGAAAGTTTTCCACCCAGAGTGTGGTCGGGAGAGGTTGGAGTTGAGCTGCTGGGAATGGCATCGAGAGGATGGCGAGGAGGAGTTAACGAACCGTATCAGAGCAACTCTCTGCTGTGTACCGTTGCCATAAGAGACCGAAGTGTACATGACATCCGTGACGCACTGCAGCGTGGCTTCTGTGAAGTCTGGTCCGAACAAGACATACACTGCAGGGTATAGTAAGCCCCCCTTTTCGGAGGTGCTGGACCATAGATAAATTTTACAAAGAGATATCTCAACTGAAGTGCGACTTGCGGGGAGACACAAGGCGGTATGACATTATTCTAGCCATCCCTCGGGGACCCGCGCTGGCGGGGTAAGGTGCACGGGATTCTGCACGGTTGGCTGAAATTGTATAGCGTCTCTGGCCCAGATTATTCTGCACGGACGGGGCGGATCGGTGGATTCGCTTTGTCCAACTCCAGCGATGCCCGACCAGCCCTGCACAGCTAGCAAAACGGTATCAGGGTTCTTCTCTATTGGAAACGATTCCAAACAGTTTCAACTGGAGGGATCTTGTAGGTGGCATCTCGGCGCAGACAGTACCCGGCGGGGCGTGTGTTTGCCCAGAGGACAATCTCACTTGTCCTTCTTCCTCCCCCCACCGGGAGTCCTTTTCAATTTCAACGCGCTGCAATAATGGTGATTGCGGTGTACTCCAGATGTGTCTTTCGACATAGTTTTCTCGGGGAGAGCCATGTTTTTTTTTCGTTCTAGTTTTTCTTCACCACACACACACACACAGGTCTGTGGATAAACTGTGCCGTTTAGAAGAGGCCACAAAATGCAGTACCGAGCGAAGGAGGAGCAGGGAAAGCTTGTTCTGTGCACGCTGGTGCTGCTACTACCGACGAGAGATTGGAATGCTGTTTCAACTGGAGAGTTAAATTGCCTTCTTGGCTTCTTTTGTGGCCAGCAGGACTGTGCAGACTTGTGCTAAATTAATAGCCCTTTGTTGGAGCATGCCTGATTTGCGTGCATATGTGAAGGTCATGAGATTTTGAAAGTTTGATCACACTCCGTTTGTGTTACGGAGGGAGAAAGTGGAAAAGAGATGCACAAATCAAGATGAACCGTTTCGTTAGGAGGCATAGGAACAAGTGAATGATGGCACTAGGTTTGAAGTCATCTCATTTGGAGGTTGTTGAAATTTGTTAACATGATCATAATCATTAAATTACGAAATGTTCCCTTTATCCTTACCTGCGAAATGCAACGTTTAACAATTGGAATTGGAAATGGCACAACCCTTAAAATATATTTTCTAACCCTCAAATATTAAATGTTAGCAACTGATTGACTTATAATATAAGTTGCTACTTCAAGCACTTTTCAACATATTTGATTGCATTGCATGGTTCCATACGGTTACATTCTTTCGCGAGGAACCGATTCCGATTGGTGAAATTTAAAAAAAAAAGTGATGTTGTAAAGTATACGCTCGTGTGTGTCTTCTGCGCTCGTGTCCGATCGACCGCCACGATATTAACCCTAATAAGGTACAAATTATGTCAATCTACATACACAAATAATGCGTCGGATGGACCGAAAGCAAGGCAGAGCACATCGAAGGAGGAAGTGTTTTTTGTTTCGTACGTGCCACCCATCTACGGTGGAGGTCTTTCAATTGAGTTGGTTGGCGGCTTCCTCGCTTGATTCTGGCTCGTCCGGTTATGCGATGCGAACAGCGACAATACCCCGGCAGTGCACCAGCAAGTGTGGACGCACCGTTAAACACGGCCTCAGTTCGCGCAGAGTGCGTCCACGATCCAGATTGGTTCAGTTTGTCCTCCGCGCTGGTGTCACGTTTGGGTGCATAGCGCTCGTTGAGCATATTACTTCCTTTCTGGCCCGCGCTCTGTCTGCATGGCTGATCAATTTATTGTCGCTTATTGTCACGCACCATGGGCATGTACTCGCGAAGCGATGTTGGAACCTTCCGCGTTCTTCCTGAAGAAGCCTAAGTGGCGTACGGCACATTCTTCTACTTTCTTTTTCTGCAACTGCACGTCTTTCGCTTCACTTACTTCCGACGGTAATGCAGGCGGGGAATTGTCTAGATGGATTATGGGTGTTCTTCGGATTGCATGAGTCTTATAAATGATTGTCTTGTTCGGGCTACACAAGTGTTGGAATTCTCACTTTTCATGTTGCTTTCTTCCGACTGTTTGACTAATTATGCTCTACCAATTCTCTTTCCTTTCCAGGGCTGCCGGACCCGTTCGCCAAAATCACCGTGGAAGGCACGCGCCAGGAGTACACGACGGAAATCTGCAAGGCGTCGCTGGATCCGCTGTGGAACTCGCACTACGACCTGTTCCTCGGCAAGAACGACAACATCGTCATTTCGATCTACAACCAGCGCAAGATGCACAAGCGCCAGGGCTTCTTGGGATGCGTGCGGATCGCGGCCTCCAGCATCCAGCTGCTGCGCGACACTGGATGTAAGTTGTCCGGGAGGTGGCAGAAGAGGAGACATACCGCGCTTCTTGGGTTGCGGCCTTTTGTTTTTCCTCCAGCGCAAGACATTAAAATACCCTTGACGGTTGTTTTGTGTTGGGCGCGCCCGCGCGTTCACGTGAATGAAAGCAGAAGTGAAAACTAAGCTGAATTTAATTGCACCAGCGCGTTGTGTGCTGCACGTTTCAGGTGTTCACAGGTACCGAATGCAGCCTACGACCACTACTACTCGTCATTTTCTTTATAATTGCACTAGAGAAAAAAAAAATGAAGAGGAACCAGCGGAAGCAAGGAAGGTGTGCGCTGTAAACCTGTGAACCTGTGAACCTCTCTCAGCTTGGGAAACGGTGGTGCTTTCTGCAGCACAATATAAGTGCACTTGATGACATCGTTACACGCCAAGGAGGACGCACAGTGGTTCCGCCATAAGGGCAAAAAATAAGGGCTTGAAACATGCTACTTTTTCGTGTAATAACATTGGTTATAAATGTTGAGAGATTCCAGATTGAGTGTCGAACACAAAAACGGCTCTAAAGGCGTGAGTCTAGGTATACTGTTTCTTTTTTAAAATACGACAAGAAGGAGCCTTTTAGTCTGCCTCTACCTTGCAGCTTTGTCATAAACGGGTGATAATAAATATTTCAAAGCAGTGTGAATGAACAGTAAATTGACGGTTGCCTGCCTGAACGCGACACAGCGGAGAGGTGCGGAGCAGTGATTCACATCCCTTTCACAGTAACTATTCCGCCGAGTTCGACCTTGAATGTGCGTGACATGTGTGCACGGAGGAGAATGTTGCTTGCACCGTCGCACGTAGGTCGTCGGTGCTGCCGTTCGTGGAAAGTGGGCCAAATCTGACCCCACCACCCCCGACGAACGGGCTCTGAGATGGGGTGATTCGCTAAACGTTTCCCACCACGACGAACCCCGGAACGAATGATGTCCTTCCATCGCTTGTCGGCAAAACCCCTCTATGCCAAGCCTATGCCAACAATCGTGCGGTCGTGTTAAAAATTGCTACCAGCAAAGGCAGAACACAAGGGGCGCGGAATCTTCTCACCACCAACGTACGAAAAAGAGCAGCGAGAACTTCCCAGAGTGGCAAGCAAGCGGTTGACTGCTGCAGGAGGAGAAGACCGTTAGAGTGCGTCCGACCAGGCTGCCGTTTCGTTGTAACCCTGTGAAGTAATTTGTCAATGGCGAATTCATTTTCCGCTCAAGTATCAGCGTCTTCACGTTGTGGGGGATGGTTGTTTCTCGGTCGCGTCGCTAAGATGACGACCCTTACGGGCCTCTTCGCCCGTCGCTTGGCTCTTCTTTTCTCTGCTCGAGCGACGGCAGAGAAGGTGCTATAAATTAATTAATTCTGCTCCGCTTTTCTGACGGTCGAGATTATTATGATGGGCTTCGTCATCATCATCGTCATGGTGAAATGGTGTCGTCCAAGTGTTGCTGTGCAGCAGTCATCCTCCTCCTCCATCCTTTCAAGTGCATGCTGTAGGGAATGAAAAGAAGAATGTGAGCCTCTAACAATCTCTGTCCCTAGCCATCGATCTGGAAGCGACCGTTTTCGCACAATGTACACTGTTTACTACTCATTAGCGCCGCCGGCATCCAGCCTCACTAATTGGGGACAGTAGACGGCAGTTTAGGGGGTTGCTTGTTTTCACCTTCGCGCCCGCCGTCACTCGGGCGTATGTTTTCCCAAGCGCTTGACCTCGGGGGAGGTTTTTATAGTTTGGCCTCTGTGCGTCTGCTTGGTGCCTGTCATAATTAATGCATTTCCGTTTCACGACGTTCCTTTTCGTTTTCGGTAGATCAACGGCTGGAGCTGGTGAAACGTTCCCAGGACGATCCGGATCCGGTCAAGGGTCAGATCATCGTGTCGCTGATGTCGCGCGACAGTGTCACCGGCGGTACCCCGCTGGCCATTGTCAGCCCGGCCGGGGACGTACGCGTGCCGGACGATGACGATTCGGCCGACGCACTGATCGATGATCCGCAGCCGCGCCAGCAGCATCAGCATCATCAACAGCAGCATCAAACGCAGCAGCATCAGCATCAGCAACAGCAACCATTGCCTCAGGGTTGGGAGGAACGGTCGGCGTCGAATGGCCGCTCGTACTACGTGAACCACTTCACCAAGACGACGCAGTGGCCACGGCCAACCGAACCCGCCGGTCCACAGCAGTCACCAACACCGAACGGAACCGTCGTCACCAATGGTAGCGTCAACGGTAGCAGTGGCAGCCCAACCAGCGTTGTTGTGACCAATGGGAGTGGCGACGGTGGTGGTCCCACCACGATACCGCCCGGTCCCTCCAAGTCGGCCACCAGCAACAGCATCAATAGTATTCAGTCGAACGACTCCGGCAGCCGGCGGCACTCGACCGAAATACTGCTCAGCTCGAACAACAAGGAAAACTGCAACAACCAACAGCAGCAGCTTCACGGCAAGGATCGGTCGGGGAAGGACATCGAAAGCGGTGGCGGTGGTGGTGGGGGTAGTGTGGTAGTGCAGCCGAATGCTGCCTCGCCGGTAGCGTCCGTCGTCGCTCACAAACAGCAGCGGAACGACGCGAAGAGTCCGGTCCGAATTCTGGACGAACCGATCCTGATAACGCCTGGCTCCTCCAGTGCGAGCCCGCTGAGCGAAATCAACAGCCCGATAGTGTCGTCCAAGCAGCATCAGCAGCAGCAGGACATTTCGCCCCGTGCGGGCAACGGTGGAAGGTATGGTTGAGTTCGATTAGTTCTAAACTGCCCTCAAAACGCTAGGAGCCAAGTTGAGGGAGGCAAGTTTTAAAAGGCAACGCAAACTCCGAGAATCCCTGAATGTCATCGTAGTTGAAACGGACTCGATGTAGATGTCGCACAAAATTGTACTGCAGCTCCTCGAGTCGAAGCTCGTATTTAATTCCAAAGATACTAACATATACGCGTGTTTAACTAGAGAAATGAATAATAACACATACCTCCGGTCATGAGCTTCAGGCGAAACGAATTTATCGTGTTATGATGAATGAAATAGAAACACGTTATTAATGCGTTTGATCCACACACACACAGTTAATTGATAGGTCGGTAATGATTGGGCAGATAATTAATTAACCACGCACCGTTCTCTTTCACTCGCCCAGGGAACCGCCACAACCTCCGGTCTCCGGTATGACCAACGCCATCGGGTCCCTGTCGATCGATTCGCCCGGTTCCGTGCGCTCCCCGCCCAACGCGGTAAACGGTACGCCCAACGGCCAGTGCGTGCAGGCGAACGGGACCGGCTACGGCAGCCCATCAGCAGCGGCCCATCATCAGCAGCAGCGAAGCGGCGAGCTGAACGTGTCCAGCGGAGGACAATCGCACCAATCAAAGCCGACAGTGCCTTCGTACTTGCCGCTGGCAGCGAGTAACAACAGCGCCGGCGTGAACCATGGCAGCGGCGGGGCCAACAGTAGCGTAAACGGGGGCGGTAGCAACGGCATGCACAATGGTGGAAGTAACCACGCCACCGCACCGGATACCGTCGGTGGTGGTGGTGGGGGAGGTGGAGGAGGTGGAGGAGGTGGAGGAGGTGGAGGAAGTCGATCGCATCATGGCACACCGGGGGGTGAAGGTGGACACCGGGAAACGTCGGCGACACGCAACCAAACCCGCTCGACAAGGCACGGGGAGGAACCGTCGCGGCGGCGACCCTCCCGCGATAGGCCTCCGCGGCCAGCGATGGGTGGTGGAATGGCCGGACACCACAACCAGATCCGTCCCGGAGTTCCATTCATCCGTCCGGCGGTCGATCTTCCCCATGGCTACGGTAAGAAGGAGCAAGATATTTTATCCAATCGCGGGAATTATTCTAAAGTGTAAAATTTTTCTCATCGACCTGTCACGCTTTTTAACTTCTTTGGTTTAGAAATTCGAACGACGCAACAAGGCCAGGTGTATTTCTATCACATACCAACGAAGCAGTCCACCTGGCACGATCCACGGATACCGCGCGACTTCGACACCCAGAACCTGACCACGGCAACGCTCGGGCCGCTCCCGCACGGCTGGGAGCAGCGGCGGACCGCGTCCGGGCGGGTGTACTTCGTCGACCACAACAACCGCACGACGCAGTTCACGGACCCACGGCTAAGCATGCACGTGCTACAGATGCTCCGGCGGCAGAACGGTGCTGGCGCTTCTCCGTCCAGCAACGCGGCGGCCAGCAATGCCACCGCTCGCGGCTGCTCGTTGGCCGCCCTGTCCGGGGCGGGTCCACAGGTACCGAACGGATCGGCCGTTTCCAGCCGGCAGGTTGTCCTCGTGGTGGGTGCTGGTTCGGATGCCACCAGCGGTGCTAGTTCGAACGGAGTAAGTAGTGGAGGCTGGTCTACTCTAGGGTGTGACCTCGTATTAACAACCTTCCTTGTATCCACCCCCACCCCGTTTACAGGACACATCCGCGGTCATCCATTCACCGAGAGGAGGAGGAGGAGGCGGAGTTGGAAGCGCAGCGGCCGTGGTCAACAACATTCCCGATCTACCGCAGGGCCTGATGGACAGTGCGGACCTGCTGCCGAAGTATCGGCGCGATCTGGTCGGCAAAATACGGGCGCTACGGCAGGAGCTGCAGCTACTGCAGCCCCAGTCCGGCCACTGTCGGCTGGAGGTGTCTCGGGACGAAATATTTGAAGAGAGCTATAGGTACGGCCGCGGTTGGAATAATTGTTGTGACGGGCAAGAGGTAGGCTCATTCTTTCTCCTATATCCCGTTTCCCGGCAGACTGATCATGAAGATGCGTCCCAAAGATATGCGCAAACGGTTGATGGTAAAGTTCCGGAACGAGGAGGGACTGGATTACGGTGGTGTGGCCCGCGAATGGCTGCACCTGCTGTCGCGCGAAATGCTCAACCCGCAGTACGGTCTGTTCCAGTACAGCCGGGACGATCACTACTTTCTGCAAATCAATCCCGACTCAGGTAAAAGGGGGCGGCCGGCCTCCCTCACACACCAGACGTCTGTCTGTGGGTGGAGTAGTAATATGGATCAATAATCAACCCGATTTGCACCTCCCTCCCGTTGCAGGCGTCAATCCGGAGCACCTTTCGTACTTTCACTTCGTTGGCCGCATACTGGGCATCGCCGTGTTTCACAATCACGTGCTGGACGGGGGCTTCACGCTGCCGTTCTACAAGCAGCTGCTCAACAAACCGATCACGCTGTCCGATATCGAAGATGTCGACCCGGAGCTGCACCGGAGTTTAACGTGGATTCTGTAAGTATGCTGCTTCCCTTTTATTTTGTTTTAAAGAGCACATTAAGCACGTTTGACTTTTTTTAATTGAATAAATTATTACCCACCTGAACAGTGAGAACAACATAACGGGAGTGATCGACTCGACGTTCAGCGTGGAAAACAACAGCTTCGGCGTGCTGAAGGTGCACGAGCTCAAGCCGAACGGTGCGTCCATTTCGGTGACCGAGGACAACAAGCGCGAGTACGTGAAGCTGTACGTGAACTATCGGTTTATGCGCGGCATCGAACAACAGTTCTTAGCTCTCTCGAAAGGTAGGCGCAGAGGCGGTGGTGTGCATGATGTGCCCGGAATTCGTCCTTTAACTCCTTTTTATTGAACCGTTTTTTTTTCTTCTTTTTCTTTGTCGGGCAGGATTCGGCGAGTTGATCCCAAGCCACCTGTTGCGTCCGTTCGACGAGCGGGAACTGGAGCTGGTGATCAGCGGCATCAGTCAGATCGATGTGACCGACTGGAAGGCCAACACGCGGCTGAAGCAGTGCACCGCCGACACACCGCAGATCGTATGGTTCTGGCAGGTAAGGTCCTTTTTTAATTTTTCCATTGTCCGTTCATGAATTAATCTTAAATTATTCTTCACCATTTTTCATTTTCACCATTTTTTTTTTCTTTGTAGATCGTGGAATCCTACTCGCCGGAGATGCGCGCCCAGCTGCTTCAGTTCGTGACCGGATCGTGCCGGGTGCCGCTGCAGGGCTTCCGCGCCCTCCAGGGTTCGACCGGTGCGGTTGGGCCGCGGCTCTTCACCATCCACCTGACGGCGGACGTTCCGATACAGAATCTGCCGAAGGCGCACACCTGCTTCAACCGGCTCGACCTGCCCATGTACGACTCCTACCAGCTGATGTACGACAAGCTGACGCAGGCCGTTGAGGAGACGTGCGGATTTGCCGTGGAGTGAATTTTCTCTGTGTTTTCTCTGTTGGAAAATTTGGAAAAAGAAAACCCGTGTATGCAGGCCCCGTTTTGCTGCCGTTGGATGCGTCCTTTTCTCGTGGACTAATGTTTCTAGGCCAAAAAAAAAAAAAACAACCAGTAAGGACCAATGGGTTGAATGAGGAGAGCACAACAATGAGGGCAAAGCAACAGTTGGTAGTTGGGAAGGCGAAGCGGGGGAGAAAAATGCGTTTTTTTTAAGAATGGGAAATTTCGAGGAGGAAAAGCAAGAAAAGCTTTCATTCGCTACGGGTGCGGGTTTCGTGTGTTTCTTTGTTAAATGTGGATTGAATCCATCGCTGGAATCGGTGGGAAATCAAACATTGTGCCTGCAAATTGGCAGTTGGAAAAGATGAATCCATTTTTGTCATTGTTTTATTTTAATTTGTTGTTTTTTCAACTACCAACGCACTGCAGCGTATCGAAATCATCCTTCTCCGTCCGATGTAGTATGGAGTAGACGTAAAACGCGCGGCACTACGGTGCGACACTTGGTGGCCCAGATCAACGAAACGGATTGAATTGTTTTCCTTTCGGCGGCGAACGGAGACGCGAATGAACAAGAAACTCGCAAATCGGTTTCGGGTAACGAAAGAAAATTTAATTTACCGTGCTCGCGGTGTCGCACCGGTCTTTATTTGGGTGGGGAAAAATACAGGAGCCACAAAAAACCCCCCGGCTTTTTTAAAGCTGCCATTTGACGCTCAGCCAATGGAGCTTCTTAGAAGCAACACAGCTAGTGTTGAAAATGTTATGTTCTCTATCGAATTTATTGATTCGCTGCTTCATTCAAGTAGAGGATGGATGAATTACAGTGCTTTTCTTTCGTGATGTCTGCATTGGGCATTTGTTTCTCATGTTTGAAGGGTTGGAAACTGGCCATTTTCGGAGAGTTTCTGTATATGGCTGTTTTTCTTGTTCTCCCATTGGCTACGATTTACACGAGCACAGCATGATATTCGATCATTTAAAACTATGCGCTTGTATTTTGGACCAGGAAATAGTTTTTTTTATTTAAATTTTGTAATCAATCGTGCACTGATAATGAAGAAAACAATTGAATGATAGATCAGCAAGTAAGGAACGTTAGGCGGGTGGGAAAGGTGGTAGTTTTGGTGAATCAGTAAACCAAACGTTGCATATACAAGGGGAAGCCAGGGCAGGGGAGATTTTGTAAAGAGAAGAAGAGAGAGAGAGAGAGAGAGAGAGGAGCCGAAATCAACGAAACGTCTAACTTGAGGTTAGGAAAGATTTTTTTCGATGGATAAAATAACGAGTGATATAAACATTAAATATATATATAAACATATATATATACATACATATATAAATATAAATGTTAACTGTAAAAAAGTATATTAAATCGAAATTTAGCTACAAAATGCCCGTATGTACAGGAATAAAAAAAAAAGAAAAGAAAACGAAACAAAAAAATGAAAAACATTGTTTTGAACATTGGGTTGAACGGATACTACAGTATCGAATAATAATTGGTATCAAAGTCGAGATTAGAAAAAAAAGTCACGGTCAGGAAACAGATGGGATAAAACTCGAAAGAAAAGAGGCAGCCAAGTCGAGGCAGGGAGAACAGCCAAAAGTGAGACGAAACAATTTGACCGAATCAAACGGATCTGCACCAATCGGGTCGGTTCTTTTAGATAGCCTTTTGTTTTTTTTTTTAAATAACAAGACAGCGCAAGTGAAAACATATTCGGAACTTATTAAACGGAGTAGGGAGAGAAAAAGGCAAAATAATCGACTGTGAACATGCTCTGAATTAAAAAAAAAATTAGTCACACGATCCGAATACCTAGCCATACAGATGCATACAAACATATCGCGTTACACGTTGCGCTTTCATGGAGAAGATGTTTTGTTTGTTTGTTTTAAATTCCCTCGATTCCAGGATCGCCCCAAGGGCTTCGAATAATGTGCACGCCATGTGCTCGCTAATCGGAATGACCAACATTTCCAACTCCGAAGCATTTCGTAGCCGCGCGTCGCGGCCGTAATGTACGATTCAATCGGAAACAGGAAACGAAAAGGGTTGAAGAAGAAAAAAAAAAAGAAACAATATGTAGTGGAAACGAAAAGCAAAACTCCAACAAAAACCGATAGCAATAGAACATACCTTTAATATTATATACAACACGTTAAACGCGATAGTAGGGAGCTCGTCCAACGATATTTGAAATGTTAACTGGAATAGATAGAAAGAATAAGGCAGTATACACTAAAGAAATGCACAATGCAGAAGAAGAAGCAGAAGCAGTTTGGTAGTATGTTTTTCCGAACATTAAAAGAAAAAGGGATGTTAAGGAAGCACGCAAAGAACCACAAAACTGTGTGGCTCTGCTCCCCTAACGTTTTTGATCGATCGTTGGCAGCTCGTTTTACGCGTTTCGCTGTATATAAGATAAAAATATACTTATCGGAAAACAAACTGCATGGGTACACGCTGTAAAAACAAAAATAAATTAGGGTCGTATTAGTTAGTGTATTCTATTCTATTTATTAATTCGAATCGATTAGTCCATCGAGCTGCTTTAAATGAAATATATATATTATCAAATCCTTTATCTAGACCACTCAGCTCACGACTCTTCTATCGGACCGGCGTATGAGCATTTAAAGGAAACCCCCGTGGGCGGGGGAGGTGTTACTAGCAGGTAATAGGCAAACCAATGAATTTAAATCAAACGAAAGTCGCCGGCAGTTCGCATACTAATAAGAGCGCGAAAACCGCCATCCTCCATACGGAGCAAATTTTTGCAGGTAAATTTTCCAACTGAATCTTCTTTATCAAGGTAGAGGAGTAGAAAATATAATGTTTTTTCGAATTGTCAAATATGCTCTTTCCTTTTTTTTAGAATACTCTCCATAGTCTTTCGAAGCCTGAAACTAGGTAATCAAAAAACTAGAGAACGAATCAATATTACAAAAGAAAAATATAGGAAACGAAAACGAAAATCAAACAGTTTGTATGTGTTACGCCGTAAACCAGGATAATGGTGTACTATTTGGTATATGGATTTGAAGGGGAACACATTTAAATTAATTCCATATTGAAAAAGAAAACACGATAGACCTGAAGAACTTAGTTGATTGAAAAACAAGATAATCGGCACGTACACGATTGGCAAAATCCGTCGAAATTTCAGTACTGTTTAGTGGATTGTCGTTTTTTAGCAGCGAATAGATCCTAGCCGGAAGCTGGAACAAAATGAGTCGCAACTCACTCTAGAGAACTAGTTGTAGAGCGACGAGATACCTAAATAATGGAAACTTTAAACTAGTTAATCAAATGTAGCACCAGAGCGCCACGCCACGCTCGACACGTGCGTTTAGATAGGCTAGATTTTCCCCGGGAAGATTGGCGGAAAGATTGTACAAGCGCGCGGTCATCAACCAGCAGCAGGAGAGGGAAGGGAGCGCTTAAGTTGTTGGGTGCAAATGAAGAGAAAAAAGAAAACGGAATCCTCCCAATTTTTAACCAACTTTTTCGAGCATGAAAGACCATGATGTACGTGCGACGGGATGTGTTGTAGCATGTAACCTCCTTCGGTCCAACTCAAAACAATCCGTTGTTGCCGTCGACTCCCGCGACGGAGAAATCATATCATTGGAACGAACGGGTCGGACAAGACAAGCTGGGGAGGAGCAGCCAGTCAGAAAAAAGAAACATGACAATAGTATGGGAACGAGCGGGGAGTGGGCGAGGGGGATTAGCGGGGGGAACTAAGAAATGTATTATTTGTAAAATAAAATTTGTTCTATTTCATTTCATTACCGTTTGTGTGGTGTTCTTTATTTTGCGATGAAAGAAGAAAACGTTTTCCTTTTAAAATCAAATAATTGAATTAAAGAAATTTGGTACATTAATTTTCCATAGTTTAGGTCAACGGCAGCAAAACGAAAAAAAGTTACAAGCAGGCCCTCGGTTCAAAGCAATCTAAGCGGTTTGCGATATCATTTTGTGATTTTGTTTGACAGAAAAACAAACAAACAAACAAACAAAAAACTCTCAGATGTTGTTTTGTGTGTATACAGTTCAGCTTTACTCATTTCTCTTTCGTTCAGACTACATAAGAAAGTGAATTTATCTATACATATATATTAATTTTCGTAATGCTTCCGATGTTATTCTAAAGGTTGAAGTGGGAGGGGAGGCAGGGGGCTGGGGGGATGTTGGCCGATAAAAAGAGGGTTAGCTGTACTGGGATTTAAACTGCCTAAATTATTACCGCTAAAATAAAGAAGAGAACGATTCTGCCAAACATGCACGTCCGGAGGATAGTAGTACGGCCTATGATGAGAGACTCCTCTTGTTTTCTCTTTGTTGTCGGCTTGGCTTATGGATCTATTAACGCATTTTTTCACACTATCCTACATTATATCTGCGGTATTGCTCGACCCCCTCGCATACACACATGCCTTTTTCTACGTCGTTATGTTTTTACTTTGCCGATTGTATTTTGTTCGAGTTTATTAAATATTACACTACATTAACACATTCGCTACCTCGCAACTCCAGTTTTTTAAAGTTGACGCAACCGACACGACCGACCGACAACCATCTGCCCTGATTCCTTCGTCATTTGTGTCGACTTGTGGTGCTGTATACTATGCTTTCTCTTCTGTTTCAAACGTCCTGTTTTCCTCATGCCGGAACAGGTGAGTATGCCTAGCAGAACATAAACATGTCTAAGAAGGGAAAGGGGTGTAGTCTTAATACAAAAAAAAGAAACCGGTCACTCCTTGGAGAAATTGTATGCGAAATAAAATCTGCTGTTATAGAAGGTAAAAACTAAACCTATACACTAGAGTGAGTCATCGGTACATCGATCGAGTCGAATGCTTCGTAAAACCTCCGATGGCTCGTTAAATTCCCTACATTGGCCTGCATGCGACGTGGCGCTCTTCCTCCCCGCCCAGCGCTCGGCCGAGCTCGGGGGGGTGGTTAGCTAATTGAAAGGCAGCTGTGGTTCGTGCCTGGGCGCGAATTAAACCGGAGGCGTGCCGTCGTACGTATTCACGACGCTGGTCACCGGGCTGGCCACGATCGGTCCCGTGGGTCCTGCTGCGGTGGACACGATGGATTCTATCGAGTTGACGCCGGTGCTGTTGCTACCGTTCGCCGTGGCCGTTCGCTTCTTGCCGCTGATGGTGATGAGCGCCGAGGAGGCGGACGGCGGTGGCAGCGCTGTCTGCGGAGGAGGAGGAGCATGATGATGATGATGGTGCTGATGGTAGGCGTGTTGCGGCGGCGGTGCATGCAGCGACCCGTGGCCGATGTGTGGCGGATGGTGGAATAGATGCGGCGGCGGATGGGTGTGGTGCAGCGGGGCGTGAACGGAACCGTGCGGTGACGTCGGCCGCTGCGTGGCGAGATGAGAAGGCAGCAGGTGGTGGTGGTGGTGGGGCTGAGGCATGGCCGGAGGTTGGCGATAGCCGGGCGCCGGAACCGGCGCGGGACCGGGCGGGACCGACATCGAGACGACGGGAGGAACTGGCAGTGGTATGGACGAGGCCCCGGCCGGACCCATCGCGTTCGCCCCGACGAGGTGTATCGGTGGAGGGGGCCCACCCATCGTGACGGGCGGAACGGGCAGTGGGAGACCGATGCCGTGGAAACCCTCCCGGAAGTCAATCATGCGCACGACGGGCGGATTGAGGCAGCGCGGTTGCTGCAGCTCGGGTGGCGGCGAACCGGGTGGTGGCGGTGGCGGTGGCAAATTCTCCAACTCCGGATCTATCTCTTCCGGTTCCTGTTCAAGTTCCTAATGAAAACAAAAAACAAACAATTCGAATATTAATAAAAGCTACAAATTTATAATACAATGACACGTTAATAGAAATCTTTTGCATCTGAAGACATAAATTACTGAACGGAAAGCTAAGCGTAAACAAAATCGTCCTAGCTGTCGTAGATCCAGGATCCTTTTTAATCTGAGGAAGCTCATCGACAATACGAAATCTTGTCATTGCCTTGACGGTATTTTAGGTATTGACCGAAGACCGAGTAGAATGGCGAGCTAACATAGACGTGATCTCCACCATCAAATCAACCAGTAGATGAATTTGTTTTATAGATTCTTAAACTACAAATGCCGGGGACACTACTTACCGGTAGCTTCATTCGATCGATCAGCCGCTTCTTGCCGGAAATCTTGAGCGTGCGCTGGCGGCGCAGCTTTTTCCGCTGCTTCGCGACCGACTGCTTGTTCGGTGACTTTTCCTTCGCCTCGTCGGCCGAGCTGGACGATTTGTCACCCGGCGCCATGCCGTCGGCGAAGAGGACCGACTTCTTTACCGCAGTGCCACTGAAAGCGAAGGAAAGGAATGGAGAGAAGGGTATAAATGGCGAGGCCGTGAAGATCTTGAAGATGAATCAACCAAGTTTAGCTTACCTTCCCGCAGCGTTCGGTGGTTTGGGAAGCTTAAGAATACTTTTCTCGTACGAGCGGCCGAGCGACGCGAGCAGATCGGCCTGCTTGATCGTCTCGAACTCCTCGTCCGACGAGGCACTGCCGCCTCCGCCACCGCTGCCACCGCGCTCACCGCCAACACCGAGCCCACCACCGCCAGCAGTGCCATCATCGAGCAGCGGATCGATCGTGCCGCCGGAAGGCGCCTTCGGGCCCATCAGCCGCTTGATGTCCTGCTGCAGCCGCTCCTTGCGCTGCTTCTTGTCCAGCCGCTTCTTCTCCCGCTCGGCGCGTATCTTCTTCTTCAGCTCCTGGCGCCGATCGTGTCGCTGCTGCAGCTCCTCGGCGGTCAGTATTTTCGGCGTCACCAGTGCCGACGAGCCCGAGCCGGTGGACGTTTGCTGCGGTGCCGTATCGCCGAGCGTGGCCGCTTCCGCTGGACTCGTCGTGCTGGATCCGTTGGCGGAACCGGCGACTCCCGGGTGGGAACCATCGGCAGCGGAGGATGCGAGGTGGGTTGAGCCAGCCAGGGTACCGTCGCTACCGGGCGGCGCTGACAGGGGCGCACTGGAGGGCACGATTTCTAGCACATTGCCAACCTGCTTCACCTGCGACTTTGCGTTTGCAGTCCCATCGGAGGCACCGGAGCTGGCCGGAGGGACGGCGGTCGGTGGAGCGAACGGGAAGCGATACATCTCGCCCGGTAGGAGCGGACGGTGATGCGGCGGTGCCGCGAATGCCATCGGGTAGCCCTGGTACGGGTGGCTGCGGGGGGCCCACGACGGTGGCGGACCACGACCGCTGCCCGGGTAGTACGGGGGCGGCGTGGCGACGGAAGCGTTCGGTGGGAGAGAGGTGGGTGGCCCGCGGGAACCATACGCGCCGTACGGGGAGCCACCGTACTGCTCCTGGCCGGCACCGTAACCCGGTAGCGGATAGTTGCCCGACGCCGCATGATGATTGCGCTGCTGGTACACGTCATGGGCGGGTGCCGGGTACTCGGTGCCGTACGGTGGCGCATGGTGATGGTGGTGATGGTGGTGCATGTGCTGCCCATGGCCATGGTGGTGCTTTCCGCCCGCCTTTCCGCCGTCCACCGTGCCGTTCATGCCGAGCACGATGTTGATGCGATCGTCCAGCGAAATGCGCTTCGGCGAGGACTCATCGCCTCCGTCCGCGCTGGCGGACGCCCCGGGGACGGCACCCGGATCCAGATGCATGCCATCGGTGGGCAGCGGTCCGTAGTACGCACCGCCGCCATAGCCGACGAGTTTGCGCTTCTGACTCTCCAGCTCCGCATCGCTGATGGTGGAATCGGCCAGGCTCTTCTTGTACCCGGTGACGGGCGAGTGGACGTTCGGCGAGGCGCCCGTGCTCGTGATGATGTCGATCTGGTTCTCCGATCCGTGCCCCATCGGGGGTGCATCCTTGGGGGACGGCGGACGGCGCCCGCCGTACGGAGAGCGTGATCGGCGCGTGTTCCACTCCCGGTCGACCGAGTAGCGCCTACGGGAGCGACCCGCCCGCCGATGATCCACCGGACTGCGGCCACCGCGCGGACTCGGTGGACGGTGGCGCTGCGAGGGGCTGAGGCTGTGGTAGCGAGAGCGCGACCTCGACCGGGACTTGGACACGGACCGTCTTCTAGCGCGCGGGCTACGCGTGCGACGGCGGGGACTGCGGGAACCGTGCCGTTGCGAGGATCGCTCCTTACGCGAAGGTGATGAGCGTTCCTTCCGCGAGGATCGTTTGTCCCGATCGCGTGATTTGCGCTTCGGGCTGCTCGCTCCCGACGTCGGCCGATCGCGCGAACGCTGGCGCGAATCGGATCGCTTCCGGTCGTGACGATCGCGCGATCGCTTCTGCCTGTGGCGGGACAATTTTTCCTCACTCGAGCGTCTGCGATCCTTCGGGCGCTTTTGCTCGAGCTCCGCCGCCGCCGGTTCCGACGGCGGACGGGTGCCTTCCTCGTCGTCCTGACCGAGCAACGCTGACGCGCCCCCGACGGGCAGCATTCTGCTCTTGGACGGCAGCTGCAGTTTGATCGGTGTTTCCCGATCCAGCTCGAGCGGTTTGATGGTGGGCACCTTCGCGTCCGTGCCTTCGCTCGCAACGGAATCGTCGCGGATGCTGTAGATCTTGGTGGGTGTTTGCTGGGTGGGTGCGCCGCTTGGGGAGGGCGGTGTGGGCACCTTCGGTAGCAAATACTCCGGTATGAACAAGTTTGGTCGGTGCGGTGGAGTGCCCGAATCTACCGGCTTCTCGTCTTCGATGGCGCCAGCAGCAGCGGCCGGATCGTCCTCGGTCCGCTCGGGTTCTGTCGGCGCGGAGTTTTCATTCTTACGCTCCGCGTTGGCGTCGTCCTCTTCCTCCGCACTGCTGTGATCATCATCCGAGTCGGAAGTACTGGAGCTGGAAGAGCTAGACGAGGCCGACGAGCTCGATGAGTCCGAGCTCGAGTCGGACGACGAAGAGCTGGAGCTGCTGGACGAGCTGGTCGAGCTGGAACGTTTCCTCTTGCGGCCCGCCTCACCGGAGGCCGGAGTTTGTGCGAGTGATTGCATAAAATTTTGGTACTCGTCGGCCAGCTTATCCGCGAACAGACCTTCGCGGGCGGCCGGTTCGGAGGGCGATTTGCCGTCGGTACGCTTTAGAAGCGTGGCAGCCTTTAGCTTTTCCGCCTCCTCCAGCTTTGATTTGTACGATTTCAGCTGGTTCTGCATGTTCAGCAGATCGTCCAGCGGAATGATTTCCTCGTGCATGCTGCGCGGCTTCAGGTGGGCCCGTTTTTCCTCACCGTTCTGCTCGACCGACCCATTCGTGGCGTCCTCGGGCAGCGGCTGGTCGGGCTTATGACTGGTCGGTGGGGTTCCACCAACACCTTCTCGCCGCGGTAACGCATCCTCGAGGTTCTGCTTGGTTGGGCTCGTGCTGAGGGTTTCCTCCGTCTCCCAGTTGGCCGCGTAGTCGTCCGTGTCGGGCGACTCGCTGGCCCCGCGCGCCGCTCGCTCTTCAACCTCTTCGGGTTCCGGAGCCTCATCACCCGATTCCTGCCGCTCGGGGGACGCGAGCAATTCGGGGCCCAGCATCAGCGCACCGCTCGAGAGATCCTCCAGGAAGGAGCAGCTAAATTTCGGCTTTGCCGGAGCATTATTCACCGCTGGGCAGGGCACCATCACTTTCTCCTCGACCTCCGCGGTCGTCGCATTTTCCGCTGGCGTTGCCTCGTCCTCCTCCGTTAGCGGTTCCTTTTTGACGATACTGCAATCGAATTTCATTTCACCGCCCGGCTCCTCTTCGTCCGCGTAATCTCGCTCGTCCAGCTTCTCCAGCTTGATGTGCTGCAGCACCACCTCCTGTTCACCGTCGGGCTTCCTCGGTGGTGTACACACCATTTTGGCGTCATGGAACTTTTCGCCCTGCTCCCCACCATCGTTCAGCTTCGCCTCCGCGTCACTGTTGGACGTGGCTTCATCCTCACTACCGTCGTACTCCTGCAGGGCCGCAATGGCCGGTGTAATGGGGCGTATCTTCCTCACCGGAGATCGGTCCGCACTGTTGGCCGGCTCGAGCGGCTCCGTCCAATTGCGCCAGCTGATCGTCGGCAGCGTCTTGGTGTACCGCATCGCGGACAGTGTCGCTCCCGGGGCGCGCGTTGGACCCGGCCTCATCCAAAATGGTGACCCTCGGCGCGGGAAACCCTGAAAGCGACCGCCCCGCTGAAACGCGTGGAAGCCGCGTCGGCCGGGAAAGTTAAAATCGCGTTTAAAGTGTGACGTCTGCTGCACCACCGGTCCGTCCCGGAAGTCCCCGCGACGCGGCCGGGAATCGCGTGCCGGGCTACTGCTGCGACGGTCCCGTCGCACACTCTCCCGCCGCCTACTGCGACTGCGACTGTGCGAACGTGAATGGCCGCGATGCCGCTCATCGTTGTTGCCGGTCGCTTCCGCCGAGCGGGATGATCGCCGTCTGCTTTTCGATTTTTTCTTCCTCTCTTCGTCGTTGCTGCGCCGGCCTTCCTTTCGCTGCTTGCGGCTTCCATCCTCTTCCGGAGCCTGCTTTGGGCGACCGGGAGAACCTTTCGTCAGCGAGGTGGACTCTTTCGAGCGGCTGCGCGTTTTTCGCCGATGATGATTCCGACTTCGATGATGACGTTCCTTTCCTTTGTCACGCTCCTGCGATGCGTTTTTATGCTTTTCGCTCTTTGCTTTTGATGATCCTCCATGTTTCCCATCTGATTTGTGTTCTGAAAAAGTGACAAAAAAAAGCAAACGAAAGGGGTGCATTTATTGGAAATATTAGCGATGAGCTAAACACAATTTGTTGTTGTTGTTGAGACAGAAAAAAACTCCACACTCATCGGAATTCTACCAGGGTTGTTTTTCACTCAACATTCGCTTGCCTCAAATAGGCATGGCGTTTTCACACAGTATGGTCGTCGTCGCCTACTTGAGACGGACTGAGGCCATCATTGCTCTCCATTCGTTAGATCACACTCTGCTTGTACTCACTTTCGTTCGACGGGGCCTCCTTCGACGACTGACGGCGCGGTGTTGAATCATCAGATTTCTTTTCCCTCTTTCCTCCTTCTTCCTTGGATTTTCTATCACTTCCATCCGGACATCTCTTACCGGGTCCATCGTCCGGGACGGACGCTACGCATGGTGCATCGGGTACCGTTTTCGTCGCTGGCGATGACAATGGCCGCTCCTCGTGCTCATTATTCTCGGGAACCATGGGCGAGTGGAACTTACTGAGCTGCTCGGGTAGCAAATCTTCCGTCATTGGGAGCGGTGGCGTGCAGGAAGCTTCCCGGTCGCTATCCATCTTTGTAGGCCCGACGAACGGGGGTCGTTGCTATGATCTGAAATACACGTTCACAGCGCTTGCCGAAAAGCGAGGGGCGTGGAACGGGGCAAATTCGATAGCTAGTTTTTATGGCTGCAGGGGTTCCATGAAGACGTCTGGGTCAGTCAAATCGCTTTGTTCCGGTGTCAATCCCTTCGCTGAACTCGTTGTTTGCTAAGAAGCAGTAAGCTGCTACGGCTCCTGGTACCGAGTGGTTGGATACTATTTCCTCCAAACACGGCGAGCGTGTCGCCTTTCTGGCCGACGACGATGAGTCGGCACGGGCACAGGCACCGCCAGCACAAGCACCAGCTCAATCAATGCGGTTGCGGATGAAGTTTCTGTGCTATCTGCTTTCATCACCTTTCACCAAATGCAGCTGCAAATAGTCACACTCGCGAACGGGCACATATGGCCAGATAAACGATCGGTGCCAAAGTAAAGGCAAATCTTCGACCCGATGGTCGACGGCTTGTAGTAGAGAACAGAATTTTTTTCTCGTAGCCCCTACGGATAAAGTTTATGAACTCGCTCTATTGCCGCCCCTGCCTCCAAGCCGTCAACCTCTCTTGGTGTTTACGGTAGTGTTCCATCGTGCACCCAACAGGTTCGCAACGTTCCTGGTAACGGAGCAGTAGATCCCAGTTCCAGTTAAACGGAACCATCCCTTTTTTCGACGGAACCTTAAAAATACGCAAGCATCGTGAGATGATTATTTTTATCCTTATGTTACTTGATCTAATGATTAGAGTGTGTTTTTCTTAATGTTTAAAATATTTGAATAAATAAATTATAAAATATTGCTTTCGGCACAAGAACCTACCAATTTCCCGGTTCCGGACCATGTGTCAAAATCAAAATATTCCCAACACTATTCCAATCGTTGCAAGACAGCTCTGAATCTGACAGACGCATGGTGTGTCCACTGTGGACCCTTCTTTGAAACAGCCGTTATGATCGTAAGTTTTACGTATATTACCTATTCGAATCATTTCACGCAAATTTGAAAGATTTAAAAATTTATCAAAACATAAACACCTCTCATGAAATCAAAATCATCAAATTTGCCTAGTCAAAAGCGGTTCACTTCTCATTACAGTTTGCAGCAAGCAAGCATGCTGTCGTGTATCCGTGCAAAGTTGAACTAATTATTGCTTGCCGCAATAAAACAGATCGTGCACGACGACGTTAATTTCTCGCTATGAAATATTGCAATCCGTCTAGCACCTTTATAACATAGAAGACAAAAATGAACCAAGTTTATTGTATTTTTTTTTTAATAACATGATGACAGCATGCTCAAACTGGAACGATGTTTTCGATGACTGAATATGTTTTCGATTCGACCGAAAACTAGTTTCCTCTTACTTCGACCGTTAAAATAACTTGTCGAACCAGTCATTAGATGAAGTAAATTCTTTTCTGGCAAAACTTTGACTCAAGTTATTCACATAAAAATACAGGAAGATAATATTCATCATCTTTTCTGCCACCGTGCTGTTCCACGCGCAGCACAGATGAATGAAATACTAATTAAAATATTGAAATGAGTTTTTCGGAACGAATCCTGGTGCAACCTGGGCCAGCATCACGGGATTCCACTCCTGCGTTGGCCCTTACCGCGGTGAGCGTGCGTGCGAGCAAACGAGACGGGAAGCATCAGCTGCCGGAGACAAGACATAAAAATTAAAACCACACCGCGAAAAGTCACGGAATAGGGGGTGAACGGTAAAGTCTCTAATTACCTGAAATGATTAATATGGCGTTGCGACTTTTCGGTTGTTGGGATGGAAAAAAAAATTGCAGCAAACTTTGCACCGACCAGTCAAAGTTTTTTTCCTCGAATCCGAATGCAGTGGATGAGCGGCAAATTAAGAGGAGCGCAGAAGAAAACTCAACGACAAATCAGAGGCATTAGGAAAAACCGGGCGGGGAAAAGTCAATTAGTTGAGATTTGGCACGAGCTTCTCGAGAAGCCTGCGGAAAGGGCACGAAATGTGTCAAAGTCATCACACAGGTAATACAAACTTCTTCTTTCTTGTTCTGTTTCCTCGATGCATCGAGCCGGTTGTGTGATTAGTGAAATGAAATATAAATTTCCACCCCCTTTCCATACCCGCAAAGGTGTAAGGGAGTAAAGCATATCGCAGGGAATACTGCACGAACCATTTTTCGGAGGAATTCCGTGAAGAACAGAGAAACTTATAAATTCTATTCAAACAAGACAATTTGCACCTGGTTGGTTGGTGCAGTGATGGGGAAAACGTGCAGTGGCATCCTTTAGTTGCCATGTTGCCTGCCACGTGCTACCGTTACAATTTATTCAATTTTTCAACACGTCATTCGATCGGAACTCTCGGTTTGGCTGTCGATAAACGGGCTCTGGGTAGTGTTTCGGTACTCGGTGGCGGAAACCTTCTGGTACCAACACGGGTTTTGCACCAATTGCTCATGAATAGTAGAGGTATTGTGGAATTATGTGACTTGACTACGGACGCTGCTGCACTATAGGTGTTCTGATGAAGTTCAGTTCGGTTTACTGATTCTTGGTTACATTGAATCTGTGTTTAAATTATTTAAAACGAATTGAAAAAGTTGTAATAGTCTCATAATATTTTTTCCTTTTCCATCCATAAAAAAAAAACTAGCAGAGTTGTCAGAGAAGATTGAAAAATGTATTTGAAAACGTAGCCACAGTGTGCATCCAGACCACCTTCTCAGACAACGTTCATTATTATAATTGAAAGGATAAATCATGCCAACGTCTCGTTGATAACTATTGCACCGAAAAATTTCACGATTGTCGTGGAATATGCGGGAAATGCAACTTGTTCAGCTGCAGGAGACGATGCCGGGACGGAACGGAATTCAATTTTCTACCCACAGGAAGGACGACAAAGTAAAAAAATAAACGTACCTTCTTCGACCTTCTTACCGACCGAGCTGGGCTGATGGTTTCAAAATCTTAACCAGTCCGAACGATTCGGAAAGGTTTCCCCAGGGGGCTTTGCGGAGCGATGGAAATGAATGTGTGGAGAGTGGTTGGATGGGTTTCATTTTATTGCCCCTTTCGGAAACCATTCCGGAAAAGTCATCAATACAGCGGCGAGAGTGCACTGTACTGTATAGTCGGACCCGGTTGACACTGCCGGGCTATGAGAGTGAATGCAGGTGTACTTTCCACTTCTGATGTTTGTCTTTCAACGTCGGTACGTGCCGATACCAATGGGGGCCATTTCAACGTTAGAACAAGCTTGACGGAAACAATGATGATGTATAAAACTGCTTAGACAATTGAGGCAAAATAAAAGCTGTTATTTTCAGAAGTAACATTTCAGAAAGTCATCAAATGGTAAGTCAAACGTAAAAGAATAGACATAGCTGTGTTTCAAAATTTAATTGAAAAAGGTGAATAACAGGAAAATATATGTGAAAACTTAAGTAAGTGTTATTAGTATCATAGAGTTATAGTGAATCATACATTGTAGATTGATGAAAAAACGAACCAACATTAGACGCAACAGCGTGACCAACTTCTAATTTGAATTGTTTAAAAATATGTATGCAATGTCATCATGGAAAACATCATGATAAATGAGGTGACTTAGGTCTCTGAAGTCACCTAAGCGTACCAGGTTTACGCACTATTATATAGCCATACGTTTGCAACGGAAACTGCTGCAACTAATACGCTTTCGACACTGCGTGCTGTGCTGGTTGATGGTAGCAATTACGTGCAGATGAGAGAGAAATTGGGCCCCGAAAAGGGATGTTAACAGTTCATTGATTCCATCGCACGAATGACAGCTTGTCCATTACGTGCCGGGTCCACCGGGACCGCACACATCCTTCCGGACCATACGCTCCGGGCCCAGAAACTATAGCTAACCTACTCGGCAACACCCGCAACTCCACGGTTTTCCCATTTTCCGTAGCACGGCGGTCATTTCCGATTACGAGTGTCCACAGGGCGAGCGGTCGTTCGCTGCGACCGCTGCAGACTGACCGTTTGTTGGGCGACAAAAGGTTTGGAAACACTAAATTAAGATACTTTATTTTCGATTGCGGTTTTGATAATTGAATCGAACCGGCCTCGGGGTGTCCAGGTCCAGGCGCTGTGGGAAGACCATACGTTGGACCGGATGACGTTGTGGAGTGGATGGAACAAATTGGTTGGAAAATTAGGTGGGAAAAGCCGGACTCCAGTTCAGGGAGGAGGAGGAAGGACGGTGGTTCAATGAGCAAATCTTTGCGCATTTTCGTCCACCGTCCAAGCGGACAGGAGGTTTTTTTTCTCTTTTTCTCTATTCACATCCTTTCTTCCGGAGGAAACTAACTTTTCAATACCTTAGCTCGACTAATCGAATTCAGTCCGAAAGGCTTTTGGCAGGAACCAAACGAAGAAACAAAAAGCAGAAAATCACATTCGGTTTCGGTCGTTTGCGCAACGGAAATCCACTGAACATATGTGAACGAAGGAAATCTCGTTCGCCAACACCGGAGGGCTTTTCCTCGGGCGAACTATTTCTAATCTTGTCGCTGCAAAAACCCACCCAATACGGTTAACACCTGCTGCATTTGCGGTACGGTGCTGCATTGAAACGTTGCCAAAAGTGTTGCCATCCTAAGCCTTCCTGAAAAAAAAGAACTGAACTTTTTTTTTCTTTCCGTTCGTGTAGATAAACTTGAGAGCTTCTTCGTGTCAGTTGCATTTATTTTAGTTTTAAACATTTTGTACCAGAGAAAATCATTTGTTGACAAGGGCTGGTATCTTTCCTCGTAATCTGCTTGGCCAGGTTTGCTTATCGGGTTTCAGCTTTTGTCCGAAAAATTCATGATTATGTACTTACTTCTCAGAGGTCGGAGGCGTAGATTTACGGTGTAGAATTCATCCACTGTTAGGATGAAAATTTTTCAGAAACTTTTCAACAGGAAATGTTGTGACACCTGGAATTTTCGGAGCAAACCCATTTAGAGATTGCATTTTCTTAGAAACATTCGGTTTGGGCTTTATTTTTTGTTCCAGGGTTTTCTTGTTAAGTTTAAAGGTAATCCCATAAAGCAAGTTCCAGTTTACTTTTGATTGATTTTCATGAATATCATAAAATACGCATTCGCATATGCAAATGTGAACAGGACTCTACGGTGTCGCAAAGTTTATTATATCGTTTTGTTAGGCATTGTTAAACAATCCACTACATTCACAATTTTACTCTTGTGATTTGCGTAGTGCGATAAATTACGAGCGCCGGATGGAGAAACCGTCGTCCGTTGCAGTAAATACTGGACGGGAAGAGGCAAACCCAAATGCTTCCGATGTACCGGAAGAACAAACCCGGATCGTCCGACGAAACGAATCCGGGCCGGTCCACCCGGAACAGATTCGTTGCACCTGCTGCCGCGTGTCGTGTCGACCGTTTTTACCGTCTTCTTCCGCCCCGCGGTGCTGCCTGTTCGCGCAGGATGCCAAGATAAATTGAGGTTTTCGGTTGAAATTGAAAAATGGTTTTATGTGTTTAATTCAATATTGAAAGACGAAGACCGGACCTGCCAGCCACCGGCGACACGCAGCGTATTTCGCACCGAGTCGGTTCCGCTGAGTCAGGAACCGGTCGCCATTGGTGTTCCCCCCATTCGGGTGGACCGGAACATGATTGGAATAGTTTTCGTCCCGGGCAGTGGCGCTTTTTGTCCGCTCCGAGGTGGTAGGACCGTTAGTTTCGGGTGCTGCACCAACAACAGCGATAGGAAACACACGCTTGATCAATCGTTTGGGGGTTTGGGTTTTGCGTCCGAGTCGGTGCTCGCCCGAATGGGGCTCATTGTAGTTTATATTGCTAATCAAATTGTACAACTTTGATGATGTTTTTCGGCTGTTCGTACGGAATAGTTGGGGGTGAAATGAATTTTGATTTGATTCATTTGTTACTGCACAATCATTGCCTCGTCGAATTGACAAATGTTGAACACATTCACTTGATTTGTTTTTTCTCCAGCCAAAGTGGTTGTATTTTAATCAATTGTTGAGTTGTTGAGGCTTGTTTACATGAAGCGAAAACACACTTTTACTCAACCTTGCACCGCCATCAGTTAACCTTATTTCAACCGCTGTATTGTCAAAATCGGTTTTGCAAAATGTTTGCAAAAAAGTTTCGCTTGTGTTTCGAAAATATCTTTAAATTTGAATCATCACCTCTCTGCTGTTTGTTTGCATGACGCGCGCAGTACCTACGAAAATGCAATGTCTTCATGACATTTTGAGCAAAAAAAAAAAAAAACAGTTTAGCTGGTTTTTTAGATTTATTCTGGTGTTTGTTTCGCATTTTGCGCTTCAAGTAAATCAGTCTTCAGATTGTTTATTTGTTGTTCTTTCATTGTTTATTGACTAGACTTCGGCGCAGGCAAGAAGAAGGGTAAATCTCTTAAAAAAAAAATATTTTTTATTTTGAAATAATTTAATAACTGAATATTTGGTTTGTTCATGTCATCGTTAACTGATACATTTTCCTGTCGTTTCGATTGCCGTCTAATGATTGTAAAATCTTTATTACCATATTCTGGAACTAATGTTATTAAAACTATTTTTTCATTTCAGTACTTTTGGCCATCAATTGCTCCATGCCCAATAAGTGTCCAACGGTAACGGGTTGGTCATCCACGGGTTTGCTACCAGGGGAGCAGTTTGAAAATCGTTTGCCAGAAAAATATAGTCTCCACTGGTCCGGGGTTTCAAGTTTAAATGCCGACATCGAACGATGGCGGGTTACAATGGCGATAAATTGTAACTTTCACTTCACGACCGGAGCGTCGGTGGACCCATGGCCCCGCAATGAAATCCCGATCGCGAGCATGAGCCAAAGCGCGGCCAGCCAACCAATTGTCCGCTTACGCTAAGCGTGCGACGGTTTCGCCATTTTGCGAGGACACACTTTCCTTTTTCTTGATGGCGATGGCGAGGCACACACACATGGCGTCGTTAGGCCCGGGCCGACCAACCGAACCGAACCGAAAGGGTTTGTAGAAACTGCGGTCGAACGTGGCCGAACCCGTGGGCGACCGGCGTGCTCGCTCTCGGAGGACAAGTTCACCATAAATCTCCCGCCCGTTTGTGATAATCGTTTTATGAAGATTTTAAATTGTACTATCGTGCATGTGGCTTTCGCTTGGCGTATGGTTGGAAAAGGGTTTTGGTGAGGTTTAATTTGAATTTAATTTTTTTCTGCAGATAAATTTATGACACTGTCCTTTCTGGAAGTGTGGACTCTTTTTAAATTAGTTTGTGTTGAAAAAAAAAAATCTATGTCCTAACCTTGGAAGTGGAGAAAACTAAATGAATTCGAATGCTTTTTTTGTTTTTGTAAGCTTTCGGGTTAAAAATAATCACCAGTAGAATCAAACCAGAAGCTTTTTTAGAATTATTAAAATTTGTGGTAAAGCAGTAGGACAAGTTTATTAAATCAGTTTCAATTAAGGATTAGGGCACTGCAAAAAAAGGGTTTGTAATTACTTTTTTTTTCAGTAGCTTCCGACCTACGCAAAAAAATTAACGCAACGAAACGCAAGCTTCTCGCTGCATCTGTCCACACCGGAAAGTACCGGAACACAGTAGCTGAAAAGGTACTTATCCCGTTAGTGGAAGGGTACTTCAACGAGTTGCAAGATGTCGGAGGGCTTGCGGGGCTACAACTGCCGATCATTGATTCATTGGTATTCCGGCCGTGTACGACAGGCCGAAAAGGACCGCAATTATGGTGCCATCAATTGGAATGACCGCACCCCGCAGCACGTCGGGGGCTTCGGGATCACCGGGGTGGGTGATAAATTTTCTTCAGCATCCGTTTTGTTACCTGTTTTTCTTTTTTTTTTTTCTTTTTTCGTTTATTGGGTACCCGGAAAGCGAAGTACCGGACTGGAGTGTTGTTAGTGGCGCACTTAAAAATTCACTGCACACATTTTTCAATCAAGCGGTCCGACGAGTTTCGAATGTTGACAGTTTGGCTCTTGGAGTTTGGGACAAAAGGGCTAGGTAGTGAAGGATCACCGGTTGTTCTGGTGTGTCCATTTCTATCATCACACCATTTGCATTCGAGGAAGACAGAAATGGGGGTTGGAAAAACAATAAAAATCCGGAATCGATAAAAATCTTGGGTGACAATGCATACGATGGAATTAAACTAACCCTTGCAGCCTTTTGCTATGAAGTCGCCTCTCGAAGGGTCACCGCGTTTAGTGGCCACGGCATTAAGTTTACTTCGCAGCATTGATCCAATAACATGTATCTCGGCCTGAGGATAGGGTTTTATTTCTCCTATCCGTTTTCGTCCATTTTTCCTCTTTACAGCTTCGTACTAAACTTTGGTTTCTTGCCATTTTCCAGACGCTGGACGCCCTTTCGGGAGGTCCACTCGTGTTTCGCCTTAAGACTTCAACCGCAATGGATGAGCACAACGTTGGAGGTTGCGAAGTGGATAGATGACTCGAGGCGTCGGCACAACAGACTAAAGATTACTATCCGACGGTGAATTGGGTTGACGGAAAAGGCTAGAATTGATAAGCTGGAGAACTCGTTCGATATTTCTTAATTAGAGAATTGTGGAAGTAAACAACACATCTGTTTTTTGTTTGTTTATTTGAACAATTTCTCTAATTTGTTTTAAGATGGTGGATCCCCAGAGGATTCCAAAAGATCGGAATACAAGAAAATAGCCTTTAGGGCCTTAATGGATATACTAGGCCCTAAGAGTGCTCCTCTTGGCAGGAAGTAATCGTTCCCGAGTCGGAATAGTATGTACGTGGTAGTGTGCTACCACTCCTATAGTACCTTGAGGCTTCACGTAACGTGCGATTTTATGTGCACTTTTTGCTTTTGCTATTTCAGTGTATGTGCTTCCAATGCATTTCGGCTCACAAAAGAAAATAAAAGTAGTTTCTGCTCGATGGTGGTCATGCCACCATCCAAGCCAAGCGGAAACTTTCGTAGTTTCTTCTTGGAGGACGCCAGGAGTTCGCATGATCCGGTGCTGAAAAGGCGACCTCCACCGTCTCGGGTGGGCTGGGTCGCGGTCAAAGGTTTGTGGGCAAGTGCCCAGCCGGAAGCTAGTCAGAAAAAAATGATAAAAACGTACACCAAATAAATAAAAGCCCGAAATGGATCCTTGATGGGTGTTCTGTCTAGGGCTCTTCGTTTTTGGGGTCACCAAGCGTCTTGAGTGAGAATGGACGAAAAGAGGAAGCGCTGTCGGAAAAGGTGGCATCCAAATAAAGAAACACAGGAACCGAAGCTTTATGAAGACCTGGATCGTACTGCCAGGGAACGAAGAACGCCTTCAGCACACCTTTCGAGTGGAAAGAATGTCTACGAGAACAAATGCGAGCGCTGCACGTGAAAGCTCTACCAAAGAACATGTCCACAGCGGCAGCTAGAGACAAAGCACACGCAAAAAGAAAAAGAAAATCGAATGTCAAATATACGAAAAAGGATACAGTGTGCAAACAGAACAATGCTGGAACACCGGTAATGATCCAACGCATGGATGGACGGACTGGAGGAACGCGCTGGGATGGAAAGGTTGAGCTATTTGAACAGAAGGACAAAGGTGATTTCTTTCGCCAAATCTACAGTGGCCTTCTCCGTCGCTTGGTGTTTGCTTCTTTGCAGCAGGGACTATGGTTCCACCGGCCGGCTTCAGCTTCCGTAGCTTAGGCCACGACCGATGGTGCATGTGTGAAGCGTACTCCTCGCAGGGTTCGCAGTGGCCTGTCCTCGTTGATGGAGTGTGTCGGATTGTTTGAGATTTCTCCCAAGGAGTGGAACTGATTTTATGGACGTCCTCATCCTCCATCTCCGGTATCTCTAGCCATTTGTCGTCGACTACCGCGGGAACCGTTTCGGAGACGAGCATGTTTCCGAACGGGTCAGCGAGCTTATTTGCCCACAGTTGAACGGGGATGGACCGATTCGCATGCCGGAAACAAAGGGAAAGCTGACTAGCTCGACCGAAGATGGGATGCAGTTTTCTTAGATCTGTTCGAAAATAATGCATGAGTCGTAAGTAAAACGGATCGAGACCTTTTTTTTCCTCTCTAAATAGCGTACGACGGGGATCTTCGAGTACCGGGGTTTATGAAATATTTACCAAGCTCTGTGTTGGCCCAATATGATGTATGATATCGAGACACATGATTTAAATATCCAGGAGCTGGCATATCGCAAACTGGAGCTTATCGATACTGGTTATATCAAATGTATTGACCAAGCAAATCCAAAGTGTTGTTCAAATCTATCACCAGACTTTATTTCTTACAGCTTTCCTTTCCATAAACTTTTCATAAGTCAACTAGTGGTTGTAAAGTCAATATTCATTGGATCTAAGCCCACAGCGAAATGAATAAACATGAATTCAAACTTATTTCCAACATTTATTGATGCCGATGACTCATATATTGCTTAAACATTTGGTTTAATTTGCTTATGTTTCCCATTGGAAGTGCAACTCTCTGTTTTCTCCAGTTCAAGAGATTCCCTACTTCCATCGTAACACAAGACAGCTCTATTAACAGTCTTCCTTTTTGGTGATGATTTGTTTTACGACTTGGTGACACTTTTCAACCCACCAATGAACTCAAATTGAATCGGGCCATCGAGTTAAGCCTTGGAATAGAAGTTTTTCGACAAATTTGATTTATCGACGTTACACAGCCCCCCCCCCCCCCCGCCCCCCTTCCCTAGAGTGGCCTTGCCAAAAACACGTATCACGTATAATAACCATGGCCACAGCTGGTAAATGGACAAAAGTTTATGCAACTCGGTGCAGCCCCTAAACGAATCGCACGGCTGCTCGTGGGAGAGTATCAAGATTTCAGCAACGGGTGGAGATGCCGTTTATCGAGATGCATGGTAACGGGGCTGGACGCGGGGATGGTGCTGGAAATCGTAAGCTTTCTCCTGTAAGCCACTCCTGAGCAGGTTTTGATGGATGATGCAGTCAGTGTTGGTAGAGGCCGGGGCTGCCAAAAGCCCCTCCCCGCCTTGACGCCCCGTGGGGAATCATGAAAGGTGAATAAAAGTTGCCGGGGTTTTTCTTTTCTCCAGCCCTTCTTCGCAAGGGATTCTTTTTAAGAGTGGCAAAAACCTGTATGGGATACAGCCCTTGTGGCGAGTGGGGCGATAAACGTGCTTCTTCCCAGCGTCCTTGTGTGCTGCGAACTGCACTCGGTTCAGTTTAACTGGATGCGTTCGTTGGGGTTGGTGCAACAAACGCGATTGTATACCATCCACCATACCGCATCGGAACGGGTCGAGATCAGAGAAAGCAAAATCCGAGATGTCGCACCAAAAGGTGATCCTCTAGATGCGCTTAAGATGATGGTGATATGTGTCCTTAGGGTCGGGTACGCTGACGGTTCTCCACCATGTGGGAGTTGGCGTTGAAGACGTCAATCTGGCTGGGGGAAGGTTTGGGGAATGGTATCAAACTCGCCTTTGTTTCACCGATGGCTGCTAACGAAGCGAGATCGACGAATGTGTTTCTTTTCCGTGCACTGTTGATGTTTGCTGATAAACTTGTTCCGTAGGGTTGTTTCTTTTGCTTCTCCTAAGTGCTGACCATTCCTTCCGTTAGATGGACGGATTTAAATCTTTTGTCAGTTGCTCCTCGTTAGTCGTTTGCCAAGGGCGAGGGGCACGAGGGGTGGGGGTGGGGCTTGGAGTAGGAGATGGGCAAGACGAATGTTGAACACTCTATGCGCAACTGTTTGAAGTTCCGATGCATTAGGTATTCTCTTTTTGAACACATTTGGATCCTAGAGGAGGAAGGTTGAGCATTCCAACAACTTTATACAACATTTAAAGGTTTCTATTACTCTATTATTCTTTATTTAATCCCACAATTTTAATAAATAAATAAAAGTTAATGTTAGTTATTGAGGTGTTTTTTTATCAATAACTGAAAATCTTGCTTTTTATGCTTTTTTGCCACTATAAAACTCCTGAAAGTGTGATAACAGTTACTCGAAGACAAGACAACTGTTCTAGAGATGCAGGCGTTCCAGCGGCTTCCAAACATACTTCTTTTTACCGTAAAAAATCTGTTTCCCAACAATAACCTTCGCTATATCCCGCAGTACTGCTTCTCCGGTTGAAAAACAAAAAAACAACCGTCCATGGAATGAAATGCAGAAAAATCCCCAAAGTTGTCCATGACTGCCATGGCGGGAGGAACAGGAAAGGGGGCAGCCAAATGGAAGGTAAAAGAAAAAATGGAGTTCCTGAAAAGTACACAAAATAAGTGCAAAGATGTCGATGGAACAAAGGGATTGCAAAGCAAAAAAAAAAAAAAAAAAGTGGAAATGGAGGAGCCCAAAAACCTACCCCAAACACTAAAACAGAAAAATGCAATCCGATCTCCTGTCGTGCGCTGGATCGGGGAGGGAAGATTTAAGTGGGGTTTTGGTAAATTGAGTCAAGTAGTTTTTATTCCACTTCCAGCTGTCCGTCACTCACTTGGTCGCTGTAGTAGCGCGGTGCAGTGCGAGCTTATAGCGTCTTCGACTTTGTCTTCACCTTCGTCCTGTTTCTCGTGCCATCTGCCTTGTGACTGTTGACTGCCGGTTGCGTCTTGGCACACAAAAGACGAATCGTGTCCCGCACGCCCAGATTGGTCACAGGTGCTGCAGCTACTAGATAGATAGATGGATAGATGCTGCACCAGTTCTGCCTTGCCCCGAGGTTGCCCCCCGCCCGGTGGTGGTAAAAAGGGTTGTGGCTGAAAGTGTCGAAAGAAAATGCACTTTGCTCGTGCTTTGCACAACGAGAAAGAAATCGCGTACAGTTCGCTGCCAAGACAAACATATTCGCCCCGAGTATGTCGTGGGGGTGCGGGCTGGTTGCAGTTACTCGTTTTAAATGACGTCAGACGCTCTGCCACGGCCGGGCTTTCTGTGGGACGACTTTGTTTTTCCTCCCGGTCGGTCGGGTGATAGTCGTAAGTAGGAAGTAAGTAGTATTCCTCTTCCGGTGGCAGCGCAATGATGGACCGATTTGCATGCTACATTACGTATCAGCAGTGTGTAAATATTTTCCCGTAGTCAAACTTTGGCAGTGCGCTGAAAAAAAAAAAAAGATGGAAACACGTAGGACGGCGAACGAACGGGGAGAAATCTCCATTACGAAGAGTTTATGTGTGCTTGGTTCCTTTTTCAATGATGGCTCTTAAAATAAGTCAATTGCCTTTATGGATTTATCTCCAAATCGGATTTAAAACAGTGTATTATGTTCCGACAGTTTCTTTGTGCACATTGTAACAGTTTTGCAAGTATATTGGCAAGTGTATTCTGTTCATTTTCAAAACTTTGGTTAAGCTTCCATTCATTTAAAAATCCTTAAAGTTAAACCATTCAAATAAAATTCAGATCAACTTAAAAAGTTGTTGTGGAAGAACACAAAAATGGTTGCATGTAAGGTATATCTCTGCAAAATCAGGCATTCAGCTCAATGAACTTAATGTCACCGGTGCTGCAGACAGCCAACGCATGATTCTTCATTTCGAGTTACACAGGCCCTTTTTTTCCCTTCGTGGTCGACCTTCGCGGTTCGTAAAGAAACAATAGATAAAATCCAATAAAATGTCTCGAACGGATCCTTCGCGGAAAGAGCAAAACCACTTGTGTGCACAAGGGTGGAACAGTGTCAATCGGCAACCGGGAAAGAGTTTTCCAGCCAACGAAAAACTGTAAAGTAAAAAAGGAAACACAGTACGCAGGAGCAAGGTACAAAAACCACAGAGCTAAATTATTGAACGAGGCAAGGATAGCAAAAAAAAAAAGCAAAAACCAACGAATCGTACAACCAAATAAAAGAACCAAAGGGCAGCCAAGCAAGGAGGCGGCGTCGAAAGAAAGTTAAATGATTTGCAATTCCTCGTGGGGTGGGACCTTTTGTTTAATTTGCGACTGTGCAAACAATCGCGAGACCCTTCAACCCCGTGTGGGCTTGCCATCGAGATACTGACGCGATTCCCAGGGGGATGCTCGGTCCTGGTTCTGACCGGCCATCAGCCCTCTGCAATGTTGACCGAAAAGGGTGAACAGAAACAGAATCGTTTGATGAGACAAGATCGGCCGATGGCAATTGTTCGGTATCGATAGAAATTGCATAACTTTAGGCGGCTTGTGACGAATCCTTCTGGGGGGGAAAAGAAAATCTCTGCCCTGTGTAACGGAAGATGGTGGCAAGATTCCCCGTAATGAATGAAAAAAAGGATATTTTGAAACAGTTTTTGTCTGCAATTTTATATTTTTTAGATCGATGAAAGGATCTTGTCGATGGATTTAAAATATTTAACATTTGTGTCATCACTGTAGCGAAGTTTAGCTAGCTTTATTTTGTTTAATTTACCACCCTCTTTGAAGGCATCGAACGAAACGGAGCTAGTTTTAAATGGAATGGTTTCTTTTTTCCACCGAAAGTTGCCTCAGAAGTGTTACGTGCTGATGAGTTGCGGTTTTCCAGCGGAGCGTCTGGAAAGTTTTCCACTGCGTCAAACCAGTTTCAACATGACAGAGCCACAATGCTCAGTAATTATTGGATGACACCTCTCGTTTCGTCGCCCCATTCCTCCAACCCCCCCTCCCCCCCTCACCCGCATCCTAGGTTGTATAATTATACAAATTTTCGCAATCGCTTTGGTATTTTACTAATTGTGTGCCGTTATTTCAATTAAAGGCACTCATTCATTCCAGGCAAAGCTGGCAGTGGATCCTCCAAACCGTTCCCTTACAAGTGGTGTGATTTTAGACAATGCCAAGGCAGACGAAAACACACAGCCCATTCTGAAATGGATGCACTACTGAGCTCGAGACTGTAAATGGCTCCATGCACCTTTGCCTGCCTTTGCGAGGAACTTTGAAAATGAGCAATAGAATGTCAATTTATCCCTGCAGGGGTTCAATACACAGCACGAGTTGTGACAAGGAAATGCCAGAGGGAGGGGGGGGGGGAGAGGAGAGCACTTTGCTCCACAGAATCCTAGAGGGGAGGGGATAATTCCTTTGCAAATTCTACCAACCGAGGCCGGCGGGTGGCAGAAAGATTTTACACCTCATCGAACGGTATAATCACCTGGTGCTTGCTGCTGCTTCTGCTGCTGGCCAGAAGTTGCTGCAAATTAATTTTATCGTCTATTCAGAGCAAGTCACCGAATGAGTGACTAGTTTTCCCCTTTTGTTGATCACTAGCTGCAGCTGGGCATAAAGCACTCCCGGAGGGATAAAAGGTTCCACGTAGGGCAGCATTCGGTGGCGTTGTCTTTCGTTGTGGAGGCTCGCTTTGCTGCACTGGTCAACCTTTACCTGGGGCTGGTGGTTGGTGTGGCATCGATTCGAATCAGCAATGCTCTGTACTGGTGACAAAGTTTATCATACAACATAGGAAATAGGAACAGAACATTTTCATCCAGGAACATCTTTAGTTACAACGGAAAAGCTTATTGCACTTTGCTGATGAGAATAGTGAGTATTTTACGATGGGTTTTTCAGTAACCAGCTCAATATTTACAACTACAACGACCTGTTTTAAAGAGTAGAAAAGCAATGAGCTCAAAATTTAACTGCGGCGTCGACATAGCGGTTGGTTGCATACCTTTAGGCGGATTTTCTTCTTGTCATGTTTAAAGTTTTAAATAATTCAAACACATGATGCAAGTGAAATAAAGAGTTAAAGCGAGTGATAAATTGGTTTCAGATACTCAGAAACACTTTAATAAACAAAAAAACAAAAACCGTATACTTTTTTTTTCATTCCAGTTCAGAATTGCACCGCTTTCTTCCTGCAATGACGAGATGGGAGAAGAAAAAAAAAATGCATCATCCTCCGTTTCCTGTCATCCATTCATCACGGAGGTGGCATAATTTATGATGCGGTTGAAAAATCCCGCTTTAAGGTCTTCGGCAAACATAATTAGATCCGGTGCGGCCCACCATTCGATCGGCACCGCCGCGGTTTGAGGGATGGCGGCGCGGGTGGAGGCTTCCTGTGCAAAACCAGCACTTCCGGAAGTGATCTAGCAACTGCGGCGTGGTAGCGATGTTGACACTCTCATTCACACACACCCACACACACACACACACTCTTGCAACTCTTTCCCTCTGTCGCTTCATCTACTTTCTTTCTTTCATCCGCTCACTGCACTTCGCTTGACCGTGGTCAAACCGGTTGGTGTCATCGGTTGTGATAAGATTTTAATTTATGGCCAGCGCTGTCAGAGGACTCAACCGGAAGGGCTGGCGGCGCACAGGCGGGAGCCGATGGTGACGAAGCGACGCTTAGGTTCGCACACTGAAAAGGTCCACGGATCACGGAGCGTAGAACTTCTGTTGAATGATTGCGAGCCCCCTGTTGAATTCTGGCGCCTCCATCGGAAGGCGCAATCCTGCAATCTGGTGTTTGGCCTGCCGAAACAATGGCCGCTCGCGAGGGCACAGTGGGAATGGGGAGGGGAGCGAGGGCTCCCGGTTTCCTCATCGGACCGGCACACGGCCATCTCCGGAAACGGAAGAGATTTTGCACATTTGTCAAAAGGATGCAGCGAATCGGAATGATACAGCCCAAGGATTGGCCGATGGCGAGCCGGACCGAACCTCAGCAGCACCGAAGGATAATAATGGTTGTAGAAATCGGTGGGCACGAGGGAAAGGAGTGGCGCGGGGCTTGGTTGACGTAGGAGGGTTGATAAATTACTGCAGACCAAGTGAGACCGCAATTAATTATAACCAACGGGCGTCAAGTTCCGTGGTCGGAGAGTCCGTCCGTCCTCGCAAGCGCTGCAAAGCTCTTTGATGCGGAACGTAAGTGCCGTTGAAAGGATGCCATGCCGAGGCTAAAGATCCTTCCCGGGAACGTTCCCCCCAAAACACCGGGTATTATTCATCGAGGCGCTAAACGATGACAATGTTCGACGATCGGGAGAAATGTATCGGACGGGCGTTTGGATCGAGGGTTCCACCCGAGCACCGTCGTGCCGGATGGTGTTCGCCGCAGCTGCAACCGGTCTGCAGCTCGAGTATCGGCAACTATCGGGAAGGATTTGTATGCAATAATCCTTTCCGCTCGAAACGTCCCTCTCTTCACGTGGAGCAGCGTCACCAACGAACGGAACGGAATTGAAACACAAATTAGTAGCTTTGGGGTAGTGTTTGTCATCAGCTTTGTTGGTCTCGCAATGACTTCTCACCTACGGGACCTTACGAGGACCACTAATTCTTGTGATTACAAAATAGTTGAGCTTTTGAATGGAAACAAACGTTAACAATGCTTGTATTATTGTGTGTGTGGAACGATGATTTAAGAAAGAAGTAAGTTTGATTCTTCTACAATGTAAAAACGACAATTATCTAAATGCTCGTAGACAAAATGTTGACTTCTTCTCTTCTTCCGGGCTTAACTACCTCGGTAAGGACATACGAAACTTTTTCCATTTTAACGTACGCGGGATAATCAATCCTTCGTACCAGGGGAGGCCCTAACTGGATTCGAACCCACGTCATCGTCATGAACGAGACCCTGGACCATATATGCCTATTTGGGACAAACTATTTAATACGCTATAGACGATAGGATTATCATGATACGCTTGGATGTAGTCAATAGGTTCGTAGCGACATGTTCTGTCTGATTAGATGAGAACCTTCCAAATATTACATTTATGACCTCTTTAAAATAGAGCTGCCCTTTTGTTAGTTAAAGATGTAGGTTTCACCTATGCCACTGTCAGAAATTGTTGTGAAAACTAGTGATAAGTCTACCGTAAGTACTTCAATGTACAGCAACGAGCTAATGACGGAATGTTGTCCGCATCCTATACAAACTTTGCACGGCGTTTTGTCATAGTTTGTCGTGTGTTGATTTTCCTACCAGATTGTCCATTACCTAAACAAACAGCGGAACACATACAAGCGACTCCCTCAAACCTGAGAACATAGGACACCTTTGAGTAGCTGTAGAGTTGCTTGCCATCCTTCAACCGGTAGGCAAATCAGCTTTCCGTGCCCTAAAACACACAAAAATTCCCGGAGATGCCGTAGCCATAAATCTGATTATGTCAAACTTATTAAACGTTCCGCCAATTTGTTTACCACCATCAAATAAAATGTATAATTTCATTAGTCACAGCGTGAAGCCCCCGGAACGTGTGGGCCATCGTCCTCGCATGGGACGGTTGGGTGTTGTTTTAATGTTTAAAGGAAATTCTTCCGCCTCTCTTCCTTCATCAAACTGGCGGTTTTTTCGGGGGGTTTCGAAACGTTGACTTCGGAACAACCTTAAAGCTATCTCTCATTCGAACGTTCCTTCCATACAGCTGCCTGCGACGAATACTCGTGGAAAACTTTCAATTTGTACGCCCACCACACTGTGACCGGCGAGTGTTTTTCGGCGAGAGGCTTCGGCTCTGGTTGGTTGCGTCTGTTGGCTACATTTTCGCCCAATGTTTGTACCGCATCAAAGTGACTCCATTATCAAACTTTTCACCTTCCAAATTTTCCCATATTGTACCGACGGGAAAAGTTCAGGGACCGTGGGGTCGGGGAGAAAAACTGAAACTAAACCGTTGGATCGGATGTCGCACATGGGAATCTCCACCGGCCGTATAGGCGGCGGGTCGATGCGATCTATTTTTCCAGTTGGAAAACTTTCTCCAATCGATACCATCCGACGGCGGGTCGTGACGCAGGGTCGTGAGATCGTCACCCCAGGGGGACATCAGGCCAGTCGCCCTTGGGGGAGGCCAGGAAAGCGCTTTCGTGTTGGAAGGCAGTCGTCAACTTTCACTTACTACCACGCCACCAGCAACTCCGAGCAGGATGAGCACACGACAGAGGATGAGCGCAGAAAAATTGGCAGAAAACATCGTACCGGTTGTAGCTTACGAATCAATACAGCGTCGCATCTACTCGTCGGCCATGGAAAGGGTCGTGCGGGTAGGTGGGTTTTTTGATTTCCAATTCTTGTAACGTGCCGCGTCTTCTGACGAAAGTTTTCCTTGCACTTTTCCACTGAAATAGCCATAAATGGTAAGGGCCAACTGTGAGATGATGGGTAATGAATGGTCGATATTGATTCTCTTAGACTAGTTTCGCAAGGGTGAATGAAGTTTCACGATAGATTTCGATCATTTTTGGCTTTTCCTGTATCTTTTGAAATTTAAATTTGTCACAGCAAAAACAGCTTTTTTTAAATGTAAGTTATTTTAGGCATTGCAATGTTTTGGCTAAAGCTTGAAACTTCCCTATAAATCTGTTAAAAATCCGCTTGTTATCCGCTTGCCACCCAAGTGCATAAGGTATGAAATTGGTGGAGGAAATAAATAATTATCACTCTCGTAAATTGCACCATTTACTTCGCCCTTATCTTCTTGTCGTAACTCTGCGCATCTACTGTTGGTTGGCTGCTTTATGTTGCGCAGTGTAACAACACCTGAACGTGTTGTAGCAGCATGTTGTGCAGACATGTCTGCTCCGGACATCGACATCGCAGCTAAGCTCAATTGCATTGCCTCGGGTTGAACAGCCTGATGCTGCTTTAAAATCACTTTGGTTGCCTACTTTAGGTCAGTGTCGGTCAGAATATGCCCTTGGTGAAGACAGAGGAGGAGAAAGGTTCGGTGGGAATTGATGGCAAAATATTACATCGCTTGTTTGGGTGTGTAAATTTGTATCACCGGGATGCTGTACATTGAATGCAGTACGTTTTTTTTTAAGTTCATAACTGATCTATACATTCTGAAGGAAACACGAGCCACTTAATGGCGTTTGGTTTCGAATGCTGCCGGCGCAATGTTATTTGTCATGTTTGTAGTAAATTTATCATAGGTCTGTAATGAGATCACGTTTCTTCAAGAATAGACATACTGATTATGAAATAACTGAAGCCGGAGGATTTTACTCATGTACGCGGACAACATATTTTTTTAGATAAGCTATGCTGAGTACAAATCTAAATTTCCAAATCTCATCTCCTAAGTAGGAACCATGCCATAGAATCAATGCCCTCACTTGGCCTTACCGGGCAACAACCGAAGGTACCACCGCCTTTGAAGATGTATTTCTTCGCCCAAAATAATTAACTCGACTACTTCCAATAAACTCTCCTTCGTACGCTTCGTCGGGTCGTTTGTTCAATGTAAGCAAGTAAATTAAACTGTGCACATTTCATCGAATCTCACCCTCCCCCTGTACCGACGGTGAAAACTACCCTACAGTCTTTTCTTCCTCTGCTTCACTGCCAGATTGGGAAATGCTCACCCACTCCCAGGCTTCTGGTCTACACACGATTGGAATCGAAGCAAATCGGATTAAATTCCTGTCGTGTCCGCAGCATATTCTCCCCGAGGGTGGAGGTGGTCAGAAGAAACTAACACTATCCCCCCGACCGTATGCTTGGTGGGACATCTTGGGTCGAAATTTTTGGCCGTAAAGTTTCCCCCATAGCCTTGCCCGGGGGATGTTGTTTCTTTAAGCCGCCTGGCCGGCCAGCCGGTCGATTAAGGAGCGGGTTTTCGGAAAATAATAGAAATCCTGAGGAGAAAATTATCTCTCCTTTCCGACCATTTGCCACCGTGGCATCCATGCGGGATGGGCGTAGGTTTTGGAGGGACTATATTTTCTTTATACTCTTACGTACGGTGGGCTTAGCTTTCGGGTCGGATCTTTTGAGCACTTCGCTGCGCTCGGGGGAGTAGGATTAACGCAGAGCAACGCGGTGCCCGGTGCGGTGCGGATTGGCGAGCGGTAAGATGCATGCCTTGGAATTAAACCACTCCCCCGCTTTCGCTCCCTCTCTCACACACTCGCTCCTTACCGTCCAAATGGCACACTTGACCCGTGTCGCCCGGCCTCAAGAGTGTAATCAGTAGTCAAGCACCGAAAATGGGAAACGGAAATCCTTAATGAAAGGGTTCCCACCCCCCCTCCACATCCTCCGAAGCCGAAGCCACCAGCCGAAAGAAGCTGGCCGGGGCTGTTGGTGGTAGTGGGCGTCTTAAGCCAACCATAAGCTCGCTGTCCAGAAGGTGTTGGCGGGCGCATTGAAGCAATCATTTAATTTGCAGCAAAATCTTCCGAAAAGGATACCGCCCTAGGGGAGACCTTTAGAGAGGGGGAGGAGGGGTGGTCAGTGGGTGGCAGAATGTGTTTCTGAGGCGGCACTCACATTTCGTACCACAAAACGCTCGTTTAAGAGGTGAGTAATGAATAAGTGATGCATGGGGTTTTGCTTTCCGGCTTCCTGCAAGCGGGCGAACGTAAGAGCGTCCTCAACATCATATCATCATCAAACGAAACGCGTTCTTATGACACGTGGTAAGCCTAAGTACTTACGGCTGCAATATAATTGAAAGCGCTCCAGGAATGAGTAGAAAAATGTGGCTTTATGATGATCTGGCAAACTGCAGCTTAAAGGTGAGATCAAAGCGAAAATTATAATCCCCCGAGGATTGCAAGCAAAGCTATTACGGGGATGCATTTGGCCTTTTGTTGGTTTGTTTTATGAGCAAAAATATCAGTGGTGGGGGAACACATTTAAGTTTCATTGAAGACGTACATAAACACTTCCACCTTCTTTTATGATTTAATAGGATGGGTTGTGATCAATCGGGTTTCGTAACATAGGAAAATGAACATGTCTGAATTAAAAATAATTCATCAAATAACGATACCATTACAAGAGACTTACAAATTGCTAAGTAGAGGGTAGGCACACATCCAGAGATTTGTTTATTGTTATGGCTGTTTGGATTTTGCAAGCAAACGATTGGCAAACAATACTCTAATCTGCCGTAAGTAGATGTGGATGGATTATCAAGCAGATGACAAATCCTCGGCTGTTGCAACAGAGATTAAGATGCGACTTTGGATGGTCTTGGCTCCTCTACTCCTCAGCTTCTTCTCCTCCCGAACATTCAAGGCGAGAAAGAGAGAGAGAGAGATGGCAATGTGCCGATAAGCGTGTTGACAAGTGTCAGCGCTTGGTCGGATCGCTTGGACCAGGGACGACGATTGCAGCTTGAAGTGCAATTCCCGTCCGGGTGTGGGAATAAGCGTACGTCAAGCGAACGAATCCGGTTCTTCGCAGCTACAGCCCACACACGCGGCATGGCCCACAGCACGCCTGTCGTCGTTGGTGCATGCCACATAATGCTCCTGATGCTGGCGGTTGATAGCAGGAACGAACGATCTTTCGATATTTCCGCAACCCGGTTCGGCTGTTTCTTTGCTGTATGCCCAAGAATCGCATGCCGAGCGGGCTGCCAACGTGGAGCGAGGCGTTGACATTGAATCCCGTCCCGTCCCGCTTGCAATGGCAACAGCTTTTCCTCACACATCGTACTGCACACGAACCTTCTGCAAAACGCGGTGCGTGAATGTTTCGTTTTCGGCAGACTGTTCGCCCACGTGGAGTGCTCTACTCCGAGCAGCGTTTTCTTAACGGAACAACCAGTATCAATGGAAGGGGGAAGCTGTTCGACGCCGTGTACCGTGCCGTATCGGTATCCAAGATGTCAAAATCACTGGTGACAGAGGAAGCTGATCGCCGCTCGTCGATACAATCGAATGAAGTGAAGCTTGAGAGTGCCATAGGAGAAAGCAAAAAAAAAAAAAAGGAACGTCTGCATCGTAATCGCAGAAAGACGGAGATAGCAAGTTGACTGACAAGCGTTGGTTTTGTGTAGGCAGACGGTGCACGGTGTTGGCCCAACGCAACAAGACGAAACATTGTTGACAATTCGATCGAATCCTCTCCTTTTTTTCTTATAAAAGGTAACTCCGCTTCTCGGTGGTCGTTTCATACTATGATTTCTTGTAGATCACCAGAGGTATTTTGTGTGTGCACATCTACAATGCATTTAATCGCCTTACGGGTTCGGTATGTGAATAGTTCTGGCCTTATCATACATGAGTTTCTTTGCTTTTTTGTGACTAACTGCTCTGAGCCGTTTGCTTATCTGCTACATTTTATTCGTCTGCTACAAATAACCTTGTTTTGCGACCGATTCAGTTCACCATGTGTTTGAATAAGCTACAGCAATCTTCACTAATGAGCTGCCAGATACGGTAGGTTTTTGCTCCAGGTTTGGTTTGTATTGAATTCTTCCATCGGCCTGTTTCAAGAGATAACCCTATGCTAATGAGCCTTAATTAGTCAAACTTCAAGTCCAAGAGGCGTGCGCTGATGAGGCGCAAATGTTGTGACAGCGAGGAAATGCCGTAACAAACTATTAAGGGGTGAGTAATACTTGGGTGTTTGTGAATCAATATGAAATCTCTTGATAAATTTAAAAAAATTAAAAAAAAATTTTTAGTAACCATTTTTGATGGTTCATGAACCGGATTTTGTAAGCAAACATTTATGACGGCTTAAGTTTGCTTCATTTTATTTATGTCCAACCAATCGATGGTGATCCCCTTGAACCGACCGAAGTCGATCTTCTTGGGTCAGGCATGGTTTTTTATGGGTGACTATCCCTTACGTTAGGAATATCGCCGTCTCTCAGACTATAAAAAAAAACTGCAACAATGGTTCCATTTGTGTACCAGGAATCAGGTTTCTTGGTTTCGCGTCTTGGCTTCAATTCGTATATAAGCGGCGTCGGATGGCCCATTTTGCATAACAAGTTCCATCGCTAGCAGTGAGAATTCTTCTTGTGGATCATGAATTCTAACGTGCCGTCAGGTGTTTTGTGCTTGTGTGTTGCCGTTTATTTGTGGCCGTCACCTACTGTAGCGAACAGTATAGTAACCAACGGTACGGATCAACCGATCGCTGGGTATGGCTACGAAATGTTTAGTGCGAAGCTGGATTTTCTCCAATACAAATTGCTCGAGATGGAGCTCGGAATGAAGGAACGTGATGAAGAGCTCACCGAGAAGCAGGTCCAGCTGGAAAGGGTGCTGAGCAGCTTGTTGGGGTCAGTCAACCGACTTGATCAGGAGATTGGAAACAATCTAACGGCTTTGCAGACAGATTCGTGGAAGCTCCTCGCTCAACAAACTGCATGTGCTAGCCACGAACTGATGCGGAAGGAAATTTTACAACTCGCTCCGATGGAAGGTGTTTCTAAGAACGCACAATATTTGCTGGGATTCCATGGCGTTCGGCGAAAGGACCGTTCATTCCAGTCCTGCATGGAGGTGCCAGCGAAAGAATCCGGTGTCTATTCAATTCGGGTAGGTGACAAAGGACAACTGTTGAAGGCGTTTTGTGAGCAGAACAGTTTCGGAGGAGGATGGCTTGTGATTCAATATCGTTTTGATGGATCACTGGACTTTTACCGAAACTGGACGGAGTACCGGAACGGCTTTGGCAATATTTATCAGGAGTTCTGGCTCGGATTGGAAAACATTCATCAGCTGACCTCATCGCGACCGTATGAGCTAATGGTTGAGATCAAGGACTTTGACGGAAACTACAGATATGCTCACTACTCGGAGTTTGAGATCGGAAGCGAATCGGGGCAGTATCCTCTGACGAAGGTTGGAGCCTACGATGGCACTGCTGGAGACTCACTGACCTACCATGCTGGAATGAAATTTTCAACGCAAGAACGTGACAACGATGACCATTCATCAAATTGTGCGTCGGTGTATGAAGGAGCGTGGTGGTACAAGGGATGCCATTATGCACATCTGAATGGAAGATATTTGAACAAAGATGATGGGAAATCGATGTGCTGGTACTACTACAAAAATTCTCACCAGGGGTTGGCTTACTCTCGTATGATGATCCGTGAGATTTACCCCGACGAATAAGTGTTTATACTCAGGATAATTTATTTTATGTTCGCATTTTGTTTATATGAGTAAACATATTTTCTAAGAATTAAAATCCGACTAAAATTATAATTTGTCTCATTGTCGTTTTATTAAACCGTATCGTGTTAAGTAGTGGACTATACCAGGAAACTAGTTCAATTGAAAGCGTTTCCCAAAGTTTTAAACGGAAATATGTTAGTAAATACAGGTTATTTGTTTTTTCTTTAAATTTTCTAACCGATTAGAAAAAGTCGGTTTAGATCCTTCTTACGAGAAAACGTGAAAAAGTGTTGAAAATTGTATTTTCTCTTGTGCAATGCTATCGTGTACAAGCAGAATAATGATCGTTCTTTTGCAGCATTCATTCTTTCTTTTTTATGATGGGTAAAAAAAACAGGATTTGGTTCACTGTACAATCATTTCTACAATCCTATGTTCAGCCTGACTACTCCTGCTCAATTATCTGTCAAATGCGTTGCAGTTGCTTCATCACTTTTTCAATACTAATTTTTTGTTTGTTTCGCGGCTTGAACTCAAATTGAGGTCAATGGTAATCTTACTTTCTGTAGCAACATTACAATTTTTTTTGCAACATTAAACTCCTATATAAGCGCTGACGAATTGCTCATTTGCGTAACAAAATCCTGGAGGAATAGTTCGATTTATTTTTTGCATCATGCAATACAAAGTGAATTCATTGGTTTTGTGTATATGTGTCGTTTTTTGTTTGTGGAGATCACCAGCTGTAGCGAACAGTGTAGTAACCAACGGTACGGATCAACCGATCGCTGGGTATGGCTACGAAATGTTGAGTGCGAAGCTGGATTTCCTTCAATACAAACTGCTCGAGATGGAGCTCGGAATGAAGGAACGTGATGAAGAGCTCGCACAGAATCAGGTCCAGCTGGAAAGGGTGCTAAGCAGCTTGTTGGGGTCAGTCAACCGACTTGATCAGGAGATTGGCAACAATCTGACGGCCTTGCAGACCGATTCGTGGAAGCTCCTCGCTCAACAAACTGCATGTGCTAGCCACGAACTGATGCGGAAGGAAATTTTACAACTCGCTCCGATGGAAGGTGTTTCTAAGAACGCACAATATTTGCTGGGATTCCACGGCGTTCGGCGAAAGGACCGTTCATTCCAGTTCTGCATGGAGGTGCCAGCGAAAGAATCCGGTGTCTATTCAATTCGGGTAGGTGACAAAGGACAACTGTTGAAGGCGTTTTGTGAGCAGAACAGTTTCGGAGGAGGATGGCTTGTGATTCAATATCGTTTTGATGGATCACTGGACTTTTACCGAAACTGGACGGAGTACCGGAACGGCTTTGGCAATATTTATCAGGAGTTCTGGCTCGGATTGGAAAACATTCATCAGCTGACCTCATCGCGACCGTATGAGCTAATGGTTGAGATCAAGGATTTTGACAAAAATTACAGATATGCTCACTACTCGAAGTTTGAGATCGGAAGCGAATCGGAGCAGTTTCCTCTGAAGAAGCTTGGAGCCTACGATGGCACTGCTGGAAACTCGCTGACCTATAATGCGGGAATGAAATTTTCAACTCCAGAACGTGATAATGATATATATTCGAACAATTGCGCCTCGATGTACGAAGGAGCTTGGTGGTACAAGGATTGCCATTTTAGTAATCTGAATGGCAGATATATGAATAAAGATGATGCAAAATCGATGACCTGGTACTACTACAAAAATTCTCACCAGGGCATGGCTTACTCGCGGATGATGATTCGAGAAGTCTAGATGTTAGGGAATTGACCGTTTCAAATTTGGAAAAACGATCTATTTTATTTGGAAATATAAAAACTATACGATAATGATTACGTTTATTGCGCTTCGTTGATTGTCGCAGTTATGGTCCTGGTTTTGGATCTGGAACCTATTTGATGACAGTCAGTGGCCAAGGTAAATCTGAATGGGAATTATAAGAATCAAGTTTATCAGAAATCGACGTGTTAGTTTCATTACCAAGACTCTTGCCAGGGACAACCATACTCGAGGATGAAAATGTCGATTTAATCTATAAGCAAGGATGTAAAAACCGCAAAAGTAAATCATAAAAATGGCAAATCTAATAGACTATATGGACTTCTTCATTTTTTAAATAGGAGGAACGGCTTCCATAAGCCATCAACTTAATTGTGTGAACTTCATTTGGGGTGTGTTGCTTCATCTATCTTGACCCAGTGCATGACCCAGTGCAATTGACCCAGTCCCAGGACCTGGTCACCTTTCAGACCATCAGACTCTAAAACCCTTTCTTGCGAAAAGGATGATGACACACCATGAGGATGAGTTTTCTTGAATTTCTACGAAATTACTTCCATCAATTAAAACCAACATTTGCATGCTTGCTAAAACATCCAATAAATTCTCATTATCGTCTGAAGATGACCTAGCTCTCTCGTTCATCCTCCTCCAGACCTTCATGCTTTGGATGCAGGTGCGGCAGGGGCGTTCGCGTGCCAGCTTAATCTCGTTTTCAACGCAATAAATTTCATCACTTCATTCTTACCAGCATCCCGCAGAATTTCGTTTTTGTTGGATTACATCAGTCCCGGTTGTAAAGTCGGACATTTTTCTTGCTCGATTGTCGTTTTAGTTCCTGATTCCCTCCCCTGGCGCAACTCCATCCGGACCCGCGTCCATTCCTGCTCCACCGCTCAGCATAACATAACTTATCCCGTCGATCCATTCGGCCGGTCCGATAAAGTGAGGAAAAATTATGCGAATAAATTGCGCTCGTAGATAAAATTTACGCGCTGTACTTCTTTCCACTCGGGCAGTGCCTGTGGGGGACGCCGGTCGCCCTGGCGGGGATTGTAGTTCACGCCGTGAAAAACTGCCACCGTTACAGTCCGCTCGGCGATAAACGAATCGCGTCTTAAGTGAGGAAGTTAAAAAGTATCCTTGCTTGCACGTGTTTCCCTCACCTACCCACGAGTCTAATCCCTCGCTTGCTCTTGTCGTCGGAGCGAGAGCGGACACCCAACCGAGGCGGATCGACACAAGAATCCAATCCGCGGAGGATCGGGGTCTTGCCTGGTCGGCCGCCAACGAGCGCCAAGATGCTAATCTGGAAAACTTTTCCCCCTAGAGCGTGAGCCAACGGCCACCATTGCTTTGCCGAAGAATCAGTAACTTCTCCTTAAAAACCCTCCCCACCCTCTCCCCCTCCCGACAGGGGGTTCTGCGAGATGTTCTACAATTTTAATTTATCTACTTTCATTCCATTCGCTTGGAGATGGCTGGGGAAGTGAGTTCTGGAAAGCAGTTGTTCCCGTCAAACGGTGCGATTCGCGTGGCAACAACGGAGCAAATGTTCATTTGTCCGTGTTTGGTGGAAAATTTAGCACCCGGACCAAACTTCGATGCGGTGTGCGGAAGCTGGCAGGCTGGGCTGTGGAGTTACAAGTGATAATAACAGGGTGCTCTGAGAAACGACCGTTAGAGGTGTTGATTCTTATAACGAAGGGTATGGGGAATTTTTGGTTTGAAATAAAAAAGGGTACAATCGGAGTTAAAATTTTATATTGGTCGGCACATCTCACGTGAAAATTTCGACCTTTAAAGTTGGCTGTATTAATTTTTTAAATAAGGTGGAGATTCTAACGGAGATTCTGCTAATATGAAGGTTCACATTCAAGTTCCTTCGTTGGAGAAATTTTCCCTCTTTGTACCTTACTATTATTCGATGTTGACATAGTGTGCTTACTGATAAGGTAAACCTCTTGAAAACTAATGAGGTCTCTTGAAAATGTCTTGGAAAAATTATTTAGAAATTTCTCCCAACGTTAAACGTTTCGGCACTCGTTGAAAAGTTTCGCAAATGCCGAGTGTGGTGCCATGTTCACGGACGTCATTTTACCGCCACGACGGTCATTGACGGAGGAAACGTGGCAGACGTAAAACGATCGTGTCTATCGCACACCTTAAATAATAAAGCAGCACGCTAAATTATGCATGTTCACCTCTTAGACTCGTTGGAAGGTTGGGGCTATTTTGTTTTTGCTTTGTTTGAACTGCGCGTTCGCAAGTTCGCTTTATAGTTTGCAAGCTACCGGAGCCGTGTTTGGATTATTTTTTTCCCTCAATTTGGCATTATTTGCCTAGTTTACCTAGAATGTATCATCATCTGTTCGTCTCGCTTCGTTGAGCTCATTCCGATGAACAAGTGAAAACAAGGTCCATTGCGATGTGGGTGCGTTTCTGTTAAATAATTTTTTATGATTATTGTTTCCATTTGCATACTGATTTCTACTGTAATTTCCCTACGGTGGCAAGGAGGGAGGGATAGACAAAGAAGGCAGCCTCGTAGACTGTGATTACTTTGACAAGGGACGGTACTCATTACTTTCCGGAAGCACGGGAACGCTTCGGTTTCGGACCGAATCCTTGGCCGCTTGGCAGAAACAAACGGCTCCGTAAGAAGCTATAGTAGAAATAACAAGCACTGTTCATTTAACTGCCATACCCATCGGCAAGACGGAGTGGAAACGAAACTCCTTTCCCACATTTGGTGAAGCATTGATGTTGCCTGTGGCTATCGTGCCATCCCTTCTACTAAGCTCGGCACAAGTCTGGAAAACAAACGCCTGCCTGCCGAAGGGCGGAAGATGATGGCCAGCGTTAGGAAAAACGTTCCCGCGACCTTCTGCCAGTGTTGCGGAAGAGGGTTGAAAATCCAGTCCGGAACACGAATCTGTATGTGTGCGCATTGGTATGGGAAAAACGGAACAGGACGCCAAGGATCCGGTGGTGTTGAAGGTTGTATCTGGTGCGTTGGAATAAAATATTTACGTTTATGCACCGACAGCAGCAAGCGTGTGGAAAAATGGTACAAACATAAACGCTGATGAGGACGATAAGGATTATGATGATAGTGGCGGTTTGGCTCCGCTTCCACCGACATGTCCATCAACCGGGAGGGAAAATTTGCACAACACGATGGTAACATTACAAATTAAACAGAACAATAAATTCTAATTGCAGCAACATGGTGAGACAAAATAAATATTAATTATGATAGTAACGAGTTAAGACCTTTTAAAGCTTTTGACTTTAAGTTAGTATTTGCTACCCACTGTATTTTTTTTCTTTTGTATATGTGTAGATGACTTCTTCTTGGTTTAATGACCATCATTTGGTCATGCCTTCCCATTTCTAGAGTTCACGAGAGACTTTTCCCCACTATGAACGTACGTGGACTATTAATCCTTCATACCAGGGGAGGTCTGGACTGGATTCGAACCCACGCCTTCGTGGGTCATGTGCTAGCCGGCGTTCGCTATCGGCTATCCCGAACCCTGTGTTTAAAGATTATATCGATTGATTAGGTTCTATTTTATTGTAACAGTTTCAATGCAGATGAGTTGATTACTTCTTTTTTCTATTACTGAACATTGGATTATGAAATATTTATAATATATATTTTGTAATGATTCAACTCATCACAGCACAAGAGTCCCTAACAGAATTATGCATTCCTTGTACAGATGAAAATCCGTGTTATCTAACGATGGCTTCTTGAGCACGCAGGAAAACCACACAGCGTTCGCATCCGCGCCAAGTGTCCCCATGCGGAAGCTGTCCAGCGTGCAGGAGAATGTCTTATTGAGATAAATTAATTTCAATTTATTGTTAGATCATCCACGCCAAACGCACCGCTCGCTGGTGGCAGCCGGTAGCCGTCGGGAAACTCCCTCCAGCCTTGCGTCCCGGGATCGATCGGGTCCATCCGGGCGGTATGCCGGGGCCAACCGGCCATTCGAGCTACCGGTTCGGCCAAGCGAAACCCATCGGAAGACGACCGGTTTCAACCGTGGTAGCCGCGTCATCCCTTTTCCAGGCGCCCCCAGGCGACAAAGAGCGGGCGAATAAATCATCAATTATTTACGATAAATTGAGTTGTTTTGTTTTTGGATGCGCCCTCCTCCCCGGCATTAGCTCGCATCCACCCGCTCACCCTTCGCCAATGGGTGCGTTGGGGAGAGGGGTGTAAAGTGCGTTCGGGTCTTGAGAGCTGCGGTTACCGTGGCGGCAGCCTCCCGCGAGGGGCGAAAGGACAACGCGGTGGGGATAATTGAATTTTCTCGTCATTTCATGATTTATGTAGTGAAGCTAAATGTTCGACTAAATGACTGTCCGCTGACTGGTCGGCCCCGTTCGGGACAGGCCGGGGACAGTTTATCAATTGCGTATAATGTTTGCGGTCAAACTGGTGGGCTAATAACTTAGAAAGACTGATTGTCTTAGGCAGTGGTCGAGAGAATCCGCTGGGAGTGTGTACTACAGCTGTCCCATCTTGAGCGGATAATCGCGGAGGATTATATGCTGGCTCTCAAACAGACCCTGCAGAGGAAGATGTTGCAAAAGACAAGTATAACATTCGGTACAAATTATTGCAGTAAACGCATAGAAGTATTATATTAAAATCATAAATGTGGAAATACGATATGATAACCAATAATTACCTTTCAAAGCTTTATTTAGTTTAATGATGGAGAATCTGTCCGTTTTTTATTTCCTTTTTGCATCTGGAATCTAGAGCTTTTGTTAATTCTCTCCATCTCGGTTGGAGTAATAACCTTTAATAAAATTGGAGTAGCAAATCGATTCGTCATTTTTTTTTTAAACAAAATCTGTCTATCTATTCATATCCCACATGTCGACCACATTAAAATCATCAATTTATTTGCATGATTAAAGCATAATTGTGAACGTAGAATTGAAATTAAATTCGCTCCACTTCACCACTTCATACATCAAATCATTTCATTCGTTCGCGTTGCGGAACAAAACACAATAAAATACAATAAAATTCGAATGCAAAATAGCGCATATGCCATAATCATCGGAATAACGGATGCAAACAAAAATAAAATAAAAAGATTGCTTTGAGCCGTTGCCAATCGTCATGCGATGATCATTTATTTCACTTTACAGGATGTTGAGCGGGAGTTAATTTTAAAACTACTAATTATTTCGCTTCACCATCACCGTAATATACGAGGGGGAAGCTCCGGTACACACAACCTGGAAGTGGCAGAAAAAGCTGGTGAGAACCGGACAATGACATAAAAGCAGCATGACAGAGTTCCGGGACCGGGACTCCTCCCCTCTCCACCGGAAGCGCTGACGATCCCTGCAGTTGGGTGCTAATTATTGCAAAATGACAACACGTAAGCAGGTAATAAAAAGTCATAAAACAATTTTCCCTCACACACTGAATGATTTTCCAAAATGGGACTTCGGCTGCCATTTTACTCGGGGAGAAAGTGGGGAGCGGATGGTAAAGGGTTACAAGGGGTCCGAATTGCACCGATGTCGACTACGGGCGTCCGCACAGTGTCTGTGATTGTCCCTGTTCCGCCCCATTGGAGTAGTAATCCAAGCTTTGGTGTCACATTTGCTACAAACAGGACTGAACACGGGCAAACAGAAGCTTTCAGCAAAGGCATTAATGACAGAAAGCCGACAAAAAAAAGTGAGTCTCATCACGTGCGGGGGCATAAATTAAAAATAACAATAGATCGAGGGGCCATTCTATTCATTTCTTTTTTGTTTTTCGATATGGCCATACCTGTGTTTGCCGCCCCACCTTTCCCCTTTATTGACTCATTTACTCATTTTTGCCCAGTTTATTTATTTACGAATCTTCCGGCGCAGATGGGACGAGGTTGTAGTTGGTGAATGTTTTCCGCGTTTCGATGGATGTAGTGTGGGCAGGAAAATGCGAGCTGCTGGCACCCTTCCAGACACCGCGATCCATTCGGTGGGGCGGTGAAATGTTGGCTTTCGGACGTCATAAGCTTTTATGAGCCTGGGTTTTCACTCGACTGTTCGGTGTGCAACCCGGGCACTGCGAAACCACAAATCTTTTCAAACTGCACGTCGGATTGATGCATGCGCGAGTGTGCGAGCTTATTTGCTCATCTGATTCCGAAGCACAACATAAAAAAAGGTACCGGTCACTTCTGCAATTAGCATTGTGTTGCACGTCATAAAATTTCATTTCAATATTTTTACTGCACCACTGAAGTTTTTCTGTCCATTGAATTCAGTTCTGGAACCTATTTTTCATAAATTTTTTAATGATAAAAGTGTGTATTTTGAAACATCACTGTCATGTAAGAAATTTGAGTTATTCAACAACTTTACTCTACTTAAAACATGTACTCATCGGATTTGAATTTCATGTTCAGCTCGATGTGTACTGATTGGGCCTGTAAATTTATTTTGTCGCATTTGGCATCGGTTTGTTTACTTTGGCCATCCCTATAAAATTCCCTATGTTGCTCGTGTTGAAAAGGGGAGAGGAAAAAATTGCGCTATCGTTTCTCACTCCCAAATTTGGTGTGGCATGTTTGTCCGTAAAATTAAACCTGTTTATCCCTGCAGTATTTTCATTTGCTTGTCCCACATGATGCTCGAAGAAGCGAAAGCGTTTGTGATACTTTTCAATATGTTTCATGAATTTAAAATGCTTCTCAAATTATTGAAATTGTTTGTTTCTCTTCTCATATGTGATACAAATTCATCGGGAAATAAATCAAACACAACCAATTTGCTATCGTCACCTACGGATTAAATGGAATACGACGGTGACGATAGTTTTGTCGTAAGACGTCACGAACGCGTGGGAATGCGTGGGAGCAGCGAATTCGACTCACCCCGCAGTGACCAACCACCATTTGTATCGGGAAACCGGAATTGGATCATATTTCAATCGAACGCGGAGGTTGATCGAGTGTGATTTATTCTTCTCGTCATCCAAACGCCCCCGTTTCGCTTCTACGGTCTACATTTAGGCCATCGCAGCCTGCATTCGTCCTCGTCCTCGAACGAGCGGCGTGTCCGGACGGCACGCGTTTTTAAGTGTGCGTTGCGGACAGAAGCAGACAAAAACGAAAGAAGCGGGAGAGCCGGTTTGATTTAATTCATTTATGGCCAATGTGTTTGAGCGATTGGCGCTCATTAAAACTTGAATTGGATACTTCAGGCCCCATAAATCAATTATTGAAGTATCATTAAACTTTGCATTTATCAAACATTTTAGCCCGCCTGTTTGCTAGCACCTTGAGGTAGAATTCAACCTAGGGATACAAATGGCATGAAAATGGTATCGTTTCCACTCTTGGTACGATTTATTATTCCGTAGAATGCCAATTATTTATTAAAATTTCGTTTATTTTTCAATTCCATTTAGAGCTTGGGATATAAATATAAGGTTTTAACATTTAAATGAACACTGTTAGAGTTATAAAATGAAAGACTTTGCCTTAAAGCACCAACACTGTTGCTCTCATTAGAAGTTCTGTACTTTCCCTTGTTGGCACAGGACTTAGTTTGCCCTCCGGGTTAACTTTTCCCGGGCTTCAAATTTACCAATAAAACCGTTCCACCTTTAGCTCGGCTAAATATAGTCATGTTGTGGAAAAAAGTTCGACCCAACCGTAACGAAACCGTCGCTCTGCTGGTTGCGTAGATTGATTTTAATTAACACGAGTCTAGTTTCCCTGCCCCGGGTTTGCTTCCTGCTGAAATGTAAACTTCGATTGTTGATTGCTGACCGCTTGGCTTTGGTGTGGAGCTATCGTTCGCTATCGACAGGTCGATATAGATTCGAAAGCATTTCGTTGCTAGATACCCTTTCCTTGTGAGCAAGCGTTGGTGTAGAGTATGGGTTCTGTGGGAAATTTTGTAATCGAGAAGATTTCACAATAAAAGTAAAAAAAACTAACTCTGACCCTCGCTTATCATAAGGCAGTTCTACATACAAACATACAAACTCAGTTTACTAGGTGTTTTATAAGAAATTTTGCAAAAAAACGGACAACGGACGAACATGTCGGACATCCGATCTCTTTTCTGGGGTTCGTTTTCCAATTTGCGTAGCATCTGAGAAAAAAGCTGCAGCAATATAAACACGATAAAACTGTTTTTTTTTTATTATGTGTGTAGCTCTGGGAACGCTTCTGAGGCGAATGTAATTGCTGTGCCAATGGTTGAAACAAGAAAGATCCACCTGTTAAAAAACTTGCGTTGGTTTTTATAAATTAATACACGCACGGGAATTAAATTGGTTTCTAGGAAAGCCGTCTCGGCTAACCAAAACTTTAATCCTCTTTTCCCGTCCGATAATCTTATCGAAAGACCCCGTTTCGCCCTTTCTCGCTCTCTAATTATTTAACCTATCTATCGTTCCTGCGACCGGAATCGCGACTGCTCGACTCGACGATCGCTCGTAAACCCGTTTGTTTACATTCTCCCCTCCCAGTCCAGTGACCCATCACTTGACTTACATTCTCGCGATCGTTGCCACATGTTTTCCTAATTTCTCCTAATCTTCACGTCTAGTACTGCTAATTTTGTAGCTGGCCTTTCTAACAATCCCGTCGTTGTTCTAACTGTCGCTCGCCTTACGCCTGGGGCAGATAGTACGGCATCCTGGTTCACTCGACACTTTTTTAATTCGCGCGCGAAACGTCGAACGCGTACCGAACACAAAAACCAAACGCCATGAACTTTTCACTTACAACCTTGGACTCCCAAGGCCGATTAAAGTTTTGGAATGTTAAAAAACTTGCGTTGGTTTTTATAAATTAATACACGCACGGGAATTAAATTGGTTTCTAGGAAAGCCGTCTCGGCTAACCAAAACTTTAATCCTCTTTTCCCGTCCGATAATCTTATCGAAAGACCCCGTTTCGCCCTTTCTCGCTCTCTAATTATTTAACCTATCTATCGTTCCTGCGACCGGAATCGCGACTGCTCGACTCGACGATCGCTCGTAAACCCGTTTGTTTACACCACCTTTTATCAATTTTTATGAACTACAAAGAAGTTGCATTTTTAACTTTAATGTGGAGCTTTAAAAAAAAAATAAAACGAAAGGGCATTTCTGATTTTTTTTTTCAAAAATTAAATGTGTCGATTAATGTGTCCTCTTATAAAAAGCAATCCCCTCATCCCAGGCTTGGAAAAAACAAAACGCAATAAAAATAAAACACCATCTCATCCACCGCCGTGGGCTTTCTAACATGTGCGGGTCGTTGCGGCTTAGTTATCGGTTGGTGCGGTTGTAGATTGTGTGTTACACACCGTGCGCCTCCCTTTCCAGCTTTATGATATTTGCTCACCCACTTGCGCGTGAAGTTTTGTATCCCGCGAAGCCGCAGCACAGCGCAACGCATCCGACCGGAAACCGCTTCTGGGAGGAAGTTCGCACGACCGTTGCAAGTTTGTCGCGCGGGAGCCGATGGCACGCGAAATGCGGGTTGCAGGTGGCGCGTATCGGTGATGTTAATTTGACCGAAAGTTTGCGGTCATTGCTACATGCAATCGCCCCAGCGCGACCGGCGTTGATGAAGGACATGGTTTCACAATTTATGCTGCGGCATGCCCGTAAGTTATTGGACCGTCGCCAATTGGCCGGCGCTTTTCCTGTCCCGCGAAACTTGAGCACCCACCGTAAATCGATTTGAAGGCTTGTGCAATAATAATTGTAATAAACTAGCACACACAAAAAAACCAGCCAAGTTATGTGCCTACTGCCTACGAAATCTCGGGGGAAGCTATGATATCACCATCAGTAACGATCGCAACTGGTCGTAGCCGGTGGTGCATTTTCCGGGCATCCCAATCCAACCGGTGGTCACTGGCTTCCGGCCTACGCCTGATGACAGTATCGTTTCACGCGACGTTCGTCGCAGTTCAGTGATTTCGGAATGTTAATAATACCACTGGTTGGAAAATAATTACACTCGCTAGCACCGAAGGACGGTGTGGTACCGACCAAACGTTCTAACGTTCTCATCGATTCGCTGCAAGCTGTTGCGAAAGCCACACGGGACATACGATGCTTCGGTGTGAAATACGATCAGCACTGATGGTTTGTTTTGTGTTGATAATCCTGTACCTTCATGCGCATTTTAAACCTATACATCCAATTGATAAGAATGAGCTGAAGCTTGCTGGAGAGGTGTTTGTTTTAATTTCCCACAGTTCCAGGTAGCTCCGTGTTGGAATGATGTATCACCGATATTTTGCCTTTGTGCCTCTCTTGAAATGTTCATTTATTATAAAGCTCGTCAGCTGATTATTTCACTTGCAGCTAGAACTTTACGCCTGAAGAATATAAACATTCAACGTAGATTTCAGAGAAAACTATTTTTCCCAATGGAGAGTCTGCTTCTCGCTTGTACCGGAACAATCAGTATAACAATCCGCTGGATGACTTTAGAATCTTCTGATAATGGTGGTTTTAAAATAAAAAACATTTTTAGATCACAGACTACCGTACGTTGGGCTAGATAGAAATTTTAATCGTGTTCATCAAATACTACTGCGTTGCGTCTCCATCTACCAGGCACCTCCATCGGTTTAATTTTCTTTAAAATTTCCAAAAATGGTTTAAAATTGGAAGTGAGAAGCTGGTTATTGAAGTAAAAACTTAAGAAAAACTAAAGAGTATATTAAGGAATCCAAATTGCCGCATTTGCTTGAGTCAGCAGAAGATTTGAAATCGATGGAGGTGCCTGGTGGTCCATGTTTTGATAAAAATAAAAACCGAATAAAAAACCAGCTAAAAATACCGTACATGTTTTCCAGTTAATGTTGTCAATGATTTGCGCTGCACATTAAATTGTATCATGTTGAGATGTCCTGCCGTCTGACATTAATTTGCTCGGACTATAAAATATTCCCTTTCGCGCGGTAAAAGAGGCTTTTTTGAGTATTTCATTTGGCGTAAGTGGACATCTAATGGGATCGGTGTTAGCTGCCAAGCGCATGCATAATTCCAGCTGTCAGTGAAATAGATGCTGGGTAATCGAAATTCACACACACACACACAAAACCCAAAGCGCAACGTGAGTGCCATTGAGACTTCCCTATGCCATTTTGAAATTCCTGGGGGGGGGGGGGGGGGAGGTTTGGTGGTATATTTAGTGCACTATCGGTGCTGGGAAGCGACTACTTAATCCGCATTTAGCTATCATTGACAGTGCAGTGGCGTGCGCGTTGGTGGTAAAATCAGCCGATAGCCAGCTAGGGTTCTAACCGGGTTCCGGGATGGAAAAAAACAAAAAAGGTTTCCCTGTGGCTCCCCGTTTTGGTGGTGGGGTACAAAAACAAATAAAACCAATTAATGCCACCAGATTACGGCACTTATGTCCACTTGTAGCCTTAGTGTCATACACGACAATTCGATCAACCCACCGCCGTGTGCAATGCTTCCGCTGGTGACGGTGCTGGGTGGGAAAACTGGTGGAAAACTGCACCGCGAATAATGGTGACTCACTCACTGTGAATCGACGGCGATCTGATCGACGAAAGCGTGAAGCTTAAATTTATTGCACCATTTATCAAGGGTCCCCGGTTCGCGTTCGGGTCTGAAGATTTCAAGTCAATGCAATCGTGCAGCACCGGGGCGATTCCTCTCAGGGGACTTTGGTGAAATAATCAGCAGCGCGGCCGTGTGTCGATAATCGAATTTGTCTGTCACGGAGTGCGACAACCCCGTCGACTGTTGCACTCGTTTGCATCGCTCGCAGGCACGTTCGTCACCGGTGCTGGCATAGAGGAGAGGGGAGAAATTGGGTGGAGAATAAAAGCCGATGGAAAAGAAGCCCCACCTGCAGCGTTCATTATCGCAATCCACCGTTGGTGCCGTTGGTTGCAGGACAGCCGGGGTGAACGTGATTGAACCACAAATTTATTGGTCTGAACATTGGCTTGTGGCATCGTTGATTGGTTGTATTACAACGGATGTGTACAGTTTCCTACAGAAAGAGTGAGAAAAAGGGGCCTTGGGAGGAAAAGGGAATGGAATATAAAATGTCAAATAATTCATTTGCGTAAAATCATCCTCGTTGGACACATGCGACTGCAGATTACATAGATTTTCCTTTTAATGATTCGTTACAATGGACTTAAAAAAAACGGGGAAGCGAGCTGCATACACGTGTTCTATTCAAATTCTGTATAAGGTGAGCTTATAATCTTCAAACGGTTTGGTATCGAACGAAATTCTTTGGCATTTCAAGAAATCGTTGGCCAGCTATCACTTTGAATTAATCTTACGTATGATTGAGTCGTTTAAATTATTTTTCGAAATAATTGCGTGTTAAAGCAAACAAGTCTGCAGTAATTACCAGTACAACAATAATTCATATTATTAAAGAACAAAAGAAAAGGTTTTAGTTCATGGCCGGTCAACACAATCCGGTACAGTTTTTTTGTGAGTAAAATTATTCATTCTAACCGCAGTGTGGTTTAATAAGCATCTATTTTGCTAGTATTTTTCGCTTGTGATTTTTCTCTCCCTTCATACGAGATTACTTAACGATTACGAACCATGATGCATAAAGGTTCCATTTCGCTTTTGTTTCAAAACCCGAACTAGCAGAAGGGAGAATCGTGTGTGTCGGCTTCAATCCCCCCACGAGGATTCTACGCTTCCGCCGCTCGGGAAGTGTTGAAAACATCATTTACGCACACCACTAAACAAGCCCGATTACAATGTCGCTCGCTGAACAGTTAAATCGTTCGAGCTAACCCTTCGTCGTGTGTTAAATCTCTCGGTGGCCCAAACGTGAACCACAAAATATACCACTGTCCCCCCCGTCATATGGTGTACGTACAATCGGAAACTCATTGTGGAGGACGGAAGGAGGTATTGAAAAACCCGACAAGGACTGTGTATGTCGATAAAACCCCCACTCCGGTTCGAAGGATGAGTGTTTTCTATTTCATGAACCAAAATGTGTAATTTATGAAGCTGTCCAGCATCTAAAAAATGGGCTGCTTGAGGGAAAAAACCTGGGAGGTGAGTGATTGTGACCGCCTGGAGGCGTTACGGTATGCTACGGCATAATTCATAATTACTTTTTTGTGTTGCAGAGCAATGCGTTCCCTTCCATTGTCCCGCTTGGCTTATGGAAATGGAATATCTCTAGCTGGAAAATGTAGAAAAGGGAAAAACGCTCTCAGTGTGTGACTTTGGGATGTTCGGTACCGGAATGAACTAATCGGGGACAGTTTTTGGGATGCTGCGTTTCAAAGAGTATTAGTCTATAGCCCAGATAGTTTTATAACAACTCAAACTAAACTTAAATTATACTTAATTGAAGATGTAACTCGGAAAATGCTAAACGTAGTAGATATTTTTTGTAAGTAGAAACTCATACAAATTCGAAATAGCCAAATATTTCTCTTCAGTAAAGTCGTAACGCCAATCTCCCGAGGGAATCATCCCATTCAACATAGGCTGGAACATAGAAAACTCATTACCATATTTCATTATGTATGATAATTTTTCTTCCCCCTACTCGAAACAAATAAATTGTAATTTAACGGGTGATGATAATCAACACACTCGTGGTCGGTCGTCTGTGGCCAACTCCGGGTGGTCAGTTCCATCACCGACTGTGGAAACAATTTCACCGGCCCTTGAAAGCCCCAACCAAACCGAAAAACCGTATCCAAAGTCTCGACGATCGGATATTGTGATCCTTGCGACGAGGAAACACCATCCGCACCGAACAATGAGACAGCATCGCCCCCGACTCCCTCAGCCAGCATTTTTCGAGCAGTGCTTCAGCGGTACTACTAGTTCCCGGTCAGGTTTTGTGCAGTAGTTTTTCCTTCCCGCCAAGGCGAGGAATGAGGCCTGAGTGAGTTCGTTAAAGGTTTCGGTGAAGCGTGTAAATTTCCGTCCGTCTGCGCGTTTTCCCTGCGGCGGTTGCGTAAAGTGGAACGGGCTTTTGCTTTGTGGCGTGGAAAGTATGCGATGGTTAGGGAGATTTTTCACAAAGTGCCACTTGTAGTTTGCAGCTGTAATGTTATGTGTTGTGTTGTGTAATGTTCTTTGGTTCGTTTTTTTTTTGTCGGCTGCTTGTCCATGCAATCTACCACACCGTCATGGGATGCGAAAATATGCACATTAAGAAGTGAAAATTGACTTTTAAAGTAGGGTAATAATCCGACTGTAGTTCGTACTGGTAATTTCAATCAGACCTGTTAGTGTGTTGTACGAAGGAAGTAGTACTTATCGCACCAGCAAAACTTGCCTTAGCGAAATTGGATGATAAGCTCCTGATTAAAAAAAAAACCGTTGGCAAGAAGGAGAATGTTCAGGACCCGGAGCAAAGCCAAAAAGGAAGAAATGTTGTTTCTTATAATGTAGGAGTTACACCATGTACTTTTAATATTAGAATGATTTTGTTATTTACTTCTATCAACACAGTATTGAGACTGACATTAGAATCGTTTTATAATCGAGTAGATTTAGATGTTTATTCAAAAAACTAATAGATATATCTCCAACATCCACACAGTAGAAAGTGACAACAAAAATTGACGAAATCAAACCCTTTTCACACATTTTTCCTCAGGCTTATTGAGGCTTCCGGAGAATCCTGAAGTGCATCCATTAACCCATTACGTTGTTTGTAGTCCATTGCTCATTTTTTATCACATTAATTGATGCACCTGAGTGATCTCATCTGTCGGTAACCATTTACACATGCGCTTGGAACGCTAATGATCCGCCCGACCAACAGTTTCATTCTCGGTAATCATAATTGACGGTTCACAACCAACATGGATGGAAGAGTTTAATTTTACACCCTGACCGGTAATCAGACTTATTAATTTGATTTGATAGAGGCTTAGTTTTATTGGCTTTAGATTACACCGACCGTGTCGAGTGATGGATGGAATTTCTAAAACGATTTGCAATTCGATTCGATTCACCTGTTTTTTTTTTTTTGCGTGTGTACATCACGGTTGCTTCCATGTTTGGTTCCGTTCCATACCAACGGGTGACATGACCCTCGCAATTGACTGCAGTCAGGACTGGAATGTCATTAAATTTCACGATTGCATTTTTCGCTGTGGCCTGTGGCTCGAAAGATGAAGCTGTTTCATGGTACGTACCGAAATGGGAATGGAATAGTTGAAAAATATGTTCCGAACACGAGCCGGTCCGTGCTTTTCGGTTAGATTTTGTTTGGCCTGCGTTTTGCGACACCCAAAACTGCTGACGTTTCGTTCCTTGCTTGTTGTTATTTGTCATATATTGCAATAAACTCAAAGTTATTTCTAACAGCTCGTTAATGGTGTCCACAGTCCAGAATGGTTTGGGAAAAATTGGTGAAAATCACAGGCCTTCAACTATTGTTGAATAGTTCTTCATTGTAGATTAACTCTATCATAAACTGATGTACAAATTTTCTAAACCTTTATGGGAAATTCCATTTTCACAATCGTGCACTTTGTTACATGTACAGACAGCAGACTGCTTCGCAATGTATCGCACTGTGATCGCTTGGCAATGTAAAAACCAATCAACAAAAAAGACGGGATCGTTGGCAGCTGGTGGAACGGGTGAAAATTAGATGTCCACCAAAGCGATATGAAACGAAATTGCATAACGGCAATTTCATGCACTTTTCATCATTCACCGATTGACGCAAAACGCATCCTCGAAAGACCGAAAACCGATGGAGGCAGAACTGTTTGTTCGTAATTAAAATACGTGTTTCAAATAACAATCAATACTGCGGAACGCTGCAGCTGGGCCGGCTGCGAAATGATGTCAACCCGGAGGCAAACCGAATGCAATCGACAGTGGAGCAAGCAGTGTGAGATTTGGTCAAACATACCGAATGGATGTGGACATCCTGGCAGCACAAGGAACTTGGAGGTCGGAGGCCTAAAACCATATTCCATACGGCATTCAAGCGGGGCGCGAATTTTTTGGTCGTCTGTTCGTTAGGCACCGTTTTTGCGAGGGGCAGTAAATAAACACATAACATTCGCTTGTGTTGCAGCTGCAGGTGGTGATGGTTTCGGAGGCCATTGCAAACCATCGCCCAGTTTTGGGGAGATTGCAATTTATGGAATTTGCATGTTTAATTAAATCGTTTGTTGCACTGATTGATTGTTGTGGGGATGAAGTGTTTACTCCGTTGGTTTGCTCTTCCTGCAGCTTATTGGCTGAAGTCATTCGAAGAGGCAAACGAAAGGTGAAGATGTGCTTGAAGACCGTGTGTTTCTGTAACTAGAATAAGTATTGAGCAGCCTTGCCGTAGTTCTATGCAAGCAAAAGATAGCAAGAAAACCCTTTTATAAGTGTATTGTCAATTGGAAGTTCAAGGAGACAAAGAGTCGTTTAAAATTTTATTATTATACGTGACAAGCGATTATTTTCATTTTAATAGAATGATGTTAAACCCTCAACCGTTAAAATATTTTCTAGCGAAACAGTTATGAAAATTAAATTATAATACGTTTATGCTGTTTAAAAAAAATTGTGTGTATGTTGTTTGCTTTCAAAAAAGTTTGCTTTAAATCATATAAGCAAATAATCTCAATGATTTTAATGCAAAAACTATCCTTTTTCATTCCTTTACCATTGAAAGGTTAAAGGTCACTGGAGTCGTAACAAGCGACAACACATCCGTGAACATCGGAAACAAATGTGTGAACCATTGTGTGGCAATCATTTGATTTTCATTTTCATGAATATTCAGCTGATAAATATGTCTGTAAATCAATTAAACATCCGCCTTTCACCCAACCTGCAATTCCTCTCGTTTGTTTAAGATAGATGAATGGAGCACGTCGTCACTCGTCGAGTTCCCTCGAGCCATCACTGTGCCGAATGTATCACGTTGCCAGATAAATTTTCCCGAGCGAATAAAGCCGGATCGATCATTGTCATTCAGCTGTAATCCGGCAATCAGCTGGGTGTAAAATGGTTACGTTCATGTGCGATCAAAACCGACAGTTTGCTTTTTGCATTTCCGAGCTGGGATATAGAATGGAAACAGATCAACACTTCTCCGAACATACCTCTGAAGCTTTAGAGTTCGTCCTATCGCTAATGATCCGGTTGGAAAATTCCTTCGTCCTTCATCAGTGCAGCGTGGCAAATGGTTGAACGATTAGTTCGGTGGGAAACGTGGAATTGTAAAGACAAAGTCACCTTAACAAAAAAGGGACAGGAAAAGCCTGAGCTAATGTATGGCCAAACACATTTCCTAGCTGCGACGGGCATTTTTATTTTTGTTCTATTTGGCAAAGTAAAGTAAGCCGTCAACGATGACACAATTCTTCAACACGTGTTAAGCCGCGTTCCAATTCAGGCAACCAAACCTCCGCAACTCAGGTTGCCCGCCGGTTGCACGGCGCTAGCTGTGCAGAAACGAAAAAAGAATCGATCCTATTTTTCGTGCAAACAACACGGTCGAAACTGTCAACCCTATATTTTGTTGTTTGAAAGAAACATTGTTTGTTGTCAACAAGACTTGTTTGAAAACGTATTTTGGAAATACCGGTTCGTTGGTTTCGAAATTCTTTTTTCACAGCCTTTTTTATTGCACGTAGGCGTTGAGTTTAATACTGCGAAGTGAAACACTGGTCTACCAATCAGACGATGAAGATTAAATTCTCCCGGTATTTAAAAGAGTTTTGCATTGAAACGGCCCCGAAAATTGAGCAACTAATGTGAACGGGTACCATCACCGGTTGCACGCTTTTTAAACAAATCTGAGCATCTACACGCATCAATGAAGACGCCTTTAGTTTAGTTTTGTGTTGTTTTCGGTAAACAATTTTGTGTAATGTGAAAATTTCATCGGTGAACTGTTCGCTAGCGTAGACAATTGTGTAATTTAACCGTTCGTAAATATAATAATGGATCATAACAAGGTGTATATTATTGTATGGATTAAACAAACAAATGCAGGAACATTAATTTCTTTGCAAGGTTTACAAGATTTCCTGAAAGGCTCAGCTCTTACTGAACGTAACAGTTTTCTCCATGTTCATTTCCATTGGAGTATTGTTACGATACACGATGTTGTCTAACAATGTGGCATAAAACAAAACGGAAAAACGAATTAATAAGTTCATTTAAAATTGTTTGAGTTGTAACACACGGCGCACCCAGCTTTCCGGTGCAGCTTTTCGGTGTGCCAAATTGTAGCTGCAAAGATGGCTGGCCCAAAGTTGGATACGATTGCAGCCGATTCGTTGCAGTCGTGTCGTAAAATAGAGTTGTGTACCGCGGAAATAGCTTGCAGCTGCTAAACTGCACAGGCTTCCGATTCGGACACACAAACCTGGACATGCATTCGGTCAGGCACACGTGGAAATGTTGGTCGAGGCAGTGGGAAGCGGAACGCGCCCAAATTCTTTAGACAAATACAATAAAATTGGAAATAGCTGAGTAAGGAAAGCAGCGAATTAAATAATCTATTCTTTCGTTCTTCGACAACCATAACTTTCTTTCCCTTCAGGTTCTATGCTTTTTGTCTATCTCTTTTTTTTTAACCTCTTTGTTACTCTCCATGTTATCCCTCGGTGGGGAAAACGGGAAGCAATCGGGTTGGCCAGATACTTTTTTTTGTAACTCTTGTAATTCTGAACCGCTACACCGCCTGCGCCACCAGCTGAAAAAAGAAAAACTACACTATTTGAAGCTATTTAATTAGTGTTTACTCTCGAACGGTGCAGCGAAAAATCCCCAATTTCCACACACACACACACCGGGGGCAATTTTCTTTTCCTCACGGCTAAATCTTCACGCTTTGGTTTTTTTTTTTATTCAGAGCAAATGAAGGAAAGGATAAGAACATCATCCGTTGGCGTGGAATGGAAAATAATATGAAACAGGAAACGAAAGAAAGAGAAAGAGAGCGAGGCGGGGAAAGCGAAATAAAACATAAAATAAAATTCCATTGCACAACCGGTGCAGCTATTTGCGCTTGGTAAAAATTCTTGCCGGACTCGGAAAATTCATTTTTCATTGGGCTGCGGCATTCAAAGGCCGGGGGGGATGGAATTCCGCGAAAAATTGGCAAACCCAAGAGGATGAAGGCAGGGAGACGGGGGGACTTATGCTACGCTGTTGGCTAATTAGACGATTGCAGCGAGCCGAATCCGGACAGCCAGCTTGCACAATCAAACGCAGAAGGATGCAGTTTCGAGACGATTCGACCAGCTCCGTGGCGTGGCGTGACTCCGGAAAGGATTTAACTTTTCCTACCCCAACAGTCGGCAACCGAGAGGGAACGAAAAAAAAAGAGAAGAAGTAAAGAACATGCTTCGACAAAACTGCATCCCTCTGGCAAACCGGCAACAGATGTCCTGCAAACGGTGGAGGACAGTTTCGGTTTAATTGATTCAACAAAGTAAAACGGGTTTTGGTACAATTTTCACCGTTGGGAAAGTTGCTTTGGGGAAAGGGGGGAGAAAGGGGGGTTTCTGACACACAATGCTGATTGAGGTAGTTTGGCAAGTAATTCGGCTTGTTAAACTCAGCGCGAAGTAAATTGGATGTCTTGCCTCTTTTCATTAGGAGGAAGAGACATTGATGCTGGTTGGCAAGGAATGGCAGTAAGTCAATAGTCTTAACAATTCAGCAGATTCATCTTTTGCAAGACAGTGCAACTTTTGTAGGGAGTAAAACGTTCATTGGAAATTAAAAAAAATCCATCACTGCCAAAACGGTAATTTGACCAATTGTTACAATTTAGTCTTTTGTTAATTTTTACGTTCACCTGCAGTGATGGAAAGATTTTAATAAGGTTTTCCTTTTTTTAACAATTTAGAATAGTCTACATGTTTTACGTTGTACAAGGTTGATTTTTCAATTGAATAGTATAACTTTATTTTTTTATGAGTTCTATCGGAAATGCCACCCTTAGCCGGTAGTGTTTGTGAGTAAACACTGCGTTTTGACGTTAGTTTATCGGACATGTGCGGTTCACCTGGGTCCGAGAAAAAGAGTAAGATGACATAAGCGGAACGCGAAGAGTGCTATAAAAAGAGGGACTGAACCGGGAAAAAAGAGTCCATCATAAATTGTAATACAACACGAAAATAAACGAATATTTCGGCACTCGCTCATTGAGTTTACAGAAGTAGAAAATTTCGTGTTTGAAGTTATATATAACGTTGGCGATTTCCAACAATCTCCAACTTCGAGTGTTTTGACAAGACAAACGAAAGATTCGCTTAAAACTGAGAAAACGGACATTTCAGGATTAAATGCCCAACACTTGCCGCACAGATACTTCAACATTTGATGGTGCAGAAAATGTATCGTAGCTCTTGTTCTCTATTCCAAACTTTCTCCCTCTCGTTTCATCCAACCTAAACAATTTCTCTCCTCCGTCGATAAAACGGTGGCACCTATACGGCATTGCTGGTCGATTGCTGGATACGGAGGAAAATAATCCTATTATAAAATTTAATTATTCATGGATTAATTCACAAAACATGTCGCAGCTGTTACTGGCTTTCGCCGGGGTGCTGGCGTAAGGAATCGCTTCGCCAATTTTCTTCCGAAGGGACGCGCACCATATCGGAGGTTTTGGGACGGCTTGGACAGGAATGGGGCGCCGCAGCATAATGCTCCGTGTGAGTGTTCGGTTCGTACGAATTTTCGTTTTATGCTGCCTTGGACTACCTGCGATGAGCTGGGGACTCGTCGGGAGGGAGGGGGAAAACTAAACAGATACGGGTATTTTAACACCTTCATTCTTGGCGCGGCAAGTTGTAACTTCAACTTCACCGGGGGAGAGGAGTAAGAACGGGAGGATCCTTGCCGATGGGGGAAAATAATAAAACCGGCACCCGTAACACATTGGCACACGAATTTCATTTCTCGATGTGGTGCGAATCTGATGTATGCGCCAAAGGTGTGTTTTATAATCGGTGCCAGTAATACCTTCCCTACTTTTGGCACTCTGCCCCTCCTCTCGTGGCTTTCTCGGTGGCAACAACCGGCCAGGATGGTGTGCCAGGATTTACGGGTACAATCACCGCAATATGGCAGGGAACGGGTGGGGTCTTTTAGGGTCTTCCTTTTAGTTGCCAATGAGGCGGCAGGTATTGCCTAGGGGGAAATGGCACTCCGGAAGGCTTAACTACATTCCAGGCGTTTATCATTAATTACTTACTTTCGGTGAGAGACGGGATGAAAGAGCGACGTTGTAGTGCGTACCAGAAATATTTGCCCAATCAAGAAAATTGCGGGGCGCTAGTCTAACGAAACGGATTCATTCCAAAGATATCTCATTTCGAGTATTTACAAAATCAAACCGTTTGAGCAAGGTTAGGAAATAAACACATGTTTGTCATTATACAAACATTATACTCTTCTATAAAGCTGCACGGAATACAACAAAGGCTTCAATTGTTCTTTACCGATTCAAATGCAAGACAAGAACCGCAACCGGAAGGCAGTTCATGGTTAATTCTTTCGTCCTAGAATTGTTCACGATTGCTTGTTTGCCGGAGAATGATTATTGCCCCGATGCTGCCCCCTGCACCGCCACAGATGGTACCGGCAGATACCGACCACGTTTAACGACTTTATACAGCAGCATGCCACCTTCGGTCGTTTCCGACGGTTACGGAATGATTAGATTGCTGCAATAACTATTATCCCAATGGTGACTGGCTGCGAATTAGTGCGGCCATACGATTTTTCGCAGGGAAGAAAGTTGGGTTCCTATTACCTCGCTATGATTGTGCTACCTTTGCCTAAGATTTCTCAACATCTGACGCACATGGAAAGGGCAGGAGAAATGGAATGATTTTGGACAAGGTATGTAACATGGAAAGCTATCTTTTGTCGATCCAATTTTGGGAGTTTTAGCAGGAAGAATATAAATAATTAATGAGTTAGCTTTAATGAAAGGTACAAACCAGAGATAATTGTTGAATTAACAAGTAACGTATTGTGAAATTTAAACTAAAATTGTTTTTATAAATCCCTGTCCAGAGCACATTTTACAAGATAAACCAAAGAAAATCGATGGTTTTCATTCTATTGTTGTCAAAAAAAGAAAAAAAGCAATGGTTCAATACTAGCGGAAACAGATTAGAATCACATTTGAATCTTTTGCTTACTTTTTACTTGTTTTGTGGTTGTTGATAGCATCATTTCCATTTTAACCTTTGATCGGCAGATTGAGCCATGTTTGGATTCGTTTGCACGCAGTTCAAAATAAACAACCCATAAAAAATAGGCTAAATGTCGTGATTGATGACCGATTCTCGGGCTGGGAAAATTCAGCTAGCTCTAACAGCTGCAGAAAACGTTTCATGCTGACCACCGGGGAAGGATCTATTGAGTGATTAGCTTTAGCTCGGTGGATTGGCAGTACCGGTAGCGTTACCCGAGTGGTACTGTTTCATTCTTTTATGGTCGAGAAATGGTGCTATCGCATGGATGGCAGAGAAAACATCTGCTTCATTTCCCAGCCGCTATCGACATCTCCGGCTTTGATGACATTGAAAGAAATTTATGGAAAATAGTTCTATTCATCTACATTTTGAGGGAGATTTCAATTCCATTGCTATTGAGAAAATGCATAGACATATTGAAACTATGGAATTATTACTAGAATAGAATTAATTTTCGGATTCATGTTGCAACCAGCAGAGATTAATGGAGGCGCCCAGTTGTTCAAGTGAAACAATTCAATAATTTGAAACAAATTTTGCTTTGCCGCATCTATAACCGAAGTCGAAAATTTCGGGAAAAGTATAGAAAACAATAAGTGCGTTAACATATTAGAAATTTGCTTTTTCACTTTCACATGCAGGGCACACACAAAAAATTCATCTGTACCAAGAAAACTGTGTGTTGATAATTTTTTCTTCAGGAAAAATGTCTTGGACACCAAGCAGACAGCTGATATTGGTGCGTATTCGCTGGAGAGAAATTCCGCGCTGACATGGAAAATTATACAGGTGGCGTTTATTTTAAATTTACCTACTCTTGTCACTTTGAAAGGAAACCATGAAAAACACCACTGTAGGGTTTTTTTTTTCCTGTAGCCTAATAAGGTTACTGCAGCGAGCCAATACAAAGCATTCGTTTGCAGGACAAACGGTGGAAGGAATGGAGGATTTTAGTTATAAAATTTTAACTCGCACTTAACCTAATTTCATCTCCACAGCCGTTGGACATAGCATAAAGAAAGAGAGCAGCATAACCGAGAGCGGATTGGAAGCATTTGGTACCTTCCTTTTTTTTTTTTTTAAATGGGTTGTTCCGCTGATATTGGCTTTACGATATCTTTGTTGCCTTAACGAGGCCACTCAGATGCGTTTGTTATTTTTATTGACTTCATGCATAATGGTGAAAATTAATCAGATTTCCCCGGTGCTCATCAAACATTACGTTACGTCGAGTCGAGCCAATAAAAAAAAAAACGAGATATCTACTCGGTAGGCAACGGATAAACCCAAGGCAACGTAATTTAAAAGCGTCGCCTCGTAACGGAAACCCATTCGCGCTCGTGTAATAATGATGGATGAATTGTGCGCCAAGCACTCGATGCCGAAGCCTTTACTGATGATCGTGCGCGTTCGTTTATTTTATTTCGATTCAATGAACGACGGAACGGGTTTTTATGTTTTGTTCGCAATTGTTCTCATTTCGAATCTCCGGGCGAGTGAAATGTACGACAACCATATTTGCGGAGGTACTGAACAGTAAATATAAATTGTAATCAATTTCGCAATGAATGCATTCATTCGGCAGGAGAATGCGCGAGGAAACCTTCTGGTGGCAAATAAAATAAAATAAAATAAAACAAATGAAATCCACACTGCTGCAGCGTGCATCCGGGCGCACGTGTGGCTGCACTTCCGGGCGAACGCCGAATGAACAACCATAATGCGATTAAGCACCTCCCCTCCCATTTTATGAGCTAATAAATCCTCCGGGAACCGGTGGATCGATGGTGATGATTTCAGAATTTCGTTCCCGCCAGATTATACGACGTGGACAGAAAAAGAAATACATGAAAAAAAAAAAGAAAATCTGTAATCTGAGCTGGGTTATATTGCTTGATTTTTGTACGTTGAAATGTTAATCCGAGCGCCGATTGAAAAATCAACACGCACCCAATTTCGGAAGTGTCTTCAGCTGCGAACTTCAAACAGCAACGCGGCGCAATTTATTGTTCGATACATTTTTCTGTTTTATTTGCAACTTACTTTCGCTTTACAGAGCTGGTGTTTGACCATTTTGTTTTGTTTTGTTTTCCTTTTGGTGTGGTTGTTTCATTCGTTTTGTCCGGCTGTTTCAGTTGTAACAGCATGCACCGAAGGCTTTTTATTTTCCATATAAGATATCAAAATATTAAATTAGCTAATAATTTTTGCGACGTTTCTCCTCCGTGACGAGCCCGCTTGGAGGATTGTTCTTTTCCTGGCGCTGACAGCTGTTTTCTTTTTTTGCATTCTTACAAAAAAGGTTATGGTACAACGAAAAACGGAATAAACAAGAACAGGCCACGTATGTTGTGCCTCGCTTTGGCACCAACCTGCTCGAAGTCAACCCTTCACGTGCGCGCTTGATGCGCCCTATGCTCCAATCCATTTGCACTCGTCGCTTCGATCAACGCTTCACATTCCGTTGATGTGGTTTTTGATTATACGTATTTATAAATACTTCTTCGGCTTCCTCTGTGTTGCAGATAATTTGTTTGCTGTTACTGGTTGTGAGTTTTACATTGTCTCTGTGTGTGTTTGTTTGCGTGTTTCCTTTTCTATGCTACATAATACATCTGTCGTTTTAAATTTTCTCCCGCGATCCACTACTGCTCCACAGCGTCTTATGATTCTTTTGTCTTTGCTTTGTATAACTTTTATTGCTTTTTGTCAATTCTCACGATACAAGTTAGCGTTTCTTTCTAGAATTTTACAGGTCTGTGTTTCTTTTGCTATACTTTTACATTTTTATTTACTTGCCGCGCGTGCTGCTTCCTTTTTTCGTTTTTCCCGTTTTTTATGTTTTTACGTAGCAAGGATTTTCTGGGTAATTGTTGAGTTATTGATAGAGTAGAAAATAAATCATATTCTCTCGAGAGCAGTTCATAGTTTCATGCATTTCTTTTCCACACGGATGCACACTTTTTTACGTAACGCAACGTGCCGAAACGTATCACGCAGCAACAGGGTTCCGCAACTAGCCGTATGTATACAAATCACGTTTCTATTAAGTGCTGATTGAAAAAATGTGTTTAGATTGTATCTCTCCGTCTCCGTGTAGCCCCTCTTGCACCGGGAACCGGGTGTGAAATCTTGGAAATCCTTTGCGAATGAGCTGTCAAAATATTTGCTGCACTTTTTCGGCGCCCTTAAAGTGTACGGGGTTTAAACGACGATCTCAAGATATATTCACCTCCGGTTGTTTGCTGAGCTGCTTGCCATTAATATAATGTTTCTCGTTTTCCAAGCATCCGAAGCTTGCCGTTGCAAAAGTGGGCCTCCCTTTTTGGTGCGCCGGGACGCGATGCGCCTGTTGATTTAATTTACACAATTTATGCATAACCTGACCATAAGCTTACGGCTGCCTAGAGGCTGCTCGGCTACTCCCGCAATTCCGTGTTTCTTCTGCTTCCTACTTGCCTGCCGCACTGCACTGTACTCTCCACATCATCCGGCCTTCATCGTTTTCTGACGTCACCTGTCACCGCACTTCAATCTTCATTTGCCCTCCGAAACTTTGTCTGATGTCTTGCCTTTTAAGGGTTCTCTCCTTCTCCTCGCGCTCCTCCAAGCTTCCACCAGTGTGCGATTATTTTTCCTCCATTCAAGGATTATCCGTGCCTTACTTCGTTCTTTTTACAGTATAGTTTTTTTTCCTTCTTTGCATTCATAAACCACCCTGACTTTTCGCGTTTCGCTTTTGATGGACATTCGGAGCAGTGTACGGTGCAAAAAAGCTTAATCCTGTTGTACGTATATCTTTGGTTGCGTCCACCGGAGGTTTTCTGGCCCGGCCGTTTTCGCCCGTGTGCAATACTCATTCCCTCGCAGCAGTCGTCGATGTTCACGAAGTCAGGTTTTGCTTGCTGGCGAAAGGACTTACCATGTATCCGGTGTTTTTTGTTTTGTTTGTTGTGGTTAAGAGACCTACTGGAGAAAAAGACCTGTGCGATCGGCAGCGGGATGGAAAAGTAAACGGGAGAAAATTTTCATTAAATAGAGATTATTGCAAATATCATCGGTATTAGGAAAACATTCGAAACATGGGTTTCTGCTTCCTCCGATACAATGAGCGATAAGAGGAACGTTGATGATGTCGGTGAGCACGAGTGTATTAAACCATTTTCAAGAGTTTCGTTTTATAGATTTTACCGAATGGTTTGCGTTCAGACAACTTCATGGCGGAGCTAGGAATGGATGAAATTTAAATGAATACATAATTCCAACTCATCTTCGAACTCATCCGCTTTATCCCGTCCGTTTACCGGTCGGTTCTGTCAATCTTCTTTAACCGCTGGCAGAAACGGTTTAACGTTGGCAAAAATTAAAGTGAAGCTACCCGCAGTCTACCCCCCTGTGCGTCTTCGGCGATCGTTTACGTTCGTTTGCGAAACAATTTTCCGGCCACGTTTATGTGAAGGATGCTGCTGCTGATGATGATGATGATGATGATGCTGCGGACGTCAGCAGCGGTCAGGCGGGGGGGGAGGACGGAAGACGCCGATCCTAACACTGCAGTAACAGCTGGTGCACACACCGAGAGTCCCGGAAAAAAGGGTGTGGAATCCTTCCGAGCCTTTAGCATCCGTTGGCTCCTTGTTCCGGTTTTCTTTTTTTTTTTATTTCAACGAAGGGACGTTTTTACGTGGCGCTGCGGATTGGACCTTCGCCGCGGGGGGGAGAATGTTAAATCGAAATTAAATTATCATTTTCTCTGTTCTGCTGTGTTTTCCCGCGTTTCATCTCTTTCACTCATCCTCGCTCGCCGTTGTTGTGCCATTCCCCCGTGCAGGTGCTGCTGATTTCCTGCACAGCGAGTTGGCGGGTTGCTTTCATTTGTTTTCCTTTCTTTTTTTTTTGGATGGCCCTCTCTTCTTGGATCTCACCGAAAGGCAAATCATCCCTCGGTTCAAATGGCACACCTCGCCCTTGTCTATTCCGCCCGTTTCCCGGACCGTGGTCTTAGCGGCATCACAAACGACGATGGCAGTGAATTTTCTACCACAGTAGCGCTAGTATCGAGTTTGTTCCCGAACCCCGAATGTCCTTTTTCCTTCGAACGATTGCCGGAACGATTCATTTTGGGGAAAAGAGAACGGAATAACCAAATCCTACCTTCCGCAGGAATGAAAAACGTCACACAACCGATGGAAGCAACCGATCGGTTCGCGCGAAAGCCTTCGGTCAATATTGAAACATTTGTGGTGGTCCTCCCCCCTCTGTCTCGATCTCTTTCAGTCGTTAAGTTTCGAAAAGTAGGTATGTGTTACGAAAGAGCACACGGGAGGTCACGGGTAAATAGCCGTTTCATTAACTTTCTGCCAAGAACGGACGACCCGGGGCTCAGTTTGTGAAAGCATTCGCTTGTGGCGTTGTGACATTAATGTTGCATTATGTGGGAAAACTTTGTCGTGCCACAGAAATCAATTCTTTCCGTTGCGAGGAGGTGCTGGGAACATTTTTCCAAGTATCATGATTGTCGATGGTGCAGTAAATAGTTAAAATTAATCAGTTTTCCAAAGCTTGAAGACTTTTAATAGGATTCATGTTTGTATGAGTAAAGTTTTTGACAGATGCGACGAGTGTGGCTTACCCTGGTCCAAAACGGGGGTTAGCTGGGTAATTTAAAAAGGATCTCAACGTTGGTACTTTCCAACAGACGTAAAACAAATCTGTAATCTGAACAGAATATTCCTATTTAATTTTGAAAATGATGATTAATATGGAGTTGATGAACTGGCAGTTGCGACGGGTTCAGGATATCCCTAAGTTTTTATCAAAAACGCTAAAAGGAAGCGCTCGGTTTGCTGAATGCACAAAAGTAACGAATATACCTTCCGGGCTGTTCATTCCACTGGACAACGCAGAATTTATGACCCACGGAACGTTACTTAACGCTAACGGAAGCCGTTTTTCTGCCGGAAACAACAACGGCACAACCAATTCCTTACTCAGCATCGCTCATTCGCTTTGACGGGATAGTTCCGGTGTTCCGGTGGGTTTTGTTTGCTTTATTTGCTCCCCTCTCCCCTTCTCCCTTTTGGTTTTTCGTACGAGCAACGATGCCGACGGAAGATGAAAATGCGGACGCGATGCGCGTTCCCAGAGTCCACTGACCGTGCCTTCGACGACGATTGGCAGGAAATGGGCATCGGGCATCTAAATGCCGTTTCGGTCATTTTCGGCTGATCGGCGAAGGGATGAGTTTTTCTCATCTCGCAGCAGCAGCATCTGAGTTTTTGTTTTCCGTCAAGAAAGGAGGAAGGACAGTAAGGGAGAAAAGCACATCACAGGAAGTGAACAACGAAAAAAAAAAGGTAAACCTTCGAGATCGGTAGGCTCATCAGTGGCAGAAGGCAAAAATCGAACGGCAGATGATAAATAATTCAGGCGATGTCTTTTCCCCAAGTCGAGTCCTTTTTTTGTTTGGGCCATCGAAAGCAGGACCGCGACTGGGCTGAGGTTGGACGAGCCATCTGAAAACGAAGACAAACGATATAAAAATGGTCTACCGAAGCGATTGTAACGAGCAACCGGGAGAGAGAGGGAGGGAGGGAAAGAGAGGCGGGGGTGGAAAAAGGTGTGGAAAATTTGCTCGCATTGAAACAATGGCGCATTCGAGACATTCGAAATGCCAAATCGATTCCAGCAACTTGGATCTAGGACGCGTGGCCTATCGATCGGTTTCCGTTTCCAGGACGACACGGTGATGATCTGGATGCGTTTGTGTGTGTGTGTGTGTGTGTGTGTGTGTGTGTACGTGAGGAATCGTCGGAAGCGGACGATAAAACCGGATACAGCAGTTCGTGGAATCGGTCGGTTGTTTTCCCGTTTATCCCACCCTAATGAGCATTCGAACGATCGCATTTGGCACAATTTGTGCCGCATCGCTTTTGCGCCAGGGCAAAACCGCCCGTGGAAAATTGGCAAAACGGAAACGAACGCGAGGTTGGTTTGGGGTGGAACAGCAGGGTGGCAAGGGTGTGAGAGCTTGGGGTTGAGGAGATCGAAGATCGATTCGGTTGGCCTGCGATGATGTGTTATTGAATTAGAGCGATACTAATTTGTGTAACAACTCGACGATGGAGGATTGAGTGCGTTGAGCAAGTTGTGCTGAGGAAATGTGCTGTCGGATATTCATTCGCTCCAATTGATGTGATTTCGATACTCCTGGCCATTATGAAGTATCGAAGGTCATCGAGCACGAACGAGTATTGGAATCAAACAGTTAAGTACTTCACTGGACTGTGCTTCATAAACCAAGACTGTTGGTTTCTTTTCATAATTCTCTTTATACAGATTACATGTATACATTCCCAAGTTTTCCATAGACTAAAATCTTCAAACAAGCAAAAAGATGGTCGTTCGCACTGACAGGAAACAAGAAGAATCGCTTTACTTTTTCCCTTCAGGTTAACATCTGTTCAAATTACTTTCCATTCAAATAAGCCTCAGCTCTGCTGTTCCACTGTTTCGCTTCTTTGCCTCTATACTACTTTTCTCTGTATCATTTCGTTTACATTCTTGATTATGGTTTACCTTCTTCTTAGGCTAACAACCGTACATGAAGAAATAGCTAGATATAAAAGAATATATAGCCCAAAATCCGGAAAACTCAACACCACAAGCGCACCCTCTCGCACGCGCGAGGGACTGAAATGATTTTCTATTCACTAGTAAAAAGCGAAAATCTTCACTACACCTTTGTTGGCGATGGATTTTTCGTTCACTGTGGTGTGTTTTTGGCGATAGAAAGTAGCAGACTGCTATGGGCAGAGTTTTTTTTCCAGCAACAAAAAATGTGTTCAATCTCTCGCACGTGATTGGGAAAAAAACGGAACAAGGCAAACCAACGGTGAGGAAACAAATTTCCGTTTTCTTTCATTTCCTGTGCGCACCGTGGTTCATAATAAAGAACGCACCATGGCCGCATAATAATCCTCACCTAGGATCAGTCCGGTATTTTTTATTCTTTATTCTGTCGAAGGATTTCGCCTTTTCCCTCGCCCAATCGCAATCTCCCTCCCTAGCCCTCCCAGGTGAGAAGGAACCGGCCTACAGGTGGTCCGGTGCCGGCAGAAGGGAACCGAGCGGTGACAGTGAAATGAAAGCGAGCAAATAAAAGATACATTCGGAGTCGTTACATATTTATCAAGATGTGAGGGCACGTCGTCCCGAGCCTGGAACGGCCGTCGGCTCGTGCGCTCGAGAGTGTGATCCGCAACGTCGTCGTAATGGACCGTCAAGGTGGGGGTTTTTGCTTCGGAGCACCGTCCATTTGCGGAAAGATTTATCGCCAAACGCACATCCCGAAGCGGGATGATATTGTGCGCTGCTTATTAAGTCGCCCCGGAGAAACTGAGGTCAACCGGGTCAGCCGGGTTGTTGCAGGAAAACCCCCGCCGCTTCTGTCTGCCTCTGACGGAAAGGAACGTCTCCGTTGGCTTCTGTCGGCTCTAATAACTCAAAAGAGGCGCAATATGTTACCGGCATGGAACAGGCGAGCAAATCGTTTGGGACCAAGATCTTTAAGTGCAAATATGCTATTCATTCCCGGGTCGGTCAGGCGAAGGTCGCTACAAGAAGGCGAATAACTGTGTGACGATGGCGAACTCATTTTCACGGCAATGCCAAACACATTAACAGGAAGGAAGTGTGATTCTGAAAGTACACATAATTGATTGTTTTTAAAGTGTCTTGCTTTAAGTAGAGGACACACTTTATGTACTATCAAGTCAGTTTTAATTCGTACTATTTTAAACCCATTTGGTTCCAAACTTGGCCAAATCCTTTCATATTGAACGGACTTGATACTCGGTTTCTCGAAGCAGGAAACAACTGCTACAAATTGTGAACATCTGTAGGAAAATCGTTTTCGCTCGAGGCAATGAACGGTTGCCCCGAAGCGCTTGTAATGACGTTACCTTAGGCGCTGCTCATCAACCCATCAAAATGCTTATCTTTGCATCGGAGAGTAGCATGCATTTCCACCGGGAGGGTTCGCCCGATGCAACTTACCGGTTCGCAGGGCATATTAGACGGCGCTTTCGAATTCCAGCAGCGGCGTCACGCTGCTCGTGCTTCGTCGGCCGGTGCAGTAACTGCGGTGACGTCGGCCGGTCTAGAGTCATACGAAAACGATGTGTGGACGGGAGAGTGTTCGCTTCTGCTGCTGCTGCTGCTGTTGCTGCTGCTGTTGGTGTTGGTGTTGATAGTAGTCGAGCGTTTCGTAGTGGTCGGTGGTGGGCCCGCTGGCAGGAGCGAGCTCGCGACCGGTCGCCGCGACGCTACCGTACTTGAGGTCCTCCTTGACCGGCAGCGGTAACTCCCAGGGCGCCCGTAGCGCCCGGTACTCGTTGACGAGCGACTGCTGCTGGGCGAGATAGCGCTCCAGCTCGAGCCGGTCCACCTTCTGCGGGTGCGGCACGATCAGCTCGGTGACGCCCGCCTTGCGCCGCGGGTCGTCGTCGTCGGTGAGCAGCTGCTTGCGACGCCTGGATGCCCGCAGCACGTACAGCACGCTCGCGCCCGTCGCCAGGACGAGCAGGATGCTGAGCACGGCACTGACGACGGTGACCAAGTGCGTCGGGCAGTCGATGTCACCCTCGGTCATGGCCCGCAGCAGGTGCCGCGTCCGCCGCCCGTCCTCGTACCGGTCGCACCCGATCTCGTCGCGATCGATGCGGAGACCGTGGTGAGCGCGGGCCGCCACCGGAACGGCTTCATCCTGCGGCGGTTCCGGCGGTTGGGCTGCGGTGATGAGAGCGGCGGCAGCTGCCGCCGCCGGCACGATCAGCCGGAAGTCGGAGGACTCGTGCAGCCCGTAGCCGGTCGTCAGTCGCCAGAGCCAGAGTAGCGAGCAGTTGCACACGAGCGGATTGCCGGCCAGCTCCAGGCGGTGCAACCGGTCGAGCGGGAAGTGGACCGCGTCCAGCCGGATCAGCGCGTTGCGGCGCATCGAAATCTCGGCCAGGTTCGGATTGCTGTGGAACAGCCGCAGCGGTAAGCTCGTAAATGATGGATTATCGTCCAGGGTGAGAATCCGCAGGTTCGTATTGTCCACGAACGCCCTAGTGAAGAGAGAGAAGGAGGGAAAGCGCATGAGCTTGAGGTGAGAGCGAAGACAGGTGATTTATGTTTTCCCCGGACCCGGGCCCAAAATGGTGTCCGAAAATGGGGTCACCGTGTACACGACCCGACACAAATGAAGATGTATGACGGTTCCGGTGCGGCGTTTTACGCGAATGGGTCGGGTGGGTTCCATGGCGACTAACTTTATCACCGCTAAAAGAGCATTGACATGACTTGACTGTGCGGAAGGGCGTCTGTGGAATTGGTCCTGTTTGAACAACGAGAACGAGGAGGTTCAATTTACCATTTACTTAGTAAGATGTACAACCTACCAGTGATCGAGGTTCGACAGATAGAAAGAAATCTTCATCAACCAGGAAAACAAATACTAAACTGCGTTTTCATGTATAAGAGGAAAAAGGTATGGCAAATATGGCTCCATAAAGGGGCTTCTTTCTTCTAGCATTAGTGAAAAAACTCCTGTGCAAATGGACGATATCAATCGATCACTATAACTTATCATTATGTTAGCAAAAGTTTTAGTAATCATGTTGGGTTTAAATTGATTGATTGAATTAAATTGCTTGCTGAATATTACTGTTAGATCTCTAGATTTTGTAATGCGATATTGCAGATCTTTTTTGTAACTCATGAGTAAGTTATTAAATATAGTGTTTTCATTTGAATTCAACTTATTTCAAACATAGACCAGATCTGAACTTTGGCTACTGCTTAAAGACAATGTATCTGTTTCGGAACGATTTTGCTCCAAATCCCAACCCGAACACAAGATCCGGTTTCGTTGAAATCTTCCGAATGCCTTTCATTAGCTACTGGGACATGTTCATCCCATGTCTAGCCGTCGGCGGCACTATGGTCACAGCTGCACGAATTTTCCGCTCGGACAGTCCGTCCGATTTTATCCGAACGTGTCACCGTTAAGCCTGGCTGCATTAATGCTACGTTCGGGGTGGGGAGCGTTTCTACGGACGGGGTATCCGAACTTTCCACCCCATCGTTGTGCACCCAAATGTAATGCAGCTGAGCTTGGACAATGTAGCGTTTGGCGACTATCGAGAGGAGGGTCGTAAAACGAGGCTTGTTAAAGGATTTTTGGAATACACAAACCGACGAACAGGTTTTGGGAAATTGGGTGCAAATGTTAATGTAATAGTAGACCTTTGTTGAAATCCAACATGCAGCCTTTCGATAGAACACATATCTTAGCAAAGATTTTCTTGTTAGAACTCACTTTTGATAATTCTATAATAGATATAGATTTACACGAAATTATAAATGATCCCCTACATTCTAAAAATTTGATTATAGACATATAATCCGCACAAGGATTTGGCCCTCTTTCACTCTCTCTTTGCCACTCTTGAGGTCACTGGTCGAGCAAGATAACGGGGACAGGAGTGACGACAAAAGCGCATATTTGAAGCTACGATGTAGTTCGCCAACAATCCATCTACAATCTCCGTCCACTCCTGGTCCCTGGCTGGTGCTCCTGTTCAAGTGTATTCATTCTTCACACTCTGGCCATGGCGAGACGTTGTATCGAGTTGTTTATCGCCGTAGTCCTTGTTGCAGTGCACAGCTCGCCGTCGTAATTCCCTATTCGTGTCTGGGCGTCAGGCGTTCCAAAGCCGTGCGTGTGCGGAAGGCCCCCAAAAAAGCTGCCTCCAAGAGCCCTGATGTCCTTTTTCGGCGGCATTACTGTCGGAGCCGGGGCAACACATTCACTCATCAATGTCACCGGGTGACAGCGGGAGATTAAAATCTTCTCCGCTGGCGTGGCCAGAGTGTCCCGGCGGAAAAAAGGCGAAGCGTATGCGTACGTCATCGTCGTTGTCGTTGTCGACGTCGCGTACGCCACCGTGTTTCGTCCTGTCTTCTAGCGGGACGTCTTTGTTCTTTTACACGTGGTCCCGTCGGTATTCCCTCTTGGTTTCTCTGGAGGGAGTTGTAATTTAATGAAAGTGACTTTGTGGGGCTGTTCAGCGTAGGTAATTGCGTTGGGAGCTAGCATAGCGTTGTCCCACGGCAGCTCCCGAATAGATGCTATCCGCTATACGGGAAAAGCGCGCCGCAGGCGCTCACATGTACGCTGGAATGTGTGGTAGGTACCATTGGAGGCTTTACCGGAAAAACCGGCTGTTGCGGTCATGATAATGTGACCTCAAAGCTCCCCTCAGGGCACTCGTAGAACAATCGGACTCTGGCAGGGCGGTACTCCTGCCGTTTGAGGAGCGATGACAAAGATCCCAAACCGTGCGCAACCGTGAGCATTTGTGGCCTCGAGTGTGCGAGGAAATGTAATTAAAATTCAACCAGAACAAACGTTACATCTTCATTCGCTTAAATCGTGTCGGTACTCGGGACTAGCGAACCCAGCCAAGGCCGCCCGACACTCTCGTCGGGACTTTATCGACTCTCTTCCCCCGGGGTCGACTGGTGGGGAAGGCGAAGTGCAACAAACGAACGACACGCGTCGACACTTACCTCGCATCGATCCACGCCAACCGATCCAACCGGTCCAGATGGAGCTGCTGGAGCTGGAACAGGTTCAGGAACGCCACCGCCGGGAGGCCCTCGAAGTAGTTTCCACTCAGTGATAAATATGTTAAATTACACAATTTTGATAATTGCAGTGTTGGCACAACCTGTGAATGAAAACCGGAGGTCAGATATTGAGGTCTGTTCGGCGTCCTTGCCAGGCGCGAGCGGAAGCGAGCAGTGAAAGCCATCGGGGATAATGTGTGTCCGCGTGTGTACGATTGCACCGAATGTCCCGGACCGGTGCGACGCGCGACTGAAATCACTCATTCTATAAATTATTAATTAATTAAACATTCAGCCAGCGGGGGCTCGTGCTGTGCGCGCCAGACATGCACGGGACACCGCACTGCGTGGTGGAGATGGCACAACATAGCTCCGTTCGCTGCGCCGCGATATGACTTTGGCCCAGCCCGGCCGCTTTGTTGTATTGTTTCTGTTTCGCACGAACCGTTCCTGCACTTCCTAGCCCTTCCCTTATCACCTACACTACCATATCGCAGGGGGCATGTTTGGCCAGCAGACCACCACCGGCACGGGCTTTATGTTCCGGCCATTCAAATTTGCAGTGCACTCCTCCAGAAAGCCGGCGCGGTTCGAGGGCTCGAATCGGTCGCTTGCAACATCATCTTCATCCTCATCATCATCGTCGTCGTCGTCCCATGTTTCCAGGGGGCCTTCCGGCCATTGACCGTGCCCGGTGCGGAGTAATTATTCGAGAATGATTTATGTAAATTGTATGAGTTTGCATATTTTATGTGCGAGTGCGAATGCCACGGCCGGACGCTTTGTGCCACGCACTGCGGTGAAACGATCCGTGGACACGGAGAAACATGGGACTAGGGAAGCGCCGAGGACGAGGCGAGGCAGTGAAGGGCCGGATTAGCAACCGTCCCAAACTCTGCGGGTCGGTTTCGGGGGCTCGGTATCACCGGACCCTGGACTAGTGCGGATGAACGCGTTGACTTGCTGGTGATTTGAGGCCGAAGCCGAGGCGGAGCCCGCGTAAAGTATTCAATAGTTTGCGATAATGTGGCACATTTGATAGGGCGCTCGAAGGGGGCAACATTGCATACGCGGTACGGTCGGATTTAGGATGTTCTGCGTTTAATGGCAGCGCGTTCAATACAATGAAAGCAATTGGACAAAGTAGTAGTGCTTCGGGGGGAGATTAAGAGGAGCCGAAGGACGTGTTATTTATTTAAGCTACCCCGGGCGGTTGGGTTTAGTCCGTTGTTGAGCAGAATTTATCTACTAAAGCAACATTCAATTTATTTTTAACCGTCCCTATGAATTAGGCAAAAAACAATGTGTGTGTTTGTTTGAAAATGCTAAAGTTGATCATATCAAAAATCACTCATGACTTTCGCTGCTACGTGCGTTGGAAGTGAATATATTTAAAGTCAAGCACCCATATACTTACAGTTAGATTATTGTCTACGATATCGAGCGCCTTCAGCCCGTTCAGGCCGTGGAACGCACCGACATCCAGCTCGGTCAGAATGTTTCCGCCGAGCTTGAGGGTTCGCAGTTCGCGCAACGCAACGAAGCTGTCGTTCGCCACGTACTCGAGCAGGTTGACCGAAAGGTCGAGCAGCTGGAGCCGGCCGAGATGCTCCAGGTTGCGCTCGTACGGCACCTCGAGCAGCTGGTTGTTCTGGAACGATAGCACCTCGAGCGAGTAGAGATGGCGCAGCGTGGCCGGCTCGAGGCTGGTCAGCGCATTGCCGGATAGGTCCAGCTCGATGAGGTTGCGCAGATCGTGGAAGGCGGCCGAGTGGACCGTCTCGACGCGATTGCGGCAGAGCTTGAGCACCTGGAGTCGCTTCAGCCCCCGGAAGGCGTCCTTCGGGATCGCGGCGATCGCGTTCTCGCTCAGGTTGAGCGTCCGGAGGTTCGCCTGCGTGTCGAAGTTGCGCGACCCGAGCGCCTCGATCCGGTTCATCGACAGATCGAGGACCTCGAGCTTGTAGTAGAAGGTGAGCGTGAAGTGCACGTGCGTGATCTGGTTCGCGGTGAGGTTGATGAACCGCACGTCCGGATTGAGCTGGATCGGCACGACGTCCAGGCCGACCCCGATGCACCAGGTGCGCACGTTCGGGTCGCCCTCACAGGTGCATATCGACGGGCAGAACGTGTAGACCTGCTGCAGGAACACCAGCAGCACTAGTGTCGTCGAGTAGATGATGATCCGACAGTTGACCTTCGTCTGCACCATTGCGTATCGGGGGGGTTGGTGTTTCTCAATTCCGGGTTAGACTGCTCTATCCTTGCTCTCTAACTTCACCTAGTTGTGTCGACTATAGCCGTTCGTGCGTGACGCACCACGCTTCTCTCCACGGGAGAGGACGTTTACTCCGGCCGAGCACTGAAGATATTAATTAAATCCAGCGTATCACGGACTCCCGGGCCCGTTCGCCGCACGGACTACTCGTACTGCCAACCTTGCACGAACTAGTGAAACGATCGACGCGTGGACTGTAGCTACAAGCCGACCAGCAGACGGCGACACTGGATGTCATCGTCAGATTTTGACACGCCGCTCGTTTCGCCACGCTTACTACGTCGGATGCACCGGATCACCAAGCTACTACCATCGGCTGGACAACATGGCGCACCGCGATCCAAGAAGGCTGGTGAGAAAGAAAGAAAGGGATCCGTCAGCAGTGAAAACAAACTAGAGATTGGAGAATATTGATAAAGAAACCTAGTGCCCAGTGCAAAGATAGAATTTAATTTATCATCCGTTCGTTTTCGTTGTGGTTGGGAGGATTGGATTGGAGGACAATTTTCAAGCCCTGTCCATTTGTTGAAAATAGAATACCAGCTAGTTGCAGGGCGTATTGCCATCTCCCTTTCACGCGGTAACCCATCACCCATTGCTCTTCATTGTGTTATCCATTCCGTTGATTAGATATTTAAATTTAACTAATTAATTTTATCGGTCTCCGCTGCCACTGATAAGAGTACGCCAGGGGGCAGGAATGCCGCTGACATGTTTCGGGGCGAGATGTCACCCAGCGCAACATGCTAGTCCGTTCGTTTCGTTCTCATCAGAACCACACCCGCAGAACCAGCACGGAGGAAGCCATTCGCATCCATTTGAAAGCGAGAACGAAACCGGCACGGAACCGTTGCTCGAGCCGCTGCTTGACTGACAGCCCGATTTGACATCTGCGGGGGTAACTGTCACGTCCGGAAGCGAACGGGAATTTCTTCCGAGATTGTTTTTCTTATTGTCTTAGCCGGGGTTTTCTCGCTTCGCTTCACGTAAACTGCCGTGCCGTGGGTTCTGGGTTTCTGGAATGGTAAAGACCGGCGTGATACTGAGGCGAGTATATTCGTAATCGGATTAAACCATTCCGTGGCGGATGATTAAAACTGGAACAGGACCAACTCGGGCTGCAGCGGGGTGAATGTGTGGGTTGGGGAAAGTGTTGGGAAACAATCTGTTAACTCTTGCCGGAACAGCTGTTTCGTGTGCCCTGCGCGTGATGGCTGCGAGATGTTTGTATTTTCCCGGATAAGAATACAATTCGAATGTTTGAATTTGAGAATCTTTGTCAATAGGATAAATTGGTAAGGTTAAATTGAGCGTAGACTAGCTTACCTCTACACGTAAATTTATTCTAATGTTTTTTCTTACACTGTCCAATCCCTTTTTAACACAGTTAGATGCTGCTTTCCGTAAAACGAGAACTATACAGGTAAGTTTAGCTAATATTATCAATTTTACTGCTCCTAAAAAAATAATTTTAATTGGAACTAAATGAAGATGCAAAGCGAATGTGGTTCTAATGCAGTAACAAACAGTCACGTTTGTTTACAAGAAGGACGTGTGAATTAAAGCATACCGATCCCCACAGGAACTACTTTCAACCTTAAAGCTGTATTTCCCAAATGTCCTCTTCCCCGTGGTAACTTCCTAATCCGCACTGCTTTGCGACGTACCTGGACGCTGCTACTACGGTTGCCGGTGGTGTTTCTGGTAGCAGGTTGCCAGACGATGCTACCGCGTCACGTAAATAATGTTACGGTGAATTTTTAATAATTTTGCTACGGCAACCGCCGTAAAGTAGCAGAAGTCGAAAACGCTACTAACTGTCTCAAGAGCGCCGTACGTGATCTGGTGCAATATTTACGGGGTTCGTTCATGGGCCGCTGGTGGAGAAGTTGCATTGCGACGATGGCAGCTGGCAGTAGTGTAGAAAGGTTCTTTTGGGAGCATTTTGTTCGGGACGACCGAGAGCACGTGGAGAGACACTCCAGCCAAGGAATGATCCGGTCTAACCCTTGGCAAAGTGACGAAAATAGTACCCACCCACCCACAAGCGTGCAGGGAGGGTGAAGGATCCCTGTCACGTTCGTGCACCTCCTCCACCACACTACATACACTTTAACCGCCCCATTCAACAATGTGTCCTTAGTGCATCCTTTTCTGCATGCGGTGACAGCAACGTGGCGCTCGGAAACCAGGTAAACGACTGGTAAGGATGCGATTTCTTCTCCACCACCGTGTTCCACCTTCAGGCCAGCGTTTTGTCTTATACTCTTCAGACAGAAGTCGCTTCGTAGTCCGAAGGAAACAGAGGCAACTGTCTTAAAAAAGTTGCCACCACTTTTGCACAAACCGCAGCGCAGGTGGAAATAAACTAAACATGTCCTTCGTACACTTTTTCAAGCGAGGTGCAAAAGTAAAGAGAACAAGAAGGAGGAGGAACAAGCGAAGAAAAAAAAAAAGCTCAAGATGCAGCACACAAATAATCAGTTGTACAAACAGGAGCAATGCAGGTGTGCAGATTTTACATGCCAGGACAAACTCCCCGGACTTCTCTTGCTGGAGCTTCTCGTTACTCCCTGTCCCCGGTGGGAGGTTGGCTTTTACCTTTCCTTTTCTATTGGTCCTCCGAGTCCTGCCACCGCGGGTGTAGATTATTCATGAATCATTGTTTATTTGAATTTCTTTGCAAGCAAAAGAAAAAAAAAATTGTTTGCATCCAGAGACGGAGCTGGGATGTTGCCTATCACGTTGCCATGCAGTCAGTTGCTGCAACCATTCGTCGTCGTCTTCCATCGGTGCAGCGGCAATTTTTTTTTTGCTGTAGCAGCTTTCCCGGCGGTGCTGGAAGTGGTAAAGTCAGGCTCACTTCCGCCCGGAAGCCAGAAGGCGAGGCGAGGAATAATGAGACGGGCAATACATTATGCAGTGTTGCAACCGACGGTGTGATGGGCTTTGGGTCTTCGCGCGTGGAAACATATTCCGTCGGGAGAATAAAGGTGCGCGGCCAGAGGGAAAGATGGAGATTGCGATTCGTGGCACGGCCTGGCAGGAACCAGTTCGCGAATGTTCCGATATGATAACAATACTGAGCTGAATGAAGTGTGCGTAGCATGTTTACTGTATGTGATCTGTTTCGTGCTTCTACTAAATCTCTATTACATTTGTCTAACATGTCTAAACATTGTCTAAAAATTCTTTCTTTGAGTCTTCGAAAGAGGTGAAACATAAACTCATCACAGAATATAATGATATTAAGGTGAAGAGAGTTAACAGGTTAACTGGATTCATTTCATTCAAACTAGTCCTTTTTGTTTAGCACACCTTAATGAGGGACAGTTTTTCTTGTCTACTGCGCTCAAATGGAACATACCCTTAAAAAGGCGGAAGCAGCGAATAAGGTCGCTCATTTAGAAAACATTCCCCGGGGAATGCTAAGCAAACGCCACCCGGTGAAACCCTTCAACGCCGTCGTCGCAGTGTCTTGTTTAAGTTTTACTAATGTTCCGTCGGTCCACACCGGTCGGTACGTGTTAATGAATGCTGCCGGTTACCATTACGCTCATTAAAACAACAAAACGAGGACGCAAATGGCCGACGTGCAAGGCTCCGGGATGGCTGGCTGGCTGGTTGGCTGTCCGGGACGGAGCATCCACTGACGGTGCAGTGTCACGCTATTCATGACGTTCGTGACGAGGATGCGTTACAGCTTGCTGTTTCCGGGGTTCCGCGTTCCGCCAGGTGAGCGACGTCGTCATCGTCGTCGGAGTTGGCAGCTGCGAAGCATACGTCCACAACTTCATCTTTGGTTGCTTCATTAACGGAATGACATTCCAGGCCCCAGGGGTGGCATAATAGAGGTCTCCGTGTTCCCTGTTCAAGTGCAGCACTTCTCATATTGCTGGCACAGGTGCGTGAGCTACAGTGCGAGGACTGGAGGTAAAGATTATTTTCAAGAAAAATAAAAACCCTGAAAAATAGAATAATTATCCCTTCGGTGTTTGATTCTTCTTGCGATAGCACACACACACACACACACACACACACACTGGGACGATTGTATGCTAGGGCGTGGATGTTTTCCTCCTATTTTAATTTACTGTAGACTTTTCCAAACATTCGACGGGAAAACGTGTAATGTTTTATTAGTTTTTACTGAATTATAGAACATAATCTACTATAAAAAAAAAAAAACATTCTATTTACACAGTTATTTTGGAAAGACAATACAGGCTTTCCTGCACTGTGCATCGAAACCGCGCTGGTCTGCGGACAACATGGGAAAGAAGAATTGGATCGTTGTGACATTTAGGAAGATCTTGTGGAAATTAGAGCAGACGATGGTGACATACACATGCATACAGCTCCCTCGAGGCACAAACACCGCAGCACGTCCGCATTCCATTCTCGGGAGGAGAATGTAGTTTCCTTCGAAACGAAGGACTTTTCCGAGAAGGGAAAAATATTTACTTTTGTCACACCCAACCAACGGTGACGCGGGGCTCCGTCGGTACGCGGTGACGGTCTACGGAATGTCACCGGTTAAGGTTGCTGTTGTCGCTCAAAGCTCACCACCGGCTTCGCACGTTGCTCCATGAAAGCTTCATCCATCTTGAGCAACGTTCATTGCTTCTCCAGCTCGCCCCTTTCTCGTGTGTCCCAGCCCGGTTCAGTTCTGAGGTGGACCGGTTAGTAAAAGCCAGTACGACAGGCGACATCTGACGGACTGACTGGCTTCGTGAGGGGACGTAGTTCGGGTACCTGCGACGACCAGGACTGCCCTCCCTGGAATTTTCCGTGTTACACCGACGGAGATACGCTCTGCTTAATTCTCCACCGGATTCCACCCAACGACTTCACCCTTTTCGGTGTGCCTCTTCGGGGCGTGGGTGAAAAACGGAACCCTCATCCCACCCACGGGTCGGCTAGGATGGAATGCGGGCGTGGGGTGAAAATGTATGACTGGAACTATTATTTATCCCAAGATGACACGGACGTGAGTGTGATTCATTTCTGCTATTTAAAGTGACATATATTTTGGAGGCGGTGAGATGCGACCAGCTTTTCCTTACGCCAGAAGAAAATGCTCGCACCAGACGGTGGAAGATGGATGCCGGGGTTTTGGGGAAACATTTTCCTGCCGTTTTTACGGTGACGAGATTACGAACCCTGAAGTTGTTTAAGTACAACAAATAACGTTGTTGCAGGTATAGTACGCTTTCTTAATCTAAACAATGATTTATCTACTGTTGTGATGCGTTGGATGAAGTTCAAGTTAGTAAAGTGTACTTTTCTATTATTTTATGTAACAAAACGAACTCAGCTAGATGTGAATGAAGGTATTGGAATACTTCATACGCTTTGTGCCGCCTTTGCAATAAAATAAAGGACGTCATTAACAAACACAGTGCAAGTAGTCGAGAGCGTCAATGATGTTCACTTCATGACTGTCATTTTCAGTTTCCCTTTTTCCCGGTTCAAAATTTACCTCCCAGCACTAATCCAAAGAGTTTATGATTAGACCTTTAGCCCTCGTAAAACACCCTCATCCCTTAAGACCGCATGAATTAATTTCAATTTCCCGACACGAGCTTCCCGGTCCACGAAGAAGACCCGTGCTAAATCACACTATTTATCGAAGCCACTTAACTGATTGGTTTTTTTCTCGCTTTCTTTCTTTCTGTTCCCTCCTGCCGAGAGGGGGTGATCCTTTTTAAATTCAAATCGACCGCTTAGCCACGTTGCACTGATAAGGCACACATTGTACGTGTCGCGAAGGGCTTCCCGTGCTTAGTGGTGGAAAAAGAATCGGTGCTTGATTTATTTTTCCTTGCCCAGTCCCGCCCGGCGTGCCCTGCCCCGGCTGTCCTTTCCCATGCCAATTTCCAATTGAAACCTTGTACGATCGCGTCTGTAATGGCAATGGCGCAGTGAAACGAAGGATATTTCCTGTACAGGGAAGTGGAGCTCGCAGAATATAAAGGCAAGCATATGGTGGACGCAAGGAATGGAAGAGTGCGGAGCCGAGGGAAGCCGGTGACACCGTTATTACACCCATAAATTGATCCCGATGCCACGAACTCGAAGACTCCTGCCGGGGGTTGGCTGCCAATATGTCAGCCACGGTTCGTTTACGGCTTGTGGAACTCGTGGATTTTCCTCTTCCGTTTTCCTGCACTCGCCGGGCTGCATTTATCGTGGGTTTCCCTGGGATGAAATCCCTTTCTCCAGTTGCTGTACGTGAAAATAGAACTGACTGAACAATAATAGATCCGGCCGCCTTTCCCCATTGCATTTGTTTTCCGTGTCCTTCCTCAGAACTAGAATTATCGGAAAGAGAGTGAAGAAAACCTCACCGTCCTAGAATGGAGTTGGAGGTTGATCCTTCATAACCAGTTCATTTTCTCGTAGTCTCTCTTTCTTTCTTACACACCCTCTATCTATACTTCTCTCCTTCTCTCTCTTTTGTTCAACGGGTTTTCCCTACGTTGCACCACTGTAAACGGTTTGCAGTACTGGTGTCGTGTGGGTGATAAAATAACAGCTATTAAACCACAATCACTGTGGTTTTGTGGATAAATCAAAACGAACTCCGATGTCCGGGAAAGGTGTTGGCTGTTGTTTGCACTTCAACTTCCTGGCGTAGGGTGAACGAGCTCTCGTTACTGACTAACTGTTCATGTTTGAATGTGTTTTTTTGGTTAATTTTTGAAATGTTTAAGTGATAACATTGAAAAGCCGCTGAGTTGCAATTCCATTTTTTCTATGGCAAGTATTTGAGATTTAAGGATAAACATATAACAATATTCTTCAGCTATTTAAAATGAATGAAAAAAGGAAAAAACGAGTAAGCTATTTCCTTAACAGGATTCATAATGAGGATAAGAAAAGAAGCTTACATGTTACAACATTTTTCCGGAAACGAAAGCATTTCACGTTGATTGCATTCAATTTGTTCCGTTGCATCCCAGGATCCATTTAGGGAATGCTGCGAGCTTCCTACATAATCCTACATTTCCTACTATTAAAACATCACCTCATCTCGTGCTTGACATTCTCCGTACTCTTGTCATGCCCTCGATGGTTGTGGTACATTTTTGTTCCTCTTTTTAGATTCTCGCCGTGCATCAAGTGCTACCGTCTGCAATTAAGGATTGAGGATTGCAGGGATCACTCCAGCAGCCGGTATGAGGAGTGTGTTCGTGCATGTTTTCTCGGTTTTCCCATCCTCTTCCTGGACCGAAAGAGGCCCACTGCAAGCCGCTTGAACGTAACCTCTGGGGAATGGTGGAGACAGGAACGGTTTCTTGTTTTGTTTTTGTTTTTTTTTTGTGAAACGCAAAGCAGAGTGAGTTGCACTCGTGTTAGCGTGTGATATGCTGTTGAACAGGATAACGCAGCTCCTCACCCTGCGAGTTTTCCCACCACTTCTCACCCTGTTGGTTTCGTGAAGAACACTGGAACGTGAGGACAAAGAAAACGTCCTTGAATGGACGCATAGGAAGGACAAAGGGAAGAACGCACACACGTGAACACAAACCCGCGCACACACACATACACACACACTTGGCAAATAAAGCATCTTCAGCTAACGACACTTGCGGATGAGGTCGACAAGAAAAGGACCAGCGGAGAAAGGATCAATATATGAGAAGTTATGTCCTGCCTGCCTGCCTGCCTCCACTGCTTTCCCTCTTGCGGCCTTTTTCGAACGACATTATGAAACAAGTGTAATGTGTGTTCCGTTGATAGTGAGATGGTCAGGAGGGGTGGGCTGTGGGTGTGGAAAATGGATGTCGATGATGTGGGCCCATGTCGAGTGTCTGATGACTTGGTGATACATCATGTAATATTCATTCCCTCAATAGGTATTTGACATCAATGCCATCCTGTAGGTTCCGTTTTCGGATGCTTCCGCGTGTGCCGTCCGCCTGTGCTTGCCGCCGTGTGTATGTGTGCGTTTGGGAAAATTCAATCAACTATTGAACGGCCCGCGGAACGTGACGAGGGAGAGGGCGACGGTTGGATTGTCTTCTCGGGTGACCCTAAGCGGGCGGCACGGAAAACATGGAAACTCGTAACGAGCGTGCAGCGTGGAAAACAATACGCCAACGGGTGTGCGGGCGATACGGCGGGAAAACTCGACATGGTGCCGTACGGCTAATGGGAGGGATGATGGCTTATCTTGTTCGGATCGGTGCGTCTCCGGCACGGGCGGCAAGAGCAAGATGTCACAATGTCAGACGGAAGGCAGCCAGCCAACCGTAGCCGTCATTAGATCGAAGCTGCTTTCGAGTGCTTTGGTGTGGTACACTTTTTCTGCGCGCGGCAATCGTTTGTTAGCGATGTTTCTGCCTCCCGCCACGTGGGTGTTGATGATAAGCAATGATGGCTCGCTGCGTGATGATTGATTTAGAAGGTGTAGGTAAGTGAGCGCGTGTGTGCCGCTCGACAAGATGTGACACGTTTTGAAAACATCTTGTCAGAATGACAGGCTTCGGCTTTTCTTCTCACAATCAAGAGATTTCAATGACACAATTAAGGATGACCACCGTTCTTGGATCGTTATGGATTCCTTTTATTCCTGTGCTATTGACTATCCTATTTTTACTTGATTTTATCTCCCTTTTACGGTTGACTTAAAATCATTTATTCGTAAATTGTTTTAATTAATGAATTTCTAGGGCAAATATACAGCTAATAAGGCTGTTCATATTCGTTTCCTCGCCCATTTTCTCGGCGTTGGGGAAGAGTTGGGGAGAAGTCGATTTGAAGCAAAACAGTTGCAAATCATCCTGGAACCGGTAACTGCATTCAAGACTTCCTTCCTCCATAAAAGGAGAAGCTAATTTCCATCGTGGAAATTGATTTCAAATATTTTGGGGCAATATTCGGAGGGTTCTCCATCCTATCCTTTTTTAAATTTAAATTAAAAAAAAAGTTAGCTGAGGGATTGCCGAGCACAAACGTTTAAATTATGCTTCGTATGCATTTGACAGAAGCATATTTTCAAATCTGTTTGGAATTGAAAAATATGGCAAAACAGAAATGAAATCATAAATTTGCTATTTCTTGGTAGAGGCTAGCAAACAAAAAATAACCAATTGAAACAATCGAGATGGGGTGAGCATATCTTCAAAATCCGCAGCAAATTGAATTTATCAATATAAAGCAGGGAATCAACGTTATAGGAAAGCCAGGCCGGCATGTACTGTATTTTGGGTTTTTTCCGATATTGAAAAGATTTTATACATAGGGCCAAAAATCGAGTAATCGCCAAGAGGACCTGCCTTTTTTTTATCAATACCGCTTTTCATGTTCGTCTCTTTTCCCTCCCTACACCCTATTTGCCTCTACGAAAGCGTGCGCATGGAATGACCGGAATACAATTATCACTGTTTGAAAGATAAAAAATATGTGAAGGTTGTTTCAATGGGAGGTTTCGGCCAGAATTTAGAATTTCATTTAGAAGCGATGGTGAAGCAATTTCGTTCTACACTACGATGTGAATGTTTAAAAACTATGTTGACCGGGCAGAGTACATAACACACCGGTGCAGATCCACATTTTCCTATCAGTGCATCTGATGAAATTTTATTTAAAAAATTGTTCGCTGCGAAGTGGAAACTCTGCGCCGTAAAGTTCCACGGTGCTGTGTTTTATCAGTGAAACATACGGAGTATAGCAGACGGGGAGCAGATTGGAGGCGGAGCAAATGGAGGAAAAAAATGTACTTTCAGCAAAAGCTAGTTTGCATAGTTTGTTAGTTGGGGAATAAATAAACCAGTAAAAAAAACCTACACCACCTCAACGTCGAGGGGTATAGAAAACGGCCGCGAAACTTCTGAAACGGTAATGGAAAATGGCAGAATGAATGTATTAGTTGCACGGAAAAGAAAGCAGCAAACTGAGCAACTACTTCCAAACTAACGGATGCTATTAACTTTTATCACTTGCTTCCTTTTGGAGCTGGCTTTTTTTCGGTTTTCACCCTCCGGTCACGATTTTCCTTTCCGAACCAGGGAGAGCAGGTGGTTTATCAGAAAAGTTCATTGAGGAGGATGTCCACTTAAGCGTGCGTTTTTTCTCTGTTTTGGTTCCTACAGTGTCTTTGCAGGATAGCATCACTTGTCTTGTCCGTAGGATTTTATCCAACGAAGAAATGTGTTTTTCTTGTCTCTCTTCGCCTTCCGATAGTCGACGACGGACTACTAAAAAAGTAAAAAAATATTGCTTGAAAAATGACCCCAAGCTAACACAAAACCGCTTGCTCGGGTTGCTTTCTTAGGTTAAAAGTTTAAGATGCAATCTAGTGCAGTGGACTTGGAATGGCATCGAAAAAGCTTTTTTGTGTGAATGAACGGGATCCACATAAAAGTTTAAAGCGAAAGATTTGATGCTGAAGCAAAAAGAAAAACGGATTTTCCTTGAGAAGTTTCGGTATTAAAATGTTTAACCGACAAGTGCTGTTTTTCTTTGCTCAACACATTAAGATAAACCTACCTTTGTTAAGTTCGTACTATTTGAGGAGACAAGCTATCAAACTTTCTCTTGTAAAACCACTTGTTTGAAATTTATCTGAAAAGATAGCTTAAATATTCTCTAGCTCCAATGGCCTTTGTCTGATTCAAGGGAGAACAAATAGAGAGCTCGACTGAACCACAAAGAAGCAACTGTCGGTCCTTCAGGGATTCAGGAAAAGATTTAAAATCTCAGGAGTTAAATTAAATTAAGCTCAAATTGATCGTCTCCTTTTCGACCGGCGTTTGGTTCCGGAACAAAAGAACAAAACTCCGTCCGAGATGGATCCTGCCGGACGAATCCGAAGAAATGTCCCCGGCCTTGCCTTGACCGTCTCGTTTCTTTCCAACATTTTATGCACCGTTTACTCACGTCATCAGTTGCAAGATTGAACTTCCGGCATTTAATTAAGTGCTGTATGATTCGATGAGCCATTCCACATTCCATGGGTAACGCCTGGCGCTGTCTCTGAGCTGAGCACGCTGACGTCTAGACGACAGGCTCCACTCCCTTGTCAGTTGTGATTGTCCTCCTCTCAGGAGCAGTGATCTGACCGGTGACTCTCGCCAGCCACTATTCGGTTCTTTTTTTCCTGTTTGCTCCAGCTAGAAAACCTCTTCTAGCCAACGAAAGGCAACAGAGGTCTGCAATCTAATCAAGACATCAGCGTTCCAGTTCGTTCCACACCGTCCTCGGATCGGCCCGGTGAAGCTGGTGCACCTTTCACTTTTCTCGCAATCCAGAAGCCCAGCCAGTGGCATTCAGTGGCCATGAAATCGTTCGGCATTCCGTACCGGGTGGCCAGCCCGGCGGTGGCGCTGCAATGAACCCGACCCGACGTGCCCGGATGCTGCTCGACGAACCGGAATAAATCGAATCAAATGGACCGGAATGAATTAATTCACTCATCGGACGGTACAGCCCAAGTGCTTCGTCCTATGCATATTCATTTACTCTTTCTCTCTCCCCTCTTCTTTCTTTGTTCCTCTCTCTCACTCTCTGCTTGTCCTTGGCGGGGTCTTCCCAATCCTTTTCATATTTCACTTTCCACAATGCATTTTAAGTTTCTTATCCCTCGTCAATACCGATCCTCCAGCTAAGGGCATCCCAGTCGCGCCAGAACGCATACCCCAGGCTCATCATTCCGGTGGCATTCCTGCAAGTCCTGCAACGAATCCGACCGTCTCGTTAGCAATCGATCGTCGCTCGTTGGCTCGACGTGAATAAGCGGCCCAGTTGCATACCAATCGCTTCCAACGTGCACCTTTCCATGCCACGTTTGGCCAACTCATCAAATCACGGACCAAATCGGAGCAAACGAAACCTCGAAGCTACTTCCTCGGAAGGGAGATACACACCTGACGGACACCTGGTCAGGTGCGAACGGTGACCAGGGTTCCATTCGCTCTGGGAGTGGTCTTGACATCCGATGGAGAGCTGGACCAAAAAGAAGCTCCGGCGGCGCCAGACACAGGGGAGCTAGGCGCTTTTGGTAGTCCCAACGCAGGGTGCCCCCACAGGGATGGCACCGAAAGGGGGGAAAAGGTAGAATGTGAGGGACGTCCAGGCATCAGTTATGCATCGGTTAGCACTGGGTGGCTCCGGGTTTGCCGACGGTATAATAGTGTTACACTTTCGGGTTGACTCCAAAAAACCTAGAGAAAAAAGTCGATGTCATCCCCGGAAAACAATGTCTGGTAGAGTGAAATTTAAATGGAATATAGATGCAGAGCGGCCATCTAGCACAACTGTCAGGGGCAGCTTCCGGTCAGGGGTAAAGTCTCGAAGTAGCCAAATAGAATGATGGGCAAGTACGGGATCCTTCACCTGAGAATCTGGCTCCCTCTTTTGTCCCCTGGCGGAATAGATGGACGGGCCGTTCCACTTGCATTACTTGGCTTCGGGCTGGCTCCAATTTCTGGCAAGGCCAGCAGACGGAGAGCATGGTCTGATCCCGGACATTGTCTGCTTTGTCTGTTCGGTTTCCTGCTTCCGTTCATTTGCATACATGAAAGCATAAAAGCCCCCACTCCGGCGACTCTCGGCGATTGTCTCTCGGTCAGTTTTCGGTCAGCCGACGGAGCGCGCCGGCTGCTGTCGATGGTAATTAGGCAGACCGCCACCTCACTGATTTGCATGCAATGTTCCCGACCCGGAATCCCGGAAGAAGCGGTGGCCGGAGTGTTCACAGCGGAGGAGCCGCTTACTTCCACGCCGCAGATGAACGCTTTAATAGAACATCCGGCATGGAGTGCGATGTGAGATCCGGCTTTCTTTAATTGCTTCGGTGAATTTTCAATGAGGTTGCTTTGAGCACGAGCCAGCCAATGGTAAGCTGCATGTTTTAATCGTCACGTCATGAGAGGAATCACAAGAGGATTAAAATCGGGCAAACCATCAAGGGCACATTGTAGGAGTGTGGCACGGATCATCCAGATCTTCCAGATGAGGAGATTTAGCAAATCAAAATAATTTATTAAATGCGCACAGCTTTACTCCATCCAACAGTAACATGTTTTGCTACGACTTAATATCATAAATTGTTTGACCATCACTTCTCTTCATAAGATACACTTCTTCTGCTTGCCGTAACGACCGTCATTGGGTGAACCAACCTAAGCATTGTTTTAAGGCTAGTTAGAACATTTTTTGCGTACTTGGATAGTCCTTCGTGCGTCGTGTTCGAGCCGGCGTAAGCGCTCGGGACCCATCATTAGATACACTTGATATAAGAAAACTGAATGGGTTAAGAAGTAAAATAAAGTGCTATGCATGCAGTGGAATTCCATTTAACTTAATGTTCCGTTTCCACCAATACAAATAGCGCTGATTTAAAATAGCTTTCATGTTTTTTTGGTTGAGGATGTGCTATTTGCATTGTTATAAAGCAGTCATTTTGAAACAACATTTGCGTAATGTTCTCCGATGGAGAAACATGATTATGACGATAAATAAAATTTGCACCAGGCTATCCGGGGTTCAGGAACGCGAACTCAATCCAGACACTACGCACACGTGAACGGAATACCAAACACTCGTCAGCCGTACAGCATCGTCTAGGCCTCGCAAAACCCTAACGACTTTCTCCACCATTTCCCGGCCTAGCGCGCGATCACGTAGGGTGCATTTTTCAGCGTATGAATGAAAAACGGTTCCCCTGGCGGTGTGGTGTTGTGGATTGCTCGTGTTTCGAAATGTGTGTATCGCCAAAAGGTTCCCCATCCCGGCCTCATGGTTTTGTAGTCCGTGAAGGTGTAGTGCGAGCCGTACCGGTGAACACGGGAGTAATTTTTCACATGCGCGATTATTTTGCGAACCATTTGCTTCCCCGGCCAGCGATGGGAATGTTGCAGCCGGGACGCGATCAAATTTGAATATCCTTCGATTGAGTCATTAACCGAAGAATAATGGCGCGCATGGTTCGGTGTACGGTGTAATATAAACGTGCTGGAAGTATCTTTCCTCGGCCCCGGAGAGGGTCGGGAAAAGTTGGGCGAAAACTACACCGCACTGCGTCGATATTCAATCTGAGGGGCTATTTTGTGCTAGTATTTTTTTTTTGTTCCTCTCTATTTTCGACACGGCCAATCACGGTTTTTCTTTTTGTCTTTTTTCCATTAACCTTCCGCCACCAACGACGTCGTCCTAATGAAGATGAATGAATTGAACGAAACGTCCCTGTGCCTCTTCGTTCCTTGCTCTCCAGCACCAACTCGATGAATGGTTTTTGGCCTTTTTCTTTTCCGGTGAAATTTGCCATGATTTATGGAGTGTTGTTTATCGAGTAATTTTCTGCCACCTCGACCGCTTGGAAAAGAAAGTGCACGACAAGTTTTTCACCTGGCATCGCCGGCTCGCGTTGCTAAAATCAACGGACCCGGGGAAGTCTAATGCCCTGTCAATGGAGGATATCCCTACCGTTCGGTTTAAGGGCTTGTCCAACCGTTGAATTTCCTTTCGTAATAAAACGTGTACGAAGGTTTGAGGAGCAATTTAGATGGGTATTAGGCAAGAAAGAAGCAAAAAATAAAACAGGTGGATCCAACCTACGACTCCGGAAGGCTGGCAAGGCTCCTGGTAGACCGTTTTATCCGAGCTGATAATTACCTGGAAGCAGATAAGAAGTGGGAAAGATTTATTGTAGCAATTTTGCTAATGAACAAGTGATAATTTGCAGGCAGTTGATTTCAAGAGGTGGCGTCTAGTGTTTCAAGGTTGATGAATGAGTTTGGTTCGTGTGACATGATTTAATTTATTTGGATCTCCCGGAAGAAGCATATAGATTAACAGTTTTTCAGAAATAAGCAGGAAATAACAAAACGAAAAGAAAAGTTACTTTTAAACAGCGTATTCTTGAGAGGAGCACGTAAGAGTAGCACAATCGGGGGACATTTGTATTATCATAGTATTGTTGAAGAATTAATTTCCATTAGTTTTGGTATAGAATTTGTTTAAAAGACTTCTTAAAATTTAGAAAAATCGAGAGTTGTTCCTTTAGCGCATGTAAATATTTAAATTACTTTAATCGTACATTAAAGTAACGATTTTTACATCACAACAGTGCATTTCAGAATGCATAACAACATGATCGATGATGGCGTTTTCATGCGTTGTCTTGAAGGTGAAACGATGATGGGAAATCGATGGAAATTCATCATTGTTCAACTATCCAGACCCCATCCGACGACGACGGTGGTTTCGATGGCCAACGAAACACCACACTTGCACACAAATGTATCGGAAATTGGATTTTGTGGCCTATACGGTTGCTCGAGCGATTCCAAGATAACGAGGGAAGTTTAAAGCATCTTGCACGAGGGGGACATAAGGACGCTAGGAGGAGGATATCCTGGATTCCTAGGATTCCCAGGGAAGGTTGAAGCCGCATATTATCGTCCGGTTTGTAACGCACGTGACGACGAATGTATCGGGGCGTAATTTTATTGTGGTTAAGCTCAAGCTGGAGCTGTTGTTCCTTGGAGAGCTCCTGGCCGGCAAGACGATTGTCTGCATCTCCGAGTGACACACGGCGAAACAATTTTCTCGAAAACGCTCGACGATACGTCACAGCAGCGTGCTCATCAAAACGGCATCACTGTATGCAAAATGGTTTCCCACCAAGCCATCCTCGGTTTGTTCGTACGAATCCTTGCTGACACATTTCGCTTATTGCTCGACACGGACTAATCTCATCCGATCTGATACGGCAATTAATTTTCCAACGAACCACCGCTGGAGCATGCAGGGGGGAAGTTAGGCACTGCACGTCTGCGTTGCAGTTGTGTAACCGGAGTGCAAATCATCATCCAGTCAGACCCAGTCGACGTTGCATGTCAACCCGGACGCTTTTCACACGTGCAATTATTTTATTGATTTCTCGGGCTATGATACCGATCGATCATAATAATTTTCTCCCGCTGTCATGACCGTAATCGTCATTACCGTTATCGTTTGCCGTAATCATCGCCATCAAAGGGAAACGCGATGGGAATGCATGGGAAACGAGGCACATTTTCCGATGGATGCAAATGATGGCATTGGGGATTTGTGAGCTTTAAATACGTCAATTCATTGTGTACCTGTCATTGCGGGCGGTGCGCTTATTTACTTCAATAAAGTGAGAATTGTTTAATTAGTATGACATAAACAATCCAAATAATCGTTTGTCAAAGGACCAACCTATGGATTATTTTCCAATACAACATCTTTCCCATCATGTTTCACCCTTGAACTCAGTGGGTGAAAATGGATAAAAGTGTGAGCTTTTTTGCATAATTATGTTCCATTATCCATCGAAGCAAATTTGCGGTACAATGTGAAGCCATCGCCGCAAACAAAATTAACTAACAATCAATTGAGTGCATGTATTTATCCTGCTGCTGGTTGCAATGAAATACAATGTTTAATATTTAATTAAACGGTTATGAAATCGAATCAAAACTCGTTCACCGGACGTTCAACTTCGTTTCCCGCGACTGCTCATGTTGAAACACATAAAAAAAAAAAACTGTCCACCTGACCTGACGTGGAACTTGCGAAATCCTCGCGCTGCAGAAACGCACCCGCAAATTGTTCGCTTTATTGACATTCCCGGTGGGAAATGGGCGCGTAATCAGGCAGCAAAATTGCGGCTCCACCGTTTATTACGCGATGATCGATGCGCCCGAAACAGCGTCGCAACAATCGAGAACCAAACCAATCCGACAAGTGTACTAGGGGTGGTCGATGGGCGATTATCCTCCGGTTTACCTTCACAAACCTGGCACAACAACCGTGGAAGGGAGTAAGAATTAATTTTCGTTGCAACCTTTACTAACCCGGCAAAACCAGGACCCAGGGTGATTCCACTGACGATGAAGTTGATGATGGTGATGCGGAGTTGCGGTGCGATGTGTAGTGCTGCAAGTGCATAATCGTGTTTATTAACCAGTTCATTAGCTGTGTAAATAATAGACACGGGAAAAACGCGCGCGTTTCTGGGTAGTCCTCTCTACTTTCCTGGTAGGGTTCGTGCTGCTCCTGGTCGTTGCGGGGAGTGAAATAAGTCAAGCAAACGGATGTAGTAAGCGCGGGGTGGTGAGGCAACGTTTTCATATAATCGAGCATGTACAGTTCATGCCGTCCAGCGTGGCTGTTCGGTGTGTCGCGTGCATAATGAAGCTCTGTTTTTTTTCTTCTTCTAAAGGACCTACGAGCCGTGTGGCAGGACGAAATTCTCCCGAACGGACGCGACGGCAACGACTAAATCGACGTTCGCCATAGCGGGAAGCCCAGCCCCGGAAGCACTTGGCGATGGTGCACTCACACTTCTGCAGCGCGTGTGGAGTGTCGTTTCAGGAGGGGGGATGTAGGTGTTTGTATGCACACAGGATCCCTGGTTGCAGCTATGGTTTTGTAAACATACTTAATTCTACAACGAGACGTCCTCGAAACTCTGCCGGAATCCCCCGGAGTATCCGGAGATCCGGGTTTTTGTGGTGGTCGGGGGCGAGTAGGTCTAAGTGCTGCTCGGTCGATTGTATCGAGCGAGCGGTAATTAAATTCAGCCTCACGCATGGAGCAACTTCGCCGTACCGGAGCGTTTCCCCGGCGGTGGTGTGCTTGGGAACGTCGCCCAACTGTCTCGAGGAGCAGTTGCAGCAATTTGCATTCAGATAAGTCCCGGTGCGTGCGTACCGTGTGTGTATTCGGTGAGGCCAAAGTCCCAAGACCGCACGTCCTACCGGAACCGATGATTATATGGTTTTTGCAATACAAGACGATTAATCGATTAGCAAAAGGTCCTCGGGTGATCGAAGAGTGCTCGAGGCTATTCCGTTCAGCCATTGCATAAGAAGAAGTCCTGCCTTTTCCGCTACGATGACGATTATTCGTTTATGATTTGTGCAAACATTTGTGCGCTTCCAGGCGGAAAACGTGACGGTCGGTTGCCTGGGACGATTGACAAGTGTTGACACATGTTTATCGAGTTTGCTTCAATTCTAGACATTAGCAGCAGTAGCTGGTTGATTGCCCGAGGGGAAAGTGGTCGGCATGGTTGGAGTGTGTTTATTGGCGCATACAAGTGATTGCAATTATGCCTGCCAGACAGCACCTTCAGGCAATTAAGCTGTAACACGGATGCAGCTGCTTCTTATTTTCATAGATTGAAAAATGTATCTGTTTGTCTCCGCATGGTTGCTTTTTGCTCGTTCAAGCGAAATATATTCTACTCCAGTATATATCGTATTTAAGTAAGGTGCCTCAAAAACGGCAGAATCATCAGTAAACAAATCACGCGAATGAAAGTTGCCTTCTTTCATCCGTTTTGTTTGGATAAACGTTTGGATAAACCGTGAAGTAAAGTAAGCGAGGGCATCGACATGTTTGTGCATTTATAACATTTACAGCGGCGATGCTCAACATAATGATGATGACGCTGATGGAAGTTTTTCATAATTTTCCAAATTGAACCCTCGGGTGTAGGCACTTTCCATTGTTGAATGAGAACCCCACGTTCCTTCCAGCAGTTTCCATCTCGCCAAGTGGAGCCCCCAGTTCGCAATCCTACCGATGGGAAGGAAGTTACTGTAATAATGATGGCACCGTCAGCGGGATTTAGCGTTCTTTGGCGAAGTAATTTGTCGACCTGACTACGTTCAGGGGGGGCTGGGGCTGGGTGGAAGAATCTTTCCGCACACCGAAACTAAATTACCACCACCCGCCCCGGCATCGACAGTGAAAGAACATCTTGTCAAATCCCAGGCGAATTGACTCCACCCTTCAAGCATCCTTCCGACCTGGAAGTATCCGTGGCATGGATAAAGAAAGTCCAGACTAGCACATTGCATCGGTGTTGGCGATGTTTTTATTGTGCTCGTGCTTCGTTTAACAATTACACCAACCATGTTTTATTGTAGTTGGCGGCCGGAGGCTCGGTGGTCTTTCGCTTTGCCACCTCCAACCGGCAGCCTCTTTGTGTAACTAGCTGCTGCTGTCTAGGTCTCCGGTGGATAATTCTAGCATTATTAGGTCCAGTGGTGATAGACGTTGAAATGTAATAAAACTTCTTTTTTTTTTTTAATGGGCCAATGGATGATTGTGGATCAAACCATCGGTTGGGAATTGTGTTGGGGATAATGTTTCACTTTTATGTACCTCAGCTTGCCTCCGGTGGAGAAGCATGTTTACCTCAATTTGGGGACGTTCCACGGTTCGTTAAATTTTTTGTTGGACATGGATGTATATGGAGATAAGCTGGTAGATAATTGAGATTACACTATAGGAGTTGGAGTTTTCTATGAGATGTTGAACCTTGATTGGGTTGCAATTTTGAATCATATCAAATTTGGCAAATAAGGATCGTGTATTCCATATTTAAATCTTAATTTCTAAAAAAGGTTTCGACTATTATGGAAATGGTTGGGAGAAGAAAGATTTACCAAATTCAACCAATTGAGGAATTGACTAGCTATATCGCTGAGGAAATGGTTCGAGATTGAACACCAATGCCAACCAATTTCCCACATCAATTTCTCTCCGATCTTTCACTCACATGTGTATGTGACTCGTATCAATGATTGCGCTTGGCGTTGATGATATTTTCCGCCAATAAACTTGCGCTACTTTTCTCATACAACTCCACGCGTCACCCGCCTTTCTTGCGGTACATTTTCTAAAACGTGCCACACGCAAACCCTGGGCAAGATTGAAGGAAATTTGTCGGTTCGCTTTGGGCTAAAAGCTTTCGGTTATTACTTTGAAGTACCCAAGGGCCTTCGGGTACCGATCGATAGTGAACGGGTCGAAGAGCGACATGTGCACTACATGCGAGAGGTTTTCTACCTTCCATAAACACTGACCTTAGAGGGAAAGCCAAGCCATACCGGCCAGCACCAGAGGAAATGGAAGTACTGCATTGCGTGAGATGGATGGTGTAAAACGGGGATGGGTTGTTGTAAGGACTACTTAAGGCCAGTATTGGAAATGACCTAATTCCGCTCATTTTTCCTGCTCCATCGAACCATCGTTTGTAAACAACATGGTAGGGAAACTAAAAATTTGCGTCTTGACTTACAAAATATGGGCCGAGTTGAAGTAATTTTCCGTGCGCGTCGAAAGAAAAATGATGTTTCATCCTTGTTTCTTAAATTACCTGCAAGTGACGTGAATGTTACTTGGTAGACATTTTAAAGAATATCTTTGGAAATGCTTTCATCTTAGCTCAAAACAAATGTTTTAAACGCCACACCCAAAAACGAAAACACTTTAAGGAAGCTTGCGGAACTTTTTCTACCTTCACTTGCTCCCTTCGGGGTTTGCTGGGACCGTCGTGAAGCCCGCATGCATTATTCAACATTACGGCCACTCTAATGGCCGCACGTAGCCTCGAGGGGGGAGCCGTGCGTGTGAGGTGAAACTTTGCCACCCACGACCCTTTTCGAGCATTTTCAGACAAATCTTCCAAAAGCATCGACCACGTCTTGGGCGAAAAGTCCGTTGCCGGTCCGTTAGGTACAATTTGGCTCACCGAGACATTTTTTTTTTCTTCCCCCGAACAAACCTGCCGAGCCTCCCCGGGAGGATGGCGAAACTTTCTCGTACCTTCCGGCGACTTTTGGAAGGCCTGCCTGGCAGCAAGAAACTTTCCAAGGCGCCAGGTAAGCGCGCGTGCAACCGGTGAGTGAGTGACCCGTAATGGGCGGTGAGAAAATGGCAAACAAATAAAGCCTCAATGTAGTTTTTATTATCCACTCAGCAGTTGCGGTGCTTTCACTACCGTTCCGGGTCGCGCGTGTCGAGTCCGAGGCTTGGATGGATCCGATGGAAGGACGGAACGATGCCGGCAAGCCGGGCTTCTGAAAATCCAGTGACGCTTTGGAGGTTTCTCTGAATGGTTTTGGAAGGAAACACCTGGCACAGACAGAAGGTTGCATAGTGGTATCGCATGGGATGAAAAATCCCATCATTTTGAAAACTATGTACGATAATCTTACTTCGATGAAACAATTGAACTAACTTCCTTTAGTATGTTATCTTAGTAGAAAATCAATTCGGGAAGTTCTGTGTTTACTTTTTCTTAGCGTCAAGACCGGGTGGTTTGGAACGTTTTTAGATGTTGGTAAATCTAATTCTAATGGGACTTTGGGACTAAGAGTGGAAAATGTCGCGCAAGTCTTAAATAGGTAGGTATTTCCATATTGGTCGTCACGCCTAGAAGAAGAAGAAGTTCGTCAGATAAGTTTCTTCTGGTGAGCTGTAAGGAAGCGTTCAAATGTATAAAGATGTCCGGTAAGTAACCAACGTCGTTCCCATTGTGCAGTGGTATGACTGTAGACGCTCACCTTTGACAAAACGATTCCCATTCGCTTGCTTGTGCTCGGAACCTCGGACGCGCCCTGCGGAAAGGGTGAAAAAGCTTCCCGATTCGAACCGAAAAAAGAATGTCTACACCTCCTAGCGCCTGCGAACACCAGCGGTGTTGGACGCCAACGGTGCCGGTGCCGTTTAGGACTTGAGTAGCTTGTAAAACGATTTTACGACGAACCATCATTTTGAGGTACGAGATGAAGGTATTTTGCTCACCCGTTTATTTACACACAACTCTTTTTGGTTTTTTACTCTCGCTTGGACGGGCATCCATATTGGACCTGGTTTGATCCGGCCACTTCCGCTCTGCGCAAACCTTCCGAACGTTACCAGAGATTGCGGGGGCGAAGAAGGATCGTCCGTAATGGGGGCGCCCTTTACTTCTGGGGCACGATTTACGACGCACTTTGGTGGACATGCGGCACGTGGCGTGTGACGATGCGGGTGGAAGGCAGCGTCCGTTGGTCGGTTAGTAATCTCGTGATGCGAGTGCCGATTAAGGAAAGATGTTCCGACAAAGCTGTTTCCTTCCTTGCGCCGGTTTCGCGATGTAAATTTAAGGAGTAAAGTTTCGGGTGAATCCGGAGAATGCTTGGGTGAAACATGAGTACGTACAGGAAGCATCACGAGGCTAATTTGTTGAGTGAAATTTTATGCAACACATTTTCCTGGTCTTAATGGAAAGATAAAAAGATGGCAAGCATCATCACAACGGATATGGATTCTACCTTTTCCCGGTCTGTGTGTGAGCAACACTCGGTCGGGTGATCAAAAATAATATCCAAAGCCGAAGACGAACCGCACAGCGTCGTTAGGAGTCCGTGAGACTATTAGTGCGCCATCAGTCCGGTGAGATAGGTAGCCATTTTCCACCTTCAAAGTTACCAGCGGAGGGGGAACGTGCGTTCTGTTAATGTTTTTCCAGGAATTTTTCGCACCACGTCAAGAAAACCACCGGCCGAACACGTGTCCGGTGGGATTTGGTCGTAAATCGGAGCGTATAGTCCCGCGGGAGACAAAAAAAGAAAAGTGGGATAAGGAAAATTTCAAACACCACCGGGCGGGAAGTTCATAAAAGAAAGGCAATTAGTTTGAACTTTTCCGGAGTTTTTCCTTCCCTCTGCTCAACTTCCCTGGGACCAGGCAGGAAACGGCATGAATCGATTCTCCGAACGTAATAAAAACGAGACTCCATTGCGTTCCTTGCCAGCTCCACGCCTCGTCCCGCTGTTAGCTTTACCGGAAGGAAGATTATTGGACGGAATTTGATGAGTCATTTGTAGGGCGTTAAACCGTTGTCGATAACGATTAACGGTCCCCGATGCAATTGGCTTGTGTTAATGGTGGGTTTCGGCACCGGGCGTCGTTCCCCCTTTGTCCTTTGATGATGGGCGTCTGGAGAATTGCCGCAAGCCACAGCGGGGTTTTGCTGGTGCACCAGAAAAAAAAAAATCGTTAGAAGAATAGAACTCTAATTACCGCTTTAGACCAGTGAGTGGAATGGCAGTGAAGAGAAACGTTTAATTGTACAGCAGGCCTTTTTTGTGATCTTTTCTTGTGATTTTCGTAAAGAAGGATCGTTTAATTTGTTTTTAAAGAAACAAACAGTGTTGTTAAATTGTGGTATTCCTACAAAATGATAACAAAAAGGAACTTTTAAACAGTTTAGAAAAAAAAAAGAAGTAAACACCTCAGAGAATGTTTAGTTATAGATTAAGAGCAACTTATGTCTTATGTATTAAGCAAAACATGTGTATGGTACGGTTGGTCCTGAGTGAACCTGGTATCTTGTTTTCTACGCATCTGTCTATATTACATCTTCTAATTATTTCATCAAAATAATTAGGGCCGGGTACACAGGGGAGTGCATATTTTGCAACTGCAAATTGACTCCAACTCGTCAACGGTGAATGTAAAATGTTATTCAGAAGATAATGAGTGTTAGACAGGAGGATTGTTGGACACTAATTAGAATGGCTGCAACCTTGCCTTCACCATTTGCCGTCCATATGCACGGAATGGCTGTCGGACAGTGGACAATGCAGCTGCACAGCAAGTGATAACGAAACAGCTGCTTAACGAACCGTTGGTGGAAGCGTGCTCAGTGCAAGGAATGTCCTGCAGCAAGGAGGAGAGAGCTTGGAGGAGCGTGGGAAAGAGCTGACGGAAAGTTGAAACAATGCAACCTAAATGCGAATGCAAGCGAAGTGAATTATTAGAATGAAGCAAACCAGTCCATTACACGATGGAAACATCGCACGTCCTGCGTTAATGTTGCCATGCTCGGCCGCCTCAAACACCGAGCGCAGCTACATTAATTCTCCGGTGGGCACATACACATGCACACTTACATTAAAAACGCGAGATGGTTATGTACCCGGGAACCTTCTCTGTAAACAGGGAGTCCAACCCTCGCGACCAGCGCGCTTGTGGCTTGACTTCTTCCATTCCATTCCACGATCCTGTCCATTCCCCCGCCGAAGTTCTTTTAGTGGCATCATGTCCGCCCGGTAAGCTTCCCTCGAAAATTTCCTCCTCCCTGCCCCTCCCATCGGAAGGAAAAAACCACCCGGTTCAGTTGTTAACCAACCGCTCGGAAAAGTTGCATTTCGTCAAAGCCGACCCGGGGTTTCTGGAACGTGCCGGACGGAGTCTCGAAGTCACCACTTTGTTTCAACGCAACGCGCAACGGTGGGGACGGGTTTGGGGGTTGGGGAAACAAGGTGCCAGCCACAAGGGGGCGAGGGAACGGGGCAAACAATTACAGGCAGCTCGTAGCGTTCCTGCTAGCCAAAATAGTACATTTTAATTACGACACGCTGTTTGGAGTTGTTTTAGCTAAGTGGTTTGCGGGACCGTGGGTTTTGCCCGCCGGGTTCGTGTGCTTTTGCAGTTGTGCAACGGTGGAAAAGCGGAGGAAAAGCGCCGTAGCTTTCGGTGGATGTAATGCTATACCATGCATTTGTAATTTAAATTGGGCTGTGCCTGTCAGATACACTTAGACGGAATGTGTCGACGATTAAAGTGAATTCCGCTGGAGAGATTGTAATGATTAGACTAAGGAAATATAACAGTGTTGTTTTATAAAAGTTCATACTCATACTTCAATACTCATACTTTAATTAACGATACTCGAAATTGATTAACTACAACCACCTTATAGAAGCGATACAAGCGAAGATACAATTATTTTTACCAACACATTTTGGAAGTTTGGAAACACCATGACGAAACTCCATTTGTTTAAAAAAAGGTAATTTGAAGGAAAAAGATTCTGTTTGAAAAACAAACACCCAAAAAGAACAAACTTTAATGCATGAACGTGAAGAAGCTCGAAAGAAAAAGATCCGAAAATTGTATTGAGGCAAATTCGGGGCTAACACCATCGCCGATCCAAAGGAGATGGAAAATGGGATAGTCTCACGGAAAATATGTTGTCTGCACGCCCAAGAAAATGCTGTTTCGTTCAGTTTCGTTCGAGCTGGCGGAGCAACTGGGCAATTTTGCCGAAACAAGCGTGAAGAATTATGGCCGTGAGTGATTTGTCTGGATGGCGCAACTTTGCGTAGCGGCAATCATTTATCTGCTTGATGAACAAATTGCAAACAGCGCGTCTGGAACAGTTCTCCCTAGCGGGAAAGTAAAGATATTTTTGTGTAATGCTTGGGAAAGCCCGTTTGAAAATGAGCCTCTTAATTTAAGCGTGATTTTCCGCCTTCTTTTCAACGCCCCAAAGTATTTCTTGAAACTGTTGTTACAAAACAAATGTCACAACATTTTACACCTTAATCAAACCATTGGAAAAAAAATCCTTACCCCTACCATCTTTGATTGGACATGTTTTTCGAAATAACACCTCTAATCTTCGTTTACGCGTTGGCTGTCCTCGGGATCGAAAACAACACCGAGAGGCGGTGATATTTTCTTTGCATTTCTAGACCGAACTGCGTTGGTAGTCTTGTGTTTCTTCTGATTTCCTTTGGCGTACACCGCTACGAGTTGGCCACAACCAGAACGCGTCTGGCGGTTGGTGAGAAAAATAAATATTTTCCGTCCTCGGGTGACACTTAACATTTGGTCCCGTCACGGGACGTTCTTGTATTTTTTTTCCTGCCTATTCGTCTCCATCTTTCTAATGCGCCTGCAACCAAGCATGGCGGCGCGCCATAAAAACGGTTCCATATTTTGACTTCTTGTTCGCGGCATGTGGGCTATTTTCGGTCGAGCGGTCGTCTCTGGTGACTCAAGCAAACGCTGGGACGAGCATGATCGCCAATGAAGTAAGACATCAAGCACCTCTGTCGGAGCGGCTGGTAAGTAACTTCTCGAAGCCAGTGTCAAAGAGAAGGTGAGGAAACTCAACGCTGGACGTCGCAAATGCCCTCTGATGATTTAACTCAGATTTGCTAGAGTTCTTCTCCGTCTCTAGCTGTGAGGATGTCAGCATGAGCGACGGGGTGGTTTAAAAAAAAAAATAACTTGAAAAACAAAATAACTTGCCAGTTGTGATTGAAATGGGAAAAAGTGCATCTGTTACCAGCTGAATGCGGCAGATTCTTGGTCAATTCCCCCGTTGTCGCTTTTTGCGCGCAGAGCAAACCCGACTTTAGCGGATTTTTCCTTACCGAAATCATTTTTTTTTCTCTTTTCAAAACGACAACGATGACTTGTTTGATGCACTGAGAAATGGTTTTTTCTTTGTTTTATTGACATGTTGTTGGGACGAAAGGATTTTTAACCAAGTAGAAAAGTAATTTTTTCAGTTTTTCTTGAATTTCTGACGCCAAGTTTTCATCATTACAGTGTGTTATTTTTCATGTTTCTCTTCGCACTCCAAAGTTTGACAATCAATTAATAGAACATGATAAAAATACGGGAATATCCATCGTCGATAAAGGTATTTGAATTTCACAAAGATTAAATGAGGCTTGAAATCATGTTGAAAAGGATTTATGTTTGGCTTCAGTTCCTTAAGTTATTATCCGAGGATCCAAGTCTGCTCCGCAACCGACCCTTATTCTGCCCCAGTCGGAAGAGTTATAGATTCGCGACGCTTTTCATTCGTTTCTGTCAACAGGTACGTGTTTCCTTGCCAACCCGTCTGGACGGGGTCGGTGCGCCTTAGGAAGGGCTGGGAAAATCGTTTGCTAATTTGCTGGCAAATTTATCATTCCATCATCGGCCCTCCACTGCGGACAGATCGGTTGTTTGTTTCCGTCGTTGCCCAGTGCATGCCGGTGACCGGTGCAATTTATCACAAACTATAAATATGCTTTTAACCTGTGCCCCGTCACCTTTCCCGCACGAGAAACTAGGACCTTTTTTTTCTTTCGCCCGCAAAGGTCATCGCATGCCTGCGTAAGAGCGTTCGAGGTTGCCGGAGTAAACAACACGTTCATCATGCGAGGGTTTCCTCGGGACTCACTTTCAACCTGCTACAGTGAGTTTTTCTTTTATTTATTCCTTGCCACCAGCTTGTAGCGTTAGGTTTGATGGCTAAGAAGAACAATTCCCACAAGTTCCCCGCGCTCCAAGGAAAAGGACTCTCGGGGGAGGAAAAAAAAATCTCTCTCTGCGGGTTTCCTACCTTATTTTCCAACCACCAACCGACGAACGATGTGAGCCTTGTACGAGTGTGGTTTGACCTCGAGCAAAATGCTTCCTTTGGTCGTCTCCCGCCAGGATTGAAGAACGTGACCTCCGAAGGCGAACGAAAAATCGAAAGTGAACTGAATGGGAGAGAAGATATTTTTCCGGCCGTGGATGACTGGAGAAAGAAGGAAGAACCCCCGAAAGCAAGGCTCATATTTTCTAGGCCACGCTGGGTGTGTGCCTTTTCCCTGCCGTGGTGGCAGTTGGTTTTTCGTCTTTCCGCGCCCTTCGCCCGACACTTTATTTTCGGTCGTTTCGAGCCGCCGTTTTGGTCGTTTCGCTTGAATTACGATCCGTTCGGTTCACGCTGCCACTGCTGCTTCGAGTCGCGTTACGCCTTGTTCCTCTCTGCTTTCCTTTCCCCGGTAGGTCATAATTCATTCGTTAACAACAAATTTTTACCACACTTTCGGGAAAACGTGGCACACATGTAGCGCTGGGACCACATGACGAAAACCGTGTTGGGTTGGGGAATGAAGAAGGAGAAAAAAGAAACATATTCAGTTCATCATCACGATGACGAGCTGCGGCTTTACCCCGCCTGGTTCCTCGCAGGGGGGTCTCAACCTACTCGGAAGGGGCGTTGGGCCTTGCGTTTCGCGTTTTTCCCCAATTTTCAAACCGATTTTTGGGAACGTTTGCCGGTCACGCATGTGAGGATCGTGCGTCTACATTTTTAAAGCATAAAGAGCTAAGACTGACAAAAAACCCTCCCCGACGTTCTCCGTCGGCAGCAAATCGGCTGACAGGGTGAACAAGACAAAACAAATTAGCTAATAGGTAGCGCATATGTTGCCTATTAAATCAACTCCACGATCGGCACTCTGCGTTATTCTGCTTACACTTTCCACCCAGCTCCGGTGGCGTTGTGCCTTCGTGGGTGGTGGGCGTCACAAATGCCACACGCAAACGCTCCGTTCGGGAAGCATAAATATGCTGCGCTAAACCATACTACCCACACCGCGGGGTTTGTCAACAAAATGCGCGGAACCACCGGTGGTGCGCAGTGCAATAATGCTGCGCGATTGTGCTTTTCACGGTATCACATTCGCAAAATCGCGTGTTTGAAGAAACTTCTAACGGATGTCTTCTCGAGTGACATTTCATGCTGGTGGTCGCGTTTGTTCGTTGCGCCGTCGCCTTTCGACTCGCCGCAAATTGGCAAGATTAAAGGAAGGATATTTTTGGTCCACCCTTGCGTAGCCAAGCGATAAAGGGAAAGAGAGTCATCCTAAGGCGACAAAGCTAATGAAGAAGATGATGGACAGCTTCCGTTAGACGAGGTGTTTGAAAAGTCATGTGTAATTTTCCAGTGTGAACTCCAGCTTTGAATGGAATAATTAGTGAATACATTATCGAGGGTCTGGGATTCACGGCGGCGTCGGTTCGAATCCAGATCGGACGTACTCCGTTAAAAACGGACAATGTCTCGTAAACCCTAAAATGGGTAGGATCGACCAAATGATGGTCGTTACGCCAAAAAGGAGGAGGTAAACATGGATTCACAGCTGTTTTGGCATGTAGGGAATATTCAAGTTCCAACTCCCGATATTTCCCGATCCCGAATATCTCCCGATATTTATGACAATTTTAATTTAGACTTAATTTTCATCTATAGATTTTAATTTTCCCTGATGTTTCGGCTCAACATTCTGGGAATTTTCTGGTTGTATTTTACGTAATGCGTTGTAATCCCTAGAATAGGATAAAATATGACTGAAGAGTAAATGCACAAACAATTAAGTAGTTTTGTCATCCAATTAGTCCGGTCGAAGTTTCTAACCGTTCTGCCATTGTTTTTCTCCGAAAAGGAGAGTTAATAATGGAATCTTTACCTCCATATCGAACATCCAGAAACGAAAACTATTCGAGATGCCGCTCGAGGTAACGAATAAGGGCCAATCTTTCCATCAGGGCCAATCTCTGAACGGAGCGAGAAAACACGTACCCGCTTCGGAGCGATCGATGGCAATTAGGGTTGCGCATAGGGTTATGGCAAAACTCGTTAATGAAGTGATATGTTCCAGCACCGACCGGACCACTAATTAACTTGTCACTCCGCAGCAGAACGCGGGTCCACAACCCGTTCGGGGAAGAAAGGGACGGCTATGCCGAAAGAAAGCCAAGCCGTCCAGCGCAATCTTTGGCCCCTCAAAATACAACCGAATCTGACGAAGTAAACTACAAGGACAAGGACGGCCAAAGGGACGTTGGGGATAATGAGGAATGGGGGCAGCGACACAACAGGCTCCTTTGCCAGGTGGTGTGCGTTGGTGATGACGAAAGCGAGATCTACGTCTGCCGGTGACAGAAGATTGAGTCAATTTTTCGCCTCCTCGACAAACGGATGATCAAGTTCGGAAGAGAAGGGGGGTTTCCTTGGCAACGGGAAGGTATATCGTAAGACGGTCGAAGGTAACCGTCGGAAGACCAACTTTTTCCCAACCACTTCGCCCCCACCTCCACCATCCAACTTCCGCAGGATGCGTGCGTTATTGAGTTCGGTTCGGGTCCGGTTGGCCGTTTTTCTGGTGGCATGTTTTTGTGGATGCTCATAAACCTTCATTAGATGTTTTATCGTTTGAATTTTGCGCTTCACTAGCTCACAGTGTGTGTCAAAAAAGGCGTCGTGGGTGACATGCCACCATAGTGCACATGCACCGATAATTTAGTTTCTTTCTTGGCTTTATCGAACAAACAATCGACGATTCGCTGCTTCCCAATGCACTTAACTTCTTCCATTGAAAGTCTTCACATTTCATGCTCAGAGTAGAATTTTGCCTAGCACTGTAATTATGAATTTCCTCCCTATCCTGATTGCAAACCATCGCGTTCGCCATTAGGATCCCTTTTAATAAATTTCTCAAATTTGCTCCCAAATACCAAACCACACACATCCTTCCGGATATGCTTCGCTCCTGCCGAGCCCGGACCTTTTTCTGTCCCAAACTGGTGAAATTTTGCGAGGAACCCCCAAAGGGGATGGAAAATACAAAAACGTATCACAACATTTTCTCAGCGATCCGTTTTAACGTTGCGTGGCTGAAGTTTTTGCTCTTTTGGGTGTGTGAATCTGTACAGGAAACAGTTCGTCCACGTACGGGCACATCCTGCTGTTATCATTTTAATTATATCAGATCCCAAACGCAACTCTGTGTGTGGGTGCTTGCGTATGTGTGCTTGTGTGTGACAGGCAGGGTAGGACACAAAACACCCAACAGGCGATTAAAAACAATAATTTTTCATCTTTATCATATGTGTCACTTTTCGGATGGGAACTGGCAGAGTACGCTGGGAACACTTTCCTCAGGGAAGTTGGGCCGAGAAAATTGTGCAAAACGAGGCAGCATGTTTGTGGGACTGCTGTTTTTGTTTTGTGCGTGTTTTTGTCCTTTGCCACGGAAACAAACCCCTGATTTGGGGTTTGCTCTTGTTTCCATCTGCCTCGTCCCAGCGTTGGGCCCGGCGGAGGATTTTGAGGCCTCGGTGGAGTTGTTTGACGTTGCTCCACTCGCAGTGCAGAAGTCGCAGTGTGTAGCATAAATAAGCAATTTATCGTCCTCGGGTTTGCTGTTTGCTCGTTCCACTGCCACCTTTTGAAAAAAACCTCCCGTATTCGGAGTATTTTGTCACTAGCGGAACCAAGACAAAGGGGAAGCTCACTCGGTGTGTGGGTTTCACTAATCGAGTTTAATGGGAAAGCGTAACTTCCACTTTCACTTTCGGGACTTTTTTCGAGAACAACATGCGGAGGACATTTTTCCCGAAGCGACGCACGGTGGGAGATAGGGAGGACATAACGTCGAAAGCACAAATTAAATGATTTCAATTACTTAAGAAATACTTAGTCTGCTCACTTCTCCATCTTCTTCTTCTTTTTGGCGTAAAGAACGTTATTTTGGTCAGTATTCGAACCCACGCTGCCTTTGGTTGTGTTCGAGTCGGCGTACCTGCCCAGCTATCCTAGAAGCTGTTTGTTTACTATTTATACTTTTACTTAAGTTTACAGAACTCACATGAAACTTGAATGAGGTTTTCCTGAAACCAATGTCCAACAGCTGATACGAAAACGTTCCGCTGTGTAGGTGTTGCTCCCTAAGGATCCCGGGAGCATCCCTTTTCGTGAAAGCGGATTCCCCTGTCACTCTGAACTTCCCTATCATAATGCATTTCGGGGCAAAGAGGAGTGTTCGGTGGGGTGCTGGGCAGGCAACCCACATTTCCAGCTCCTCCTCTTAACACAACCGCCTGCCCAACCCACACGCTTGACTTATATATGGGACCGCAGGAAAAACGACGGATTATCAAAACCAGATGAGTGTTTCTGAGGGTTCCTCGGTCCCGTGGCTCATTTGTTCCCTTAGGAAAGCGGGAAGGAACGTTCCGTGACAATTCCATTGACTTCCGAGCTGCTCCCAACCACGCTTGGCCGCGCACATGGGTTCGTTTCCCGCAGTACCTCGCGGCGGCCTCCGAGGACTTTCCGGGTTTTCCCCGAAGCCTGGTGGAATCTGCTCTGGCCCGTGGATGACTTCCCGGCTGTACTTGCGCTTGTCGATGTGGAATGGTGAGTATGTTTCTCGTTAAGCGACCGGGGGAAGAGGCAGATGAATTCGTTCCAGTCATTCTTTCCCGCTACTTCCACACTGCCGACGAGCGGAACAGACAGCGAAACAGTCTTCCGGCGATGTAGACCGTCCCTTGTCGTCTTCGTATGCGTCGCCGCGTTATGCTACGTCGGCAGCAGGGTGTGAAAAATAGCAACCGAGCTGCGGAGCGTGTCCGTGCGCTTCGTTCCCTCCGGTCAGGCCTCCAGCCAGGAAAGACGACAGGCATGCCGGCGTTAGACAGACGCGAGAACTGGCAGCTCGCGGGACGCGCGAACTCATATTAAGATATTAAATTTGATTTATGGGATTTTGACGGGCGGGGCCAAATTGCAATAAAAACTTTAAAATAATGCCACCGAGCGGGAGTGGTGGATGATGTGGCCGCCGTTGCGAAGTGCCGGTAGACCGCTTGAGCCCCACGGAAACGAATTATGACGAATTGATGGATCTCCCTGCCATAATGGGGGCGAAGAAAGTAAGTCAGGCGTGGTGTGAGCTGACATTGTGTGCTGAAAAATGTGTCCATCGTGCGACGAAAAGTGTCTTGGCCTTGCAGATTTGTATTTTTTGCCGAAGGTGCTTAAACAAGTAAATTCTGGTGTATGGATACCTACAGATAACCCTCAAGTGTGAATGAAGCTTTTAGAGCGGGAATTTGGAATTGACACATTTGTAAATTTTGTCCAGAGGTATTTTACACTTTTACCAAATCCATCCTATTAGTTTTCTTTTGGAGTTTCAATTCTCTTAAGCAAACAATCATCATACCACAACGCATACTTAACTGAAAAATTAACCGCTTTTCAATTTGTATCAGCAACAATTAAATACTGAAAGTCGGAATGTTCTATGCAACATGTTTAGAAAGCATAATGGAATGTCTGTTTCATGCTTGAAAAACAGGAAATAAAACCATTTGAGGGTGAAACACTCAAAAATTTCCCATAACGTTGCTTCTTCGGAACGAGGGCCAACAAAACAACCATACACACAGTCCAGGAAAGTGCGAAACCTTCTCATTTGGACACGTTGTTATTCCGTCCACATCCTTTCGCAAATTACATTCACGATGCTCGGCGGCGCGCTGTAGACGTGTGAAAATCCTTGCTTCCCTTCTCCTCCGTCGGTTTATCTTCGACTGTCGCTCCATGCTCCTGTCCATCATTGCATCATTTCCTTTCGGCTCGATCCTTTCCGACTGTCGTCGCCTTCGCTGCCTTCGACGTTCTCGTTCACGCGTTCGCCATTCCGAACGCAAACCAGCAAACGTGTCCATTACGCTATAGTTTTTATTGCGCACACATCGCACAACTTTCCCATGACCGGGCGTGTTTCTTACCGGCCGCAACTCGGCTCCAGCGTGTCAAGGGCTTATCTGCTGGGTTTGCTCTGGTAGCAAAACGTGCCGCACGTCGGAATGATTCGGTATGGGAAATTTTCTGAAGCCAAAAAAAAAAGAAGGCTGACAGTTCCCGCGAACTATGGGATGGTGGTGTTTTTTTTTTCTCAGGGAAATAAAAAATAAACCCCCACAAAAGTTAGCATGGAAGGTAAAACTACACCAACTCACGGACCAACGGTGAGTGTGTGAACAATCCTTGGGCAGTTCTTCAGCAGGACCGAATAACCATCATCATCTACCAAGCCCTTGATCAATGGGTGTGAACTGGATGGATTTTTGTGCTCCAGGTCACGTGTTGAAGTGTTCGTCGTTTCTTCTGTCGGATTCACAACGTCTGTTTTATGAGAGTTTTTAAATGACATAAGTCAGCAAGGGTTTGATTTCGTCCTGAATATTAAAAAAGGGCATATCGGACTTCTTAAAATCGAAGAACGATTGCGTTTTCCTTAACAGCTGCTTTAAAAAGTTTACAATATTATGAATTTCTTGGAGCATTACAGATATCTAGTGATTCTTCACTGATCCTGCACTATGTAACTAACCATAACGTCAATAAAATAACGATTATGTTTGTACTTGGCATTTGAATGATTATTTTCCTAGGATATTTGAAGCATCCAATCCTGTATTTATGCAACAAACATACCAGGCTATTTGATCTGAACTCTGTGCTTGACTTATTTGCTTCAACCTGTTCAAACATGGCCAATAACAAGCAGGGGATAATATCCTGTAAGTTGCTTCAGGTGTGTAGGTGCTTCCATTTATAGTTTTGCAATGCCTCAAAGTTGATCTAGAGCTGAGCTAATAAATGTATCCATTCTCGAAGAGCTATTACAAAACAAAAAATAAAAACCTTTCTGAAACCAGCATCAAAGGTTTCCTTTTTGGTTCTAGTGTTATCAAGGGATCACTTCATTTCAAGCGTACCCTTTTCAGGAATTTTCAGTCATTCAAAGGAAACAAAAAACCCAAACACGCAAATACTTGAGGCAACCATCCGAACCGCATCGAGCACTATTTGAAAAACTTTTCCCATGCACAAAGCGACAGGACGACCTACGTATTTCTAGGTGTAACCAACACCGAGTGTACAAATCGTTTGCTTTATGTTTGATTTTTCCGAACCAAATAGTTGGATTTTCCGACTCCTTTAGTTAACGCTAAGGTTTGTTGTATCGACGATGGGAGGAAACTCGTTTCGGGTCGGGCTGTGGAAGCAAACAAACCCAATCCGGTTACCCGACCCAGCTGCGCCCGGTAGTCCACAAACATTGGGGAACTATGTTGGCTTTGTCAAAACATTTTACTTAATTCCGGTTCGCCCTCACGCTGCGATTAATTGTATGTACACCCCTCGGTGTCCTTTCGGAGCGGGAGGTTGAAGGGCGAGGGGTTCCTTCGTACAGGAAAAAGACAGAAAAGGGTTCCCAGCGTACGCTGGCTTTGGTTTATTGGCCCTCGATTACGATTGCCCGGCGAGAAACTGGGACTGCCCGGCCTCGTGAGGATAGGATTTCGGGAAACTAAACTCCCGGGGTTCCGCTTTTCCTCGCCGGTGTCCGACGGTTTGAAGTAATAAAACCATCTCGATCGGGGGCCTTCCCCCGGCTAATGGGATAATGAATGTTCTCGAGTTGAAAGACGCGACTTATGGATGGGAGCGAGAAAACCCCGGTTCGGTTTATGACCGGAGCGCGGGGTTGATGGCGAGCAAGGGTTCTCGGATTACGCCCTCGCACCCACCGCCTTCGTCAGGGGATGTCGGTCGAGCGTATGTGTCAACATGCCGATACCAATGAAGTGCTAAAGTGCGTCGGAAGTCGGTAAGTGTCGGGCCGATGAAGATGAGAGAAGGAAGAAAGTCTGCTCGTCAGGCGTTTCTCGAATTTCCCGTCCCGGCGACTCGTTGAGGGTGTCTTGGCTGCGTGAGGGAGTGGGAAATCGGGAGGGAAATTCCGTCACCCTCACCAGCATCAACGGGCAGCGGACACACCCGACCACCGCAGACACATACTCACAAGCGCAGCTGGGTAATCAAGCCGGGGGAAAAAAGGGGGAAAAACTGTTATGATTTATTGTAACACGAGACACTGAATAATTAGCCTCTGCAGCTTGGGTCGGCCCCGGCTCCGGTCTTCCCCCGAGGATCGCTTAGGCTAATGGACATGATGGTGTGTTTTCGTTTTCCCCCGGTCGCCTTCTGCTCGAACCCACTTCGAGCAACCAGGAAAAAAATTTGAGAACGGTTGTAACATAACGAGTGCTACTTTATGCTGTTGGATCCTTCGGTGACGACCGGATTTTTGTCCCAAAGTGTCAAACCCAGGTCGTTGGCGTGGGTGCGTCAAACTTTTGCGGTTAGGGCGCGTTGTGAGAACACGGGGAAATGTTAACGCAGCTACTTGTGCCCGGTTACATGCACAGACAACTCCATTGCGATGGTGCAATGACTTACTTTTGGAGGGGATTCGATTGGATTGTTGGATGAGTGAGTGCTTACCTGAAAAGAAAGAAAAAGATAATAGGTTACACTGATGCTAGGTATCATTATTTAAGCTGGTCTTAAAAGACGGTATTGAAAATTCCTCTCCCATATTGTTTATACCTGTAGAACACTTAGTATCAGAAACTTGCGTAAGATGTACGATTCCATTTTCCTCCTACACTATGCTCCAAAAGACTGAATTTTGCAGGATCTGAGATAAACGAGAGCGTACGCCGACACAAACACGACCCACGACAGCGTGAGTTCGAATCCAAAAACGAATCTCCCTTGAAACAAAGGATTGACTATTCCCTAAAAGTGGATTGTGTAGTTTCGAAAATGTTCATCCCAAACTTGTTATCCTTTTAAAAAACAAAGCAACATGGCTCAGCAAATGAAGTACAAACGATTGCATAAGAAATACGAATCTATTTCCTTCTGCATTATTTTACACCAGTTAAGCTTTTCCAGTGAAAATGGTATCTTTCCAATCCTTATTTTTCTTTTTATGGCCTCGAACGTCTTCAGTACAATCATGTATGCATCCTTCGGTTCGATGCAAAGGAAACATATCTTTCCAGTTCGACTTTCATCAGTAAATAAGTTTTTTTTCGCCAGTTTGTTTCGATGATGATCTTTAAAAAATCGATTGACTTGAAAGTAGCGACCGACAAATACGTGCACAAGATTGAATCTGTCCATAACTGCCCTTCGATCTGCTCGTAATTAATTAGAATATTTCCAACGTGCGCTAGGGCGTGCGAGGTCAAATTAGGACGTGCACGATTCGTCACGAGTTCCACCGTCCATTTCCATCTCCGTCATTGAAGCACAATCACTTGGAACCCCGTTTCATTCGCGCGTCCACGAAACATGAAAGAACGCGACCCTGGTTTTGGACGGCGCACTCTGGACCAAACGATCTTTCGAAACGCTTCCAATTCCGTGGGCGAGAAATGCCTTCATTCGGCTTCGGCGCGCGAAAAGAGAATTAATTAATTAAACGTCTAATTGGCGCGCGGCATTTTTGCCATTTTGTCGCCGGTCGCAATGTTTCCGAGGGTTTGGTCCACCCTTGGCGAATGCTGCCAGATTTTCCCAGAAGCCAATATGAGCTCAGCTTTGAGCGGCTTTCTTTTGGCGCTCGACACAGAACTTCCAGTCACGATTCGGTGGAACGGAATGTTGTCTCGACATTGATTGAATTCTACCGAAACGGCGTTCTACAAAAAAAATAAATCGTTCACTTGGAGCTTCGGTTGATTTGTGCTGTTGCTTTCTTTTTCATATTTTTTTTTTCCAAGCCTGCGGGGGAGGGAAAACATTTCAAAACAATTTTCACATTTTCATCAAAATGACTTATTGGCGCTCCTGTAGAGAACATGGTCCGTTACGCTCGTGTAAACAACTAGCTTACAATGAAAACCCTGTCCATGATTTTCTTACTTGCTACATTGCTTCCCTTTTAACCCTGCCAACGTTACGTTCAAACGCTTTAAAAACCACCAATACGATCCCAACCCGAGCGTCCAATTTTTGCCCAGTAATTTCCAAACAAACGCATCGATCTCAATTCATTACGAACGGAAAACTGTCAATTGTACATGTTTTCCGCGTTGCACGAACCCATCCCCTGTCGAATGAAAATAACCGAGGAAATGGGCTCAGCGAAAACCCCGGCTAGGCCCAGGGAAAACCCGACATCTATTTTAAACTAACCGTCCTACTAGCCGAACAAGATGTCTTCCGCCGGGGAAAGCGAGATAGAAAGGCTACAGTGCGGTGTGGCGTTTGTTTTTTTCTCGTTGGGAAGAGGAAGCTAGGGAGGGTACCGCTTTTCGTCTGGAACAAGTACCGCCCCCCCCCCCCCCCCCACGGTATACACACGCACCCGGTACACGTACGTACGGTACAATGGCCGGAAAATGTGGCCCGTCGTGAGGGGGTTTTCCCTGTCGGATGCTAGCGCCATGCATTTGGTCGGCGCGTTGCCGTACTTGCCGAGGGTGAAAAATGATTCTTACTGCGGAGCAATGTTGGAAAATTGGAAAAACACCGAACAGCGAAGCAACCACTCTTCTCTTTGCATCCCCATTTCCCTAGTCCGACGGAATCCGTCACAGAAGGATCGCTTTGAATAAGTGTGTGTTATTTGAACTGTCAATCTAACTAACGTTGATGCGACACCATCTGTACGTTTGGAATATGGGAAAAATACAATCGGTAAGTGGGTAAAATGACCGAGATGCTCTACCAAAGTTATCCTGTATTTTGGTTAAACAAATATGGGTTCATGTCCATGAAAATGCTTTCTAAGATGCCATAATCAAACAAGAATATATTATTTGGTTTATAGTAATACTTCTGCGGCATACTACAATATGCAATCATTGCATATTAGATCTCTTTCTTTCTACTCTAAATCTACTGAAAATGATATGGTACTCCTTCATTCCCAAACAGATACAATTGGTTTCCCAAGAACTGTTAAGATTCCTTGGAAAGCACAATAAACTACCATCCATTTTCTTTAAATTTGACCACTTGTTGTAGTAAACCATAATCCCAACCCTGTCGAGAGGATGCACACAACTTCTGGGCAAAACTGGGACGCCCAGTGAAAGCAAACGCGCTCCTTCGACTGTGTATGTAACTCGGTGGCGAAATGATGAATGAAAATCGATGAAAATCAACCGACCGGGCGAGGAGCGCTGAGTGAAATGTATTTTTCATAATGACCCAAAACGTTTATCTATGTACGCCGTCGCTGTCGGTCGCTGCCTGCCTGTCGAAGGCCGTCTGTCGATTGGTCGATTTGGGAAAATTCCATCCCTTTTCCCTCCCCAAGGGATGACCGAGAGGGCGGTGGGTTTCCCCGTGCCTCGGGTGTGTGTTAAGTTGACGTGGTTGACAAGATAAATGGATGTTCGTTCGTTTCGTTTGATATAGTACTTTGGCTTTTTTTTTCTTCTTCCTCCTTTCACCCGGTTGCTAGGCCGTGTTCTTGGAGGAGGCGAAAGGATGTCAGAGATGTCTCTCCGTTCGTACGCCCTTCCGACGACGGGTTCGACGAAGTTGTTAATTATCAATTATCCGTTACGACTGAAAATGAGTCAGCCCTCGTTATTGGGCAGTCAGTATCAACAGCGGAGGAAAAGAACTAAGTCCCCCAAATTCCCGGAACGGGCTCCATCCATGCTCCTTAAATTATCCTACGATAGGGAATTTAATTTTCCTCCAGTCGAAGGAGCTCCTTTAAAGGTTTTTTCGCTCCCCAAAAGAAACGGGACTATCATTAATTTACCCAAACGAATATTGGCAGTTTAAAGTCAGCTCGCCGTGAAAAAACTGACTCCCTATCGATCGGAAACGTTGAACAATTTTCCTCCGTTGGACGGCTCCGGCGTGATTAAAGGATGTCGCCGTGTCCGCAGACCTGATGCCCCGAACAGTGTCGAGTAGTGAAATCCGGTCGAAGCAGGCCCTCCGTCGTCCGGAAACGAAAGCCGCTTTTAATTACAACCTTTCACTTTGGCATGTTTTCGATTGAATTACGCCTCGTCGCCGTCGGGCCGTTTCTTTCATCATTTTCGCGGAACACGGTTCCTGCCCGAAAATTCTTACGAGATTTTTGAGCCAGTTCCACGCCACTGTTGGAAATGTTCTTTGTCAGATCCATCGCCGAACAGCGCGGACGGTGTTTGGTACCTGCGGCGCCCAAACCAAAAATACTTTTCCCATTTTCGCCGGGTTGTCCGCTTCTCCGAGCTTAAGGGAGTTCCATTTTGTCGGTTCGAGCGGCGCGCGGCGTTGGGTTCAGTCAAAAAAGGATCAATTGCTTCGGAAACGACGGGCCACGCATCCAGGAACGCCGGGAAATATGTAGCTTTTCCCGCACTCCTGCGCCTGGCTGCGGGATGCTTTTGCACAAAGAAAAACATTCCAGGACGCTCGTTTTCCGTTTTCTTTTGCGTCTCATTCCAGGGAAATGTCCTTCGCTGGCACTAGCCGGAACCGATCCAAGGTTCGATGCCGTTAAAATTGTTGGGACATTAAAATTATGGTAAGGTGCGAAGGGACGCCAACGAGAGGGGGGATTTGTAATTGGAGGGTCACCATTTCCACGCGACGAGTGGAATCCCGCATCCTGGCAAGTGAAAAGCCTTGTCAACCGTTTTCCAACTGCGGCGCTTCCGGTTGGCGAGGATTTCGGTCTGTTTTTCTCACCCTCTGCTGGAGGAACTTCCTTTGGAACTCGCCTCGGAAAGATCCTGTCGTGGTTCTGTGTGTCTGTGTGTGTTTGTGAGCAAGGGTGGTTTGAAATTTAATTTACCGAATTCAGGGAAGTCACTCGGGCGCAACATTGTAAGTATGTATTTAAGTCCTCCGTGCTTCGGCACGCGCACACCCCGTCGCCGCCATCGAGCGTTAGGCCAAAACCAAATTCATCACCCCTGCTCACCAAACCCTTTTCTCCCAAAATGGCCTGTATCGTGCTTGTTTGCACCCGCGGTCTGTAGCTTACCCCCTCGTCTGTCCCTACAACGAACGGGTGAGAGGTTTCCCTTCCAATACACGACACGGCGGATCGTCAGCGTACCGGGAAAATTGGGAGCAAAATTGGGAACGCCAACATGGTTGGTACTTTCGCCTTTGACCCACAACCAGAAAGGAAAGTGGGCGCGGGAAGGGGAGACTTCGGGTGGGTGCCGAAAAGACGTTTCAAATGCTTCCCGTTCGCTCGGGGCTCGACCGGGTTGCGAGGTGAAACTTTTACTCCATCGAGTGCAGTCTGTATTTTGTACTCAATCGAAACATCGCAGCGAACTCCGACGTTTCCGGAAAATAACGAATGGTCCACCGGGAGCCAAAGGGGAAGGCAAAGTGCGGCGCTGTGCATTCGAATCATCATCATCATTCAGCGGGATGCTTTTCCTATGCCCCTTTGCACAAATCCTCCGCCCGGGCGCTTGGCAACTGGCGGAAAATAGTTTCACTGTTTGATTTGGTTAAAAACTTTGATTTTCCAACCCTCCCCGGAAGATGTGGCGGCGAACAGGCCACGCAGAAGGAAGCACCATCGTTCCATCGAAGAAAGCTCTGATTTGAGCTCGGTTTTCGATGAATGGCATTCCACCGCTTGGATACAGTTACGAGCTGCGTTCCAGGGGGGGTGAATGAAGTGGAGCAGGAGACTTTGTTGGGGTTTTCTGGAAAACATTGTACTAGTTGCAAAATCGAGAAGGCTGCAGGAGGAGTTTGTTTGGAGGGAAATGTGCACGAAACGTTCCGATTTTTCTCCGCAACGTACATTCAATTGCCGGTTTTGCGAAGCTTAACACTTATCGAGCACTGATTCGTATGGTGATTTGCGGAAATATGTGGCTGGCAAAACTTTATTTTGCACAACAGTTATCGGCAAGTTTTGTTAGAAGTGTTTGGTTATGCAAAACGATGTTGCGATGTGCTTGTTTCATGTAGTTAACGGCTTAGCTGCGTGGCATTGTTACAACCAAAAGCCTTAGTTCTGATAGAAACTCAACAATCACGGTTGTTAGTTTCTTCAAAGTATGTGTTGGAAAACGTCATCTTCCTTTCTTAGTTTTAGCAGCTCCCATCGCATTTGGGACATCATCAGGTATTTGAAGCACCTCGTTTGCCAATTTTATCTAAGATCGTATGTCTCAACGAAATCTGAGCTACTTTTCTTGATCTAAAGATGCCCTTTTAAAGTATATCACTTTAAAGTTTCCCTGAAAATGCTGCCCGGAAGTGTACTTCACTCCTCAAAGCCCGATACCGCTAAGTGGTATCCACGTAATAGGAGTCGCAGCGAGCGCTCGTGCAAATAAAGCAAAGCCCAGCCAAGTGAGCAATTTCAAACTGTCATCTTCTGGCTGCCGGCTGCCAAGTGGCCGCTCCTGGAAAATCTGATTACGCCACCCGGCTGCAGTAAATCTGTGCAAACGTCGTCCGCTTACATGTGATCGTTGCCGGCATCGACAACCGCTTGGGCCGAATGCTGCAGCTTAAACGAAGGGATTATAAATGCGACCATAATTCTTTATTTGGGAATTGGATTATATCGGTCGCAGTCGGACCAAAGATTTAAGGCCATCTCCGTGGACCGTCTTTCATCTTTTCGTCGTTTCGAGGAGCAAGACATGGGGAAAGACGAATCCACCGAGGCAGCAAACCTTCGCTAGGTATTACTGTCAATTTGGGGAACGATTTTTGAAAAGCACGGATCGCTTTTCTATGATAAGATAACGCAACCTCGGGCGTGAGGAGCAAGTTTGATAAGGGAGTGAAGGATAGGACGCACGAAGAAGAAATCTCTTGGCAAGGATGTGCCGTGCAACGTATCGAAAACTAAAGCTTCCTCAACCTTTCCCTCGACGGTGAGGTCGTTAATCGATCGCTGGGGGACGTATGCGAGGCAACGGAAAACATCCTTAAGGATCGTGATCCTAAGAAAATGAACAAACGTTCGACAGAAGGAACCTGCAATGTTTGAGGCATGGAGTGGAAGGATGGGTGAAACTCTTGCAGTAAGAAAAAAAAAACATCTCAAGCCTCCCCGTCGCAGCAAGCTAAAGCCGGGACGGAAGTCCTTTGGAGTAGATGTCGTGTGCAGAAGAACACTTCCGGCAAGGTTCCGGTGGCTTGCTGGATGGGGGAGGAGACGACGGAAGAAAAGAATGCTGACGAAAATCGGAGAGGATGCGTCAAAAGGTTTTTCGGGTGAGGTGAACGAGGGACAAATCAGTTTGGTGGTAATCGGATTGCTTCCCCGTTTTCCCGTCGCACCGGCCGTCGGTGCTAAGTCGCTGGAAAATTGTGTTCCAGGAATGAAAATGAACCAAGAGAAAAAAAAACGCAAAGTTCGTAGCTCCAAAAGTGCTTTCTTCTATTTGGCGGTTCAAGGACGAGAACGACGATTTTTGGTAGGAACGCCTTTCGAGAGACCCGATCGTTGGTCACGGCGGCCATGGAAAAGCCTCAAAAGAATGACGAAAGAATTGGGAGGTAGGAAGTCCTGAAAGAAGCATGGACCTAGCCCCAAAAGTTCCATTCGAACCGGTTGACGGTATATCCTCTTATGATTTTCAGTCCATGCTTGCTTCGAGCATCCTTTCGCTACCTCTGGACTGGAGGAACAAAAAGGAGCGGCAGGAAGGCGGGGCAAGGAGGCAGATAAGTTTTAACGATGGGACAAGATTTGACAGGAGCGATTTCGATTGAGTGCACTAACGAATCGGCAAGCAAAAGAGAGAAATAATCGAACGCCAACTGCTTCGTCATCGCGAACGGCGAGGCTTACACTCTCGGCCTTTCGATTGTGTAACCTAGATTTATGATTTTTTTTGCTCCTTTTTCTTCGAGTTTTTGACCCCCAGGATGGCCTGACTTTTCGCCGTAGGTGATGTAACGGTGGTCATTGCTCACATGAGCACCATCAAACAAGCAAGCAAGCGGCAGAAACATCATGGATGAAAAATGACTTTCCTCGGCGGGTTTTCCTAGAACCGGCAAAGTGGGCCAACTTTATAAGCTGGCCCGTTCGGCCCCTCGGTCACGGAGGTCACATGGGGCGAAAGTGATCGGGAAAACATTTTCACGAACGGCTCGAGTAGCAGTAAGTGCAACAGATCAATAGCGGTTCTGACCCGGATGGAATTGCTATTGATTTTTCCTTTTGTCGACGACTATAACTAGCAATTAAATGGAAAAAATCGTTGCCATGACCGGAGCGTCCACTCTCGTGCTTCTTTGTTGTGGAGGACTCCATTCCAAACAAGGACTTCCGCAAAAACGAAAAAAATAATAGATTGGTTAATTCTGATTGAAAACAAGTGCTCAAACTCTGTTTAAGGGCAAGTACTTCTCCGTTCCTCTATGGAAAATCTAAGTTATACGCAAGGAACTGTAGAGAAAACATAGCTGAAGTGGCTATCAGTATCCTTTAATTTTAGAATTACAAATTAAAATTTAAAAACATATACAAGAGCTCACATTCGTCAAAACAATTGCTCTGATATCTTAAAAAGTTACGTTTCTTGTTATGTAGCATTGAAATGACTACCCTCGAAACGACTTAAAAACGAACGAGCAGCTTTCATACATATAATTCTTATTACCTCATTTTCTTTACTTCCAGCAACCGTCAAATTGAAGATCATTTGCTCGGTATTTAACCTTCTCATTTAAGCCACTGAACAAACAGGGCACCGTTTTGGGGAAGTCCGGACGAGTCCCAGCTTTCGGTAGAGACGGTTCAATCATACAATGACGGCACTTCGGAAGGAGGAAGAAAAACCGGGAACGATACGCTCAATTGTACCCGGTGCGGAACCGGTTTGAACAGGCTGGCCGGATTTTCCATTCTCTCGTGAATTGTTTTGCAGTGACCGTGAAAAATAAATACCACGTGCTGGGGCTGGGGCACGGTTGGAAAAATCGTTTCGCCACTCCACAGCACCGTGGGCAACATGGAATCACTTTTTCAGGCACGTAATGACCGATGGAACCCGAAGGACTATCGCGAGGTCGCGAGGGGGAAAATAAGTATGACGGACAGAATGAACGAACGTCGCACGGCGTGATTCGTGCGATGGGGAAAACGGCCGGCGGGACGGTTGTTTAAGCAAGTGGAAATGAATGTTATGCTTCCTCGTGGAGGTTGACTATTAACCAGCATAAAATTTGACTTCCATTCCGTTTCGCGGCGTACGACTGCCGTCGTTTCAGTGTGCCTCCAATATTCTTTATGTCACGCATCGATCCACCGGGATCGATTTTTCTCCAACGCGGCTCCGGAAACAACTGCCTTGGCGAAAACGGAAAAGGCGGCCGAGCGCCGCGGGGAGACTCAAGAGGTCGCTCGTTAAGAGACGTTTCGCGTTTCGATGATTAAATACGGATGAGTTGACGATGGAGGCAGCATTTGCGCCGCGAAACGATTCGCCCCCGTCGTGCCGCTGCTCTAACGCACGCCATTGTTCGAACGCCGTCCAGAGCTTCCGGGCGAGCCCACCATCGCGGCTTCGCAACTTTATGGAGTGAAATAATCACTGGCGTAATTGAAATTGCCAGAAAAAAAGGGGGCCACCACAATCGGGGAACCAAAAACTCACCGTCGATTCGCAGGGCGACCTTTGTTTGCAAGCAGATCGACGGGGGGTCGTCGAATGCTGCGGCAAAAACTGGGGCACGTCCGGAGTTTTCACGCGGTCTATCGTTTTCGGGAAATCAATCCATATTTCTTCGTACGGGCGATGCGGGTGTGATGTTTCGGCGACGATAGCTTTCCTTCAAGAAATACGCTACGCTACGCAAACGGAAGGGAACATTACTCCTTGGTCGTTGAGGAAAATCGATCGATATGGAGGATTTGCGTGGGCTCAGAATCAAAATTAGGAGCAAAGGAATGCCTCAGTCTTGGGTGGAAAATCAGGCTTGTATATTGTAGTGATTTGGGTCCCGATTTATTACACACTGATTCATTTGACATTTGTTTGGGTGTAAGATCCTCTTCTTTCCTGGCAGAACACCCAATTTGGTTATTTAGGCATTTTTAAGAGGTTTACGAGAATGTTTTCTCCTTTATAGAACGCGGATAGCCAATCCTTCTTACCGGGGAAGGTCCGGTCTGGATTCGAACCCACGCCATCGTGAGTCGTGTTCGAGTATCCTTGAGGTTGCTAGGTGTAAGATAAGTAGATATTAACAGCCGTAAAAAAATTAAGCATGGAAAAGATGTACGTAGACATAGTTAAGAACGTTTTCCAAACAGTGTTTTCGTAGAATGCATGAACCAAATATTCTCTAGTTTTGGTTACACTCTTTTAATGGGAGAGTAAAATGTTGAAATTTATAAAATTCTTTCCTACGTACGTCAATCTGAACCCAGGTGGATTTCCTTCCCAAATATCACCTGACTGAAAATGAGCAAACCAACCGACAGCTTCCACCGGGTCGAGGCAACAAATTAGCGAACAATGACGGCGGAAAATGTGTCGCAACATCACACGACGCTGTCTTATTACGTCAAGCCGCCGCGAGGATCGGTGCCAAGCGCATATAATTAAATCGTTGCTCGGTCCGTTAGCGATGGTTGCTACCTACCGGGCCGTATACCGACTCGCACGACGCCAGTTCGAAAACGGCGAAAGATGGGCCCACCGTATCACGGTCGTCTCTTCAAGGCACTCGCCATTTACACTTTAATATTTACTCGAAAGCCATTCATACGGGAAGCGTTTGCCCTGTACCGTTCAATTACGAGATGCTGTAGGGTAAAAAAAAAAATCTATCTAACGTCATCACCAACAAACCTTGGAGGACATCTCTGCGCTGAAGTGCGCCCCCAACGTTGAGCCATGTGGTGTTCAAATTGATTATTCTTCAGTAGGTCGAGGAACGATACGTCACAACGAACCCTTGGCAGTACGTACTGCTGTTGAAGTCAACCGAAAAGTCCACGCAACGATGACGTAATGGTGAATTTAATATCGTTCACTCAGCGCAGTGACAGTTCGCGGGAAGCTGTGAGGGGTTTCTTTCTTCTTTGGCCCTTGTCTTATGTCCTTTGGCAACCCGTGTAGTCATCAGGTCGCACCTGACGAACCGTTTGTGATCCGTTTCGTGTGTCGGCATCGTTAGGTGTGCGTCTAGATATTTCTTTTCTCATTGTCTTCCTTGAAATGCTGGCCTTTGGTTATTGTTTTCCTTGGGAAAAGGCGCTCGTAATGTCGTCAACTCCCGGTTGTTAGCGCGTGCGGTCACTCTCGGAATCGTCACGGTCCTTCGTCATCTGCGGCAAAAAGTGCCAGTAACGATCTGTCGTAGGGACCCGGGCACACGCAGCAGCACATCTTTCAAGAAACAATAAGTTATAGAAGAAACGGCTTCAGGAAAGCAGTGTCCAACAAAGCACGAAAGGGCACGTGTTGGGCGAATCGTGCAGCGAACGAAGCTGCCATGACGTGTTACCGGTGCGTTCGTGGCACTTCCGTGTGAGCGTGAGTGACGTTTGTGGAGCTGCTAGGTATTAGGGCGGGCGTGAAGAAATAAAATATGAATACGGACCGGTACCATCAACTGTCAACATCAAACGAACCAAGCAACGAAAAACCGACGAGGCTTTCTCACCTTTCGGTAAGGGAAAGTGGAACTGTTGGTGGTTTTTTTTTTCTCTTGTCATACCTGACGTCGAACCAATAGCAAGTGCTACGCGGTTTTTACAGATCTCGCTGGTGCTCCTTCGTCTCCGATTTCACGTGGAAAGTGATCACTCGAGGATCCTTGAGGTGTGGGGAGGTTGGAGCTTGAAACTAATTCGCCTTCAACTCCCGAACCGTTCGCCGGTGCCATTTTACGCTCACCTCAAGTGTGTGCGATGCGTCTTGCGAACCACGCGGATGATTCGGCGATCAGCCTGACGACCGACGTCGCTACTCCGGGAATGCCGTTTCCCGGGGAGAATGACTGTCACATTATAAACGCGCTCGTTGGCCCTGTCAGTCAATGACGTGCCGCTGCGTGTCGGTGGAGGCGCCTCACGATTTATCGCCTCTTCGAGCTGTCTGTCCGTTTTCGATGGCTTAAGGAAATGTTCTTGCATGAAATATGTACACCACTTCGCTCTGTTCCAGTCTACAAAGTTTATCTAGTTGTCTTCTACAAAACAGTGATCCAAAACCCAACTATACTAGAGTAACTCTTCCCCAAGTTTCCTCTCAAACTTGGGACAGTTACACAGGGGGGAATAGAGGCGGAGAAGAGGCACTAGGCCATGCCCTGTTATTAGTTCTTTAAGTTGTTTTCTTGGCCGAAGCCTCTTATAAATTAAAAAAAAAGTTTCCTCTCAAACTTTGCTAGTTACTCTAAATCCATTTAAGTAACTGGCTGTTGCTTCAAAACAACTACCAAATCTAAGTGTTCACCACTCAACTCAATTGCTTGTGTTCTAGTGAACATTCTCAAACTGTATCCAACTAAGCATCGAGTTTATAATGTCGGATCGATCACTCCCGGATAGAGAAAGAAAAAAGAGAAGGGGACTCGAGTAATGAATGAACTGAGAAATTAGTTCTAATTTAACAAATGCAGAAGTGATGAATTGAGCCACCGTCGAGCTAAACATGCTTAGATGTAGTTGGTGAAAGTTTGGATACTGTTTGAGAAATGTTCCTTTGAACCCCAGATTTTAACTAGAGTGAATAATGTGTGCTTAAAGTTGATGGCTGCCAAGAGGCAACAGCAAGATGGAGTCAGAAACGGTGTATCTTGAGGCAGTCAAACAGCCACAACAAGCAAATGTCAGATGTCTATTCTTTCAAATTCAAGATATCATCGTCCATTCAGAATCAATTAAGCCGTACACGATAAAATATCATAAACGCTGGGACAAGAATTGACGAAGTCAGAAGGTGGGGTGAGAAACTGCGGGTGCGTGTTTCTGTCACTCACAGACCGACAACAGAGTCACATGGACCGTCCCGATAACCCTTCCGGAAGTACAGAACGGCTGTCAGAGAAAAAAAAAACGCTCTGGGAACTCTACCCTTACGAACTACGGCTGTTGTTATTTGTTTTTCCGCGCACGGTTCGAATCGCCCTGTCTTTCTCGTGTCAAATTTTGCAGCTGTCAGTCGTGGGATGGCATTCCCCGGTGTGCAGTGGGTTACAGGCAACAGGATGTGGCTCCCGTGTGGCTTCCCACGTCGGTTCCGTCGAAGGTGTGAAGTGCATCGGGTTGGGGTGGTTTCTGCTTCAGCGAGCGAAAAGAGGATGTCATCAGCAAGATCAAAGGCTTTCCCCGGTGGGCTTCCGTGAAGCAGTGCTGCCAAACGTGATTTGGAATGATGTGGTTTTGTGGAACTTTTAGCACACCCGGAATGCAGTTTCCCGACGATACCTGGGCAACAACGTAGCACTCAGTGTGGAACACCAACTACAAGAAGCCACCGAAGATCGAACGTTTGAAGTTTGCCGGAGTGTTTCCTCAGAAATTCGATTGAAAGTATTGATTCCGGCAAGAAACAGTATCGATTGGATACCGGTAAGGACGTTGCAGCACTAAAGACCACTTCATCTTTGTTTGCTTTGGCCGCCCAAGGGGAGGGCAGGCCTGCTAAAAACCCACCCACCACCCACCGCCCACGGGAAAATCGAGCGGGTGTGTATCGATAAGCTCATCCTTAATTCAGTCAATAATCCGAAGTTCAATAAATCAGACAAAGTTTTCGCAGGGGTGAAACTGATAACGGAAGCGGTTTCGTTTTTCTACCAACTGCCATCACCCCGGTTTCCCCTCGGGGAAGTCCTCGGTTGTCTGCTGCAATCTATTAGTAGGGATTACCGCATACCAGCGCTTTCCAAACCGACCAAGCCCCCTACGGGTTTCGATTTTCCTTCGGGTAACACATTGTTTGCTTCTTCTTGCTTTGCCTCGGCGGTGGTGTGAGGGAACCGTTGGTAAACAAAAGCCATGGATCGAGTCGAACGTGGACTGCTGCCTGCTCGTGCCGCCCCGGCCAGTCCTGCTGCCCGATCCCTCCGTGCAGGTCAGCCCAGTGGAAATCCGGTGCACGGGGTTTCCGTCCAGGAGTCGGCCCAACGACCGGTTTTCGTTACACCACTGTCGGATTGTCTGTCCCTGGAGGCTATTAAATGCACATCAAGCGTACCGGAGCGGAGACGAAACTCGAAATCGAAACGAATCAGTTGTTTCCGTTAAACTTTCACCCGCTGCGTCGTCCTCGGCCTGGCGCGTGCAGCAACTCCAGGCACCGCTCCATCCACACCACGAACTCATGGAAAAACGCATTTTCCTTCAGGGTAGAAGTCGCCCAGAGCCTTGCAAACGAATGGCAAAGGTTTTTCATTCGACATCGACTCGGCTGACGCCCCATCCAAAGGCTGTGAGGTGCGCGCTTCTAGTGCTTCCACTTCCGGATAGGACGAGCTCCGTTCCGTTATCGGCAACGTATCGTATTGCGGATTTAGTTTGACTATTACACAATGTTGCGCTTTATTTATGGCAACATTTTATCTTTTCTTCGTGCACCATCCGATGCAGGATGTGTGGAGGCACACTAGGGGGGGTTGGCACGAGTCGTACTTAAGCATGTGCTAGACAAGCGCCACGTCGTTGGGCACACATAATTTAATGGCAAACATATTGGACCCGTTACATATGAGCAGTGTAGTATTTCTTGCGGAGGAATCTTTTAAACAAATATTCTGAAGTGAACACATTTTCTGAGAAAGTTGAATAGACTTGTTTAAGTTACTTATTTTTAAGCCTTATGCACGGAAAGCTTACAAAAGTTCGTTCAACATTTTCAACGACAATTTTCTAATCCTCTTTCATAATTCTTCACCGGAAGGATCAATATAAATCAGAGCCAAATTTTTTTAATTTATTTTCAAAAATAAAGTTATGGACAAACATGAAAAATCGGGTATCTTGTTAACATCATCAATACTCCATCAATTTCGCTCACAGTCATGAATACAATCGATTGAAAAATCCAATATAATCTTTCCATCTCCCAGGGTTGTATGTTAGATTTCACTTTGCTTGTGGACGAGTTATGCCTTCCAGGCAGCACTATCGCCAGTGCACTTCCTTCAAATAGAGTTTGTGCCCGTTGCATCGAGGCGTGCTCTCGTGTTTCCTTGCCGTGTGCAGCTTCTTGTTGGCCAAGACAAGACAAAGATCAATCGATCGCACCGGAGGTTGAGTACGCACGCTTTCCCGAAGGAAGCCTTTTGGGTGGGATGCTTTTCGCGTGCAGTTTAGCGCCAGGGGTTGTAATGGGATCGCGCGAGGCCGAGTCGACGAAGATTGTGTTTGCTCGCTGCGGATTTATTTCTTCCACATCCTGGAAAGCAGTGCGTCCTTTCTGTTTTATTTATTTAGAAAGTCTCTTATCCGGCTAGCTCCGTTCAGCAGTCAGTAGAGCGTCTGACTTCCGTAGCGGGGCGCTTTGTAAGCAAAGGAAGACTCATTTGGCGCACTTGGCGTACGGGAGGCCCCGGCGCAGAAGGATACACCGGGGGATACACGTCCGCATCATCCGTTGACTTCCCGTTCCAGTTTCCAAGCCGAAGGATTTCCCGATTTCCCCCTCGGGCGCCCATCTCGGGACCACATGCACGCCAGACTGTACGGCGGCGGCCTGCAGCTTTTCAAACAACGTCAGATTGAGGAACGGTCTTCGCCATTTGCTGTCCGGAAGCCATCACTCTCCCCGGAAGTAGCAGGAAGGAATCATGGTGGGTGAGTGGGGAGGGAATGGATGGACGCGGAAAACGGACGCATCCTTAGCATCGGGGAAGCGTAAATTTATGTTCGGCAACAATATAACGACATAAAACATTGCCCAAGAAGTCATGTGGCACATCCCCCGGCGGGGCGGTATATCCATCCCACAAAACCGACGGAAGGATTCTGAAACACACCCGTCTTCTGAGGCTCGGGAAGCGCTACTCCGTACTTGGTGAGAGTATGTGCACCAGTTTCTCTACTCGGTGCTTGCAAGAGTGTGAAAAGGACGGACAGGACCCAGAAACCATTCCGCTCGGACCGAACCGGATGGTGTGGACACAGGAAGGAAGACAAATTTAATATATCTTTCATTAAATTTCGACTGCAATCTAGTTTGCGGGCAGTTGATGGAATAGGAAATGATGACTTTCCTGGGTGTGATTGACTCCGGGCGAAGGAGTTCATTCTGCCGGATACTTTTGATCTCGGACCGGAGGACTTTTTCACCCACGGGAATCGAGCTTGAGATGTATTTCTGTGCACTTGTCACACTCATAAATCTGATTATAGGACTTCATTCTTTGCAATGCAGATGATCTCGTCTTTTTAGGAAGCTTTCCTAACAGGATAGTAAAAAAAATCCGTGAACATTATTCTTTTCTTTCGTGTGTTGAAGAAAATATGTAAAGTTCTATGGAAGGACTCCACATTTGTTTTTTATTGGTTTCTGAGATTGGACGCATAGCCAAAACTAATTGCAAAGGCATCGAATTCAATCGAACGGAACGAGTTTTACATTAGTTTATTGCTTCAAAACGTCAGCCAGTAAATACCAAGTTGTTCAACTCAATTTTTTTCCTACCTACAGAATGTCCGGATTTTCTATCAAGTTGAATAGCATTCTAGGAAATTCTCTTGTTGTTCCTTTTAACTTTGAGCCCCGAGCAAACCATGTTCAAGCCTTGCCAATGGCGAATCGATACTTTTCATTCCGTGCCGTTTTGGTAGCGAAATTCTTTGCCGACATTTTTCAGTCCCTACCAGCATCCGAACGGATTAAGTTCGCCCGGCGATCGCGGGCGGCACTTTGTTAAGGATTTCGACAAAAGTTTCCAGCCGCGCTTTGAAGTTTCCGGACGGATGCCCCGATTTGCAACCTCCGGAAAGTTCGCTGGAAGGAAAACCGGCGGGAAAGTCGGCCCCGCTCGTGTATCATGCTTAATCGATTTATATTTCCTTAGAAGCGGCCTGAGCGATTTGGGCGAAAAGTATCCCTTTCATTGTAAGACCCAACAACCATCGCCCGGGAAAGAAGGAGGGTTTCACCGTACTGCGTAATGAGATTATGTGCCAATCGTGCGCGTACTAATGATCATTAAAATTTATTGGTATTTACTATGGCACGATTATCCTCTTTGTGCCGGTTGCTCTTAATTTTTTCGTGGAAAACGGAACGGGTAACGGAAATTATAAGAATCAAAGAGAAACCTTCAACTCGTCGTTTACGCACATCGTTGTGACATTTCATATGATCCACAACCTTAAAGGTTTTGTGGCGAGGCAGAATGATTGAATAAATTAATGGAAATTTCCCTCTGCCTTTCGCCGAAGAAAGAATGCCGTCATTCAGAAGTTCAAGTTGAAAATGCTTCCCGGAAAGCAGTCCCCTGTGGAAGAGCGGAAAAGTCACACCCCAACAAGGTCCGACCTTTGCACGAAGTGGTTCGATTCGAGCCAAAAGGAGTTTTTCATCTCCGGGTTGCTGCTTTACATTCGTGTTCGTTCAACAAAAATGGGGGCGGACGGAATAGGCAAGCAAGGAAATCATTCAAATTCAACTTCAAATTATCAATTCACCGAAACGAAACGCACGGTTTTTCGCGGGAAGGCGATCCTGTTTCTCTCGGGGATCCATTTTTTTCCCCTGTGTGCCGATGGCTTAACAAGCCAGACGGTTTGACAAGCACTTTGACATTTTGACAACCGAAAATAATTTCAGAACGATTGTAATGCAATTGTCCAAGGGTGTTGTAGGAAAGCAACAGTTTGTTTTGAAATAGAATTATCATAAAACAAGCCATTTTAAGTTAGTGAAGAGGAGGATCATTTCATAGAACGACCGTTATATTCGGTTTCCCAGAAGAAAAAAAATCTCCATGATTTGAATTCAAATTTTAAAGTTCACTGCGAGTTCATCCATACTTTTGTAATTGAATGAATTCGTTCCGAGAACAATTTGCCGGCCAATGTATGAATTTAGTATCAATGATGGAAGATTGATGATTTCTAGAAAAAAAAAGAAATTATATTTAGTGGGATTCTTACCTTGTAATGCGGAGTACGTTGAAGACTTTCTCATAACCACTCGATTTAATCCAGTCCTCGACGATAAATCGTCCTTTCCTGTGTTCTCTCCGGAAAGCAGAAATACTTTCTTATCTTTCTTCACCGTGACGTGCACGTATCATTGTTGGAGTATTGTTTTCCGTTCCGAGCGCCGCTGCTTCTCACTCCCAACGCTTGGGATTGGCCGTTCGCGGCACAAAAGGTAATTTATCAACGAATATGATTTTTAATTTCACTCCCCGGTTTTCCGAGCCGCTAAGGTCCCGCGCGATGGCCTTGCAAGAAATTCTTAAAGTTGTCCGATCGGAGTGGACGATACCTGGGGGGGGCGATGGGGGGAAATTAAAAGCTCGCCCACACTCGTGGCTCAGCTTGGCGGTGTGGAAGGTTTTCCCCGAAAAGCAATTTATTTTTCTTTATCAGCCACCCGAGGTCGAGCCGAGCTTTGGGGCGCACGAAAGCGTAAGGAAATGGGCATGCCCACGTTGGAACGATGCGAACGGAACGATAGTAAATGTAACGCCAGAGCGGGGAGAAGGGAGAGAGGCAGGTTTCAGGGGGAAAGAAATAAAAATCACCTTTCACAAGCAATTCGCGAAGCGCGGTGGAAAAAAGCGCTTCCCGAGTAAAATATGTGCGGCTGTGGCGGCTTGGCGCCCTACCTTTCCGCCTTCTATCTAAGATCTTTCACTTAATAATCACTTATCATTACACCGTGTTGGGTAATTTAACTTGGGCTTCTTCATCCCTTTCACGCTTGGGAAAATTTTACCTTTCCTTTTATCGCGCTCCTTAATTTCCTTCTTCTGCAGGAAGGAAGTGGCAGGCTCACATTTCTCTCACATAACCGCGCGGTAAACTTTACGCTTCGACACTCGGCAGCACATGCACATGGACAATTTTCTTTACACCAAATTTGGTTTCCTTTTTTTGCAGTGCTTTCAATCATATACTATGGAAATTTTCAAAACAGAGATTTAAACGGTATAAAACTCACTCGCACTTGTTTTTAGAATGTTTCGTTTTTACTCAGTTTTTCAATTCCAGAAGATCCTGTGGAGTAAACAAGAACGTGACATCAATTATTCAATTAAAATGATTTATTGAGAATAAAGATTGGATGAGAACAAAACGAAGCAATTAATAAACTTTTAGTTCATTCCCTACCCCTCTTATTACTTTTCCCTCCAAATGCAAAATTCGTGCATCGATTTTGGGTTCGGATTTTGCTAGAGATTTCCCTACCAATCTGTGCCACTTTCAACCGCAATGAATATTCATAAATGTATCCATTGGCTCTTTCTTATATGTTTTCGTACATCTTTGGTGTCTGATTCGTGTATTCGGGTTGGTGCAATCCTCAGGAGAGGCATATCGTTTTTTTTTCCTCGGCTAGAAGGAATCAAGTTTAAGGGTTATGATTTTTCCGAATAACACATTCCCAGCACAATTCAGCAAAAGATAGGAAGGTCGCTTCCCAACCTCCCCATTACGAAAGAATGGGCAAAGGATGTGGGATGCAGACGGTTTTTCTCACGTTTTTCCCGGGTGTTGGGGTCGTTGTATGTGGCAGAGATTGAATGCAGTCGAGTGGTTCGCTGCAGATATCAAACCGTCCGAACGCTGGTGTACATTATTCAAACACGTTTCCCCGTCGGGTTTCGTACTTTTACGACTTCGAAACACACATCCACACACGTCCCCGGAACGTTTTCGCGATATTTGGCGAGTTTTTCTTCCTCCCCTTCAGTGTGGTGTTTATGTTCCAGATGTACTTGTTATGGGAGAAATTTCGTTCTACAACGGCGACAACACCTTGCCGTGAAAACATCATTCCGAGCTGACCAGCAACGTGTGAAGATGATGGCGGTGATTTTGGGCGGTGAATGTGGAAACTGGACCGCAATTATTTAGCACACTTTTCCTACATTCCACGGTGCTTTTTTTCCCCACGATCTTGAAAGGTGAAATGTTGCAAAGCTACATTGGACCAGGTTTTTGCCCGGGGAAAGCATTTCCAACGAGTGTTTGTATCCGCTGTACAAGATGACATTGCCAGAGGACCATAGTTTTTTTTTTGTCTTAAAATTACAGCAATGCCATCCGTACGTGCACGTTCCCGATTTGTCTGACACGAACCAGGGAGATGTTTTTACAATCACTTTCTTCTTTTTACCGCCTGAAGTCTGCGCATGATTTGCGCCTCAGCGGTATAGTTACGTCTGTTAGCTTACGACTATCCTCCATAGAGTGGGAAGATTCATCATCGTACGCTATTTTGCTTGTACTTTGCGCTGTAGAATTCCCCGAAGGAAAAGGTGAAATCTCGCATGAGGCGAACATTTGTTCTAGCAGTCCCAGCAGGTTTTTTTCCCTTCCCTTTTCGGAAGAATGTTCCATCCAACAATGTGTGCTGGCAGAGTTCAGTTCCAATGTCAGCTGCAGCTGTGGCTGGGAGAATATAGAACATTTTGCATCTGTAACTAGCGTGTGCGTTTCATGGAAGCTAAAAACAATATAAAATAAACCATGAGCATGCAAAAAGGAGCCTTCAGGAAAGTGTAATAAACGCAGGAAAAATGTGAAAGAATGAAGTGTAGCAGCTTCTAGAGACATACACATCTTCCTGGACCAAGGAAAACGATATGTTAAAAGTCGTGTAGTAGTTTTAAAATAAGGACCAACTTCAGTGAGGTTGAACAATTGGGAAAGGTGGAAAACATAAAACCAAATGAACAAAATAGAATCGATTGCCATCGAAAAATGCAGAGCAAAGCTCTGATACAAATGTTATCATATGTATCAACAAAAGGTTTAATCCTCTTTTAAAGGATGAGATAACCGAAGACATATTTTATTTTATAATGTAGTTTTTCTAATATGTGCCATACGAATTACATTATCAAAAAAAAAAAGAGCGAAATAACTAGCAAATGTCAAAAGTTTACAGCTACATCTTCAACTACAACTTCATGCGAGTACCGAGCAATAACTAAAAGCATCCAATTTAAACCATGGAGTCCATATTTTCTCTCCAATCGGCGCCGATGGTACGGAACCGGCTTCACGAACTCCAATCCAACCGGGCTGATTTTCCTCCACCATTCGGTGGAAAACTTCCCGCCGTAGCGTGAGTATGATTATTCCTTTATTTTTATCACCTGCTCAGAAATTGCAGCCAACAGCATGGAGTATTCGCCCTCGAGGTATACCTAAACCGCGAACCGGGTGACGAGGGCAGAAGCGACCATCAGGACTCTTCGGGTGGGGGACGAGCAAACAAAGGTAAAGCTTTGTGGCGTGGGGTGAAAAACAGGCGAAAAGACCATGGCATCGGTGGTTATGGCGATGGGCTTCTGCAGTTGCTTAAGCCTGATATATGTTTATAGCCTCGTCCATGCACCGGGTTCGGTCCGACGATCCTTGCAGCCCCATTGTCCTATCAGTCTCTATTTCCGCCCGCGCTGTTCATGGCCACCGTCATCATCATTTCCGTCGTCATCGGGCTGGGAAATGCCTTTCGACGGTCGGGATTAAGATGGCGACAGAAAATATGTACATTGCGAGCAGGAATGTGCTCCGCCGAACGTTCATGCCAACAAGTCTGGCCCCCGGAAAAGGGTGTTGTCACCCGTTCCAGCCCGAGGCGGCAAGCCTCCGCCAAAAGCTACCAAACATCGCGGAACATCGGGGTGGGTTGTTAGAGGCGGAGGACGAACGGGATAAAAAAGGCACCTTGCAGAGCTCGTTTACCGGTCGGTGGTGTTTTCTGCATATAAAGTCGATCCTCCGATCCGGAGTCGCGTTTTTTTGGTTGTTGCTCGGCTCCTCACGCGGGCAAGACGTCGCCGTTGCTATGGGAGGAAAGCTTCACCCGAGACCCCGGGCCAGCATCGGGCCCCAAAATGAAGGTCTCGAGCAAAACGATTGAAATAAATTCATCCCGCTCACGTAGCGGGTTCATTTTGTACCAATAAATTGCGCTCGTTCGCATACCGGAGCGCAAACAGGATGTTTCCGGTGTTTCCGGCCCCCGGTTTCGTTTTCGGTGCCGCGTGACCTTCCGAAACCAAGGGAGAGAGAGAGAGAGAGATAGAGAGGGCGAAATAAAAACCCCTTCCAACATTTCCAGTACCTAGTCTTAGGACGCATGCATGGCCGGACCTGCGGGAAACTTCGACACCTGAATGCCTTTAGGACATCTTTCCGGATGGGGTTAAATTGGGAGTGAGATGCGGAGAAAAATGTGGCTCGTGGAATTTTGGGACTTGAAACCAAAAAAAAAAAAAGATCCAGGTTTTATGCTCCCTTTTGGTAGGAATCATCTCTGAATGAAGGTATTTTGGAAGGAAGTGTTGAAAAAAAGGGACACGATCTGTAGATAAACTAACACCTTATCCGGGAGCTTTGGAGTAGTTCGGAATTTCGATTCCTGGATATGGCGTGGAAATTTATTAGCATGTCGTGAAACACGGGTGGTAAGCGGTGCTTTGCCTATCGAATTGCAAAACGATTTCAGCATATCGCTGAGTGGACAAACGAGATGAAATACTTCGGATCAAAATAGATGCTGCTTTCAAACGCCTTTTGATAGTTACTATTTCTCTTATTCCAAATATTTAATGAAAAAAGAGGGAACGAGAATTGTTAATTCAAATTAAACTTTTAAGCGGAAGATTGCAGTCATTTGAAACCACTGGTTTTTCTTGTCTTCTACATCTTCATTTGGAATTCGGGAGTAGGTTACATTTTTCATTGAAGCACCGTAAGTAACAACTAAACTATTAAAATTAAAACTATGATAAGCTTAACTGAACACCAATGATCCTTAGAAAACATGTAATTTTCCGGTCTAGAAAATCTGATTCAAAAAAGGGCTGTATAGAGCAATTAAACAATTTAATGTTAAATACATTGTGGGCGAACAATTTTTCACATACACTTACGTTCCAAACCCGATGCCTATCATTTAAAAGGAGTAAAAACCAAACCCCAACAAGTGATATAATTGCTAAGGACAAACAATAAATCAATAAATAAATAAAAACAGGATAGCAAATAAATTATAGCATAAAATAGACGCTTTATTGATTTAACTTAATTGAAAACAACCAAACCCTAAAAAAAAAAACAAACAACAAAAATCGTACACTAAACGTCTGCATGGCTAGAGGAACGGGACGCGGAACTGAATAACGATGCCGATGCCAAATGCATTTATTTATCACACAAACCCGGTTGCCGCCTGTCGCTGGGAAAAACCAATTTACACATCGAAAGCACGTAAACTAAACCGAAGAATCAATGTAGATGGGAGTAGGGGAACGGAAAATTGTAAAAAGTAAACCATCCATCCAATCACTTCCGCCACGAGTCTGTCGATCATGTGTCCACGCGATTTTCCGACCCTGACGTTTTGTGACGTTTCGATCGGGCCACGTCACGGTCGATAATGTTAACGATAGAATTTACACCACGCATCCGGGTCGTCCGGCGGGCGACCATCTCCCACCCCCTCCCCCCACCTTGCCTCCCTTGATCCACTCGCTCGCGTGCGGTGGTTCGCATTAATGCACATCCGGAATATGCATATGCATTGACATTCTGTGCGGCTGCAAAACCGCTGCAGCCTCGGACGCTTCGGAACTCGTTAGAGTTCTCGCACGGACGGATTTCACAGTCCAGGGTTCCAGGTTTTTTTTCCCCTCCCCACACTAGTTTTCCGTGTCGCTTTTCCTTCCTCTCTGCTCGGGTTCGGTTACATCCAATTTGTGCACTTCCAAGTGGTCCTTCTTCCCGATGGGCAGAATGTTTGTTTTTTTTTGTTGTTGCACCGTTTCGGTGTTAGAGAAACCTGACAATCTACATCGAGCTGAACGCAGCTTGGAGCACCGCAACATGCACACTTGTACCGTTCGTGGTCAACGAACATGGAACATCTAGTTGTGTGAACGATGGTTCATACCAAAAAAAATGTCTCCAATGTCCATAACTTTGTCGTTTGGCAATTTGACAGTCTGTTTCACGAAAAAAAAAACAAGAAGACAATTTCCAAAAGCCGGTAGTAATCCCTCCCTATCTGCAGTATCTTCCGAGTGTCGTTGTCGTATGGACGAAAGTGTGCACTTTTTCTGGCATCCCATTCTTCCGGTACAATATTTGTTAAAAACCGATTATGAATCCAATTTTCCTGCAGCTCCTCAGATATCATCGAGCATCGAGCATTTGGCCGTGCTCACTGCTCCAGGACGGGCGGGGATTACATCGCAAAGCAGCAGTCCGGAACAGAACGTCAGAAAATGGTTTGCATTGGAATTCAGGAAAAGAAAAACACTGCGAGTCGGAACTACTTGAACGCGTGGGCTTTGATAAAAGACCAAAAAGGAGTGAAAACCCACTCCGAGCCGGCATTCAAACCCATCAAGGTCCTGCGTTGGTCGCACGGGAATGGATTCTGTCCCTGCCGCAGGAAGTATCTAAACTTGTTTCACGCACTCGCGTAGCCTCACTTTGACACGTTATGAATTCCCTCAGATGAATTCGGTGCAAACGGTGGTCAGGCGTGCTAGAACCAACCGGAGATTCTACAACGGATCTCTCATGTTCCTGGGCTTCTGTGTGTTAGCTGTTTGTTTTTTTTTGCTACTCCATTTTTCATTCCACCGATCCGTTTGCGACCAGATGCTGGTCTGCCCTGAAACCCCATTGGGCTTCTAACGATGATGATGGTGATGATGATGATGATGATGATGAAACCGTGTTTTTATTTGGCAGCACATTTTGTGGATTCTTGTCCGCAACGAGAAGAACGATGCCGGAACAAAAATAACCAGTAGTGGCGCTATTCGGCAACTCACTCACAGTTTTCCACATGGAGAAAAATCAGTGAAGCCACGAATGTTTACATCGGTTTGGAATGTTCGATTGGATGTGTGGAACGGTGGTTTATTTTTTACGACGCTTTCCCACAGCAACTATCTACCGGACAGCGGGCATGGAACAAGCGAACAAGGGGTCGGAAAATTTGAGTACGAAATTGTGTTGCAAAAAGGAGTTTTTTTTCGTCGGTCTACCGCTGCCTCCATATCCAAAACCGGTGATTCCCCACGGGCAGACAGTTTTATCATTTCACTACGAAACGGCACCGATTTCCTTTTCCCTTCTGTGTCCGTGTGGCCATTTCGGGTCCGTTTACGAGAACGGTTCACAAATTGGATGCGTTCCTTGCTCGTGGTGCCTCAGATTTCCATTTTTCATTTCGGCCTTTTTCCGTTGGCTTTGCTCACCATCCTAAAACACAGTCTCGGTGCTTTCGGCCGGATATCGAAATGAATATTGACTTTTTGCTCCCGAACGCAATCTCAGCAATCCGCCATCGTTGGTTTGGAAAGGGAAAAACTCCCTCCTCTCCCAAAAAACCCAGTCACTTTCCACCCCGCGGGGGAAATAATTATTTTTTTCTTGGGGGTGTGTTTCGTTGTTGCTCCTTTGTTGTCCGCAGTACTTCGCTAACAGTGTTGTTTCACGCACGAACCACCAAAAGTTTGGTAAGGTACAGGACAGTTTTTCTTTCCTTCCTCGGGGAAATTCCTCTTTCCACCACCCGGGGGACAATCGCACGAGCGCGCACGCACAAACAGTTTCACACAACTACACGCAGGAGAGAGGGAGAGCAACAGCGTGAAAAATGGTCTGCCCGTTAACTACCTTTCACTTAGCAGGGGGCAGGAGTTGTCCTGGCGTCTTCGAACAACACGGGGCCGACCGTCCTCACGGAACCGATGCAACGACACGACTGACGGTCCGCAGCAGCGATGCCACGGTTCGGTCGCAATTCGGGCAACTCGAGTCATCACGCTGGCTTCGTTCGTCTGTACGTCGGCATCCGGCTCGCGGTTGCTCGGAAACTGTAGCTCAGTCACTCAGCTCGCGTTTGAATTTGTAGCTCAGTTTCCGCCGCCTGATCTCACGCCACTCAACGTTTTTTCTAATGCTTTCGTGCTGAGCGCCGTTTATTTATGTTTTGTTGGATGTGAGGCGTCCCTTCGGAGCTTCGTGTTGTTGGTGCCCCTTTCAAACGTTTCAAAAGGGGCTCGAATAAGGCGGGACCAACTTATGTTACCGACACGAGCTGGTGAAAGGCAATCGCGGAACGCACAGGGACGCACTTTACACGAGCGGCCAGGGTTCATATTTATGCTGCCGCACACAAGTGCACACGCTCTGCCGCGACCGACACGGGGTGCCGTTGAAGTGGCTTTTAATTAATTGCGTATGCACGGGCCAAGAGGGGGGAGAACCGCAGAGGTTCATCCCGGTGCGTGTTCCGTTCCTATCAATCCTGGGGTGCTTTCGACACCGTCGTCGTTTCTTTGACCCCTCGATCCGTTGCACTTCTGGGGAGGCTAGGGAAATCGAAAAGGGGATCCGGGATGGAGTGACTCCGCAATGTCCGTGGCACGATTGCACCCCGCTAGCCGACGCTGAGCTGCATATGTAAACGCTTTTAAAATTCTTCAAACAAGACGTACCGTAACATCAACAGCCGACGGGGCGCACTTTGGAGCATTTTTTGTGTGTCCCTTGTCCGCGTGCCTGTGGTGGATGTTTAAAGGTTTCGGTTTAGATCGATTTCGTAATTCTCTAAGTGTTCTTTGATGAGTAACATTTGTGTGAAATAACGTTGCGGTTGTTATTAAGACATCATTACATTTTACATTAGAACCACATCAAAATAAAGTTACGAAACACCCCGGTACAAGATTCCTAAAATTATGTTGATCATTCATTGCAATCTTCTCCTTTTAGGGGTTCTTTCGATCACCAATTTCGGATGCTTGTTTCGGATGTCTCTTAGGAATGGTTTTACTCACACGGTGGTTGGAATTCAAGAGAGAGCACTGTATTCGGGAACTCGGCGATGAAGTGCAAAGTTCTAAAATCTATCTTAGTACTAAATTATTAAACTAAACTTGCTAATTCTAGCTGTGTTTACACTCGTGGCATAAGTGCGCCACATCCTTCTTGGCATAAAGACCGTCTTTTTGTTAGGAGTACCAATTCAGAACAGTCTGGATTCGAACCCACGCCGTCATGGGTTTTGTTTTAAGCCAACTTACGCCCTCGGCTATCCCAGACTCTCAGAATTGAATTGAATTAATTGCAACAGCATTGCAAATAGTAAACCGACGAACCCTGAGCTAGTTTTTAACAAATTCTGTTTTTGATAATTTCGCTAACAGATGGGTAATGAACACAATTTGCCTTAAGGGGTGAATGTTTTTTTCCAATTCCGTTCTATTCCAGGCATATTTAAATGCCTACAATGAACATATTCGTCTTCGACTACTTCCATCGCATTGATAACTTGAAAAGGTAAATTATGATGCGCCCTTCGTAATGCCTTTTTAGGGATTACGAAAGTTCTCGTTTCCACTTCGGCCGCTCGTAAAACCGCTGCACTGCGTCAATAACCTAAACCCATCAGAGACAGGTCACCTCTTAATGTGCTCCATTAATTTCTTCACCTAATGAAATTGTTTCCGACCGCTCCGAGGAAAGCCCGAAGGAGAAGAAGAAGCGCAAGTCAAGCATGTAGTAGCGGCACCCCATTAATAGCACCGAACGAAAGTGGAATTGATGACTATCTAAACGACGCACTGATAGCACGCACGGGTCCCAGAAGTTGTTGAAGTGTTTGATGCGTTTGAAAGCATGCAACCGAAAATGCAGCGAGCTGCAGGCGGGGATTGGAACACTTTCGTCCGCACTTTGCTTGATTGCCCGTGGAAGGAGCGAAGGAAGAGGGGCATTATTGTTGGCGCTGAGGTGATTTACTAGCTCGGCCCAATATTGCCGATCCGGGACCTGCCCGGTTAGTGTGGCACGGGTAGTTAGAAGCAAGCAAGCGGGAATCATCGGGACATTTGGATTTATTTTTAGTCACCCCCAGGCGAAGAACCCCCAAGGCGGTGTCGAACATTTGTGCCCTCAAATCACAATTGACTTCAAGAGGCAAACAAAAAAAACCCATGTCGAAGATCCGTTCACCAAAGCCCAAAAGGTGTGGTGATAAATATTAAGTCCTTTTCTTTGGACTACAAATGGTGGAGGACCTCCTCACGATTCTTTTTTTGTTTTGTTTTACGAACGAACGCGTCGTATTTTACACACCCGCGTTGTGGTGCGTGAGAGTTGATCACCCTCTAAACTTCGAATGCACTTTCTTCGCACCAGACCAGGCACAAGCATTCGCGGCGGAATTAGTCGACGTAAAATATTGTCCACTGTCATAAAACAGTTGAAAGCGAGCGGTTAAAAGTGACACGTTTCGCCTGGCACCTACACGCTGCGGACCTTGCGAACATCAAACGCGGTTCGTGTCGAGTTCCAGATCGCACGAGATGGAACCTTTATTTTCTCTTTCTTCGCGCGCCCTTTTCCACCTTTCAGGTCCGATCGTAAAATGTAGGAGTGCGTGTCGTCGTGTCACGAATGCATTGGTTTCTGGTCGAACGTTCCCACAGACGGCGAAAGCCACGTAAAGTGGTGGGGTTTCGTGTTAACTAATTCCGTCCTGCCTCTTCCAAGAGTTGGATCGTCTTGAGACTAGGACAGCTAAAGTCGGTTTAGTAATAGAAATGTTCAAGTTTTATACAGTGAAACAAGGCGAATGCATTCAACTAAGCACGTAAATGATTAAAGATCTTGAAAGTTTCAAAATAACCTCAAGAGCTATCCATATTTCTGGCAGAATCGGTTTTCGCAAATCGCAGATTGCTCATCCAATTAAACAATTGGCTTAAGACTAATTAAACAGATAAACATTGTTTCTTAATCCTCCTACATGATCCGTGAGCAAACAACGCCTCCACCGAAATTCCAAGGTGAACTCCATCCAGCTATTTTAAAGAAATCCAACATTCCCATGATCCTCACGTTACCCGGTGAGCGAAAGCGGCCCGGATGGATGTCAACCGGACCATAAAACGGTTGTTCGAATATCAATTTAGCAACCTTTTCTCCTTGTTTTCACCCCGGCATCTGTGCAGCCGGCGGAAGGAGTGATCCCATCGATCGTCACGGCGTGCAGATCCATCATCGGATTAGCGGCCCACGTACTCCACGGAGCTCCCGACAGTCCCGATGGCAGTCTGAAAGCCCAATTAAGGTGTCGATTAAAATTCATCGCTCCTCGACTCTTTTTTTCCCCCCCCAGTTTTCAGCGAAGCCACTTTTTTTCTCAACCAACTTTTGCGCTACGGCTCCTGCTCTCGAAAGCATCCGCTTGTCCCCGAACGACCGACGACGGAGAAGTCAGGGATCGTTTTGTCGTGCCGTTATTGGAGCTAAGCGCACAGTAACGAACGACCACCGATGGAGGGCTGTGCGTCCCTGGGAGGTCCCAGCGCCCAAATCTGCTTCCACGGAACCGTCTGTTCGGCCTGTCAACGGTCACACACATCGCGAGATGGCAATCGATAATGTCATCCCGACTTCCCCGATGCCGTCCGATACGAATCAGCCGCCGCCAGTTGCGTATCTGTGTCGGAGTGGGTTTTTAACTTGCTCTCCCACCTGGCTGGAGTACCTTGAATGCCGTTCCAACTCGGTGACTTTGGAGGGGGGTGGAGGGCAGACAACTTTTCACCGGTTGGCATTCCAAGCTCCTTCCTTCCTTGCCGAGGCTGGCATGTCGGCAGAGTTGTCAGAGAACTCCTAACGTGATGATGCAGCGGACGGGGCAAGACACAGGTAAGCTCTCACCAGTCAGCAAGGTAATCCTATTGTCGTTACATCGCGCCGGAGGCGCTGATGGGAGTTCAATCGCGTCGATACTCCTCCGTACCGCGGCCCAACTCCTTTCGCAGGGAGGCAGGAGAAATCAATAATTTTGATTGATTGTCCTCGGCGGTGGCGAGGCGGGCGAACGAAGGTGTGCATGTGCACGGGCGCGCTCAATAAGTGTTGAATTTTTCATCCAACATGCCAGCCATGCTCACCTGCCACCTTTCGCCAGGGAGATCTTGAAAGGATGGTTGTGTGGTGATGGTGGCGCAAAGCTTTTCTTCAGCTGAAGCTTATCGAAGCTTAGGGGGGCGACGACGAGCGAATAACCGAGCGGGAAGATAACGGCCTGTGTTTTGGGATGCACAACCCCGGCGCATAGGAGGGCCCGGGGAGGCGGTGGGCGATTGAGTCGACTTCTTCTCTTCACACTCGATCGATGATGCCGTTATTCGTTAGCGCTTATACGATCCCGCCGGCGAACGTGTCGAAATGCTGCATCGCGTTACACGGATCGAGAGAACCGTCAGCGGTGGCTCCAATTGTTCTTCGGAAACTATTTCGAAACGATCTGTGACACGACGTGGAGAGCTGCCATTCGGTTGGGTTGGAAAACTATTCGCGCCACGTTCAAATGGAAATCGTATGCCCGTGTGCCATGTGTCACACCTGGAGGAATTTACAATGAACCTCTTCAATAGAACTCATTCGAAAGCGTGCGGGTGGAATAGGAGGGAAGAAAGCTTGGCAGCCTTCCGACATCAGACAAAGTTGCTGGTTATATTAAATGTTTCGTTCAAGCTGAACAATTTCGTTGAAATATTGCTAGAGGTGTTCAGAGTCCGAGAATTATAAAACAGGACAATTTGATTTACGTGAAACATTGAGTGAATCAGTATTTTTTCTGGTTAAATGATTTCTAAATGTAATCAAGCATATCTGTAAAGTTTATTTGAACCATCAGAAGCATTTCTGGTTCTTTTCACTTATCTAACTCTCTTTTGGGGGAAAGTTTTTATCTGTAGATTTATCATATAACCTTGAAGAATCTAATTTGAGGTATATAAGCATTACAGACACAAATTGATAGTGTTTGAAATTTCTAACGTTCCTTCTTCATCTTTGCACGAAATTTACGCTATGTCTGACTGCTGATTACAGAGCCCTATTCGTTTATTTTCGTACTCTTTCACTTTTGATCGAAATTAATCCTTTTTTCCCGGATTTGGGGAGCCTGAATATTAGACAATTAAACCTGTCATACATAAACTCATAGGAAAATCGCAATGCGCTTTCCTTTTCAAGGACCGGCATTTAAAATACCTTGCTATTTTACAGTTGTTCTGTAAACAATTTTTATTTTGAATGTTTGAGGTATGTCTCGATGAGCTTACCGGCTTCTAACTTGCATCAAACCAGACAGAGAAAAAAGTCCATCTTCAATTTTTATCCATACCTTCGCCTGAACCGTAAGATTGTTTGTACGTATCATTCATTTCAAAGCATCGTTTATCACCTGTGATATGCTTCAACCAATTTGTAACGCATGCTTAACCGAAGATATTTCACTCGTTTCTGACCCGCACGCTTCGCTTTCAGTTTATTTGTAGAAGGCTGCTTTCATCCAATGTTCGCCCAATTTCGAACGTGTAGCGAAAGTTGTGTGAAAGAGATAGGGAGAGAAAGAGCGTCTTGCAAGAAGTCTTACCGATAATAAATTACGGGCCGTATTCGACGTGACGGTCGGTAACACGGGTTCAATGTACCGTATCGCATCGATCGGTACGCGTTTACATTTCGCTTCAAAGAGCTATTGTATTGTACTTTAGCGGCTCATTGTTGTTCCGCTGGATTTTCCACACCTTGTTTTTCTTCTAACTGCTTCACCTACCAATCCATGTGCCCTGTGTCCCGCGCCCGCTCGGCATTCGACAGGAATTTTGAGCGTCCCTCGCAGCGAAGAGAGGTCCAACGCAGCATCTTCTTTCGCTTCCAGAACATCCGGGCTCCGGTGAAGGAAGAGAATGGAGCCCTTCGGAGCAGGAAGGAGGGTAAGGGCAAACAGGGGCCCCGAGCGTACGCACACGGCTTGGCAGTTGTTTTCGTAGGAAAACAACATCGTTTAAAGTGTTTTCTATTTGCTCGACCCGTCAGTGCAAAGTCAGATGCAGTCTCGTAATAATGTTGAGTACCGTCAACATTTTCGAGTTTTCGCCCGCATCCGTCGCCGCCGTCCTCCAGCTCCCAGGAAGGGACGGCGGAGAAAACCCCTCCTGGAGAAGGAAAGCGAAACGGACCAACCAACGAAAAAAATGCACCAGAACGTCTGCAGGCCATTGTGTTCGGATGGTGCGTGTAAAATTTACAGTGTTTTCCTTTGACGCAGTTTTTTCAGCCCGCGCTTCTCACCCATTTCTATTATTTCTATTTGCGTTGACGGCAAGTTGACGTCAATTACGGTGAAGATGTTTGATTTTCACTCCACGCCGGCAGCTCCGGCGTGCCGTGAAACGTTCGTGTGGAAACCGCGCAGCCTGTCGAAGGGAGGTTCCAAATTTTGTTGACTGTTTCAATGTTTTTCGGTTTCTTAGTTGTGGAAAGGCAAATATTTATCGCTTGATAAACAGTGGATGCTGGGCCCGCGTGGTGCCCCGTGAAAGCCGTTCAGCAAGGCGTGAAGCCGGACGTCGCCAAATGCAAATGCTACCTGGTTCTTTGCAGCAAGAAATGCAGCAATGCATTTGTATCGGAAAAGCAGGCACTGGCTTTGATTTGAGGAGGTTTTACCGAATGCGATGTGATGTGAAACTATTTGTGATTGAAATTAATTATTTAGTAGTACGTTACAGACACTTAACGTTATCTTTAGTAATGTCTTATTTAACTAAACATTTCTGCAAAGTTTGTTAAGGCAAATGTTTTGCTTTTTTTAGTTGTCACTATAAACGTACGTTTTACGCTTCATGGTTCTTTTCACACAAATGTTCACAGAATTTCCACTGCATTTTTGTCGAGCATTTAGTAAAACAAAATGGAAAACAAAAGAAACAGAGAAACGGACGGTTTTGCTACGGAATCGACATGCCTGTTAATGACTTTTATTTTACTGAATGAATGAAATCCATTGACAATGGCATGTTAAGTGCGCGTTTCTGCAAAAGAGTTCCGGTAAAACATCAGCAAACCATCCAAAAGCATTACTGTTCACATCATTAATATGCAAATCGTTCGCGTTCGCTTTTCCAGACGCTGTTGATGTTTTCGCACACACACTCAGAGGCAACGCGCAGCATCGCACATTGTTTGCCAACGCTGGAACCGGGTGGGGGTGATGAAGCGCCGGCACTCGAAAAACATCATTCGAATGGGAGTCCATTTGTCAAAACTGGAACGAAATTCATTCGACTTTATCAGGAGTGCAACAGTGGGACCGGGTAGTGGTGCCGGTGTGCCGGTGGGAGGAATTAGAATTTATAGTTCTCCTCCCATGCTGTGGACCCACGCGCCAGGTGAGGTGAGGTGAGGTGAGAAACGCAACATCGAACCGATTGCCAACGCCACTTAACCTCGACGCCCTTCTAATCGCGACCCCCCCACATACATACCAGTTGAAGCTTTCCGGTGCTTTCAATTGTGAAAAGGGCTTGCGGTGGGTGAAAGGCGGGAAGAGAAGAAGGAAAATAAAAAGTCCAAATCATCCTAAGGCAGGTCAACGGTGAGGTTATGCATGAATGAAAACAAAAATCCACTCCAGTCCGGGGTGTATTATTTCGAGAGGCGGATGCGAGTCGATATCATAAATCAGACGTGGGTGAATCGGCCTCCATCATCGGGAATTGAGAAAGAAATTGATCCTCACCTCCTTCGCTGCACCGGCGGCATTCGAGTGAAATATTTTCCTAAAATGTCACCGCGTGGCAAATGGATGAAGATGCAAATTGGTTATCTTTCGGATGCGGAGGAGCGATTGGAAAAGGGCACGGAAAGAAGTGAAAGGAAAAACCACTACGGGCACGACTTGGTAAGAGATGGAAGACACAGGGAGGATGTTCTGGCTTCACGCGCATTAATCTTCTGGGTTCGAGAGACCTTTTGGAGCAACCGATGCGTCACCTTTCGGGTCAAAGAAAACGTGAAAGGAATTGTGCAATTGTTGCCGTGCGTCAAACCGAACCGTCCGCCATTGTTTCACGGTTTGGATGGGAAAGTTTAGAAACAGTGAATGATGAACATGTGGTCATACTTTCTCTTATTTGCTATAGCCATACAATTTGCCAAATTTTCTTCTCCACATTCAAAATATGTTAGAAATGGTAATTTTTCGTCCAAAATTTTACTTCAAAATGTAGCAATATTTACGAATTCATTTTCATAACCTTAAAAAAAAGACATTCTAATTGTTTGTCATGTCCGTTAGGAGCTCGTCAAATTCGGTGGGAACATTTGTGGTGAACAAATAGAAACCCGCAGAAAAAAAAGCGTGTTTGAGTTTCACGCCGTTGCACTTGCATCGTTTGACAATGACACCTCCTATAGACTGCACTTACCTTAATCATGAATGCCAACCACTTTTTGCTGCAGCCGTTTTGTGCCGCAGAGGCCTATTTAGACTGTACCACTGTTTTTCCTCCCGATTCTAGGTCAAAGGTTAGTTTTTGTTCAAGGTTGTAAAGATAAAAAAAAAATATCGCACCAGTAATCATCTCCTCACGAAGTTCTTCGGAGCGGAAGTTTCTTCACTCTGTAACGATGGGCGGGTTTTTCTTTCACTGTCCTGATATCCATTAAGACGTGCACTTAATCATGGGATTTTTTCTCGTTGTAAAAGAAGTCCTTCATAATTTAACAGATTCTGTGTAACCGTAGCCATTTCCCAACGTTGTTTCTCTCCTCTTCCTTTCCTCCCAAACCGTTTCCAAATCTCTTCTCGCTTCTGGTTGGTTTCGGCCGTAACGTGCGCGATTTCATCGCCGTGTGTCTCGTTTGAGCTGGCCGGCAATTTACGGTGACATTTATGGTGGCGAAATACTTCCGTCAGGTCCTGCGGTGAAATGCGTCGTTCGCAACACGTCGGTTCAGCCAAGGACGATTCTAATGTTGCAAAAGAAGCGTGTACATGACGCCATGCTCCGTCCCACAATGGTGGGCGGCAGCAGCGTGCATTAGCAAACCCTAGCGCGTTTCCATCGCGTTCCTTTTTGCTTCGCGAAGTGTCCGAAAGCCGCACCGGAGAACCTGAGCCCGTGTGTCGATGATGGTGTCAATTTTTTTTATGGCACTTTAGCGACGGATTTGGTTTTCAATAAAAAACGGATTTCCGCCGCCGTGCCGATACTCGATACTCGTGGTGCCCGTGTGCGGGAAGGTTTTCCGAAAAGCATTATTTGAGCCAGCTAAGAACGAATTTTATTACTCTCCCCCACCGGCCGCACACCCGTCCTCAATCCAGCGGACTATGATTTATGGGCTTTCGAAGCTTGGGAAATCGTACAACGATATCGGTTTTCACTTTTCGCTGCCATTGGGGTGTTAAATGCGGTTCCCCCCTTCCACCGCCTTGCTGGAACTTGCTGCAGGGTTGAGTTTTTGAATAATTTAAAAAGTGACATATTTGTGGTGGCGTCTCCAGTTTTTTTTTTTAAACGTTCCCTGCTTGTGAGAGCAACCATAAAACCATTAGCACTGGCTTTTACATCGCTGCGTCATTCTATTGATAAAGTTGTAAAAATTAACTAATGCCACCATAAACAAGTAGCAACGGAGTAGCTAGACGCATCCCGACATCAAAGGCTTTTAGTGGCAACAACAGATGAATACTGATTGTTCCATTTGGAGCAAGCAACGTGTCACTGAGGTGGTTTAATTTATTGCAGTTTTGACTTGCACTTCATTGGGGCTTCGTTATGTCGAGTCACTCGTTATAAACACAAAGAAAGTTATATTTGGATTGATTTAGAACCACTTGGTTGGAGATTTGTTTGGTAGTCATAAGGCATTTCCTTGAAGAATATACAGGTTTTTTCAATGGATAGGATAAGCGTAAACGCGTTTAGCCAATGTGCAAAAATGGGCTATCAAAGTTGAAACCTGAACAAGCCATGTGTGAATCCATCAAGCCAAATGTCGTATTCATCAGCATAAACACACAATCGAACACCAGATATTTAAACCTCATTAACATAAGTCAGATTCGAGGTATCTGGTGTTCAGGTTTCAATTTTGATTAATGAGGTTTCAACTTTGATAAATGAGGTTTCAAATTTGATTAATGAGGTTTCAAATTTGACTAATGAGGTTTCAATTTTGATTAATGAAGTTTCAAATTTGATTAATGAAGTTTCAAATTTGATAAACGAGGTTTCAATTTTGATCAATGAAGTTTCAAATTTGATTAATGAGGTTTCAAATTTGATTAATGAGGTTTCAATTTTGATTAATGAAGTTTCATTTTTGATTAATGAAGTTTCAAATTTGATAAATAAGGTTTCAAATTTGATTAATGAGGTTTCAATTTTGATTAATGAGGTTTATAAATAGCTTGTTCAGGTTTCAACTTTGACTAATGAGGTTTCAACTTTGATTAATGAGGTTTATAAATGGCATGTTCAGGTTTCAACTTTGATTAATGAGGTTTATGCATAGCTTGTTCAGGTTTCAACTTTGATTAATGAGGTTTCAAGTTTGATTAATGAGGTTTTCACTTTGATTAATGAGGTTTAAATATCTGGTGTTCGATTGTGTGTTTATGCTGATGATGTTTATGCATGGCTTGTTCAGGTTTCAACTTTGATAGCCCATTTTTGCACATTGGCTAAACGCGTTTACGCTTATCCTATCCATTGAAAAAACCTTTATGTTAATGAGGTTTAAATGTCTGGTGTTCGATTGTGTGTTTATGCTGATGATGTTTATGCATGGCTTGTTCAGGTTTCAACTTTGATAGCCCATTTTTGCACATTGGCTAAACGCGTTTACGCTTATCCTATCCATTGAAAAAACCTGTAATGTAAGTTACATTTTAAGAAGTTTAATCAAATAAAATCAAACAAAATAAACAGAGTGGTTTTTAGTATTGATGAGGAGCCGTTTTCCCGTTCAAAAGATATCATGTACACGAAACATGAAGCTAGATAAAAAAAATTGGACTCTTAGAAATTTATAACGTTGCACAAATTTTGAAAAGTTTTTTCCCACCCATCATACATTTGAGAAAACGAAAAATGGAGAAAAAAACTTCAATATTCATCATCTTTGACGAAGTTTTCCAGTTCATCAACGGCGCTTCATCAGGACTAAAAATAGTGCCTACGGAACGATATAGTGTCCACGTTAAACTTACTTCCACAGAGTAAAAGTTTCCCTGCTGTTACACACATCATGCCCAGCCGGTGGGAAAATGATTGCAAATAGTTTCTGTTTCCCTTTACATACAGTTCCCGTGGTCGTGGAGGACAGAGGAGTGGAACACTCTGTTCACTCGTGTCCAAACGCTGCTAGTATCTGGGTCAGTGTTCTGTAGCCGAACGACCACCGTCCATAACTTTAATTAAATGTATTCCACTGATTTTCCGGCGGGATTCTGCCTCGACGACTTTTGTCCATTTAGCTATGGTGCGGTATTGAAGGGTGTGAAAAATGAAAAGAAAAGAAGAAAGTCGCAAGGAGCAGGGCACACCGTGAGTCTCTTGAGTGTGCCGCAGCATTTCTTGGCTCGTTGCTCGAGAAGCAGCATGAGCGAGACCTTGGCGACAGACGGAACAACGTAGCAAAAATGCGGCTTTACCAAACTTTTGCTGCTCGTGCTGGGCGGACGTCGTAGGACGCGGCAAGCGGATGGACTCTAGTTAAGAAGGAAATCTAGCGCATAAAGTAATTACACGCCCTCGGGAACGGCCCAAGGAACGAAAGAGGAACAATAGAAGCCAAGGAGAAGAAAAAAAACGGTTGTCCTCAGAGTCCATGGGCTAAAGATTTTTTTTTGTTCAGCGCTTAATAAAGTCTCACCATCGTTTGGGATTTGGATTTTCGGTGTGTCCTGTCTTCGAGATAGTTACCAGGTCAACCGGTGGGCCGGGGAACTGTCCAAATAGGACAAAAAACAAAAGTACGACACCTATTCTCACTTTCCATTAATTATTCCCGCACGTTGGCGTGGCCTGGGTTTTCTTCCATTTTTCGCTGTTCGATGATTACGGAAGGAGCCTTAAAAAGCCTGCTTCAGCTGTCTAGGAAAAATCCATAAAGAAGGACACCTTTTGCGGATGGTTTTCCGGACTGAAGGAAAATTCGCTGCTACCAAGCGAACGGTAAATGGACCTGTTTCTTTCTCTCACACTTTTCCGCCAGTTTTCCTCGGAGTTGGACGGTCGAGTCTCCAATCGGATATAAAGATTAAATGAGAATTACTCACTGGTACATGCTCGAGGGGCAAAAAAGAAAAAGGAAGCACGAACCGGAGAAGAAAGTAGGAACGGCGATGGGGAAGTTACGGGAGGCGAAAACTTGCCCGAGGCCTACCAGGCATCCCACCATCGTTACTGTGGTTCCCGCAGCAACCTGTAGACAAGGGGAAAACCGAGCCGAGCTTGGTGATTATTTTCTGGTGGATAAATTATCCACCTCCTTGGACGCGGTGTTGTGTTTTTGGTGATAAAAGTTTATGACTCCACTCCACTCCCATCGCTTTAAGGGGGGGCAAAGTGAAACCACTGGACACTGGGAAAGTGGATTCCTTTTTCCTTGGCCGCGAAAAAGTGTCCTCCTAGCGATGATCTTCACGCAGCCTGGGTGGAAAAGACTCCCGGCTCACGAACCACTTCCAATTTAAGGGAAGATAAAAGATGAGGAGAATTGCTTACGACAGGGAGAGAAAAACAACACAACCGGAAAAAAGATTGCGCTCCAAAGTTTGTTGCGGTGTTGCTGGTCTTATTTAAATTTGTAGCTCTTCAAAAAGAGAGCAATCGGGGGCCTTCCCGGCGAGCCGCCGCCGACTAGACTTGAGGGAGAGTTTTTCGCACACTGGGCAACCTTTACCCTGTGTTTGAGGGTCATCGACCGGACACGTGAAGCCACACAGTTAGTCTGGTTTTCTGTTTGTTTCCTGCGGTTAAGGACACTACAACGAAGCATCAAGACAACTCATCCGTCGTTGTCCCTGGCGAGAATGAGTTGGGCTGAGAAAAAATGTCTGAAAAATGTGTTTAGATGGATGCGAATGATGGGTGTGAAAATGGCTCTGTTTAACCTGCCCGCGGGAAAAGAAAAACGATTTATGGCCACCATTTGGTCCCGCATGAGTGAGTTTCGTCCCTAACGCTGGAGAGCCGTGTGCTTTTCGCAAGGAAATTTGACACATTCGGAAAGCTACTCCCAAATATGCTCCTTGCAATACTAAACATGGATACGTTTCGTTTTTTATTTATTTGTCGCTTTTCCGGCGCTCCGTTTCAAGACCTCGATCAACGACGATGCCTCCGCAGCTGCAGGGAAAACGGCGCTCAAACATTCCCCGAGAAAAGGAACTATATTTTACGCTTCACGCTTTCGTGCGTAGCAGACGGACGTAAGTACAATTTCGAGCTCGAAAAAAGCCCGACCGAAAGCCAGTGGCCAAGTGGGAAGCCATGGTGCTGCTGGGAAATCTTTGGCTGGCGTGGCTGAACGGTTTTCTCCTGAGCTGTTGGGCTAAAGGAGAAAACCGAGACGGTCCACGGTGGTGAAACGTTTCACCAACCCACCGACACGCTATTAACTCAAGCGGGCCAATGTGTCGAGAATTGAGTGAAAGGCGCTTATGTGGGGGGCGGACAGGAGTCGAGAGGAAGAAAAAGAAAAAGGGATTCTTGGCGAGGAGGGGAAAATTTATTACATCTTTTAAGTGGACTAGCGGAGCGGACTTTCGGGCGGTGAAAAATCCTGCCACGCTACGCACCGATTCGCGACAACGTGCGACATACAGTTTTTACCAAACTTCGACGTACAGTGATGTATTTATGGCCATCCCGTGGTGAAGTACAGGTGTTCGGTACACTCGGGCGAAGAAAGACGTATAAATGTCGCTAAATGCAGTCCGCATTTTATGCGCGAAAGGTTTCTCCCCGTGAAAGGAATGGTTCCATGTGGTTGGGTTGGGCTCTCTTTTCTAGTTCGCTGACAGCTTTTCTCGGGGGAAAAACGATAAAGTGACGGAAGAACTTTGACTCTGCATAAAAATGCACTTTCTACACTCAGAAGCACACTTTACGAGCGATGCTATAAGAAATCAGGGGAATCATGTTATAAACGTATGGTCAACTGAAATGCTATTGGTTCCCATGTCTTGTAAACTTCACATTTTGATTATATAGTAAAAAAATACCCAATAAACTCAAATGGCTTAAAAATACTGAGAAGAATTTGAAGAATGATCTTTATGCGATACAGGATTTTTGTTTATGCTATTCAAGCTTGTATTGCCAAGTTCAGTTTATAACGAAAAAACATCCATACCTCGTAAAGGTAACGAGAAGAATTCAACTACTGATTATATTGTTTCCGAAGAATACACCAATTCTTCCTCTTCAATGCATTATCTTTTAATCGCTGCTCCTGAACACCTGATTGTATCTGCTAGTATCAGCAAATGGTACGCATTTTTCAAACATCCTCCGGAAGCACCTCTTTGTGCTGATAAACGCGTAGCCTAATGCAGGAGAGGCGAGAAAAGAAAACTAACTGATGGTCTCAATAGAAGAATAGGGGAAAAACAACACCGAGTGCCAGTGAAGAGGAAAAGCAGAGAAGGTGAAAAGACACACAAACGATGGAGGAAACAGTGTAGGGCGCAAGGGCGAACGAAGGAAACAGCCAGAGGAAGGTGCAGCACGTAAATAAGTGTCACCTTTTTTATTTGATCATTAATATTCTATAAATATTATGGATGTGAATGATATTATTCTCACATTCATTATACTCACCTTTTCCTCCGGGTTATTCCGGCTTCTTTTTGTTCGGCCTGCCTTGCCGGGGATATTCTTTTCCAATTTATTTTCTACTGTTGTGCTTTTCTGTTTTCTTCACCCGGGCATTGTTTCTCTGTCTCTGTTGTGCATCCTTTCTTCTATTGTCGATCCGCGCTTGCAGTGACAGTGAGTTTGCCCTTCGTAGAGAGTTGTGTCCCTGTGAGTGTGTGTGACCCGTGGTTGGCGCTGTTGTGCTTTCATTATACCGAAATAAGGTATGCTCATTAATATTCCTTCTGGCCGCAGCTTTGTAGCCCGGCCTGCGGGATCTCTGCTCGAGTGTGCAGCGAGCAAACATTAAAGCGGACGTCCATCGGCCCTGGCGGTGCGTATATGCACGCGTTGTTTGCTCTGGGTGGGTGTGCGACGTAATGGGGCTCGAAAAGAGGCACAAAAAAAAAAAGAAAACAACACGCGATAGTGCCAGATCGTTTCGGTGAATTCGGCCGCATTTTGACGAGGTGAGGGTGTGAAGGCTTAAAGTGTAAGAATGAGCTGCCGTGCGGAAGGTGACTGTTTGAATATTAATAGATCGTATGCATCATTCAGCTAAATGCTCGGGCATTGCATCTCATCTCCGCGCACGGGAACAACGGGAACATACCGCAGGCGGTCCTCAGGGAGGTACTTCGCTTCCGCCCTCCGTTCCGTTATCTGATGATAGGACGCAGTTGGAACCCCCGTCCCGACTCGAAAGTTCTTTAGCTTCAGCTCCGTCTCAAGGGGGTGCGCAGCTGATTACAATAAGCATACGTCGAAGATTTAGCGCTTTAATATTCACGAGCCACTGACGAGTGACCGGCCCTGCGCGACCGGTGAAGGAGGCTTACAACGAACCCTCGAAGAAAATTTCTTCTACGCAACACGCACGAAAGCTGTACAAACACTTCACCTGAAGGAATGGCAATGGCGAGAATTGGTGAACAGGTTATTTAAAACACGCACTTAACTAATTTAACCAAATGACAGTCATCAGCATTATTTAAAAAATATGATAATGAGATATTTCGGCAATTGTGGCTGGCGGCGGTAAATTATATGATTTCCAGTTGGTTTTTTTTTCATATCAAAACTATCAAGTTTGATATGAACAAAACGACCATTAGATGAATTCATTATAAGGTGTGCGCCTAATCGTTAAAAAGATAATAGAGTGTAGTTGAACTAGGTCTAATTTCATTTTCACAGATTCTAGGGGTTCGGGATAGCCGAGCGCGTTTGCCGACTCGAACACTATTCACAAGGGCTCCGGTTCGAATCCAGATCAAACCTCTCTTCTGTACGAATCTGTACACGTACGTTAAAAGGGGGGAAAAGCCTCGTAGGTCCTAAAAGGAAGCAGGAAGCAAAAGATTCTAAAAAGTTGTTTTCTCATCTGTTGTATGCAAACGGAAGCTACAAATTTCAAATTAAGAAATACATAATTTTTTTATGTATCGAAAATTCTTTATCTTTTAAATTATTCCTTGAAAGAATGAAATATGATTGTCCCCCAAAGTGCTCCACACTCCAGTGTGTACCATGCTACGCGAGGGAGCATAAAAATGCCGCAGCATATCGCTCGCATACACGCCGCCGTTATTCGAAGAATGTGGATCACCCATCGCTAGGAACTCTCGGTTCGCACTCAGCGCCGGTTTGGACGAATCTCGAGCTCCCTCATGCCTGACGCTTTCGCGAGTTCCCGCAGCATCCGCGCCAGAGATTCCCAGCATACAAAAAACTGAGCTACAAAAACATATGCTCTCGTGCGCTTCGTGCCGGCGTCGTTCGTTCGTTCGTTCGTTCGCGCGTTCGTTCGGGCTCTTCGTGTGCAGCAGGATGGCGTGCTTGCCATCGCGGGGGCGGCGAGAGAACGGAAGCAGAAGAAAACAGGAAAGGCACACACCGCACCGCGTGGATGTGACGGATTTCAGCGTCAGGCGCTTCAGTATGCTTTCTGCCTCGGTGCGAAGCACGCGCGTTTCGTCGTCGTCCCGGTCGTGGTCAGCCTGAAAAACACGTCGACAAGAAGTCGCGTAATATTCGCGTTCTCGTTCGCGTTCGTCTGCTTGTCGCGGATGTCCGTGCGGGGCAAAGGTAACCACCGAAGGAGTTGCCCGGTTGCGTAAACACCTTCTTTGAACCCCTTAGGCTTACGCGTGTGGTTTACAGCGGGGCTGGTTATGACAGCCTTTTTTCCTTCAACATAATCGATTTTCCTGCTCACCGCGATTGCATTTGACGAACCGTTCGACCGTCGTCTGTAAACGAGTGTACACCCAGCCCCCCCCCCCCCCCCAGAAGGACCCGATACGGCGGCGTGAATGTGTGCTGCAAAACGATGCAATTACAGTGCCGTTGCAACAAGCCGGAACCGAGAATGCAACAGGAAGCTGGCAACAAAAATTGCATGCAAACTAGTACCACCGAGCGAAATGCAATTCACTGAAAATTAGCACAAGGGTGAACCGTTTTGCCGTGCGTGTATTTTTTTTTTCATCCTCGGTTTTTCCCGTTTGCCCTCGGTAGGGAATTTCCCGATTTACGGACGGTACGGATTGCGGGAGTGTTTTCCCTATTTTCCACGGTTTGTTGCAGCAAACTTTCGCGTGCACCAAATTCGCCAACTAAAACATAGAGGTGCACAAACACACACACATCCATCTAGCCCCGGAGTGAAATAGTGCCGGCACTCGGTAGCCATATTTGTTATGCTAATCTCTTTTAATTGAATGCACAAACGGTACGCCCGGGTTTTCCTCGAGCTACCGAAATCAAACCTGAACAGCCGAGCATGTTGGGCTCGACAGGATAGAAGCAACAACAAAAAAAAAAAAAACCAACACTGTTTGTGTGTTTTCTAGTGTGTTTTTCCTTCCGGTGTAGTGCTGCGGTGGGTTAGATTTTCGTAAAAGTTTAAAAATGTGTGGGCTGCTGAGAGTGAAAAGCGTTTGCGCCATGTGAAGTGAAGCAACGAGTTAAAACAAAAAAAAAAAGGCGGAAAATAAGGAATGTGAAAAGTTAGGGCTCCGGATGTTGTGCACTGATGTTGTTGATTTTCCCAGGCACGCTCGACGTATTCAGAGGAAGGCTTATGTTGGGTGCTGTGTGGTTGAGAGTAAAATTAATTTAGGAAAAAAAACCCCCAAAACAACGAAAAAAAAAATCTCATAGTTCATCCAGAGGAAAGTGAAAACGCGCCGAGAGAAAAATGGATCGAATGAAGAATTGTAGCGTAGCTTAGAAAAGTGGCAGATTATAAGGTTTTTTTTTCTGTCTGTGTGTTCTTGATTGTTCCTCCGTTTGGTTGTCTCGGTAAAAGGCAAACTGCCCCTTTCAACGGAGATAGGAAAAGCAGACAGCTGGCGAAGGAGGAAACAAAAAAAAACACTTGGTTGGACAGTGCGGCTTAATGACGATGACACATTACTCTCAAAGGCGCAGACGACGGCGCGTTCAACATACAACAAACGCGCGCATTTAGAACGAAGAACGGGCGGAAATTAAAACCGTTTCCATGTGTGCGGATGAAAAGAACGAAACATCCTTCCGCAAGTGGTTTCGCTTTAGTCTTGTTTGTACTTCGTTTGCAACCGCCATCGTTTAGCTGCAATAAAGAGGCTGCATTCACGGTAAGTGACCGATCGTTAGATTATGGCGGGATGCGACTTATTTTTTTTTTTTTTGTATTCGTTTTCCCCGGTTTTTTTTGTTGCTCGATTTAATTCCCACCAGTTCAGGGAACGATGACCGCGGAATGGGCGGGAAGGGGGAAAACCAAATGCAAACGGTTCTTTGATTTATGCTGACCGATGCCCACGGGACAAAAGGAACTGTATGTTAATGAGTTAATTGTGTACGTCGGCTGTGGTATGGCAGTATGAGTTGCTTTTTTTTTTTGATTTTGCCATTCATAATCCATTTTCAACCAACCATTATTCAAATGAATGTGCTCTGGTTTTTAATTAATTGTATTGCAGTTTTTTTTTGCAGCCATTGAAATCGACTTACATTTCAATCAATGGTGGTAAATACTGAGTTCGATTATTGAAATAAACCGACCTCCTAAAATAGATTTTGCATTTTTTGTTATGTAAAGGTAGCGATGGTTGACCTTGCGAAGAGAATCGAACAGTTTCAAGAGAAAATTTCAACAAGTTTTTGGATTTTAAGCTGCCATGTTAGAAATAGCCCTTTTTTTGCCAACACTGATCCTAACTTGAGCCAACCTGCTGGTGAATTGAATCACACGAGAATTCAGATAATTCCCACCGGAAGGACCCGGCAAATGCATGCGTGTCAACCCAAAACGGAATTAGCAGCAACGCACGAAGGGGCCTATAAAAAAGGGGAGCTTCTTCGGCAGAGTGATTAATATCTGCGATCCTGCAATGTCCTTCCAAGAATAGGAAACGTCACGGAACTAAGGTGTATACAAAACCCTGTTCCAGTCGACGGCTGGAGGGTGCATGAAAGATGGATTGTTTTTCTTTCTTTCGCGGAGGTTCCCGGATCGGGATGGCGCTTACGTCTTTCAACGCGGGTTTATTTATTTCCGGCCACCTTTAAAGCGATTTTCGGGTGTCATCCGAATGCCGCAACTTACTGGAGGGTTGATTAATTTTTCCGCACGGCTTCGAGCATGCAAAACTAGTGAAAATGAAGGGAAAAAACCGGGCCCGGACTAACGGTGAGTTAACTCCCGCCCTTGCGAACGGAAGACGAAACTCTTCACTAACCACGGTCTCTTAAAGTGACGGGAAGAAAATGGGATTATTGTCGGCGGAAATTGACCATCTCTTGCCCGGTGCGCGGCCATCGTTTTGCGTCTTTGTTCACCTTCAGCAGAAGCGCACTAAGCCCGCCTCCGGTCCCGCGGGACAACCGCCGTCGTTTTGGATAGGCGAGATCCCGTTAAGGAGCGAAACGACCTCCCGGCCGTGTCGTGATTACATGATCTTTTCCGCCTCGGAAGTCCTTTTCTTGTACGCAGTCTCCACTTCTTCCCCTCAAATCCTGGGGGAAGTACGCTCGTCAGTCTCCCGTGCGTGTCCCGGGGCCGTGCTGCTGGCGCTGGGAAGAAATTGAATTATTGTTGGCGCAAATTTAATTCAATTTGGGATTTACGGTTGCCCGAGCACCAGGGTTTTCCCTTTTGTCTCGCTCCGTGCACGGCAGGAATCGACTTGCGGTGGCGGTGGACGCAACGACGGGGGTTTTCCGCAGTTTTTCCATGTTGCGTGCGTCGCTCGAGGAACGCACGCTTTTTTCGTGATCGCTCGCTTTGTCGGTTTTTGCCGTCAGTTTTGAACACAAATTTTTGCTCGGGCAGAGGCGAAGGAGGAGGAGGTGGAGGAGGAGGAGTGGAGTTATTTGATGGCATAAATCATGGGCACTGATGACGGTTGAATGTGAGAAAAAGTTTAGGCTCAACCCTTTCGTTTACTACTTCCTCCCGCTGTTGGGTTTTTTCCGTTATTTTTTTTGGGTAGCAAATGACAGTTGGAAAACCCGAGGACAAAAGTAAAAACAAAACACAACAAAACCCCGAAACCGGCACCGGGAATGTTCAAAACAGCAACTCCAGAACTCCCTCATCAGAGTGGCAGTTAACGGATGGCTTGCTGTGGAAAATGTTATCCGGAAAATCAAACTCATATCTGTCTTTTTGTTTTGTCATTTAGGAAAAACAAAAAGACGTTGTCAAAGTCACGCACGGAAAAGGGGTGAAAGTGTTCCAGCTTTCTCCCACCAGGCGTTCGCACGATTCCGTTGTCGAAAGGATGCGACTACCCTTCCAGCCGCACACAAACTTGCCAATTCAATTTTTCAATCAACGCACGGCTCCTTACGGCATCGGCAAAATTAAGGATTTTCATTTTCGGCTCAGCAACTTAAGCGACCATTTGGGGGGGAACGAGGAGTGCGGAGGGTGTGTGTTTATTGGCGGTGTCTTTTTTATTAGGTTTGGGGTTTGGGCCGTTCTCTGTGGTTGACCTCGTAAAACTCTGGACACGGAACATCGTTACATCGTTTGGCGGAAAATAAATAGATAACCGAACGTGTGTGAGTGAACGAGCATTGGAAGAAAAGTCACTTACCCAAGATCGAAAAGGCAACCACAAATTATCATAAATTTTGAGCCTTCCAGGAAAAAGGGAGGGAAGGTGATCAAAGCCCAGACTGGCGCGAGGCGGAACGAAAGGGAAAATCGTTTGCGTTGATTTGTGCCACGTTTGCCAGGTCGATACACTTTCCCTGCCAAAACGGAAAGGTTCAGCATGGAAGCGGATAAGATTGAAGGTAAAATAGGACCTTAACCGCAAGCCGTTTTTCCGCAACACCACCTCGGGGTTGGGCGCCAAGCGTGTGAACGAGTGTGCGGTAAGCTGTTGGACCTTTTTGTGGAAGAAAATATTTTGCTCTACAAATTTGGTTTGCGTTTACTGGCACGGGGAAGATTCTGCGAGTGGAAAATGGATGCTGATGCTTGATGAAGCCTAATAAATTGACAAAATGGGCTTGTGGGGGGATTGGCAACAATTTAACGGAGCGTTTGATGAAATGGGGTATGATAAAAAAGTTGTACTATAAACTGGAAGAAGGAAGCTCTCTGTAAATTAAACTGGAGCTCCAAACAAAAGTCATTTTTTCTAACTCATAATCCTTTGTCCTCATGCGTCTCCAGTTTTATTAAAATTTAAATTTGCATTCCATGATCAACTTTCAACGATAGTCTTTATTAGTAGAAAATGAATACCGAAGGAAAATATTACTACTTTTTTTTTGTTTTAGTTAAGTGATTCACTTAATTTTTTTCCTTGCCGCGTCAGAGTTTTTGCTGTCTTTTCTCTTTCATTTTCCGGGAAGTTTCCTTCTGCTCGTCTTTGCAAAATTATGCCACCGAAAATACTCTCCAACAAGTCTTCGTCGCAGGTCCGCCCAGCTTTCGGATGGAACTTTTCCACCAATTTGTCGTCCCGAAAGGAGATGGCGAGGAAGAGTTGAATTTTCTCGATTGTTACCCATTTTTTCCTTCTACTTTCCCCACCCCACTCCGTCATGTGTTCCTTCGTCTGGGCTGGGTTGAAGTTTTCGAGAGTCAAGTTTGTGAACGAGAAATGGTTGAGGAGTGGAAAATATCCCGAAGCCCTTGCTAGAAAGCATACAAAAAAGAAGGAAAAACAGTGGAACCGTTGGACGGAATGGAAAATTGAAAAGTCCTATTAAATTAACCCTCATACCCCCGCGCGCACGGTCGGGGGGAGCGAACGGAAAAATTGACTAGCAGTCAGGCTGCGAGTGTCTACGGGTTGTTTTACGTTTTGTTTTTATTTTCATTCAATCTTTCCGACGGAAAATTGCACGCAAATCGGGGAAGTGGGCCCCGAGAAGCGCGGAAAACGAAACCATCGTACAATGATAAAGCATTTTCCACATGTTGAGCATGTTTGCCGTTGAACGGCTTGATTTATTGTCGTTAGTAATTGTTTAGATTGAATTTGCCTCCAACGAGCAATACATCAATCAATTACTGGAGCCATTGAACACCGTTGCCACTCCCGGAGTTCCAACTTATCGTATTCCCGATTAGTTCCATGAACCGATTAGGCTATAACCAGCAACGTTGCCTTCCGAGCATCGGGCGCTTTTAATGGTGAATCAAAGCGAAAACTTCACACCATGAAGAAACTCCTGGACCTTTTCCCCGAGCCGGGCCAACGAGAAAGCGGTGCTTAATCCTCTCTTCCCCTGCACTGCGAGTTGGGCTAGCGAGCCAGCCCTCGAAAAGGTGTCAAACTATTCAACGGATTACACTCCGCTAGGGGGCTAATGTTGACACAATGTTCCGGGTTCCGGAAGCCGATTAGCTTCCGAAGATCGAGTTGAAGGTTCCCGCCTCCTGCCGGTTTCTCAGGAACCGGTGTTTTCCTCTGCCGCGCCAAAGGGAAAGCAAACATCTACCCGGTAGCGAACGGCCTTGGTCCACCCGGGAAGACGAGCATCTCATCATTTGCATAATAATTACCAGCTACAAGGAGCTACACAGCACGGGATGGTGCATATGATCAGGCTTTCCTTCGGAAGAAACTTGGATGGTGCACAGGTTGGAATCTTTTTTCTCCTCCTTTTGCCAGCACGTCGAAGAGTGCACCGGATCTAAAGTGAAGCTTGCCTTTAAAGCGTGACGATTGAGATGACGAACACGATGAGGATGGTGCTAACGATTATGTTGAAAATGTTGTACATTGCTACAAGGATGCAAGGATTAGTGCCAACTTAAATGCAAGCAATTGCTGGTCCTGAGGCGCCCAAGAGGCCAGCAAAAGGGTACCGGAGGAACTGAAGGAAGAAGTCAATTGAAACCCATCGACCACCGACGGATTATCGGAGCTCGATGGGTTCGGGTGACGGCATTTGCATCGGAAGATGAGAGCCTCCGCTCGGTCGGTTGTGTAAACTTTGCAAAACTAATTAATTCAAATCCCTTATAAAAACAAGTTTCTTCGCTTGTTCGCTCTTGGGTCTTGGTGAATTCTTCCGGATGACGCGATGAGCGAGGATGTTCGATATTTTCCGAAGAAAGGCAGCAAGGAGAAAGGCTCTTTATGATTTTGGCGTCGTTCATCCACTAGAGAATCAATGCGGGAATGAAACTTGCTTCTTCGGAGTGGAAAGCGAGAAAAGCTTCTGCCAACAAGCGAATTGCATGCTTAACACTTTTACCCAAGAACATTATCTGGGAGCTTTTCAGCTTTTGCACTGGTGATGGTGCACTCTTAATACCCTTGCATTAGTAGCGCCAGGAATGCAAATAATTCGCCCCAAGTTAATGCATTATCCAGCGATTGTTTTCCCCCCGGTTCTTTACTTTCCCCCGCTGGGTTGTCAATAAACGCGAAAGGTTCCACCAGCCAGGTTAAAGATCAACTTTCTTTCCTCGGCGCAGTCTGTTGAAGAACTCCGGTTTTCTATTTGTGTACGGGAAGTGCTCTGCGTGCTTTTAAAGTTTCGTTTTCCAGCCAAGTCGACAAAACATTTTCACTCCCCGTCGATTCGGTCGGATCGATTCCGGATGCGTATCTTTCGCCGTTTCGTTACTTTTTTTTTGTTTGGCAACAGTCAAGCAATGATGGTATCTCAATTGATTTGATCCATTGCCTTCGCTTTCTTCTCCTCGACGAGTTGACCTGAATTCGTTTGAGAGTTCTCCTTTCCAAACCAGCCCACCCTTGAGGTTGGCGATGTTTGCGTTCACCAATCTTCTGTTAATCACCTCTTCGCGTAAAGTTTTCAATTTTTCTTCGTCCCAACATCGTTACCGATCCCGCGGTGGCCAAAGGGGAGGAAATGCTGTTGGGAGGCAAATTGGGACCGTGCGCTAGCCAGAATTGCAATTTATCGCCTAATTTACATCGAACGCGTCACGGGAGATCCCATTTGCGCTGGCGAGCGTCGACGACTGACTGGCGAAAATGTGTGTCCTTAGTTGTGGAACATTTTTATCGCAATCTTCCAACCCCCGGGAGGTGGCGTGTTCCGAGGAGTCGATCGATGCCGGGAGACTCGACGGAGTCTGGGGAGAAACCGTTTGCTGTTCGGGAACGCCAATAACCTCCCCGGAACGATTGCACGATAAGACCGGGATGAGTAGGATAGCACGTCGGCGAACGGCGAGCAAAACATGCCTGAAGTCAAACAAGGGAAAAGCTTCCGAATCCTGCCGTACCCGGCTATAGACAACCGGTGTGTCGATGGTGTGTCATCTAATGGAATCGCGCTTTGGTGGAAGAGCAAACAGAGAGGTGGAAAGGTGCGGCGGGGAAACGAAAAAAAAAAACGGAAGTGACGGCAACAAACGCGCGATAGCTGCAGATAGCAGGAAATGGAATGTTGATGCGATGCTGATGCTTTTTGCCTTCACCTTTCCTTCGCCGTTTCGCCGTGAAGCCAGCACGCGGACGGATGTTTACGGGACGGATGATAAGGAGAGGAAGGAGCAGCATTGGTGGTGGAAAGAAGGTTCTCAGGTGTCGGAGACTTCCGCTGTTTCTCCCTCGTATTTGTGTGGTCGCGCAGTCCGTCGGGACTTCGTGGTTTCTCGCCACAAGCGAGGCAAGTGGTCGATGTTTTTTTTTCTTCCTACGATTGGAAAATGGATCCTCTTTTTTTCGACTTGCTAGAGATAAAAGACCGCAGCATGAAAGTTGATAACTGCAGTCAAGGTAGTGAGTGCAATTGCTGCATTGTGCATTTCAATCGACCTACGGACTTCGGAGCAGTCAATGCTTTATTCGGGAAACGACAGCTCATAGACAACTGCTTCGCAGATATTTGATCAGTCTTCATAGTTTTATGTCAATAAACATGTTCTTTATATTTTATTTTAAGGATTCATTGAGAAGGTTTTTAATTTACTAGGAATACTTAATAAATTCGTGAAGTTTCGATATCAGATGTCAACACCAAGTGTCTTTAATGGGAATGGCTTTTCGCTATCTGCCATTTCGCTGAAGCGTATATTGTAAAGATTCTGTGGGATCCAACGAAAAACGGTAGTTTTTAACGGTAATCCGTAAAGTTACAATTCTTTAAATGTCCTCAAAATAAAGAACCAGGAGCGATAGTATTTCGGAAAAGGCAGGATCAAATATGCTTTACCAAATTGCCAGGGACGTTTTGAATGCTGCTATCAACAGGAGCATATCTAATGCGATTCAGCTTTCCATCGTTCCATTTTAATGTACAGAGAATTGTAACCAGTTTCGAGGGCACAACTAGGACGGGTAATCGATGACGATGAAGATTATGGGAAGATGAGGGAACGGCTCGTAGGTAAATAAATACAATTTCCAACACACTCTTGAAATGCTGTTTGCCAACTACAGCCGCGAGACGACATGCATTAGGCTGTCAGGTGCAATCGACGAACTTAGAATAATATTTTTTTGCCGGGATGGAGAAAAGTCCGGGAAGTAGGTGTTTTTCCTATTACTGCAGCAATAATTCTGCAAGGCGGTCGGGGAAGGAAACAAGAGACCAAGAATGGAAAGCGTGCCAGGTCGGAAGAAAAGGCGGTGGGCGAACCAACTGTAAATATTTTATTGCTTCTATGCATTACATTGAAACACCCCGACGGTGCGTATCATGTTACCGAAGAAGCGCGTCCTGTTTTCTCGCCTTGCAGCACCTTTTCTATGCTAGATTCCGTACATTCCGCCACCCTGGCCCGGGCGGGGAAAATTCTGCGCCGGGCATGAATTTTTCCGCGAGACGACGGCTCTTTGCCATAATCCCTTGTCGTTTGACAGCCCGCTATGAGATTGTAAACACTAACGACAGGTTGCCAAAGAAAGAAGGCGGCTGGGTGTATGTGTGTGTGCGAACCAGCAGTGTGTGTGTCTTCATAATGCGTTATGGAAATTGCTGAACGGCTTTCACGCGTTTGTTTTCCTTCATTTCCTTCTATCTTTTACCTCCCCACGGATATTCTTGCCAAAGGACTCGCATGTCCTCGGAAACGTCGTGGGGCGTGATAGCATCCTTTTTCTTTAACCTAGCCTCCCCCCCTCCCCCTGCCTACCCCGCCGTTTAGCACGATGTTAAGCCGCATGGAATCGTTTTGTAGGAAAGAATGTAAGAATCATGTTGGGCGCCTGTTTGCAAGTACCTTTGTTCATGTATGCGGGTTAGTGCGCGTGTTTATTTTCACAAAACGGAACGGGGATTTCCTTAAGAAAAAAAAATGGCTCCACAAGCCACCCGAATGGAAAAAAAAGGATCGAGCGAAGGCATGCACGGACTCGTGTTAAAGGAAACCGGGAGTTTGTGCGGGGAGGAAATGGAAACTCCGCGTAATACACACGACGTTCTTCGGGAAGGCAAAGCATGGGAACACCGTCTGCAGACCGACCGGCCGGGTGGATAAACAAGCTGTTTAAAATGCACGCACCCATACAACCAAGCTTGCAAGAAGCGGTGGTGGAAGGGAAAGCAAACATCCTTCGCAGCCTTGTGCTCCGTTTATCGCATGGGCTTTTTTTTTGGGGGGGTTTCGGGTGGAAAACGGCTCAGTTTACTCCTGCCCGGGCACCCTTCATTCAGCTTCAAGCGCTTCAAGATTGCGCCCCATGTACCCCGCCGCTTGGGAGCCCCCCCCCCCCCCCCCCCCCCCCCCGGTTGCATGTGGAGGCATTTTAAAAGACGGGCTCTTAAAGAAATTGCTTCGAGGCACCTCGAGTCGGCTTCAACGTACGTTAGGAGAAAAAAAAGGAAACCACCAGGCTATACGAGGGAGCACTGGGAGGGTATCCGTTTTTTTAAGGACTTCCGCTGCAAAGCAAGAAAGAAGTACCACACGATGCATTCGAGCCGGGGCGGGGCGCGTAGGGAAATTTTTAATTAAGCAAAGAATGGTAATTTCCCAACTGCCGGGCGTGCGCGAAGGGAAATCATGTTGCAGTTGTGAATTGAAGTGAATTACATAAGCAAATTTTGTAGTTTCTTGTTAGTTTGCTTGGTTTGCTCCTTTTCCTTTCTCTAATGAGGAAACATGATGCTGCATTCACCATGAGAATGATTTGTTGTTGAGTTGTGATTTTAAATTGAAGTCATTTTAAGTAATTAAAATAATTTAGCTTTAACGCCAAAGGGTATTACGATGCTGAGAAAGGTTTGTTGCATTCAATTCACATCTTTAACAAACAAGGAATTTTTTTTCAGAAATGTAAACATTTATCTAACTGTTCTGTGTTGAAGAGAAGGGTTTTAGAAAATGTTTGAAAAAAAAGGAAAAAGCTTCACGTTACAGTAATGCGCAACAGATCAACAACGTTTACATTCCCAGCGGTAAAACTCATCATGACATCATTCTAATGTAAATTTAAAACTTATCAGAAAGAGTGTACAATGGATACTCTGGCTATGTATTCTGAGAAGGGGAATCCGGTTGGAAATGGAAGACCAAATATCCGGCCCTGCTCGTGTTTCTAGACAACTGCAGTTGATTGAAGTATGTTTGGAAATATTTTCGGAACAACTAGCAACAAGCATCGAACACGGGTTTTTTTTTTTGGGGGGCGTTTGAAATGCGATTGTTGCTGTTGCAGCATCGATTCCTCCCTTGAAATCATGTCGGTAGCCAGAGGACAATGGGCGGCGATAATTAACATCGAAAAGGCATGGCATGCACAGGAAATATGTTGAAATGGAGAAACATGCTTTGGTATTTTGGTATTTAGAATATGCTCGATGTCGAAACATTCTTTCACAAGGAATGACTTTTCAACTGCTGCCCGTCAAATGCTGGATTGATACAATCTTCTCTGTGGAACCAAGCTTCGCTGCAAACAAGTGTTTAGTTTTCCCATTGATGTATTATTGCACAACATCTGGAAACTTGGAAATATTTTCCTGCAGTAAAACTTCCAAGCAATACACATTGTATACGCTGACTGAACTGATATTTTCTTGGGGTTTAACTTGGGTGACGTCAATGCATAGAGTATGACAAGAAAAACATATTATCTCGCCTTCATTAAGGCTTCGTAATGCTTTTTCGCATATCTGCCTCTCCACACGCAACTTCTGCGTCGAACCTCTGTCTCACATTCTCAGGTAGCTTGCAGACTTTGTGATGGCCCTTCATCAAAACTCCTACCGGGTCAAACGGGTCGCCATTCATCACTCGAAACTTGCCGACAGCCGTGTTCCTGCCACGTTCCTTCTCGTTTGAACGCGCACCGGGGCGGCTGGGCAGCAAACCACTAATTACGGAAGCACTCGAGCCCTTCGGAAGCCTCGCCTTGCCCGAATGTTGTGAGTTTGTGAGAAATGCGTCGCTCATTACCCTGTCAGGAAGCGAGGAGGGCATCATCCGCGGGTCCATAGCGCACCTTGGCTGCCCCATTGGTTCCTGCCAGTGACTCCGAGGTGTTAGTTCCTCGGTTCAGCGGGAGAAATAAAAAAAAAAAATGGCTGCCGTCGAAAACGGTACGCCACGCAACGCAGGTGATTGAAAGCTCCCAAGGAGGAGTTGCTCCCGTAGGGATTCCGTTCACCTGCCCGCGAGCGATTTGCTGTCGACATGGACACCCTGTTTGTTTGTGGAAGCCCAACATTGTACGTGTGTGCCTTCGGATGCGATTCACTGGAAGGATTACGCTGGATGGATGGATATGGTGGAAAAACCAAGCCCGTGAATATCGCTGTACCGTGCATAAGTCAACCACTCACGCACGGGAAAAACGCTCAGGCACGCGGTGAAGTTTTCCCACTTAGGCGAGGACGCGCTACAGGGAGAGAGAGAGAGAGAGAGAAAGAAGGAAGGACGTGTGGTGGCGAATGTGAGGGGAGAAAAATTATACAAACACAAAGCTCAACCCCGGGGTTGTTATGTTGATGCGGGACTTTTCCTTCCCCATTCGATATGTTATTTTATGCAAATGAGCAGGAGTCACTTGGGAATAATGATATTTTGTGCTCTTTTTTCTTTTCTTTTTCCTTTTCGCTTTTCCCGCAATGGCCGCCGGCCCGCCGCGGGTGCCAACTGTGGTGGCAATATCGCGTTTTCCGCTTCCGGCCCTGGAGTGCGAACGAACGAACGTGAACAACTTTTTTTTTCGCAACTTTTCCGGTAATGGATATGGCTTGATAGGAAAGTGTGAGGTTGAGAGGAGGGAGGGGGGGGGATGGTGATAGGGACTGGATAAAGGACTTTTCTTCCCTTTCCTCAATATGGGTATGGCACGGATCAAACAATAGCTGCTTAGTGTTTAGCGACGTTCTTTATAAACAAGAATGTTTTGATACGATTACTTTTAGTCAAAATATTCATGAGGGTGATGATATTTGTTACTCAAGGCTGGGACAAGATTTGTTTTTAGAAAACATAACGTTTCTTTTTTTCAACAAACGCACTATAATTTTCCTCGAGAAATTTTTCCGTACTTTGATAAATTATAAAAAAAATCCATCATGAAAAAAACTGTGCAAGAAATAAAAAAAGTAAACACGAGGTAATTAAAGCGAAGTCGAGATCATTAAAAACAATTTATTCCATTCTCATTTACCGTTTATGATAGCCAGCATTTTGTTCCCTTGCTGCAAGCCCTTTTATGTACATTGTTTTATGCACTTTCGGCAGACAAATAAATCACACGCAACGCCCGAAAAGCATAAACGTACCCCCGTTTGATTTAGTAATAATGGCACTGCACTCCGCCCGGGGAAGCGCCTCCACCCCGATGCTGCCAGCGATTGGGAAGTGATTATTTTCTCACGCTACAAATGGGAGGCGAAGTTAGTCTTTTTTTTCCTGATACCCATTTTTTTGTTTTTGTTTTACTGCAAACCCGTTAAAGACAGCCATAAACCACATTTAACAAGCCAAATGGAATGATACGCTGCTGGCTGACTGCGGAGGCTGAGTCATATTGGTTTGCCACCGTTCGTTCGCGTCTCGGTTTCGTTCGCACGCAGCATCCCTTCACTTGCGCGAAGTGAACCCCCTCCTCCTTTAGAGTTTATGGAATCCGTCCTCTACTACCTCCTGAAGGGCGGGGGCTAAGACTTCAACCTCGACGATTGCGCCACAGCCAAGCAAGCAGCCCACCATCAATCGGATTCTTCGAGGTCTTCGCTAATGAACCGTGCTAATGGGTTCGCTGCAAAACGCGTCGCGAGGATCGAGTGCGGGGACAATCCAGTGGAAACGCCACACCACAACAACATCACTGAACAGGCTCGATCTAATAACTGACGGTGTCCGACTGTCACTCAAAGCTAGTTGGGACGCGTGAGAATGGTGGGGGGAGAAACGTTGTATCGAGCTGTCATTCGGCGTGCGGAAAACCTCGCGGGCGACTCGAAGTGTTTCGCTTAAATGAACGCCAATGTGGTTCTTCAGGGGCGATATCTCCGTATGACACTGATCACGTTGGTTCGGCTAGTGGACTATTGCAGTCTTTTCGAGTTAAAAGATTTATGAAATGTCCCCATTCTTGGACAAATATCGCCCCCAACTCATCACAGGCCTAACAGGCCGTCCGTTCCTTTAATGTTGATTGTGTGTTTAATGGAGTTGTTTTAGATAAAGAGTAGGAAATATAACTACCTTTTTCTTCATTGGTCTAACAAATCCTTAAGCGAAAAAATCAGTTATTCATGTTGGTCAACTATTGCCATTATTTGTTCTGCCAATATGTGTCATTTTCAACTTCACGAGATTGTGCTCAGTCTAGCTCTGATAATATTTAAGTTGTACTCAAACCCTGGCAGCAAACAGTGGTCATTAGATAAATAAATATATGTTTAATGACTGTGACTAGTTGTCCTTCTGCTTGCCAGAAATAAACCCACTGTACGCTGTTTATTGCAAAGGAAAAATAAGATATGTCGCGATAGATGAAGCTGTGGCGAGGGGCATCAACGGCGGGGGACAAAATTAAATCCACTCCCAGAAGCGAACCACTTTCAAAACTAAGAAATGGATAGGGAGGGGCAAGGAAAGTGAGCTAGAGATAAAAAAAAAACCCCCGTCGTCAAACCTCTATCGAGAAGATACCTCAACCACCCCTCAGGATGGAGGACACCAGTGTGCTGCGGGTGTGGCTGCGGTTTTTTGGGGTGCCCAGGGTATCCCAGGGTTTGAGATATTATACGACGACAATCAATTAAGCCGCCGGGAAGAGAGGCGCACATGAGTCAGGCCGTGTTTTATCCGCGTGTTGCGTTGTGCCCTCTGCTGTGTTGTCTTCGTTCCCGGGCCTCCACGCACATTTCGGGCGGAATAGAGAAGCGTTGAGGCAACGGTAGAAGTAGAAGAAAAAACGATCAACAAACGCCCGAGTGTAGGGCTTGTTGCCCGCTTGAGGGTCCGGGCATCGGCAGAAGGGCCGAGGTCGGCGTTGATGATGCGGGTCTATTTTCCTATCCCGCGGTGCGAACGTCAGGCGTTATCTCCGATCCGACGTGCCGGGGGATGCGCCGAAAAAAGGGAGGTCTTCGGTGACACGGCCACGACCAAGACCCTCCGATGTAAGCGTGAAAGATCCATGGAAGCGCCCGATGCACAACATGCACTCGTTTTATGATCTTTAGTCACGGCCGATCGAGCATGGGACGTGTATGTGTTGCTTTGTTGTTTTTTGTGTCCGTTTCTTCTCGAGGAAAGTGAACCACGAACGACGCAGGCTGCTGGCGGGTGGAGGAAGGGAAGGGTGCCAAAAATTTGTTGTGGGAGGATGAAAATAAATGACATATTTCGAGAGGATACTGTCACTCTTCGGGCAGGAAACAATGCGTGTTGTTCGCTCTTTCGTTGAGGGCATTTATTATGAGGGCGTTCAAGATTGTTACCATGGGAGGTTTTTTTTTTCCTCTCCTTTGCCAGTTGAGTTTGTAGAGTTTTTTTCTTTGCTTTTCTACGAGAAACTGCCCTCGCCCATACTTTCTCCCCCTCAAGTGTTTCGGGATGAAGTATGAGATCAATCGCGTTCGGATCGAGTTTTTTTTTCTACTCTCCTCCCCCCCATCTCTCAATGTGTCTTATTTCCGATTGGGATGGCTCGACTTTCTTTCCGCGCCACCGCTTTCGAGTGGCTTCGATCTGATTATTTGTTTATGATTAATTCGTCCAGCGCTACCGACTCAATAACTGTCGTAAGTGCGAGTAAGAAAGTGGTTAAGGCGCGTTCCCAGTGACAGTGATAAGGCCAGCTGGTGAGGGAGAACACGCATGCGGAAGGTTCGGTAATTGCGGCGGGTTTGTGTCGGAGAAAATTAAACGTCTGTCAAATATGTTCAATGTCATCCGGGTCGGCGGGAGGGCATATCAGCATATGAATCGCTTCAATTGGAAACATAAATTAGTTTGCGTTCATATTGCTTAAATTGAGACGATCCATTCACTCAAAGTTGAAAAAGTCATGCCCCGGAGGCTACAGAATTGCGCCATTTTCCTGGGCCTTTTGACCTGTAATATGCTTCGTTATTCAATAGTTAATTCAAAGATCTACTTCAAGAACGGAAATCTTCAACAATATTTCTTTTATCTTTCTGGGCTAGAGATCGACAATTGTTTAATTTATCCCCTTTTCCCGGCTTTGGCCACTTTTTATAGCCCCTGCTCCCCTTTTATCGGATAACTCCTTTTTCGGACCTAGATAAGTCGCACACCTGTCAGATAAATCTCACAGCATAAACGCAATGCGCTTTGTATACTAAGTTCCAGCTTCCGTCCTAATTGCAGAGTTTTATTAAACGTTTGTCTATTTTTGTATGCTTTGTAGTGAGTCGCCATAAGTATAGAGCTACCAAATTAAATTTAGGAACATCCTAGTGTTCGCAAAAGTTGCACCTGATTTGTAGAAAACGCACGCTTCAAAATGTAACACCCCGTCCTCCGTCCAGGCGTAAGTGAACATTTCATTTTATCTTTTACATCACTTGCTTGCCACCATAATCTCCATCCATCACGATGCCGTAAACTGTAATCGATCGTTGGCTCAATCCAACACCTGCTGTCTGAGCTTATGGTCAATGTTTAACGCGCATAGTTTGATGTTTGAAGGCGAAGTATAGTATGTTCAATTAGGATCGCTCCATGGAAGATTTCGACACTTGCCCCATATTTCATCACTTTACGAACTCGAACTGGTTTTTGTGACGATGCATCACCGGCTCCATCCAGACGGGCGGAGGTTGTTTCTTCGCGTGGCTCCCCCGAACGGACACGAGTTATCGCCGGTTATCGTTATTTGGCTCGTAAACCGCTCCCGGTTCCATCCATCATCGCGAAGGATGTGGGATGTCTTGGCGCTAGCAACCCCAGGGCAATGGTTTCATCCAAAAATCGACGCTCCGTTGGCGATGATTGCTGCTGGGAGCAACAGGATTCACTCCGCGGGAGCATCATTGGTCCAGCTTGGTGCCCCGGTGCTCCGGCACGCTATCGGTTATTACAGAAACGCTAACAATTCAATTAAGTCGTGGCGCTTCTTTCCCTGCAAAGGGTAGTCCGGTCGGAGCGAGGTCCGTAAAGTTGTGCTGCAAGCTGGCCGTCTTATCGCACGCTAATCTCGCATCTCGCTAATGATGATGGTCAGGAGCGCAGGAGAGCGATCCTATCCATCCCGAAGATGTTGTTGCCCCCGGGTTGGACTCGGATAGCTGCCCGATACTGCAAGGCTGCCAACCAACAACGAACTCCAACCGTTCCTACACCGGACTGCAGCGTGCCGCGTCAGATTTTGTGGTTTTTGTAGCCCCGGGATGGACGAATGGAAAGACGTCGAGACGTGGGTATGCCACCCCGAGGGTCCTAACCACTCTCGTTCGGTGAGCAATAATGGGCCACCGCTGGGCTACATATGACGGTCGTGTACCGGGGGAGCAATATATCACAAGGCGAACAGCACATAAATCCACCTGGAATGCGATCGTTCGGCGGAGTGCGGTGGACCAGATGGATGACGCGCACGGTAGTCCCGTTAGGGATTCGTCATAAACATCGGGAATCGTTGCAGCGTTGTGGGTTGGTCTTAACCCTTAGAGGAGTTTGTTCATCGTTCAGGAGCATTTCGGAGATCAAGTCAAAGGGAAGGGTTTTGTCTCATCGAACTTTCTATACTTTTAAGGAGTTCAATCTCGTGCGCTTCTTTCCTATAATAAAATTATCGAGTCTGGATACGAAATTGCACAAAATTGAATTCGATTGAAGCGTGGTATAAAGTAAACGACATTTATTGGGAAGCCAACAAAATTTGCTGTGCCAAATATTGAAGTATATTTCTGTGCATGTCACCAAAGGGTTTGGATCTCGGCCGTAGGGCGGGCCAACCCATCATTGTCTTCGGTAGCAGCTGGTAGCAATATCACGATTTAATCGGATGGCGATACGATCTGATCGTTTTTACTATTTTCGATAGCGTAAAGACACTGGTTGGCAAATGCAAACCGCAACGGTTCCTTCGGAGAATGTAGCTGCCGCCCTTGTAGGAAGGTTTCGCTCCCCGAACGATTCTTGAGAAAGACGCCGTGCCTTTTAGATGAAAACCTCGTCGGTGCATCCCGGGGCGAACCGGGGATGGCGAGATGCCTCCAGCCCGGTGCCGTTTATTAACGATTATTGCTAAGGGAAGGTTTTGCAAATCGCCACCGTCTTTCGTTGCTAGGAATGGTGCAAATTGTTAACCCATCGGAGAGTCAGTGAGAGTGCGGCAGTAGCCAATAAATCCAATGGTGGTGAAACTACTCGAGACGCGGGACGGCAAACGACAGCGAATGCACATGTATCTGACCCTTCGGCTGAATTCGGTGAATGCATCCATCTGGGATCATAAAAGGAAAAAAACATACCGCAGGCTAGCATGTCATTCATTAGTGCACTGGCCCGATTTCACCTTTGAGGACGAGGCGGAGGAAAATATTAATAAAAGCCAACCATAAACGAGATTACTATTTGTTTTCAGCCTGCTCTCAAACACGACACAACAAAACCGGTCAACGAAGAGCTTGTTGGGTTTATTTTTTAATGTCTTTCGGCCACGGACCTTGATCGGCACGGGTCCGCTTCCTATCGGCCCAACGGGGGGAAATCCTAAGCCGTTCTGAATGCATCTTCAGATAGTTCGTGCTTCGAGGGTGTCCCAAAAAAAAAATCCACAACACAACAAAGAACCCAAAAGGGGTGGGGGGACGTTGGAATCGAAGAACACGAAGCGGCGGAAGAGGGAATACAAATCCTCGACATAATGGTCATTGATATTGTAAAACGAAAATCAGATAACGATGATGTATTGTGGGACGATGTTGGCCGCTGGGCGAACGAGAAGGGATTGCCCTCGATTGTACCCCCACAAACACACACAGCCACACACACACACGGATGGACATGGTGGGCTGCATTTTGTTCGAGGAAGCCCCGTGGCACGCTCGCATGCTTGTCGGTGGCAGAGATTTTTATCACCCAAGAAATTATACGTCCTGAAAGCGTGAAGCCGACGGCAGGAATGTTGCTACCGACCGACGCGATTCGATCGGCGCATTGTGGCAGCGAAAACCGGACGATCGGAACTGTGTAGCGAATTTGTTTGAGAATGTTCTAAACGGACAGGGAGAGCCACGCTTATTACAATGCCCTTCGCCGTGCTTCTTTTTGCATAAATTCTTCACGAAAGCGTTTCTTTTGCGCTGAATTATGTTTCCTTTTTTTTATGCAAGCAAGGTTAACAACATTCAATTGGCGCGGCCGTGCCGTAATCACACGATTCCCGTCCAATAAATCATCCAGCGCAAAGTGCAAGGCGTTACGCGATGACATCGAGCATTACTCGAGCGGTTCAATGTGAAGATGTGGTGTCCAACGTTCTTTGCCCCGCTAGCCCCGCAAAGGAGGATGCGCGCAGGTCGTCCCGGTCGCTCGATGCGTTGAAGGAAGATTTAATCTCACCACCGAGGTGAATGATAAAGCACGTTTTAGCTCGGCCTTACTCGTTTCCCTTCTGCTCGCCTTTGCATACGCGTGTGTTCATGCACGATGACAACGTATGATTAATGAGCCAGGGGTTCATATATTACAATTATGCAATCGGGCGAGTTCCCCGTGATTTTGGAGATTATTTTTCGGGCCCACCGGGGCGGCGGGCTTGCATGATTTAAACATCTGTCGGGCGTGTCTTATCAGCCCGGTTGCCGGTGGTTTTGTAAAATATGATCACCAGCGTGAAAGTCCCAGGTTTATGCGTCTATTAATTATGAGCGGCAGGGTTCGCTCAGGACCTCGCGGAAAACCTTTACCTCGTAGAATGTAAGTTGTCAAGGCAAGATTCTATCGCGAAGGAGATGAAAGGCAATGATTTTTCAATATCTTCCTCGTTGATTTAGCACGCTCAATGCAACCAGTTTAGTGGTAAACATAACGGATCAAGCATTGATTTCAAATACAGGTTTTGAATTAAAATTACCGATTCCTTGCATGCCTTTATAGCATGAGCCGTCTCATTTGTGAGTGGCAGATATTTTTAATTCCCACTCAAGTGCGCAGTAAAACGGGAAACGGCGAAATGAAGTAGTTTCCCTTCATCTCTCACGCTCATTAATCGTAAGCAAAAGCCCTTTTTCGCAATCCTCGTCACGACTTTTAACGACACTCGCAGGAGGCGTCATTTCAAATGTTCACATATGCTTGGGTCTTCATAAACCTTCGGCAAATTAAAAAAAAAGGCAACGGAAGAGAGAACATGAAACTCCACTTGCCAGACAAATTACCATAAAAGCTGCCTCCATTTGAGATCGTCCATCTTGGCGCGCTCCGAAGAAGACATTATTAATAACGGGCAAAAAACGGCAAAAAGTTACGATTATCTGCCCGGCGGTTACGAGCCTTTGAAAAAGCAAAGATAACGATCGATCATAAAATTTGCCATCCGAGGTTGCATTTATGAGGCGGTTTAATTGATTTCTTTTTTTATGTTGGCGGCTAACAGATTTGTTTATTCGGAACGAAGCCCCCAGCTTCCTGTTGATGGAAGTAAAGCTTTCCAGCTTCATTACTAGGAAGTCTATTAAAACTCACTTTGCAGAGAAATCATGAACCAGTCCATTTGCTGGTTGTGCTATTTACGTATGATGATCATAAAAAATGATAGAAGTAATATTCCTCTACGAAATGCAAATGCGGTCTACATCAATCCGATCCTTTCCCGGAACCCGACGATCCACTCGGTTTATTAACGGTTGATGTGCGGATTTTCGAAAGTAAGCAAACAGCATCATTGATTCAACCATCCTGGTGGCAGCAACTTGTTTGGGTAGGCACAATTTGAAAAAAAAAATGAATTCCTATACTGCATTTATTTCCCCTTATCGCCTCCAACGCTAGACGAGAGTACGAGTTGCTGCCGTTCCAACGACCCGGTGATGTTGGCTTTCCATCCCTTCCACGTTTGCCCTTCGGGGGGTCACTTTGCTGGTCGCCGCATGCATGATGTATGTGGTTTCTTCTTCACTTTGAAGCGTAGCAAAACATGTACACATGCCACCGCACCCCTTGCGCAAGCGTCCTTTTCCCCTCTTCCCCTTTCCGAGGCTGGCAGGAACGCATAAATAAATGACACAAGCATAAGCAGATCGTAATAACTATCGGGGCCCCGTTTGGACATGATAATAAATATTTAAACGTTCCCTACTATCGCTCGCTTCCTCCGTCGGTTTCTTTTTCCCTTATCGCACTGTCTGTTTTGCTTAATCCTGCCCCCTGCCCTGCCGATGGGGCCAGCTGCTCCGGGGATGTCGGCCTCGGTACTCCTATATCTTCACGCTGGTGCAGGTCATGGCGATAGGAGCTCATCCGAAACCAGCCTCATCGCTGAGGCAACAGAACACCACGCACCAGTGACACGCATTCTCGGACACATCGGAACGGATGTCACACACCATTATCGCTAACGTATTGTCTAGCCTAGCCCTAGTCCGCGCGATGTCTTGTTTTGCGTCGACCTCTGCGTGCCGCACAAACAAGACGCAAGAACCATCGGCCGGGGCTGTGTGTCTGGTCGGCCGCACTCTTTACACGCATCATAAATCAAATTATTTTATTCATTATTATGATTATCCCCGGCCGATTGGCCAATAAGCCCTGGCGAGGTCATCATCCTGCCCGGTTGCTCTAGTCCTCGAGCTACGCAGCGCTCAGCTAGCAAGCTAGCTAGTGGCATTCGTTAGGACTTGATTGAACCCGGTACGATGGGATGTCCGTTTGGTTTTTCTTTTCCCTTTCCCCACCTTCAGTGCTGGCGTGCGGCACGCTATCCTGCGCGCATCTGCGTGCCCGGTTTGCGGAGGGTTCCCTTCATAGGCTGGAAGTGCTCTGGAAGCATGGGCTAGGCTAGGGCGGTTCAGCTGCCGGCCAGCAACTCGTCACTGCACGGGGTCTAATCTAATTCAAACATTATCATATTTTATCACCTTTCACTCTCCGGCGGGGACAGGTGGGAGCAGTAAAGTTCGGAGGTCCCCGGGGGTACCGTACTCTACCGACATTTGCGCTATCGCCTGGAACACCTGCTGGTTGTAGGGGAGTTCGAACCGAGTAGGTGGTTAGATAGTCCTCCCGGTGTCATTAAATGGAAGACTTCATGCAGGGAGAACCGTCGGACCTAAAAGGGCTGACATAGGGAGCATTTTTTGTGATCATTCTTATGATGTTAGATGAGTCCCAGACGATGCATTCGTGCTCCTGCAGGCGTAGGTGTAAAGATGACGATCTATTTATGACTCCCCAAGCCACTGGCTAGGCGTATGTAATATCATGTGGCCCTCGCATGCCTTTTTGTGACATATCGTTTATCATCATATTTCAACTAATATTCTGGGATGTACTTTATTTCCAATTGCAGGGACACAACACGCTTCCTTTTTTGGATAATTGGCCGAACTTCGATGCTGTCGATTTTAAATTGTTTCCCAATACAATGCCCCGGGCTGCCCATCCGTCGGGCTGAGGTCAGTGGATAATGCGAGAGAAATTTATCATCAGCCCACGTCAGAACGAGGGGTTCGTCCACCCACCCGAACAAGCGACACGTGCTAGAACAAGCGCGCCGAAGCAACTCTTGGCGCACCATCTGTTTGGCCTTTCGGAAGCACCGCCGGCACACGCTCAGGGGGGATTTCTTTGCCCGAGCGGGTGCAAAAGTGCAGGACGTCAATTAATTAATAGATTAATTTTCGGTTGATGAAAACTGGCGTGACGATGATAGGTTTATGCCCATCGTAGTCATGTTTTCCTCCCACCCGCCATTCTTCACCCTCCGTGGACCCTTTTAGACTTCCTGGCTCCGATGGCGCATCCGAGCTTCGGTCGAGTCGAGTCGGTCTGGCTTTGCCTTTGGGCCTGGTTTGCTGCTCGCTAATCGGCATACTGCACTGCAGAGCAGGAGGCAGGCCGGTGTGATTTTCGAGACCCGGTAGATTTGGGATGTGGATATCTGTCAACGGGCTGGCTTATTTTAGGATCGCTTGTTTTGACTGCTGCATAAATGATGACGATGCGTTCGTCCGCATCAGCGAGAAGAGCAGTAGAGAAGGGCGGCGGCGCGGAAAAAAAATAAGAGACCGGTACCAAAAAGCATGATGGGACGTCGGCCTTTATCGACAACCACCAACGAACAGGGCGCACCATCTGCGCTGCCATCGTGCTATTTTCGGTACTAAACCCCCCGACCCCGTCGAAAGCCGCTCACTCAGAGACGAATCCTGCAGGCTTTATATGCATTGTAAGCGCAAATACCTCGACCAGTGACATACAAGGCACACGGAACATGGAATGTGCTGCTCTGAAAGGTCATTTATTAGGTGTTTTTATTGCTCGACAGTCGACGAAGGGGAGGATTCGATATGGTCCAACTGGCGATGTTGGAGTAGTTTATGCTACATCAAATACCGAATGCCAAACATAGCGCGGGGGCTTGTAAGAGGTTTTACCAACCGTCAAGTTCCTTGACTGACCGACCGAGAAGAACGCCGGTCCCCCTTTGGGGAAGGGGTTGACGTAAATAACCGATGTTGGGCGTGATAATCTCCTCGAAATCGCTTGTTGCATTGTGTTAGAACACCATTAAGCCGGGGAAAACTCTGTTGCCTTTTGTTGTAAGAATTTTCGGTGGAATCTTGTTTTACAACAAACAGACAAAGGAGGGGAAAGCTGAAAAATTACTCGAAATCAATTTCTTTAGAGAGAGGATCGAAGGGAAAAAGCGACGTGTTTAATCTTAATTGTGTTTAAACAAAAAAAAACACATGGTACACATTTAAAATCAAAACTCCCTAAGAACTTAATCACTATATTTGTTAAGCCGTTGAAATGCTCTGTAAAGAGACATGATTCACTTTTGTTTTCATTTTCATTAATTTTTCAATTACAGCCCCAAAATCAATCCATCCCAAGCACAGAGGAAAGTGCCATTTTATTAAAAACTCTTTGAGCGCAAGAATAATGCCACCTGCCCCAACCCCTTTCTGTCATTAGTCATTCGCTCGGAAAACGGTGGATCCCAGAAGCATATTAAAGTCCTATTACGCTTTCAACACCACCTTCGGCGGTCGTTCCGTTTTACGGTTATAACTTTCCGCCACTTTCTAACGGATATGTGATGGAACCGAGCCCGAGGCCGGACCGATCGATGCACCGAGCCGAGCCAACTGGAAGACCGCCGCCTCCTACGCTGGCTGCCGGAAAGTGTCACTTGCAAAATTGCGGTCTTTGCAAATAAAGCCAGCAACAGCAAAAAAAAAAAACCCAGGGAGTGGAATGGAAAAGCCATTCTAGTGAAGCCACATCCACGGGCAACAGGAAGGACAAGGTATCAGACCGTCTAGTGCTGCTTTATTCATTGTATTCTCTTTTTATTGTAGCCCCACTAGCAACATTGCCGACCACACGCGATAGGTTTTTGGAGGGCTTGCTAAATTGGACTGTTGAACGTTAAGCTGCCCATAGACCTGTACCGAAATAGAATGGAAACCCCAAGTTACCGTGGAGGCGCCGAAAGCAGTTTGATTGAATGTTAACAGACGCAGTCGTGTTGAATGTATTTGCAATGTAAGGCTTATGCACTTTCCAAAACACTGAACTGTTATTATTAATTTATTGAGACGGCCGGGCCGTATTGTAGAACACTGAACTGTTTTTAGGATTGGAATGGTGTAAACCAGACTTAAGTTCCTGTTGATTGTGGCCAGTTGGCCTATGAAGCAATTTAGCAACCCTCGCGGAAGAGGTGAATTTATTTTTAATAAAATATTCAACGTCGGTTCCACGGCACTAAAAATCCATCCAAACCTTCATTGTTACGGTACAACAGCCCTCCAAGCATTTAACAAGCTGTTCCCTTTACGGCAACAGTGTGCAAAACAAAGTGCAACGATTGGTGCATCGGAACGGGACGGCATTCACGAGCGAAAGAGAAAAAGATTCTTGAATTCCAGCTGGATCTCCAGCGGTTGGATAAATGAACGATCCCTCACTGAGCTAGCGAGGAAGGGGGGCATTAGGAAAAGTGATGGACATTGTGCAAGGTAAAGAGAAAATAAAAACAAAACCACGTGGAAAAAGTACGATGGACAAGAAAATCGGAAGATAAATTCACCGCTATAAATTATGCTATCTTTCCTCGTTTTATGTTTTATTAAAGACCTCGTTCCGGAATGCGATGAACCACCGATGATGGCGTGCAGCAACGGTTCGTTGCAATGAGACCAGACGCAGTTCCCCCGGGGTGGGGGTGGTGGTGGCGGGTCGTTGCATTTTTACCGGCCGAAGATATCGAGAAGGAGAGGAAAATAGATTTTTCATAGCTTAGTTTCCCGAAACAGAGTGAAGGGTGCCAGCGGGGACAAAATAGAAGAGAGGAAAAAAAAGAAAACTATGCTGTTGCAATATAAACCCATCGGTGTAAAGCTGAAAGCTGTTCAGTTGCGGTCCGGCCGTGTTGGAGTCTTTAGCAATCAATCGACTGCCGGAGGAGGAGTACAGTAAAGCGGCACGGTAGAAGGGTCCGGGAGGACGACATTGACGATGTTGCAACTTCGGCGGAGCTGGGAGTTAAAATAAATGAAGTACAACCAAACGATGGAGCCAACGCCAGTTGGTCTCGTCGAATGGCTCCGAATTTCACGCCGTTCAAGATCTGTATCTGTCCAAGTGCTCTGATAGTTTTTCCGCACCTCCTTGCAAACCGTTTTCGTTGGCTGGTTGGTTGGCTTTCTCCCTTCTCCCCAATCTTGAGCTCGTTGAATAATCGCCACAGGGTTTGTGCGACGGCGAGAAAGCTTGATCCCGCTCGCCTTCGGCTACGGTCGTCCATTTTAAGGAGGGATTATATTATTGATACGGGTATTCATTATCGCTAACGCCACTCGACGAAACGCCGCGCGGAACGAGAATTAATAATACCTTTTTTCCATGGGGAGAAAAAGTGACCCGAACAAAGGTGCAGCATTGAATGCTGGCTGCAGCTTAATCCGGCGGCACACTAGCCCTTTGCCTTTCTTCTTTGTTCATTGCCGTGCTGAAGATTACCAATGATGGAAGGGTGATTTCACGAAACGACACATTTGTCAAAAGGGTGTAACCGTGTTTTGACAGAAGACCGGCAGCTGATAACGGAGCGGAGTGGAACAAGTGTCCCCCGTGTCCGGTTGTAATAACGTTTTGATAGTTTTGAGAAGGGTACCGGCGGACCAGGCGGGAACCGGTGGTGGTTGACCCTTCGCTGTCATTTATCTGGGATCATCAATCTTGGCGCCAAAAGTTGGAAGCTGCGATGAGCGTTTCAGAGCGCCATGGAGGCCTAACAGTTGTCTAAGGGATGATTAGAGGATTAGTATCGTATTTACAACGATGAGTTATGGAACTTCAATGCATTTTTAAACGTCTTGTAAACTTCAAAGAATCTGTCTATAGTTATCTGCTTATAAACTGGGATATAAATAGGTTCATGCACATTGACTTTTACGATTAACTTTCGAAATCAATAGATTATTTTTGTAAAATATTTGAAACAGGTTTCAAATTTACAGTTCACAAGTCATAATGATACGAATTGCCCAATGAGATTGTAAGTTCCACAACTCCTTCCACTAGACAGTAAGTTCCCTTTGATTCTCCTTTGATTACGTACCGTATCGTTCCTCTTGAAATGTTTGCGAAACTCTGCAACTTCCCAGCCCGCCGCGTTCGATCAAAGCTGCACACCCGACTGGGCTTGCAACCCTTTCCTACCTCTTGCGCCACTTAGAAAACTTGTTCGTCCCGTTTCCGAAGCGTACCGCGGCACCGAAGCGAGCGCGCTGAACTGCTGGGAAATTGCTCCACGAAACTCAATGAACCGGCATCGGTCTGCTTAAAACTGCGCCGCACATTGCACATCCATCCATCAGCGTTTGATTGACGCCATAATGCAATTGAAAGCGCAGCTCGGCAGTTAATAACTCGCCGACTGGTGGTGGTGCACGACCGGAAGGAAGGCGGAGTACACGCTTTCTGATCGATTTTCCTCGAACGGGCGAGAAGTCGGTTGTTTCGAGTGTCCGCCAGTGGTACCGGGATGACCGGGAAGAGCGTCACGAAGAGTCAGGTTCCACAACGCCACCATCGACGAGTGTTTTGATGCCGGGGAGGGATACATGATTTATGAACTGCACTCCCATCCTTGGGAGCCTGTGTTAATACTATTTTCAAACACATTTCACTCCGATCGAAAGGTGCGATCGTTGGAGGAGTGTGCATGTGTCCCGTTGTCGGCCGGTGTCTGGTGAAGGTCCTCCATACGCTCGATGCTTGAGCCCTCGAGCAGCGACAACTTGAAGAAAGCGATGCGCCGTTTGGGTCGTGTCGGGTCAATCTCGCTTCCGAGCCCTTCCCGAGATTGGTTGGCGGGCAGGAGGGTAAAAGCGTGGGGACGGAGGGGGATAATGGATGCAGCGTTTATTGCATCAAGCTGTCGGATGGATTTGAAACAATTTCACATACCTCGCTCACCCTTCGAACGCTGTTGGCTCGCGAGTGGCTTCGGGGAAATGGCGCAACCGGCACGGCGACGGCGACGATGTCGATGATGATCACAATCGATGCACAAATCTCGCTAGACAAAGTAAGACAGATCGCACTGAAGACGGGGGAAGCAAAGCACAGCAAAGGGCCATGCACACAAACCCGATGGAAGTGATGATGCACGCCGGCCGGTTTGATTGGTAAGAAATTGCATCGTTCCCAGCGCTCGAGCGGGTGAGATTGTACGATAAACTTTGATTAGTCTCCCCGGGCCCCGGGACTCCGGTTTGTCAGAAACCCTTTGCGCAAACCTCTCCGCTCTCCTCCAGTAAATCACCTTTCCCCTTCGAGTGGACCCTCCAAATGGTGTTCGCCGAACGGGAATGAACGGGTCGTGTTTGGGATAATCTTTCAAATCGAATCATTTGATCGGCGCGAAGAAAACGGACCATCGAAACGGACTTTCGCAATTCGATCGCGATGCGATTCCACTTGAGTCGTCTTATGACTATACTCGTTTGAACAATGAGATCGTTTCCCAGCACATAGAGGTCACAATCATTTGCTGACCCTTGATGAGCTTGTTTAATGTTTTAGGTTGGCTGAATTTCTTTAAACAAGTTTATGCCTAGGAGAAAATAAAGAAATAACTGTGATTAATTGTACATTTGAGTGTTATTAAAAATTGATTGTTACTAATTTTTAGAGCACGGTTTTTTGTTGTCTTAATCCCATGGTTTTGTTGGTTCCTGACATGCCACATTTTCCTCGTGGCAAATCGGTCCAACGCCTTTTCGATCCATTTGCATGTTTCTTTACCGATACGTTTTACCTTTGTTGTGCATTCGTTCAAGCGTGGTTTTTGTGTGTGTGTGTGTTACATTCTAAATTTTATTATTTTCTTGAAACATCCTGCCGTCGACTTCTTACCGAGCCCCTTTAGCGCATTGAAGGCGGAATATCATAGAGACGCGACACGCTTCTCAGCGCGCGTCACCGTCCGCAGGAAATCGATATTTATAGTCGCGAAGGGCTGACATTCGGACGACGGCGGACCCTTGTCAAAAACTTTGACATCTTCCGCCGCCCGCTGGACGTGCGACTCGAAGGTGAGGTGGTGTGCGGTGCACAACCGGGGCAAAAGGAAGCGCCAACGCAACAATCGTTTGAATATTTTCTTCCACGTCGCACGAGGCGGTTGCGGGCCGCGAACCCGTTGGAACGGAAGGTCGCCTTTCTCCCGAAAAGGAAGGAAATTAAGACAAATTGAAGGGGAACAGATCTGACACCGGAGAGAGGAGGATCGATCCGGATGGAGGCCGGCAAGGCTTTCTTAAGGCGAGGCGAATCATAAAGTTCTTTGTCCAGGCGGAAGAAGAAGCACGGGAACCATCTTGAGTAAGAAGCAGCGCTGTAATGCAACGGAAAAGAAGGGCAAATATTATTCCATTGTGTCAGTTGTTGAAGGTTGCTTGATTTCAAATCCGGCAGAGTTGGGCAACAACGGAAAGATGCTTTAAATGCTTTGCTTTGGAGAAATGTACCGTAGAAAAAGGTACTGTTTACACCCCAGAGTCTGTGTGTACGATTTTTAAAGAAACGGATGAAACGAATCTCGAGTCTTCTCGATTAGATCACTTGATCATAGTCGTATTTGTCAATAAGGGATTTTATTTCGCTTCTCAAGTAGAATTAAACGAATTTAATTCATCATCGATGGCCAAAATTCGATTCATAAATTTCCAAACTTTCAATTCATTTCAAAAGCATTTTTATCAGCTTCAACATCATCTTCATCAACATCTTCATTTGCCAACGTTCACGATCATTAGTTTTGTCACTGTAAATCTCCTTCTAAAAGGCACTTCAATGATTCGCTATTTATAAGGGTAGCTTCTTTCCCCCCGCAGCGATGTGATTGCAAAATTTGTCATATTGAAGCCCTTAAAAACAACTTCAACTTCCCAAGCAAACCCCCGCTCGCGATCGGATCGGGACATTTTCCGCCAATTGTGGTTTTAACCTCTTCATTTGCCGTGGAACGTTTCGGACCTCGTCGGTTGTCGCCATCGCCCGGTCTCCATTAACTTTTGGAAGAAAGCCATCGGCAGCTGAACACTGATGACAATACATTTTCACACTTCCGCCCTCCCGAAAATGGCCAATCGAAAGGAGGCCAAGTGTCGAAGGGAAAACGGGCCGAAGGATGCCGTCCATTCCAGTGCTGGTGATGATTGGAACATTTTTCACACGCAAGCTTCCGACTTGGCGCTGGCGATTGGCTTCCGTTTGGCCTGCCTTCGTCGGGTGGGTGGAAGCTTTCTCGGCGAACCTTTTTTTTTTCTTCTATTCTCCTCTTCCGGTTTTGGCAGCCTCGTGCTGGTGCAAGCAGAACTGATGAGCTTCTCGACTTGGCTGGGGGAGGAAAAAAAGGGAAGAATCATTTCCGTACGCGCGGCCTGGCTCTGCGCCGGCTGACCGAAAAATCGAAGAAGAAAGATCATAATCGTAATCGCTTTGGAAATTGATAATAATGACTCAACATAACCGTCAATATAATCACTTCGGGTGAGGCGACGACGATCCCGGCGCTAATGTTGCCCCGATGCGGGAAAAACCGTTCGCCGTAATGGACCCCGGGACATTACAGGATCCGTGGGTGAATGGCTTTCGGTTGTGGTATTTTTTTTTTTCTCCCTTTTTCCTCCAACATCCCCAACAACTAAATTTCTTTCTTTTTTTTGGAGCCACTGAAAAATGGTGAAATGGAAAATGTGGTTCTAGCAGGTCCTGCGTAGCTGTGTCCCTCGGATGTGCTGGAAATGGAGTAGGATTTCCGTGCGGAAGCACCAAACGTGTCAAAAAAGAGGAAGGGAAAGTGTGAACAGTGGAAATGATCTCAGGCAATGGCTACGCGCGAGATATATTAAAACGGTTTGATAAATCGGTGACTTTCTAAGCTTGATCAGGGCCTTTCTAAGTCTGTTATGGATACAGTTCAATGACTGGTTATCAATGTTCACTTTCTCGTCCATCTCACTTCTCACTTGATGTCCAGGATAGCCGAGTGAGTACGCCGGCTCAAAACACGACCAACGACGGCGTGAGTTCGAATCCAAAATGAACCTCCCCCGGTACGAAGGAAAATATCTCTTGGGGTTTGGATGGGAATCTTGAAATTGGTTGGTTATGCCAGGAAGAAAATGTTTAGTTTAGAACTTGTCATTTTGTTTGAATTAATTACATCGACATATTTCTCAGGGCCTTTTTATAAGGTTTTATCGATAAGTTTACATAATCCCTTAGTTTTTTAAGAAAATGAAAATGGATAAGCGAATCAAGCCCCACATTGATCGCCTGGTAATTTCCCAGTCATTGGTCACCGGAAAAGCTTTGGGAAAATCCTTCCGTCTTTCCAACACTACTTAGCTTCCGATTAGCGTGCTCACGACATCATTTCCTGCTTTCGGCCAATTCACACGCACCACAAGTGTGAATCGTTTTTTCCTTCCCTCTCTCTCTCTACCAAGGGTACATTAGCCGAACTGTCCGGATTTTCGACGTGTCATCCATTTGTTCCATTTGTTCCATTTTCCACCCAAGGCTTAGGGTTTCTTTTTTGTCTTCGGCTTTCCAGCTATTAGCGTAACCATAACCTCCAAACGATTCTCCTTCGCTCGACGCTCACTTTCCCCGTGCCACACACAATGAGGTGTCCTGTATCTATTTCCCTTTTCAGTGTTCCTTATCTGTCGAGCGATTGCTTCCACGCGGGTGGTTTTAGATAAATTTTCCAAAGTGACTCGTCATTCCGAATTGGCGCGCCGGTTGGGCCTGGGTTTCCCGGTCACAGAGTGGTCGAATGAGTTTTTCTTTTGTGTTCGCATTATTGCGTGCCATCGGCAGGGATGGAGAAAACCCATCAACCATCGGGGATCGGTTGCGTCACGGTCGCTCGGCTCGGGGTGGGATCTATACGACCGGTTCCTTGTAACAGGAGGTGAAAATTTACGCAGGAAAATATCGCCCATACATCCTTTGCGAAAGAAGTTTCGCCTGCTCCTTCCCCAGGTGTCGATGATAGAACGGGATATTTTTTACCGTTTCAAAGAAGAAAAAATCGGCAGCAAAGGAGTCAGCTTCTAAAATAAAAAAAAAATCCACTTTTGACACATCATCAATCTAACGAGTCCCATTTGACAACAACGCAATGAGTCGGCGAAGCATTTTGCCCCACTAGGGAGTGCGAGGGTCTGATTGATCCGTTTCTCCTTCCCGAGCGAAATGGATTCGATTTTGAACGTATTTGAGAAGTATTCCACTGGTGTATTGTTACGTTATTTTATGTTGTAAAGTCGACCATTTTTCCAGCTCCATGGCCATAAATTCCATTCTTTGCTATCAAGTTTTCTGTTACTATTGACTAAGAATTTCATGTTTTTTTCTCATTTTCTACATCTTTGAACGGACTGTATCGTTTTAAAAAGCATGTTTCAAACGTTCACTAGAAGCTTCGAAATAGATTTCCAACCGTCCAAGGCCCAATGAATTTCCATCAACCGTCGTCAACCCTTTCCCGCTTGAAAAAAAAAAAAAGACCATTCGCTTCATCATCCTTGAGCAACCAGTGGCCAGCGGTCCCCCCAAGGGTCGATTGCTTCACTCCGGTGGTCATGAAAAATGCAAAACGATGGGATGAAAATTGCAGCTGTAAGCAATTTTCGAACGGTTCAATCAATTCCGCACCGGCCATCGCTTCACCCCACTGCACTTGAGGTAACTAGATGTGGTTCATTTCCAGGAATAGAGGCAGCGAGCCAACAAAAAAAAAAAAAATAGTAAGGCAAGATACGGAGCCCATTTCCATCGTCCTTGGGGTTATGCCACCGGACGGGGCTCCGAACGGAGCTTGGAAAGGTTGCAAGGAAAGAAAAAAATTAAGCAACTAAAATCTACACAACCCGAGCCCGTGCTCCTTTCCGTTGCAAACGTCCATCAGGGCGAGGGACAGTCGAGCCGTAGGAGGGAGCTGAAAAACGGAACTGAACGTGGTAGAAACTACCGTGCAGCAAAAATGCCACAAAACGCGGCTACGAAAGTGGGTTTTATTGATTGGTGCAAATCAACGGAATAAATGATCGCCATCATCATCATCGTTAAGCATCGCAGGATAAAGTCATAGCCGTTCCCCTTCGCCGGTTGTCCTTTTCCTTCAACCGGTGTCCGGGCGGAAGTTGGGACCCCCCTCGAGTGATAGCGCGCCGGTGGGAGTTTGCTCGTACTGCGGTGTAATGGAGGGTTTAATATGTTCCTCGGTTACCTCGGCGAGTTTTAATGGGAGCACTGACGATGCCAGTTCCATCAGGGACGGAAAAATTGAGAAAATGAGAAAAAAAGTAGTGCAAAATTCGGTTATTTACAAAAGTATAGTGTTGAAGCATTCAGTTGTGTGTAAGTTCAGAGTGTAAGCATTCAGTTGTGTTGAGAAACTCGAAATAAGAACAGCCGATTCCATCAAAGCCACCCTTGCAACTTTGCTTACTTTATTTGAGTGTAGTTTATGACCCTTACTTGAAGGCTTCAGTTGACATTCTGACAGTTGTATACCTTTGGGCGTTGGAAAACATCCTGCTCGGCAAGTTGCTATTGTGAACTTTAGCCCACTTTGACTCAGGAAGAAGACAGATTGGCAGAAATAAGCGCACAGGTTAGAAACTAAAACTAACCGCCCAAAAACACATCTCCCGATCATTTTCAACGCGAACGACAAGCTGCCAAAATGCTGCAGCCCAAACGCGCGTTGGTAGCGTTGGTTTTCTTTTGCTCACTGTGCGTCTCTATCTCTCTCTCTCTCTCTCGCTTTCTCTTCCCCGTTGGCGTTGGCTGGCTGCGCTGGCGGTACCGTAATTGATTAAGCGATGTCCATTAGCAGATAAATTGATATTTACTTTTGCCTTGTTTGGTTTGCGAGCGGCACGGGCGGTGTGGACCGGCGCTAGGGGGACGTAGTTTTGGCTAATTAAAGATATTTTTCTTGCGACCTCCAACGTCGTCCGGACGGTGCTCCGTGCTCCCGATTCGATCCCGGTCTGGTGGCAACCGGTGGGGCAACCGTCCCGTGGTCGACGGGGGTCATCCAGGAAAGCCGCCTAGCGTTCCCTTGGCCCTTGGGTTAATTTTCCAGCGGTTTCTGATACTCTGTCCCTGTCGCTGGCCTCTTTTCCTGCCGTTCTTGAAGCATCGGCTTGGGAAAAACGATGGCCGCTAATCTAAACGACGTCAGTAATTAGCCAGTTAAGATAAGTGATCAGATTTGTTTGTTGTCATGTACCGCCGATTCCACCGCAGTTCGAGGGCCCTTCGTTGCCTGCGTCACACCATGTTTGTGCAGGGACGCCCCAACATCTTGGGCTGTGGCTTGTTTGTGGACATTTTTGTGGAGGAGGTAAATTGATACAGAAAGTATTTGCCCGAAAATTGTCCCATTTTTCTCCACCCGCGGCTCGTCCCAGTTGTGATACTTTAATTCCTCGTGGAGCAAGCTTGACCCAACTCGGGGAGAATTTAAAGGAGAAATTTTATTTTGTATTTATTTCTTTCCTTTTCGATGCCAGCTCTAACGTTACGGGGCATATTACAAGAGAGAGGGCGTAGAAAAAAAAAACGTAACCAACTCACTTTCAATTTTGCCACCCGAAAACGCAACATTTCTTAAAAGGCGGTTTTCAGCAGCTTGCAGGAGCAGAACAGAAAACAGTTCATTGATGAATTTTTAATGAAAACCTTTTATCTCGGGGCTGCAATTTTCGTCCCTGCCACTGGCTGCCTGTATGCCTCTTTTTTTTTTTGCTGTTGGCTTTTCGATGGATGGCCAAAAAGAAGAAAACAGAAAGGTAAAACATTATTTCAATCTCTCCCATCGGATGCGGGTGTGCTGTATAATAAATTTACCACCGGTGAGCAGCATAAGCCAACCTCATAATTCGTCCCCAGTCGGTTCCACCATCCCACGGTCCATCCACACAGGGTGACCCGGGGGTGCTGAACAATCATGAGCGTAATAATTGTTATTATTATCAGTGTGATGAAAAATTAAAACCAATTTCCCATATCAGCCATTCGTTTGCTGTAAGGGTCGTGTTGCTGTGTGGGGTTGTTTTTTCTCGTCCCTTCTTCGGTTCGAAATGATATGGATGGACGAGGTATTATTATTATTTTGCAGTTTGTGGAGTTCGGAGCGACGAGTTCAAGTTTGCCGTTTTTCCAGTTTTACTCGAGTTTCTCGTTTTCATTTCGAGTTGCTTCCATCCCCGGCTCCGGTGTAGCCCGACTCTGCGCTTCCAAATAGTTCGTCCCAACCCTACCGGGCAGTAGCGTTTGCAAAGTTCAAGAGTTTCGTTATTGCTTTAGTTTTGATGCACATTTCATTTTTGGTTCGGTTTTTTTTCTTCCTTGCTGCCGAAAGGGCGTTTTGCACTGTGGCATAAAGGCAGAAGAGTACGGACTTATTACTGCTCGTAACGACTTATGTTTAATGACTTTGCCTCACTGCATTCACAGAGTGAGAAAAAGAGAAAGAGAAAGCAAGACATAGTGTGATTGTGATACCAAATCCACCTTTAGCAGTGAGACTTCTTTTTACAGTTAAGGAACTTCGTTTAAAAAAATTGTAATTCTCTCATTCCATGTCAGAATTTTGCCTTAAGATGAATGAGACCATAAAGAGAAGTTTTATAAATGACGTATCAAGAAAATGTGACCGATAAAAACATTCAAAAGATAAACCAAACCATAAATGCTTTGTACTTTATAATGTTTTTAGTACTTTTTAGTGTAATTTCTAACATTTCATTATGATCTATCTCTAATACCGATAGACGGTCGAGAATGATGCTCACCGTTTTACAAATCGTCAGAATTTCTAGCCTCTTCCCATCCGAGGAAGTCCTACCTGCTAATCCAGCTGCTTTGTGTAATTAAAAGGCGATTATCCTTCTTTGATGGATGGTTTCTATTTGGAAAAACCCACCGACCAAAACATTCCCGAAGTTCCGAGCGCCCAAAACAAAGGTGCGGAGGCAAATCCAATTAGCGATACTTTTCTCCAGTTGTCAGAAAACCTGGATGAAGCTAGTCAAGAGAAGAACAAAAAAAACCCCCAGAAAACGATGGAGCACTTAACAGTAAAACTTATTCAACCTCCGCAAGAGAAAGGTGAAAATAAAGAAAATCTCAAACGAATCCCGTGAGCTTTCAGTTTGCGACGGAGGTCTGCTGTTCGCCACTGAAGAGCCTTTTCAACGACGGGTGGGGAGATTCGAATTGAATCACTGTTTGTCGTGAAATTATTTGCCTCCAAAAAGCATTCCGTATTTCGCACAACCAACCGGTGCCGAATAGAAAAACCGGGATAGCACGTTTTTCCACCGGCATGTACAATTTCGTTAAAATGCCCCTGCAAGCCTCGCGCGGACGAGGGATAGAAATTAACCAGTTGAAAGCACCCACTATCAAACGCTGTCGAGGGGTTTCTACCTTTTGGAAATGAGGAAACGGGAGTTTCACTGTTCGAGAAAGCACATTCAATTCATTCCGTTCGCTGTTGCTTTTATATGCCTTCAGCAAACTGACGTTCGCTGCACGCGGGTTGGAATTTCCGTTCTCTCTTGCAAAAATTAACAAAAAAGAAAAAAAACCATCGAAACAAAATGTGAAGAAGTATATTAACGAACTTTTCATTTACTTTCCACTTTCCAGGACGTGTAACTTTTCGATTACGGGTGCGCGACTTGAGGGTGTAAGAAGAAACCAAAAAGAAACCCCTTAGACCCGAAACGTAACTACAGCCTGCCTGCATTTCCCGTGCAGAAGTGTAGAAAACAAATAAAAAGTGAAGCGGAAGCAGACCAGAAGGACCCCGCAGGTGAACCCCCTCTGCACCGGGTGGGTGAAAATTTCCCCGGGAAAAACTTTGACGCGAGTGTAAATTTCGGTGAATAATGAGTACGCAACCGGCGGAACTAAATGCTTCTAACCAGTGCGGCGTTCGGTAATAAATAAATTACGCGCGCGTTGACGTAGTTTTCCCTGGTTGTTTCGTATAGATTGTGTTTGTTCATTTTTGTTTTTCCGAGTGATTTTGCAACCCAACCGTTTGTTTTTTGTTGGCCCCCTAACGAACCGAATCCAGCCGAAGCAATCGAAACGAGCGTGATCAAGGTAAGTTAGGCTTTTGGTTATTACTTTTTGCCGTCAAGGGTTTCCTTCGATAGGTCACAGTATGCGTAGCTTGACGCAATTCGTCGCGTAAATACACCCTCAGCTGACATTTCCAGGGACGGTTTACTCCCTAGGGAATGAAGAAAGAAAAGCCGAACGTCACGTCAGCAAACCGTAAGGGTTGAATGAAGAAAAGTTTCATGCTTTTTATATATTTTTTTCTTCATTTCGGTACCCTTGCTTTAGCGGGAATATTGATTTAAAAGAGTAATCACTCAATTAATTATTGAAAATCACCTCCCCTCAGGGTTCGCATTGCGCCATTTTGTCGCGACCATAGTTAACAATGACAGGTGGGCTCAGGCTCGGTTCCATTTTCCCTTCCATTAATCGTTTGGGCATTTTCCGTATTTGCAGTTTTTTTTTCTTCTTCTTAAATGCCCTGCCCAGCCAATCCAGCTGCCTGGCAGTCGCTGTGGATCGGTAGGGAAATTAATTATTCACGGGGAAAAGGAAGCCTCAGCCGAACAAATTGCAGGTGATTCCCACTCCGGGAAAGAAAAGCAATAAAAATACTTCACCACCCCGTAAACCAAAGGGCAGAGTTTGCTCGATTGCGTTGGGCGTTACAGTGGTCATGCTTTGGTAGTTTAAATTTAACCTTTTTTTATATTTAATTATTACCCTCAATTTGCTAACCCGGTGAAATATTGAAGGCACACAAGTACCGGGGCCTGCGGGGAAAATCGGCGGGTGTATTAATTACGGTTCTGGTGGAGGGGTGGAGAACGAAAAACATAACAAGGGTTAAATGGCTGGATTGATTTAGTTGCGAAAGTCGTTGGACTGAGGCAAACGGGGTGTTACATACGAGCGGGTGGTGAAGTTCGGTGAAAGTTAATGGTTGACCTGAGTATCGCATGAAATATGGACTGAATTAGAAATGATTTAATCGGAAGGTTAATGTAAGGTGGTGATAGACAGTGCACGGAACGAGTTTCATATTTGAGATCAATAGCCAGGAAAAATGAGACCTGGGATAGCTGAGCGCGTACGCCGGTTCAAACATGACCCACGATGGCGTGGGATCGATTCTAGACCGGATCACCCACCTCCCCTGGAACGAAGGATTGACTTTCCACGTGCTTAAACATGGGGGGGGTGGGCTAAATTGGTCGTTACATCTACAAAGAGGAAGCATGGGAAAATTATAATAGCTTACCTTGTTCGATGAAAAACCACTCAATTTTCATTTCATTTAAAATATATCCAAATGATGGATCCTTTAATTGGATCAGTACCAATTATAATAACTTGTTCTTTGGAAAAACTATACATTTTTCCTACAACCTGGCACTTGACGTTCAATTCAAATCAACTGTGCAGTAGAAACCTTTCTTTTCTTTAATGATTCCGAGACTTTCTTAAGAAACATATTGCTGATAGAAATTTCAGCGTTTCGCGCGAAATCCACATCATTAGTGGTCTAAACTGCCCCGAATCTGGTTTCAGGAAGCCTATCGGAAAGCGAATTATGGCTCGATAGAAAACAAGCAAATCGGGAAAAAAATGTAACAAAACAAAAAGCGAACGAGGAAGGAAAAACTCCCCACCCGAACGGCCGAAACAAAGGCGTCAAGGATTACGGAGGAAGGCATTAAGTAGCATTGTTTTCGACGAACTTTTTAATTCCTGTTAAAGCATTGCCAACGCCTACGGCTTCCAGTGCGCAGTTCCGTGGAACCGCCTCCGTTCAAAGCCAATGCCAAACTCCTCCGCTGCCCAGAGCTGCGTCCTGTCTGTTGGAGGGAAAGTTTTCTCCGTCGGCGTGAAAAACGACCGGTTTTCGGGGGCGGCTGTGTACGAAAGCATGTACGCCGGTATACGACGGACGCGGGAAAACCATCAAACGGAGGGCTGAGAATTTAAAAATAAAAACATCTAGAAAATGCATGCAGATAAGCTGTTTTCCACCATCTTCCAGAATCCTGTTTTGGGTTGCCAGATTTTTCGTTTTTTCTTTGCTCCGCTTCCAACTCCACGCTTCAACACGTTTCTGCCGCCTACAGCCGCATATAAATAGCCGTGAATTTTTTACACTCGCCCCGCATCGGCCGGGGTTAAGCTTATCGCACTTTATTTCAGCGTAAATAATTGCTCGCAGAACGATACTTCGGGCAGTTGGACTATTTATCAGGGCGCCGCCCGGTGTACCGAAGGAGAGGCTTCCCTTCGGGCTTCAGAACTTTTCTGATACGTTCGGTATTTGGCTACCACGGGCCGTCCGGTTGCGTCCGGAAAAGCCAATTCCACTCATCCATCTCATTTTGGCGAGAGTTTAAACCAAGCAATTGTTTTCTGCTTCCCAGCATCCACGGCGTGGAAAAGCTCCCTTTGAGGTTGGTTTTTTTTTTTGCATCGCGCGAGAGACTTTTGCTTCTGTGCACAACCGGTTCCATCTGGGTATTCGTTGTTGTGTTCAACCCTATGTGATTGTTGTAACGAGTCAGAGTAGGGATGAAATTGAAACAATATGTGGACGCAGCCTGTCTGGCTTAGCTTTCCGGTTGGGTTGTTATAAAAGACAAAAACTCATTCATTTGTTTAGTTCTGAAAAAAAAACTCTTTGAATAAGAGTTAGTCATCGCGAAATTAAAGAGCATGATTCATACATCCTACTTTCCAGCGGAATACCTTTATTTCATCAACGTATGAAACATTACTTGCTCAATGTTGATTGTAAGCTAGAAGCGAACTTGGAAGCTCTGGGTTTAACACTGTAACAGACTAATTAAATTTCCGTAGCGGCAGCACTAGATCCTTAAGCAGGAAACATTTGTTGACTGACGTGAGACATAATGGATGATATGTTCGAAGACCTCAGTAAGAACCTGAAAGGTCGATGTTTGGCAAGGTACGATTTTCTTGAACAAAAAGTAAGGATAGAGCTACGTTTGCGGTGGTTGTATTTTATGCTACATTTTTCATACTCTGTCAATTTTCTTTAAATTTTGAACCTTCAAACGAAATACCTTTGGCAAAAACCATTCATGGGTTCATGGGAAATCAATCCTGTGCAGCCCTGTATTTGAAGTTCCGGAACCTCTTACACATAAACTTTCAAAACGCCGAGTACCCCTTCCTTTATAACCCCCAAACTCGTGTTTATGTATTAGAAAAGAAGGGAGTTTTTTGCTTCGGCGTTTGCAGAAAAAGGGAAAAGAAAAGCACACCGTTAAAATCTTGCTGCATAAATCAATTTAATGAACTTTTCCCTTACTTCTTCACTTCGTATCACTTTGGCCGTGATGCTATGGATAGGTGAAAGAAGGGAAAATTACGAACCATGGAGGGCCAAACCATTTCACCGGCAGTAAGGGAGTTTTTTTTTTATTTGACCATATTGTTTTTTTGGGGTACAATCGACGCAAAGGTACTTTTTGGGCATAGAAAGGTGTTTTATCTTGTTTTTTGGTGCGCCAAAACTGTCCACGTGCCTGAGCTAATGTCGGTTTTATTTTCCCCAAACTCTTTCCGGGGAACTGTTTTGCCCCCACCCCCCCGGGAACAAACAGGGAATATTAGGGAGGGATATGTTGATGATCGTGCGGGAGGGTGTAAGAAAAATGACCAAGGTGAAAGTGCGCACTTTCTCATCGACGCGTTCGGGTAAGCTCCGGATCGGAGAACGGTTAAGGGTGGTTAAGCCTGTCGGAAGCCACCGCTGACGAGTCCTGGCTTGGTGGCGCTTGCAGTCCTTCGCAGGCTTGGGGGCGCTTCGATGGAAGGCACACGCACAGAAGAAAAAAAAAACAGAAGTTTGCCAGTAGCAGCTTGTGATGGACGATGGGACAAAAACGCTTTCCCTGGGGGCAATCGATGCGCGGGCTGTTCGCAGAAGGACGAGGTTTTGGTTTTCACCACACCCGGAGCACATTGCGTTCAGCTGGTCTCAGCTGGCACTCGGGACATGAAGGTAATAAAAATTTATTGGTAATTTTTATTGTAGCGCAAACCGAGTAGTAACCAGCAGTGGAAACCAGCAGAAGGAACGAGCGAGATGGTAAGGCAGAAGGAGAGAGAATGAGCGAGAGAGAGGGAGAGTCAGGGTTTCAAACGGAGGCGTCCGTTGAAGCACTCACTCGGCGGTAGGAGGAGGAGCAGACAAGCGCAGTGGAAAAAACCACAACAGTTTTTTCACTCGCACAGGAGTTCTTGTTTTTACGCGAGAGTTGCTCGCGGAAAACCCAACAACAGCAAGCAAAGAATAGCCATTTTTCAGCTTCAAAATCCAACCAGACGTATTTATTAGGATGTTCGAAGCGTGTTTTGGAGAAACCCCCCGGTTCCGGAGATTCCGAGCACTCGTTGACCATTTTCCTCCTCTTCTAGTAGAATCGCACTCCACTTCAGTAAACTCCCGGGTTCTCCCGTGTTTTGCTCTTTGGCTTCAGTGTGAGCGTATATTTTTACTCCAACTTTTTATTTCGTCTCCAATAAAAGTGAAAATTTTCATTCCATTTGCCCATCCTGGCCTCCCAATCGTTTCGACAGTTTCATTTTCAACTTCATCCCACTAAAGGGCGGGCAATAAATCGATTCCGATCACAAACGGCGTCTGTCCGTGGGTTTTCAGTATTTTTTTATTTTTTTATTTTACCTCTCAGAAGTACCATCTGTTTGTAAATTTGCAAACCCACACACACACACACACACCGCTAAGAAGATTACGCGAGTGAATGATAACAACGGGGAAAAAAGGGAAAACCCAGCCAGGCTACTGGTTCCCGGTACACAACAAGCCGAACGGACCGAAATGGAAGCGGGAAACCTTTGGGGAAGAGCATGGCACTAAAAGCGCATTGCAATTATTTCCCAAATGCATGGTAATGGAAATGATCGACTGGGATGAGTATTTCATTATTGGGTATTTTTTATGGCATACCAAACGATTGACCGAGTGCACCGAAAAAATCAATTCCACCACCGGTAAGCCGATGGTAAGCTTTTAAGAGAAATGTTCGGAATGACACAAACAACTGTCCCTGAGAATTGCAAACTATTTAGGGAATGAAACATTTTTGTACATGGTTATAAGTAGTCAAAACTCCTTTTCTAAATACCATTTGTCCACAAAACAATGTCCATTTAAAAAAATAGTTAGTCAAAAGTCATAAAGTCCAAGTCCATGCTCATAAAATTGACTCTGTAAAGTCGAGCCTATTAAAGCAAGAACCACGGTTCGTTGGGTGTCATCGCTAATAGGTCAGAAGCCTTACCCGCCTATATCTGGAGTGAAAGGCACGGAAAAATTGCTTTCCTATAATTGTGCTCACTCAATTTTCGCTCCATTCAATTTCGCATCGTGCCGCAATCGCGATTCATACTAAGAATTGCAATTCCAGTGTTTCATTCCATTCCTGAGCCGTGGCTGCACTTTCTGCTCGGGCGTGCTTGAGAGCCTGACCAGCGGACTAAATGGCAAGATCAATCTTCGAGCGCTCCAAGCTAAAAATAACCGTCCTACTTTAGCTTTTTTTTTTTAAAGTAAGGTTTGGTTTGTTCTTTCCAGTTTCATTCGGAGAGTAAGACAAGTTGGAAAACCGAGAACAAGCTGTGGTACTTTTTGCAGATGGCGAAAGTGTACTTTCCAATGTGTCAGGATAGGTTGTGAGATACTGCCAGGAAATTTCATTGCAATCGGAAAAGGATATACACAGTGCCCTGAAATATTGTTGAAATGAAAATCGGCGGTAGAAGAAGGTTTTCCTCGTGCTTGTGTGGTTGGGTGGAACAAAGTGCTGTCAACATCAAGTCAAACCAACTGTTACCTTCACTCAAATTGGCAAAAAGAAAAATTGCTAAAAACCTAACCAATTCAAGCCCATGGAACCCTGGCAGGGCAGGAAAACTTAATCTGATGTAAAAACATGAGAAGGAACACGCACATTTCTTTTTCGCTCTCCGGCATGCATTACAAGCACCCGGGACTCTACCCTTTGTTCCGACCATGCTCCACTAATGACTAGAACATGGTGGAAACATTTTCCCTTTCGGTCCGAATTTCGGAAATGAATGTTTTCAGAAGGACGGAAAAGCTTGCTCTACCTTCTACCTGCTGAAAGGTGGTGGTGTTGGTGGCGAGAGTTGTGTTGATGATGGTTTTAATTGTGCTGTGGAGGAAAGGGGACGAGTTCGGGGCGGGGGCGTGTTGCTCCACGCCAACATAACTTACCTGTGAGTAATTCGTTTCGTAGCGTTCGCCATTTGTCGTCCTCGTCATCGGCGTCGTCGGGATTAAGAAACAAGCCAGCACCGGCATTTCCACGGTGAAAATCGTTTCGCCGCAAGCTTCCCAACCCCGTTTGTGCGACGAAAATAGCGGGCATTCCTTGGCTGAGCAAATGGTGAAAATTGACTCGAATTGGCTGCGTGAGGCGTTTCGGGGCCGAGGCAGTAGGCAACTGTTCGGTGCGGGGTTCTGGGTACGAGTGAGTTCGGGGTTTTTCCTTTGTTACTTAGCCTGGCTCGGCGTTTTGCGTTGCGTTGCGTGACGCACGATATTCAAGGATTAGCTACGCCAGTCACTCCGTCCCCAGCGAGAAGCCTTTGTGGACCTATTTTTCGTCAAGCCTCGGAAGGGTGCGTGGCGTCAGAAAAGGACCAGTGGAAATGCAAAACTTTTCTGAAAACATACCGGCATTCCGATTCGTTAGTTTCGGCAGGCTTTTTGTTTTCGCTCTACTGTTTTTCTGGTTTTCATCTTTTTTTTCGCAATTCGTCCATTAAATCGACCAAATTCCTGCCCATGGCTTTTCCGATCGACCTCTGCGGAACTCGCAACTTCTCGTGCCGTTTGCTGATTGCGACGGAAGCGATTGCTTCTCGAGCCGCAAGATCGGCCGGTTGTGATTAATTTAGACCTGCCTTCAGCCGAAGAACCGAGGCAATCAGTCAATTTTACTGCAAAGCGGACATTTACTTGCCTTGGGAGCATTGGGTTTCTCCTTCCTTTTTGTTTTTTTTTACTTCCAAGATGGGAAATCGATACAACACGCCGGAGGAATTATTGAAAAACTCACACAATCACAGTGACGCAGTACATATTCCGTTGTTTTTTTTTTGTAATATTTTGGCTGAGTATGCAAGACTGATGCTGCTAGAACAATCTATTCGCCGTTGCCAAGGGTTCATAATTTACCGCAAAATGCGATCACCTCCTCTTTCGTGTCCCCCCCCCCCCCCCCCCCCCCCTCACCGGAGGACAACTCGGTGTGCCGTTGACCTTTTCCGCTTTAACGATGCTACCATCCGGCGCCTTGCAGGAGCCGCCAAGATGTCCCGGTTTGCGCAAAAGTGCACCCCAGTTGGCTGTGGACAAATGCGTTTGCGTGTGTGACGTGGACGAATTTGGCTGGCCATGGCAGCTTGACCACTGCATTGCGCGTGTGTGTGTGTGTGCGAGCAAAAGGTTACCAAAAATCATTCGCAGAAAACAAAAAAAAAAGAAGGAAGGACCGAGCGTAACCTTTGCCAAAATCGTTCGGAAGTCTCGGGTGAGTTTAGCTTCCATGTTCACTGCACGATGCTTGCTTTTCGAAAGTACGTTTAACCCCCCTGCAGCTCAGCAATTATAGGCAGCAGCCTAAGGGAGCCCTCGGAGGTCCGAAGCAGGACCCGGAGTCGCATCCTCGAATGTTTTTTTTTATCCCAGGTTCCAAACGGCGCCAGAATGTCTCTTTAAAAAGATCATTCCCCAAGCACTTCGTTTTGGGTCTAGTTGTACATGAGTTTTTTAACCCGTTTTTTGGGGCATTGAAAGCAAAGCATACAACAACAAGAACACAACAAAAAAATCCCGAGTTGACCAAACCTCCCCAAAATAGGTTTCGGAACTGTTTTAAGGATCTAACATATACACACCAACAAAACCAAGGACAATCCTGCCGAGAAGAACCGGACGTTAAAATCTGTACTCGACCAGCCATACCACAGCGTGAACGTCCATTTAAATTCGGTCGTTTGCCGAGAGTTGATTTCAAATATGAAAATTGTGCCCAATTCTGTTGGCCACCGTCGTATCAACATTCCTGCAAACGGCCACCAGCTTTCCAGTTGGTTGAGTTTTTTTTTTTCTGGACTCCGTTCGAGTGAGTATCTGCTTGATTTTCCCTTTTTTTCTGGCAAGTAAAAAACCTCTCTATTTCGCTTTTCACTTTTCCAAGTGCTCCGGTGCAGCCTTTCTTTGCCCCAGTACAGCTGATGCCGGTGCCGAGTGCACTCTCAACTTTCGGAACTGCATCTCGAAGCTTGCCGAATGCTAGTGTGTGCAACCACCGCCACTATCGGTGCAATTGCCCGCTTCCGTCCTTACGCCTTTTGGAATGGCTATAGAGTTTCTCGCCGGTTTCGCTGCGCTGCGCTGCGGGTTCGCAACGAGATGATCATTTGCACTCCGGCTGCCACTTTAAATGCATGCAAAAGAGGAGAGTCAACATTTGAGTTCGGTTTTTCGGGAAAAGCCAAAGAGAAGAGCGGGAGGAGAAGCGAAATCAATTTGTAGTATCCGTGCACACTTTGCCGTGGCCGATTGTTTCGCGTGGCCAGATTGGCTTTTTACTAGAGCGGGCAAGAAAAAAAAAAAAAGAAGAAGAGAAACCCAGCGAATCATGATGCTACTTTAGTAAGGAAGCTCTTTAATGGTAGAATATGCAAAGTATAGTATTAAATTCTGATGGGGATCGATTTGAATCTGAATACATTAGCATAACGTTATGGTGTCATTTCTTCGAGTGATATAAAAGGGAAGCGATTGATTCTAAGTCAGTAACGTTTGGATATAATCATTTAAAATTTTGTTTTAAAGTTTTTCTTCTTATTTTTCTTCTCGGCATAACGAGCACTCGTTTGGTGAAGCCTACCCATTTTAAGGGCTTACGAGACTTTTTTCCCCACCAATGGATAAGTCATCCTTCGTACTGGGGGAGGTCCGGTGGAGGTTCGAACCGACGACGTTATGAATCGTGTCTCAACAGCCGTACGCACTCGGTTATCCCGGACCCGTAAGAGATGTTTGTTTTAAAGTTAATTTGATTAGTTTGTATTGTGACATATTTTGAAATAAATCTAGTTATATTACATAATTTCGAATGACATTTTCGCCCGAAATTTAGTCTTCAAGCACCAATCCAATTTAATTTAATGAAGTTTCAGCTGGGAAAAATTCACATGCGATAATGCGATAGAAATTATGTCTCTATCGAACTGGCTTAACGCCATCGCACGATAATAGCTAGACCCCGTTCGCAATCTTAGATTATGGTTTGAATAAAAAAAAAATAAAATAAAAAGAAAGACCTTGGCGCATTACACGCTTTGGCCCGTTTCCCGGTCCGGTGTAATTTTTATGTCAAATATTAGCCAGACGGAGCGAAACCGAACAAAAAAGGGTCCTCAGAAAATATTACTGCCCGCACAGAGAGGCTTTTACGGCCACCGTATCGAAATCGATCGTCGGATTTTGATGTACGGGCAGGATTCGCTGCCAGCAAGCAGGAGCCAGCCCCGCACGCAGGCAACTTTGTGACCGAATCTGCTACAGTGCCTTCGTGATTAACGGGTGGAAAAGCGGAATAAAATTACTTAATTGTATGCCCTTTCTCCGGCATTTGAATTCATTAGCCGAGGCAGCGGCCAAGCCAGGAGCAAGATTGATTACCGTGTGGCCCTTTTGGTTCAACAACTTGCACCGGTGGAAAAAAGAACATATAAATCTAAATGGAAGAGAGTGGAAAAAAAAACAACCCGCGTTCTGGTGGGTGCGGAAAATTGTTAAACATGGAAAAACGCGAGACGAAATGCAACCCCACACAGTGGCGTGGTTTCGGCCTTTTTTTTTATTATTTTCTCGCTCTCATATTCATTTGCTCGTTGGCGCGGAAAAGTGATTGCTCTTTTACGTTTTGAGTTACGGCTGCAAAGTGGCCGTGCCTTCGGGGAAGGGAAAACTAGGGCCAGCAACAACAACGAAAAAAAAAACTCATTACCTTCCACCATTATCATGATTGGAAGTAAAAGTTATGACGAGGAGCAAAATAGCGCAATAGTAACAAAGCTCGTCCTGTGACGATGGAAGCAAGAAAAGAAAACTTACATGCCAAATATGTAAGGACGTATTTCGTGCCCGACTGACTGCCCGCCATTTGCCGGGTGTATGAAACGGCATGGAAAAGAAAGGAGGGAAAAAAACGCACACTCACCTCGTAAATCTACAATCGGGCGTGGAAAATCCCGCCAGCAATTAGTGCAAATGTTGGCCCTGGACGCTATAGTGTCAGACCGTGGCTACTTTTCCGCGGTCCCGGTCTGGTTTGGTTTCAGTGTTTCTTCGTTTCTCTCTCTTCCGTTCATCCAACCAGAGGAAACGTTCCCATTTGGACGCGTCGGAGTGGTTTTAATTTATTTAAATTACCCATCACGAAAACTGTACATTAACACATAATTACTTCATTACATTCGGGCGTGCAAAGCGAAATGAATCAAAAGGATGTCGGCCCGCAGATTGATGAAGGACTCGTCGCGTCATCCGCCTAGGTGTATGTGTATGCGTGCAGCCATTACTACCAAGGATTTAGTAGCTTTCGTATGGCGTCCCTTTCCTTCATCCCGATAGGTCAACAAAACCGTGGATGGAAAATGGATTTCCTGCTGCTAATGGCCTTTGTGCCGCCATTGTGCTCCAAATATTTATACGGCACCAATTTAGTGGTGATGTAAAATTTACAGTTGAGGAATTGAGCTGTAATTACACCGGAATCATAACACAATAACTGGGACTATAATATCGAGCATTAGTCCAACTGATAAATCAATCGTTCGAAACGATGGCGCTACGCTTCTGTGACACGATGTCCTTCCAGGGCAAACATGTTAACGAAACCAATGTGAAAAAAAAATCCAACCCCAACCGACCGGATACATCGGTGGTCGGTAAGAATTCCGTTGGGGAATCGAATCGCATCACGGTTACGCCTCCTCGCACGCCTCGATGTTCTGCTGCACGCGATAAATGCTGCACGGGAAAATTGGAAGCGAGGTAAAGCTCGCGTGTCGACCAAAGTTGTGTTGTTTGGCTGTTGAATGGTTTCAATTGCAGCGGGTTGATAAATGTGCAACAGCTCGCCCCGTGTGCTTTGGGGGGTGTGCCGAAGAAATTGCACTGCTTGCAAAAGAAAGGAAACAACGAAAGGATTAAAAAAAAACCCCCCAACCCCAACCGTTTAACGCTGGCGAAGGGATCGGTGAACCCTTTTAACAAAGGAAAAGTCTCTCAATCCCCTTTTTTGCCGCCCGCCCATCAGCGTGACCTTAGATCCATTCCTAAGAGCAGCAAGCACTTTGCAGGCGAAATTATATTTTTAATAATAATGAATTATGCACCCTAGCTTGTGTTTGCCCTCCGGTGAAGTTGAACCCTCTAGGGTATTTGAAAAAAAGGGGCCCATGTTTCGCCTTGAGGACGGTATGCAAACAAGTTCTTGAGATTGGCTGCAGTTTGAATTATATTATACCATGAATTTATTTGCTGTCTGCAGACAAGCAAAGCTCTCTCGGTTCTTTGTTTCATTGCGTATTTATTTACACTGAGAATTCGTACTGTTTTATTCTATTTGACACACTTCGATTAAGCACAACTGTATAAGACGTTCAGCGTTTTAATTATTAAGTTAAGTCGAAATGAAGAAAACGAGATCTATTTGATGAACTAAAATCAGAAGCCAAGTGGTAGCCTCTGCAAAAAGTTAATTTCCGTTTAGCGAAAGTCCGAATGATACTGATTTACGTGGATCACGAGCAGGAGCAATGAAAAGTTCATTTCGAAAGTATTTTGATTTAATTCATAATGCTTCAAGAGACGTTCTGCAGCAGCGTTGCGGCGCCATTTCATTTGCCTTAAAATTAGAGAACTGAGCCCGATCGCTGATTATGAAAATTGAAACATCGTGTTTTCTTACGGACTCGGTCCCTCTAGGTTATTCGCTGCTTGCTGTATTTTTCTTCTTCTTCGCTCTCCTCCATTCCTTCAAACGATACTCTAAAGGAAATATTTCCACGAACCTAGTCACCGTTTGTCCGAAAGTCCTCCAAGTTTGACCGCGCTGGTGGGCCAGATAATAAAATGCAATTACGGAAAAGAAGCGCTGCAAAAAAGGGAGAAACGAGACCCGCCATTGGAGACAAACTCGACGAGCTCGAGCCGTAAGGCGAACGCTGGCGAAACTTTTAATAACGCAATGCTTGAAATAAATTAGTAGCGTCCTCGGTTTCGATACCGTTTCGCCCTGTGACTGCACTTGGCTGGCTCCAAAGGGCGGCCTTAGCCACTTGCCATTTTTTCGCTCCTCATTTGGAACCAATTGATTCATGCAACAATGTGCCAAAGCGCCGGTTGACTCCATTTCGAGCCCATCGTAAAGTCACAGTTTGTCCCCCGGTGAAGTAAAACGAAAAGAGAAAAGGCACGAGCTCCTTTTTGAAGAACGGAATCAGTGCGTCAAGCGATCAAGGAGGATAAAATAAAATACGTAAAGTCTACTGCCGGAGAAAAAAATATAAAATCTCCACGATAAAACTCCAGCAAACTCCCACCACGAACAGTTCATACTTTACTGGCGAGATATGCGGCAAGCCAAATATGCTTACCTCGACATAATTTTAAATTTTTCAAATAAAATTAAATGTTTGCAATTTGACTGACTACTCTCTCCATTTTCCCTCTTTCCCGCTTCGATGGTCTGTTGAAAGGATCGTGAAGAATCCAAAGTTTGGTTCCGGTTTTCCCGTTGGTTTTCCTTTGAGCAGATTTTATTTTCTCGCCGAAACCATGCCATCTTTTGCATCCCCTTCTCCTCACAGCTTTCAATTGTCCCACTCCGGTCCAGTTTTCGGTATTTTCATTTTAAGAATGGCCTCCGTACAGCGATGGCCGCTACCGGGTTCTGATGACGTCGGTTAGACTCATTCGTTTCAATCTAATTTACCCCACTTGCTTCCTCGGGAACTCGAAAAGGTCCTTCCCACTCTACACGTAATAATCGCGCCGGATCTGCAACACATAATGATGTGCTTTCGTCCGTTCCGTACTTTACCCCCTCCGCATCACCGAACGCTAATGCTGGTTTATTTTACGCTTAATAAAAAAGTTGATAGGAACGGGAAAAATGAAGAAATTTTCCAGCGGCCTGCAACCGCGACGGTTGGTCTGCATTTGTTCCCTGAGGAAGGCAACAAAAAACCCAGGCCCCCGGTTTCCATAAGTAACTTGTCGGCGAAGGAAAGGCGCAAGGTTTCTCAGGGAAAAATATCTTCCCCAAAATGAACCTTTCTTTCGCCGTTTCTTTCGTGGCAAATCCGCGAAAGTGACCTTCCTTTATGCATTTCGTTTCGGAAAGCCCGAGGAGAATACGGTTTGCTTTGGTTTGGATTTTTCCTGGCTTTCCCGAGCCTTCGCCGGCGTACCGGGATTTCGGACCGGCTTGGGCCAAACTGTCTCAATTTATATTCATGATGTGCTTTCATTTTTCACTTACAATTTGCGCGGCAGCCAAGCGCAGGGCCGTGGCCGTGGAAATAGTTCCTCTCGGTGGTGGATTTAGGTGCAAGAAGCATCGTCGTTGCACCGCATTTGACGCGTAATGCATTCACGTCAGTTTACCGTCCAATGCAGATGCAGTCCCGTACACCACTTTCCGCTTCGCGCTTGGTGCAGTATTTACCGAAACAACTGCCGGCACTTGCGGTCATATTTTTGCGCCCTTGCAGGTCCCCCCCCAAAACCCGTCCTAAACTAGGAAACCTGTTTGGCAGATGCAGTTTTCTCTTGGCCGCGGAAGGGTTTTTGAACCCGGTTCAGCATCACACGCTTTGACCGGGGCTAATGTGCGTGAAATTAAAATCGGCCACGGACGGGCACGGGCTTCACGGTACGACCATTCGCCCGCGCAAATCATAAAAGATTGGCTTGGATTTCAGGGCAAAGACGGTGGAATCTGCGTACGTTTCTCAGTTGTTTTTTTTTTCTTCTTTCTTGTGAGACACTTCAAGACGTCAAGAAAGAAACTGCTCGAACCTAAAGGAACAACAAAATGAACCTCAGAAACATTTTGCTTCTGAGTGGCGGTTTTTATTCTCCGCCTTCTCGCGTTCGAAGCAGCAGAAAGGTTGCGCTGGACAGTTGGAGGGCAAATTCTGGCATGGAAATGGCGTACCGAAATTGATTATTCAAAAAAGCGACGAGGAAAAGGCGCTGGCCAGATCAAGGGCTACGGATTTCGGAATGAGAATGATTTAAATATCGCTGGACTAGTTTGAGCGAGCGTAGAAGAGACCAAATGAAGCCACAGATGTTTCTCCTTTCAGCTTGCGGAGGAAAAAATCGACATAGCCAACCCGAAAATATAAGACGGGTTTTTAATACGCTGGCAGCATTGAATTTTAAGAGGTAGATTTTGCTCAGGGAAGGAGAATTTCAATTTCTAAAATGTTGTTGTCTGGTCAGTCTAACATTCTCTTCTTCATTCTTGGGGTAACGACCAATTTTGGTCATGCCAACCCATTTTTGGGGCTTATGAGAATTTTTCCACTCTTAAGTACCAGGAGAGGTCCAGTCTGGATTCGAACCTACGCCATTCGTCGGTCGTGTTTCGGCTAGCACGGACTTCTAGTTTAGTCTGCCATTACTGGAAGTAAATGAAGTCAGTAGTCACCAATAGTCGTGAGAAGTCGGTCCACACAAATTCAAATTGATCCTTTGAAAAATGTGTAGTAGTAAATCTTTTCTATAATTTCAGCTTTGTTGCTACACTTATTCCATGGTACATATGATTTCACTCCCAACTGGCGAATCAAAATCTCAATTTTATGTTGTGTTTATGTCTAGTAACAGTAGCTTGGAAACAAAATTCATCGAAAATTCCCTTTTGCATTGCCCATTCATTCCCGTTGAATCATGCAAACCGATCCCGATAAGTCGTAAACTCTGTTCCTCGCGCTTGTTGGCGCAAATTGTCATAATTAATCGAAACGTCCTCGTTGCCCATGAAATCCACATCAACGCCGGGGATTACGGCACGGATTATGATCTTTGAATATCGATATTTTATATGCGCATCGAAAAGCGAGCCTGAAAGCCGGGCAACGATCTGCATTTATTAGCACTCCTCGCCGTCGACGCTCGCTTGTCGAATCAATTAATCGCACCGTATCGTCGGAGCTTGTCGATTGGGTCGATTGGTGCCAAGGATGTTATCGATGCGGAAGGAGTTTTGGCCGCACGGTGGATTAGGACGAGGGAAATGCCGATGCCGAAGCAATAATATCGAATGAAGAGCTCTAAAACGGAACAATTCGTTCTCCGGAGGGTTTCCTCCCCAGCAAGGAACATTCCCGTCCTCGTCTGCCCATAAAACCCATCGGTAATTTGCTGCAGCGCTATAAATTTGTGCGGATCCCATCAATCAGTCAATAAACGCTCGCTCCATTTCCGATGAGAATTTGATTAAAAAAATCACCAAAGAGATACAAACTGAGGCGTTACGAAAACGGTTGGAACGTCGAATGAGGGAGTCCTGACCGGAACCTCTCTCTCTCTCTCTCTACTCCTCTCACGTTCGCTAAGAATTGAAAACAAATAAAAACCATATCCTTCCGGTTCGTCTATCGGACCCTCTAGATTTTCTTTTTTCCTCGCAATGCCTTTACTGCCAATTCCAATCGGCTTCCGTTCCGGGGTTCCCTGAATGATCCCAGCGTGCCTATGACGATAAAACTGCAACGTGTCCATGTCCATATTTCCTGAATCATAACCGTCACTCTAGGTTTGATGTCATCATATTTTTTTATCCCAGTTCCCCTCTCTCCCGCGTTACCGCCATTCGGGGGAGGGTGCCTCTAAAACGTCCCCGGAATAAACATTCGTCCTCTGGCGAGTGCCGGGAAGGCTGACCTCATCATTCACGTTTCGCGTCGCCCGTTAGCAACCCGGAGGGACACAAATCCTCGAAGCACCTACACAAACATCGGCGTGCATCGGAAAGGATCAACGTCGTCATCATTTCGGCGCACCGTTGTCACCGGACCTTCTGGAGCCCGGCGGGCAATCGGCTCTGATGCTGGCGCTGTGTTGGCCTTGTTCCGGAACGCGAAACACCTGTGAATCACTTTTGTCACATCGTCAATCCTGTCCCGGTGCTATGCCATGCCTCTAGCCGTCGGAAAGGGATTGCGAGAATGCCGGAGCACGGCGGGCAAGCTGGAAGGCCGGGTCTGTTGTTTTATGTCAACGCTTCTCGGAACCGTTCGGAAACAATTCTGCCCAATACTTTACTCGTTGGGGACAGTAAACTGTGCGGGAATACAAAGTGAAAATACAGGTGTGGTTGAGATATAGGCATAAATTAAAACCAAATGAATTTTATTTTCTTTGAAGCCCTCTGTTAGCTTTGTGGAACCTTTTTCTAAATCATTCAGTACAAAAATTCGAGCAACTACCAAACATTATGTTTTCTAAAATCATAGACAGGAATTCGATTTTGAATTTGGTGACAACATGAAATAAAATTAACTGTTATGATTTCCAACCATTTGATTCGATACAATTGGAACAAAATGCTCGCTAATACAAGCAAGTATCGGATGGGAAAAAAATCTCGATAGATTGCTCTAAGATTCCTTTACTTCATCCATCACTGTACAGCACAAATGGAAAAGAAAAAATTTAAAAAAAAAAATGGCAACACCCGACTCCAGCGTCCCGCAATTCAAACAAATGGCCTCTGAGCATCCGCTGCGCATTGTTGGGAGACCCTTTCGGACAATACAACAGTCGATTTTCATCACATTCATGGAGAGAGTGACGAGTGAGTGTGAAGTGAAATATAAGTACTTCGGTTGCTGTTTCGATTAGGTTGGTGCGTCCCCAATCCTCCCGCGCTCTGTTGCCGAACGGTCCGGCCATTTTCATCCTGCCGTCCTTTAGGTGAAGCTATAGCAGCAATAATGGAGAGTGGACGACGTGGGCAGCCGAACGCACACTCGCAAACACTTGCCAACGCCACCATTTATCCGATGGACATCCTGGCGTACGCTCAGTCATCAAATGGGCATCAACTGTAGGCTCCACCCTGCGGAGGTGGGATCAGTTGGAATTGTTTCGACAGTTTCGAAGCACGCAGGGTCGGATAAGAGTCACGCAGATTTTCTTTTTTTTTGTGTGTGCTCGTCCCGGTTTGTACAGGTTAGTTTTTTGTTGTCCAAGCGAGTAACGCAAAGAGCCAAGCATAGCTTGCAAAACAATGTTCATATCACTTTGCGTAATGGCACATGATGAGTTTGTTGATCCTCGAAACGGAACGTGTGAAGTTGATCATCAAATGGCGCTTACTCTGAAGGATACTACTTTGGATAGATATTAGATGGTGTGATAGCTGCAAGCATTATCCGATGAGAGTTTTTGGATGGATGCTCATAAGTTGATAATATGAGTTGGTATAGCTTAAACTATATCCTATAAGATTTGTCCACATCCAGTCTTTCTTATCATTCGTATTGCAATTGATTTAAATTGGAAAAGGATATACCAAGCACCAAGTATACTTTCAGATTCAACACCGTTGTTTACTTAGTGATCGATTGGATGGCTTACATTCTTGGCTGGTGCAATGTTGTTTAAAAATTGAAGTTTGACCTCATCCTCCCCTAAAACCCGCAACCCCACAAAAACCAAATGCACTCCGGCTGGTGTTGTGGTAAACTTTTCAGCATTTTCTTACCAGTTGCCTTGCGGCAATATGCGGCCTGCTCGCTTCGCCCCCGGAAACCGGACCCCTAAAGAACACGCCCGGTCTCGGCACCACACATGATAGCCACGCAAGGATCCCTTACAGGCCAATAATGTCCGGGCGAGGCTCGCAAGGCAAAGTTCATTTATAATTCAACCCCGTGGCTTGTACCCTTGGCTTGTTCGGCTAATGGTCGTCCACTTGCCTGCTTGCCGGCTGCGCCAGGGCACGCTGGTCGATAATGACGTTGCTCGGTGGCCTGGACGGTGGATGCACCGGGTCGGGCCACCTTTTTCCTCACCAACAAATTGGAAAACACCGTTTTCCCATTTCCGAAACCTGGTGGACCGTGGAAACTGGGTCGTATTGAGTCGGACAGGTGTAGGACGAGCGAATGCGTGGTGTGTTCTCCCCGATGACACGATGTTCAATTAAGGAAGCTTAAAATTGAATGCATTTAGACAGCAGCTTCATTAAATGAGATTTTCGTCACGCAAATGAAACCATGTGCTCAGTTCTTCAATAACCTTCTATTACAGAAAGACCATTTTTTATGTATTCTATTACAGAAAGACCAGTACTCAAAATTCCTAACAGATTTTGATTTTTTCAAATAATCTGATTTAATATTTTGTTTAAAGTGATGGTGTATTCTGTCTTTTTTTTTTTTGCTCAAATTTTGGAATCTGTCATATTTGTCGCTCCTGAACAATCACATTGTTCACACAGGAGTTTATAGATTTTTTTCATGAAAAAAAAAACTTGAAACTTGGTACGTCTGCTGCGTCGGGATTGCGAAAATGTGTCTACCCTCTTCATGTAACCGCCTCCATCTAAAGCAGTCCTCCATTGGAGGCCGTAAAACCCGGCATTACACTCCACGGCTCATCGCGGCTTTCGACAATTTTATCGTATTTTCCGCGTCGCCGAATTCTGCTTTCTCTCTTTCTCTTTGCATTTTTTCTTTTTTGCCACAATCCACACAATCCCATTGTAACATGGTTTCAACCTGCCAGGCTGACCAGGCTGGGCCTGACCAAAAAAAGGCCTAACTTTGATAAAAAAGGGGTTTTTGCTGAGGAAACCGGTGTCGCTAAATGAAAAATCGCGGATCATGGATGGTAAAAAATCTCCACATTGGCATTTGGTTGATGTGGAACAAAAATATAAAGAGAAATAAACTGAATACCCGTGTCCCAATCACACGCGTCAAACATTCGTAAGCGATCGGATTACGTGGAAAATTCTTCAATGAAAACCGGGCTCACGAAAATGTATCGCGTTGCCTTGATGTGGTGCTTAACCGGATGGTCACATTGTGTAAGCTGCAAATTGTGGTCTCCATTACCAGGGGATTGATTTCCAGGACAAAGAGTGTCATGTCCGATTGCAATGAATCGTACCAGTTTGATATTTCTGCCTTGATGTTTGTATATTAATTGTAATGAGTCTGATTCGTACTGGAACAGGTTTGTTCGTTCCTACATAATTAAAAAAAAAAAACGTTGTGTGTTAACCCCACTGATTAATCATATTTTTCTTTCGAATTGACTTTTGGACAAATGTTTCCCATGAGTTGTAGAGCTCCTTTTCTTCAACGGAATGAACAAGGCAACACAATCCTATCGGACCAATCTCGAATACCGCTTCAATCGATCACTTTGCAAAGCAACGTTTTATTACACGTCTGTTACTACAGAGACTACATAAAAAATCCAATCATCTTCCGATACTGTTCCGATCCGGCTGCGTCAGCAAATAAACCCTTTTTTCCGGCGCACGGTCGTCCCCCCATCGTGCGTGGAGAAATCTTAGATTAAACGTTCATTAAACAGATTTCAATCTACCCCCGATCGTCGTGCGGATCCTGCGACGTAAGGGTACGGGTCAGCCGGGAAGAAAAAGGGACATCAATTTTTACTATCGATGATCTCGATATGGTCTCCACGGTGGTGTCCAACAGTTTCCCGCTTGCAGCTCAAGAATCGCTTCGCCTCAATCAGCATTTTCATTTATCTCTTTCCGCAATGGACGCGTCCGGTTCTCTTCCTTTTTCCACGTTCCGCATAGTGTCTGTGTTTGGGTGTAATCTCCACATTTGTCATCCTCACAATTCGTATCGTCAAAAATTGAGACGAGGGCGCGAGCGTGTCCACAAAATTCCCTTCCGTTTCCGTTTCGAACTTCGTGTTGGTCCTTTCCTTTTGCGAAATCCTGCCGCGTCATCGAGTCCGGCTTAATCCTTGCCCTTGGTACGTAACGACGGTTCGTTAGATTGCTCATTCGACTTGATGGTTTAATGTTTGTCTTCCGTTCGGACGTTCATAGCGGTCAGCAGGAGCGAAGTATCAGTAAAATACCAAATCACAGCTATTCGAAATTTATTATCCTTTTTTTTTTGTTCGCTCCCAACAGAAACAATAAACATCGCTTCCTTCTCCACTATGGATTGGTCTTTCTGTTTTCCTTTCCGTCCAACAAATACCCTTTGGATAGAGCTACCGAAAAGGCTGCGCATGGAATCGCCACTGTGTGAGATTAGTACTGTGTATCTTTTCGGTTCAGACCAGACAAAAACACTAAGGCGTTCGCATATTTCTCTCCCTAAATGGATCGCCAGGCTGCACATGATATCCTTTCTTTGGGGGTGTAATAAACGAATTAAAACATCCCTGGACGGACATTCAGCGGAACGCTGCGGTTCGTAGCCGGAAGTAGGGCGCTTGGGCAAAGACTTGGAGATAATTCCTCTTGCCAAACCCCGCATTCGGTCGTCGCACGTAAAACGAATTGTCCATTTCCGGACTCCAACCCAGCGTAACCCCTTCCCCTTTTTTTATGTCGTAAACCGATGGAGCACAAGCAGATCTAATTTTCCGAACAATAAGCATAAGCTCCCTATAATCATAACTCATAGATATCGGTGACAAAATGGGATCTCCCCGGCGCTCATCAGCCGGGCGCCTCGGTTTCCTAGCAAGGACATTTCCATTCCTAGGTTCCCCGGTGGAAATGGCCGCAGTCGTAAATGCGACCCCCTGGCGAAAAGGGGGAGACGACGCGGTTGGAGCGGATTTTATTTTACCGCACTCACATTTTTCCTAATGACGTCCTTCTTCGCATGGCTCGCACTCCAAAAGGCTCACGAGTTATACGCACGCTCTGTTAGAAAGCAGGCCTTCCTCCCTGCATCACAATGGCTCTTATCAGCCAGGAATGGACGAGATTTCGAACCGAACTGAGAAACGCACGGAACGGTTTCTGTCATTACTCCTCCTTCCCCGTCGATAACTTTCACTTTTTGCTTTGCTATTCAGGGGACCCTCCATCGGTTATCGTTTTCCCCCCGGTTATGGATGGAAGCATTTTTCCTGGCCCTTTTGCAGTTCCCGCTACCGCAGGCGGGGTTGGAAGGCTGGTCGATGCCATCATGTCACCCCAGCGGTGTCGCTTTGGAGCAGCATCAAAGTAAAAGGGGGATCAGCAAAAGTTGTCGCCCTGTCGCGCCACGAGCGAGTTGAGCCGGTGTGATAAAAGCAAAATTCCATTAATTAAGGAATCGTAAAAATACTCATTATTGTAATGAAAATATGTAATTATCATTTGTCGGCGTTGATGGAGTCTTGCAAGCCGCCGGACTGCGCCGGCATGCCTTGGCATGTGCATTTGAGAGCGTGCCGTGAGCAATGAGGATGAACCAGGAGGTCTTTTATGCCCTGGAATGGTTTAGAAGTGAGATAATAGGAACTCCACCGAGATGACATGAAGTGTAAGGAGAACGGATAATATACTAGCATAAAAAATATAAAATAATAAACCTGTTGCCAATGCAACTAAACTTGCGCCGTGTGCACCTTTGACAACTCATCAATTGGTTTCAATAAGTCAAGTTACAGGCCACACCAAACCAAAACTTAATTTCTGTTTAACTTAACATTGTTCACCCAAAAGTCGAGCGCATTTAAGCGGTTTATATGGCATTCTAGTGTGAAAAAAGAACGCTAACTCCAGCTTCTATTTATTGACATTTTGTCACATATGGCCGTTACCCGAGGCCTTTCGTAGCGATCGCTTTTAGTTTTCGCCCTCAAGCTTCTCCTTGAAAGTTTCAACAATGTTCATTCAGGTCGTGGTTGAAATTTTAAGTAAAAACTACAGTAACCTCGTTTGCTTCTATAAACCTTGCTCTGCCTACACAAACCTTTCTTGTCAGTAACGTCAGCTGCCTACTGTTATTGTTTACTGTTTACTCGCGGCTAGAATAGTATATTTGAATATTTCCGCGAAACGCGGACGACCGTAAAACCGCAGCAAAAGAAACAGCTTCTCCAAAACATCACTTACAGTACAAAATGCCATTGTCTAACTTTTTTTTCATCTATGCAATTCATATCAACCAGCGCGTTGTTCTTATATTTGCTCTTTAGAAAGCTTTGTCAATCTGATGTGCGTTTTCGTTTCGTCCGGTTTGAAACGTGTATTGTTTACCTGCAAAAGCGTTGCTGCTAATGCCATTGCAGGTGGAGCATTCTTTAGAAGAAACAAAAATATGGACTAAGGTCAACAGTGACCCTGTGAAGGTGCAAGCAAAAAATTCGGGCATGCCTGTTAGGGTTGATGTTTGTTTCGGTGGCGAAAAAAAGCATTACCTTCATTGTGTTTGTTTTACGCGTTGAAGAAGACCCAACCCAGGTGTATGCCCAGGGCGGATGGATTCGTGTTGGGAGATATAAAATGACCCCTGGCTGGTGAGTAAGAGCATCAGTCGATTGTGGTCCGTGCCAGAAGAAGAATATTAGCGTTCCCAAGTCCCAAGCGTTCGAAAATGAACAGTTTCATCGCAATCTGCCTGCTGGCGGTGGTGGGTGTGGCCATTGCGGCCCCGGCGAAGTACGAGCATGCCGGCGGACATCACCCCGTCGTGGTTCCAGGACCGGCCGTCGTCCACACCTACCCGGCGGTGGCTCCGGTCGTCAAGTGCGGCCATAACCTGCTGGTCTCTTGCGGTACGCATCACGCGGCCGTTCCCTGCCAGGCTCACGCCGCTCATGGACATGGACACGCTGGCTACGGTGGACACGCTCCCGCTCCGGCACCTGCACACCATCACGCCGCTCCGGCCCCGGCCTACCATCACGCCGCCCCGGCCGAGTACCGCGCCAAGAAGCACAAGAAGCACCACAAGAAGCATTTCAAGAGCGCCGAAGACAGCAGCAGCGGTGAATCGATGTAAGCGGCCTGCAAGGACGGCCTCTCCCCCCCCCCCCCCCCCCCTCTGAAGACTGAGTTACATTCAACTTCTGTGCCGCTCCCCGAACCTCCCCGAGCGTCAACTTCCGAGAGTTGAATGCAAAACGAAGCGAATAAACGTTTCCATTAAAAAAAAGGTGTAAACTTTGTTTCACCCTGACTAAACAAAACAACCGAAAGCAGTTTTTGTACATTTCTTATGCTGTTTTTTACCGTTTGCGCTGTAGTGGTGGTTTTTTGGTATTGCTGTTGCCCTTGAGACAAATTTTACCAAAATGGCAAATAATCGAATACGAATTTCTTGGTAAACACATTGGCAAACTATAAACAATTTTGGAGGTTTCCAATGCCGGACGATGAAGCTCCCATTCATTCTTTCCAAATTCGACGGTTTTTAGTTGGAAACCCCCATTTGAATGAATGCACGGTTTGGAACGTTTGCATAATTGTACCTCAATTGACACCAACGCTGATTGCCATTAAATGTCCTGCTCAGTTAATTTTATTGATTATAAGGGGTTGTGTTTCAACGACCGAATGGATGCATGTTGCAACATCAGTTGCAAACAGTCATTTGCAACCTTATCGCTAACGAAAATAGGCCCAAATGGGGTTTTCAATATTGCACTACTTTGCATTTTAATTGGCAATTTGGCTGATAAACGTTTCCGGCGTTCCTGGAAGAACAATACGGGCTCCGCATGTCGATGTTCCTAATGTTAATTACTTTACCGCACGTCGTCAAGCGCTAGTTCATAAAACTGACAGTTCACTATCTGCTTGCATGTATCGCTAAAGTTTCTTCACATAAAAAAGCACGATGCAAAGGAACGCGAATGTACGCAAACGTCCACAAAACGACGGTGGACATCATTATCCGACGATGAAAGGAAAATGATGCTGGTGTTCATCGCTCCCTAGTTTGCGGTGGAAACGGACGGAAAATGGCTCGATTTTTCTCACAACACCATTACACAGCTCTGAGCTTCCCTTTGTTGGGCAAAAAGGAAAAGGGTTTCTTTTCTTTGAGATGTTCCACTCCTTTTGGAATTTCTTTTTTTATTGCAGCCATGTCAAGCAAGGTGAAAAAAGAGGGGCTTGGGACAGCACGACAACACACATTGTCCACCTCCATTGGCCACAACTGTTTATGGGTTCGGGTGGGGAAAGCGAGTGCGGGGAAATGTGAAGGATAATAATCACCAGTACCGGGACAGCTTCGGCGATGGGAAAGGAGACTGTTGCTTCGTCTTCCATTCAAGAAGTCGAACTATTTTGCTTTTCTTTTCCAAAGCGACGGGCGATTTTTCCGCATGCCTCACGGGCAGCTTTACTCGAAGGGGAGGGACAATGAGAGAAGGGAGAGTGGCGCGAGGGTTTAATCATCCCACCGTAACAAAGACCGGCTAATCCACTATTCCTACCCAAGTCCAGCGGGCCCGAAATCACCTCCCACCTTCTTCCTCCGGCAGTCTTAGCGACGCTGGGATGATCTTTTTTTTCATTTTCGCTTTGCAACAAAAAGCGGTTCCAAATGAAGTGATACAATCACAATCGCGCGTGAGTGGGTGAAAATGAAGTACCAACGTGTGCTGCTCGGGAAAATCGGCCACAGCCACAGTGGGGAAAATGATACTGTACAGAAGTGGGGAACCGTGAAAAGCTTTCCTTCGCTTTCTTTTTCTCGTGGCGTTCGATTTCGGCTTTGTTCTCGTAAGCTCTTTCACAATGCAACGGATGCGCTCGAAGCGTCCTCGAGCGTCGGTGGATTGTAGGTTTCATGGACCCAATTACGATCTCGATCGGTGGGATGGAACCAATTCAATAGACTCGCCTTCGCATTCCAGGCGGATTTGCCGGACTCAAATAGTTTTGATTAGTTTCAAACGTCTGTGTGAAGCGAATATTACACCACTGGGAATCTAATCAATGCTTTGATCCTGTATTCTTATTCTCTGTTCTTCTTTTTCTATTTGTAGGTAAGCAACCGAAGAAGATTTCAACCAAAAAAGCGCTTTGAATTCTTTCCTTCTGCTCGTAAGTGATCATTTGTTCCTCTATTTGATGGATTTAATGAAACAGCAAATAATATCGACAGAATACTGAACCATTGATAGAAATTTTGAAATAAAAGAAACGAAGCATTTCTGATGTAAAATAGGACGTACGATATTTTGCTGCATGATTGCAATTTCATTTGCCTTCATGGCATAAAAAAACATTTTCCTTTCCCTTCATCTTTATCCCTTTGCAACAGCATCTCCGTTTGAAATAAAGACAATCAATAAGCAGAGAAGAAGAAAAATAAAAACACTCCCTTCGTTAACAAACAAATTAGAATTCAACATAATCTACCACATTCTGACATTTCATTACCGACGTTTCTTGGTCTCCCTTTCTCTCTTTCTTTTATTTTTACTCCCTCAATTCCGAGCCAACCCCAAAACAATTCGTTTTCCTCACTTTAAATTAAACTTTGCTCTGGCCAACAAAAAAAAAAAAAGGAACTCCCAGGGATGGAGTCACCACTTCCTGCAGTATTTTGGCCACTGCGGTTCCGCCCCCGACAACTGCTCGCTTAAACCCCAGCCGGGACAATTGCTGCGGCTTTTCCCGCACCGAACCGCTTCCTAACCCTTAGGGTTTTCCGGGTTTTGGGTTTTGTTCTACGGACGTTTTACACACACACCCCCTACGGGGAAACGTTTGCTGCCATCTTTGCCAGCTCGAAATCGATCAGGAACCGGTCGTCGAGCCTGACGTTCGGCAGTGTCGTTCAGTGACAAGCGTGAACGGTCGTAAAAAAAGAAGGGAAATCAATAAAAACAATCAAATGCAGACGGACGGAAATGACACCGGGAGGGCTGTCGGAGGGAGGTTGGTAAAGGCAGGTGGAAGGAAAAAAAGTGTTTAAAGAGCCGAGGATGATGCAGGAACGCAAGAACGTCCTGGGGAGACGACGCACGGTCACGCACGACCGTAAACGCATTGAAGTATTGGCTGGAAAGTCAACAAAATGTACATGCGACCGAACACATTAGTCCACACCCGGCAGACTCATTCGGCAGGGGCGACTTATGCTAACGTGTCTTTCCACCCCGTTTCTTCCCTGTCATCTCACCAAGTGTCACGCATGTTCCTACGCGTCCATTTCGTTCACGGTCGTCCGATTTACTTCCTGGTTAGTTTTCCACATAGGTTTTGGCTTCAGCGATGCGGCAAGGGATTCCCTCGTTGCTCCAAGGGTAAACAATAGGTGAACATCACAATGCGTAAGGGATACACCAGAAACACAGTGTAACTTCGTTTGGACAAAAATGATTCAGTAATAGAGTTTTCACTTATTGCCCAACTTAAGCTACTCCAACTTTGGGGTCCAGGATAGCCGAGCTCGTACGCCGGCTCAAACACGACCCACGATGGCATGGGTTCGAATCCAGACCGGGCAAGGTCAACAGGGAAAAAGGTCCAAAAACCCTTTAAAATGGGAAGGCATGAGCAAGTTAAGGCCTACCTAATAACGCCAATAAGAAAAACCTTTACGTCTCAGATAAATTTTTTTTTAATTCAAAGCTGCCCCTTCTTCCTAGGGAAAAACCATGTTTTTAGCGTTCATTAATGTTTTTATTCGAAATTTACTTCTTACCTTTACCATTCTTTTTCGGTAAAACATATTGAAAAATTTTGACGAACGCTCATGTCTTGTCCTACCATTTAGAAGATACTACTTCATTGTGCAACGCGTACACACTTCCGCAATGTGCAACCTAACGAGCCCCTTAGCTTCGAGACAAAGAAAAGAATAATGCGAAGCAAACAAGACACCACCCAAACAAACATTTCTGTTCACCCGAGACGATGAGCCACAAACGGAATGAATTCCAACAGACTTCAAATTCAAACTTCCATACCGAACCGAGCGGTTCCGTGTTTTTCCAGTGCGAAGTTTGGTGGTACTTTCGTTTTTCCATGCGTTTTCCGGTCTCTCCCCATGGATTGCATCGCCCTGCAAGCAACGGAGAAGACCGACAAATGTTTCCCATTCCGGCGCTTGTTTATGCTAGTGACAGTTTGCAATCATCCGAGAAAATCAGTCGCATGTGTGATTACGGGTCCCGCTTGTCTGGTGTCTGAAGTCATTTTAAGAGCAGCAAAGGGAGAGGTGCAAGAATAGCAACGAAAGAAATGTTTCTTCATCCCGGAGTTTTCCCGTTGTTGCCAGCGAAAAACTATCCCCCTCGCTCTCTCTCTCACTGCGCCTTTCAATCCCTCATTGGGCTTGAGTTTTTCTCAGCATTTCTCCACCATTTTTGCTGGGGTGATGCCGGTTTGATGGTTAACTTCGGGAAATTGCTTTCCACACCGGCCTTTCTTCCCCGACGCTGGTACAATCACGTGGAGGGTTTCTCAAATTCCACAAGAAACTATATGCGTACCCCCTGTAACGGTGGAGATGTAACGCAGCAAACACCAGGCGAAATCAAACACTTTACGACGGGCTAGAAACAACCCAACATCCGTCGAGGAAGTAAAAGCCAGCAGGCGAACCGGGAGGAAAACCTTTGTTACTTGGAACTTTCGAGCAAACTTTCGTAATCCTTCCTCTGCGCTCTGATTGACGTTTGTAGAAGGAACAAATTAAAATCGTCGTTTCTAAATAGAAATAATTAATTTTCCCTGCTCGAGGTAGGGTGCGCGATGTTGTTAGCTTTACAGCGAAATATTGTCAATGGGATACTAAGACTTTCAAACCAAAGACTATATAAATGCAATACAGGCTGCCGAAATGAACTACTGGAACACTGGACAAAAAAAATGCTCATCCATCATCATTTGAATCAATTGCACCTCCAAACTTCCATTGTCTTTAAAAAGTTGTTTCCTTTTTTATCATGCGCATTCAAACCATTTTCTTTTATTTATTTTTTTGCTGTCCGGATTCATTACACTTTGCATTTCCTTTTTTTTTTTTTGTTGCGTTTCCAACGTGTTTTCCTTTCTTTCAAGCACAATCAATTCTCAAGCAACCATCTATCACCCGCACCATGGCACAAGTCCCATCTTATTTTGATTTTTTCCATCGTCTTTTTTGTGCTCTCGTCAGCTTGTGGTGGTGAGTTTTTTCGCCCCCTTGATGCTAGGAGCATCCTTCAACCCCTTTCGGCGCCTAGCTCCGTCATTAGGCGAGACATCCTTCATGTTGAAATTTAATTAGGATGTCTGCAAGTTTTCTTGTGCGGGAGGGACGCAAAGGACGCAAGACAAAAAAAAAGAAACGTCATCAAACAAACGACAGTTTCGTCGCAGTCGTACCGGGGGATTCGGCGGGCTTGAAGTACATGCGAGCATGCACCCCTTTTGCACATCATCGTCGCCACTCTGGGGTGGCAACTTTTTTGTAAGGAAAGCACGAACACACACACACACACACACAAAACACCGCGCACCCAGCAGCATCCCTGCGTCCATTTTTTTTCTTCCTTTTGTTCGTAAGGATCCACTTCAGCACAAGTGATATGACGTGAGCGTGAGAAGGGTGGGATGGACGAGCAACAAAAATGGAAGAATGCACGAAAGATAAATAAACAAACAATCTCGTTGATGACGATAAGGAAAACGACGGTGACGTCGACGACGACGACGACGACAACGACGACTGGTAGCGATGAAAATGATAATGGAGAGCTAGGCAAACATAAACTCTCCTTCCATTCGGCTCATTCGAGGAAAATGCTTTGCCCATTGCCCAAACAGCTCCGGCAATCGCAAACGCTGTTGTCCGTGTAGTTGAATTTTTAGACGACGATCACAATGCCCCGGGTGAGCCGGGGGGAAGGAAAATTCGAATGGCATTCCGCAACACATTCATCCGGAAGCGACTATATGCTGGAATGAAAATTGGGGAAAACCACGACGGCGTGGATACTTTTCCATGGCAGTGGGGTTTGATTTCTTTTTGTTTCCCCTCCTGTTATCTTTCTTGCATGCTTTCTTCACTCTTTTGGATGGAAAACTTGTGCCCACCCATCGCCGGGGTGGTGGGGAGCATCGGGAAAATGGACTCATAAAAAAGCTTTTCTTCTCCTCAATTGCCAACCGATTGGATGCCGGGTGTGCTCGGGTTTGCCGGCAAAACATTAGCTTCCATTTTGAAAGCAGTTTGGGGGGGTGGATAGAGAGGAGGCTTTGGTTTCCACTCCACAGCCGTATCGCTGCAAACGAAGAACAACAAAATGGAGGAAAACATAAGGCGGAAAGGGTTTTTCGATGGCGAGCTTGATGGGATTTGATTGAGACAATAAAAACCAGGCATCACGATGCGTCCTCGTTCTACTAAGGATCTGTCAAGCGACTTGTGCTCGGTCTTGCTTGCGCCATCTTGCCACGCCGAATCTGCATACGCGGAGGGGCTAGGGAGGCTCGACGCATAATTAGAGCGAGACTAGTAGGATCGTTTTCCGCTATGGAGGAGAGGCTCGAGGAGAAATGGTCCGGCCGGCAATTGGGATTGTAAGCAATTCATTCGTTTCGCTGTCGTTTCCATATTTCCGCTCAATGGAGCGTAGATAATCTTTAGCATTACTTAGCATGCCAACGAGATTGCCAACAATTCGCTCCTTGTTCGACAGAGGCGTCAAGCGGTCCTCCGGACTTGGGGTGGGTGCTTTGCATGAGAATAGGTTTGCTTTTTTTTGTCCAGATCTGTTATCTTGGGTGGAACACAAGTAGGAAGGAAAATGATAGACAATCAAACAATGACAACTTTTACACACGTTGTTGTCGTCCTTCTCATCGCAAATGAAACCATCTTCCACACGATAAAAGCACGTGCTTCAATTACCACTAATGGGTTGCAAAACTATCCACGAGAAAAAAAAACGCATAAATCCTTCCGAGCATAAAACACCGCATGGGAAATGTTGCAAACTTTTCCATAAAAGAGACCAAAATTATCTGTTTTGTTTTTTTTTTTTTGGTTTCGTGTTTGCAGTCAGAGATGAGTTTTCCCCGTCAAAAGCTTTTCCAGATCATCGCTCGTGTAATAGCGTGTAAGGACGAACGCAAACAACCTTGTCCAACGGATGGACACTCCGGCTCGAATGTGTGCAAAGGAATTCACTTCACGAAAACATGCTTTCGCCCACCTGTCGGGAAAAGTTTGAATATGATTCCGGTGAAAATCAACCACACAATAACACTTTTCATTGTGGGTGGTGCCGGTGTTATGGAAGCATATTTTTGTCTCCTCTGGACATCAGTGTGACTCCCGGTGGGACACATTATGTGCTGACTTGTGATGGCAACACCAAGGTAGCGTACACACAGAAAGCAGAGCACCATATCTACAAAAAAGGAAAAATTCCTATGGACCGCTCGCGGGGTTGGTCGGAAAAGCTTTCAGACGATTGGTGGTAAAACAAAACAAACCAAGTCTTATCCAATACAAACCAACCATCGGGCACTTTTGCGTATGGTTTACGCCAGTCTTCCAGTTGAGAGTGGGAAAAGCTACGTCAAAACATAAACCATCGCCATGCAAAAGGGGATTAGAAAGAGATGATTCCTGCAGGACATAACATAGTCCCTTTCTAGGTGAGATGAACGCAAACGAAATTGGTATCTCATGTTGCGGAACATGTATTAATAGAAAACATTTTCTTGAAAAGTGAGGAAGAATTTCAACAGTAGAAAAGCGATGCAGAAAACGACATTGCTAATTCGTTTTAAGTTAGACGCAAATAATACTTATGTAAGTAAACAATTAATATCTTATTAATGTTCTCAAACTCCAAAAATGAAATCTTTACTGACATGAAATCTTTTGATTGACTCAGCAAGCAAGTTTACTTCTACCAATTCTGTTTCGCTCCGTCTGACAGGCGACACAAAAAGGATCATTAACCCAACAAATACTGTTGACCTCCGTAAATCAACATAAATTTCTGTATTGTATTTATTATCTTCGCCAGCAGTACAGTTCATTCAGCATCGTTTTTTACTTGCACCTCCTCTCCCTGCAAGATCATAGCTTAACCAGAAAAAAAAACATACGGCGTAATGAAGCATCTTTCGGTACGAAGAAAAGAACCAGAAAAAATAACCCACTGTGCACATTGAGGAGAAAGAATTTATGTTTTTCTTTTCCTCCAACAAAAAAAAAAGTAACACAAATTGACAAGTGAAAAGAAAAGTAGATGTAAAAATGTCGAGAAGAAAGCGGAAGGAACACAGAAACGAACTCGCACAACAGCTGTACTGCATCATTGCGTTCGACGTGGCAGCAATCTTCAAGAAGGATGAGTTTCCTTTAGCATTGGAAAGATGAGGCGAGGAGTGCTGGTAAGGAACATTTCGGGAAAACGCCACTCGTTGGGCAACCGATGCTCGGATGGTTGCTTTCAACGCCATATTTCCGTGGATGGCTCATAAAAATGAGTTATTTTCTCTCTTATCAATTTAATGTGTGCACGTTCGGCACGGATCTTCTCCGGGCGCACCAGCACAATGCAATGGTATTTGGTGCCCATCCCACTCTGGTGTGTGTGTGTAATTAAACATCCACTTTCTCGAGTGGATGGACCCCGGCAAATCATCGGTCGGTGGAAGTCGGCGGCGCGCAACATTAGGTTGAAGAACATGTGGCTGGGAAAACATGGGGAAACATAACGGAAAACGGTTCTGCGCGCCGTGTTTCCAAATGACAACGGAATGCGATGAGCCGTAAAAAAAAGAGGCATGGCGCTGCGACATGGGGAAAAACATGGGAAAATCTGCGCCCTCCACGCATCCTTGATTTTCGGCGTTTCATGGTCGCGCACAAAGCTGCTTGTGGTGTTGCGTTCGCAGGGAAAACCCAGTTACGATGTAATCATGCCGTTGGTGGGGAGACATTAAAAGCGAACGGGCGAAACTGTACTTCACAACGATGAGTGCTAACCATATTTATGGATCATTTTCGTTAGCAATTTTTCATTTCTTATCATTCGATGAAACACATTATTATCTAACAACGGGAAAGTAAAATATGGTTGGTTGGCAAGAGGAGCATTAGACGTAGGCCGTGTGCTCATGAAATTGGAAAACTTGTGCAGAAAACCAACCCAGTCGTGATGATGAAATCTGCACGATCTTAATTACCTCCAGTTCTATTGACCAACAACAATACGAGGAATACAAATTATTGTCTTTCATTGTCACAGGACCCGTCTCTTAGCATCTTTCATTTATTTGGATTGTGTTGGAATTTTCTATTCTTTTGTGATTATTAAAAACACCTGGAAAGGGCCACACTCCTTTTCTGTGTTGTCAAGAAATCAAGGGTGGAATTGTTGGGTATTTTTTCTTGTTTAAGGGATCTTGCTCAAAATAAATAAAATAAACTGTCTTATCCGAAGAGACTAGCTACTGCTGTTGCTACAAGAATATTATTGGATAATCTCCAAAATAGATAACATAATTTATTTATACGTAATGCGTCGCAGTTTTCGCCACCCCGCCCGAGCGCAGGGCCAAGTAATAAATGCAATCAAACATAAATCAACGTTAATCAACAACGCCGCGGCTCGTGCGCACCGAAATGCTAGAGCCATTAATCCACCGAATGCCGTTGGAGAGTAACTAAATTTAATTCACCATGCTACCTGCCAGGCGCATTTGCTATGGCCCGTGTGGATCACTGAAATGCCCAGCACAGAAGATGGTCTCCGACAGAACATTACTCAGAAGAACCAAAACAAAAGAAACTGACTCGGAGGGGAGCAGTAAGTAAAACTCTGGCGCGAAGGAGACGGAAAGAGATAGGGGTATCCTTTGGGGATCCACGACTTTCACCTCGTAACCATTTCTTCGCAACGACAGCTGACAGCGAGTGCCGTTAAATCATAATCTTCATTGGCGCGCCTCGTCTAGCGGGAAGAAGTAAAGTAAAAAAAAACACCTTACACGAATGGGAAAAAAGTTTATCCACACACAGATTGCACGGGTGTTGTCGGATGCTCTTCACCAAGTGCTCCTGGGTACCAAGGAGCTGGAGTGCACTGGATCAGCAACTTGCAGTCAAACCACCGTCCTTGCAAAATCGAGCTCCGTTTTTTTGTTTGCCGCCCCGCTGGAAACAGGACACAATCAAACACAATGACAAAGTTGACGATGTCCTCCGCTGAGTGGAAGTTTACGATCAGGACATCAAGCAGCATGTACGCATCCCTCTGGCAGCCTCGCAGCGTAGAGCCCAGCGCATTTTCCCGTCGTACCCGGCGTTACCCGCTGTCGATGTAGACGTTGACGACTTCCACTTGACGCACGGGAGCGCACCACGGGACGCATCACGCTTCAATCAGTCGTCGGGTGTCCGGACGAAACGATTGAGGCATGTAAACACTTAAACCTGCCACCAGATGGGAAGCGTTCCGTCGGAGGAGTGTGTGCGTGCAGGGAAAGAACAAACAAGCGCCCGTTTGAGAGTCTGCACGGTCGGCGTTGGACGTGGCGCAGCCCGAGTAATAAACGACTTTGTTTTGCCAAATTGACTGAACGAGCTGAACGAGCAGATCAGCAGGCCGCACCGAGGCCACCGATGGTGCTGTGGACTTCTCCCGAAACACATCCACAACACAAGCGTGGAGCTGCCGAGTTTCCCTCCGGCGGTGTCTCGTACACCCAAACTCCCTCACCGTGCTGCTGCCTTGCGCTTCTAGCTGCCGACTAGACCGGCAAACCATGCCCTGTGCGCCGTC